>CAWUFW010004682.1:0-1486299 GCA_963921515.1 Calotriton arnoldi
CAGCTCAAGTACAACACACACCAGGCCCCTAGTCCCACAGCACAGCAAGGAGGAGCATCCCCCACACCCCACACCCACGTGTCAGCCACCGCAGTGCACACCGACAGCCGAAAGGTAGACATCACGGTCCACAACAATCGGTGTCAGTGGGTGTCCAGCCATCACCACGACCCACAACACCGCCCCCACCCCCACAGACCTGCAACATGGAGCACCCCCCGCTTAGAACCATGTGGCATCCAGTACAGTGCACGCACGAACAACCTGCAGGTGGGAAACTGGACAGGGCTGGATTACTGGAGGCATGAGGACCGTAACACGACCAACACATGGGACATGTCACGTAGCAGACGAACACGCAGCACCGCCCACCGTCACGAACAAGTGAACAATGTGCACACGGACATGAACCACAGACTCACACCCCACATGACCCATCACAGACACAGCAACACCCAAGGAGCCACGTCTGCATGCACAAGCCACACTGAATATAGTACCACACGGCAGCCACTGTGCAACCCATCACACACAACCGAAACACCATTGAAGTCCTGTCCATGTAGCCCCTACTGCCTGTCAACTACACACCCCACAACTACGCCTATGTAAGACAAACAACACTAGACGCAACAGAGCGGAACAACATAAATGCACACGAACACCACTGAACCCATCAAACACACAGACACACCATGCACATACAACATACCATCCATCCCATCCGTCAGCCCCAGTCTCATGAAAGGCATGTCATCCGAACAGCTGCCACACATACAGCAGTCACGCTAAGATACATGCCCATGACCAACCATGTGCCAGAAGTCAATGAAGCGCACGCCACACTGTGAGCAACAACACACAACATGGGCCACACCCCCCGAGCACTGCAGTGATGCACATGGCACAGGGCAGCACGCACACCAAGGAGATGGGACAACTGCAATACGTCGGGTGGCACACAACCATCACACACTCATAACGATGCGTCCAATGCCATGTCCAGTAATCACAACAGACAGCAAATATGCAGGGTATGTCAGGCATGCACACACCTCAGACCATGCACTGTCATGCTGCCACAACACATGTCACGTTCGGCACCCATGGCTCACAGCATGTAGCCCAAAAGCATATTCCATCCCAAATGCGTTCCTGGGGCATGACCCCCATGTTGCCATATGCGTTCCTAAGCGTCCCATTTGAACCCCAAAAGCAAAGTACAAACCAGACCCAGGATGGGCCAGGAGCCCGCATACACCAGAGTCACAATAAGTAGGGGCACAGCAACACACCCATCGGCATGGCCAATCCGTCCCATGCCACATGTGCACAGCACACAGTCCCATTGCCAAGCACACACAACAACAGATTGTACAGCCACACACCCGCCTCCGGGACACACGTGCACGAGAGTGCACGAACGGAGAATGTCAGACAACCAATACAGACTTCGCCAGGTGCAACACAATAACAAATCTCATTCTCTCCACAGGTGACGAACTGCTGGATGCTGGGGATGGAGACAGCAGCCAGCACAGCCAGCCTACAAGCCCCCAACGAGGACACACGGATGTGGAGGATCTGTCCTCCTCTTCGGACACGGACCACCAAGCAGGCCCATCTAGTGTGGCAGGGCCCAGCCGCTCCCCAGGACCCCTCCTACCCACCAACCCATCATCCAGGGCTGCTGAACATTCCCAGCCCCCTGCTGCCACTGTCGTTGCGGCCACACCCACGGTCATTGCGGCCACACCCACGGGCATTGCGGCCACACCCACGGTCATTGCGGCCACACCCACGGTCATTGCGGCCACTACCACTGCCGCAACCGCCACCACGTCTTCGCTGGCCCCAGCCCCAGCGCAGGTGGTGGCCCGGACGACTGGATCCACCCTGGGAGCCAGGGTGAGGACCGTGGTGAGCAATGTGGCTAGTGGGCAGGCCGGTGGCAGCAGGACTGGTAGGAGGAGCAGGGTCAGGGAAACGCCAGCCTCCCCTGGGAGCCATGCCCTGCCTCAAATGGCCAGAGTCCTTGGGGCCTATGAAGAGGCCCAAGGACAATGGGCCAGGTCAGCTACAGACACGCGTGAGGTGCTGGGGGTGCTGAGGTCCATGGACGCCCGTATGGGCCAACTCGTGGACCTCATGGGCCAGCTGGTGGTGGCGGTGAGGTCACAGCCAGGGACAGCAGCTCCCCCTCCGCCACCACCTGCCGGGGCGCAGGGTCGAGCAGCAGTGTCCAGTTCCCCTGCGTCCACAGCCAGTGAGCACACCTCAACCACCAGCAGGTCGCAAGCAGGCACCCCCCTCGCAAACGTGGAAGGGGCCGTCCGAAGTGGAAACAGATCTCCCGGGAGGACTTCGCACGCTCCAGACGCAAGTGAGGCAGCCAGCCAGCCTTCCTTGACCACCCACTGCATTGACTTGGACTACGATCCCACTCCACACAGCCATCTGGATGGCATGTGTGTGTTGGACTATGGACATAGAACCAGTGGGTACACCCTGAGCATCACGCAGCCATGACCGACAGCTCATTGTCACTGCACGCACCACTTCTGTCATCACCTTACACACAATCACATGTCACAGTTTGAAATAAATGCACCTCTTCCACTAACTGCTGTCTGTGCCCTGTGTTTTAATTGTACGGAATACAACGGCCACCTTGAGCGGAACGGCACCTGATGCGTGGCATGGCAATGGAACCGGAGGGCCTGTAGGGACCTAGGGGTGGGAGACAGAACAGGAGCACATTCAATGAGTGTGTCACACACCCATCACACAGTACATGTCAACAACTACAAGCAATGTACACACATCGCACAGAGCAATAGGGCACAATGCCACAGCCACCATCAGTGGCATACTAACCTGGGCATGGAGCGTTGACACACAGCACGCAGTGAACAAAAGGCCACCCTGACACAGCACACACACACCTGCACAAATACAGACACATCAGCCGTCGTACATGGACACTCACCGTTAAGTGAAGTAGCGGGCGATGAGCTGCTGGCGCACATTCCCAGCTTCCTCCTCTCCGCTGTCCTCCTCACTCGAGCTGTCCTGGTCTGCGGGCTGGGGCCCTGGTTGATCTCCGTCATCCACAATGAGGGGGATCTGCTTCCGAATGGCCAGATTGTGCAGCATGCAGCACGCCACCACTATCTGGCACACCTTCTGTGGGGAGTACGCCAGCGCACCCCCGGTGCGGTCCAGGCACCTGAACCTGGACTTGAGGAGGCCAAAGGTACGCTCGACCACACGTCTGGTCCTCCCATGTGCCTCATTGTAGCGATCGTCTGCTGGGGTGCGAGGATTCCTCAATGGACTGAGCAGCCATGCCCCATTCGGGTACGCAGAGTCACCTGGGTGTGAGGGACACAGAGAACCGTTGCTATTCCAACTGGACAGGGGACAGCATCGCACAACCAGCACGCTACACCACTCCACATACTCACCGACAATACAGCCACGATCCTGTTGCAGATTGGACATCAGTCGTGGCAAGATGCTGTTGCGCATTACGTGTGCGTCATGGGCCGAGCCTGGGAACTTTGCACACACGTGGGTTATCACCATGTCCGCAAGGCACACCACTTGCACATTCAGGGAGTGCGTGTGCTTCCTGTTGCGGTACAGGTGCTCAGTGGCCTGTGGTGGAACAAGGCCAACATGTGTGCAATCAATGGCACCAACGACGTGTGGGATCCTGCCAAGGGCATAGAATGCACCCTTCACTGCCGCCAATTCACGAGCCCTGGGGAATCTGATGTACCTGTTTCGGTACAGCATCATGGCTGCCAGTACATCCCTCAGCACCTTGCTGAACATGGGCTGGGACATCCCTCCTCCACTGCCCACTGTGTGCTGGAATGACCCAGTGGCGAAGAAATGCATGGCGGCCATCACCTTAGCCGTGGGGGTGAATGCTGTCGGATACACCCTGCGGGGACGGAGATGGGGTTCCAACATGGCACACAGTCGATGCAGGGTTGGCCTGTCCAGCCGAAACTTCCTTATGACCTCAGTATCCTCCATGTCCGCCAGCAATTGGTATGGGCGGTCAATGTTCGGTCTCCGCCTAGGGAAGATGGCAGTGGACACATGTCAGAGCAACACAACACATAGCAATTTCGCATTCACATCACTGACATGACTGAGCAAGCACATGAGTCACAGCCCAGCTGTCAAGCAGGGACGGCACGGCCACAATACACTTACACAGGTCTCCCACCAATGGCAATGGCTAGTGATGCAAACCACTGCCATGGTCATGCACATGGGGATCTAGGCCCCAATGACTTGCGGGGCGTGCTGATGGGGACTGACTGCATATTCGTCAAGCGGCAACGCCACGGCAACATGAATGTCTGCTGAGCATGGCACTGCTTCCGAGGCTGGATGAGTATGGCACACGACGACGACGATGTGGGCACAGGCTGAGCGGCCAAAACAAGTGGGACCTGTGGCACGAGGGGATATGAGACAGTAGTAGGTGTCAGCACTGCACCCTATGTACAGCACTGTACGGATCACACCTCCCGAAACATTGACAGGTGTCCACATTGACAGCCCCATGCCAAGACGGCTGTGTGCTTGCAGTCACACGTCACAGGTGAGAGGTTACATTGCACGTGCCAGGTGGCAGACGTACATAGTGGGAGCTATCATGTGTGTGCATGTGTCTCCTGTTCAGGATCCACCAGATGGGCGCTGACTCTGTACTGACCATTGGACACAGCATGTTCCGTGGAAGGCTTGTGTGTGTGGGATGGAGGCACTGGATGTGCCTCCGTTGGGTGGGGGCCATGCACAGGGCGGGTACGTCGATGATTGCGCATTGTTGGTCACGGTGGGTGCACCCACTAAGATGTGTTGCCCTGTGTACAATTCCTATGTCCGCATGATGATGGACTGTAGATGTGGGCAGACTACACATTGGTCGATGTGCTGTCCATGTGCATGTGCCTTCACACCAGGCACAGCTGCCCCTGCACATGTGACCCCTGCTGGACTCGCTGCTGGGTCTGTGGAGCTGATGCACCTTCTGTGCGTGGGGCGGACAGCTCACCTCACTTCCCTCATTGCGCATGTCATGACTTTGCCGCAGGTGACATGGATCATGGAGGGCCCACATGTACGCGTGGGTAGGCTACACATGTTTGTTCACTGGTCGCCACCCCCAGTCAGTGTTTCGAATGGGAAGGTTGTTGTGCTGGTGGTATATTCGATGTGGCGGATGGGCGGGCCTAGGTGCGGGCTTACATTCCGGACATGGGGGGTAGTTGGATTGGCGACTAGTTGCAGTACACACGGGACACGTCTCTTCCTTTCCACATCTGGGTCATCCCTTGTACTCACTGACAGTGATACAGTCATCTTCGCCCCAGCCCTCATGTCCTCCCCTCGCTCCCCCAATATGCATGTGCACCTGCGAGGCTAGCGCTTGCACAGGCAGCCCCAAGCTCGCACCAGAGAGGGCAAGGAGTGTATGTGTGGGTCCAGTTGCACGAGTGGGCTGTCTCAGGGTATGATGTGTGGCGGGACGCCGTCCACCTGCGTGGTGCCCCAAATGGAGACCCGGCCTGCATGGACTATGCATCACAGTCTTCGCCTTCCGGATCCGCCACCTGCGACACCCAGTGGCAGTGGCTGCCCTTGCGGCCAGGCCGCGTCCGTCTGTGACTGATGGCCCACACATTCACTCTTTGGCCTCTCTGGGGAGGGCTCGGGGGTGGTGGCGCACGCGCTTGCACTTAGTCGCAATGGCATGTGGCGTGGTTGGTATAATGGGCAATGGATGGGATGGTGCGAGCCACCTCCCGTGACGTCAGTGCTGCTCGTGCTGAGGTGCGTCCCCCTACACTTCCATTTGACTTGTGCCATGCTACACGTTGAGGTTCTATTGCCTGCGTGATATGACCAGGAGGAGCGCGAGGAGACCTCTCACACACCATGCTCCACTGCCATCCCGTGCCCTGTATCGCCTGTGCGGATTGACTATGTTGGGGTTACACCTGGTCGACTGGGGCTGTGTGTGCCTTGTCAAGGGGCATGGCGGGCGCACAACAGGATCCAGCTAGTCCACGGAGGGTGGGCTGACGTGTGCGCCTGGTTCCGCATTGTTCGTGTGCCCGGCTGCTGTGCACACACGTGTTCACTTCCCCCCGACAGGTGTCCTCTCACAATGCCCAGGGAAGCGGTGGTGTACTGTTCATGACCCCTCCCAACACGGCGTGCTCCAACTTGGCATGTGCGCATCTACCCGTCGCACCCACCCACCTGAGCACTGCGTCCATACGACTTCACACGACACATGTGTGTCTTCCACAGTTGTGCTACTCATTTGCGTTGACATCCAATACCAGTGGACTACATGGTCATGTCACGACTGCCGTGTACTTCACATACTCTCATCCTCTCTCATTCGTACTTGTGAAATGAGTCAGCGGAGACAGTTTTGGTTTCAAACATTATATTGAGTCTTCTGTCCTCTGTGATGCAGTATAGTGGACACTACTGGCAGCGGAATACATGTTGAGGATATACTGAGCATGATTACAAATGGGATAGGGTGTGGGGTTACATGTGATTGGCTGTTGCATGTGGGATGTGGGCTTCAGAGTTACATCTGCTTGGCCAAGGCTGTGCTAATGTACATTTACGTATAGCTGCGGAGCTGCGGACTTTGACACAGACGGTATACAAGTAGCCTACCAGACCGCTTGGCATCATGGGCACAGTCCATCTCAGTTCCATGTGACAGGTTTGCTGCGGTTGTTCCTCATGCACGCGTGCATGTGAGATGACATCAGGGCATGTGCTTGCGTGCATGCAGCGGCGTGCCACTTGTTGTTGCAATGTGGTGGTTACTGGACATGTCACAGTCACTGGGGTCGTGTTGTTGTTGTTTGCACTTGTCGTCCGTGCAAAGGTCCTGGTATGGGATTTCCGGGGCGGGGGTGGGAGGGGTGCAGCACCCACAGACTCCAGGCGACCTATTCATGTCCACTGAGCGGTGTGTGTGTCCATGGGCGCTGGATCCATGTCGTGTCCTGGTTGTTCGTGCAGTTCCGTCCATGTGGGTGCGATACACAGACCCCATGCCACTGCCTCCCACGATGCATGCGGTGTTCCTGGATGTGATGGGGAACAGTGTGCATGTCCCGGTCATATCCGATGTCATGGCGATGTCGTTGATGGTGTGGTAATTGTTGCCGGTCGTTTGGTATGGCTGTTGTGGTGGTGACTGGCCAGTCCGTGCGGAAGCTAAGCATGGGTGCGGGGTTGGACATCATAGGTCAATCGGGGAACCTGCGTTGGGGTCCGACGAATTTACAGGTTGTCAGGTATGCGATGCCGTCCAGCAGGGCTTCCATGTCATTGGTGGTGTTTATGTTTGCCAGCCAATGTAGCGGATGGTGGCTGTCAAGGTGTTGTTCGTAAGTTGTCCCTTGGAGGACCATGATGGGGCATGCTGGGTGACATTCGATGTAGCTGTGCTCGATGATCCGTCGTGTGGAGGCACAGTGGTCCCATTTCAGTGCGGGTGCGATGTTGGCCACATACGCCATGCCCCCATAGGCAGAGCAGGCCCTGTCGTGTGCGTCCAGAGGGAGGAATAGTGCTAGCAGGTCCGCCTTTAGACATGCCGGGTTGGAGAGACACATCTCCACGGGATGCTGGTAGGGACACCTCCGACAGTAGAAGACGGGTATGACGCAGCTGAACAATGTGATGCGGTAAGTCAATCGGTAACTGACGTTCAGCAGGGACAGGAGTTCGCATCCCAATATATGTATCAGGTTGGTTTTGTACAGCTTGACCTGTCCGGCGTAGTTGGGTAGGTGTGTTGCGGTTGCCATTTTGCAGCGGTGCGTTGTGGTGGCGTGCTCCGGCTGTGTGTGCAGTCTGCAATGTGCACGCTCCGAGGTTGCTGTGAGCTCTGTGTAGTCGTAGGGAGACAGGACTTGTGTTCTGTTGGCTTGTGCGGAGGACACGGGCCCTCATCCCACATGCTTCTCAGACAGTTCAAGGTCAGTGATGTGTGACTCCTTCCAATTAACTTGCATGGGGCCGACATGGGGGAGTGTTTGCTTTATTCTTTCCCGTCCGTTGTGTTCTTCTGTGATATGCGCTATCTGCCCTGTGGTCGGTCTCCTCTGCATGCCTGTGTTGGTCTTTTATTGGACAATGGCTGTATTCACCGGCTTCTTTCGTAGGGCTGTGGTTTCGGAGTTGGAATGGAAGGCCATTCAGTGCTGTCTGCTCTCCCTTGTGTGGGCGGCAGGCTGCCTTTCCGCTCTGCGTTGGGCCTTGTGTGTGAGTGTTATTCTTGGGCCACCTGTTGTCGGTCCCCGGGCTCTTTGGTGTTCCGTTTTGTATGTCTTGTTCATATGTGCAGGGTGGTATGGGTGTTTCAGTGTGGTACTGGCGTTCCTCTTCCCGAAGGGGCCCTGCTTCTCCTAGTTGGTGTTGCCGCCGCTGTGTGCTTCGCCATGTTTGTTGCACTGGGGTGTGTCCTGCTGTTGCGTGACTTCACTGACATGTGTGCGTCGGTTGTGTGACGTTGGGTGTTGTCCGTGAATTGGGCGTTGGGGACATGTCTGTGGCAGGCCTGTCACGTGTCATGTGCGTTCGGGGTGGGGCTGGTGTGTGTGCTGCTTGGTTGTGTCCCTGTGTCTGTGTGCGACGCATGCATGGCGCTGCGGTTGGCCTCTGCGTTGTGCGCATGTGTGGCAGCGACATCGCCGCTTTGGGGCCGTGACGGGGTGGTTGGTTCCTAGTCCTAGGTGGTGTGTACACATGTGTTACGAGATGTTACAATTTGGCCTGTGTGTCATATGTGGGTGCTATGGTAGATGTGTCGTGTACACGCGGGGTGGGGGTTGTCCGCTTTTCCGCCCTTGCACTGTGTGCGCTGTTTGCGTGCACTTGTTGTATGTGTGCCTACCTGCGTCTTCGCGGTACGTTGCGTCCTTGGTGGTGCATCAGATAGAGCATAGGGAGGGCCTGCAGTGCTGGATTCATGCTCGGGGTGCCGCTTCTTCGGTGTCCGTGCTCGGCGTTCGTGTTACCGCTTCGGTTTGACGTACGGTGTCTCTTAGCCGTGGGTTCAGTTTGTGTGCGGCATCGTAATTTGTACGCCGGGCGGTACGTGTTTCGTCGGACGGTGTGTGTCAATTGTGCTGCGCCGCTACGTGTACGGGCGCACTTTGATGGCGGACGGTGTCGCTGGCTTGCCGGCGGTGTTTGGCTGACTTTTCGCATCGTAATCGGGCGGGCGTGCGGACTGCTGCGTGCAGGCGGTGACTGGTGGTTTTTGCATCCACCAGCACGGCGGTAGTGCTTCCGCCCGACATCCTAATGGGCCCCTTGATCCTCAAAGAAATTTGGATTTCAAAAGATATAATTTTAGCATGGCATGTCAACGAGAAAATTAGACAATGGACGATTTTGTAACTAGATTAAAAAAATTAGTAATGTTTTGTGAGTTCAATAAATTTAGTAATGAAGAAGCAATAAGGCTAAGAGTGATACAAGGATGTAGTTCAATAAAATTTAGAAAAAAACTTTTGGAAAAAACATACAATTTACAAGAAATATTGCGCATCACAAAAACAGAAATGCAAGCAGAAAAACATGCAACAAACATGGAAGAAGGGAGAATCAAAGCAATTGAACAAGTCAGACAGATGTAAAAAAAAAATGAATATAGGAGAGAAGATAGAAGCACAAGTTTGAGGGAAAAGACTGTGCTACAGGTGTGGGTATCAGTTCCCACATCAGAGAACATGCCCGGCAATGGGACAACAGTGTAAAGAGTGTGGAAGATACAATCACTTTGCAAGTGTATGCAAGTTCAAAAAAGAGTTTGGGACAAAAAGAGAGAACTGGAAACAAACTAATTTAAATATAAAAAAAAGTGGAAATATGAAATACGTGAGACAAATGGAGGGAATTGAAGAAGACTTTGAAGAAGAAGTAGAGGAATCAGAAAAACTATACATGATGCAAGAAAGTAATGAATTTCAACAACTTAACATGATCAGGAGAGAAAATATTGAAAAAACCATGTCTGTAGACTTAATGGTTGGGTCTCAAAAGGTACCATTTGTCCTAGACAGTGGAGCAACATGTAACATAATGTGCAAAAGCGAGTATATGAAAATGAAAGAACAACCAACCTTGAGTCCATCAAATGTTAGTGTTTTTCAATGGGGTGCTAAGCATCCTGTTTTATGTGTTGGAAAATTTGAAGAGACGCTGCAATACAAAGATGTAGTAAGCAAGGATTACATACATGTGTTAAGAGGTGAAGTTCCAGGACCATGTTTGCTAAGTAATGTTACTGCTCAACTTATGGGTTTAATAGTGATGAATTGTAACATATCAACGGATCACCCGATTCTGAAAAAATATCCTAAATTATTTGATGGACTGGGTAGATTTAAAGAAAAACAAATTACTTTGCATATAAATGAAGCAATAAAACCAGTGGCGCAAACGCATAGGAGAGTACCAGTTCATATGCAGGCAAAGGCGGAGAAAGAAATAAAAATATTGCTTGAACAAGATATTATAGAAGAAGTGACAGGACCAACACCTTGAGTATCTCCCATTGTTGTCGTTCCTAAAAAGGAAACTAACGACATCAGAATATGTGTGGATATGAGAATTCCTAATACAGCCATTGAAAGAGAGCGATATCCAGGCCCACACTTGAATGATATGATCAGTACTATAAACGGGGCTACAGTTTTTTCGAAACTAGATTTATGTAAAGGCTACCACCAATTAGAAATTGATGATCAATCTAGATACATCACAACGTTTTCAACGCATTTAGGATTAATCAGGTACAAGCGATTACATTTTGGAATATGCTCGGCGGCTGAAGTTTTTCAGGAAATAATAAAAAATGTCATAAAGCCAGTACAAAACTGTATGAATTACAGTGATGATATTTTGGTCTTTGGAAAATCACAAGAAAAACATGATCAAGCACTGGATGAAGTATGCCGACAATTACAGGAAGCTGGGTTAACTCTAAATTTAAAGAAATGTGAAATAAACAAGAAGGAGTTAACATTTTTTGGACATATATTTTCAGCAAAAGGAATGAGACCTGATCCAATTAAAATAACAGCTTTAAATGCAATAGAAAGACCAAGGGATATAACAGAATTACGATCATTGCTAGGTATGGCTAGTTACTGTGCACGATATGTAAAAATTTTTGCAACGATAAGTTCATCGCTCAGAGAATTGACAAGAAAAGGACGAAAATTCCAGTGGAATAATGAGTGTGAAGAAGCATTTAAGGAAATAAAAAAGGAAATATCAAATGCGGCAAATTTAAAATATTTCGATCCACATTTATGTACAGAACTAGTAGTGGATGCCAGCCCTGTAGGGCTAGGTGCAATTTTGGTGCAGCACAAACCTGGAAGAGAAACACCTAGGTATGTAGTCTCTCATGCAAGCAAGAGCCTTTCAGAAGTAGAACAAAGATATTCCCAACCAGAAAAAGAAAGTTTGGCAGTTGTTTGGGCATGTGAACACTTTCATGATTTCATTTATGGAAAATCATTTGTAATTATTACTGATCATCAAGCTTTAATATCTATCTTTGGGAACCCAAAAACAAAGATGCCACCAAGAATAGAAAGATGGGGCATGAGACTAATGGATTACGATTTTAGAATCATACATAAGCCAGGAAAAGAGTATAATCCAGCAGATTATTTATCAAGGCATCCGTGTAAAACAGAGTGTGAACAACAATTAGAAGGGGAAGAATATATATGTTTCATAGTAAGATCAGCAGTTCCAGGAATTGTGAAAGAGGATGAGTTAATAGAGGAAACTCAAAAGGATGGCACACTTCAAGAAGTGAAACGAATCATACATGAAAATAGATGGAATTTAATAAACAATGGAAGTCTATTTGGGATAAATGTAAAAAAACAAGATGTACTAGCATATAAAAACATAAGTGGGGAATTATCTGTGACCTCCTCTGGAATACTTTTAAGAGGAAATAAAATAATAATCCCTACAAGTTTACAACGTCGTGTAATTGATTTAGCACATGAGTCATCGGGGCATCTCTGCAACAAAAAATTTCTTGAGAGAAAAGATGTGGTTTCCAAGATTGGATAAACAAGTGGAAGAAGTTGTTCAGTCTTGCTATATATGTCAATGTACTTCTAGAGAAAGAGGGATTGAAGAATTACAAATGTCAGAATTACCGGATGCTGTATGGACAAATGTAGCAGCAGACTTTTATGGACCATTAGATTCTGGACAATACTTGTTAGCAATAATAGATGAATATTCACGTTTTCCTATTGTAAAATTGATTTCATCAACGTCTTCAGCAGCAGTACTCCCAATATTAGATTAAATATTTTCGATGTGGGGAATTCCTAATGTTCTAAAAACAGATAATGGCCCACCATTTAATGGAGATGAATTTAGAAAATTTGTAAATTACCTAGGAATAGTACATAGAAGAATAACTCCAATGTGGCCACAAGCAAATGGAATGATAGAGAGATTAATGGCTATGATCAAAAAGGCTGTGCAAAGAGCAAAGCTGTCACAAATATCGATAAACCAAGCATTATGTCAAGTTTTGAGAGATTACAGGAACACCCCACATGTGTCAACAGGAAAATGTCCATCAGATTTAATGTTTGGGCAATCAAGACAAACTCGTCTACCACATCTTCCAGCAATTCCACCAAAAGATCACAAGGAAATAAAGGAAAAGGACAAGGAGGCAAAAGAGAAGATGAAATACTATGCAGAAAATAAAAGGAAGTGTCAAAGTCAAGAATATCAAATTGGTGATCTTGTGCTAGTTCGGCAACAGCAAACAAGGAAGTCGCAAAGCAGATTTCATCCTGCGCCGTTAGAAGTAACAAGAGTTCATGGAACAGCAGTAACTGCAGAAAGTGATGACAGAATAATAACATGAAATAAAACATTTTTCAGAAAGATTGAACCAAATGCTAAAAATGAAAATATAGAACCAAATGATCAACATGATGAAATGTTGCACAGAAGATCAGAAAGAATTACAAAGAAGCCAAAAAGATTAATTGAACATTGTTGATTTATTTATTTATTTATTTTTGGGGGGAGAATGTAATGATGTGATGACACTGTGATGTCATCTAGAATGAGCATAGATTCTAGAAGAGAAGGTTAAGGGTTTTCAAGGGATATTGAGTCAGTTAGTGCAGGGACTTAGAGCTGACATGACGATCTATATCTAGCTCTAATAAATAACATATACAATCATATTCCAATGAGTATATTTCTTACACAAACTAAATCTATCATGATACTTTCATTATTCAACCCCTTCCGTGCTTCCGTCGGCCAACGGCCGTCGCAAGCACTACCTCGCTAGTGCTGCGCACGTCCGTTGGCCGACGCGGCCCCGCCCACTCTTTTAAACTGTTGCACCGCGGCGGAATTCGCGCCGCGGTTAAAGGGTTAAGAACCAAATCCCAAACATGCTGATGTGTGGGCATGCCCAATGTACGAGTTCTCTGAAACTGCAGCAGGATAGTTTCTTGTGATGTTTCCAAGGTCTCAGGTAGAGAGAAGTCCATGTTCACTCCAACATGGGAAAGAAGATCAGAAAGCATATCCTTGGAAATGTATTTCCCTCTTCGATCTCCTGGAGGAACTACCTCATCACTGTCACCAAAGCCTAAGACATCAGAATATAATACATCACAAACAGTCAATTTTCTCCTGGAGGGCTCTGATTTATTCTTTTGCAGTGAAGTCAATGCCTCAAGTAGTAATATTTTTATTATCTCTTCATCATCCCTTTCCCGGCATGCCTGGATCATTTTGTAGAGGTACACCTAAAGGAACTTGAAGATATGGACACATGCCTCTCCTTAGCTGATTGCTTCCCAATAGCAATGTACAGGAGAATAAAGCAATTAGTGGAAAAGCCATTTCCACCTGGTAAATAGCTAGCAGGATCCCCAAAAACGCTGCTCTCGCTGATTCATTTCCTAACAGTACAAAAGCCTCAAGCCCATCATACTTGCCTGATCTAGAGCATGGCTTTAAAAGGCCTCAGGAGATCTTCCTGATGCTTCCCCAAACCCCAGGCCAGCAATAAATGTTGACAAATGCATAGACCTTCCTCCTACTAAGCATCCACAGAAACTTGGACATTTCTCCTACTTGAATAGAAAAGGTCAAATGCTTGCTGTTAGCATGTCCCTGAACATCACTCGTGTAGGAGGGATAGGAAAGTACACTTTACCCAAATCACATCAGAGTGGCCAGAGATCTTTCCCAGCATGCTCAGACTGCTTCTGCTCCCTCAATGGATCTCTGTCTCCTGCCAAACCCAGCAGGGAAGAAGTGTGTAGAGACCACGTTAGAGGGTGAACCCAGCAGGGGCATCTCCCAGTCAAGGAATTCCAACCCTGTCATGGCCCCCAGCTTGGGGTGGGCAGTATATGCATTTTCAGCACTCTTGATGTTTCCTGTCTCCTAGGTGGGATTCACCTCACAGCAATGACTGGGATGAAGACGAGGAACATAGTTGTAATGCTGTCAAACGCAGCACATTCTTTTGTAGTTAAAATGACAAACTTCTCACCACTATCACAACAAGATAGGAAAATATCACTTATCCAGGTCTTAACCGCTTCGCTGCGACCGGAATTCCCCCGCTGTGCTGAGGAATTCCACGCGTGCGCGGTTCGGACGGCCCCCAGCCGTCCTCCGCACACGCCCACCGTGACGTCAGACGGCCGGGGGCCGTCCGACGCATGCAAGGGGTTAAGCTATTTAAGATATCAGTCATCCCAGAGCTGCAGCAGAGGCAATGCCTTAAATTTACACCCACAGTTCTCTGCTTGGAGAGGTGTGGTGCATCGGCCAGGGCAGCTGACTTCGGAGCACAGGGTTCACAGTTCGATCCCCGGCTCCGGCGGCAGCTCAGCTCAGCACCATGTGACTCTGTGCAATAGCTCACTTAATTTCCACAACGGCCCCCAGCGCCTTGAGACCCGTAAGGGTGAGTAGCTGCGCTATATAAAAACGGACTTAGATTTTTTTTTTTTTTCTGCTTATGTGCTATTCCACTGTTTTACACAGTCCATAGTATCGCTTTTCAACAGTGTGGTTAATTTTAAACATGTTCATAATGTGGCATTTGTTTCTAAGATATATTATAACTTTTAATTTTGAAAATGTTCTTGATTCTCGTTCAAGCTCATTGTTGGGAGGCATCTAAACATAATATGTAATGACCAAACCCTTAATGCACTGAGGTCTGAAATCCTTCCGTAGTTCGCTGCTACCCCATTGGTCACAGTTACACTACTTTATATGTTAGTCTTCAACCTCAGTTGTAGGACGGCCCCCTCCACAAGTACTCTTTCAAATTACAGGTCTTCATAAAAAAGAGCTATTTGAAAGTGCAGATGTCCCACATAAGGACACACTTTATGGAGTTGTGGATCAAGTGGAGAAAGTTTCTCTTTTATTCCTATTTAGAGGCAGCGCACGCTGTATTGCATAACATACATTACCTCTGCCTTGGTTAACTTACATTATATTTTCAGAGACAAAAGGCCACTTTTCAGAGACAAGGAACAACTTGCTATGCTGCGCTGCATCAAATGGAGAGGACGGGAACGCGTAATATTTACTAACATATGGTGCATTCCTGCTCTCTCTCTCTGTGCGGGGCACTTGTGGCTGCGAAGCGCAAATCCAGGTACGCTTGTGCCATAGTGCACACCCAGGATTGTTTTTGTGCAGGACCTCTGAGACTTTTTCCTCTTTCTAAGTGCACTGAAGAATGCAGCCCACTATGAAAGAGATAAGAAAAAGAGGAGAAATAAAGGTATTTCTTCTTATTATGCCTCCCATGGGAAGGCATAGTATTTTGATGCATTCCCAGTTTATGGGTGGATGATTCGAAACAATGATTCTCCACCCATGTAATGCACAGATTAACGCAATGCAGCAGCTTGCGCTGCCTTGAGTTACTCCAGACTTACCAAGCCGCACAGGGCCATGCATAATGACTTTTTTGCGGTTTTTCGTGGCTTGGTAAATTTCACAGAAGGGCTTGCATTGCCCTTGCATACTATTGCATGATGTAAGGGCAACGCAACCCCTTGATAAAACTGGCCCAAGGTGTCAAAGAATCAGCCCCCCTTAGCCATTGGGTATTGAAAGTGTAATTCACATATTGATTAGCCTACACTCACTCGTTGATTATAACGGTCTTTCATGTGCTTGTAGTTTTCCTTTGGTGCTCTATTCGCCATTTTGTTGGTTCAGCCATGAAATGAGTCCACATAGGGAGAGGGGAACTCAGGATATCACAGGGACTGATGTTTACCCATCACTCTTCATCCCACAGGCCTCTTGATACCACTGGCGCTGCACCATTGCTGCACTATGTCAATAAACAAAGACAGGGCTGAGCAGTTTTTCATTACCAAAATTCATACGTACAAACACACATAAAAACTTGTAGAAAAAAATACAAATATTTACATGGGTGAATACAGAAACAGTCCATGCGTATTTTAATATGAAGACAGCACACATTTTTTCATATGTAAAACTCACATAGATAAGTAATACCTGAAGCAGTGTGAAACTTCTTCATATCTAAAGGCATAACCACTGTTCTTTTGTGTGGAGTGGGCTCTTTCATATGTTCCTTCACACGTTCGATGTGGGGAAAAAAGTGCTGAGCAAGGAGATAGTGACAAATAGCCATAGATAGGTGGCCTCACTCCACTCAAGGTGTCACAGGGAGTAGCGCTCATGGTCTGCTGAAAAATGTGGAAGACATGCCCTCACAGTTTGGCCACAAAGGCAACTTGGTGGCACTGCCTCTTCTTCGTAGAGCAGAATTGGAATTCAAAGAAATGTTAGTAATTAAAGACAGGGATGCATCACGTTGGACCACGAGGTGACTTCCTTAGAGTTGGTACGAGGTCGGGAAATCAAAACAAGCTCAAACGCTCCCTACAAATATTTGCACAAAGAGAATGCAAATCAGATGATGTGTGTTTGAATATGAAAAGTGACTTTTCTGAAAATGGCCTTCTTTCCCCACGGCAGGAGGCCTGCCCTAGGTACTCCTGTGGGGGGTAGCAAGAAGTAAGGAACCACCCCTTCATGGCCAGCCACAGAGTCAAGTTCAGTCATGTCACCAAGCTCACATGGACAGACCATGCCAACGTCCACTTCAGCATCTTAGGAACCCACAGCACTGCCACTAAGTTACCCAACACCTCACCTCACACCGCAGATGGAGCATTGTGTCAGAGAGCCAGTGGACCAGCGCCCTCAACACCTCTCACCCTGACCCCATAACCAACCTTTAAGAGGCTGTCAAGAACTTCTCCACCTGGGTCACCATCTGCACCAACACAGTCACCCCCGTCAAGCCCTCCAAACCCATGAGATTAACCAAATAATCCAGCTGGTACACCACGGAGCTGAAAACCTCTAAACGCAGCTACAAGGGATTAGAAAGGAAATGATGCACTAGCAAGTATCCCACAAACTAAGCCACCTTCCAGACAGCCCTCAATCAATACCACCAACTCTTGAAAGACACGAAAAGGAGCGTCCTAGCTGACTGCAAAGAAAGCCAGCTCCAACCACAGTAAAGAGCTCTTCAACATCGTCATAGAATTCTCCAACCATTCAGCCCCCGAGAATACCAGCACCCTGTCCCAGAAATTCTGTGATACACTGTCTGACATAGTCCACAACAAGATCTCCGCCATCTACAAAACCTTCTAAACCCAACCCACCCCGTCCAACCTCTACAGCCTCTTCGCTCCCACTGATGCAAACCCGATCATCTACTCACCACCTGGGACCAACACACTACGGAGAACACCACAGGCATCATGAACTCCGTCCACTCAGGAGCACCCATGGACCCCTTTCCCCACCACATTTTTAACCTCAGAAGCAAGATGTTCAGCAGCGAGCTCACAGCCATTTTCAACACATCCATCACCACAGCTACCTTCCCTGAAAAATGGATTCATGCTCAAGTCAAACCCCTTCTTAAGAAACCATCCGCTGACCCCAGTGAACTCAAGAAATACCGCCCCATCTCTCTGCTCCCTTTTCCTGCCAATGTACTAGAAAAAAAACATTAACCACCAACTCACGGAACACCTGGAGAACAACAACCTCCTGGACCCCTCCCAACCCACTGATCTCCACACCCTTCTCGCTCCCACAGAGATGAACCCTGACCACCTACTCACCACCTGAGACCAGCTCTCCGCAAAGAACACCACGATAATCATGAACTCCATATACTCAGGAGCACCCATGGACCCCTGTCCACACCAAAATTTCAACCTCAGGAGCAAGAAGATCAGCAGCTTGCTTACCTCCATTCTCAACTCATCCATCACCACAGCCACCTTCCCTGAAGAATGGAAACATGCAGAGGACAAAACCTTTCTCAAGAAACCACCTGCCAGCCCCAACAGACTCACTAACTACCATCCCATCTCTCTGCTCCCTTTTCCTTCCAAAGTCCTCGAGAAAGCCATCGACTGCCAACTCACCAAATACCTGGAGAACAACAACCTGCTGGATACCTTCCAATCCGAATTCCTCACCAACCACAGCCATGAAACCGCCCTGATCACTGTCACAGATGACACCAGAATCCTGCTTGACCAGGGAGAAACAGCAGCCCTGATCCTCCTTGACCTCTCAGCAGCGTTCAACACAGTATCCCATAGCACCCTTATTGAGAGGCTTCATCACATCCGAATACAAGGTGATGCCCTCAAATGGATCACCCTCTTCCTCATCGGCAGAGAATCCAGAGGATTTGCCTACCATCAGTCACTTTGGAACCCAAAAGCATCATCTGCAGCTTCCCTAAAGGCTCATTCCTCAGATCCTCAGAAATCAACACCCACATGGCCCCAGTAGCCAACATCATCCGAACCTATAGACTGAGCATCATATCCTACGCAGACGACACCCAGCTCATCCTCTCGTTATCAGAAGACCCTCCACCACAAAGGCCAACTTCCACAAATGCATGGCGAGCATCGCCAACTGGATGAAAAGCAACTGCCTGAAACTCAACACTAACAAAACGGAGGTGCTGATCTTCGAGAACAACACCTCCCCATGGAATGACTCCTGGTGGCCCCCCAAAGTAGGACCTTAACACACACGGACAGACCATGTCCACAACCTTGGAATCATCTTGGAGAGCAAGCTCACCATGAGAAACCAGATCAACGCAGTCTCATCTGACTGTTTCCTCCTTCTTCGCATGTCTCCAGAAAATCTTCAAATGGCTTCTCGTCAACACCAGACAAATAGTCACACAAGATCTAGTTACCGGCTGTCGGGACTACAGCAACTCACTCTACTTAGGAATCACCAATCAACTCCTGAAGAGACTTCAGGCCATACAGAATGCAGTGACCAGACTCATCTTCAACCTCCCAAAACAAACCCGCATCGCCCGCAACCTAAAGAGTCACCACTGGCTACCGATCCAGAAGAGATGCCATTTCAAAGCACTCCATGATCAAGATCCAGTGATGGCCGCCACCTGTCTTAAGTGGTAGGGGGTCCACGGGGAGAGAGCAGGGGCTTGGGGAGGGGGGTAAAATAATATAAAAGAAAAAAAATGAAATGTACCTACCGCTCCGCTCCCACTGACGGCCACCCTGCTGTTCCTCTCATCGTCGACGGGCTGGAAGGGGATGGACCCTCAGGACACAGGCTCCAAACCCAATACAGAGAGCAGTGCCAGGATTGGTTTGAGCGGCCTCGGTTGCCGCTCAGATGGTGCATTGGAGCCTGTGCCTTTTCTCCAACCCTGCTGTGTAACACAGCCGGGTTGGAGAAACATAAGTGGGCCTGTGTGTTTGGCCGGCCTAGGACGGCCGGCCAAGCACACATGCAGACTTATGAGTGCACTATGCTCCTCCTCCTTGAATGCCCGGCCTTGCCCCACCCGATAGTTATTGCGGGGCTCAGACAAACGCATAAATAAAATGACAATAACCATCTGCTGGCGTGGGCTGTCGGGCTACGCTCCTCCGCTATTATGAAGGAGCCACCACTGTCAAGGAACAGCATACATCAACCACCACATGAACTTCCACCAACCCTCGAGACACCTGCGTTCTACCTTCCTCTTCCTTGCTCACATCCACCAGATCTGCAGAAGCAACAGTGGCGGATGCTGCTTCTCCTACCTCACTGCCAAGTCCTGGAACGGCCTTCACCTCAGAACCTCATCTTCTCTTCTAGAGTTCAGGAAGGGAGTCAAGACCTGGCTGTTTAACTGATCCATCCTCAGCAGCAGCTCTCAGCGCCTGGATACCCATATGGGTGACAAGCTGCACTATACAAATCCGGATTGGCTGCCCCCCTTCCCACACACACACACAAACACATCCGTACTGTACACATTACACCTGCCCTCACAATATTTGTGCACTATGAACAGTACACATGGCCTCATAATGACAGTACAGACAACAAAGATTCCTCGTGGCCTTCATGCACTCGCCAATACATTCAGCTATCCATCAAATTATTAACTAATTTCTGCATTTAGCCTCTCGCCCATCCTTCCAAATCCAGCAATCAATAATGAACTACTTCCTGACTTTTTTACTTTAACCATAATTGCTATCAGTTCTCCTCGGTATTCCTCACTCTTCAATATGTTCTTGGCTGAACTTTAACATATGAAATGTGCACCTATCTCCTACTTTTAGGATAAACTTGGTTTGCGGACATGAAATGTGTGCTCTTTGGTCTTTTTGCCTTTCATGCACGCCTATTCTTTGGGCATCATAGCATTCTTGGCATCCCCCTCTTGAGGGAGAACACACTAGATTGAAACGTGTTAATGTCTGAAGAAAGGCAACACTTCTTCAGGACCCATTAAACAAACATGACTCACCTGTGCTTAGGGGCCTATTGATGAAAAAGGTCACGCAGTGCAGCACAACAGGTCACATTGCTGCGCTGCACTGCATGACAGGGAAAGTGCAGGAATGTGCAGTATTTAAGGCAAAATGGTGCATTCCTGCCTTTTCCTCTGCTCTGGCGCACTTTTGGCAGCCTACCACCAACACAGGCACCCTTGTACCATGATGCAAGGGGGCCTGCATTGCAAGCAGGATTGTTTTTGTGCAGGAAGGGGAACCTTCCTGCACAAAGAACAATCCTGAGAGGCATATTACTCTTTGTGTGCTGCAGAATGCAGCACACAAAGAAAGAGGAAGTAATGAGGAGAAATAAAGATATTTCTCCTCGTTACGCCTCTCCTGGGAGGCGTATATTTTTGGCGCATTCCCAAGTTTACCAGTTCTAGTAAATCTGAGAATGTGTCAAAAACCATGGGAGTGTCGTGGGAATACCCACACAACATCCATGGAATGCCTTTCTAGGGCAAAGTAATGCAACGCAGTGATTTGCGCTGCGTTGATTTACTCCAGAGTAATGGAACCACGCAGGGCCATGCAAAGTGACCTTGCGTGGCTTCATAAATCTGACTTAAGGTTTGCGTCGCTCTTGCACCACGTTGTGTGGTGCAAGAGCGGTGCAAACCAGCTCGTAAATAGTCCCCTTAGTTTGTAGAACATGAGTGTTGGTGCCCAAAGTTTTGCTCAGTCACCTGGGGCCAATGCTATTAAATGTCCATGCGCCAAATACAAATGCTGAGTATTTGGTGCCTCTTTAATCCAGTACCCGCCACTGCTGCCCCTTTATCTCACTTTTGCAGGTTCCTGCTTTCTCCCTTTGTGACGTTTGGCTCTCTTTCTCTTCCCCTTTTTTTTCCTTTGTGTGTTCCTCTCTTGCCCTACAATAATGTCAGCTGAGCCAAAAATTAGTGCTGGTGTGCTCTATTGGCAACCACCCGCTGAAATTAAGCACTGTGACTCACCCGCCCAATTGTTTTTAATTAGAACTGCTGTCTCATTCATCATGGAATTCTGATGTGGCTTCCTTGTAAAACACGGTTTTCGATCAATACATCATCCTCGCGATCATGCAAAGGCGAAGTATGGATTTGCATTATGTGCCAAAGCATATAAGGAAATATTTATGTTCATATTTTTCAATATCAAATTATATAACATGCCACTATCATATAAAAAGACCGAGGAGGCAGACAAGTGTGTCCCAAAGATCAATTTTAACTATGTTAACTTAAAAGATGTTCACATATAAATTAATTTGCTCTAGCACTGATGAGCATAAAGAAATCCACTATATGTGTGTACGCACGCACCCCTGTGTGTGTGGCATGCTCACACATGTATGTGTGTGAGGTTGTGTTTCTGTGAACTCAGTGACAAGTAAAAGTGTGCTCCATTGAATATGTACTGATAAGGAATTTTATCAGGTTCACATTATGGAGGCAGTCATATGTATGTTCGGAAGGAATTTATACAATGTGACACAGTTTGAGAAAATAAACCAATTCTGTTGCATGCAAAATTCTGGAAGAATACAAACAGTAGTCGAATTTCACAACCCCAAATTATGTAAATTCCCCCATGAATTAACATATTTAATTGTGAACCTCTGCGTCAGACATCCAACGTATGGGAGCCTGAACTATAAGCATTTCAACATGTCCACATATGATGCATTTTCATACAGTGAACCCAAGTTGCGCTCATGAAGCTATCCTGAACCTTTTATACAGCTCCTGCCATCTTCGACCAACATCACACTGCCGAGGAAGAATACATCCCCGAGCCCAATAGAAGAGGAGACCAAACAAGATGGCGGTGATGAGGAGGGTGGATGGCCAATAAGCAGGCTGGGGCAGAGCAGGTGTGCAACTCATACTAAGCATCATTAGAGTAGAAAGCCGGCTGCCTTGTGCCAGACACTGCATAGTAGGGTAGAGTGCATAATGATGTGATAGATTGGAGCAAATTATCAAGACTAACTGAAAAACAGATAGCGAAACTGGAAATAACAGTGCAGTGTACTGGTTGCCTCATCTGGTCGCGAACAATATTAGCAGATAGTACTGACTTGGAACTTTGCTTCTGCTCAGTGAAACATTTTTTAGACCTGTTAGACACGGCTAGTTGTGGAACCTGGATAGGCTGGAGTAAGAAAACTGAGGTGGGTGCATGCCATATAACCAGGGCGTCGCTTGGTCTTGGGGGTGGGTGAGCTTCAGATTTTTCCACATGCAGACAGGTATATAATGTTTGAATACATTATACCACAAGCAGAGTGCATGAGAGGGGCCTGAGGGGCAGTGGAAAGGGAGACGAATGCGGACTGGTAGGGGTACTAAGAGAGACAACACAATGTTTTTAAAAATAAACAATATTTTTGAGGACGTTCAAAACAGAGAGGGAGAGTGTGCGTTTTTGTCTGCATGTATGTCACAATACTTGGTGAAATCCGATTCCTGTGAAATCCGACAACAGACATCTCACCATACCCAACTAGTAGCACCAATATCCAACAATTTTTCGTAAAATACATTTATTAGTGGGGTGTAACACATCAATCCCCACCCCCGAAGCTACGTCCTTGCATATAACTGCTTCCTCATTGAGTTCACATACGTACTTTATTGCTTCTCTCCATTGTATATCATTTTGTCGTCGAATTTAATTTCTTTTTAGAGCTTTTATTGTTCTGTGTTGACTCCTTGTATCGTTCTTCTATTACTCCCTATTAAGTTTTCACCCGTGATCTTCCCTCTGCTCCATGGGTGTGTTTGGCAGGTTCTCATCCTCCTGTGTTCAATCTCCTTTCCAGCCAGTTTCTATTTTCTTTACTCACCCTCTAGAATCTATTTTCCTTCATGTAAACTCGACTACAATGTTGACTTCTTTCATCCTTCTCACTGTTTTCAACTGATTTCCCCTTTTTGGGCCTGATTATGAGTGAATACGTTATTTTACATCCCTGATAAATAACAATACCAGAGGGTAAGATATTTATCGGGTGTGATAAGTACCACCTCTTACGAGTTTGTGGGGAATAACATGAGAATTATGGTATTTTAACGCACCAGAATCTGCATGTTACAGTAATTACCGTATGTTTTCCCTGTTAAATTTCAGCAGGTTTCACCTGCTAAAATTTAACGAAGGTTGACTGATAATTATCAGATGTGTTAAATACCTACAAACTCATAATTCTGACCCCTGCGCAAACAGGATTTTACGAATGAGTAGGAATATTACGGGCCAGTGGTAATCAGGCCCTTAGGGGCACATTACGATACCCGGCGTAAAAAAATCCGCCAGGCATGGAAGCGGCAAAAATCCGCCCGCACACACCGCCTGAACACCGACCACGCCATTATGAGTACACAAACTGAAAACCACCATCGGCGGAAAAATCATACAAAATACCGCCCGCCATCGTCCGAGTCGGAGTCAAACCGCCCGCCACGGACGGAAACACGCACGACAACACAAAACCGCCCGCCCACACGGCCGACACACCGCACGTGAAATTTCGATCGCACCGCCATGAGCGCGGAAAAACAACAAATATACCGCCCGCTAGCGCAAACAACGCCGATGAGAATCGACACGGCAGAAGCCATGGCGCCCACGTACCTGCACAGAAACCATCCGCACACAACATGGCCAACAAGTCCACACAGCAAGGCACGCACAAATACACAAGCACAGTACACATCCCGAAAACACCCCCCGGACAAACAAAAAATACAAAGGCCAGAACCCCAGACACAACACACCTGAAAACAACAGACCATGAGGACACACCCACATAGGTGAGTACAAAAGCAGCACTCCCACAGACCACAACCCCTTGCTACATTGCAAACCAGAGAGGAGAGGAGAGGACACAGTGACACAGCAAGGACAGCAGCACACCACAGAAACGCACACATCACTACCACCACCACCACCACCACCAAACACCACCACCACCACCACCAAACACCGGCACCACAAACCCCCTGCACATTACACAACACACACCGCACCAGCACCACAAACACCATGGCACCACAAAGGATGCCCAAGTTCACGCCCATGGAGCTGACGGTCATGGTCGACGAGATCATCAAGGTGTACCCACAAATCTATGGGAACATGGTCCAGCACACACCACTAGCCACCAGAAACAGAATGTGGACCCGGATCGTAGACCAGGTCAATGCAGTCGGGACCCTGCCCAGGAACAGAACCGAGATAAACAAACGTTGGAATGACGTAAAGGGCCTGGTCAAGAAGAAGGAGGGCAAAAACAGAGAGCTGGCTGCCGTCACTGGCGGAGGGAATCCCGCGCTCTTTAAGACCTTCAAAGCGTGGGAGGAGAAGGTGCGAGTCGTAATCCATCCGGAGATCCTCGCCGGATTAGCAGAGGGAGTGGAGGCTGGTAAGTACAAACTAATGTATACCAGCACACCGCTATGTACACACATGCGCAACCACCATGCCACAGCTCCCAGGGACAAACACCCCCATGTCCAGCACACAATACACAACACATCACACGCACATGCAACAGACACTACCACACACAGGCCAAACCGAACAACTGTAAGATGCGTGGGGACATGTGTACACTAAGCCAGCCACGTAACCACCAACAGGTCCCCAAATATGCCAGAAGCGCCACAACGAGCACCCACCACACCCATGTGTCCGCCACAGCTGCACCAACTGACAAGTAACAGGTAAGTGGCAGGAACACAAAGTGCAGTGGGTCGGAGGGGGGACAGCTGAAGTACAACACCCACCAGGCCCCCACTCCCACAGACCAGCAAGGTGGAGCACTCCCCACACCCATGTGTCAGGCACAGCTGCACCAACCGACAAGTAACAGGTAAGTGGCAGGAACACAAAGTGCAGTGGGTCGGAGGGGGACAGCTGAAGTACAACACCCACCAGGCCCCCAGTCCCACAGCACAGCAAGGAGGAGCATCCCCACACCCCACACCCACGTGTCAGCCACCGCAGTGCACAACGACAGCCGAAAGGCAGACATCACGGTCCACAGCAATCGGTGTCAGTGGGTGTACAGCCACCCCACGACCCACTACACCCCCCACCCCCACAGACCTGCAACATGGAGCACCCCCGCTTAGAGCCATGTGGCATCCAGTACAGTGCACGCACGAACAACTTGCAGGTGGGAAACTGGACAGGGCTGGATTACTGGAGGCATGAGGACCATAACACCACCAACACATGGGACATGTCACGTAGCACACGAACACGCAGCACCGCCCACCGTCACGAACAAGTGAACAATGTGCACACGGACATGAACAGCAGACTCACACCCCACATGACCCATCACAGACATAGCAACACCCAAGGAGCCACGTCTGCATGCACAAGCCACACTGAACATAGTCCCACACGGCAGCCACTGTGCAACTCATCACACACAACCGAAACACCATTGAAGTCCTGTCCATGTAGCCCCTACTGCCTGTCAACCACACACCCCACAACTACGCCTATGTAAGACAAACAACACTAGACGCAACAGAGCGGAACAACATAAATGCACACGAACACCACTGAACCCATCAAACACACAGACACACCATGCACATACAACATACCATCCATCCCATCCGTCAGCCCCAGTCTCATGAAAGGCATGTCATCCGCACAGCTGCCACACATACAGCAGTCACGCTAAGACACATGCCCATGACCAACCATGTGCCAGAAGTCAATTAAGCGCACGACACACTGTGAGCAACAACACACAACATGGGCCACCCCCCCGAGCACTGCAGTGATGCACATGGCACAGGGCAGCACGCACACCAAGGAGATGGGACAACTGCAATACGTTGGCTGGCACACAACTATCACTCACTCATAACGATGCGTCCAATGCCATGTCCAGTAACCACAACAGACAGCAAATATGCAGGGCATGTCAGGCATGCACACACCTCAGACCATGCACTGTCATGCTGCCACAACACATGTCACGTTCGGCACCCATGGCTCACAGCATGTACCCCAAAAGCATATCCCCTCCCAAATGCGAATCTGGGGCATGGCCCCCATGTTGCCATATGCGTTCCTAAGCGTTCCATATGAACTCCAAAAGCAAAGTACAAACCAGACCCAGGATGGGCCTGGAGCCCGCATACACCAGAGTCACAATAAGTAGGAGCACAGCAACACACCCATCGGCATAGCCAATCCGTCCCATGCCACATGTGCACAGCACACAGTCCCATTGCCTAGCACACACACCTACAGATGCCACAGCCACACACTCGCCTCCGGGAAACCCATGTACGAGATTGCACGAACTGCCAATGTCAGACGACTAATACATACTTCGCCAGGTGCAACACAATAACAAATCTCATTCTCTCCACAGGTGACGAACTGCTGGACGCTGGGGATGGAGACAGCAGCCAGCACAGCCAGCCTACAAGCCCCCAACGAGGACACACGGATCTGGAGGATCTGTCCACCTCTTCGGACACGGACTACCAAGCTGGCCCATCTGGCGTGGCAGGGCCCAGCCGCTCCCCAGGACCTCTCCTACCCACCAACCCATCATCCAGGGATGCTGAACAGTCCCAGTCCCCTGCTGCCACTGTCGTTGCGGCCACACCCACGGTCATTGCGGCCACTACCACTGCCGCAACCGCCACCATCGCCGCACCGACCACCACCGCCTCCACCACCACCACGTCTTCGCTGGCACCAGCCCCAGCGCAGGTGGTGGCCCGGCCGACTGGATCCACCCTGGGAGCCACAGCGAGGACCGTGGTGAGCAATGTGGCTAGTGGGCAGGCCGGTGGCAGCAGGACTGGTAGGAGGAGCAGGGTCAGGGAAACGCCAGTCTCCCCTGGGAGCCATGCCCTGCCTCAAATGGACAGAGTCCTTGGGGCCTATGAAGAGGCCCAAGGACAATGGGCCAGGTCTGCTACTGACACGCGGGAGGTGCTGGGGGTGCTGAGGTCCATGGACGCCCATATGGGCCAATTCGTGTCCCGTATGGACCAACTCGTGGACCTCATGGGCCAGCTGGTGGTGGCGGTGGGGTCACAGGCAAGGCCAGCAACACCACCTCCGCCACCACCTGCTAGGGCGCAGGTTCGGCCAGCAGTGTCCACTTCCCCTGCGTCCACAGCCAGTGAGCACACCTCACCCACCACCAGCAGGTCGCCACCACACACCCCCTCCCAAACGTGGAAGGGGCCGTCCGAAGAGGAAACAGATCTCCCGGGAGGACTTTGCACGCTCCAGTCGCAAGTGAGGCAGCCAGCCAGCCTTCCGCCAGCCTTCCTTGACCAGCCACTGCATTGACTTGCTCTACGATCCCACTCCACACAGCCAGCTGGATGGCATGTGTGTGTTGGACTATGGACATAGAACCAGTGGGTACACCCTGATCATCACGCAGCCATGACCGACAGCTCATTGTCACTGCACGCACCACTTTTGTCATCACCTTACACACAATCACATGTCACAGTTTGTAATAAATGCACCTTTTTCACTAACTGCTGTTTGTGCCCTGTGTCTTTATTGTACGGAATACAACGGCCACCTTGGGCGGAAAGGCACCTGATGCGTGGCATGGAAATGGAATCCGGAGGGCCTGTAGGGACCTAGGGGTGGGAGACAGAACAGGAGCACATTCAATGAGTGTGTCACACACCCATCACACAGTACATGTCAACAACTACAAGCAATGTACACACATCGCACAGAGCAATAGGGCACAATGCCACAGTCACCAACAGTGGCATACTACCCTGGCCATGGAGCGTTGACACACTGCACGCAGTGAACATACGGCCACCCTGACACAGCACACACACACCTGCATAGATACAGACACATCATCCGTCGTACATGGACACTCACCGTCAAGTGAAGTAGCGGGCGATGAGCTGCTGGCGCACATTCCCAGCTTCCTCCTCTCCGCTGTCCACCTCACTCGAGCTGTCCTGGTCTGCGGGCTGGGGCCCTGGTTGATCTCCGTCATCCACAATGAGGGGGATCTGCTTCCGAATGGCCAGATTGTGCAGCATGCAGCACGCCACCACTATCTGGCACACCTTCTGTGGGGAGTACGCCAGTGCACCCCCGGTGCGGTCCAGGCACCTGAACCTGGACTTGAGGAGGCCAAAGGTACGCTCGACCACACGTCTGGTCCTCCCATGTGCCTCATTGTAGCGATCGTCTGCTGGGGTGCGAGGATTCCTCAATGGACTGAGCAGCCATGCCCCATTCGGATACGCAGAGTCACCTGGGTGTGAGGGACACAGAGAACCGTTGCTATTCCAACTGGACAGGGGACAGCATCGCACAACCAGCACGCTACACCACTCCACATACTCACCGACAATACAGCCACGATCCTGTTGCAGATTGGCCATCAGTCGTGGCAAGATGCTGTTGCGCATTATGTGTGCGTCATGGGCCGAGCCTGGAAACTTGGCACACACGTGGGTGATCACCATGTCCGCAAGGCACACCACTTGCACATTCAGGGAGTGCGTGTGCTTCCTGTTGCGGTACAGGTGCTCAGTGGCCTGTGGTGGAACAAGGCCAACATGTGTGCAGTCAATGGCTCCCACGACGTGTGGGATTCTGCCAAGGGCATAGAATGCACCCTTCACTGCCGCCAATTCACGAGCCCTGGGGAAGCGGATGTACCTGTTCCGGTACAGCATCATGGCTGCCAGTACATCCCTCAGCACCTTGCTGAACATGGGCTGGGACATCCCTCCTCCACTGCCCACTGTGTGCTGGAATGACCCAGTGGCGAAGAAATGCATGGCGGCCATCACCTTAGCCGTGGGGGTGACAGCAGTCGGATACACCCTGCGGGGACGGAGATGGGGCTCTAACATGGCACACAGTCGATGCAGAGTTGGCCTGTCCAGCCGAAACTTCCTGATTACCTCTGTATCGTCCATGTCCGCCAGCAATTGGTATGGGCGGTCAATGTTCGGTCTCCGCCTGGGTTAAATGGCAGAGGACACATGTCAAAGCAACACGGCACATAGCAATTTCGCATACACATCACTGACATGACTGAGCAAGCACATGAGCCACAGCCCAGCTGTCAAGCTGGGACGGCACGGCCACAATACACTTACACAGGTCTCCCAACAATGGCAATGGCAAGTGAGACATACCACTGCCATGTGCATGCACATGGGGATCTAGGCCCCAATGACTTGCGGGGCGTGCTGATGGGGACTGACTGCATATTCGTCAAGCGGCAACGCCACGGCAACATGAGTGTCTGCTGAGCATGGTACTGCTTCCGAGGCTGGATGAGTATGGCACACGACGACGACGATGTGGGCACGGGCTGAGCGGCCAATACAAGTGGGACCTGTGGCACGAGGGGATATGAGACAGTAGTAGGTGTCAGCACTGCACCCTATGTACAGCACTGTACGGATCACAGCTCCCGAAACATTGACTGGTGTCCACATTGACAGCCCCATGCCAAGACGGCTGTGTGCTTGCAGTCACACGTCACAGGTGAGAGGTTACATTGCACGTGCCAGGTGGCAGTCGTACATAGTGGGAGCTGGCATGTGTGTGCATGTGTCTCCTGTTCAGGATCCACCAGATGGGCGCTGACTCTGTACTGAGCATTGGACACAGCATGTTCCGTGGAAGGCTTGTGTGTGTGGGATGGTGGCACTGGATGTGCCTCCGTTGGGTGGGGGGCCATGCACAGGGCGGGTACGTCGATGATTGCGCATTGTTGGTCACGGTGGGTGCACCAGCTAAGATGTGTTGCCCTGTGTTAAATTCCTATGTCCGCATGATGATGGACTGTGGATGTGGGCAGACTACACATTGGTCGATGTTCTGTCTATATGCATGTGCCTTCACACCAGGCACAGCTGCCCCTGCACATGTGACCCCTGCTGGACTCGCTGCTGGGTCTGTGGAGCTGATGCACCTTCTGCGCGTGGGGCGGACAGCTCTCCTCACTTCCCTCATTGCGCATGTCATGTCTTTGCCGCAGGTGACATGGATCATGGAGGGCCCACATGTACGCGTGGGTAGGCTACACATGATTGTTCACTGGTCGCCACCCCCAGTCAGTGTTTCGAATGGGAAGGTAGTCGTGCTGGTGGTATGTTCGATGTGGCGGATGGGCGGGCCTAGGTGCGGGCTTACATTCCGGACATGGGGGGTAGTTGGATTGGCGACTAGTTGCAGTACACACGGGACACGTCTCTTCCTTTCCACATCTGGGTCATCCCTTGTACTAACTGACAGTGATACAGTCATCTTCGCCCCAGCCCTCATGTCCTCCCCTCGCCCCCCAATATGCATGCTCACCTGCGAGGCTAGCGCTTGCACAGGCAGCCCCAAGCTCGCACCAGAGAGGGCAAGGAGTGTATGTGTGGGTCCAGTTGCACGAGTGGGCTGTCTCAGGGTATGATGTGTGGCTGGACGCCGTCCACCTGCGTGGTGCCCCAAATGGAGACCCGGCCTGCATGGACTATGCATCACAGTCTTCGCCTTCCGGATCCGCCACCTGCGACACCCAGTGGCTGTGGCTGCCCTTGCGGCCATGCCGCGTCCGTCTGTGGCTGATGGCCCACACATTCACTCTTTGGCCTCTCTGGGGAGGGCTCAGGGGTGGTGGCGCACGCGCTTGCACTTAGTCGCAATGGCATGTGGCGTGGTTGGTATGATGGGCAATGGATGGGATGGTGCGAGCCACCTCCCGTGACGTCAGTGCTGCTCGTGCTGTGGTGCGTCCCCCTACACTTCCATCTGACTTGTGCCATGCTAGACGTTGAGGTTCTATTGCCTGCGTGATATGACCAGGAGGAGCGCGAGGAGACCTCTCACACACCATGCTCCACTGCCATCCCGTGCCCTGTATCGCCTGTGCGGATTGACTATGTTGGGGTTACACCTGGTCGACTGGGGCTGTGTGTGCCTTGTCAAGGGGCATGGCGGGCGCACAACAGGATCCAGCTTGTCCACAGAGGGTGGGCTGAGGTGCGCCTGGTACCGCTTTGTACGTGTGCCCGGCTGCTGTGCACACACGTGTTCACTCCCCCCGACAGGTGTCCTCTCACAATGCCCAGGGAAGCGGTGGTGTACTGTTCATGAGCCCTCCCAACACGGCGTGCTCCAACTTGGCATGTGCGCATCTACCCGTCGCACCCACCCACCTGAGCACTGCGTCCATACGACTTCACACGACACATGTGTGTCTTCCACAGTAGTGCTACTCATTTGCGTTGACATCCAATGCCAGTGGACTACATGGTCATGTCACGACTGCCGTGTACTTCACATACTCTCATCCTCTCTCATTCGTACTTGTGAAATGAGTCAGCGGAGGCAGTTTTGGTTTCAAACATTATATTGAGTCTTCTGTCCTCTGTGATGCAGTATAGTGGACACTACTGGCAGCGGAATACATGTTGAGGATATACTGAGCATGATTACAAATGGGATAGGGTGTGGGGTTACATCTGCTTGGCCAAGGCTGTGCTAATGTACATTTACGTATAGCTGCGGAGCTGCGGACTTTGACACAGACGGTATACATGTAGCCTACCAGACCGCTCGGCATCATGGGCACAGTCCATCTCAGTTCCATGTGACAGGTTTGCTGCGGTTGTTCCTCATGCACGCGTGCATGTGAGATGACATCAGGGCATGTGCTTGCGTGCATGCAGCGGCGTGCCACTTGTTGTTGCACTGTGGTGGTTACTGGACATGTCACAGTCACTGGGGTCGTGTTGTTGTTGTATGCACTTGTCGTCCATGCAAAGGTCCTGGTATGGGATTCCCGGGGCGGGGGTGGGAGGGGTGCAGCACCCACAGACTCCAGGCGACCTATTCATGTCCACTGAGCGGTGTGTGTGTCCATGTGCGCTGGATCCATGTCGTGTCCTGGTTGTTCGTGCAGTTCCGTCCATGTGGGTGCGATACACAGAGCCCATGCCACTGCCTCCCACGATGCATGCGGTGTTCCTGGATGTGATGGGGAACAGTGTGCATGTCCCGGTCATATCTGATGTCATGGCGATGTCGTTGATGGTGTGGTTACAGTTGCCGGTCGTTTGGTATGGCTGTTGTGGTGGTGACTGGCCAGTCCGTGCGGAAGCTAAGCATGGGTGCGGGGTTGGACATCATAGGTCACTCGGGGAACCTGCGTTGTGGTCCGACGTATTTACAGGTTGTCAGGTATGCGATGCCGTCCAGCAGGGCTTCCATGTCATTGGTGGTGTACATGTTTGCCAGCCAATGAAGCGGATGGTGGCTGTCAAGGTGTTGTTCGTAGGTTGTCCCTTGGAGGACCATGATGGGGCATGCTGGGTGACATTCGATGTAGCTGTTCTCGATGATCCGTCGTGTGGAGGCACAGTGGTTCCATTTCAGTGCGCGTGCGATGTTGGCCACATACGCCATGCCCCCATAGGCAGAGCAGGCCCTGTCGTGTGCGTCCAGAGGGAGGAGTAGTGGTAGCAGGTCCGCCTTCAGACATGCCGGGTTGGAGAGGCATATCTCGACGGGATGCTGGTAGGGACACCTCCGACAGTAGAAGACGGGCATGACGCAGCTGAACAATGTGATGCGGTAATTCAGTCGGTAACTTACGTTCAGCAGGGACAGGAGATCGCATCCCAATGTATGTATCGTGCTGGTTTGGTACAGCTTGAGCTCTTCGGCGTAGTTGGGTAGGTGTGTTGCGGTTGCCATTTCGCAGCGGTTCGTAGAGGTGGCGTGCTCCGGCTGTGTGTGCAGTCTGCAATGTGCACGCTCCGGGGTTGCTGTGAGCTCTGTGTAGTCGTGGGGAGACAGGACTTGTGTTCTGTTGGCTTGTTTGGAGGACACGGGCCCTCTTCCCACATGCTTCTCAGACAGTTCAAGGTCAGTGCTGTGTGACTCCTTCCAATTAACTTGCATGTGGCCGACATGGGGGAGTGTTTTCTTCTTTCTTCCCCGTCCGTTGTGTGCTTCTGTGATATGCGCTATCTGCCGTGTGGTCGGTCTCATCGGCATGCCTGTGTTGGTCTATTCTTGGACAATGGCTGTATTCACCGGCTTCTGTCGTAGGGCTGTGGTTTCGGTGTTGGAATGGAAGGTCATTCAGTGCTGTCTGCTCTCCCTTGTGTGGGCGGCAGGCTGCCTTTCCGCTCTGCGTTGGGCCTTGTGTGTGGATGTAATTCTTGGGCCACCTGTTGTCGGTCCCCGGGTTCTTTGGTGTTCCGTTTCATGTGTCTTGTTGATATGTGCAGGGTGGTATGGGTTTTTCAGTGTGGTACTGGCGTTCCTCTTCCCGAAGGGGCCCTGCTTCTCCTAGTTGGTGTTGCCGCTGCTGTGTGCTACGCCATGTTTGTTACACTGGGGTGTGTCCTGCTGTTGCGTGTCTTCACTGACATGTGTGCGTCGGTTGTGTGGCGTTGGGTGTTGTCCGTGAATTGGGCGTTGGGGACATGTCTGTGGCCGGCCTGTCACGTGTCATGTGCGTTCGGGGTGGGGCTGGTGTGTGTGCTGCTTGGTTGTGTCCCTGTGTCTGTGTGCGACGCATGCATGGCGCTGCGGTTGGCCTCTGCGTTGTGCGCATGTGTGGCGGCGTCATCGGCGCTTTGGGGCCGTGACGGGGTGGTTGGTTCCTAGTCCCAGGTGGTGTGTACACATGTGTTCTGCGATGTTACGATTTGGCCTGTGTGTCATATGTGGATGCGATGGTGGATGTGTAGTGTACACGCGCTGGTGGGGGGTTGTCCGCTTTTTCCGCCCTTGCACTGTGTGCGCTGTTTGCGTGCACTTGTTGTGTGTGTGCCTACCTGCGTCTCCGCGGTACGTTGCGTCCTTGGTGGTGCATCAGCAGAAGCATGGGAAGGGCCTGCAGTGCTGGATTCATGCCCGGGGTGCCGCTTCTTCGTTGTCCGTGCTCTGCGTCCGTGTTTCCGCCTCTCTTTCACGTGCGGTGTCTCTTTGCCGTGGGAGCCGTTTGTTTGCGGCATCGTAATTTATGCGCCGGGCGGGACGTGTTTCGTCGGACGGTGTGTGTCAGTTGTGCTGCGCCGCTACGTGTGCGGGCGCACTTTGATGGCGGACGGTGTTGCTGGCTTGCCGGCGGTGTTTGGCCTGCTTTTCGCATCGTAATTGGGCGGGCGTGTGGACTGCTGCGTGCTGGCGGTAACTGGTGGTTTTTGCATCCGCCAGCACGGCGGTAGTGCTTCCGCCCGCCATCGTAATGGGCCCCTTAGTTCTTACATTTGTGACTTCGCTCTAATTGCACTGCATTTTGTATCTGTATTAAGTGGTTTGGTGAAAAGGCAATCAAATAGAAAGAAATGAAAATGAAATGAAGTGATCTCCTGACATAGATGCCGGTCTGATCTTTTCGATATTGTGCGTGGGCTCCAATGTTGTGACAAATGAAAAACAGAAATATCTTCAAGAACATCTGGCGTGGATTTCATGGCACAAAGGGGATAATTTACATTCCCCATACGCCGCCAGTGCGTCACTTTTAATATGGGAAAAAGTGAGGTAGCGGCAGCGCAAGGGGCTTGTAAATAAGCTCCAGAGTGTCTCAAAGAATTGGGTTGGGGGCTCGAACGAAAGCCACTTATGTGTCCAGACAAGCTGGTCCTGGCAGTTCCGAGTACAGGGTTGCAATTTGTTTTGGGGCATGGATTCATTCTAATGAGGAGCAGTACCTTCTCCAGAGGTAGAAACAGGGAGATCTCCCCGTGGTTCTAAAGGTAAATGTGAAGGACTGGATGGAGACTATGTTGCCGTCATTCATAAAGTACATTCTGGATGTAGAGAAATGATAACAAACAAGAACTGCAGGTTAGATGAATTATGGTGAAAAGAACAGCAAGCAAGCAGGAAGCATTGTATTGACTGGTAAGTAGTCAGTCAGTCAGTCAAAACAATGTTTATTTAGACCTTGGCCTTTAAACAGTTATAGAACCAATTATAATAAAAAGATAAAACAGCACAATTTATACATTCTCAATGTCAAAAGTTGATAAATTATCAAAAATGGGGTAACAATAATGACTTTTCTGCACAGGGTAACACGGCTCTTTATAAGAGATGTACATAGTTTAAAACATTCTTTAAAATACTATACAAATATTTAACCTTGTATAAAAATTAAGATAGTTTAAAATCTCTAAAAATAACGGCTAATTCTCTCTGAGGAACCTTTTGATTACCTACATATAGTTCCCCAGTGCAATCGCGATCTCGAGATTAGGCATTTCAGTAAATAAATCTACCGCCTGTGACCGTAGCCTTATATCATATTTTAAAAATATTGGGCGGAGATGTCGTTTACGCTGCTCTAATACTATTGCACAATCTAACAAAATGTGCAATATGTCACCTTTTGTTCCCAGTGTACACTTACAATAACCATCGTGATTCAACATTTTTGTTTTTAATTCTTCATTTACCAGCCAGGGGTTTATACCAATTCTCAATCTTAAAATCTCCTGTCTGTACCAATGGTTTGGTAAAATATCCAAATAAGGGAACCAATTTTCATTTAGCCATGAGACCCTCATAAATTGCACAGATTTTTTCTTAGCCAGATAATCCATATCTGCTCGTCTGGAGACTTCTTGACCATGATTTCTAAGATCACTTTTAGTGAATTCTACATACAGGGATTCTTGGCAAATTTTCACCTTTATATTCTCACAGGCCAATAGTATTTCCTTCCTTATCTTTTTAGCCCATTTTAAGTTGCTAGTTTGAATCTCTTTTCTGCACCATTGAGATACCTTCTGGCCTGTCTCTATGACCAAACGTTTCCAGAATCTAATTAAAATCATTTGTGACTGTACACTCCAGGCAGTTGTACCTATCTCAGTTCTTATAGCTTGTATCATTGACGAGTGTGGTAGTGACAGCAATGTTTTCAGGCACTTCCCTTCCTCTAAATCCCAATCACGTTTACCACTTAGATAGAGGACTTCTGCTCCATAGAGTACTTGTGGAGGTATCATTGCGCTAAAAGCCTTTAACAGCGGTCTGTGGGACATATCTCCATAATCTTGGTTAAATTTTTTCAGTCCACAGATCGATGTATAGGCTTTCGCTTTCTGGGCTTCTATGTGAGTGTGCCACTTTAAAGAGCTATCAAACCACATCCCGAGGTAGCGGTATTCATTCACCGTTTCTAGTTTCAAGTCTCCTAAAAACCAATTAAATCTAATCTCTTTTTTTCAAAAACATAAAATTTTAGTCTTTTCCATATTTACAATTAAAAATTTCCTTTCACAGTATTCCCTAAAGTCATTCAACTTTCTTTGGAGGCCAATTTCAGTCTGATCCAAAATTACCAAGTCGTCTGCATACAAAAGGCAGGACACTTTATTTCCGTCCATTCGCGGGCTAGCACTTCTTTCAACCTCTAAAGTTGCCGGTAAATCTCCTAAAAATATGGCAAATAGCAGAGGGGCCAACACACAGCCCTGTCTAAGGCCATTTTCAATTGCTATTTTTGGCGTCAATGACCCTTCTGTGTCTCTAATTATTTGTGCCCAGTTTCCGCTATGTAGCTCTTTTATTATAGCCAGCAGACCTTCGGGAATATTTTTGTTTACAAGGGTTTCCCAAAGCGACTTCCGGACAACTGAATCAAACGCTGCTCGGAAGTCAACAAAACAGCAGCACAGCTTACCATTTTGTTCTATTGATTTGCGTGCCACTGCCCACAGAGCGAAGCAGTGATCAATTGTGGAGTGGCCTTCTTTGAAGCCCCCCTGTTCGACTGGCACAATTGAAAACTCCTCCACCCAGTCCTGTAGTCTATTCAGAATTATTTTTGAAAAGGCTTTTTCCCCTATGTCTAACAGATTAATCAACCTATAGTTTTGTGGTGCGTTCATATTGCCTTTTTTATGGACTGGCCTTATTACAGCCCCCTTCCAATTCTTTGGTATTTTCCCTCCATCTAAAATTACCAGGTACAAATGGGAAAAAAATCTCGCCCACCACTTTATCTGTGACTTTATTATTATTGCTGGGAGATTATCTGGTCCTGCTGCTCGTGTTAATTTTAATTTAATTATTGTATTTTTGACATTCTGTTCTGAGAAGTCAGGTTTTAATTCTTCCATTCGCTCTTGCCAAAGCTGGGGCTCTTCTACTTCTAGTTCTCTACGAGGGCCATACAATTCCTTCAGGTACTTCTCCCATGCTGCCTCGTCTACTACACAGTTCATTGCCCCCACTGGGTGGTCGGCTGCTGCTTTTACCAGCTTCCAGAACTGTCTTATATTTTTCGATTCAATAGATTCCAGTAGATTTTCCCAGCATTTATCTTTATACGCCCTTTTTGCACTTATAATTAACTTTTTATACTCTCTTTTCAATTTATTAAGATAACTTTGTCTCTTCAGATCATGTTTTTTACTAATGCTTCTTATTACTTTCCTTATCTCTCTTTTTTCTTTAGGCAGTCTACAGAAAACCATTTTGATCGTCTAACTGGGATTATATGTTGGTTTATTTTGTCTTTTTTTAGTTCCGTTCGAAGGCATTGCACCACTTGATCTATTTTTCCCTCATACCATTCCAATTTCTGGCCCCCTATTTCTCCCAAGAGTACTTTCTGTTGAAATTTTCCTAATTTTTCCATGTACTCCTCCGTTAGTCTAGTAGTCACTCTTTTGGGGTATTCAACTTGTTGTGGAATTACTTTATCTCGGGGTTTCAGGATTCCCCCTTGAATCTTCAACTTCAGGGGATTATGGTCACTACCTTCTTTCAGAAGTATCTTAAATTCCCTTATAAGAGAGAAATTCCAAGCAAACATAAAAACATAATCTATTGGGCAATTCTGTGTGCCTATTTTAAATGTTTTCTTTGCTGGGCAATCTGATTCTAATCTGCCATTCAGGCAGAATAGACCCTTCGTCCCTAGATAATTTCCCAGATCTTTATCCTGTCTTAAGGGTTCACAGGCAGGGAAAGTTGCTTGTTTTATTTCATAAGCATCCAATATATCCCTGTGCCAGATGTCTACCTCCTTTGGGTACAATTTATGATTAAAATCCCCCACAATAAAGAATATATCCAAATCATACTTTTCACATAGAAAGTCTATATCGTCTTTAAAATACACCAACTCAGTTCCATACTCCTTGGCATTCTCCCATTGCATATACACATTTATGATGATTACATTTTCATATTTTTTATCTAAAGTCAGCAAGGATAGTCTACATACCAGGAACCATTTACATTTTAATTTCAACAAGATCACATTCTTTGCTACTTTTGTAGACAATAGGGTCATAATCCCTCTGCCGGGCGTCCGAACCTTTTTTTTCTTGGCCGGTCGGTGGAGCTGGAGGAAGCCATCAAATATTGGGGTTTCGTCGCATAGCCAGGTTTCTTGCAGACAAATAATTTCCACATTTTTGCTAACTTATTTATACATTCTTGTTTGATTATGTCTCCAAGACCGTTTATGTTCCAGGATAGAAAGTTAAGGCTATGCGACACCCCTCCATCCTATTCTACCTCACTTAAGCCTCCATCTTCATCCGTGTCTTCCCTATACCACTGGGAGGGGCCTGCGGGACTGCTTCTTTGGCTCCAGTTACCCCATAAGTTATCGGTTACTGAGTTATTAACTACTACATTCAAAATACTTCCCCCCTCTTCTTTTTCCTCCAGGAGCCTCACCTGTCTCTTACCAAGACCTGCGTGACATTTTAGAAAACTACTTCCTAAATGGCCATTTCCCTTTAATTCTCTCTCTGGGATTAGCCGTATAACTTCCTGCTGTATCTCCCTCACCGCTTTCGAAATTGCCAATTTTACCAGGTCGGAGTAGAGTAGACTCTTGTGATTTCCTTTCCATTTATATTTTCTATAAAGCCCACCTGTCTCAGATCTTTTGTTCCTATTCCCCTCAGGGTCGGGCATTTAGAAAATGAAAATAGGATTTGAGACCTATTTAAAGGTATAATCTTCCTTGTTTTTTTTCCCTTTTTTTCAGGTTGCTCTGGTTCAAAGTACAGCCATTTATTACTTCCTACCTCTATCCCTGTCTTAGGGGCTTCTATACCCGCCTGCCCGGTAATATTCCACATAACATTCCCCTGTTTACTTTTTACTTCTGTTTTACCTCATTGTGGGGCTGCTATTTCTTGGTTTTGATACTTCTGAAAATTTGTATTGTGGCCCGCGTTATTTAATTTTAATACGGGTTTTACTTTTAATTGTTCCTTACTTGGACCTGTACTACTCTGTTCCTTTACTTGATTATAGAGACCCTTCTTCTTACCCTCAACTCTAATGGTCTTAGCAGATAACCTTATCAGTGCGGGGATTTTTAAATTAACCACTTTCTCCTTTTCCTTAATTTTTTCCCTTATTTCTACTTTAGTTTTCAACTTTCTGCATAACTTTCTTTTAGATTGGACCCTATTGTTCCAGAAGCTATATCTTAAGTTTTCCCCTCTTCTTTTATCAACATCGGGCATTTAGATATATATACATTGTGTGAGGTTTTTACTGTTTCTATGGTTTCTTTCTGTTCTGTAGACTGAATGTCTGCTACTGGTCTCATCATGTGCGGCATTTGACCTTTAATGCCTTGCAGCTCCTCCTCAATCTTTTTTAAATATAACTTCTGCGTTTTCAAAACCCCGTTATTTAGCATTGTAACTTCCAATATCCCCTGCAGGGTTTTCTGAAGCATCAACAGTAAGTCCATCATTGAAGAGGAAGGAGTTGCAGAAATGTCTAGGTCTTGTAGACTATTTCTCTCAGGATCGACTGTTCTTTCTATTCTCGATGTTTCCTGCTGAATTTGATTTCTTCTCGCTTTTGAACGTAGTGCCGATGTATTTGATATATCCCCCCAGTCGGCTCTCAACCCTTGACTATTATTCTCCATTTGGCCTGAAGTCACTGATTCCTGTGCTTGCATCGAAAATAATTTGGGGGATGATGACAGTCGCGGAGCTGTTATTAAATCGTTTTGACTTAAAAGGGAATGGTTTATCAGGAATAAAACCTCCAGTGATTCTTCGGAAGGTTCTACCGTGCCATTCCCATTATGTTGCGCTGCTTCTGCTTCCATAGGTTTCACTGTTTGGTCTATCCGTTTATAGTGTTTACCTAAAAAGTCCTTTATGGATTTAGAAGCTAACATACTTCCATTGGTCACTTCCAAGGTCTTTTTAGTGACTTTTTTATTTTTTCTCTTTTGAGGCACCTCTTTAGACCTTTCTCTGGTGCTAGCCTGGCTCTTCTGGCTCTCTTCCAGGGTCCGGATCTCCCCAGAGAACTCTCTCCTTCCAGAGCTTTGCTCCGTAGGCTCCTTGCGAGTTTTTTGCTTCCTTTTTGGTGCCATCGTCCCTTGGGTGTCACGAACCTGTATCTTTTTATTGCACTCTTATAAGTTCCAGTTTTACCATACGGTCTAATTTTGATGCACTTCCTTGCTTTTCCCCCCTTAACTTGCCCCCTAAACAGCCAAATTTAACAATTAATGGACACTTAAAGGGGCATTAGGGTACTGCAATCATTCATGCACTCGTTCTTGCACTTACCTCTGTTGTGCCTTTAGCCCACCGTGCCTGCTTACCTTTAAGGTTTTGTTCTTGAGTTGGTGACCTATGAGCCTCCCCCTTGCCTCTTTCTTTCTGCTGGGGAGGCACTCCAGTAATGCACCCCCAGGCTTTAAAAGTATCTTCTTGGGTGCACTCGGTCACTTACTTCGCAGCCTTCTCCACCTTTCTAACTCCGGGGCTGTCTATCTTCTCCTGCCCGCTGTTTTCTTCCAGGCAGAGCGAGGCGCGTTTTATGGTGCAGTTTAGCCACACCTTTCTATCGTGAGCCTTTTCTTACGGCTCCCGCGGCTCTTTCCTCCCACGGTATCCAAACTCCCTGCAGTTTCCGGCGAGACCCGATATTTCCCTTGGGTCCGCCGAATCCGGGAAGCCGGTGCGCGGCGCGTCTGTCTGCTCTCTCGCGTCCCGTGCCCCGCGGCTCCAAGTGGACTGCGTGGTTCGACGCTGATTGCGTCCTTGCGTGGCGTGGCGTTTTCGGCAGGCGGGGGCGGCAACAACAGAAGTAAAATGCAGTCTCCTACAAAGTAGTCAATAAAATGATCATTGAGGAGCATTCGAGATCACACAAGAAGAAAATGGTGTTTGGGGGATGAGCGGACAGTGCTAGGGACAGGAGAGAGACGCAGAAGAGCTAAAATGTGTATATTTGGAAGGAGGCAGTCCCAAAATAGAAGAAATGATTTATTCAAGGCAAAGACGCGAGCATGAAGTATCTCAATGCAAACTGAAATTATTAAATAAAAGGGATATATAGATGCAGAATGCTACACACTAACATGTATCAGTCCCCTGTGATGATGGATGCTTTACTAGAACATCAGAGTTAACCCAGTTGTCCTCATCCAGAGTATTGTTGTAACAATTCTGCACACAGTCAATTCACCGAGGGAAGGGGGGCACTAAAGTGTCAACTGCTGTAATCAAACAAGGAAGCACAAATCTCTACACTTAGGGAGCTATTTACAAACTTGTCATGCAGGGCAGCACAGCAAGACAGCTTGCTGCATTGCAATGCATGACAGGGAAAGGGCAGGAATGCGCTGTATTTAAGGCAACACAGCACATTCCTGCTTTTTCCCCTGCTCAGGTGCCTTTTTGGCAGCATAGTGGCACCACAGGCACTCTTGCACCATGGTGCAAGGGTGCCTGCATTGCAGGCAGGATTGTTTTTGTTGAGGAAGGGGCACTTTCCTGCACAAAAACAATCCTGATAGGCATATTCCCCTTTCCATGTGTGCTGCAGAATGCAGCGCGCATAGAAAGTGGAAATAACAAGAAGAAATAAAAATATCTCCTCGTTATGCCTTTCCTGGGAAGGTGTATCTTTTTGGCCCTTTCCAGGTCTACCAGTTCTAGTAAATCTGGGGATGCACCAAAAACCATGGCAGTTGCGTGGGAACACCCACACAATGCCCATGGAAAGCCTCCCTTGCGCAGAGTAAGGCAACGCAGCGATTGGCGCTGTGTTGCTTTACTCAAGGTTGATGGAGCCAATCAGGGCCAAGCCAGGTGGCCTTGCGTGGTTTTATAAATCTCATCTAGACTTGCGACACTCTTGCACTGCCTTGCGTGGTGCAAGAGTGACGCAACTCTACTCGTAAATAGGACCCTTAGTAACCCAGATGAAACCAATGCCCAGGAAGCTGGCAATCAATGCAAAGATGAATTCTAGGCAATGTAAGACTTAATAGCTATATTGATTAAGATAGTCTCATTGTTCCGAAGTATATTGCCATTTTCATACGGCTTGATTTAAAAAAGTACAGTGTTGGCTTCCATTTTTTTTTTTAAAGCCTGCACCTGCAATACAGTTTATGGAATGAGTACAGAGACAACATGGTCAGAGAAAGGGAGGCTGAGGGGACCAAATTGCTGGCAGCCAGTTAATGTTTGAAGTTTAATTTAATGTAAGGCTCATAATGCAAACTAAAACACAGATGTTAGTACACCACCAATGTCAGCCTCTAAGTTAGAAAATGTATCATGCAATCGTCCAAAGTGGGGTAATGTTAATTTGAGGAATGGCTCGCCTTGTCGACTCAGAAAACAGTCAAATCTATCAATTTGCCTCAGTATCTTGAAAATCTGACTGCATTGACAGGCAAATTATAAAATGGAAAAATATTTACGTGAAATAATGTATCCACTAGACAGATCTTTGTAAAAATTAAAAAGGACAGATCAATACCATGTAGGCCTTCTCAGACTGTCAACATGAGATAAAAATCTGCTAGAAATGACCATCTTTTGCGAGGTACTACATCCAGATTTGTTGCCTTTTTAACAGAATCTGTTTTTTGTGGGCCCTGGGATTCTGCACACTTGACTCCTGTCAACCAGTGGTAATGTGTTTGTAGTCTCCCTTTTAAACATGGTATAATGTGTATACAACTAATTGGGACATTTCTTTTACTTATAACTTACACTCACAAAAGCACAATGTTCTGTATAATACCACTTTTAAAAATAAATACAGACAGGAAATAGATTGTTTTCTCACTGTATTTATCTGCAGAAATCAGTGAAAACGAAAACTGGAAGTCTTACTTATAATTCCCTAGTACATGGTACTATGTGTACCATGGGCCTGTCAATAAAATGTTATAGAAAGAAGTAGGACTGCAAAATATTGCTCCAGACCTACCCCTGCAGCCTGGGTATGCAGTTGTACACTGTCATTTTGACCTGGTAAAATAAACCTAAACACTCCTTTTTAACACCTTTATGTCACCTCCTAAGAAAGGCCCTAAGTGTCCACAGGGCAGAGTGCATGGTTTTTTAAAAAGTAGGGTATTTATATTTAATGTTGTACATGTCCTGGCATGTAAAACCCCCCAAAAGACGTTGTCACTGTGGCAAGGCTGGCTCACCCATAGGAAAACATTATAACATCCAATAAAGCTTAACTTCAGTTAGGAAGCAGGTAGAAAAATGATCCAAGGCTTCTTTTTAATAGTAAGTTAAAATGCAACTTAATGGTAATATCGGATTTTATTTTTCTATTTTGAAATGACACTTTTAGAAAGTTGGCATTTTTTTGCCTAAGCCAACTGATCAATTCTGCTAATATCCATTGTCACCTGATGGTGACATGTAGATTGCTCTCAGACAGAAGACAAAAGGCTTGGGTGCAGAAGGTTTTTTTTCCTCCTTGAGCATGGCCTGGAGGCTGTGTCTAGCCCATTCCTGAGCTTCAAATGGTGCCTACCCTGCCACTGGCATATGCAGCTCACACTTAGACCCACCTCCCTTTGTCTTCTTTTTTTTGATAAACAGATTTTATTGATTTTAAACCACAAAACGTAGCAAGAGTGGAACAAATGATACATATGCATCTCGGTATAAAAGAAAAGGCAGCGATTGCACAAATCATCGACACTCAAGCGGTATGGCAGAGTTAGAAAAAGACTCAACCAGAATTCTGTTCCATTTACAGTTTTAGACAAATTGACCCAGCCACTTCCCCCAAACCCACTCTTGTTTGTGGGGGCATCCCCTGGCTTTGTAAACCACACGCTCCCGTTGTGCTCACCAGTCAAATCCTCACAACAATCCTGCCAGTCTGGAGGGGTAGAGGACAGCCATCTAGCAGCAACATCATGGTTGGCAACCAAGAAAGCTGTACCCAAGAACAATCGCTAAGCTCTCGTGCCGCCAGAGCCCTCAAACACCCCAAGCAATATCAACAGGGGGTAGAGAGAAACCTCCCAGCCAAGAACTTCCGATAGGTCTCGGATCACCGTAGTCCAATAATTCGCAACCATAGAGCAGGTCCATACCATGTGATAGAAATCTGCTGGATCCATCCCACATCTGGGGCAGGCAGAGCAAGGCCAGAGACCCGCTCGGTGTATTTGTGTCGGGGAAAGTTAGGCCGAATATAGATATTAGGTTTGACCCAGCTGTAGTCGACTGGAGATAGTAAGATCTCGAGGGGCCATCATGGCATCCCGCCAATTGTCATCTTCAATGGGACACAGCCAACCCTCCCACCAGATTCTGAGATGATGTAACGCACTGGGCGAATTGATGATTGAGGCACTGTGAATCTGGGAGTTTCCGCCATGACTAAGGTTTCCCATAAAGAGTTTGGCCTTAGGGATCTAAACTCTGGCAAAGTGTCCAGCCCTAAGACATGAGTTTGTAGAGCATGTAGGAGTTGAAGGTATTTATAGAAATGGGTGTGTGCAAGGGCATAGGTACTCTAAAGATCTTGGAAGGATCCTATGTACGTCTCAGGCCAGATGTCTCCCAATTGGGTAATACCAATAAGGTCCCAGGCCTTAAAGCCTTGAAGCGTTATCACCTCGTACAAACAAGTGCTGTGTCTGGTGTGTGAGTTTGACATCCCGTTGCACATGCGGAAGCGCTGCTCTCCAGGCCAAGACCACCATTTTAGTCACATGAGGCATAGAGGTGGGGATTGCAGAGCCATACAGCAGGGCCTGAAGGTAAGGAAAGCCTAACAGGGACAGCTCCAGGTGATAAGCAGGGTCAGACCATCCTCCAGTAAACCAGCCATGAATCACAAGAAGATGAGAGGCCATATAATAAAGATAAAGATGAGTCATTCCCAGGCCACCATCATAAGACCTTCGCTGACAGGGCAAGGTGGAGTCGGTACCCATGCCACAGAAACTTCGTGGGCGTCCCTTGCATGGCTCGAAACCATGTCCGCAGCAGGAGTAGCAGTAACGTTTGAAAGATGGACAGGAACCATGGGAAAATCATCATTTTTTGCATAGAGCTATACGCCCCATAGCATTTAAGGGATGGGATTGCCATCTAGTAAGGTCAGATTTGGCCCTACAGACTAAGGGTTGGAGATTAAGGGTCCAGGTAAGTTCTGGATGTAGAGAGACCCAGATGCCTAAGTATTCAAAACAGAGCCGACGTAGAGGTATGTTCATCTGCCGGTCAAAGCAGTCTCTAGATGAGGCCAAGGGACCAACACAGTTTAGAGGGGTTCACCGTAAGAACTGAGGCCGCCTCAAAACATCACATTAGATGAAGACAGGTAGGGCCACTCATAGCGGGGTACACAAGATATAAAAGGAAGTCATTCAAATACAGAGCAATGCGATCTTCTTTGTCAGCACTCCACCGCCTTCCCCTAAGCTGGGCATCTATGAGGATTAGTTGAGGTGGTGGCTCAATAGCGAGCGCAAAGAGAAGTGGGGATAGGGGCCAGCCCTGTCGGCTTCCGCACCCTATAGGAAAAGTGGTAGAAAGGACCCTGTTGATTTGGACTCGGGCAGTAGGATTGCAGTAAATAGCGCAAACAATGCCACATACTCGAGGTCCGTTGCTGGCCCATGTTAGCACTAACTGAAGGTAACCCCAGTCCACCGTGTTGAATGTCTTTTCAAAATCAATAAAAAGTAAGGCAAGATCGTGTGGCAAATGGTGATGGTGAGCCTTGTGCTACGGGTCAGCATAAAGATGCATTGATCGAGTGAATCAATGTAGCCAGAACGTGTGTGAGCCGGGGAGACAGCATAGTGGCAAAGATTTTAATCTCACCGTTGAGGAGGGATATCAGACGATAGTCTGCACAGGAGGGGGAGGGCAGTTGTGTCTTGGATATCACTGCTATAATAGCTGTGTCCAGTTCCGGAAGGAGGGCACTTATATAGCACACTTCCTTGTAAAGGAACAAGAGGTAAGAAATTGATGTCTCATGGAACATGGTATAGTTTCCCTAGGCAAGTCATCCGGTCTAGGGTTTTTCGCCAGCGCCAGACCAGACAATGCCTCTCCTAGCTCCTCAGTTGTAAAGAGTTCATCAAGCGGATGGGTTTCAGTAGGGGACATTCTTTTGTCTTCTTAGTCAGCTTGGCTGCAAACCCAGTGGAGAGAGCTGCTCCAGAACTGGTTTGGTGTGACCACAAGGGAGAGTTTGCCAATTTCCATTACCACACCTCTGGGTGGATACAGGAGGGAATATTACTATGCCCTGCGGCACTTTTATGCCACCGGAGCATCACTTTTGTGATGCTCCGGAGACGCAGTGTGCTGGCCCATATTTATAAGGCCACGCAAAGCCACACTGCGTGGCTTTTCATTGCCTTGTAAATATGAATGCCTTACTCTCTGTAGAAGGGGCATTCCATGGATGTTGTTGTGGGTGTTCCCATGCAACACCCACAGTTTTTGACACTGCACCAGATTTACAACATAGCGTAAATCTGGGGCAGTGGCACAACTAACACCTTCCCAAAGCAGGCGTAATGAGGAGAAATGTTTACATTTGCCCTAGTTTTTTCCTCTTTCCACATGTGCTGCATTCTGCAGCACACAAAGAATGAGGAAAACCCCTCCTTTGATTGTTTTTGTGCAGGATGGTGTCCCTTAGAACATCACCCACATTATGCTTCTGAACAGGTATCTTTTAGTACGTTTTTCACATGAGTCATCGTACATCATTTCTTGCATTCCCTTCTTGCAAATCTTGCATGGGTGACAACAAACTATATTTATGCCATGTGTGTAGCAAAGTAGGCATCTGAGCCCTTGTCCACCGGGCTCTGTGAAGACTGAAAAATAAGAGTGACTAAACCACACTGTTCTACGTGTTGGTACCTTGCAATATGTACTAATAATAACGTAATAATAATTCTGTAGTAGTATGTGTACTGTATCACTTTTCGTCTATTTCTTCAGATCTGTGAACACTTGTTGTTATTGTTAATAAACTTAATGGCATTTAGCATCCCAAACCTGGAAGGATGGGCTGGACTTTCCAGGGAGAGGATGGGGTGTAACGGCCAGAGCTGCCGACTTTGGAACTGGGGAATCAGGTTTGAGTCTGGGCATCGGCTCAACATCCTGAGAATCTAAGCAAATCACTTAATCACCCTGTGCCTACCAAAAAAAAATTAATTTGTCCTTGTGTAATGTTACTGGTTCTCAAGTAAAGTGCTCCAATACCTTCGGGACGATTTCGCGCTATATAAAACTACAAACAAAACCTCATGTCCTGCAAATCGCAATAACTATCAAGGGTGGGTGTGAAACACAGTCTTCTGACCTGCAGTTCCAGTTTCCATGTCTGTTGATTTTCATCCAAACAAAGTAGATCCATATTTTTGCAGTTTCAGAAGAGATTGTGTAATTTCAAATTTCCACATTTAAAGATGGGACAAAGCATTGGAAAACTATTCGGGTTCCCTCTTTTCTCATTAAGGGATACAACATGTGCACATTGTTCCATTTTACTTTGTTCAAACAGCACACTCTCTAGTGTATGTTCATTCATATTTTGAAGCATTCTCTTTTTAATGTTCATTGCGAATAGTCACATGCATGTTTGAAACGGGAGTTGGCACTTCTATGTGCAGGGATTTATTTTTAAATTCTAGTCCCAAATTAGCATCTGATTTACAGTAATATGTCTAGTTGATCTGATCCATTTTTCTCTGAAACTGTCACTGTTGTCTGGCACAATAGTTCATATTGCCTTATATTTTTGCTCCTCATTCCCCACCGACTCATTACAGCCATGCCTTATTGATGAAACTGTGTCCATAATTTCAATTAAAAGAGGATTCACTGCTTTATTTTATCTATTTTCTTGGCATCAATGCCATTACTGACCATATATTCACTATAACCTACTATCATCTCAAGGTAATTCCCTGCTGTTTCAAGTAATACACTTCTTTTCTGAAATGATGCTTATAAAATAACAAATAAACACAAAAAAATAAATAAAAAAATAAGGATCGAAGTTAATTTGAAAATGTAAATAAACACAATGCTATTGGGCCATGATAATGACATCTTGATATTGCAAGATGACGTCTGTGCCGCTCCTAAAAAGTATACATGCTTTATTCCAGTTTCAAGCTGCCAAACAAGTACATATCACCTCATTAGGACTAGTATCGGACTAATAATTATGTTTTTTGATTTGTGGTAAGCGTAGCATTCCTGCAACAAATCTTCACTCTCTGACATATGCCCCACCTCACGATAGATTGAAAGAAAGTACAAATGTCTGCCAGTATCCCGCAGGGACCCACACACTGCTGCAACTGGTGACTAATGCTCTCATTTGCAGGCCATGATCAGATGGTTGGGCGGGGACTATCAATTATCAATGGATTACTAGGTGTAAATTCATAGGGCAGCCACAGAGACTGGTGTGATTGGTAGGGGGAAGCTAAGTATATTCGGAAAAACAGCCTGTTTCTGCAGTAAATGGATGACCTCAACCGGTAATGTTGTGTTCTGTTATCTTAAGTGTATTAGTAAAGAGCACTCTCACCGGTGAGGGTATCCTGGTGCTGAGTAGGTGTGTGCCTAGCCTTACCTATGGTAAGTTGGTTAATTGTAAAGCCAGGTCTTCAGCTTCTTGCAGAACTGAATAGTAAGAGGCTCTGATGTGGACTGGGAGGTCGTTCCACTCTTAATGGGTCTCTTTAGTTAGACTTTTGTTATTGTGAGATGAGAATCCATTCAAATCAACAATGGACAAGCCATGCCTCATCAGAAATACTTGAGTTTTGGCGAGACACTTACTGCCTGAATTGTTTTCCACTGTTCCAGAAGGAATCTGCCCTTTTGTTTAGTTCAAGATAACCAGTGATTTTTTTTGGGTGATCTGGTCCACAGGCAATGTAAAGAAAAGCAGATTCTACCATTATTGCAATTCTGTGCAAAGCCGGTCGCAATTGTAATGTAATGTAAGGTGGATTTGTAGAGCGCTGCTTGTCCCCTATAAGGGTATCAACGCACTGAGTCGGTGAGAGTGAATGTGTCGTGAGGCAGTCTCGATTGTCCAGCAAGAAGACTAATTGAAAAGTCAGGGCTTCAGCTTCTTGCAGAATTCAAGAAGTGAGGAGGAGGCCCTGAGGTCATGGCCTCTTGGTAGGACAATGATCGACGTCCCGTTCTGCTTCTGTGGATGCGGGGTGTGTGTGCGAGTGAGAGTGCTGCTGAGCAAAGTTGTTAGTTCGATATTTTCTCAATACTCCCCCCTTCTTTTCTCTGTCTTTTTGCCAGAGCACAAATATACCAAACTGATCTCTCTCCTTTTTTCAATTTTTGACATACATAATTGCAACTCAAATCGTAAATTACATTATTTACACAAAAAATCTGAATATCCTAATTTTAATTCGTTTTCTTCTACAAAAGGCTGAGAAACGCAGGGAGAAGCAACACAATTTTCTCAATTAATTAAACATACTTTTCTACTATCATGTAAGGTGCAGAAATTGCGATCAGCTTCGAACGTGTCAATACAAGCTTCACAGATATCTGGACATTGCAGTTCCAGTCATTTATCTGCAGAGCGTATACAAACAGTACACCACCGACACTGACTAATAGATCAGCCACGAGGATCAATATGTGACACACATAAACCAAATGATTTGCAGGTCAATCCAGCTGACGACAGACCAGTCACGGCCTGACTATAAACACACATTTTCCAATCCAACTATGCCTGCAAGTCCCTTATAGTTCAATCCTTCAAGCAAACTCAGCCAAATGTGGCCTAGCATGGCTCGCAGGTGAATCAATGCTCTTTGCATAGCTACTAGGTTCTGCTTATGGGAAAGGAATTGTGCATGCAAATCAATACAGGACACACGCGCACACACAGGGCTGGATATCACAGCCCAATCAATAAAGACTGCGAGGCTCTATAAACCCTTAAAAGGTCTTCCAAAATCACCAAAGGGACAATTTACGGAGAGAACGGCATGATGTCCTACAGAATTCATTTTCTTGTGAGATGTTTGTCGTCTTCATTCTGCACCACCCTGGGGAGAAGGAAATCGCGATCCAAACATGAGCGGGCAGATTGTTCTGGAGTTTATGTTTGAGAAACATGGATTCATTTCACTGTCCATCAGTGCCGTCTTAGGGATTTTTTGGGGCACTGAGCAAGACAGATTTTGGGGCAGATTTACAAGCCACTTGCGTCATTTTTGTGACGTAGCGGCGGTGTAAAAATGCGGCCTATTTACAACGTGACGCATCTAGGGAGATGCGTCACGTTGTAAAGCCATGCGTCACATTATATCTGCGTCAGGTATAATGTATGCAGGGTGGGCGTTCCCACGCTAAAAAGCCTCGTAGAAGTGATGCAGTGAAATCTACAAGATTTCACTGCGCCACTTCTAGGACGCCACTGCGTCAAAACCTTACGCCTGCTTGGAGCAGGCGTAAGGAGTGACGCAGCACAATGAGGATAGGCTTCCCCATGTATTGCTGGAGTTGCGTCGTGCTTGCGACACGACTCCAGCAATACGTAACTTTTGCGCCAACAGATGCGTCAGAATTTCTGACGCATCTGTCAATCCTTGCGCCATGGTGCGCCGTATTGTAAATACGGCGCATCCATGGTGGCGCAAGGGTTTCTCAGGGTGGCGCAGGTAAAGTGACGCATCTGTACAGATGCGTCACTTTCTTGTAAATCTGCCCCTTTGAGTGCCCCTATTCAGAAAAACTTTGAATTTTATTACCAATTTTTTTACCCATTTTTGGTTGATTCAAATCTGCATGATGCCATATAAACTTTCGTAAATTACGTTAAATCCAAAACAGTTCAAATTTGCCTTGCCAGGGGCCCTACAATCATTTAGATGGCACTGGGCATGGAGAGGCAGAGGTAGGAAAGAGGAGAGACATACAAACGTAGAGATGAGGCAGAGAGAGAAAACTCACTTTTCCAGGGGGCCCTCTGGAAAGTTGGGGCCTTGGGCAATTGCCCGCTTTGCCATGCATTAAAACGTTGCTGCTTCTAGTAGAAACAAGCCTGGTATACGCTCATCTACAAGTCAAAGAATCCTTTAAACCCTGCATCAATGGATGATTGGGATCACGGCACCAGCAGTATGATGGGAGAGGTACTTTCTCAGTGATACACACTACAAGTATGAATGTCCCCGACGTTCTGTGCAGCTGATCGAACCCTACAATTTGGGGTGCATGCACACAGGGGCCCCCTTAGGTTCCTTACCACCAGTATTTCCATGGTGTGAGCACCGCCATTAGACTGCTGGCGGTGAGGAAACTCGTAATATGCTTGGCGGTGCCGCAGTGGCATCGACAAGCATATTGTGGCCTCAGGCTGCTGCACCACCACCAGGGAATGTGGACCCCGGGCAGTTGCGGTGGTCCTATGGCGGTCCAACTGCCGTAGTACGGAACCCGACCGCCACCGCAACTCCAACGCGGGTTTGACAGTCCGAAGGACCTCCAAACTCGAAATTAGGCCCTATTTCATTGTGGTATGTAATATTGATCGTGGCACATCTATCCGTAGAGTTGCCCTTGGCTGATTGTAAATATATTTTACATGAAAAAGTGAACCCAGGCTGGTGATGACTTCCATCTAAAGAAAAACAACCACCCCAACCCCATTCTCCACATATTAATTTTCTCTTGGTTACATTTTCTACTGGACTAGAGGCATAGATACAATATTTCCCACATGAGTAGGCCATCTGAGATTGTACATGGTCAGCTACACATAGGCTTTGGCCACCTCACCCTTCGAATCAACTAAAAGAGTCTTTATTATACTCAAATAATCGAGAATGCATCCAAGTCCAACAGGGAACTGTTTCAGGTGGTCATGAAGCTTACCTCCGTCCCAAAAAACAACTCGGCCATACATAGTCAACAATTCTGTGATACTTTGAACTTTACTTTTAAAGACAAGGTCTATCAGATCTTTAATAAATTTGACAACACAAAATCCAAGGATTGAGCTGAGACAGCAGAAAGATCTTGGCTACCCCCACTCTCGGAATATACATCCACATCTCCTAATCAAGTAGCCTCTCTCCTCCTAGGAGCTAAATCAGGATCACCTTATGGCCCATGCCCTCTCAGGATTCTGTAACTTGCTCCAGAACCTATTTCCACCTACTTATCGTCCGTTTTTAATCTAATGTTTTTGCAAGGGTTGTTTTTCCCAACAGGTGGAAACAAGCCTCCATTCTCCCTCTAATAAAAAAGCCCAATCTTGATATTAGTGATCCCAACAACTATCGTCCCATCTCTGGGCTTCCTCTTCCAGCAAAAATTGCAGAAAGGATTATTAACTCAGAACTATCCTTGACAACCATCAGTTAGACCCCAGTCAGTTTGGTTTTACAGCAGAACACAGCACAGAAACAGCCCTTGTCAAAACTACAGAAGAAATTAGAACCTCGTTAGATAATGGGGGTTCAGCCATCCTCATTTTGCTGGACCTATCTGGTGCATTCGATACATGGAACATAAGCTTCTGGTCCATGGCTTGAATGTCATAGGAGTCAAAGATAAGGCCCTCTCCCTCATCTCATCCTTCCTCTCAGAGAGGACACAAACTCTGACCCTGGGCCAATATGATTCTCTGCCTTTTACACTGCCTTGTGGGGTTCCGCAAGGCTCTTCATTGAGCACTGTTTAACATATATGTCTCAGAACAAGCATCCCTAATCAAAAGCTTCAACCTGAACCCCACCTCCTATGCTGATGATACCCAGTTAATAGTAACAACAGTTGATAAAGATTCTTCAGGTGCATCAAGACTGCATGACTGCATGGGTGCCATTGGTTCATGGATGAGTAAGCATTGTTTAAAACTTAACTCTGCTAAAACCGAAGTAATCTTGTTCGGAAACCTCCTCCCTACATGGTCTCCAGCTAGGTGGCCTGACAGTCTAGGTTTGCCAAATTTACCTGTGACAAAAGCCAAAAACTTGGGCTTCATTATTGATGATAAGCTACGGTTTCGAGCACAAGTATCTAAGGTAGTTTCGTCCTCCTTTCATACTCTTAGGATGATTAGGAAAATTCTTGCTTTCATTCCCTGCAAGAAGAGGAAAAACGTGATTAAGCATTAGTCCTCTCAGAATTGGACTACTGCAATGGACTGTGTATGAACCTACAAGGAAAGTTGATTAGAAGGCTCCAATTGGTCCAAAATGCAGCAGCCAGAATGATTTTGAATCTTCCAAAATTTCATTCGATCACTTTAGGAATTCGATAGCTGCACTGGCTCCCAGTTCAAAAGTGGATTAAATGCAAGGCCCTTTGTGTGGCTCACAAGGGCCTGCATCATGCAGGACCTGAATTCTTATGGGACCATGTGAGAAGCTGGCCTGGTATATGATGTCCACTTCCGTAAGTGGGCACCTTGCACCAGTCCAGACAACCCTTATGGTGATTTAAGAGGTCTTAGACAACCTTAGAAAGCTCTCCAAGTGGTAGCTGTGGAGAGCAGCCTTCAGGCTTAGTCCAGAAGGAGTGTAAAGCAGCTTGTTTTACCAGAATGCAATCTTATAGTATAGATTAAGTGAAAAAGAACCACACAAAGTAGTTATAAAAATAAGTATTTATTATATAACACTCTCTAACACACACAAATATCTCCTACCCGGAGATATGCACAATGCACACAATACTTTACGAAGAAATGCAGTAAATAGCACAGAATCCCCAGTGAACCCCAGTGGGGACCAAACCATATGCTAAGAAAGTGGTATAAGAACCATGACTCGAGTCAAGACAGTGTCGAGAGGATGTAGAGGTGCTGGGGACCCACAGAACCACCCAAGGTAAGTAGATCAGGACCCCACAGAGAGCGTGTGCAGTGTGAGAACACGATCGCTTGCTCCGTACAAGTCTACGTGTACGTCGCAGTTGGATTTTTAAAGATTAAGGACCCTTCCCATTGGGCCCTGAAGAAACCCCGTGAAAGTCAGAAGGTTGGAGAGCCACCCCTCCCGTGGATACCCTAGTACCCACGTTACCTACACCAGGGAAGTCTGGTGCATAATTGTGAAGTGGTGTCAGAAACCGCTGCTGAACCCAATGAAGAACATCAGGAAAGTGCTGCTGCTGAAGAAGGAGAAAGTGTCCGGTGGAATCCGAAAGTGGATTCTGGATGAGAGGTACCTACAAGCATAGGGGACAGAGTCTATGTCACTCTGGAGTGACGAGGAGACTTAGAAGACGAATGCCCTCCGATGTCGGGTATTGCAGGAGAGTTGATGATGACCTTGACTCTGCAGCTGTGAGGACCAGACGACACTGACTAAGACCAGGAGCCATGCATGTGCTGTCCAACGAAGGATGACGAGTGCTAAGGGGTCGGTGTCCGGCGGGAGCACCAACAAGACTTGGCAAATGAATTGAAGAAGAAGGAGCAACTTCGGGAACAGCAAGGTCCAGGGTCCTCACCACAAGCAGGGGAGTCAGGGCAGGCCCAGAGCAATCAGGGGGGCCCAAAAGAAACAAAGGTGACCCTCAACAGGACCCACAGGCCAGAGGGACTGGAGTCACAAGAGGACCTCGAGCAGCTCACCAAAAGATACAGGCCACGGTGCACACGATGTGGTGTGGCTGAAGGTTCTGGTCACTGGAGGTGCTTGAGGTTGGGGCTACTTGGAGACCGAAAATCTTGCTGGAAGGAAGCCAACAAGCCTTGGCAACTGCAAGTTGACGTGCTGCTCAGGGGTTCAGTCATTGCAACCCCCACGAGGGATATTGGCCTCAAAATTGATGAGAAGGCAGGGCAGGCCTTAGGACTTGTGGAAAACCACCACTTGTGTTGCAGAACCTTTGTCTGGAGGAGCTCAGAATCAGCAGACTGGTCGACTTAATTTCGGTGCCTACGAATGCAGGGAAGTGACTCCTTCACTTCAAGGGAGATCCCTTCAGGTGTCTTTGATGCCCACAGGCCTTGGAAGGTTCCTGTATGGTGCATAGGCACAGACAATGCAGCAGACTGGAAGGGAAGACAAAGTGGAGCCTAAACGAAGTCCAGCGAAGTCCAGAGTGCCCAGACGGTAGAAGAAGTAGTGGTGTCTGATCTGAATCTTGTCCCATGATGAATCTAGGGGCCCACCCACAGGTAATCCCTTAAGTACATTAAGGAAAGGGTTGGGACGATTCAGGGGACCCTCCCAGGGGAGGGTCTGGACAGGGGGGAGGTTACTCCCATGTCCTTTGTCCAGTTTCGTGCCAGAGCGGGAGTCAACAGCTCCCAGGACTGGTTTGAACTGGATTATGCAGGGGGACATCAAATGTGCTCCTCATGCAGACTTAGTGGTGCTGGTAAGCGCACCCACCCGGTCCCAATACACTAAATCCTGTCTGGTAGGTGATTACACCTCCCTGTGACAGGATGCCTATTATTCTGCCTTCCCCTGCTCTGGCTTGGCTCAGCAGCAGGAGGGCAGAAATGTTTCTCTGGTCGGCAGCAACCATTTTGTGCTGTCCGGGTCTAGAAGGTAGGCTCTGGGAACACAGAGAGACTAATGGAGGGCTCTTCCAGTGCTTGAAATCATACCTCCCACACCATTTACAGTGTGGGGGTATGATTCCAACATGTTTGATGCCAAACATGATAGGACTCGTTGCAGCCAGTTTCGAGATGGTCATCGCGTAATTACGCGGTGCCCCCCTATATGCTATATGGTTGCTTCACTGACAACCGGGAGAATGGACTCCGTAGTCTGTAGGGGGGTCCTGCTCATGCAGGGGCACCCTCTCACTTAGAACCAAGAACCCTGCCTTCAGGATTGCAAAGGCGTGCTATATGGGTGACTTATAGGTTTTAAGAGAAGTGACCCAAGATATAGGAAACCTATATCTTTAGTAAGTGGTACTAGCACCAACTTACACAGGCTGCAATGGCAGGCCTGTAGTTCTATTTTGAATGGTCTCTCATGGGTGGCATAATACATGCTTCAGCCCATGGGAGACCTCTGAGGTACCTATGTCCTGGGTACCTTAGTACCATATACTAGGGACTTATAAGGGTACCCCAGTATCCAATCTGGGATATGCCTAAGTACTGAACATAACCATTTAGGGAGAAAGCAGATAGACTGGAGTCCTGGTTAGCAGGATCCCAGTCAGACTAGTTAATAACAGCTTAGCACCAGGCAAAAGATGGGGTAACCATAGAAGCAGATCCTACTTTCCTACACATCCCCCCCTCCCAAGCGTAAGGAGATGAGACTAACCATGTCCAGTTGAGTCTTCATTTTCTAAGTGGAAATATCTGGAGAGTCCATCTGCATTGGCATGGTTACTCCCAGGTCTATGTTCCACTGTATAGTCCATCCCCTGTAGGGAAATGGACCACCTCAAAAGTTTGGGGTTTTCACCCTTCATCTGTTTAAGCCATAAGAGGGGCTTATGGTAATTTTCAGCTCGAAGGTCTAGCCACGCTTTCAAAAAGAAGTTTAATGATGTCTAGTAACAAGGTCTTGGCATTCTGAGAGTCATGTGGCCTCATGGGAAATGCACTTTCTGATTATACCTTCCGATGTCTATGCTACTGCATCCTCTGAGATGCAGGGCCTTTCGCCTATCTAGAATGCGTTGCCAGCATTTACGCTCCTGGAATATGCGTTGGCACTTGTGAGTTGACAGTTTCATTCTAGCAGTTACATGAGCATGCGAACACACGTTCAGGGAAATTCAAATTACAGGCTTGCCCCCATCTACATGGAAACAACTCCCTCAGCATCGAGCCATGCCAGTTTTAGAACTCATTTTCTCTAAAATAAATAAGAAAGTTTGTTAAGTGAGTGATTTAAAATGTGTCTGCTAGGCAAACCAGGAATGCCAGGAAAGACGCTGCTGCAGTGGTAGCTTGCCTCAGTGATGATATTGCTATGAATTTTAGTGAGAAAACACTCTCAGATACACAAAGGAGTGCATTAAACAAAGGATTATGTTATGTCCCTACCCCTAACAACAATATTTTAAAGTTGAAGTCCGAGATGGCTGAGTGGCACATTTACTAATATTTCACACAGTGCAGTAAGCAGAGTTGCTATGGAGCATTTCTGCTCTCTCCTTGCACTGGCACGTTGTGTGCTGCCTAGCACCATTGCAGCCGCCTTGCACCATAGTGCAAGCTTGCCTTCACTAGAGGCTGCATTGCTTTTGTGTAGGAAGGTTATCTTCCTTCATAAAAACAATCCTTAGAGGCATTTCCTCTTTTTATGTGTGGAAAGAGGAAATAGCTAGGATAAATAAAGATATTTAGATACACTGATGCTGCAACTCATTTCCCAATTTTACGAATGTTCCCAACTTTGGGCCCGATTATGATGCGGTAAAGAATGGCTCTGACCCTTGGTCGGAGCCATCCTTACTGCATCATAATTTCCTGTTTGTAATAATTTCTGACCGACCCATTTTGATGGAGTCGGTCGGAAATTATTACGAACAGGAGTTCCGAACGGCTGGCGACTGGCTCGAAGAGCCCTGCCGCCATTCGGAAGGCCTGCAGTAATCCCTCGGCAGGCTCTTTCCGGCTGAGGGATTATGATGGCAGTTTCCCACTGCCTTTCTCCGCCGGCCTTTCCAACACAGAAAGGCATTGGGAAACTGTCTTTGGGGGCCCCCAGCAGGGCCCCCATGGGTGCAAGGCTGCCGAATGGCGGCCGATGGGTGCCCCCCTGTTGCTCCCTGCACCCAGTGGCAGGCACCTTGAGGGGTGCTGAGATGAACTGCACCTCAGCTCTTTGCCATGAGAGCGCAAAGTATAGGATCCTACTTGCTGGGCTGGAACCGACGACAGGAGGTCGCTCGATTCCATTTCCAGAGCGATGTCGGACGGACTCCGGTCCGTTCGACATTGCAATTGAGCCCTTTGTGTTTGTTTCCTGACATCTTTGGCATCTAAAATGCCATTGCATCTCAAGGATATGAAAGATGCATTGCACTTACGGGGTTAAACATTTATCCAGATAATGAAATCCTGATCAGCATGGATGTCGATTCATTATACTTTCAGAGTTTCCTCTGAAAGTTATTGAAGCCCTCCTTACAACATCAAATTGTGATTTCATAGCACTGCTTAAGTCCATACTTGGCTGCACACATATGGCATTAACCTGTTCATATTTTGCATTCAAAGGCTCCTTTTGCCTACAAACACACGGAACGTTGATGGGGAGCACATTTGCCCCAGTCTGGCATGTTTGTATGTGCACACTTTTGAAACATTTACAGAGAAGACAACGCTTCAGAATGAATATTCTCCTCTGGAAGCGGTATATTGAAGATGTCCTGCCTACCTGGAAGAGTGCCATTGACGAGGTTAATACCTTTGCCATTTGGTTGAACTCACTCAATCCTATTTTCAAATTCCCTACTACTATGTGTAAAAAGGAACTGGCCTTCCTAGGTTTAAGAATATACGCATAATGAGATTTATTACGAGCCAACAGACAAGAACAATCTAATTAGATTTGAGTTTTTATCCGAACTTAATTAAAACCTTCTGAAAGGCCAATTTTAACATCTTCGACATAATTTTACTGAAATCACCATGTGCCATAAACACGTCACAAAACTAATATATTGAAAGCAAACCACTACCCTGAGCATATCATCAGAGACAGAAAAGGAGCTTGTAATAATAACAGGCAGCAACTTCTAGCAACCCTATAGAAAAAAGAAACTGAAAGACCGATGTGTATTTCCACTTATTACCCCCGATTTAACAAAGTCAAAAAACTGGTGAACAAACACTGGAATATCCTACATTGGGTAACCTCAGACTTGAGAAACCCATGTTCTCCTTTAGGAAACAACAGAGTTTAATCAGTTTATGCAACATTCTACTGCACATGCATCCCCAGAAAACAGTCACGGACCAATGACTTATTCTTGTTATGGAATCTGGCCCCTTAAAAGGTATCACTCATGTAGGAGATGTGGCGTCTGTAACCTTACTCAGAAAAGAACTGAAAAGTTATGGTTGGCAAACGCCATGGCGACCAGAGCAGTTCACAAACTGCAACTCAACATATGTGATCTATTTCATTATCTGTGCGGATTATAATAGATTGCAATGGCGTCCAGAAAAATATGCACCAGGACTAATGAGCACAGAAGCACTGCAATGCAATAAAGACACTAATAAGCTGACAAAACATTTTTTTGAGACCAAGAACTTGAGAACAGCTTGGAATGGTTTCTAATTGAGAAACGTATCCCATTACATACTGACATGACTGCATCATTATTATACTACTAACAACGTTCGGTGTACAGACTAAAAACCCTTACAAATGGCTTGAATGATGAAATACCCTTGGGACAACTTAACTGACACAGACACAAACAGTGCTTAATATGGGTGTCTCTAGACTCTAATCATGCTGCAGAGGCCTAGACATGGTACCACTTATAGTGCTTTTTCTACTCTTGGTGTATGTATAGAAGGCTGACCCATGTACCATGGTACAGTGTCTTTTGAAATAAAGGATTCAGTATTATGCCCCTATTGCTGGTATCACCCGTAGATGACACCGGTTTTGGCTCCCTTTGTAATTTCGGGCTGGCACTGCCTCTATTAGGGCCAATGCTGCACATGCTACTGTGTAGTGTGCATCCACGTATCGATTGTAGTATGCCCCTTAATGCACTTAGCTACCTGACCATACATGTGTAGGGCCCCGTCAAGTACAAACTAATGAATTGTAGATGTATTTCTATAATAAACTATGTTTAAAGAGTTAAATGAGCAGTGAATAGATGCAGCACCGTACATTTGCACCCTATAACTGACTTTATGATACATTTATTTGCCAAAGCAATACTCTGAAATTTTCCAGACTGTGGGGGTAGGATTATCCACTTACCACTTGTGAGTGAACAGATCAGTGTTGTAATAGGAACAGTTTTCAGCCCTGATGAATGCCCCATACCTGATATCAGGTACTAATGTAGGCAGAAATATGTTGGATGTTTTGCAGATGAACGGGGCATAGTACCCAAATTCATCTCAACTATTATTTTAACGTTATGTTATGTTATGCAGATTTGTAGAGCGCACTATCACCCAGCAGGGTATCCTGTCACTGAGCAGATGTGAGCCTGTCCAATCTTAGGGCCTAGTGGGACTACTCAAAAAGCCAGGTCTGCTTCTTGAGGAATTCGAGAAGTGGGGTGAAGGCTCTTTTTTGTACTGGCGGATCATTCCACGCTTTAGGAATGATGTAGGAGAAGGCTCGACCACCGGATCTAGTATTTCTTATGTGTGGGATGTGTGCAAGTAGGAGTCTGGATGAGCAGAGGTGTCTGGAAGGTTTATGAAAGCATAAGTGATTGGTGAGGTATGTAGAGCTGTTATATAGTGCATTGAATTTGTGGGTGAGGGGTTTGAATTGTGCTCATTTATGTGTGGTGCAATGTGACTGCAGGGTGGGAGGTTGAGAGTGATTCTGGCTACCAGTCCTGTCTGGTCTGCAGCCTCTGGTGAGTGTTTGTTGATCCCAGTAGATATAGAAGCTCTTTCCATAGTCAATCTTGCTTGTGAGCAGGGTGTGCCTGACAGGTTTCTAATTGCTGACTGGGAGTTATTTGAAAATCTTCCTCACAGCATCTTCAGGGTATGGAAGCATAAGGCAGTAAAGGCATTGACTTGGGCAGTCATGTCGAGTTTGCTGTCGTTGAGGCGCCTGAAGTTTTTGCATTTGTTGGTCCGAGCTCGGTTCACCCCCAGGTGGAGTCACATGATTTTGGTCTTGTCATTATTCAGCTTTAGACATTAGGCCTGCTGCCAATGGGCGATTTCAGTCATGCAGTCATTGAACTTGACCCATGTAGCAGGCGTCTTGTCCGCAAAGGAGAGAATGAGTTATGTGTCATCAGAATACGAGAGGACATTGATGTTGTGAGAGCAGATGATGCTGGCTAAAGGGATCATGTATGTGTTGAAAAGAGAGGATCCTTGCGGAATTCTGCAGATGAGGTCACAGGTGTCCGAGGTGTACAGTGCCATGCTGACTGACTGGCTCCTTCCACCCAAGAAGGAGCAGATCCATTGGAGTGTGCCTCCTTCTATTCCAAGGTCGTACAGGTGTTGGATGAGGAAGGGGTGAGAGCGCGTGTCAAACACTGTGGTAAGGTGCAACACAATGAGGGCCCTCGTGTATCCTCGTCCAGGTTCATGCGGTTGTCATCCATTGAAGCGGTGAGGGCAGTTTCTGTGCTGTGGTTAGGTCTGAAACCAGACTGATTGGTCTTGAGGAGTTGGTGGTCACTGCGGTGTTTGGTGATTTTCTCTAAGACCTTGGCCAAGAATGGTAGCAGGGAGAGGATGAAGGTTGAAAAGTCTGCATAGGGTTTCTCCAGCAATGGGAGGACAGTTGCCTGTTTGTAAGGGTCTGGGAAGTTTGCGGAACAGCTGGAGGCATTCAGAATGGGTGTGCGAGCATAGCCCCTTATGGGTTGCAGTGCTCTGGAGGAGGCATGGTAGCTGGGGTACCTGTGAATAAAGGTATTATCTTGAGCTTTACATCAAGGTAATGTTAGATTACCTGGATACCAGCTCTGTCCAGTTGAAGCTTTATCAAGAACTCCATCCCAATGATGTTGAGTCTGCACTGGTAGTACCATCTTACTAGGGTGGTTTGAAGTTACCAATGATGAAGCATGCTACAAAATGTGAGTGAAAAATCACAATTCAAGAGCAGCCCTGAATCCTATGGGATCCTGGGCAATTGACAATTCTTGATATAAAGTGGTTCTCATTGGTATCTTTCAAGTATTATTCCAATAATCAGTCAAAGTCGCTGCCTGCAATTAATGACAAACATTTGAATACAATCACTGGCCAGACCTTTTTATACAAGGAGAAATATCTGTTCAACAGAAATCAATATTCAACATAAATATAGCATCAATATAACTGCATTAGTGTGGTGTGTCCCACGGAGCAAAGAAACCACAACCAAAAGTACCAGAGGGAAAGTGACTGTGAAGTGACAAAACTGTGTGTGTGTTTTTAGCAAACAACAAACAAATCACAACTAATAACCTAATGCAGTTTGTTTGTTATACAAGTCAACAACATTTCAACCCTCAACATGATACTGGGGTCTCATCAGGACAAGAGGGATGATAGGACGTCTGTAGTAAATAATTAACATATTTTTAACATGGTATGGGCCAGGATATGAGGAAGACAGAGGCAATGCACATAGGATTACCTACATTGGCTACATGTAAAGGGTAATGCTGGTCCAAAGAGTTGGTGACCCACTTGGTAATGATCTCCTGTTCCTTCTTGTGTAAAAAGGTGTGGCCAGAGAATGTATTCAATTGCATTGCATTCATTTCAGATAGCAACTTTGGCTGATTATTGGAATGATACCAATAAGAACCACAAAATGTGTGTGAGGCCTCCTCATCCAATAAGATTGGATTGACACCCTATGAGATAAATGAATAGATCAAATAGATAGTTTCTGCTTGTTTTCACCACCGTACAGTGTTTGCATATTTTGGGTATGAGGGTGTGTGGTGGTTAAATCTCTACTTCTCTTCTTATGTAGATATACACAGTCCTCACTGCACAAATCTCCTTTCCAGGCAGGTGGGGGATCTCTAAACAGGGGATGCTGTCTTCTCCTAGGATGGCAGGGGACATGGCCATGGCCTCTGGCCCACTGGTGCACAGAGAGAATGTCTGTCAGGGTCTAAATGAGTCCTAATATCTATCATACTTTTTTATGAAACATGTTCTGAAATGTATGTGCCTCCCTGGTTGAGAATCCCTATCTACTTGGAGAAGGACTGAAAAGTAGTGTTTTTGATTCCAATTGAATCTTTGACTCTAAACAGGCTCTCCCATTGCCAGGGGTCTCATGTTCACCCTTTAGAAGAAGGGAAGCCGAAAAGGAGCCTGCTTGTCGTGGACCTATTACCATTGCGCGTTGGTCCTGCATGGAACACTACTCTGAGGCTCATAAGCATGCATGTCATCTGAAGCTAAGGAGGATGGAGGAGTGCGCAAGGTGTAGTGCTGCGTCACCAGAAGCCTCACATCTCAGAAGGATGTATTTTGTGAAACACCTGATTGAAGGCAGGAAACACTATATGTCCCATGAGCTCACACACTGTCACAAGACTTGCGAAAGATGGTGACTTTCATGAAGCACAGAGTATAATTTCCTCGTGGTCTATAGTGTCCTCACTAGACGATCATGATACATTGTTGCTGCAGCTGGGAACCGTTGTTGGAATCCTTTCATCTGTTTTACCGGAGAAGTCAACAAAAGACATACTAAAACTAGAACCAGAGAAATATTTCGGAAAGAAGAGACTTGCACTTATTTTTTTAACAAGCAGTTGTGCATAGTGAGTACAAACTCTACTGCACTTGTTTTATTAGAAGTGTCTTTTTTCAGATTATGAAGTCTCTTGCACTGTTTACTTCCTAAGTAATTATCCACGTGAGAAACAGTGCTGTGTCATAAAATGATGGGGCCCTCATGCAGAATGTGAAGAGGGGCCTCTGAGTCTCCCATATCTCATTAGTCTTGAGCAGAATGAGGCACCCCCTGAAGGTTTGGAGGCCCACCCTGTGTCACAGGGGCTGCAGGGGCCTACATTAGGCCCCTGGTGAGTTATGAACAATTAGCAATCTCCAATGGAAGTGTAGTAGCACAAAAGCATTGTTGTATGATACACTGGCATTAAATATAGTGAACACATGAACACATCTATGAACAAAGGCAGAAAGTACACATGCAAATATTTATAAATGTTTGTCATGTTATAATTATCCACTTGTCACCTTGAATGCAAACCAAGCATGAAAAGGTATTTCCTAACATTGAAAGTAACTGTTGTGAGCAAACAATTTCCTGGTAACCCAGATAGCTATTCAGTTATAACATAGAAACTTAATTGTATATCATCTCAGAAAAAAGATTCAGTTTCAAGTTAAAATAGAGAGTGTCAGCATGTATATTATGGACAATACTTTAAATTTAAACCTCAATGTTTTGACACTAATTACACTAAGCCTTTCCTTTGCTTTTATAGATATTAATGCTCTGGAACTGTGGATTAAGACTAGATGGTCACCTAGGCTTGTGACAATATCCAGTGCATAGTTCTGTCTTATCCCATTCTCCTTTTTCTAGGTTCACTGTATAATGCCACAATAATAGTGGAGGGTTTGCTGTGGAAACTATCATTGCTTCTGTCGGATCTGGATTTCCAGGTTAGTTTGCCCTGACAGGATCCTCTTCCGCTGTGGCTATGGAAAGTGTAGAAGGTCCTGAAGGGAGAGGGACCTGCCTCCATCTGGCACAAAACAGACAGACCAATGTCAACTATGTGTTAAGATATTAAGTATCTTTATAAAAATGTAAACCTGGCTGGACACTATATCAACTGTGATAACTTTGTTATATTTCAAAATGACTGAATCACATACCACTTCCTAGGTACTATGCCTTAACTGCTTATCCAAAGCACTGCAGAGAGTTACAAGAGCCTGGAAGGCCAAATTTCTATTGCAATCTGAGTACTCAGTGTTTGAATTTTTGTTCAACACTCAACATTTCACCTTTGATCATACCTTTGCAATTGCTTGCATGTTGCTCTCACTATGAGGGTCAATAAAAAAGCCTGATACTACTACATTTTCACTTAAGTGTTGGGGGAAGAATATATTTCAACACTGCTCTTTTATAAATTATTGTGACAACCAAAGTTCACTATTTTTTTACCTGTTCACCATCCACAAAAAGGGGCCATATCCTTATTGGGTGTTTTGTCACAGAACAGAGCCGAGCATCCATTTTTATGCACCTGCATCCATGTTGATGCTGAATGTGGATGCCAGAAAATTGATGGTCCTAAATATCAACAGCAACATATTGTGTGTATCAGTATATTGATTAATTGTATATCATTGGTAAGTATATTTATTTTTATGTTTTTTACATTAATACTGAATTCTCTAAACATTGTTAACTTTAACATTGTAGGATTTTTTATTGTTTTTAGATGATTTTATGGTATTTTGTATTTTTTCTATTAGGAATTATTTACATGTGTACGTTGTTTTCGGTGTATATAATTTATATTTTTAGGTTTATATCGTATAAGTTAAATTTGAATTTTTGCTCTCTTGGGTTTTGGATGGATATTGTTTAAATTTAAGTTTTTTTACTTGCATTAATATTTGAACGTTATATATAAATATAATTTTATTTCAGGTTATTTCGTGTTTAATGGTTTTGGGTGGGTAGTTTAAAAAGTTTTTTTTTATATATGTAAGTAATTTTCAAGTGTTTTGTTTACATTTCACTTTAAATGAATATATAATTTTGGGGGATTTATGGGCTTTATTGGGGTTTTGAGTGGATAAAAAGACTTGATATATGTTTAAATGTAATTCATTTAGATTTATATATACCAAATGAACATTTTTGATTATTATAGTTGCAATTATGGGTGACAGGTAGTCTAGTGTTCTTAGTTTAGTATATTCTTTTATGAGACAGATATTTGGTTACATCGACCTCAACAGAGCCAGATTGAACATGCTTTACAACTGTAAAAAGCATCCGCTAAGGAATCTGTTGCTCACTTTCTCTGCATATGCCACAAGAAATAAATGCACATGCAGAATCTAGGAGGAATAATATATTGTAATTATTTCACCTTAAGTACACATAATTTATGATTATTGTGCAAATTATTCTTTTGTGTTTGTATCAAAAAGTATGAGGTACGTTGTTGCATACTGAAGTTCTGCATGATACATACTCAACGTGTTGAGCTGTCGTCTCACAAAACTTTTACTTAAAGTACAGACGTCATGTCAGGAACCTGCTCATTGTTTTGGCGACTGTTCGCGTGAAAATTGTGCTTGAGATATTCCCACAATTACAAAAATTACAGGGTATACTTGATCAGTATTAGACGGATCGTAATTCCTACTCACACCAATCTGCCATATGTGAATATAAAGCAACAATCTTAGGTATAAGAATAAAAGCAAAATTAAATGAAATATGTGAAGCCCAATATTCAAGACTGATGCAAGATTATGCTTGTGCATAAAATGTTATGCCTAGAGATGCATATATTGCCTACAATGGCAATATTTATAAGATCATTCTTCTAAAAGATGTCAATCTTTTTCTTCTCACAGCAGTGACATTCTCCTTTACTTTCTTTTGATGGCAGGAACCCAAGCTGAACAAACTGCACCGACAAGAAGAATCAATATCAGTAATAGTCAGTCCTGACCGCCTAGCATCCTGCAGCAAAGGCAGTCAGGTTTGTACTTTCTTTCTTACAAGTACTATAATTCAGTATTACTGTGTTCAGTATGACATATGGAATCTTTAGATTATTTTGTTAGACAAGGATAAGGAAAGCACAAAAGGCCATAACAATTTAGGTAGTCTAAAGTTAAACAACAGTAAAGTATGTTCTCTGTTGCTGTGTAACCCTAGATTTCACAGGAGGGCAAAAAAAAAATCCCAAATTGAATTAGAAAAAATAGAGTACATTTTAATGAACAAAATGATAAAAGTCCAATAAGGGGAATCACAGATATGAGATTTTAAAGTTTTAAGTGAAAATAGCACCAAAAAGGAATAAGTGCCAATGATAGTACATAGTCACTTTAGACAGGGACAATGGCGCACTTTGAGGCCGACCGTGATGTATCTCAAAGTCAGATAAACCAAGTGGGATGGCCTTGTCAAGGATTTTATCATCTGACTTAGCCTGCAAAATGGAAATCAAAATCTCTCAATGGGGCATGACATCTGACTGTATATGGGAAGCTGTTGTTTTTGGTAGGAAAAACTCTGAGCAGGAAAGTTAAACCTTTGTGTCCAGACAATTTGGCTGGACAGCTGGATACTTTTGGTGCCTTCGCCCATTTTGATTTTTCCCTTGGAACGTATTCTTTGTGTTGGAACTCAGATTCCTTCAGTAGGGCAAAATGGCAGGCTGTATCTGAACAGGGCTCAACAAGACTGGAAAAATTCTCGTCGAGGTCCCTTTGAAATGGATTTGCTGCTCAGGAGAATCTCCAAGCGGAACAAATCTTTTTCCTCAGTTCAAAGAGGTTGTGCCCTCACTGGATTGACTCTTTTGGGTGGCTTTGGTCTTCCAGACAATTTTTCTAAGTCCAAACTTTGCAGGGTCAGTTTCTGTTTCCCTCTGATCTTTAGCTAAGGTGCCCAGACTTTAGGGAAAGTTTTGGGATTCTTGGGGCTTGATCCGAACAAGGCTTTGCAGCGATCAGAACAGGGCCAGTTGGAACTGAGCAACTGGTCTTACAAGAAAAAGTGTTTTTTAGCTTGTTGTATTTCTGTAGCCACATAGCAGGACAGCCCACTGACCCTTTGTCTTGGATACAAGAGGGAGCAGGGCCAGTCTTTCACATCTCCTCTCAGGGCACATAAAGCATGACCCAGTCCTCTTCTATTTATCCACAGATCCAGAAAGTGTTCTGAGGATGATGCTTTGGAGTGTGACATTTATTGTTGGGACTAGCTATAGGGTCGGGTGACTCATGGCTCCTCCCCTAACTAATGGGGTATATTTCTCAGGGGAATCCCTACTCACTTTTTCAGCCTTTCTTTTTTCACTATGCTAAACAATCCCACTGTGCTCCTCAATCCTAAAATCCAAGATGGAGCAGAGCAGAGCCTTTTGCAGAGCCTGTGTGCCTACTCAGAGGTGTGTCCAGGGAAATGAGTAGCCCCCTCAATTGTGGTTACTCAAAACTGGTTCTCGGGGAGTAGCTTCCCTCCCACTGGGTTTGAAGCCCGCCTGGCTGGGGGAACAATAGTTGGTCTTCTCAAGGCCTCACTTTAAATTTATTTGTAAATGGGTAAGCCTCTTTACAACTTAATGATGGAATTTGGACCACCTAACTTCTCTTCCTCTAAGGGGAAGAAAACATCTCCCCACGCACAGGTCATTGTTACTACTCTGGGAGCAGTTTTCACACCTGCTTAAGGTCAGGCACTGTCTTGACAGCTGCTGCAGAACTGTTGGAGAACTAATGCAAATTGATCTTCAAAGCTTTAGGCAAGTAAAAGGTATCTTTCTAAAAGTACTAATCTTTCTTTACAGTCTTGTCAGTGAAAATAGCTTTTGGGGCCTAGTCACTGGAGAAACATACCTTTTTAATACCGCACATGTTCCACTTTTAAATACCAGGAACCCTGCCTTTTGATTACAAGAAGTACTTAGGGGACACCTATTAAGATTTAAAAGCCGGGTTTCCTGCCTGTCAAAAAAGGTTATGTTTTTTGCAGGTCTGTATTGAACTTTCCATGCCAAGGGTGTATTTCTGCACCATATACTATGGCATTATTAGAAGGCCAAATATGCTAATTATGGCTAAGTAACCATGTTTAAAGGGAAAAGCAGGTTCTTACTCCTATTTAGCAGGGGTAAAGATCACAGAGTTCAAAATAGAGAAAAACAGATAGGGCACAGATTGGGGGGAGCATGCAAAAGATGGCTATTTCATACAAGTTAAAATTACATTTTTCAAGCAAGAGGTCTAATTGTGAATAAAAGTCTTCATAATTTATCTTGGGAAAAGCATAATACCTGTTTGAAAATTACGTTCCATTTACTGTTGAGAGTAGATTCTGCAAACCTGTATTGGAAATGTTACTTTTTTGGAAACAAAAAGACATTTTTGCTGCCTGAAAGCCAAACCAATTTAACTCAGTCGTGTTAGCCTCATTTTCCTCAAATAAATATAATTAGCATCCCAAATAGACAGGAAGTGTTGGCCCGCTGAAGGCAATACATCTACTACAAATGACAGAAGAACTGTTGTAGTGCAAACACTGTCCATGTAGCTTGAATGCATCTTGGACTAGGCAGCAAATTATGGCATCAGAACTTGGCTTGTTAACTGCTACCTTTTCACCTTTTCTCATGAACGTTAGCACCCATTAGTACGCGGACATTAGTCCACGTACCATTACTACGCAAGCGTTACAACGCATGCGATGTAACAACGCGTAGCCTTTAGTACGCAAGTTGTTACATCGCATGCGTTGTTACAACGCATGCGTAGTTGGTGAGGGGGCGTCCACTTTCAGGAAGAGGGTCTGCTGCGTGCGCAAGTCGGTGAGGGGGCGTCCACTTTCAGGAAGAGGGTCTGCTGCTGCTTTTCCAGCTGGCTGTTGGTCATGCCCATCTCCGCGCCTGCCCTCGGGACTCCTTATTCTGCCTGCCCACGACGGAGGAAGCCGGAGGAAGCAGGAAGGGGGAGAAGATTGGAAGCAAGCGTGGAGGTGAAGAGAGGAACCACGAGGAGAGAGAGGTAAGAGGGGCTGTGTAGGGTCGTGTAGGGGCTGTGTAGGGTCATGCAGGGTTGTGTACTTGTGTTTGTGTAGTGTAGAGTAGTGTCGGGGGTCGTGCAGGGTAGTGTACTTGTGTTTGTGTAGTGTACAGTAGTGTCGGGGTCATGCAGGGTAGTGTTTGGGAGTAGGGACAGGACTGGGGTAGGGGCAGGGTCGTGCTGGGGGTAGTGTTTTAGGGTTTAGGGTAGTGTTCTGGTGTTAGTGTAGTGTAGGGTAGTGTTTTAGGGTTTAGGGTAGTGTCGGGGGGTCGTGCAGGGTAGTGTTTGGGAGTAGGGACAGGACTGGGGCTAGGGGCAGGGTCGTGCTGGGTGTAGTTTTTTAGGGTTTAGCGTAGTGTTGTGGAGTTTGTGTAGTGTAGGGTAGTGTTTTAGGGTTTAGGGTAGTGTTGTGGGTCTTGGGTCGTGTTTGGGAGTAGGGACAGGACTGGGGCTAGGGGCAGGGTCATGCTGGGGGTAGTGTTTTAGGGCTTAGGGTAATGTTGTGGAGTTTGTGTAGTGTAGGGTAGTGTTTTAGGGTTTAGGGTAGTGTTGGGGGTCGTGCTGGGTAGTGTTTGGGAGTAGGGACAGGACTGGGGCTAGGGGCAGTGTCGTGCAGGGGGTAGTGATTTAGGGTTTAGGGTTGTGTAGTGGTGTTTTAGTAGTGTAGGGTAGTGTACTTTTTGAGGGTTTTGGTAGTGTTTTTAACTTTTGGGTGTGTAGGGTAGTGTATTTGTTATGTAGTGTTGGGTTTTATTATTACTAGGCAAGTTTTTAGTTCGCATACATTAACACTTTCAATGTAATGGTATGCAAACTAAAAACTTGCGTAGTAACGGTTAATGCTAAGAAAAAACCACGTAGTAATGGCATGCGAACTAATTGCATGCGAAATAACGAGTCATATCCCTCATGAAGACTCTATGTGAGGATCCTTAGGTAATCCTGTCTATACACCACATGAGGAACAGCTGTTCCCAGATCAGGAAGAGGGTGTGTTTCCTCATATCTATTTAGCAGGATCTAGCTGGGGATTCAAAAAGAGGAGTCTGGCTTCTGCCATTTTTTTTTAATAACAAATTTTATTTGGTTTTTCTGATGTAATATGGGCCTTAGCCCTACAAGTACCTGTAGAAAACAAAATAAGTCAGGAGTACCATAGCATTTAAACAATTGTAACAATATAAACACAGTGCAGACAGTTCTAGATCCCTGTGGTAGTATAAATGTTACATACCTACAAAGGCAGACTATTACATGATACGGAATGATATGTTCAATAGACATTTGTATGAGTGGTGATTTCTATCAGGGGTCCATCAATGAGAGGGGGGAATGTCTATCCCGCGGCACGGGTCCATATTTTTCTATGTTTCTGGGGGCAGCCACGGGCCAAAAACACCGCAATCTCTCCACCCATACACCTGTCCAGTTCAGCCTTCCATTTACCTATGGTCGGAGGGGAGACCACCTTCCACAGCTGGGCTATGTCGCGTTTGGCAATGGTAAGAGCCAAAAAGAGCAGATGTTGTTTGTACTTGTTACCCCCTATCTCGTCAGTGCTGTGTAAAAGAAAAAGTCTTGGATCGAGTGGGAGCTCCCATGAGAGTATGTTGCTAAGGCAAGAAGCCACCCTCCTCAAGAACGGCTGCAACGCAGTACAGCTCCAGACCGTGTGTAAAAACGTACCCTCCTCCCTCTCACATCTCAAGCAGGTAGGGGACTGGATAACCCCCATTTTCCAGAGTCTGGATCGGGTGTAGTATGCGCGATGTATATATATTTGAATTGTATGAGGCGGTAGCATGTGGATACAGCGGCGCCCCGAGGGCTGGATATGGCTCCGGCCCAGTCATCATCCGTCAAGTCAGGAATATCGTCTTGCCATGCTCTCCTAGTCTTGTTAAGTGTTGTTTGTGTGTGCGTCATCAGTGTTTGATATATTTGCCTGATTTTATGTAGTTCTAGGTCTCCCATCAGTAGGCGGCCCTCAAGTGGGTGGAATTCCGGTACGGTTTCTAGAGCGTGAAACTGGTGGCCCAACACATGGCATAGCTGAAGATATTTCTAAAATTGCATCCTATGTAAGTGAAAATCCTCTTGTAACTGTTGAAAGGATTACAACGTAGTGCCCTGCATTACGTCTCCCAACGTCGATATTCCTACCAAATCCCATTGACGAAACCCCTTCAGGGCCGCCACTGGGCGCAAGTATGTGCCTTGCCACAGAGGGTTTGCCCAGGTCAAGGTCCCGCGCCACCCCATCTGCATCACCGTGTACCGCCAGAGCTGAATCACAGTTCTACTTGCCGGGGGTAATATATTTAGATTTCTGGAACTATACAGGAGCTGAAGAAGGGGAGCCACCTCCATTGCCGCATGCTCCAGCGCAAAAGCCGGGTCGGTTGGGGGATTATACCACAATTCATTTATTATTAACAGGTGAGAGGCAACATAGTATGCGTATATGTCCGCTGCTGCAATTCCCCCACAATACGTGGATTGTGCGCATGTGTGTAGCGCCACCCGATCACCCCACCATTCCAAAGGAATTGATTGTGTATGGCATTGACTTGTGCGAACCAGGATCGTGGTATGTTGTAAGGGAAGTTTTGGAATCGATAGAGAATTCTAGGCAGAGAGACCATCTTAAAGATGGCGGACCGACCATATAACGATAGTGGAAGTGAGGACTATATTGTTGTTTCATTATTTAGACTTGTAAGTAGCAGGTTAATATTGTGTGTCCATGAAAGCTTTGGACAAGGTTACACGAAGATGCCCAAATATTTAAAACCCCCAGTCGCGTGTGATAGCTGCGTCGCCCAGGTGCCCCGCCCCTGGTTTCCAAATACTGGAAATAGCACAGATTTAGCAGGGTTAGTGTGAAGGCCTGTAGTTTCCCCAAACACTCTGAGGATTTGTAAGAGACGTGGGCCCAAGAACCACGGGTCAGTCAAAAAAAGAGGACGTCATCCGCATATAGCGCGATGCGATCCGATCTCGACTGAGACCACTCAAATCCGCGGAACACAGGGTCACTTCACACCCACGCCGCCAGAGTCTCCACTGCCAAAGCAAATAGCAGCGGGGACAGGGGGCACCCCTGCCTTGTACCCCTGTATATAAGAAGGGGTCTGAGCGATGTCCTGCTATACGGACCGAGGCCGTCAAGTTAGTGTAAAGCAAATGGACATATGCTATAAACCTAGGGCCACAATTAACCGCTTCGAGTAATTGGAAGAGATAGACCCAGCTAAGAGAATCAAATGCTTTGTCAATGTCGGCTAATTGTATAGCCGCTGGGCGTCGTAGTTCTGGGGCTAGTGCCATGGCATTATGCACCCTTCGGACATTGTGACGGGTGGCATGGAATGGCATAAAGCCGGATTGATCTGGGTGAATTAAATCCGACATACAAGTCCGTAGGCGATCCGCCAGGACCTTCCCTAAACGTTTGGGTTCAAAGTTAATAAGGGAGATAGGGCGGGCTACTCCGGAGGGCGATCCGGTTTGAGGAATAAAACAATCTCCGCATGGCGCCACTCCCAGGGTAGTATACTCTGTTCTTGGGCATCCTGTATTGCCGCCAGCAAGTGTGGGCCCAACGTGTGCATGTGCGGTCGCAGGGAATCCATTGGGTCTGGGGGCCCGCCCCGGACGCATGGCGTGTAGGGCCCCGCTCAACTCGTCTAGTGTAATGGGGGCTTCTAGTTGATCCCGCATATGGTCTATGAGTCTGTGTGGTGGGATATCTCTAAGGAATTCCGCTATTTGAGCCTCTGAGAGCTGCTCACGACGTACATATAGTAAGGAGAAGTGCCGTGCAAATTCCTGAGCTACCCTCCCCGGGGACGAACAAAGTCCCCCATCAGTGTCCCGTAGGGTAGGGACTGCAGCGGGGAGTTTGTCCACTTGGCATAGTCTGTGCAGCATTTTACTTGACTTGTCTCCCCACTGATATATCCTGTGTTGCGATGCCTCCCAGATCTCCTTTGTTTCGCCCATTAGGTATTGTTGAATAGCTTGTTGCACTTGCAGCAAGTTGTGCTGGAGCGAGGGGCTAGGGTCTAGATTAAGTTGCGTCGCCAGGGTCACTTGGCGTGACTCTAGGTCCGCCATTTGGGCTTGTCGCGCGCGTTTCTGCTTGGTGCGGTAGCTAATTTCTGCCCCCTGGACCATGGGCTTTAGGGCTTCCCAGAGGATACCTTTTGATGGAGCCGAAGCTACTTTAGTTTCGAGATATTCGGATACTACCTTAGCTAGCATGTCTTGATAGTCTGGGTCTCGAAGGTGCCACGAGGACATTTGCCACCCATAGGGGGGTCTGCGGGACCCGGTATGAAATTTTAGAGTAACTGGGGAGTGATCCGAAAGCCCTCTGGAGAGGTGAGATATCTGTGAGAACCTATGAATATATGTGTGAGGTGTAAAGAAGTGGTCTAGTCGGGACTGCGAACCATGTACTGCGGACATATAGGAGTAACTTAATTCGGCAGGGTGATATTCACGCCAGATGTCTGCCCATCCCAAAGTAGAGGCAGGGAGGTTCAGTTTGGAGGGGCCTGCAGGCGAGGGGTGGTCTGAGCTGCGCTGTCTATCTGCAGGGGCCATGGTGTCATTCCAATCTCCGCCCAGGAGGGTTAAACCCTCTGGAAGTTCCCCCCAAAGCCTAGAGATCCTGTCAACAAAGGCAGTCCCCAATGGGGGAGGAGCATAGATACTGCCCATGGTGACATGCTCACCGTATAGCGTGCCCGTGACAATCACATAGCGGCCTCCTGGGTCCACCCAGTGCTTTGTGTGTACGAAAGGAACTCTGCGGTGTATTGAAATGGCCGTTCCCCGCGATCCCATTGCAAACCCTGGATGGTATATAGTATGGTAACCAAATCTGGCCAGGCAAGGGGTTTTGGTGCCAAGAAGGAGGGTCTCTTGTAAGAGTAATATATCGGCCTCATATCGCTTGGCTTGGCGTAGGACCGCACCCTGTTTAATTTTATTAGGCAGACCCCTGACATTCCAAGAAACCACAATAAGGTCCCCGAGAGGGGCTGTGCCCATCTGTGCCGTCATCCTGTATCTATGAGAACACTGTGTGTAATGCATCAGGGTCTAGAAAATGTGTCTGCACGTATAAAAACAATGAAACTGCCCCCATGGACCACCCCCCAAAATTCCCCTAACAACCCCCCTCCCCCTATACTGCCATGAATAGGAGCATCTGTCGCGGCGAAGGGCGCGTCCGGCCCCCAATGGGGGAACCAGGGCCCCGCTGCCAAAAGTACCCAACCCACCCACCAAACATTTAACAAGGGGAGGCGAAAATGTCCCGGGCTAGGCAGCCCCATGGCTGGGCGTCCACGCCCGTTCGGGTGTCAGTGAAGAGCAGGGTAATCACAATTAAACATATTCAATGGCTACGGTGGTCAGCCGAACACTGGCTGTCCGGCTGGTTCAGGATACATGTTCTGGACTGGAGGAGCGCCTGTCTGAGCCGGCTCTATGACGTCTCTTTGATTTGGTCCGTCGGGGTCTGGTTCGCCTCGAGCCCCAGGAAGAGTCGGAGTCCTGTGGCGGAGGCGTATGCGGCTTGAGATGAGTGCGTTCGTCTGTCCATGCAAATACAGCTTCCGGCGTATCAAAGAAATGTGACTTGGAGTTAAATATAACTCTCATCCTGGCTGGGTACAAAAGCATATATTGCATGTTGAGGTCTTGTAATCTACGCTTCGCTGCCACAAAAGACTGGCGTTGCTGTTGGACCAAGCGTGTGTAGTCAGGAAATATCATGATGGGCTTCGAGTCATAGTGGAGTTTATCTTTATGTGATCTAGCAAACTGCAGGATGGCATCTGATCTGCATAGTTCAGAAGCTGTGCGATCACTGGTCTAGGATTGTCTCCTGTGGGAGGTTTCTTTGTCAGTGCTCGGTGAGCCCTCTCAACGACAAAGCAAGAGGATGACATTTCCTTTGGCATGAGATCTTCGAGCCACTGGGCGATAAAGTGGGTCATGGAGGAACCTTCACATCCCTCCGGGAGGCCCACAAAGCGCAGGTTATTGTGCCTTGCGCGGCCTTCTGCGTCTTCCACTCTGGAGGCAAGTTCTTGTGACACAACCGTTAGCTTGTTGACTTTTTTTTGCAAGGTAGTCACTGAGTCTTCAAAAGTCGATACACGCGCCTCGGCCTCAGTGATACGGTCCACCGCTTTCCTGAGGTCCTGGCGAAGGAACGAGACTTCGGCCCCCACAGCACCAATCTTGACATCAAGCTTCTCTCTGGCGTCATGGATCGCCGCTAGGAGTGCAGGATTGTCCGGCACTGTACCCTCCACATCGCCCCCAGTGGCGCCCCCTGTAGACATGGCATACTGGTCCAGGGTACTTTGCTTGGAGCTTGCCCCAACTGGTTTGTCCTTGCCCATAGTTGTATGCGAGGGTGGGTAGGTGTGGGGCCCTTGGAAATTCTGCTGTCAGGATGATGCCTATTTGATGGAAGGGAGCACCACCTCATCAAGGAAGGCCGTGAAGATGGCGTCAGGCGTATAGTGGGGATGCACTGCCGGCAAGCCCTCTCGGAATCAGGCGTGTCCTGGGCCACAAGCCGCACCGAGCCTAGCTCAGCCGCCTCCGCAGCCCACAACCGCCCGCAAAGTAGCCCCGTAGTGGAACCAGACTCGCCAGACCGCCCACCTACAGCGCTCCCAAGTAAACGTCGAGTTTTCAGGCACCAGTGTCTCACCTAAGGCTCCAGGGGGCCGAATACACCCCTGGTCGCGTGGGTGAAGGAAGATGGAGTGCCCTGTGCCACTCAGTCATTCAAGGGGATCGGTCCTCCCTTATGACTCCTCCGGAGCCCCCACGCGGTTCTGTTCCCTCAGACGCGGTCGGTGGGGCGTATACGGGGCCAGTTCTTTGCCATCCACATAGGCCTCCGCCTTTACCAATAAGTTTCCCCTCGCAGGTGTGATAATGAGGGAGGGGAGCGGGAGCCAGGCCGAAGCGCCGGGTTCTAGGCTGGGCCGCAGCGATTCCCAATATGGCGCCCGCGCTTCAAATACAGTTAAGGAAGGGAGACCACAACGAGAATAGTAGGGGGAAGAAGTTATTATTTGTCAGTAGTTAAGCAGCACTACAGTACAAATTAATATGCAAATGACCATAACACACAAGGTGAGCACGGCGTATTAGTGATGGTGAGCGGCGCAGTGGCACAGGGGTGAGGAGAACAGCGTGAACGGCGATGATTGGGTAAAATAAATGTGGTCAAAATACAAAAATATGTAATAAGTAATTTTACTAACGCTGGTTGCACGCCCCTGCCCCCCTTTTTGTTTAGACCCCCCGTGACCGCTACTGACATGGCTTTCTCCGATTGGAGTGCTCCTCTGAAAATCAATACGCTGTAGGACCCACCATCTCGGGTAAATATACAGTTACCTGCATGTGCATTGCACCGGCATATTTCCACACGGCCCCACATGCCCTAATCACCCATTACTCTCCCCTCTCAGTACAGATGCTTATCCCTGACGCTGCGCTGTTTCCACCATATGCTGATTTCTCTGACTCGGATGCCTTCTTCATTCCTTGTCCAGTCTAGGTAATTGCCATTCTTCTGGATACCCGGCCCCCTTTCCTTTACCCTTTCACTCTTGGGCCTCTCAGTTACTTACCTATTTCTTTTCTCCTTCTCCTAAACAGCACTACTCCCAAACTAATGACCATTGTCCTGATGAGGACCTGAAATGACTCAGGTTGAAACGCCGTCGACTACCCAGCCTAGAACTTGGGCGCTGTTGTGGTCAATTTATTTATCTTGAACCTTGAATACCAACACTGTACATATTTTTGTAATTTTGACCACATTTATTTTACCCAATCATCGTCGTTCACGCTGTTCTTCTCACCCCTGTGTCACTGCGCCGCTCACCATCACTAGCACGCCAGTGCTCACCTTGTGTGTTATGGCCATTTGCATATTAATTTGTACTGTAGTGCTGCTTAACTACCAACAAATAATAACTTCTTCACCCTACTATTCTCGTTGTGGTCTCCCTTCCTTTGTTCCCTGCCCTCATTGTGGTTTATCACTGTTTTTTACTGTCCTGTTTTAATGATTTCCAGTTGAGACGCTGTTGTTTGTTGCATACTACGCCCGGTCTCACCTGGGTTAACGGGTCTTACTCCTGTTATTTGTTCCTTTTTTCAAATACAGTTAAGCCCTCACCGGGCACTCAACACAGGGCCGTGGGGGGCGCTGGGTCTCCGCCGGGGTGCGGGTGCCGCAGGGAGTCTCTGCAGATGACCTTTCAGGGCGGCCGGCAGCACCGGGGGGGCTGGCCCCTTCTCCTGCAGGCCCGTCACGGCCTCAGGATGTCTGCCGCGGGTCGGCACTCACCACCGCACCCCCTTGTACCAGGCTCCGCTGCTCACCTTCTGGGCCTCGACCTGGCCCCACGTCCCCCCGCAGCACCACGAGCAGCAGGCCCGATTTCTGATAGAGGAAGCCGCCTACTCCAGGCTCCGGTCTGCGGCCCTCCCTCGGCGTCTCCACGACACAAAGTGCCTGCTCAGGCTCAGCGACAGACAACTATTGGGAAACGGCACTCCAGGCTCTGCTGGGATCAGGGTCTTCACTGATCCGAACCTCCGAACAGGATTTTAGGCGGATTTCAGTTGTATTATGGCGTGGACGCGCGGAGCTCGTTTAAGCTGTGCCCGCCATGTTGTCTATCCAAGCCACGCCGGCTTCTGCCATTTTGAAGAGAGGACTCTGGGAAGGCTTACGATTAGGTGAAACAGGAAGTTCTGAAAAAGGGGTTGGGATTTTGGTGAAAATTATGGTAATGCACAGGATAGAAATGGCACATCACCACTAACTACTTCAAACATTCCTGGATCTTGAAGACCATATGAAGATAAGTATAACACTGCCTGAGTTCCTGGGATAGAGCATGAAGGACTACGGATCTCCACTTGCTCCCAGGATTGGAACTGCTCTCCGAGGGTCATCTGTCTGGCTTCATGTTCACTGCCTCAAGACTTGCAGGACCATATTTGATCTGTCATTGGAGAAAAACTTGGATCATCTTGTCCTAAGTACTGTAGGATAGACCGCAAGTGACATACCCAGCATGAAGACATATTTGAACTTAATCTTGTTTCTGACTTCTTGAGATATGGGATGAAGGAACCAAAGCCCCCTGAATAAGGTGCAAACTAGCTGGTTATACATTGCCAATTGTCAAGCTCTGAGACTTTTCACTTGGTATTTAAGGCTACTGCAGGACTGCCTAAAAGTAATATCCAAATCTAGGAGGCATTTTTGACTATAGCTACCTGCCTTATCCCACTGAAGGAAATGAGAACTAAAAAGGGATTTAATGTAAATGTAGGACTTGGTATTGGGAAGAGATAAAAATCTATGGAAAATCTTATTAGAAAATCCAGATCAAAACTGCAAAAGTCAAATGAGTAGAACCAGCGTTATACATTTTTAAAGAATAAATCAAAAATAGTGCTTAGATGTCAATAGCGCTAACTGGTTACTTTAGGTCATGCTAGATCGGGTCAGGCAGACTGTGATGGAGGGCAGGCTTAGTACAGGACTCAGACACGTCTCCCTGACAAAGTACCTTGGATGGAGCAAGCATCGACATTAAAGGCTCGGTGCGATGAGTTGAGGAGGCTCCACGTCGTTGTGGAATCTGTGTATGGAGGTGAAGCATCAGTGCCGATCCGTGCAGTCGATGAAGGCTTCAGCATTGAACCCCGTTATGATGAAGTCGCTGCTTCGATGGTGAGCCACGCTGTCTGTCCACCTCGAGCCGCACAGTTCGTCGAGCCGATGTCGTCGATCAGCTCCTTGTGTCAGCCCTGAAGACCAGTGAGTCAGTTAAGTTCAGTGCAAAGTCGTCAGTGTGTCAATTTTGAAGCAGCTGCAGAAACCACTTATGAGGCCCAGGACTGGATTGGCCCCTCAGGCAAGCGATGAATCACAGATGGCAGAGTCCAGCAGCAGGGTTGTAGGAAGTCTTTGATGGCTCTGAGACTGCAGAACAAGGGGCAAGCCAGCAAGCCCTTGGAGTCACTCTTGGTTGAAGTGAGATAGGTCAAGGCATTGTCCTCAGCAGGTCAGAGATCAGCAGGCAGCAGGTCAGCTCAGCAAAGCAGAAAAGCAGTTCCTTCAGAACAGTCAGTCAAGCAGAGTAGCAATCCTTGTAGCACAGCAGTCTTTACACCTGGCAGAGTTCTTAACAGGTCCAGTATTCTACTGTCTTGGTAGGGTCAGAGCCCCAGTACTTACACCCAGTTGGGCTTTAAAGTGGGGGTGACTTAAAAGCAAACCCTTGAAGTGCACAGGTTCCCTTTCATCCCTGCCCTGTCATCCCCTTTGTGTGGGACACAGGACTGCCTATTCAGGTGTATCAGCTCCCCCTCCCTTTTCGTGCCCAGGAAGAGATATCAGAATGTAGATGAATGTAGATGAGTTCTCTGTCACACCCACCCTTCCTGTGTTTGTGTCTGTCAAAAGGGAAATCACAAAGTGTAGCTTTCACCCATTCCAGACGTGAATTGGAGGCAGGCTGCAAGGCACACAGAGCAGTAAGAGCAGAGAAATATCTACTTTCTAAAAGTGACAATTCCAAAGCAGTAATGTTAAATCCAACTTTACCAGTAAAGAGGATTTATCAATACCATTTCAAAGATATGAAACATGATGCAGCTACTCCTTTCCAAATAGGAATTACAGCAAAAAAGTGTTTTAAGGAATTCCCAATGCTAGCCTAAGCGAAGAGTAGGCCTCACAGTAGTAAAAAATGAATTTAGCTGTTTGTCACCACCAGGACATATAAATCATAAAAGTACATGTCATACCTTTTAGTTACACAGCACACTGCCCCTAGAGCTACCTAGGGCCTACCTTAGGGTTGACTTATAAACAATAAAAGGGGAGAATTAGGATTGACAAGTGATTTTAAATGCCAAATCAAATTGGCAGTAAACTGCACACAAATGCCTTTCAATGGCAGGCCTGAGACAGGTTTGAAAGGCTACCTGTGTGGATGGCACAACCAGTGTTGTGTTTGCAGGCCCACTAGTAGCATTTAGATTATAGGCCCTGGGTATCTAGTATACCCTTTACAAGGGACTTATAGGTGGACTAAGTATGCCAATCAGGTATATACCAAAGTCACCAATTTGACTAGAGAAACACATGCACTTTAGCACTAGTCAGCAGTGGTAAAAAAGTGCTCAGAGTCCTGAGGCCAACAAAAAGATACAGGAACAAGTGAAAGTATGCAGGCAAAGCGTTTGGGGGAAGACCACCCTAAGGATGACAGGCCTAACAGACGGTAAATACTCTACAAGGGTCAGATGGCCATCCTCCTTTTTGCCAGCTCCTAGGACACAAAAAGTAGGAGGACTCCTGACTCTGATAGAGCGCTGATAGCACTCTATTTTGTATGAGTGCACTATACTCATGGTTTAAACGCACTCTCATGTATTCGTATTGTTTGCAGTGTTTTATGACTATTAAGAAACATTTATTTGAATCCTTTGATGTTGAAATTAGTGAACGCATTTAAGTAGAACTGTGTATGTATTACGATTTCTTCATGCATAATGTGCAGGACGATATTATTTCTATACACCGTAATTGTGGTTAGTTTAAGTTGCCTGAATTATAGGCCCAAAGTCACAAGTTTCGATTCTCCTTGCTCTTGAGAAATAAATAATTAAATGTTGTTGTGTTCGAAATTAGAATGTTCTCATCCTACTGCAGGTGGAAGAATACACATCGTTATTTTCAGAGTTAAGGAGAGACCCGGAATGTCTTTGAAGATGGCTGGGAAGCGAGAAGGGAGGATGCCTTGCGTATCTGGTCTGTCTGGAAGCCAAGGCCACTGGAAAGAAGATATCATTAATTAAATTTGTGCCATGAAAGGAAAAAAAGCTACTGCATAGAGGTGCAATGGAAAGTTTTAAGAAGAATGACGTATTGTGGGTTGAATCCCATCTTTTGTATGATGCGCAGGGACAGCGAGACCAGACTTCTGCTAGCTTTCAGAGGAGAAAGAGCATCTTAGAGCAAGCTCCATATCCATAAGCTAAAACGACCCATTTGACGTGAGTACTTCTTAGGAAGTCAACACGTGCTGACACCATTGGGGAATGATAGAAGAGAGACAAGAAGGGCCCTCATGTAGAGCAGTGTAGGGAAAGATTTGGATTTCTTTCAATGAGTCGAGAACTGAATATCGCATCTATTCTGTGTTGCATTCTAATTTTGGAATTTATAATCATCTGTCTTTTGGGCCGAATTACTTATATTCGTAAACTCGGCTCTGTATTAATTTTTCTGTACTTCTATACTTTGCTACTGAGATGTATTTACATCCAATTGTTTTTGGCCTTATAATAAATATTCAAACTGCACTTTGGAGTTGGTGGTCTTTTCAGGCATGACGACTTTGCTGATATCTGTCTGAGTTGTTTCCTCCCTCAACCACTTTAGGTAAATAAAAGATCGATCGCTTACGCTATACTTAGTAGGGAACATTAGGTGTGCAATTTAGCGTAATCAAATGGTAGCAGAGGATGGTTTACCTCTAAAGTGGTTTATACCTAAGGTGAGGGGAGTAATCAGGAGTAGGGTTGAAGGTTGAAGAGCCCTGAAGTGGAGCGGAAGATGGCGGAGACCGGCGGACGTTGATGGTGCGACGGAAACAGTGGTGGCGTGAGTATTAAAGAAATTGTGGTGTTAGATTGCGGTGATGATTAAGTGTGTGATGTCTTGCGGAGTTGCGATGTATGTTGAGTGAATGTGGTTTTTGGTTTACTGGTCCGGACACGTGCGGAGCAGGAAGTTTTGGTGAGCGGACTCACGAAAAGTCCAAGATCCCGGGATAGTTTTGTATCGTAATTGTCTGATCAAATGTGGGTGTTGTGAAGCGCTATCGATGATCCACTTGTGTTAGGGAACTTTGTGTGAATGAGGAATAAGTCACGGTAGAAAGCCTCAGGTACCGGAGGTGGACTATGGCGATTAAGTGACCAACGCAGGTCGGGGGTCACAACGGCTGAATGTTCTTGTGAGAGTGTTCTATCGATCTTTAGTGACAGACAATTACTTGTTTTATGTGACTGTAAGTTATTGTAATTGTGTAGGAACAGTTACTTGGTTTAATAACTTTTGGATATACAGTTACTTGTGGTACGAATGTGTGTAAGCGAGTTTGCGGTGAAATTGTAAAGGTGGGTGAGCTGCTGCAAGGAGTGAGAAGTGACGTCAGGGTGCGCCGCGCTGTGATAGGTTGGTTGGTGTAACGCCGCGCTGGGATTGGTGGAAGTTCGTTTGCAGTGGAACAGCGTAATTTGGGCTTGCAATTGATCGGTTTTACAATGAGATGCTTTAGGGTATTGTGAGATTTGTGTAGAGGCGACACAGGGGTAGTGACTTGGGTAGAAGAAGCTCTTCCAGAAGACACACCGGCACATTACATGGCAACGAACGTAGGACTTCATACTATAGTGTGGCTTCAGAATTGGCATAAAATTACAGAGAATGAGGGTGAATTGGCTTTCCCTCGTTATGGGTCTTTTTGTATGGAAGTGCTGACCCAGCTGAGGGGGGTGATGAATGCACTGAAACCTCCCCCTAGACCCACACAATTTGAGGCATTAGATGCCTGGATGAGAGCTGCCCTAGCAAAAAGGAGAGAGGCTTCACGAGGAAGAATGAGGAAAGCAATGAAGGCATATCAGGATGTTAGATGGGATGCCCAGTTGAAAAGATGGAGAGTAGACACCATAGAGGGAGAACGCTTGTACCCATTTCTTACGTTAGAAGAGGGGGCTGAAGGGAAAAAGACAACAGAGGAGGACAGTGATACAGATGACAGCTTCCTCGATAGATTGCTAACGGAACGTCCTCCACCGTGCGACTTTAGATCAGAGACTGAGAGGTTGCACCCATCAGAACAGCTTTTAGGTGTGGGACAACTGGGTTCAGAGGAACAATCGGCAGGAGTAAGAGGCAAGATTACAATGGTACACCTTGCGGGAGGGTCTGGAGGAATGAGGTATCCAAACCCTGAGCCAGTACAGCCTGCAGGAAACATGGAGTTACCAGATGCTTTGTCGGTACCAGTCTCAATAGGGCCGGTGGTTCCGATATATAATCCTAGAGAAAGAACCGATTACAGTCAACAGCAAATAAGTGAAGGGGAAGAGACAATGTCTGGAGGGAGCCTTGCAATGAGTGGGACAGGTTTAAGTCGGATGCCAGTGGAATCTAGTACTCCACTGCCAGCTACAACTGATCCATCAAGAATGGATAGTGGGTCAGAACGAAGACGGACAGGAGCTCTAGCGAATTCTAGGTCTGACCTTCGAATGTGGGTCCAACCAGTGAGAGAGTCAATGATGCCGAGGGAAGAGACAAGTAAGAGACAAGAAGCGCCTAGAGTACTGTTTGAGCCACAGGTTATTTGTGCAGGTGACCATTGGAGAAGTCGAAGCTGGGAAAGAGATAGACGCCCAGCTTCGAAGATAGAAGAGGGTGCAGTACCTAAGAGAACCCAAAGCTGTGACAGGGAAGATACAAGAAACGAGGAAATCCAGAAAGTGTTAAAAAGTGCAATAAAAGCGCCAATGCTAGATGTGGTACGATTAAAGGCAGAACTAGACGAGGTGATTGAAGGTAATCTACCTCTGAACAGATTTGATACGTATGACTAGAGCGAACTACTGTTCGTAGCAAAGGACATGCCAAGAAAGGCCAAACGAGCTTATGATGCATTGTTGCTTTTGGCACAAAGGTATGAGGTTGATTTGTCAAGGACCAAGCTGATACAGGTTTCTTGCAGATTAAATTACACAGATAAGGATTTGTAAGAGAAGCGAACGATTGGATTAAAAGCACAAATTAGAGAACTAGTGATAGGGATGCGGACATGGAAAGAATTAGACAGATGGAAAGAAAGATGGACCAAAAAGAAAAGCTTCCAGACTGGAATAGGAAATACTCCGCCTCCGGGTGAAGGGACGGGAGCTGCAGGAAATTTCCCCCTCACGGAGGTACAGAATGGAGGGTATGTACATGTGCCATGGAGCAGGGGTGATTAAGCAGCATTTACGAATGATTTTCCTCTGCTGAGGGAAAAACCTGCTGAGTGGTACAAACAAATAGATCGGTTTGTAAAGATTTTGAAAGTATTGTGGATTGATTTAAACACCTTGTTTGATATAGTAGTGCCAGCGGATTTGTGGGCGGCATGTAAGATTGCCATTGAGTGGCCTACTGCAGAGCCACCTAGAGATTCATTGACTCATGGTCCTTCACCTGATGTAATGAGAAATACGAGCAAGTGATTACATGGTTGCAATCAAAGATAGCTCCTCAGATTGTTGATTGGTTGAAGATTGATCGCACCACTCAAGACTCTAAGGAATCAGTACATGATTATTACGAAAGATTGTTGTTAGCTTTTAAGCAGCATAGTGGATTGGATACAATTGAACAGAAAGATATGTGACAATTTGTCTCGAAGTTTGTGTTGGGACTGAAATCTGATATTAGTTTGATGATACAGCAGCACTTGATATGTTGGCAGAATAAGTCGGTGGACGAGATTCTGCGTTATACTAAATATTGCAGTGATCAAGTGGAGTTGACACAGAAGAAATTGAAGGACAAGTTGATGTTGGTGCAATTGAGAAACGCTGATATGACGCAAGGGATTGGAGGAGCGATAGGTAGAGGTAGAGGAGGTGGAAGAGGAATGGGACAACAGATGGTGACCCAACACGGTCAGGGTAGAGGAAGAGGAATGGATCCAGGTGCAAGTGAATGGGTGGCCCAACAGAAAAGGGTCACTGCCTGCCACTATTGTGACAAAATCGGGCATTGGAAGTGCGAGTGTAGATCGAATCCAGCAAATCAGATACAGATGGAAGGAGAGGGACAGCTGTCCGAGACTGTCAATACTGTGACAAGACCCAGGTCTATGTATGGAGGAGGATATGAGCCGCAAGTGCAAGTACCTCAACCTCCTAGGAAAAACCTGTATAATCAGTTATACCATCAGATGCCTTATTTTGAAATACAAGATAGATTTGATCAAAATCAAGATTTACAAGAGTGTCAGAGGGGGGTGCAAGAGGAATGCACCTTAGATGTGATCCTAGAAGTAGATCAGAGTGAGCCGTTTGTAGATGCAGATGTGAATGGATATCCTGTTACCTTCTTATTAGACACTGGAGCTGCTCGCTCCACGGTGAGAACTGGAGTAGTCCCAAATTTAACTCTTTCGGGACAATCGATTCAAGTAGTGGGGGTTAGTAATCAGAAAATGACCAATCCATTGACAAAAGAATTACCCGTGAGAATAGAACCATTTCGGGATAAACACCAATTTGTAGTGTGCAATTCAAGTCTGGTCTGTCTTTTGGGACGAGACCTTCTGTGCAAGCTCAATTGTACTATATCGTGCACTCCGAGAGGTGTGGAATTGCAAACATATGATGATGATGCTGATTTTAAAATGGCTAACATGAGTCTGTGTGCATAAATGTTTGTGGTGCTCACAATAGCAGAATTGCCACATGACTTGAGAGACTCAGTTGATCCGAAAGTGTGGGATTTTACGGGCGAGGATGTAGGTCTGATGAGAGGGGTTGAGCCAGTTAAGATACAGGTCAAACCCAATGCTGAATTCCCATGAACGCACACAATATAAATTGACTCCAGAAACTGTGGCCGAAATAAGACCTGTGATTGAGACTATGATTGCCCAAGGTATTCTTAAGGAGATAAGAGGAAGTCCCTGCAACTCACCTATCATGGGACTGCAGAAGCCAAGTGGCAAGTACAGAATAGTGCAGGATCTGCGTGGGGTTAATGAAATTGTGATCCCATGTTGTCCTGTGGTACCGAATCCAGCTGTTATTCTATTCCAGATACCATGCAAAGCAGAATGGTTTACAGTGATAGATTTGTGTCATGCATTTTTCTCCATACCATTGCATGAAGAAAGTCAGTTTTTATTTGCGTTTAGGATGGACGATCGTGTGTTAACATGGGAAAGAATTCCTCAGGGGTATACAGAAAGCCCCTCCATTTTTAGTCAATGTCTGAAAAAAAATCTTGAAGGACTGGTGATGGCCCAAAACTCAGTCTTAGTGCAATATATAGACGACCTTTTGGTCGCCTCAGAGACTGAGGATGCTTGCAGGATTGACACTGTGGTGTTGCTGAATCATTTGGCAGAGAATGGACACAAAGTGTCTCCAAACAAATTGCAGTATTGTTTGTCTGAAGTTCAGTACCTAGGTCACCGGATTGAGAAAGGAAAAGGAAGGGTGACACCAGATCGCATAGAGATGATTCTGCAAATGGGAACTCCGAAAACACAAAAAGAAGTCCGCATGTTTTTGGGAATGGTCGGCTATTGTCGACAGTGGATCCCAAATTTTTCCTTGCAAGCAAAGCCTCTGTTGAGACTGACTCGAAAGGATGTTAGTGATCCGGTACCATGGGAGGACGAGTGCTTGAAAGCCTTCTGTGAGCTGAAGGAAAGTATCTGTCGTGCTCCAGCTCTCGGAATGCCGGATTATACCAAAGCGTTTTCGCTCTTTTGCTGTGAAAAGGAGGGATGTGCGTTAGCAGTCCTTGTAAAGACACATGGGGGTGCACATAGACCAGTAGCTTACTTCTCAGCTACATTAGATCCTGTAGCTTCTGCGTTGCCCGGATGTCTGAAATCCATTGCTGCAACCGGTGTCAGCATTGAAAGATGTGAAAGCATAGTGATGGGTTATCCGCTCATTGTTTATGTGCCCCATTCAGTAGAATTATTGATGACGAGAATGAAAACACAGTATCTGACCAACAACAGACTTACCAAGTATGAGCAGGTTATCTTGGCCGCTGAAAATGTTACCCTGAGATGTTGTACCACCCTGAACCCTGCTACATTGTTACCTGTTCCGAAAGAGGAAGGAGATGAGGATTGTGAAGAGCATGACTGCCTAGATGTTACTGACCTATCTACCAAACCCAGACCTGACATTTTCGATGAACCTTTGCCCCAATCTGATTTGATCCTTTTTGTTGATGGTTCATGCTTAAGAGACAATAAAGGGTATTTGAGAGCAGCGTTTGCTGTGTGCACCATCATGGGAGTAGTGGAAGCTGCCTGTTTAAATAGAGTATTCTCTGCTCAGGTGGCCGAAATTGTCGCTTTGACACGTGCCTGTATCATTGCAGCTGATATTCGAGTGACTGTGTATACTGACAGTCAATACGGATTTGGTGTATTTCATGACTTTGGGCAGATATGGTCACAGAGGGGGTTTCTAACGTCCTCAGCGTCACCTATACGTAACGGAGAGTATATGCGCCAACTATTGGAAGCTTTGCAGAAGCCCAAAGAGATAGCAGTCGTTAAATGTGCAGCTCATGGAAAGGGAGAAGACTTTGTCACTAAGGGCAATAACTATGCAGATGAAGTAGCACGATTTTGCATTGAACATGCTTGTATTTTCAATGGAGAATATATAGGCGAGAGCACAGAAGAGACCGAGCTCAGCATGATGTTAGCTACAGCCGATATTTGGGATGAGGTGAAGCGGTTGCAGGATGAAGTCCCAGAAGAGGAAGCTGCTTCATGGGTCAGAGCAGGTTGCACAAAAAGAGACGATGGCATTTGGGTGTCCACAGATGAGAGAGCAGTATTACCCAATTGTCTACTGAGCCCAATGGCAAGGCAAATCCACGGAGCAGTTCATCTGGGAACAGATGCTATGGTGTGAGTGTTTAGGCAGACGTGGTTTAATCCACGCTTTCGTTTGTGGGCTGAAGCGGTATGTCACAGGTGTGTTACTTGTCAACAAATGAATGTTGGAAAGAGAACTGTGGTTGCAATGAGTCACATTGGAAGATCTGGAGGTCCCTTCAATAGGATACAAGTAGACTTTATTGAGATGCCGAGGTGCAATAGGTTGATTTACGTTTTGGTGGTGGTGTGTATCTTTTCGCGTTGGGTGGAAGCATATCCAACTAGACGATTTCCGACATCAGTGGAGACAGATAGAGGAACTCATTTCCACAGTGAAATCATGAAATTGTTGTGCTCTGGTTTGAACATTGATCAGAGACTGCATTGTAGCTACAGGCCGGAGGCTTCAGGTCTTGTAGAGCAGGTTAATGGCACCATCAAGTCAAGAGTGGCAAAGGTGTGTTCGTCAACTTCATTGAAATGGCCAGATGCGCTACCTCTGGTGCTCATGAGTCTGCGTAGCACCCACGATAGGAGAACAGGGCTTTCTCCCCACGAAATTTTGACCGGAAGAGCTATGCTTTGCCTATGGTGCCAGCTACAGCATTGATAAACATCACTGATGATTTAGTGTTGGATTATTGTAAGGGACTGGCTGATGTGGTTACTTCTGTATCCCACCAGGTCGAGGCTGCGACTGCATCCACCTGATCTTAATCCAGGTGATTGGGTACTAGTTCGCAAGCACGTGAGGAAGAGTTGTCTTGATGCTCGCTGGCGAGGACCATATAAGGTGATATTGGTCACAAGTACTGCTGTGAAGTGTGGAGGATTGCCGAACTGGATACATTCTTCCCACACTCGCCTAGTTCAAGTGCCTGCAGAGGAAGAAAGTCCCCTGGTTCCGAGAAGCGTGTGTGGACCTGACACAGACAACGAAGAAGGCACAAGCTCAGCTGTAAGAGTTTCGGACGAAACGGAACAGCCAAGTGAGCACAAGAGATGAGAGCTGAGTGCTCCTGAATTGAGCCCAGATCCTGAAATAGATGATATTGCAGAAGTGAACTTTGCACCAGATCAAGGTGAGCAGTCTATTGCAGAAGGATCAGATAAAGAGGAAGAGAGGAGAGCGGATGCCAGAGCGGAAAAGTGGCCAGCAAGAAAAGAAACGCGATGCAAAAGGGGATGATGGACGGAACGTTTGAGCCAATCAAACACTCACCCCCAGTCAACTGATCTGGGTTTAATCCATCATCATTCTTTAGCTCACTCCACCACCCCAGTTCAGACATGGCCATATGCAAATCAGTCTGACCCTGTGCCTCATGGGAACAGTCCAGCCCGAACTGCCAAGCCATGTCTTCCCTGGACCGGAAACAAGCATCCTAGGACCGGTTTCTGGCATTTCAGCCGTCATCAGCCAGGCTTGCTTGAATCCAGTGGCAAAGTGAGCAAGGGACCCACGTCTGGGCATACCCCCGCCAACTTAGGGCGACAAAGCGATGCAAAGGGGATGATGGACGGAGCGTTTGAGCCAATCAAACACTCACCCCCAGTCAACTGATCTGGGTTTAATCCATCATCATTCTTTAGCTCACTCCACCACCCCAGTTCAGACATGGCCATATGCAAATCAGTCTGACCCTGTGCCTCATGGGAACAGTCCAGCCCGAACTGCCAAGCCATGTCTTCCCTGGACCGGAAACAAGCATCCTAGGACCGGTTTCTGGCATTTCAGCCGTCATCAGCCAGGCTTGCTTGAATCCAGTGGCAAAGTGAGCAAGGGACCCACGTCTGGGCATACCCCGCCAACTTAGGGCGACAAAAGCGATGCAAAGGGGGATGATGGACGGAACGTTTGAGCCAATCAAACACTCACCTCCAGTCAACTGATCTGGGTTTAATCCATCATCATTCTTTAGCTCACTCCACCACCCCAGTTCAGACATGGCCATATGCAAATCAGTCTGACCCTGTGCCTCATGGGAACAGTCCAGCCCGAACTGCCAAGCCATGTCTTCCCTGGACCGGAAACAAGCATCCTAGGACCGGTTTCTGGCAAGTGAGCTAAAGAATGATGATGGATTAAACCCATATCAGTTGACTGGGGTGAGTGTTTGATTGGCTCAAACGTTCCGATCCATCATCCCCTTTGTATCGCTTGTTCGCCCCTAAGTTGGCGGGGTATGCCCAGACGTGGTCCCTTGCTCACTTTGCCACTGGATTCAAGCAAGCCTGGCTGATGACGGCTGGAATGCCAGAAACCGGTCCTAGGATGCTTGTTTCCGGTCCAGGGAAGACATGGCTTGGCAGTTCGGGCTGGACTGTTCCCATGAGGCACAGGGTCAGACTGATTTGCATATGGCCATGTCTGAACTGGGGTGGTGGAGTGAGCTAAAGAATGATGATGGATTAAACCCATATCAGTTGACTGGGGGTGAGTGTTTGATTGGCTCAAACGTTCCGTCCATCATCCCCTTTTGTATAGCAAGAAAAGAAAGGCTGAATATAAGGCTTGCATCCGAGAAAGATCTCGCTCCGATTCCTGAAACATCTGAATCACATCAAAGTGACGCTGAAGAAAGACCGGATGGTCTGAGACGCTCCAGACGAGAAAGAATAGCGTCTCGAAGATACGCATCTCCTGAGTGGACTGCAGATGCAGAGCCCAGCGAAGTCCGGGAGGTTGGGAGCTGGTACGGTGAGTTACGGAGGGGACACCCTCTCGATTGAAGTACAGTTGCTGGTCCCAGGCGTAGAAGCGTTTGGAACACTAACTCTGCAAGTCCCAAATCCTCCAAGACTGAGTGGATTGTGTTACCTGGTCCTCAATCAGGTTGTCTTCCCTTCGTTTGGCCGACAGCTCACCGCGCAAGAATTAGGAGAAATTTGTGCGGAGATTCTGCAACTTGTCCTCGAAATACTTGGATCAAATATCATTAGCGATGAAGCTTGAACTATAAACAAAGAAAGCATTAGGCCTTAGAAAGAAGATAACTTAGACCCCAGTTTAAGAAGATTTAAATTTAGGAACTTTCTAGTAGATGATGGAGTGAGGAATAGGGCTGACTAAATCTCTTCAATAGGTTTAGTATCAATCGAAGGAACTTTGACATTAATTGCATGGGAGGAGAGAAGTGAGAAAGACATTGTTAAAACAAAGAAAACAGAAAGAGGCTGTGTTTTCCCTTTTGTGCTTCGGAACGGATCAGTAGAAACCATGGTGTCCGAAAAATCAACACGCAAACAGAAGTGCATCATTGGCACCCTCATTGTAGTGGTGCTTATTGTTATAACTGTGGTGATTGTTGTATCTCTAGTTGGATCTCAGGATGTCGGACAGAATAGGGTACAGGCAACACTCACTACACCAATCTCTGAGATAGATGAGGATGCATCTGCAAGGGATCTAGAAATGATTAAGGAAACCAGTCGTAGATTACATGTTGATTTGTCAAAGGGTGATTTCACTTTGAATGCGTATGCTCGATTATTGTATGAGTATGTGGATACCATGGAAGCGAAGGATTGCTATGTGTGTATGCAATTACCAGCCTCAGTAGAAGAAGGCATTCGATACCATTATTTGCCTTTGACCTATGGCATTACATGTAGTGTGTTGTTGAGCATGTTTTATAGCAAGGCACACTTCGAGTACTATTTCTCAAATTATGATGTGGTACTCTCGGAAGTCCCAGTTCTTAAATACATGAATAAATATGATTATTATAAGGAAGTAGAGCGAATTTCAAAGTATTTCGTGCCTACCATTACTTTAGATACGTCCTATGCCCATAGACACAATTTAACCTGTATGTTAACTGACATTGAAAAGAAATGTATAGATCAGATAGAAGATCGGCATAGACAGACCCTATTTAGACCAGATCCAAAGCACAAGGTTACCCCATGGACTAAAGAAGAATTAGATCATAAAGCAAAGGGGAGTTTTGGACCCATAGCATTAGATTTCCAGCAAAAGGGGAAGTTGTGTATTAGACACCCTACCACATACTACGATAAGATATTTGTGGGTGAAAGTGATTGTGAGCACGTCTTCTTGATTGAAGAATCAATTAGAAAAGCATTATTGGTCCAATAGTGCCCAATGTGTATTTTGTGTGTGGAAAGAATGCCTATGTGAAGTTGCCCAAAAATTGGTATGGCACTTGTTATTTGGCTGTGGTATTTCCCAAGATTTTTCAAGTGAATGATTTATGGCCCCTAGAAGGGAAAAGACCTCACAGAGGAAAACGTGGTGTGAGTGCAGGAGAAGTGATTGGAGACATATTTGGGGCTATGATACCGAGTATGGGTGTGATTCTGAATGATTTGAAAATTAGAAAGCTGGCAACATTAGTGGATAAGCTCTCAATAAATACAGCTCAGATTTTATTACTTGTAGATGGGGAGATGGTTTCGATAAGGTCTAAGGTTTTGCAAAACCGTCTTGCCCTAGATGTGCTGCTAGCAAAAGCCGGAGGAGTCTGCAAATTATTGAAAGTTCAACAGTGCTGTACTTATATTCCTGACAACAGTCGGGATATAAGGAAATATATCAACAACATTTCAGATATACACCAAGAGTTACGTGAGATGGCTGCTGAAGGATTCTGGGAACAAGTGGGGAAAGGATTTGGCAAGATAGGCAGTTGGTTTGGAAGTTTGGGACAAGGAATAATGGGATATATCTTGAAGCCTATTATAATAGCTGTCATTTGTATAATTGTCCTACTGGGAGCCATCAAGGCTTACAAATGGCAAAGGGCACGACATCAGGAGACTGTTTCAAAAAAGCGAGAGCTCCAACTTGAACGACTGCAGGACAGTCATTACCAGCACCTTAAGGGGTTAGAAGGATTCAGACAGGGACGGCAAGCTACAGCTTCTGTTTAGGTCGGTCTCTTCTACAAGGAGAAAAACTACAGAAAAATAGAAAGTTGGTATTATGACACTAGTCATAAGAGGGGGGAACTGATAGAGCGCTGATAGCACTCTATTTTGTATGAGTGCACTATAGTCATGGTTTAAACGCACTCTCATGTATTCGTATTGTTTGCAGTGTTTTATGACTATTAAGAAACATTTATTTGAATCATTTGATGTTGAAATTAGTGAACGCATTTAAGTAGAACTTTGTATTTATTACGATTCCTTCATGCATAATGTGCAGGATGATATTATTTCTATACACCGTAATTGTGGTTAGTTTAAGTTGCCTGAATTATAGGCCCAAAGTCACAAGTTTCGATTCTCCTTGCTCTTGAGAAATAAATAATTAAATGTTGTTGTGTTCGAAATTAGAATGTTCTCATCCTACTGAAGGTGGAAGAATATACATCGTTATTTTCAGAGTTAAGGAGAGACCCGGAATGTCTTTGAAGATGGCCGGGAAGTGAGAAGGGAGGATGCCTTGCTTATCTGGTCTGTCTGGAAGCCAAGGCCACTGGAAAGAAAATATCATTAATTAAATTTGTGCCATGAAAGGAAAAAAAGCTACTGCATAGAGGTGCAATGGAAAGTTTTAAGAAGAATGACGTATTGTGGGTTGAATCCCATCTTTTGTATGATGCGCAGGGACAGCGAGACCAGACTTCTGCTAGCTTTCGGAAGAGAAGGAGCATCTTAGAGCAAGCTCCATAGCCATAAGCTAAAATGACCCATTTGACGACCCATTTGACTGCCACAGTCCCTAGCTTGTGGAAGCAAGCAAAGATTCTACCTTTAGTGAAAAAACCATCTGCGGAGCCTCTTGTACTAGTGCATGGTGCCCTGTATCAAACTGGGGCTTCTTATCTCAGATCCAGATTTGTATTTTACAACCCTTCCGGAATGCTGAGGTCTGCTACCAAACATTTGGCAGAGATCCCTAGAATTCAGTGGGCAAGAGCGGGTGGAAGGTCTTTCACTTATCTGGGCTCCATTGCTTGGAATCCACTACCTCTTGAGTCACGCGCAGTGAGTGATGTTGCAGTGTTCAAGAAAAAGCTTAAAACTTGCCTTTTTGTGCAGGATTAACTTTGTCGTTCACCTTCCGACTAATGCTTTTCGCACCAGGACACTCCGTGCAGTAGCTGTAGGAGCTATGAATTGCCTTCCTCATCATAATCATCATCAACCTATACCCATGCAAGGTCCAAGCATTGTCCATTACATTTAGACAGAATCCAAACACTTTTTATATTCTGTAGCAATGTTTAATTTTTTTACATGCAAAACACAAGCATCCTGTCTTAACATTATATTGCAGAATTGTTATGTAAGCAGACAATAGGACATGAAAAAATTGAGGTGTTTTGCACAGTCTGCTTTGGGCTACGCTATTCATTAAGTGTGTCAGATTCCATTAGTTGGAAGGATGAAGTCCGTAGGTAGCACTTTCACTTCTGAGAGGCTGGTAGGAATAGGGCAGAAACAGCCATATGTCTGTCTGCAAGTGTTTCAGAGAGGCTAAATACTAGCACATTTTGCAGAGAGAGCAAGCGACCATTGTGTCTAACGTCATACTTCCAACTGTAGCCCCAAGGAGGTGCAAGGGTTGGGGTGGAATCAGTCAAGACAGATTGGTTCTCCTGGAAGGTCATTAGGACTGGCTTAAAGCCTGTTGAATGTTATTTAGACTCAGTTATTTATACTCAGTATTGCCAAAGTACAGAAAAAATGACACAAGAAAAATGCTGTTTACTGTCTCAGAGAACGATGATTGCATGTCACAATGACTTTACACAGGCAAACAGCTATCTTAATAGTCACAAGACCTTTTGAATGTAATTACACAAATGAAACACATCAAACACACTGCATCTTACTTTTGGTTACATAATTTTTTTTTTTTTTTTAAAACACATTGAAAAATGCCATGGTATAAACCATACATGCAGATGGGTAATATTATGTTTATTTCCATTATTGTGGGAGGAAAAGGGATCATGAGGCACTTGATGCTCACGTCTCATGGTTATAAACCAAAAACACTGAAATTCGCCTGTTATAGTTCAGTGAACTAACAATACATTGCATCTCCGCCACGTGCAGCTTGTGACCTCACATATTACATCACTCATGACATGTTAAATCACATCACTGATGACATCATTGAATGAAGGTGACAGTTTGCTATATGATTTTCATACTAGAAGGTATTTAGCGAGGTACATCAACACCCAATTTTCTACATACAGAACATGCAGCATTCTGTGGAATTACCCATATTTGTTAGAAAGTATGCTCTTTTTTTATTGGCATGAAGGTATGTAAGAAACGTATTGCCTCTGCAGACATTAATGCAGTCAGCAATTTATGTAAGAGTAAACTTTCACACGTACATTCTGCAGCACACATAGAAAGAGGAAAATGCCTGAATGGATTGTTTTTGTGCAGGACATATCCCTTCCTGCACAAAAACTATCCTGCCTGTAATGTTGGCACCCTTGCAGCATGGCGCAAGGCTGCCTATGTTGGTGCTTGGTAGCACTTAAAACTCCAGCGCGTGAGAGCAGAACTGCGCCATACTGTAGTAGATATGATGCATTCTTACTCTCTCCTTGTCACGTAGGTCAGCAAGTTGTCTTGCTGCATTGCGTTGTGTGACATTTAGATACATTTGGCCCTCAGTTTATATGGAAATGTTCAATAGCTCTACAGGATTACTCTTTAATGTCAGCATGTGCATAGAAATCCTCCTGTGAACAATCTCTTGTAAAGATAATCTTTAGTTATCCTCACATATTTTGGCAATAGGCCTTCAATTAAATTCACAACCTATTTGTAATGTACGTCTGCAACTCAAACTGGTTTCACTCAATATCTACCTTGTTTAAATGAAGTACTGTTTGCACTTAACACTTTACTAGTAATTAAACTGTGCACCATCTAACCTTCGGCATAGCGAAGCAGATTTGTTTTTTCATGTCACAATATGTGAGGCAGGGAGGAGTGCACAAGTACCGAGACATATATGACATTCAGAGAATTTTCATGAGTAGATCAAGAGAAAAGCTTACCAGCACATTGTGATACAGATAAAGCTCAAAAAGACAGTCACAAGACGGGTAAAGAAAACTCAGAGAAACGTGATGCAATTGCCGTCTTTCTCGTGCTGGCTTCTTAGTGATTGGAAAAAAATCAATACCCATTATTTCAGATTGGCTGAAAGACCCAAGGATGCTCCAAACAGGTATTGATTTTGAAAAAGTCATTAGAATCCTGCTATTTCGCTGTAACCAGGGTGTATAATACTAAGGACACTTGACATGGAAAAAACATAATTATTTAGGGTAGTTTTGTGTAATTGTATTTTAGACAACAGCCCTTAGAAGTCTCAAGAGCACTTCTCACACATTAGTCAATTTGTAAAAATACAGCACTTGGTGGGAGCAGCAAAAGGCAATAAACATGCAGTACACAAAGAAAATGTTCTTTCAGAAACTGTAATCTCAAGATCTTGTAGGTGTCTTTATAGATGCGCTATTAGCAAACACACCAATCTATACAGTGCTTCTCAACGCTAGAGTGGCTCCATGCGTAGCATCTTTCAATATCTTTCTAGCGCCGTGAAGCTCCCAGTCGACATGCACTCTGTAAATGACATATAGAAGCCCATGCCTTTATCTGCAATGATGGATTTGTTTCTGTACTTAACTGTTCTATTTTCATTTTGAGATGAGGGCAGAGCCTATGGATCTGGAAACATTTTCATCTAAATTGACCAGCAGTGAAATATATAATAGGAATACACTGTTGTATGGACAAAATTGAAATAGTTAGCCACAGTTTTTTTTAAAATCTTGTTGCTACAAAAATTATTAATTTAGTGAATTAAAAAAAGAAATTTCCAGAGTGAACCAGGAGTTTAAACAAACAATGAATCGCTTTGAAAATGAAAAATGAACAAGGAAAACAGTTTGTCACAATGAGAGAAATGATTCAACATAAAAATAGAGTGATTGTCTCTGATAATGCATATTATAGTAAAAAAATACTCTTAAATCCTATTTAACACAATTTGTCATTGGTGGAGTACAAAAGGAAAATTCACACATCATTCCTTAATATAACTGGACCGTAGAACTAGGATTGGGCAGAGTTCGCGGAGTCACGCTACGTGGAACTCGCAGAGTGGCTAAAAAACTCTGCTGCGCTACGCAGAGTTTTGCAGGCGGGAAGCATTTGCCTGCATGCCCATTCGCATTGCAAAATGCAACGCGGAATGTGTCCTCGCGTTCCAAATCGTGTGCGAATGGCACCATGTGGGTTCGCATGAGAGTGACCATGTTGTTTTCCTACTCTGTTTATGGTGCTGGGCTTAATTTTCAATCCCTCTTTAATCTCTTTAATCCTACTCCTATCAAACGTATCTACACCTCATTTTTATTTTTTTATTAGTGTGTGTCTTTATGTTTGTGTATTTTATGTTTTTTTGTAATTTTTGGGTGTTTTTCGTGACTTTTTGTATTTTGTTTATTTTTCCCCTTATTTCCTTATTTCTTCTTTCCTTTCCTTCCTTTTAATGTTTCTTTTCTAATCTTTCTTTACTCCACCTAGCGCCATGGAAGAGGTGTACAGCCCTGGGTGATCTTCAGTGGGGAAGAGGTGGCAGCACTAGTTTTTTTTGTGCAGTGCCACCTCCTCTCCGTGTTGGCAGCAGGCCCGGCAGTGGATACCCCTTGCGTGAGCATCGACTGCACTGGGGAAGGGTGCACCAGTGCATGCAGCGCACCAGCCAGGTACAACGCACTTTGTAGCAGCTGATGCACTGCTGGGCGGATATTCTTGAATGGGAGCAGGACCTGCTGAACCTGCTTGGTGTTGAGATTCCAGGGCTTGGTGAGTATTAATTATTTGTTGTGTTTTTACAATGCTAAAAAACAAATTCTGAATAGCAGCTCACACTCAGAGGTAAGTTACGTTTAGTTTATGTTATGAATATTATTATTATGTTATCCAGTTTCTAGCTTTTGGTAGGCAGGTTCTCAGAGCTACCTAATTATGCTCATCATTGCTGCTTGCATTGGTTGATTCGTTAAAAAGTAATTGCAGACTCTTCTGCCCTCCTGTAACCATAGTGAATCAGTGATATCAGTGAGTTAGCATTCTCTCTGAGACTTTGTTTATGTAGCTCGCACAGTTCCAAGCTATTTCACAGTGATGTGTAGGATGCATCTGTGCATTGCAAAAAAGGGAGACTGAGTTGGTCCTTCAAGGGGGTGGAGAAATGAAAATAGAATCAAAGATCATTCACTGCAATGCAGTACTTTCAAATGCAGGGGCAGATTTACAAGAAAGTGAAGCATCTGTAGAGATGCGTCAGTTTCCCTGCGCCACCCTGAGAAACCCTGGCACCACCATCGATGCGCCGTATTTACAATACGGCGCACCATGACGCAAGGATTGACGGATGTGTCAGAAATTTTGACGCATCTGTTGGGGCAAAAGTCACGCATTGCTGGAGTCGTGTCGCAAGCATGACGCAACTCTAGCAATGCATTTTGTGGCCTATTCCCACTTCACTGCGTCACTCCTTACACCAGCTTCAAGCAGGCATAAGGCTTTGACGCAGTGGCGTCCTAGAAGTGACGCAGTGAAATCTTGTAGATTTCACTGCATCACTTTTACGAGGCTTTCCTGCATGGCAACGCCCACCCTCCATACATTATGCAGGTATAATGTGACGCAGGGCTTTACAACGTGACGCATCTCCCTAGATGCGTCACGTTGTAAATTGGCCGCATTTTTTACACCGCCGCTGCGTCACATAAGTGACGAAACGGCAGCGCAAAAGTGTCTCAAGGGGCTTGTAAATCTGCCCCGCAGTTTGATCAAAGAAATTTGGATTTGGGATTTTAGTATTAGTATGGACAACTCAAAGATAGTCGATATACTCCAAACTAGTACTATAGGCGATGAGTTTTAGAGAAGTACAATATGACTGCGTTTGCCTGTCATAATAATTTTGTGGCGATTAACTGAAATACTAATCTATTTTTTTTATCTTCATCCTTTCTTACATTAGCACGCAAGGGCGAGAGGAGTGTTATACCTGCATTATTTTTTTTAACTTATATTACATGGTTTATTTTTTTGGGTAGCTGACTTTCAAGTCTCTAGTTCCCTTATCTTCTGGTTGGTTGGTAATAATCTTTCCCTCTCTCCCATATATCTTGTGGAACTGTGAGACTAAGAACACATTTTGGTACTACTGTGAAGTTTGCCGGCCCAAATAAGCTAGTATTATAAATAATATTCACCATATATGTTTGCTGAGAAGTCTTTCTTTTTCCTGATCACGTTTTAACAGTTGAATTAACAAAAGAGTGGCCATGGTCATGGACCCCTCCCCATCCCAATGTTGTGTGCTGTGTAATTTATTTATACAGTATACCAGCAGTTTCCATGACAGTGCAGCATGGTTGGAAAAGGTCTGAGGTCCCATTTCATTTGCCAACCAACACCATATGTCTTTCATTGACCATTATTCCACCCCTTCATTGTGCTTCAATGACTGAGTCATCAGATGGCTCCTGACCAACACCAGGCGAACTATCATGTAGGCTCTTATCACCAGCAGACTCGACTACTGCAACTCCCTCTACGTAGGAATAACAGCCCAACTCATGAAAAAACTCCAGACAATCCAGAACACAGCGGCCAGGCTCATCCTTGATCTCCCCAGAGGGACGCACATAACCCCTCACCTCAGGAAATTCCACTGGCTACCAATCATGAAGTTATGCCTGTACAAGCTACTCACCCAAGCATACAAGGCACTACACAACAAAGGACCTGCATACCTCAACCAACGCGTGACTTTTCACCAGCCCACTAGGAAACTCAGATCCTGCCACCTGTCTCATCCACCAGACAAACAGCGGAGACCGCTCCTTCTCCCATCTAGCGGCCAAGACCGGGATGACATCCCCTGCTCCTCAGAGTCTCGCCATTGCTCCTGCAATTGAGGAAGGACCTCAAGACCTGGATATTCAACCAATAGGAGAACAAGCAGCATGATCTGACAGTGCCTCGAGACCCTCACAGGTGAAGCAGCCGCACTCTGCAAATCCTGATTGATTGATTGATTGATTGATTATGAACATCATAGGTTATAGCTCTGCCCCTCTATTCTGAAATATTTTTCGTTGGCTTCACTACCTGGCTTGTCTAACATTGTGAACCAACCAAATGCCCAGAGTGTTATTTTTGTTAGTAGAAACTGCAGTGCTAATCAACCTGTAGTGATGAATTGCAGTTGTATTATTTTGATTGAAAAAATTAAGGAGAGGCGTATCTGGCATCTAAAATATCTATAATGTTTTATTATAGCCACACAGACCACCAATGACGCTGGCTCAAGTGCCACTGCAGGAGGAGAGTAAATTGGAGTGGGAGAACCAAAGGCAGAGACGGGCTCTGGTAAGTCACATGATTGCTTGCTTATTGACAATTACTATTATACTCACTAGCTAACAGGGTGTCATCAACTCGTGATTGTGAACCCCCGCACTCCCCCCCACCGCTTTACCAGCTGCAGCGATGGTTCAGTTATGGCCTCTTGTATCTGCAACTCAGCCAAAGCTCATATAAGGAGCATTGATGGCTTAAGGGAAACGTGAAAGAAGGGAAGGTTAAAAGAAAGGAAAATGGTATACGAGTGAAAGGGTGGGTGGGTGAAAGGGTGCATGGGTGGTTAAAGGGATGGATGGGTGAAAGGATGAGTGGAAGAAAGGGTGGATATTGAATGGATGGATAATAGATTGTAACGTTTGGTGAAAGACTGGATGAGAGAAAGTAAAGCTTAAATTATGGTGGCTATGGGTAAAGTAGAAAGAAAGGATGAATGAATATTTGGATTGCTTTGATAAATAAGCAAGGCAGCTCTTCTCATGGAGAGGGGCATGCTGCTCACCTACTTTGATCACTTTGTTTAGGGTTATCAAAGCTAGGGTTCAAAGTGGGCAGAATTTTTTTAGTTTTTGATCTACTCTCTTGACTCACTGTATTAGTTAAGCGAGTCAGATGTGTCCCATCCATGATTCATCACCCCCCACCCCGCCCATGGCATTTTGCCACCCATGACCGAAGTGTAGTATGGTTCAATTCAGGACTACAGTGTTGGCTGTGCAATTGTGCGTCTAAATGCAGCATTTACAAAGTTTTGAATGCATTGCAAACTGAACACACAAGGTGTGTTTCCCTTCGCCCACTCAGTCACCTTTAGTACTTCACTCCTATATTTTTTCCTAAGTTCTTCTGTCCCAGTCTATCAAAAAGTAGAAAAATTATTTCTTGGCATGTGCCACATTTGATTTTATAGCAATGTGAAGTGATTCCAAAATATATTTCATGATTTGCCATAAAAGATTGATTTTACGTCTGTTCAGATTTTTGTCTTTATGACTTCCGACAACTAGTACAGTGACTGAATAAGCCAAAGATTACTAATCTATGATCAGTGTAGTGACAGTAGCAAAATACCTGACGCGCTGGCTAGCAATGAGCATGGTCCGTTAATTTAGCACAACACACAACTTGTACTCCATCATAGTGCATAATACCTTACTCATTAATGAGAGGTAATTCATTTCTCCACTCAAACTGTCTGTTTAGTTATTTGAAAAAGCCTTTAGAAGAAACAAAATCTAATCACTGTTTATTTAATCTGTTATTCTTATTCTGCCTTAATTCTTTTCTGCCACACAGTCACTGCTTTTTTTGCAGGGCATGTGTGGGTAAAACATAAAATTGGTCTTGTGTCTCTCCTACTCATAATCACATCAATTTCCAATGGCCCTAGGGGGGCAGCAATGTACTGCTACAGTACTACCCACTAATTTCAAACAATTGGTTGTACAGAGCATTATTTACAATTTGTCTTTTTTCTTTTTGTTTTTCTCAGTATAGCTGCTCCCGCTGGTCCACCCGTACCACCCACTAGGCAGGAGATAGCGGCTCTGGACCCAACTGGACAATGTCCTCTTATAGTCCTTTTTAAATTTTTTGTTTTGGTGGGAGGGACTTGTGGGTGGAGAGGGTGAGAAGGGAGTTGGGACCGTTTTTTTTTTATTTGTTGGATATTTCAAATTTTTGGACATTGGTGGTTGGGTCAATTTGTTTGGGGAGAATGGTAGGCCTGTTGTGGATGGAGAGGGTGAGTTTGTTTGTAAAAAATTAAAGGGGAATATAATTATATTTCATCAAAATTTATGCTTGAAGTAGTTTTTTTGTGTTTTAACTTTTACCTTGCCTTGCTGCCTTTAGCTTTAATGCAGCATGTTTATCTGCTTGTAGAAGTGTATTATACTGCTTAGTTATAGAGTTATACCTCTCTAACCATCTTAACCATTCAGGGGGATGCTGCCATGACCTATATTGTCTACATCAACCCAGATATATGATTACTATCATTAGTAGCTTGTTACTTACTTATTAACTTAACTAGTTCACTTCACTCCATATTTGTCTTACCTGAATATAGATGAAGCAATAACAGGCAAGGCACCACAACTTCACAAGCGAGGTCCCACTTCCACCTAGGTGAGCCCCAACGGTAGGATTAATTAGAAGGATTATCCATCGTAGGCAACTAAATGAAAATGAAAACACTAAGTTAGTGGGTTATATCAAAGCTTTACAACGAATTTGGACCAGAGTACCACATGATGAGAAATCAAAGAATTCCTGATAGTGAGAACATAACAAAAAACTACCAATAGTAGCAACTTGAGCAATGGGGATCTACTAAGGTTACATGATCCTTGAGTCATAAAAATGGACTCAAGGTCTGGTGTGGACAACCTTAGGTTAGGCGTTTACGGTTATGCAACACAATGCCTGAATGATGATGCTGCAGACTGATGTTCTTTGTTCTATATCTAAAATATGGATCACTTTTATGCACATGTGGGTAAATGAGGCCAGTGTGGGCTATTGCTTAGAACATCCTGCAGTAATTGGTTTTGCTTTCACCACATTCGACCACCAAGTGTGTGATCCATGGATGGTGTAAATTAAGCCACACCTCAATCAATCACTAAGCTTGGGGGAAGAGGGTTAAGGATTTGATTAATGGATGGGAAAGGAGATTTGGGGAATGGTTTGACAATGAAAAACACTACACAAGGACAACATTAATCTGGGCAATGAGCAGCACATCATCATCATCAATCTGTTGTGGAAGGAAACGAAGGAATAAGTACGGCACAGTACAGTTAAATGCATTGCAAACAGTCCTTCTGCCCCCGAGACCCAAGTTATCAGATATCTAAATTTTCTGTCTTCTAGGTTGGAAAAAATAAAATTATGGAGGAGTGATCCCACCCACCCAGTTTTCCAAAATGATCGTTAAAAGAAAAATGATAGTGTATTACAACATTATGTATTGCATTTACATTTTCCGCGGGATTGTCCATCATTCTTGGGTGCGTGTCTGGGCTAGTCTGGTAGGTAAGTAGATGTGTGGAGCTCAGCTTTCGCCTTCTGTTCATGGAGGAGACGAGAAGGCCTGCAGATTGCAAAACAGAAACTGTATTTTAGAGTCAAGGAGAAGGACAGAAGGAAAATAAGATTCATGAGGAGTGTCAAGAAGATTCAGAGGCAGAGCAAAAAAAAAGAGGGGAATCAGAGTTTCACTTTTGCCACCGGTGCATAACACACACACACACACACAGACACACACACACACACACAGCAGCATTTCACAAATCAACTCACCTGTCTGCATTCTACATAGCTGAGTACTAGGCCTCTGAGTCATGGTTTCCATTTGAAGACAATAACTTCTTACTTCTATCTGTTGATGCGGTAGTCCTGCTCTGAGTTCTTCCATCCTTCTGACTCTGAGTAACTCCTTCCCAATCAAAACATGAGTAAGATAGATGTGTAGTGCAATGCTTTTGAAGAAAAAGTAAAGAAACAGAATTGCAGTATTTTGTATAGGTTTTTGTTTGTTAACTAAAGTGACTGATCTGGCCTCTGAAGAACCAGAAAAAAGGAGAGGACCCTGCAAGTAAATCTGACTAGGTGTGAAGAAAAAAAATGATTGCCCATAATTTAGGCCCCAGACATTGCAAATCATCTCAAGAAATTTCCCAAATTACAGTTCAACACTCCCCCTCACTGTCGGCCACCACATGAATTATCAATCATCTCTCACAATCACTCAAAAATCACTTATTGGTTCAATGTTTACCTGTTCCAATTCAAGGACAGTGGTAGGTACACTATATCCCCTTTGATGCAAGCAACAGATTGGAATCTGGCAGTCTTGTATCAAATGATCGTCTGTGGCAGTCCTCCTAGGTGCTGAAAAATACAGAAGGAACATAGGAGTGGACCGTATAGGCTAATTTTCACTAAGTGCATTTGTAAAGGCCAGTCACCTTCAGGGAAAAATGATTGCCCATCATTCGGGCCCCAAACATTGCAATTCATCTCAAGCAAGTTCCTAATTTGCAGTTAATCAACACACTCCCTCACTTTCTGCCTCTATATGAACATCAACCATCACTCACAATCACTCACTCACCATTTCAATAGTTGTAGTTACTGCTTCCATTCCAAGCGTAGGTAGGTTAGGTTAGGTTGCACAATTTATCTTTGATGCAGGCACCACATTGGAATTTGGTATTGGCACTCTGGTGAATCAATGATCTTCTGGAGTAGCCTTGCTAAGTGATGCAAAAAGGATAGGCATGCGAGGGAGGCAGGCATTGTCTTGAATGTCATGAAGGAACTGTGGAGGCTTCTTCAATGCACACTGGTCTAATTGCAATCTGGCAATAAATATGTGACTAATAAATGGTGAGGTAGCATAAATCTGACATAAAAATAATAATGTTCCACTGGCTACTTATTTTTTTGGGCAAAGATAGAAATTTAACGAGAAATAATTAAACATTCCATGGGGGCACTGGCATACACAGTGCAGGAAGTAGACTTAGTCCTCAAACTCAGGTGTTTCACCCAGATGTTGATCAGCTAACACAACTGAATCTGACCAATTCTCCTCCTCATCCTCTGCTGCTTCAGAAACAGTGTAATTGTGTGTTGTGAAATGTTGGTTCGCTTCGATCATAGTAATTCTCTCCAAATTTAGAGGTGAAAGACATCCTTCTCACTGTAACAACCATACCAGATGCACTGAACACATGCTCAGAAGATACCCTGGGCATAGGACAAGCCAGATATTTTATTGCCAGCCTGCTCAGCTGGTGCCAGTGGCACATCTTCCCAGACCAATATATCAATGGGTTTTGATCCACATAGACCGCTTTTGGATCATCCAGATACTCCTGGAACATCCGGTTGATGGTCATTGGTGCTGCCAATTGCTCAACCTCTTTTGCCATCGCCTCTGCACTGGACTTAAGCCCTGCCGATTGAAACTAATACAATGCAGAGGTTAGGTCCCGTCCTACTGTTGCTGTTGTTGCTGGTGTTCTGGTTGATGGTGTTGTTGGCTCCTGTGAGACAAGACTGCCCTCTCTGGAAGTTGAACATGGCACTCCTGAACTGCAAGGTGGGACTCTAAAATAAAGCCAATCTTCTTCTAGATCTCCGGCTTGCCCAACAGTCCACCCCTGCTATTTAGAAACATCAACTTAAAAAAAAAGAATGAAAGTTGCCAGAATGTTTTTGCAATACGGATCAAGTAATGTGGTACAGATGTACTGTTTGGATGAGATGATGTCATGTTGCAGCCTTGTATTACAAGGCAAGTGAAAGATTAAGCGCTAAACCAAAGCATGCGCTTCTATGTTTTTATTCACACCTGCAGGAGCGAACCTTTTGGACACCTTCTTTACCTGGTGCTGTAGCAGATGCAACAATGGGATAACTTCGCCCACAGTACTGTCCTCCTTGCTAACTTCCCCGTGAGAACCTCTAAAGGGGTTAGCATCTGTTTCAGTCATTTGGCTACGCCCCATTTGTCTGCATCCATGGTCAAAGCTTTCCCAACTGCATCCCCTCCTATTTGAATGACATTGTCATTGGTGTGTTTGTACTGCTGAAACAGGCTTTGCAACATGTAATAGGTCGAGTTCCAATGTATTGGCACCTCCTGTATTAGGGCTTTAGCTGGTGTTCTATTAGCACGCTGAATAATACACAACTGCTTCTGGGCTTTAAAATAATGGCTGAAATGAGTGCAGATTCTTCTGCAGGTGGTCAGTATGTTGCTGACTATGTCTTCTTTTTTTTAGAAAGTCTTGCACCACCAAGTTGATGTAATGGGCCAAACACAGAAACCTGAAATAGCCACTTTCTGACATGGCCCTGACTATGTTACTGCCATTGCCCATGGCACAAATCAAATCTGAGATCTCTCAGTCGCATCCATTTGTACACCTTGCTGTTAAATTCATCCAAGATGTTTACAGCTGTATGTGATTTCTCCATGGTGAACATGGCCACTGTTGCATGCTGCCAAACACTCAAACCTTTCTTCAGGGCCAAGACATGTAGATATCTTTTGCTTAACTATCGGAAAAAAGATCCAGTGTGCAGTGATGTACATGTAATCAGTCGCCTGAGAACTGGTCCACATGTCTGTTGTCATGTGGATAGTGTGAACAACGCTTTGCTGCAAAGCTTGTCCAACCAATTTGAGCACATTCTGATGCAGCGCTGGAACGGCAACTCTGGCAAAATAGGTCTTACTTGGTACCTTCCATTTCGGGCAAATGGCTGCCACAAATTCTATGAAATCCACTCCTTCCACACAAGAAAAAGGGAGGAGGTCCTGTGCTAAAATATTTGCCAGCTTCCCATTGTACAAACATGCTGTTTGATGGTTGCTGTCATAGGCCCCTCCTGCCTCAACATGCCCATAATAGTAGCCTGTATTTTATTCTTCTTTTCTGGGGCCACTGACGCAGGCGACCTTTGAGAAGTGGGTGGTGGTAGACTCAGTGTGCGTTGTAGTGGTGCAGTCACTGTTTGCTATGGTGTCTCCAGCTGACTCCGAGTCATTGTGAAGTCCCTGATGTTGGTGATTCTGCTGGTGCACTTCTGGGAACAAGGCTGCTTTGCATGAGGATGTCACCCTCTTCTTCTTCAAACACAAGGAGATGATGGACAGAGCACTGAAACTTTTCAGACACTCACCCCCAGTCACAGTTCTGGGTTAAATCCAACATCATTCTTTAGCTACTTCGCTACCCCAGTTCAGACCCAGCCATATGCAAATCTGTCTTGACCCTGTTCCTTATGGGAACAGTACAGCCGAACTGCCAAGCCACGTCTTCTCTGGCCCGGAAGCAAGCATCCTGGAACCGGTTTCGGGGTAACACCCCTATTCAGCCAGGTTAGCTTGAATCTAGTGGCAAATGGAGCAAGGGACCCACGTCTGGGCATACCCTGCCAACTTAGGGTGAATAAAGCAAATACAAGGAGATATTGGGTGGAGCACTGAAACTTCTCAGACACTCACCCCTAGTCACAGATCTGGGTTGAATCCATCATCATTCTTTATCTCACTTTGCCACCCCAGTTCAGACCCAGCCATATTCAAATCAGTTTTGACCCTGTTCCTCATGGGAACAGTCCAGTCCAAACAGCTCCTTCTGTTTACCCTCTTCTTCTTCATCATCTCCCACTGTGATTGCCCTTGTAGCTGAAGTTCCCCCACCCTCTTCCTCACCTTCACCGCCACGACCACGCTCAGCAATTGTTTTTAAGGTGCTCCTATTGGGATTACGGGCTGGTCGCCAACTGGCCGACATACTCCTTGAGCCCATCGGAAGTCAGCCGGAATGACCAGCCAGTTTAAATTCTGACCGCCTAGATTGTAATTAGGCGGTTGGAATTGAAACCAACGATGTCAGTCGTAAGCCTCCAAACTGCGGGCGGAGGCTTTCCGACCGACATGGTAATCGGCCCCTCAGTGTGAAACGTGGCATTGTTTGCAGTTTGAATTAGTACAGACAAAGTCAATATTAGTGTGTTTGTTTACTCAGGTAATAATAACCACTTTAAAGTCAAACCACACCACCATACCATAAAACTTAATTCCATATCAGAATAACACACAATATACAGAATGGTAGATCTCTATCCTTTATGCCCATGTATTTTAAAGGAGACACCTGCGGCACTCAGGGAGCTGCATGGGTAAATACAATAGTAATATTTAAAAAAAATGGAAGCTAGTGTACGCTCAAGGCAGGCAATGTGGTCCAGGGGGAAATGTAATAATCATCATTACACAAATGAATGGCGCTAATGTGTCTAAAGTGTACTGCAGCCAGGGTGTCCAGGAGTAAATGTAATTATATACCTAAAAAACTGAATGCTGTTGCGCAGCTGTGCCCCTGTAGTGGATGCATGGATGGATGGATTTATGGACGGATGATAGATCGACCGAGGCAAATGGAAAAAATATATATATATATATTTTTTTTTAAATGAAAAAAATATTAAAATGTAAAAACAAATTTCAAAAACAACTTAGATTTTTTTTTAAATATACTGAGGAAATTAAAATGTAAAAAAATAAAAAATAATTAAAATTATAAAATAATTGAAAAACAAACAAACAAAAAAATGAAAACTATTATAAAATTAAAAATTTAACATTTGTGAAATTTAAAAAACTGGAACCAAGAATAAAAAATTAAAATAAAAAAAATTTAAAAGCTAAAATAAAATGTACAGTTAAATAAAAAACTCAATGATTGCCGATGTTTATATCAGAGGATGAGAAGAAACCTATAGAAGGTGCAAAATAAAAAAATGCAACAAATGCATGTAATATATATAAGCACTGCTCAACAAAATCATATTCTTAATATACATACTACAATGATCCTCAGGCATATTATTAAACTGATATCTCATCCATCCATGCAAGCCTATGGCAAAGGCAAACTGTCTGGATGCACAAAATGGCTGCCAGCCAGTGCCACATGGTCACACAACAACACTGGGCAAGGAAGCATGGCCGCAACAAAGAAGACATGCAGGCCTATGGCAAATGCACACTGCCAGGCTACACAAACGGGCCACCAGCCACATAGTCACAGCAACAACCGGCAAGGAGGCATGGCCACAACAAAGAAGACATGCAGACCTATAGCAAAGGCGCACTGGCTGGCTACACAAAATGTCCGACAGCCACACAGTCACAACAGCAACCAGCAAGGAGGCATGGCCACAACAAAGAAGACATGCAGGCCTAGTCAAAAGCACACTGGCTGGCTACACAAAATGACAGCCAGCCACATGGTCACAACAACAACCAGCAAGGAGTCATGGCCACAACAAAGAAGACATGCAGGCCTATGACAAAAGCACACTGGCTGGCTACACAAAATGGCTGCCAGCCACATGGTCACTACAACAACCAGCAAGGAGGCATGGCCACAACAAAGAAGACATGCAGGCCTAGGCAAAAGCACACTGGCTGGCTACACAAAATGGCCGCCAGCCACATGGTCACAACAACAACCAGCAAGGAGGCATGTCCACAACAAAGAAGACAGGCAGGACTATGGCAAAAGCACACTGGCTGCCTATACAAAATGGCCACCAGCCACATGGTCAAATAACAAGCAGGAAACATGGAAAACAAAGAACACATACAGCCCTATGGGCACTAACTTTTTTAAAAAATGGCCTCTGGCCACATGGCATGGAGAACAAAGACATGTGGTGGCTGATGGTAAACACTCACACACTGTCCAGACAAAGAAAGGAGGTATGGTGATAGAGGAGAAAACAGCATTAAATCAGCAATGCCAAAAATAAAAATTAACTGGGCTAAACACTTTTACAAGAACACACATCCTCCAAAGGCATCAAATATTTTACCCCATTTATACACTGTTTGCAGGAAAAAAATTTGAAATAACCCTAAAAACACATTTTGTAATTTAATCTAGTGCCATCCATGGCCTAAATGATGTTTCAATTCAACAGAAATAGTTGTTTCTTGCACCCATGACTAGTACTGGCTGGAAGGCCCATTGGCAGACTGGGCCTCATAGTGAATTAAAAGAATATTGCAAATTTATTTAAAAAAATATGGTGAAAATGTACTAAAGTGTGCAACAAGTTTCCTTAAAAAAACAAGCAAAATGATATGCAAAAAAATAAACAGGCCCCTACTGAAACTGCAGGCCACCCACCACAATACATTTTTTTAAAATTGAATAAAAGTACAAATAAATTATGGTGCATGCGCCCAATCAAACAAACAACAGCCTTATACAATAGTTTTTTTTTAACTTACCTGTGAAATCTCAAATACAAAGTCCTTAAATCCAATGATATATATGCAGCAGACAAAGAGAGCGACCCTTCCAGCTCCAAATCCAAAGGAAAAGTGACCAGGAGATGGACAAAGTACTGGGAGGAGCCTGCTGGACAGGAACAGGAAGTTGAAGTCTGTGGGGCACTTCCTTCCAGTTTGAAAAAAAAGGAATAAAGGGCTTCTCACACAAAAAAACCAACTCCAATGGCCCATTGGGGAACAAATTGCACTCAAAACACCTCTCAGATGCTTCTCGAGTACAAAATTGCCATAGCGGCTGCATTTACGATCAGCACTACATTGGTGCCATTGTGGCTGGAACCCGTGCAAACGAGCATGAGGTATTGTGCGAGCTCACTAGCGGCCCGAGATTATCATGGTGCTTATGAGCGACAAAACAAATCGTGAGCACACAAACGGAAAAAAACCTCTGCTTTGTACCGGGGAAGGAGGAGCGCAGAGTGCCGGAATTCCACAAACCCTGCAAGCGGAGCAAAGTTTACCAGAGGGGCCTACAAAGAAACAGGTGCTGTGAAACAAAATGATATATGCATTATATGTAAGCAATTGTATGAACCCCGCCTTCTACAGAGATGAGTTTTCTGTTTACGCAGCATCAATTTCACAACAGCGGGTATCAGCGGAAGTGGGGGCTGTTTGTCATCAGAAAGAGAAGGCATCTGGGGATAAGGGGGACTGTGGGTTTCCTGGGGGATGGTTGTCTTTTTCTGTACCTGCAGCCCCTTTACAATGCAGTTTTACCAGGTGCATATTCACATCTTGTAAAACTAGGTCTACAGTTTACAAACCCAGTAGTTTCAGGCCCAAAAACAGCAGACCACTCGTAATTTCTACTTGAGGTATACAATAGACCTGGGCAGAATTTCGATTATGTCAGAGTAATTGGAATAATGTTGACGAAGAAATACTGATAATTATTGTTAGAAATGGGGGTCTCTAGTTGGCAGTGGTATCACCCTGTCCAAGTAGGGACCCTTTCTTCTAGTCAGGGTAAGGGAGTTATACATCCAAGATAACCCCTGCTGATCCCCTTGGTAGCTTGGCACGAGCAGTCAAAGCTTATCTCAGAATCAATGTGTAAAATATTTGTACATAAAACACACAGTAACACAGTGAAAACACTACAAATGAACACCACACCAGTTTAGAAACCAATCTTTATCTAAATAAAACAAGACCAAAATGACAAAAATCCAACATACACAACTCAAAGTATCACTTTTTAAAAGTTTAAGCAATTCAGTCCATAGAACTCTATGGATGTGTTGATTTTAGCACAAAGTACATTTGATGCGTCAAAATCTGAGACAAAAACAGCTGCATAGGAGGGAAGCAGCAGAAACCACAGCGATGTGTCGATTCTGGAGTCCAAGCAGAATGGAGGCATCACTTCTGCAGCACGCAGGAGAAGTGTTGTGTCGATCCCTTACTGCGAGGAGAAGCGATGCGTCAAATTCTGAATGCGGCTCCTTATGGGGGGCGATGCGATGGAAACTTGGCACGCAGGTGCAAAGCGTGGAAAAACCAGGCTCACTGGGTCGATGTAGCAGCCAAACAGGCGCTGCTTTGATTCTTCCATCCATGGGCGGGTGACGAATTGATTCCTTCAGCCGCACAGTAGTTCCTGCGTCGGGGTGGGGGTCTCGGACATCAGAAACACGGTGCTCTGAACTTGGGCTGCGGCAATTCTTCCAGCCACGAGAGGGTTTTGGCAATTTTTTGGCTGCACCTCAGAGATGCGTTGGTTGCTCAATCGCACAGCAAGCTTGCAGCGGTAAAAACGGCACTGAAGAGCGAAACGTGGATTTTCAGCTCTTGAAGCAGCAAAACCACTTCAAGAGCCCAGAACTACAGCTGGCATGACCTGGCAGGTCAGAACTCCCAGCAGAGGAGTTCAGGGGAGCTTCAGATGAAGTCTTTGATGGCCCGGAGACTTCCAACAGGAGGCAAGCACATACAAGACTTTGGAGAACTTGGAAAGTAGGATTCCAGAAAGCAAAGTCCAGTTCTTTCACTGCTCACAGACAGAAGCAGCAACTGCAGGCCAACCCAGCAAAGCAACACACCAAAGGGGAAGTACTCCCCCTGACAACTCTTCATCTTGGCAGAGTACTCAGTCCAGAAGTTTTCTAAAAGTGTGGTTACAGGTTCAATACGTATACCTCTTTCTGCTTTTGAACTAGGCATACTTCAAAGGATAGTCTTTGTAGTGCACAGATCCTGCCTTGCCCTGACCTGGCTCCAGACACTACAGGGCGGTGGAGACAGCATTATGAGAGGACAGGCACAGTCCTATTCAGGTGTCAATGACAACTCCTCCCACCACTGTAGCTCAGGAAGGTCCATGAGCCTGCTGATGGGCAATCAGGATATGCAGGGCACACCTCAGCTCCCTTTGGGTGACTGTCTAGAGTGAATGCACAAACAACCTAACTGTCAGTCTAAACCAGGCAGGCAGAGGCACAGGATGGTAAAGCAAGAAAATGCCCACTTTCTAAAAGTGGCATTATTAAACACCCAATTTAAAAACCACCTTCACAGAAAGATGTGTTTTTAAATCCTGAGTTCAGGGAACCCAAACTCCACATCTCTATCTCTTCCCAATTGAAAGTTACACTTGTAAGGTTTTACAAGGCAGCTCCAATGATAATCTAGGGGAGAGATAGTCCTTGCAATAGTGAAAAATGAAATTAGCAGTATTTCACTATCAGGACACGTAAAACACACCAGTATATGTCCTACCATTCACATACACTGCACCCTGCCCATGGGGCTACCCTGGCCTATCTTTTTGCAGGGCTACTCGTGTGGGTGGCACTATCAGTGCTGCAGGCCCACTGGTAGAATTTGAATTACAGGCCCTGGGCACACATAGTGCACTTTACTAAGGTTGTACCAGTAAATCAAATATTCCAATCATGGATAACCAATCACAATCATAATTTACACAGGGAGCACTTGCACGTTAGCACTGATCAGCAGTGGTAAAATGCCCAGAGTTCAAAAACCAGCAAAAACGACATCCAGCATACAGTTAAAAAGACAGGAGGCAGAAGCAAAAAGCCAGGGTAAACCACGCCAGAGATGCCAGATCTAACAATTATCTGGTTTTGCCTTGTTATAAATGGGGTCTCTAGTTGGCAAAGGTATGCACCCTGTCCAAGTAAGTACCACCACTCTAGTCAGGGTAACTTGATACATTATAAAAGATAACCTGTCCTCACCCTCTGGTAGCTTGGCACAGAGCAGTCAGGCTTATCTAAAGTGGCAATATGTAAAGTATTTGTGCAACACACACACATAGTAACACATTGAATACACCACAGAAAGATTCCACACAGGGTTAGCACAGTAGACAATAATTGTATGAGTAAATAAAGACCAAAATGACAAACATCCAACACAGAAATGTCACTTCCATGGGCCCAGGACTGAGTTGGCACCACTTGGCAAGGCAGGACTCTCCGGTGTCAGGGTTGAAGGAACTCTATGATGACCGTGAGACTTCAGAACAGGGGGAAAGCCAGCAACCCCTTGGAATCACTCTGGGTTCAAGTGCGAGGGGTCCAGTCCTCTCCTCAGCAGGGCAGAGGGCAGCAAGTAGCAGGCAACAGACAGCACAAGAGTGCAGAAAAGCAGTCCTACCAGTGCAGCAGTCCGGCAGAGTGGCAGTCCTTGGAGCAGCACAGCAGTCCTTCTTCCTGGCAGAGTTCTTCACAGGTCAGTGTACTGACTTGGTAGGGTCAGAGACCCAGTACTTATGCCCAGTTGTGCCTTTGAAGTGATGGTGACTTCAAAGAAGGATCTTTGAAGCACACAGAAGCGCTTTCTTCCCAGACCTGGCTCCAGACCATCGGTAGTGGCTAATCAGCCCTTTGTGTGGGGACAGGACACTAACTATTCAGTTGCAAGTGTCAGCTCCTCCCTCCCTTCCTGCCTAGGAAGGGCCATCAGAATGTAGATTAGTATTCAGACACACCTAACCTTCATGTGTTTGTGGCTATCTAGAGGGAATGCACAAACTGAAGCTGTGACCCACCCCGACGTCGATTGGAGATAGACTGCAGGTACACAGAGCAGTAAGAGCAGAGAAATGCTCACTTTCTAAAAGGGGCATTTCTAAAATAGTAATGTTAAATCCAACGTTACTAGAAAATAGGATTTATCATTACTATTCCAAAGATAAAAAACATAACACAGCAAATCCTTTCTAATTATGAATTACAGCTAAAAAGTGTATTAAGAAATTTCCAATGTTAACCTATGAAAGGAGTAGTCCTCACAGTAGTGAAGAACAAATATGGGTGTTTGTCACTACCGGGACATGCAAAACTTAAACGTACATCTCCCTGCCCTATGGGCTACTGAGGGTCTACCTTAGGGATGACTTATGTGTAGTAAAAGGGGAGTTTAAGGCATGCCAAAGGGTTTTAAATGCCAAATCGAAGTGGCAGTAAACTGCACACACAGGCCCTGCAGTGGCAGACCTGAGAGATGTTTGAAAGGCTACTTGTATGGGTGGCAGAATCAGTGCTGCAGGCCCACTAGTAGTATTTAACTTACAGGCCCTGGGTATGTGCAATACCACTTGTTAGACCTGGCACCATTGGTGTGGGTCTCCCCTGCATTTTTTGCCTTTACCTCCTGTGTTTTTGCTGTGTGCTGCACTCTGTTTTTCTGGTCTAGATGCTTTGGGCACTTTGCCACTGCTGTTCAGTGCCAAAGTGCAAGTGCTCCCTTTGTAAATTGTTGTTATGGATTAGTGATTCCATGATTGGCATATTTGGTTTACTTGTCAGACCCTAGTATAGCACTGCGTGTGCCCAGGGCCTGTAAATCAAATGCTACTAGTGGGCTGCAGCACTGATTGTGCCACCCACAGAAGCAGCCTGTAAAATGTAACTCTGGCCTGCCATTGCAGAGCCTCTGTGCAGTCTGGACTGCCATGTTGACTTGGCAAGTGCACACACTTGCCAGTCCCTAAACCTTCCCTTTTCTATACATTAGTCACCCCTAAGGCAGGCCCAAGGTACCCCTGTGGGCAGGGTGCATTGTATGTGAAAGGAAGGACATGCCCTGATGTGTGTGGCATGTCCTGATAGTGAAATACTGCCAATTTCGTTTTTCACTATTGCAAGGCTACCTGTTCCCATAGGACAGAATGGGGAGTTTGTTTATAACATCTTATAAACATACCTGATCCTGGGAACAAGGTTGAAAAATAAAGTTTAGTAGGCCTGAACTCAGAATGTTAAAATGCATCTCTTAGTGAGGGTGATTTTTACATTCTGTTTTTGAAAATACCACTTTTAGAACGTAGGCATTTTCTTGCCTAACCATCCAGTGTGCCTCTGCTAGGTTTGTGTATTGCATGTCTGGCTTTTGGATGACAGGGGGTGGAGAGGGGCAGCGGCTCCAGAAGTCTGATGAGCCAGGGCTGGGCTGAATAGACCTGGGCTGCATTAATGGTAGGGGGAGGAGATTTCCTTTCACCTGAATGGGCCTGGTCTGCCTTCAACAATGCTGTCTCCACCTCCTGCTATGAAGCTACACCAGTGAGGACAGAACTGGTTTTGGCTGGGTACAGACACTCTCTGCCTTCAGAGAACAAAGGATTTTGGTGTATAAAAAGAGGGGCCCAGACCCCCGACTTTTAGATCACTTCTGGGAAATCAAGAGGAACGTTTGCCAAGGAGAAGAGCCGGAGAAGCTGAGGAGGAATACTGCCCCTGTGATGTTTGCTGTCTGGCGTTGAACTGCAGTGGCTACTTGCTGCCAAGGAAAGGAGAAAAGGACTTTGCTGCTTGCTTTGTCCCCTGCTTGAAGAAAAGATCTCCAAGGGCTTGAACTGAGCTTGCCCCCTGTTCTAGAGGTCTCAGGAACAGCAAAGACCTCACCGTGTCTGTGGGCACCGTCTCTGATCATCTCTGCAGAAGAAAAGGGGTAACCGACTCTGTCATCAAGTCCGTCGCAGGATTCCGTGTCCTGAAAGCACCGCTGACAGCAACGCCTCGCTTCGCAACGCAACCCTGGTCTCACCGACCCCGTCAACGAGCCGCTGCTTGCACCGCGTCCTGAGGGCAACGCACTCCGCAACGCTTCACTACATGCTGCAAGGACGTCATCGACTCCGTCGCTGCCCGACCCGAACATCGACCTGCTCCGTCGCCACACCGTGACCTGCCAGCACCACAGCGAGCACCGTCTCACCCTTCAACGCAAGCCCTGGTCTCACCAACTCCGTCAACAAGCCGCTGCCTGCACTGAATCATGAGGACATCATCCGCCGCAAAGCTCCGCTTCACAACGCGACCGCGACGTTTGCCCCGACCGACTCGCATCGACATGCTGGTCGCAACAAGAAAGGTACTGTGTCCGAGTCTGTCGAAGCTTTAGCTGGCCCGTATCGACACGGTCGGCTGGAATTGTTAGACTCTGTCGTATTCAGTATCGCGGTAGCCCCAGGAGGAGCTACCGAGTGGGAAGAACTGTTTTATTGATTTTCCTGCAATTTAAAGGTTATTCTGCACAAGTACTATTTTTCAAGAGTATTGTATGTTAGATTGTTATCGTATTTGGTCTTGTTGGTTTAGATAAAGATTTGCTATTTTTCTAAACTGGTGTGGTGTCCATTTGTAGTGTTTTCACTGTATTACTGTATGTGTTCACAAATGCTTAACACACTGCCTCTGAGATAAGCCTGTCTGCTCGTGCCAAGCTACCAAGGGGGTGAGCAGGGGTTATTTTAGGAGTGTATCCCCCTTACCCTGACTAGAAGCAAGGGCCCCTATTTGGACAAAGGTACCTACCTCTGCCAACTAGAGGCCCCCATTTCTAACAAGGGAATTACAAGTAAATTAAATATGCCAAATGAGTATTCACCAATGTTACCATGTTTAGGGGAGAATCACATGCACTTTAGCACTGGTCTGCAGAAAAGGGGAGGAGAAAAGCAAAACGTTTGGGGTGACCCTTATGAGAGGGCTATTTTTCAACACTCCTCCTTGTGTAATTAAGAGTAATTTGGGTGAAAAGATCCTACTGGCAAAGCGCATTTAACGTGCACAAGGGGCTGCTCACTATTTGTGTTCTGCTGCATTTATCAATCAATCAATCAGGGGTTTGTTAAAGCGCGACTACTCACCCGTAAGGGTCTCAAGGCGCTAGGGGTGGGGGGTGCAGGTTCCATCCATCAAAGAGGGGTCTGTCAAGAGCCAGGTTTTGAGGTTTCTTGCGAAGATGGGGACGATGTTATCTGTCTGAGGTGGAGCGGAAGGGCGTTCCATGCTTTGGCCGCGAGGAAGGAGAAGGAGTGGCCTCCCGATCTGGTCTTTCTGGTGCGGGGGACCACGGCGTAGGAGAGCTGGGCTGATCGTAGGGTCCTTTGGGGTGCGTGGAATTTGAGTCGGCTGTTCAGGTATGCTGGTCTGGTGCCGTGGAGGGCCTTGTGTGCGTGGGTGAGCATCTTGAAGGTGATTCTCGCCTCGACAGGGAGCCAGTGGAGTGTGCGCAGGTGCTGGGAGATGTGGCAGTGTTTTGGCAGGTTGAGGACCAGTCTTGCGGCGGCGTTCTGGATGTTCTCTAGCTTGCGGGTGAGGTTTTTGTTTATTCCGGCGTAGAGTGCGTTGCCGTAGTTGAGTCTGCTGGTGACCAGGGCGTGAGTGACGGTCTTTCGTTGTTCGAGGGGGATCCATTTGAAGGTCTGTTCACTGTTTCTTAGCGCAAATTGCATCCTTATGTCCATTTTAAATGCAAGAGGGCATTTTTGATCTAAGAAATACCTCTAAACGCAGAATTATTCTTCTGGCGTAATTTAAACATAATCTTGTGGAATTCCTAGGTAATACTGCATGATTACGCTACACGAGTCATCCGAGTCTCCCCTAGTATTTACCGTCTGAAGGAATATTTCTCTGGTATCTCCTAATGAGGCACAAAGTCTACTTACACAAAAACACTCATGGCATCAGTCGGTATATGAAATCCTGCACTACAGTCCTATGGGTCAGAAGATGACACGCACAAGCATATCAGAACTATGTGGAAATATGAGGTAAGGTGGATATGCATGGAAATATTATTCTGCTTACATTATTGGAAATCGAGGCACGTTTTAATATTTTCACCAATCTAAGATGATCAGTCAACTGGTGTATAAGTTGTTGTCATTACAATAACCTCTAGAATTTTTAGAGAAGAGAGGTTTAGTCATCGGAATACTGTTAGTTTAACAACTTGGAATGTTGAGAGCATCATTGAAGAAATTGTACCGGTCTATGACCAATAATGGCCAGTATAGGCCTTCTCCTTCAAGATTCCCATGTTTGTCTTTCTGTGTTTCTCTTTTTAATTTAGAACATTCTTTCCTCAGGGGGTGGAATGTTCTACTAGCCTCAGCACCCTTCTGCCTTGGACTATACCAGTCTTCATCGTTTGGGCCTATACCTCTGGTTCAGAGCCTTTAACAAACAGTATAGCCCATCTGCATCAGGCTATAAGGTTATATGATGTGCAAGCAAATATTTCTGAGCTTGTCAATAATTGAGTACAGGCCCTACATGAAAATATAATATATGAGAAGGCCCGTATTGTGTATGACTTCCAGATAAAGCTGTTAGCATACACACTAGATTCAACTCACTGATTCACTGCGCTGGGGCAGCAGCGGCCCGTGCAGGTAAGAGTGGAGGAGCTGGGTGGGGTGGGGGTGTCTGACAGACCTCGAGGAGGAAAAATTTAATTTTTATTTAATTTTCCCTGGTGGTCGTCTGTCGAATACCCTCACAACCCGGCACCACCGCTCTTCCCAGCACAGCCTGCTGCTGGTCTGGGGTGAGATGCAGCAGGCTCTTAAACTGGTCCTTGGAGGACACTGCCCTGTTGTCACTGCTGCCCTCTCCTGCCTTTTATAGCTCTGTGGAGCCCTAGTGGAGGTGGGGACTTTAGGGGTGCTCTTATACTCTTGACTGCCCGAGCCAGCCGCAGTTGACAGAAGATTTTCACTTGCTCTGGTAACAGCTCTTCCAGAGCTCGTGTCAGTGATGTGAGGGCTAACTACTATAATCTGAGACTATATCTCCTTCATAAAAAAGCTATTGGCATATGGAAGTCTGACTTGTTGACACATATGGCCTTTTTTTCGAATGCAAAATAACTTTTGTGGTTCATGGAAGTACATTTTTGAATCATAAAAGGATTCACTTACTCAAAATGTTCCGTGTGCGTGAATCTTCTCTGCTCAGGAAATGGCCATTACAAGACGGGCATATTCTGGGAATTTGTGAACGTCCACAACCCTGTACATTTGGGGGAAATGGTAAATTCGTTTCTATGGTAGGAATGAAGAGGAGAAACTCTTAAAAGGGGTGGAGGCTTAATGGTATGGCCGTCTGCATTGGAGAAATATGTTCTCCGTCAGGATAATGTGTGATTGTACTTGGTATGTTTTTTGCCCAAAAAAAATGAATTCACTAAACATTTTAAAGTTCACTCATGAAAAGCTGCAACCATGTCAGTCTCTCGAAGTAACCTGACAACGTTTTGAATGTTCAAGACAGCAGGAAATCAGCGCCATGAGAGGTGGACGTCTGCACGTGCAGATTTTCGGGTGCTTTCTCGAACCTCCCCATGGAAAGCTGACAGCTCAGTCTCAGATAGGAAGTGGGAGCTGTGGAGCAGAGTTAGGGTGGCAGGGTGGCAGTGGCAGGGTGGGAGCTGTGGAGCAGAGGCAGGGTGGCAGGGTGGCAAGGTGGGAAGGGTGGCAGGGTGGGAAGGGTGGCAGGTTGCCAGATACTATTTTTGTTTTTATATTGTGACATGTTGCGGAAAGCTAGCAGGCCTACAGGTATTTCTTTAAAATAAATATTTGGATGGAATCGAGCAGGAAGTTGCTAAGGGCGGTGAGCTATTTTGGCATTAATGCCAGACAATTTTTCTGAATTTGGAAGAATGGAGGTTTTTTTTCAAAGGTGATGGTGGTTGGTGGCAGGGCATTATGCATTTTATAAATATTAAATAGTTAGAGGGAGGAATTTGTTGGATATGGAAGGCAGGGCATCAGGTATACATTATTCTATAGCTGGAAGGAGAATGGTTAAATGGAGATTTTCTTCCGCATGTCACAACTATTAATTATCACACCTCTCTCGCTGTGAAATTCATCCATTGGATCAGAAAATAACATTGTGGCTGGGTAGTTGTCATTTCCGCAGAATTTTCCATCTTGGAGTTCCTAGTGAATCACACACAACTGGGGGGCATATTCACAAGGACTTATCGCCGAGTTATCGGCACTTTAGCGCAGCAAAAGTGGGGATAGAATTACCGCCCCTTTCGCAAGCCAGTGCTAACTGCACACATCACCACATTACCCGCGATAGCTGCCGCAAAAAACATCGCCACGGTTGACACCGCCAACTAACGCTAATGAGATGCAGAATAGGCGTGCCCGTGCAAAAACACACGAAAAGACAACACCGCGTGATTCTCAACGGACAGCCAGATCTGCGATGCGAGTCAAAAACCGTCAATAAGCCGCGGTAGCAGCAGGTATTTAACACCTGCCTTTTGCTGGTGCTAAGCGGGACGACCACCTGCAGTCCGAATGGGAGCTCAGACCAGAGCCACACCTGAAGACCAACAGGCGCCATGGAGCTACTGATCATGCAGCTCGGAGACCCAAGAGGGCCACAACACCCACCGCCACCACCCCCAGGCCCGCCACCACCCCCAGGACCCGCCCCGCCCCCCAGACCACCACAGAGGCAGCATAGACAAAGACAGCAGACCTACCGTAAATGCACCAGCCTCACAGACTTAACGCCAGAGGAGGTCATTGCCCACTACAGGCACTTGTTGGCCTCTGGTACCTTCCAACCCACAACTGCCAGAGTCAGAGGAGTCTCACAGCCAGCCCTATCCAAGTTCATCACACCAGTCCTGGATGCCATCATCAGCCTGGTACCCCAGCACCTCCACTTCCCCCACACTGCGCAGGAGCAGCTGGAGACCAAGCAAAGCTTCTACGCCATAGCTCGATTCCCTCACGTGTTGGGGGCTATCAACTGCACACATGTCCTACTTGTGCCCCCTGCCGACACTGCACACAACTACCACAACAGAAAGCACACACATTCCATCAATGTGCAGGCAATAGTGGACCACCGGGGACTCTTCACCAATGATGTGGCCAACTACCCAGGCAGGGTGCATGATTCATTCATCTTCCAACAGTCCATCATCAACCAGCGCTTCCAGGATGGCACCTATGGAAATGCATTGCTCGTTGGTAAGTACCAAATGAACACACCACACACCTCAACTCCACAGTCATGCAACTCACGATACTTGCAATGGGCACGCAGCAAAACTACATGCAACATGCCACACAACATGCCCACCGAACAGACACGACAACACGACTCCATTGGGAACCTGGGCTTGCCATGTACACAACCCAGGTACGGCATGGCACCACAGACACAAAACAGCAGAATGTGAGGAGAGGCCGGAAGCAGGCATGTGCGAGAGAGGCAAGCGACTAATGAATGAGAACCTACCCAATGCCAAGTGTGGCGTGGATGTGCTGGACAGACTTCAGTGTGCAAACCACGGAAATGGCCATGTGGACATTAACTGCTGGTGCATGGAGTGTAGTGGCCAGTGGATGCTACCATGTCACCACAGGCTGTGGGGCATAACACGGAAATGTCGCTCGTTACGTCCCCCCCTGTAGGCGTGGGCGGAGTGGGTTGGACCTGCGTACGCGAGGCCTGCGTAGGGGTGTGAATAAAAACCCAGTCGCACTGGGCGTGGTTCTCTTCCGGAATGGCCGTGTCTGCCAGGGCGGCGCTTCTCAGCCCGCCACGAGCCCGACGCCGTGAGCGGTGGGGCCTGCGACCCTGTGCGCATGCTGCACCCCAGGCCGCTGGTCCCCAGACCCGTCTTGCCTGCCCCAGCGCACCAAGGCCGCTCCGCTCACCTGCCTACACCGGCAAGTGTCAAAGAGGGCCCACTACGTGCTGGTGCAAGCTCCAAGCCCCAGGCCCGCGACCTTGGCAGCCTCCGCAGACCATCGCTGACCTCCACGACGCAGGCCCACAGTACTCCTTTCTCGTTGACATACCCCACCGGCGTACACTTCGACCCAGTTGGTGGCACATATGTAACTGAGTCTTGAGTTTTGAATGGCAGTGACCAAATGTTAATTGCAGCGTTTATATCACTAAACTCCCTTCGATCAGTGTCCCAAACTCGGCATCACAAGCACACAACACGTGTCTGTGGGCCCGTGCTGACCGCTGTTCACGGACCACACTGCGGTCCAGTAGGTCCCACATCCAGCACTTAGTCGTGATTCATGATTGGCAGAGTCCATACCAGTGAATGCACGGAGAGGAGTAAGAGGAAGATGCAGTTCAGTCCGGATGAAAGCCGGATCCTCGTTACGGAGGTGACCGAACACTAGCAACAACTGACCTGGTGCCACTAACCCTGTTCTACGCAAGCCAGCGACACGTGGTGCCACTAACCCTGTTCAACGCAAGCCGGCAACACGTGGTGCCACCAACCCTGTTCAACGCAAGCCGGCGACACGTGTTTGTGGGCCCCTGCAGACTACTGGCTCCAGCATGCACTGCGGGCCAGGCGGCCTCACACCAATCACATCAAGGTGGGACCAGCCAGGGCACGGCATCGTCGCAGGCTACACACATGCTCAGCTCTGGTGCCTCAGCCTCCGTGAGCCACACGTCATCGCCAAATGACATTCCAACGCCGTGTGTGGGAGTTCCAGGAGGAGCTGGCTGAACTGCGGTTGGCCCACGCACACCGCTGCCACCGGCCGACACTGCGGTCAAGTAGGTCCACCATTTGTGACTGGGTCTTGATTTCTGAATGGCTGAGTTTACACCAATGTTCAAGCCTCATCACAGACTGCATCCCTTTGCAGCCCTGGTGCCACTGACTCCGTGCGCCGTGATTCATGGTCACTCTCTGGTTGAACTTTGGTGGCATCTGAGTCTGTGGCATGGGGGTTGTCGTCCTCATCATCTGGCAGGTATGGACTTGGCGTTTGGCATGAGTCTGTGGCATTCATATCCCCCATGTTGTCTGTAGCTGCTTGGTTGTGCCCTCTGCATCATGCCCTGGGGGAACACCTTCCACTGTCCCACGATACACTCAGCGACAGTCACCTTAGACATCTACGAGGACCCGCTCAGCTCTCATGGGCCTAACCCAGTGCATCGCAAGTCACAGTCCCGTGGCGGTGTGCCCGTGCCGGCCGCTGTGCATCCGGGGCCCCTAACTCTGTGCACCTCAAGTCATGGTCCCTTGCTGTTTGTACTTTGAACTTCTGATTGAGTGATGACTGTTGTAGTTGTTGCCAGCACCAAACACTCCCTGGGGGCTGTCTTACACTCACCCCACGCACAGCCAGCACAGGCGTCACTGGACTAGTGTGCCTGCCAACACATCATGCCGAACCACCTATTGACTCATCTCTTTCTGCACTGTCACAGGTGATCAGGGATATGCACTCTGCACTTGGATGATGACACCCCTCCGAGACTCGAACACACATGCCCAGAGGCAGTACAATGCGTCCCACAAACGCACCAGGGGCATCGTGGAACGCACATTTGGCGTGTTGAAGTCACGTTTCAGTTGCCTGGACATCACTGGCGGAAGGCTCCTGTACAGGCCAGACATTGTGTGCAAGATGATCGTTGCATGTTGTGTTTTGCACAACATCTGTGTGCGCTCCAATGCCCCATGGATCCCAGTGCCAGATGCACTGGACGATGATGAGGACGATGGGGCAGGTGGCCCACACCCCACTGCAGCTGCAGCAGGAATAGCCCGTAGGAACACCCTCATTGCCAATTTCTTCACCTGAGCACGTCACTTTGTGTCCGTCCTGTACGTTGATGGGACAGTACAAATGGTCCACTGGCACTGCATGTGTTAATAAAACTGATACAGGTTACAGGTTGTACTCGTCCATTGTCATGTCACAGATTCCTGCGATGCCAGATGTGCTTGGCCATTTTGTGCACGCAGGCGGCACCAGTTGTGTCCTGTGTTCTGTTGTGGGGGTGTTGCAGTATGTACCACATTGTTGGCAATGTTGGGGTGCCCTTATTCCTATGTGTGTATGCTGCACTGTGGCTGAGTCGCACCTGCTGCTCTGACTTGGCTGCCACTCATCCCTTTCAGGCGGTGTGCCTTTCACTTCTGTGCATCTTCTACAGTGCTGAGATGTTACTGACTAGTGTGAATTGTGCCCTTCGTCGTGTTGTGACTCGTGGTCATGGTCGGTAGGCGGATGTGTAGTTGACGTCAGGGGTTTTTCTGTGCACATGGATGTGTCCGAGTGTGACCTGCACCTTTGCGGATCTGGCCCACACTCAGCCGCATCAGTATCGTGGCCTGCACATTGACATGATAGTTGGACTGCAGCCATGCTACTAGTCATGCAGTGTCTCTTGCATTGTCAGTGTGGCTGACGGATACGCATCTTCGCTGGGGTCCGCACGTGTGCATGTGTTGGTTGTGTTATTGGTAATGTGTTGGGTGTGGGACCCTTTGGGCACATGGTGGGGGTGGGACTACTTGGTGTTTGTGTGTATGCTGCAGTGTTCCAGGGGGATCAGGGACATAATCCGGAGTCATTGTGGGTGTGCTGTGTGGTCTGCTTATTTGTGCATGGGTGCCATTGTGCCCATCTCCCCCGTCCCCCCAGTCCCTGGTCGCTACTCACCCGGTTGCTGTTGTGTCCGGGCCTGTAGAGCAGTGTCCGGGCCCCCAACTCCTGCCACCGTATCCACACTGATGACTGTTCACACCATCTCCTCCAGCTCCTCCTGCGGCGCAGGACTCCCAAATCCAGTCTGCATTGCTGCTTTGAGGTTGTTGGCGTGTTTGCTCTTCGTTTTGCGCTTGATATCAGTCCATTGCCTCTTGACCTCGTCCATTGTCCTCCTCTGCACTCCAACAGCATTCACCTTGTCCAAGATGGACTGCCATTTTCCATTTCTTGTGCCCAATGACACGGTGGGGGTGATGTACAGTTGTTGATGGTGTCCTATCACCTCTGTGACCAGGATCTGATTCTCCTCCGGACTGAGCCATGGCTTCCTCTTCTTCTTGTCCTTCCCTGTCCCCGAGGGCCCTGGCTGGGGCTCCGGGGGGCTTGTGGGTTTCCGATCGTCTCCTGTGCCTGCTCCGCCTGACTCCGTTATGCTTTGCTGTTGGTGTTTTTTTGTTTGGTGTATATTTTTTCTGTTTTTGTAGTGGTTTTTTCCGCCTGACGTGTGTGTATTGCAGGCCTTGCGCACCTTATCGCGGATTGTCTCTTTGCGATTGGGGCCATCACAAATTTTTTCGCGTTAAGGTTAGGATTTTTAATGCCATTGCGCTAGTTGTTTCGTGGACATTAGCCGCGTTATCGTGCGGTTATTGCACGGTATCTCCGTGTTGTGAATGCCACGTTAACACAGCGTTATTTTCCCGCGATTGACTGTGATGTGAGAAGTTGCGGTAAGCTATTTTGGCGATGTTTATCGCACGTTCTTGTGAATATACCCCACATTCTTCTTCCTTGTTGTCTACTTGAAGTCATTTCAACCCCATGGTGTAAAACAACCCCAGTATTGACAGCTACTAACCTGTTATGCTATGTTATATACAGGCAGCCTGGAACAAGTAGTCAATGTTAGGGAAATTCATTTCTACTGTTACTGATGTGGCAATAACCAAACAGCAGAAATTTGCACTACATAACATCTGTGTATCAGAAATCTGGTTATGAGAAGGAAAAACCAAGCCAATCCTATCTCAGGCTTTCGAAGATGTAAAAAGGTATTTCTTATTTTGTATATTTTCACTTGGCTATTATACTAAAGACAATAAGTAAATTCCATTAGTCCTACCCCCCGCCCCTGCTCCTAAGACACCCCCATATCATCCGAATGTATTCCATTCAAAAACTGGCAACTAAGATCTGCTTATTATTTCAGGTTAGTATGGGGTTCCTCCTTCCAAGGGTTTGCCCTTAGGTCCAGTCCTAATGTCACATGTTGCACTCCTGCTGGAGTTGGACTCGAAATATTTCTTCTCTTAAGTTTTGTAATATCACTGACAAATCAAAGCACACCAAAGGTATTCAAGTTCCTTGCCCATCAGTCCTGGTGAACAATTGTGGTCATTCCTTGGTGCTGGTTATTACAAAAATAGTCAAAGAATGTTTACAGAGAATGAAAAGAAAATAAGATCACTCCGTTCTTGAAGAAATATTTTTTTAGACTTTGCCATACATGGAAGGCACTGCCCACTGAGAGTAATCATGGAAAAGGTGGTAACCTCTCAGACTGGTCAACACCTTTAAGCTGATACTTACAAACAGGCAGAAGGAGCACTATAAATGAGTCAATAGAATAGGCGTTGCCTACTAGGCCTGAAATGAAGACTAAATGCGTAGTCACGCAAGACTATGATTCATCATGTGTTCCAAAGGACGGCATATCAAAACACACCTTTTCTTAGTGTTCTTCTTTTATTTTTTAATTTTCAAAAGGAACAAAGACACAGCCAACGCGTTTCGTCCCAAAACATGGGGACTTCTTCAGGGCTGTTGAAAACATATAAGACAAAACTTGTAAGCAAGCAGACAATACAAAGGGGTTGCTGTTTTTTGCAATGGCAGCAGGTTATGAGGCGGTGTACGTCTTTCACATTTATGTGGATAACAATCATCTGCCAGATTCTGAAGAAGTGGACAGGGAGTAGAGAGTGTTACACTATCTAACTACCTGGATGTTGGATAACTATGTTGCATCAAACACAACAAAATGGAATCAGTTCTGGTAGATTCAAAGCAGATTATTTGAAAGTTTGTCTCATCATACAACCAGTTAGTCACTGGAGTCACTGGAGAAGTGCCTACAGCCTCCACAATTATAGCTAGTACTATGGTGTTTATGGATGATCAACACCTTGCCTTAAGGGTGAGTGCTGTAACGAAGAATTGTGGGCACAGTCAGAGAGGCCATTATTGGGCCACACTTTGGCAGCTATGGCAACTTTCAGTTATTGCTACAAATTACCATTTTTGCAGGTTCAAAAAAATCAAATATGTTCTTGCAAGGGCTTTCGTGGGGGTGTGTCTAGGTTTCAGTCTGCTTTCTCCATCTGAGGCTCTTCCTACATACTCTAAGTGATGTCTAGGATAATATTTATGGCCCAGGTGGATATGTATATGTTTCTTCACCTTTCCGATCCTGAACACTAGAAGCTTCTTGCATCATGTTACATCCATTACATCCCCAAGGTCGACAAACTGTAGGTCTGATGAGCAGCTTCTCTGGTAAGAACATATTCTATGTGGTACATTTTTAAATGAATCACTCTTCAGCAAGGTAATGATCTCCATCCTCCTTGTGACTTACAGCAAATCTTAGAGACTTTAAAAAACAAGCATTGGGAAAGCCAATGCGCCGGCCACTGGCTTTGCCAATGCTTGTTTTTTATGCATTGGTTTTTCAAAACTTTGTGGTTGAAGGAGCAAAAATATTTTTTGTCTCCCTGGCTCTGTAGGGAACTATTTTGTGTGCAGAGGTGCTCGTTATGAAAGAGCAGCATGCCTTCACTCATAGAGAAGTTTGTCAATAGCTGAAGTGGGCTAACCCATTGCCCCATACCGCAGTTATTGGAAGATAAATGTAAAAGTCACATTAACAGACCAATGGATGAATATGGCTGGCCAAAATACCCTATAAGTACATAATTATACATAGAATTTTACTAAAATCAAAACGTATTGGCTTATGCCACAAATAAAGACTGAAAACTCACATTTTTGTTCCAGAGAATGGATTTGAACTGCCATCGAATTGATACTCATGATTCAGGGTATCTACAAATGATTTGTTTTGGTTTTATATGTGTTAGACCTGGCACCATTGGCGTGGGCCTCCCTTCCATTTTTTTGCTGTTGCCTCCTATGTTTTTGCTGTGTTTATGCTGGTCTAGATGCTTTGGGCACTTTGCCACTGCTATTCAGTGCCAAAGTGCAAGTGCTCCCTATTGCAAATTGTTGTAATGGATTAGTGACTCCATGATTGGCCATTTGATTTACATGTCAGACCCTAGTACAGTGCACCATGTGTGCCCAGGGCCTGTAAATCAAATGCTGCTGGTGGGCTTGCAGCACTGGTTGTGCCACCCACAGAAGCAACTTGTAAAAGATGACTCAGGCCTGCCATTGCAGAGCCTGTGTGCAGTCTGGGACTGCCATGTCGACTTGGCAAGTGCACCCACTTGCCAGTCCCTAAACCTTCCCTTTTCTACATGTTACTCACCCCTAAGGTAGGCCCAAGGTACCCCTGTGGGCAGGGTGCATTGTATGTGAAAGGTAGGACATGCCCTGATGTGTGTGGCATGTCCTCATAGTGAATTAAAGCCAATTTCGTTTTTCACTATTGCAATGCCATCTGTTCCCATAGGCCAGAATGGGCAGTTTGATTATAACATCTTATAAACATAACTGACACAGGGGACAAGATCGGAAAATAAAGTTTAGTATGCCTGAACTCAGAATGTTAAAATACATCTTTTAGTGTGGGTGATTTTTACATTCTGTGTTTGAAAATACCACTTTAGAAAGTAGGTATTTTCTTGCCTAACCATCCAGTATGCCTCTGCTAGGTTTGTGTATTCCATGTCTGGTTTGTGAGTGACGGGGCTGGAGAGGGCCTTGGCTCCAGCAGTCTGATGGGTCAGGGCTGGGCTGAATAGGACCTGCATTGAATAGAGAGTAGGGAGAGGAGATGTCCCTTCAGTTACCAGAGCCTACATAGAATAGAGATTAGGGGGAGGAGATTTCCTTTCACTTGCCTGAGCCTTCATAGAATAGAGAGATGGGGGAGGAGTTTTCCTTTCAGCTACCTGGGCCAGGTCTGCTTTCAACAATGCTGTCTCCACCTCCTGCCAGGAAGCTGCACCAGGGAGGACAGAACTGGTTTTGACTAGGTACAGACACTCTCTGCCTTCAGAGAACAAAGGATTTAGTAGTATAAATATTGGGGCCCAGACCCCAGAACTTTAGATCACTTCTGGGAATCAAGACAAACCCTTTGCCAAGGAGAGAAACCAAGGAAGCTGAAGGAGGAGACTGCCCCTGTGCTGTTTGCTGTTTGGGGTTGGCCTGCAGTGGTTACTCATTGCCAAGGAAAGGAGAAAAGGAACTTTGTGTGTACTTTTACTATCTTGAGGAAGGTCTCCAAGGGCTTGAAGCTGAGCTTGCCTCCTGTTCTGAAGTTGCAGGGACACAAAGACTTCACCACCAGCTCCCCTGAATTTCCTGAGATGCCATTTTGTCGCATCGCACCAGATCATCGCATCGCATCGAGGAGCCATCTTGTCGCATCGCACCGGATCACAGTAAGAAACAAACGCTTCGCCTCCTCTCCGGTAAGGAACAGATGCATCGCCTCCCCTGCGCTGCAGTAAGGAACAGGTGCGCCGCCTCCCCCGAAGCAAGGAACTGACGCATCGCCTTCCCTGCGACCCTTTTGTTTATGTTGCGTTACGCATCCAAGGTACTTTGAGAGTAAAGTGTTGCATTTACCATCTACATTGAACTAAGCTATTTCTACCATTTGAAAGTCATATTTTTGAGTACTGTATTGTGGATTTTTGTCATTTGGTCTTGTGTTAAGTCTAGATAAAGATGACCTATTTTTCTAAACTGGTGTGGTGTCCATCTGTAGTGTTTTCACTGTATTACTGTATGTGTTCACAAATGTTTACACACTGCCTCTGAGATAAGCCTGCCTGCTCGTGCCAAGCTACCAAGGGGGTGAGCAGGGGTTATTTTATGAGTGCAGCCCCCTTACCCTGACTAGAAGCAAGGGCCCCTACTTGGTCAAAGGAACCTACCTCTGCCAACTAGAGACCCCCATTTCTAACAATATGATATCCTTATCAATGCGTTTCGAAGTGCCTCCTGCAAGTTGCCTCCATAAACCCAATGTAGGACCCTGCCAATTGCATAGTCATCCAGGGACAGACAAATCTTCCCACCTGTCCTCTTATTCCCATCACAATGATATCACAATGTCAACTAGCAACCCTCAGAGCAATATGCAGAAACAATGTCGTAGGAACTCAGAATGTATACAAGCAATGCAAGATGTGCATCAAAACAGACAAGTTAAATAGCCTGGTGTCACCAGAAAACATATACTTTCCATTGATAACCCAGACATATTTTTTAAAAGATCATACACTGATAGTTTAAAAAAAATATATCTCACAGGTCTTGCAGCACCCGACTCACACACACTTTTGCCCAGCTAGACTCTCAAAAAACCGTGAAGGAGGAGCACCAAAGCAGCAGATGACAATTCCCACTAAAAATACAAGAAAGGCAATGACCAACAACTTTGATGACCATGAAAGAAGAACCTCAGCCTGTGACCTACAGGTGAAAAGTCAGACACTATAATTCCACAATGTATACAGCCAGCAAATCATCTAATTACCTGAACAGAATCTTAAAGAATCCAGTTATCAATAAATAACTTTTCAGGTTAATCTAAAAGTAAGCGATCCATCAGTTTACCATTGATAGCTAACTAATTCAAATTGTCTGTGACTCATTGGCCATAAAACATGTTCTCATTTTGACATAAAAAAAATTAAAACAACCCCTTAATACCCCTACAACTAGAGATAGCAAAACCGTAGCCTTCCCAACCAACTGGCTACCCAGTCCTCCTTTTACCTTCAAGTTATAACACCTCTCGGTATTATGGGAAGTCTGCGTAGAATTAAAAACTGTCTAAGTGAAGACACTGCTAGAAAATCCACATTGTATCCACAAGATCTCACAACTACAGATTAACGTCAGTAAATGCTTCTCATCATATTCATTGCAACACTAGGTCCCAGATTACTATTGCTTAGCGTAGGCACTTGTGCAATAATAAATGGCACTTTATGATGCAAAGCAGTGCAAACTGCAGCTCAGATCAACATTTGATCGCAAAAGGATTTTTGCGTCAAAATGAATGCAGGAGCAGCTCCAAATCCCTTTATGCTGCATAGTGGCAACTGTCTGCTAAAATAGGCAAAGTAGGTGTAACAAGATAGAAACAGCCAAGCACCCTTTCTAAGCAAAACCAGATAAAATAAAGGACTGTGGCCTGGCTTTGCGTGAAATCCTAACATGAAAAAAACAGGAGCAAACAGTGGACAAGTATAACAATCCATGGTATCATCAAGAAATTACAAATTTTACACAGTTTTCTACTCATAGACACTTGTACTGGAGGGTGAAGTGTCTTGTGAATTAGAAATGATGGAACCCCTTTGGCTCCAGATGAACTCCATAGAACTGTACAAAAGTGTTTGAGTGGAATGTACCGAAGGCTGATTTAGAGTGTTGACTTCACAGGGTTACCTGAATACCTAGTCAAAGTTACTAATGTGCAAGGTACATTTTATTTGACTAGGCTACGGCTGAGCACAACTCACGAACTGGTGGTATTCCCAAGACATGAAAAATGGAAGAAAACAATTCATAGGTGTCCATGCGATGGGAAAACTACCCAGTCTACGATGTACTTTTTGCTTTTTTGTAGGTTTTATCAAGATATTGTCATGTCTTTTAGGCTAGTCCTGTCATGTATGCCCCCTTTTTACTTACATTGTCCCATCCACACGACAATAACGGTTCTAAACCTAGTAGCTTGCTACTGTCTCTTCGACACCAGGCTCTTAGTAGTCTATCAAAATCCCTGTACCTGACGTACATAAACATGCCCTCAGGCAATGCATAATTATTCTGTATAAGGGTCACCCCTCTTTTTTATCCTTGGCCAACAGCCCGCTGTGCATGATCATATTGTTTTAGAAAACATTTAGGATTGTTTCCAAAACATTTAGGATTGTTTTCTAAACATATTGATTCTAAAAGAAACCCTGGAGTGACCACTCTAGTATATATGACCTTTATTCCCATCTGCAAATGAGAGGAGAATTCCTTCCACGCTGACACGGGGTCCTGCAAGCTGAATCTTCGACACGCAGCGGTCTAATAACCCTTGCGGGGTGTCATCCTCGAAGCAGAGACGGGGTCCTTTATTCTCTACCATCAGGTGGAGGGTTGGTTCTTCCCTGGGGGATTCTTGGCTATAGACATATTTACATATACGCACACATACATGCTACACCTACATATCTAGGCAAGGTACATTTAGGCAAATTACATAGGGCGCGCATTATAAGAGTATGCAAATGCTACTGTCTTATCTGAACTGTATGTGTTCATCTTCTTAGCACTTTGGTAGAAATGTATCTACTGTTTACTATAGTAGTACTTGCGATTTCTTTCGTATGCTTCTGTCTCCTGATTGTTGCAGCAAATATGTTTTACACAAGACTGACGCTGGGCCAATAAATACTTATTGAAATGTCCTAATCGCCATCTTGTGTATTTTCTGAGAATAAGCAAGCACGAGTGACTGAGCGAAAAGTACTGTACTGTTTTCCACGATCCCTGAGGAATCAGGGTTGTCATGTTCAGTGGTTGCCAGAAACTACCTACATCACTGTAAGATACAGGGGGGTGGTAGTGGCACTGTAGAGCTAGCTGGTCTAATGGCTGGCCTATCCTGTGGGGGTGTCCGGAACTGGTTTGGACTCCAAGCCCTCAGTTTAGGTCATCCAAAATGCGCAGGTCCTGGGGATTCCTGGGAACTACACAACATGGCGCCCAACGTTGGTTTGGTTCTTATAGTAACAGTAAAAATCTGAGTAGTTGAGTCGTGCTTTTTCAGAAAGCCCTACTCACACTTTTCAGAGATGTCTGAAGTGGGAAGGGAGATCCGCCTCAGCTGAGCAGATATACCCTGTGTATTGGCTGAAGTTTTAAACAAGCTTGTAGGGATAAAAGGTTCCCACATTGTGAAAAACCCCTAATTTCTAAAACATTTTATTCTTCTCCTTTTGAGAATGACTGAGTCCACGAGTGGTGGTTCAGGTATGGGGGAAGACGAATATGCAAACGCTCTTAACATTACAGAAAAACTACAGACATGCAGTAACTATAACATTGTTAGAACACGGCGTAGCCACAACAGGTGGCTGTGTTACCTTCATGATTGAGGCACACGAGGTGTTTGGATCAGAGGTATTCCATTCTTAGGTTCAGTTCCCGGATGCAGATCCACAGACTAAATTGTTTCACACATACAATGTAGTTGAACCACCAGAAGAATACATTCCATACGAAGACATTGAAGTCCCATTAACTTACCAGCAACACAGAAACTGGTTTAAAGGCGCCCTCCCACACACAACATCCGTCGTAAGAATTGATCCACTCAGCATAGAAAAAGCGACCTGGCCATTCCTAGCGTCATACACTCCACATCCTGAGATAGATACACTACCAGTGGATGAAGTCCTTACAATATATAAAGACAGAGTACGGCTACACAGACACATTGCTCAGTTCTTCATGCGAACATTAACAGTCCAACCTGCGAGAAATGCTCCAGTCGGTCCACAACAGACCACACCTATAATTAGCCCGCAGACACTAAAATCAGTAATGGGGACAATCCCCTCCAAACTGGAGCAAATTCCGTTCTGGATAGCACAAAAAATTGCACAGGTGGATGCAGTATTTCCCATACGGGTCTGCAGGAAAAACATAGAATGCTAACCATTTGCTTGCCAATGGGGATGGTTGCCTCGATTGAGGATTGTACCACTTGGGGAGCAATCTTTGCTGCCGTATATATCAGAATACACAGTACCCCTTCCATAGCACTGATAGCAGTTGTTCCAGAGGTAGTGAAATAGATACAGAATGAGTACGGGGCAGGACCTGTCTTGGACTTAGGGAAGAAACTGATGGGTAATTTTGACCAAGTCTCTGCAATAATGCTGAGCAACATAAAAGGGGAGGCAGCAGCAGGGGCTATATACCACTGCCTAAGGGAAATAGCTCCTATAAATAAGGAGCAAGAGTTACCAAAAATTATCGAAGAAACCCATGCCGCATTAGATAGAGATAGATTGGTAGCCAAACCAGGGAAGCCACAAATGGCGGGTAGTCCCGACAAGGACAACTCGAAGCAAGCACCATCTTCTTCAAAAAAGAAATGGGATAACAAACAATCTAAAAATCACAACAGAAAAGAATTCACGATCAAGGGGTGGGTCTCCCCAACGAGAGTCCTCTGAAAAGAGGTATAACCTTTGGAATCGTGATAACATTAGGAAATCTGACAGGTATCAGGACTCTGATACACGTTCCTTTCATTCATTTCAGGGTTCATCAAAAAACTCGGAGAGGGACCGGTGATCAGAACAATAGACTGAAGATCGACCAAAGACAAAAAGGGAAACACATCGTAATTCAGATTACATTATCAAGCAGGAAGAACAACCTAAAGCAAAACCTTAATTTAAAAAGAAGAAAGTAGCTCGCTTGAAAATTAGACATGCCCAGGTTACTGAGGACTCAGCTTCTGAACGGGGAATGGGCTCTGACGATGCCAGACAGCGTGGCAGAATTAACAATAGCTCGCCAGAACCTGAAGGATCTTCTGGTGACAGCAGTAATGAATGAACATATCACGGTGGAAACACCTTATACAAGATTTAGTGTCCCACATAGACTGTACGAAATTTCACTACAAATAGAGGGGGACATCTCAAGAAAAGTTAAAGGTCTCTTTTGGGAGAACTTAACATTTGGATATGATATCCTGTTAGCAGAAAAAGATTGACCGCCTTAGTTTGTGATGGATTTCCCAAAAGGGGAATGAGTAATTTTGCCTGCTTTCTCCGACCTCGTTCCGAAATCTTTAAAACACTCATACGCGCAGGAGTGGGCGCTAGCACTAGCTCCGGCATTATACCGCAACCATGTAGGGTGGGACGTTGAGTCTACTCACAACAAAATCCCATTAAAATATGCTCCAAATCCACAGAGACAGTACCCTATTAAAAACGAAGCAAAAAGACAGTTCAAAGAAATCTTAGACCAACTTGAATGCCAAGGTATGATTGAGATTTGAACCTCCCCAATGAACAAGCCTTTGTTTCCTGTAATGAAACCTGACAACTCTTATCGTCTAGTTTTGATTTACCGACATTTAAACACATGCACACGAACATTTGCAGTTCAAAACGCACATAGTGCCACATTAATGAATAACATTGTGCGGAAGAAATACAAAACAACATTAGATGTCTCGAATGGATTCTTCTGCAAAAATATAGCTCCATAAAGCAGATATTTGATAGCATATTCTGCCCTCGGCACTCAGCGTCACTTCTGTTGTTTGCCCCAGGGGTATAGGAACAGCCTGGGGCTATTCTCGGCAAGAGTGTCAGAATTATTACAAACATGCGACGAGGAGGCAGTGTTCTATGTTGATGACATCTATCTGACGGACGATGAATTACTTGAACACTTGTGCAGGGTGAACAACATTATTGTGGGATTCGCCAGTTTAGGCTACAAATTTAACTTCAGGAATCAAAATTTGCCCATCTCAATGTCCTATTTTTGGGATATGAGCTATCAATTGAAGGCAAGAGCCTGGCAGCCAACTTTTTAGATAAGAAGTGCATTGCTCTAACCTCCGAAGACTCTGACGGGTTTGCAATCCATCATAGGATTTCTAAATTTTGGCAGAACATACATTCTGGATTATGCAGAAAGAGTAAAACCTTTCTACGACTTAATCAGACCTAATTTCACAGCACATCAGTGGACACAGGAACATACAGATATACTACGTTCCGTTCAAGCTGACATGATAGCATCAAAACATTTTCACACACGTGTGAATTTTACCAACTTGGTGATCTTGGTGGTCCTGGGTTTATCAGGATATACATGCATCACTTTCAATGAAGGTGAGACAGTCCCAATTGCATACAAATCACATTTATACACAAATGCTGAAATGCGATTTGCAGCCAAAGAAAAAATTCTGACAGCAGTACAGATTGCTGTACTGAGAGAAAGAGCACTAGCACAGGGGAAACGCATAATCACTGTAACCCCGGTAGCAACTTTAGAAGCTGTGAGCAAAGCGAGCATTCCAAATGCGAAAGCACTGTATCCACTATGGATACAATGGGCTAATTCCCTCACTGCAACAGACGTAGATTTCAAATACGACCCTACACTGAAAACACAAACGTTCCTGCAGTATGAACAAGAACACCCTCTCCCGAATGAAATCTTGCCTCTATAAAAATATGAATACATCATTTACACTGATGGTTCTGCTCAGCCTGCGATTGGAAGTAAACAACAGTATAGTGCAGCATGTGCTATAGTGAAGGGACGTATGCGAGAGGTAAGATCCATCCCAGCAATACAACTATACAATCTCTTGGTGAATGCACAGTGCAGCTGGCAGAACTGAAAGCCCTGATACTTGCACCACAATATACGGATCGGAAATTCCCCACACTGATAGTGTGCAATTTGTTTTATTGTTGACAGTCTTATAATGAATATCTTCATTACTGGGGCCAGAATGGGTTTAGAGATTCCAAGGATTGCGCAATTAAGCATAAAGTGTTATGGGAACAAGTGGCAAAGCTGAAGGAATGCCTGCCACGGGCTCAAGTTATTCACAACTTGAGTCATCACAGTGTTGGCGTACACGTTGAAGGGAATTCACTGACTGATGTAGCCGCCAAGGCGACAGTGAGAAATGCTGCTGTTGCTAGATTCACTCGTTCTAGCACGAGGATAAACAGAGGCATACTGATAGCTGTCAACGCCTCGAAAAACAGCTTTGCAGTGCCAAAGGGCTTTCCACTCAGGTACTCCTATAAATTAGATGCGCAAAATACACTGTATGCTCAAATTCCAATAAGTGGGGTATAGAGTTATATCAAACATGGATCGCAGATTAGGTTTAATTCTAGCTGCACACGAGAGTCTGGGCTCAGCCCACGCAGGAGTTACTGCTACAATTTCATTACTGAAGTAGCGTTATTGGTCGCCAGGTTTGTCTAAACAAGCCATGGGTTCTGTCCTAAACTGCGACATCTGCCAGCAGATGAAAGGTTCCACCGTAGCACGGCCACCGCAAACACCACTACTAATTTCAGACAGACCTCTCAAATGAGTCTATTTGGAGCACTGCGGCCCCCAATGGCCTACAAGTACATCTTGGTGGCAGTGGATTTATGCTCTAGATTTCTATGGGTTTGGCCTCAGCGCTCGGCTGACACCCGAACTGTTATAAAGGATTTGCGAGTCTTCATTGGGACATACGCAATTGCCACATTACATTCCGACCGTGACCGCCTTAGTTTGTGATGGATTTCCCAAAAGGGGAATGAGTAATTTTGCCTGCTTTCTCCGACCTCGTTCCGAAATCTTTAAAACACTCATACGCGCAGGAGTGGGCGCTAGCACTAGCTCCGGCATTATACCGCAACCATGTAGGGTGGGACGTTGAGTCTACTCACAACAAAATCCCATTAAAATATGCTCCAAATCCACAGAGACAGTACCCTATTAAAAACGAAGCAAAAAGACAGTTCAAAGAAATCTTAGACCAACTTGAATGCCAAGGTATGATTGAGATTTGAACCTCCCCAATGAACAAGCCTTTGTTTCCTGTAATGAAACCTGACAACTCTTATCGTCTAGTTTTGATTTACCGACATTTAAACACATGCACACGAACATTTGCAGTTCAAAACGCACATAGTGCCACATTAATGAATAACATTGTGCGGAAGAAATACAAAACAACATTAGATGTCTCGAATGGATTCTTCTGCAAAAATATAGCTCCATAAAGCAGATATTTGATAGCATATTCTGCCCGTGGCCCTGCGTTTAGCTCACGGGCTTACAAGAAAGCCATGGGTAGTATGGGCGTGGCCTTGCGGTACTCCTCCCCTACCATCCCAAGGGAAATTCAGTGGTGGAGAGGAAAAAACGATATCTAAAGCAATCCTTAACAGCAAGGGTATTAGGTGCGGGTGGTAGTTGGGTAAGTCACCTATATGGGGTCGAGAGGGCACTTAACAACATGCCAAGAAAATTCTTGGGAGGATGTACCCCCTATGAGATCCTGTTTGGGACAAGAATGTGGGTACCTGACCTCGAGTGTGCCAGCACAGCGGCAGTTGTAAAACCATTTGAATTGAATGATTGTTTGTCTGTTTTACAGGAACTCAATGAATTCCGGGCATTACAAAGCAACGTCCAAGTAAAACGCACTGCCAATGGGAAGTGAAACCAGTTCCGGCATGGCCTGCCTGGGTCCCAAAGATTGGGGACCTGGTCAGAGAAAAGATCATGGACAAGAAGGAGTTTGGGCCATCTTACAGAGCACCCGTACCTGTCCTGGCAGTCGAAGGAACAAGAATAGTACTTCTTCCGCCTCTTGCCGTCAAAAAAGAAAGAAGCTTTGTCTCCATTGATCTGACCAAACCGCACTATGTGGCTGATTCTCAACAGTAGGGCACGTGGAGTGCTGAGCAGCCGCAGATCTCCTCTAGCTACTATACAGGAAGTTCAGATGGAAAGACTAATAACGTTTCAAGACTCCTCTGCACAAGATGCAGGAGTATCAAATAATGGAGTACGAATTACACCAGTTGAACTTGAACAACATCCAAATACAACTGAAACGCAAATTGCAATTCGGCCCAATAATGAGATCTACATTAATGTGCCCTCACAAGAAACATCTGCCAGTTCTACAAACTCTGCTGAGCTACCAAAGATAGATCGAACTGCGTCTGGCTACTACATCAACTTCGATGACTTTTCTTCAGATCCAAGTGAACCTGAGCAAACGCCACCCATTTTCCAAAAAAGAGAAATTTCGACAATTCTATCTCTGGCTGAAAAAGACTTTGTGTCCCCTTGGTTGCATATTTGGTTTGCATTGGGAATCCTGTTCCTGTTAATTTGGATTGGCATAGCGACTGTCTTTTTCCTACTATCCTACTACTGAATGGACATTACCCCTCACAACGCTCTGCAGTACAATCTGTGAACTTGGTCCTGATACCACATACGTCATCACATTGTGAAAAGAGAGACGTGTCCCGAGTGAACATTACAGCAGTTCCAGTACCTGATGGTATCGTTTGGGATAGGGTTTCATATGATGTTATGTTATGTTATGTTATGTTATTAATCACTTGTAGCGCGCACGGATACTCAAGAGTGTCCCGGCGCGAAAGCCAACAGCAAAATGTAGGAGCTGAGAGGAGCGGTGGGTTAATTAAAAAGCACGGTCTTTAGCTGCTTCTTAAACAGCCTGAGATCTTGAGTATTCCGCAATTCATAGGGTAGGGAATTCCAGGCCTTAGCTGCCTTGAAGGAAAGAGAGCTGCCTCCCGTTCGTATAAGACAAAAACGGGGGATGACTGCAAGACGAAGTGCGGCAGAACGCAATTGTCTTCGGGGGACATAGAAATCAAAACGACTTCTAAGATACGGCGGCCCAGATTTGTAGAGGGCACCATGGGCAAGAGTGAGAGCCTTGAATTGGACGCATTGCACCACAGGGAGCCAATGCAGGTCCCGAAGATGTTGCTTTATGCTAGATCTGCCAGGGATACCAAGCAGCACTCTAGCTGCCGCGTTTTGAATAATTTGCAACTTTTTCAGCTGATATCCAGGCAAGCCAATATACAGTGCGTTGGCATAGTCAATACGCAACAGAATGAGGGCGCGAATCACCATTTCCTTGGCTGCTCTGGGTAACAGTGGCAGGAACTTCCTGAGCGATTTTAATGTGCCAAAGCACACTCCGGCCAATATTTGTATCTGTGAAGAAAACAGAGGTCCTCACTGAACCAGACCCCCAGATTTTTAACCGGGTTGCCAACAGAGTTAGGCCTGGGATATTCAGAGGGCCAGAGAACCTCCCTGAATTGGGGGGGGAAAAGACCCATACAGAAGTACCTCAGACTTGTCCTCATTGCACTTGAGCTGAGCCTGTGCAAGCCAGTTAAAAACAGCTGAAATACAGTTTTTGGCTAGATCCGGGGACAGGTCGTTTTCTTTCCACGTGAAGAGGAGCTGAGTGTCATCTGCGTAGGCTATAATCTTAGCCCCCAGCTCCTCTGCCAAATAGATCAGGGGAGTAACGTATACATTAAAAAGAAGGGGACTCAAAGTGGAGCCCTGCGGTACTCCCGTGGTCACCTTTTTTGGGGCCGAGGAGAACGGGGGCAGCCATACCTGCTGGGTTCTGTCCTCTAAAAATGATTTGAGCCAATCCCATGCTGGACCTGATATGCCAATGTTTGAAAGGCGGGCCAGTAATTGACGTTGGGGCACCGTATCAAAGGTGGCAGAGAGGTCCAATAAAATCAAGGCCGCTCTGCCGCCTGCATCCAAACATTCTCTAATAGCCTCCGACATCTCCACAAGGGCTGTCTCTGTGCTGTAAGTGGCCGTCTCTGTGCTGTAAGTGGCCCTATATGATGTATTTGGTCCTACTGAACATTTGAAAATTCCACATGTATTTAAAATTTCATTGAATGATTTCATTACCCCGAGTACACTCTCTGATGATTGGGACATTGAAACTGTAAATACTATGCTCACAGATTTAGAATAATTTGCTGCATTTTCTTACAGGGATTTGTATGAAGATACATCTGATTTTGATACCATGTATTGTTACCAGCATTATGGTCATCACTTTTTGCACAAAGCTAGTGTCCCATGCACTGTTAACACTTACCATCAATGGGAACATTGCCCGACACCGCTGAAAGGTAGTTCTACCACATTCTCACAGAAATTTGCATACTTTTATAAGCTTGCACAAACGAATGCAACTGCGAAGAAAATGATGCTGACAAACACCAAGCTTATATATTCAGCACCTTTTATCTCCCAACAGTCTATACAAGGTTTCGAATATTGGAGGGATTCAATAGACACAAAATCCATCTGGGGGACAAAAGAATGGCAGGTTCAGGGATCTGAGGCTTTATTTAGAGTTTGCCTCATACCATTTCAAATAATCTTCCTGAACAGAACAGTGCAACAGACTACCTGCTACGGGTTTGCAAAAAGAAAAGACCTGAAGACACCACGCATCCCCTTGCCCACACCTATTGAAGGTATATTAGATAACACACGGATAAGTGAGGAGATGCTGGGTGCAATGATACAGAATGGTACATACAATTCCTCAGCTCCCAATTGGAAGGGATGGTTGGTTTGGCCTCTCGACACAAATATGTGTCAATCAAGATTCAAGGGTACCACCAGACGGTTTAGCATCCATAGGCCTGACCCACGCTATGTACACACAGACGACCCAGGGGTAGTGACTTCTTATAGTGTTGGGAAGTTATGCCTATAATGGCTAAAAACCTCAACACTATTACAGGTGAAACGACACTTGTCCCTTCTGTCTGATAACATGGATCTTAGGGATTTCTTGCTAGGTCCCAAGAAACCGCTTAAGAAACGCTTCTTATATGCTATCTATAATGAACTGTGGAAAGTCTACCAACAGAAAGCTGCTGAGAGATTACGTAAGATTGATAGAATTAACCTAGAAAAGGCCTTAGCTGTGGTAGACAATGGAATGATCACACTTTCTTCAAGTATTTATTCACTGGGTAACATTGTGTCCTCAGCAATTGACATAATGGAACAAGACTTGACTATTCACAACATGGGCAATCTCAATTGCGCTACATTATGATATTGAGCTGGAAGCTACAATCATTGTGTTCTGGCCACATGCCATGGCGGTACATTAACAGTACAAGTCCGTTTTCAACTTCTGAACTTACCAACAGACAAAAGACCATGGCACGCAGAGATGCAAAGCACACCATGCTGCTCACTGAAAAATTAGAGAAGTTACCTTTTACAGTAGCAGAGTCACCGTCTACGGAATGGTTAATTCATGACTATATCAAGCTGCCAATCACGATATTCCAGTTCCAATACTGCCTTAGATACCACAAGGTAGGCAGTTATGAAGCGTAGGGTGAAGGGTACATACAGGAATCCTGGGAGTTGCCATACAGATATAGGTGTAAAAATAAGGTCACTGAAGTTTTCTTAAGTGGTAGAGACTGTGAGAAGGCTTTGAGTGGGTCGTTAGTGTGCAAAGAGGTCTCGCTTCATGGAGCGTGTAATGCTTCAATAACGAACTTATCTTGCTACTTGAAAGGCTCCCCAGCTGCCGTGATTCATCTGGTTTTCGAGTTACTCTCGAATGGGAGTTATTTAATGCTGAATAATCAAGGCTGTTGTGGGATGGCACCAGGCATTGCATATCTAGTCACAGTAAACTTCAGGGTTGTTTGTTGTAAGCAAGTATTGTTTCCCCCAGCTTGCATATTTGGGTAGGCACCACTATGGCCTTCATTGAATGTTTCCAGTTAAGGTTTGATTCGCTGAGCAGACTGAAAGCCATGTTGTTTCAACAGAATATGGCGTTAACTTCTGCCCGAGAAACGTTTGATCTCCAGGTTGCAGGCAGGTAGAGATACAGGCCCTGGTCCGTACGAACTTCCCAATCCATTTCGGAGAAATGGTTCATCGTATCTTTAACATGTCTGATACGAGAGGGATCGTACACTTATTTAAGTGTATTGGATCAGGTCTATTAACTACATTTCCGACCATCTTCAGAGTAATTTCAGCCTTAATACACTTCGTACTTGGAAGCGTTTTTGGAGGGCTTCCTTTGGTCCTGCTATCCGTGGTGGATATCCTGATTTTAATCCTATTGATTCACAATGGACGTCTCAATCCCTCAAGACATGGAGAGAACACTGCTGGAACTACGTTGTCGTGAGCATATGGTGTTCTACCTGGATACGCCTCAGCTTCGAGAGCTGAGTGAGCATCGGTTCCTATCTTTGAGACCGGTCTGGCTAGACTGTGTCCTGCCTGTGTTTCGCTGCCTCTTCTGTGCATTCGGATGTATGTTGGACCTGTGTCTGACACTTTCATCGGTTGCGCCGCCGGACATAGACGTGCTCCTGGAGCCCTTGCAGGCCCACATGTACAGTTGTCCACAGCGTATTCCCATGTTGATGATGGCATTTCTAGAGCCTCCAAAGGATGCTACTGCTCCTGTTGGAAGGGAAATCGGCTCTGCTCCAGAAGTACAGGCATCGGTTCAAGGCATACAGGCATATACTTCTTCCCCGGTGGCTGCTGTGGGGACCAGAGATGACCATCTTTGCTCACTCTACATGATATTGGAAGTGCTGGAGGGATTGCCACCTTCGGATACGATGTTCAGCGATGTTGAGTCTTCAGCACGGGCTTCATGAACAATCTGGCCTTCCCTGTGCTGGGAACTATTTGGCAATTTTTAAACATTTACTAAATTGAAGGACGAAACTGACTTTGTTTTATTTTTTCACCTTCTCTGCTCTAACTAGACATAATGGCTTTCAAGGTGCTCAGTGTAATAATAACCACGTATAAAAATCCGTATTTGTAAAGCGCGAACTACTCACCCTTACGGGTCTCAAGGCGCTGGGGGCCGTCGTAGAAATTAAGTGAGCTATTGCCCAGAGTCACATGGTGCTGAGCTGAGCTGCCGCAGCTGGGGATCGAACCGTGAGCCCTGTGCTCCGAAGTCAGCTGCCCTGGCCGCTGCACCACACCTCTCCACGTTTAGAGGACCTTTTAAAACGCTTTTAGGGAAAATTTCTTTTTCTTTTGAAGGACATTTTTTTAAGGGCTTTCAGTATTTTAAAAATGTTTTTATGCTTTTAATGGCCTTAGCTTTATTATTATTTAGCTGACCCTGTTGACCTTTTGATGAGGAGTGGGTGTCATGTCTTTTAGTCTAGTCCTGTCATGCATGCCCCCTTTTTACATACATTGTCCCAACCACACAACAATAACGGTTCTAAACAGGTGACCTTTTACCTAGTAGCTGGCTCCTGTCTCTTCAACACCAGGCTCTTAGTATTCTATCATAATCCCTGTACCTGACGTACATAAACATGCCCACAGGCAATGCATAATTATTCTGTATAAGGGTCACCACTTTTTTTCATCCTTTGTCAACAGCCCACTGTGCATGATTGCATTGTTTTAGAAAACATTTAGGATTGTTTCCAAAACATTTATGATTGTTTTCCAAACATATCGATTCTATAAAAAACCCTGGAGTGACCACACTAGTATATAAGACCCTTATTCCCCCCTGAAAATGAGAGGAGAATTCCTTCCACGCTGACACGGGGCCTGCATGGTGAATCTTCGACACAAAGCGGTCTGACATCTCTTGCGGGGTGTCATCCTCGAAGCAGAGACGGGGTCCTTTATTCTCTTCCATCAGGTGAGGGGGTTGGTTCTTCCCTAGGGGATTCTTGGCTATATACATATATACATATACGCACACATACATGCGACACCTACATATCTAGGCTAGGTACATTTAGGCAAATTACATAGGGCGTGCATTATAGGAGTATGCAAATGCCACTGTCTTATCTGAACTGTATATGTTCTTCTTAGCACTATGGTAGAAATGTATCTACCCTCTACTATATTAGCACTTGTGATTTCTTTCGTATGCTTCTGTCTCCTGATTGTCGCAGCAAATATGTTTTACACAAGACTGACACTGGACCAATAAATACTTATTGAAACACCCTAATCGCATTCGTGTGTATTTTCTGAGAATAAGCAAGCACGAGTGACTGAGCGAAAAGTACTGTACTGTTTTCCACGATCCCTGAGGAATCGAGGTTGTTATGTTCAGTGGTTGCCAAAAAATACCTACACCACTGTAAGATACAGGGGGGAAGTAGCGGCACTGTAGAGCTAGCTGGTCTAACTGCTGACATATCCTGTGGGGGTGTCTGGAAGTGGTTTGGACACCAAGCCCTCAGTTTAGGTCATCCAAAACGCACAGGTTCTGGAAACTACAGGACAATATTAGACAGACATTTTTAAGACCATCTTTGTAACTGAGAAAGTTTCTTTTATAAGGATGCTATGATCGCCATATGTACCCTAGAAAATGAAATAGTGTGCCATGCGATTGCAGGTTACATCACCCAAGCTGTAAAAAGAAGGACATCCCTTCTACATTTGGATAAACTGGTTTATGAAGATGTTTGAAAGACAGTTTTTAGAATGATAAGATTTTTTAACATCAAGATACTAGGAGGTTTCTTTTAATAATGTATTTTATTAATTATTTTATACAATGAGTTTTTAACATATAATGTATGGGTGAACAGACATAATATCGAATTTTTAATATCGAATTGCCAAAATATCGAGTTTTTTATATAGAATGGACAGAATATCGAATTGCCAAAATATAGTGGTGCAGAATATCGAAATTCAGGTAAGAAATATCGATTGTCATAATATCGACAGTCATAATATAGTTGTTAAAAATATCGATTTTTTTTAGTGTTTTAAGTGTTAGTATATGTGTTAAAAGTATGTATTATTTTTGTAATGTATGTTTTAATTTTTTTAAAGTAATGAATTTTATGTTATTTAATTTTTGCGTAATTTAATTCCGTAGCGGGTTGTGGGTTTATAGGGGAATAGGGTGGGAAGTAATTTAATTGTAATTAAGTAATTATTTAATTTTATTTATTGGTATTGATAAATAATTCATTGTTAATGAATTATTAATTGGTAATTAATTTTTATTAATTGGTAATTAATTTTTATTAATTGGTAATTAATTTTTATTAATTTTTTAATTGATAATTATATTAATTGTATTAATTTATTATTCAGAGCGGGTTGTGGGTTTATAGGGGAATAGGGTGGGAAGTAATTTAATTGTAATTCAGTAATTATTTATTTTTATTTATTGGTATTGATTATTACTTTATTGTTAATTAATTTTTATTTGGTAATTAATTTTTATTAATTGGTAATTAATTTGTATTAATTGGTAATTAATTTTTATTAATTGATTAATTGATAATTATATTAATTGTATTAATTTATTATTCGGAGCGGGTTGTGGGTTTATAGGGGAATAGGGTGGGAAGTAATTTAATTGTAATTAAATAATTATTGAAAATATTTTTTTGTATTGATAATTAATTTACTGTTAATTAATGATTAATTGGTAAACATTTTGTATTACTTATTAATTTTTGGTATCGAAAATTAATTGGTTGTTAATTATTTATTAATAGGTAATTAATTTTTAATAAATAATATTTATTGGTATTTATAATTCATTAATTATTAAATATGTTGTAATTGGTAATTAATTTTAATTAATTTTTTATTGGTATTGATAATTTTTTTTTTTTATTTAAATATTAAATCATTACTTTTCCTACTGTTGCACTCACTGGAGTGGGAATAGTAATTTTTACCCTATGCTATCCAACGCTTTCCCTACTGTTGCACTCACTGGAGTGGGAATAGTAATTTTTACCCTCCCGATATCCAACCCTTTCCCTACTGTTGCACTCTCTGGAGTGGGAATAGTAATTTTTACCCCTACGCTATCCAACGCTTTCCCTACTGTTGCACTCTCTGGAGTGGGAATAGTAATTTTTACCCTCCCGCTATCCAACGCTTTCCCTACTGTTGCACTCACTGGAGTGGAAATAGTAATTTTTACCCCTATGCTATCCAACGCTTTCCCTACTGTTGCACTCTCTGGAGTGGGAATAGTAATTTTTACCCTCCCGCTATCCAACGCTTTCCCTACTGTTGCACTCACTGGAGTGGGAATAGTAATTTTTACCCCTACGCTATCCAACACTTTCCCTACTGTTGCACTCTCTGGAGTGGGAATAGTAATTTTTATCCCTACGCTATCCAACGCTTTCCCTACTGTTGCACTCTCTGGAGTGGGAATAGTAATTTTTACCCCTACGCTATCCAACGCTTTCCCTACTGTTGCACTCACTGGAGTGGGAATAGTAATTTTTACCCTCCCGCTATCCAACGCTTTCCCTACTGTTGCACTCACTGGAGTGGGAATAGTAAACTTTACCCTCCCGCTATCCTACGCTAAAAATATTGAATATTTGTTATTAATATTACGTTAATATATATATGTATTAAAAAATAAAAATGCATGTTTATTTTTTTTAACTTACATTAAATATTTATTAATATTAAGGTTATTTAAGTATTTTTAAGTATGTTTAGTTAATTATATGTATTATTTTATTAATTTTACATTACTTTTAAGACATTTAAAAAATTCGATATTTTGACTATATTTCTTACAACGATATTTTGGATTCGATATTTTTGTACTTACCTGTTTGTAGATAGGAATTCGATATTCTGGCATTCAATATTTTTTCCTCGATATTTTGCCAGGTCGATATTTTGCTCCTCGATATTCTGTCAGTGATCCAATGTATGGAATCCTGTTTATTATTAGATTCTATGATTCTCTTTTTATGTACTTTTATGGATCTATAAAAAGATTCTGAATAAAGTTATTTTGAATTAAATTGACTTCACAGTTACATGCAGAAGAATAAAGACGTGTATTACTTAGCTCCATGTAGGGCATAGGCCTTTGCGAGTACCAAGGCTGGGGAGAACACAACAACTGGCGACAAGTTAGGAGATAAGTAACCCGAAGATTGACAGTGCTCTCCCAGAGAGTTTGCCTTGGTCTAAGCAAACTGCTCATGCATGCCTCATGTGTTGCAGTCAAAGTGAGGAACCAACACTTAATGCATGTGCAGTCAAAGCGCAACTCCAGCCGCCGTTAAAAATTATGAAAACATTACAGGGAAGTCTACGTATCGATCACCAAGAACCTACTGGTCAGATCATACATAAAGGTACTGCGCTGCTACACAATATACAGTCATATGAAAACCGGAGCGAGAATGCTAAAACCAGTTCAACCAAGTTTTCAAAGAACAGTAATTGATAATCACAAAGTGCAAGATAACGTTACAATTAGATAGTGGTGAACACAACGAGCATGCATGAGAGACACCTAAGAATAAAACAGTTATTTACTCACCGGAACCCTAGTAAAATAAGCCGGTATGACCTCAGCGCCAGGTACCGCAACCCAGTTAGCACAAGGGTTGTGCTCACTTAGCTGGTAACACTCTGAAATGACTGAAGATATCTTCGGAGCTGTGGGATGTTGAGAGAATGGAGGCAAAGACTGAGGCTGTCATTTCAAAAGTCATCAACGATGATGCAGAGGTGAGCACATCTCAAGGCCTTAGAGATGGGTCACATGAACAGGTTCAAGAGAAACAGGCAAGTGAGCTGGAGAGAGCTTCACCTTCAAGTCATAGACGTCCAGAAATGGCTACAACGCTGCCATGTTTCTGAAACCACCACCACCACCAATCAATACAGCCAGAAAGCAAAATATTAACAATAGATAGACTACTTGGATAGAGACATTTGATAATTTCATCGATGCACTTAAAGAGACTGACAACCAAAAGGTTGTCAAGTATCTCAAAACTCTTGCTGGCAATGGTGTAAAAGAAGTCATAAAGAGAATGCTGTGAACCGTTGAAGAAGTCACATATCGTCAGATTAAAGAAGTGTTGAATCTCAAGTTTATTCCAATGCCAAATGTGGATTACGAAAGATACAAAATTCAAGGAGGAATGACAGAATGCTGGTGAAACCCTTTTTTTTTGTATTGTTTGAATCTGTTTTACAATTATACAATACAATGGCAAAGCAAAGGACGGGTAGCATGTTATACAGTGGAAGACATAATGGCATATAATTTAAGCAAAATATTCTGGCAATCATGTTATGCCAATAATACGGTTGAGTTATATTAGTGAGTGAACACCAGTAATCCCGTACAATAGGATAAATATTAGAGCTTAGCTCCGAAGTAGGACATACGTCCAAAAGGTACATATTTGCACAATTAATGAGATGTCTGTATGGCAACACCTGCAATAAAAAATGCGATAAGATGGTACACCAGGCGAGTCATAGCTGACTTTATGATCAGATTCATAAGTTTTGATAAATATTTAGCAATAAGAACTACAACTCCCAACTTAACAGACCACATGACTCGACAACCCACCGCCATTCCCCCATCCTTCATCCCTGATAGATGCTGTGTGGAATACCCTCCGCCAATGACCTCAAAAAATGTGTGTGAAGGGCGTCATGGTTGACAAGACTAGTAACAGCAGCCCGCAGCCACTATCTACATGTCTGGGGCCCCTGCCACTGTATCAGCACTACCGCCTGTCTCATGTGAGTGATTAGACTGCAAATCAGAAAAAATATTATCCCAGTAAGTAGCAATGGGGTACTTTCTCAGCCCATGCATATCTTTCCTCTGCACGGCTACACTTTCTGCTTGTGCCCAGTTGAGCAATGAGTGCTCCCACGCTGTGAGCGGTGGGGGCTCAGAGGATCTCTATCTTCAGGTTATAAGATACTTAGCCACTATGAAACCCAAGTCTAGAAAGTGGGAGGTTACCCTATGTTTCTTGCTCCTGCAATACAATCCCAGGAGGCATATTTCCCACTTATGCAGGTCCGGGTGTTCAGTGCAGGTGATTAAGCTTGATGTGACGCTGGTCCAGTATATATGTAAGCAGGGTCAGGACCAAAGCATATGGAGCAAGTCAGTGTCTACGTGGGTGCAACGTTCGCAAACTGCATCCTCTCTGTCATAAAATCTATTGACATTGATAAGCCCTGTGTACTATATAAAGCTGAATAAGCTTGAATCAGGCATTGCGCTGCATGTGTTTTGGGCCTTCCAATAAGGCGGCCCATTCCTTCTCAGAGCAAGGGCATGTTAAGCCTGCCTACCAGCGTTGCAGTAGAGTGAGGAGCTGTGGAATAGTGTGGGAGCAGAGTGAATCAGTGAACCAGTGTTTGAGGTGTCTGCTTCTACCCATCATGTGTAAATATTGGATCGCGAGATGCATTAGCAGTTCAGTGGTCATATCTCCCCAGTTGTGCCCAAGCGTGGCAAGCATTGAGTTGTGAAGCAAAAATTGACCAAGGGTTAGGCCATCCTCCTCCATTAATGTCTCATACGCTGCCAATGTACCATCCCTAAATAGGTACCCCAGTGTGTGTAGGCCTGCAGCTTGCCATGCTGTCAACGGTAACAACGATATCCAACCCCAACCAATAGTGTATCAGGTACCCGTGCTCATGTGGAAGGGTGAAACTAGGGGAGGATGTGGCTGTGTCCAACAAGTGCAGCCTCACCAGGCACTTAGCAATTCATTGGACTTGGGCAGAGAGGTAGTACTGCTTGTGCAAGCAGAGCTTCATCAACGCCTCCCTGCACCTTGACTTATTCCAAATAAATTCTCGGATTTGTTGGTCAAACGCATGGTAGAATGTGACAGGGATGTGAATAGGAAGGTTAGTAAAGAAGTATAAAAGGTGGGGCAAGACCATCATTTTTAGTAATGCCAACCCCCCTGCTACTGCCAGTGGCAGCGTGTTCCAGATACCATTTGGGCACGTAGAGATGTTACTGAACGAGTGACATTATCTTCAAAAAGGTTAGTCATGGAATTTTAAACCCACACTCACAAGTATAGGATGTGTGCTGCTGCCAGTCCAATTGTATCTCACAGAGAGCAAAGAATAGGTTGGGGATATCAGGATGACAGGGGAAAAGACAAGATTTAATTCAATTTACTCGCAGTCCAGAAATGGTTTCAAAATAGATCAGAGTTGATGCAATTGTGGCATGAATGTTGTGTGTGTTCTTGATGTAAAGCAGCATATCATCTGCTTATAAAGGTATCGCGTCCAGCCTATCACCCAGAGGGATGCACCATTATGTCCTCCTGTGTTACATTACAAGCTCTAGTGGTTCAATTGTCAGGGAAAACAATAGGGGTACTAGCAGACAGCCCTGTCTTGTCTCTCTGTGTATGATAATGGCTTCAGAGAGAAGGGGCCCCATCTTGATCCAGATTAGGGGGTTAGTCTATAATAGTTTTACTAAATGTAGAAAGCAATGGCCAACGCCAAAACGGTACAACACAGCAAAGAGGAACCCCCACGTCAAGGACTCAAAGGACTTTTCATGGTCTAAGACCAGGTATTCAGCACGAGTGATGAGCTTTAGTCATGACTCTAAAGAAGCTGCATAAATTCAGGGAGTTGTTGTGTGCAGGGATGACCCATTTTGATCTTGGTGAACCAAGGACGAGACCAGAGGTGGCAGTCGATCTGCAAGAATTTTCGCCAGGACCTTATACTCGGTGTTGAGCAGAGCTAATGGTTTATAGGAGCTGACGAGTACAGGCTCTTTGTTGGGTTTGGGCAAAGATGACCTTTGAGAAGGCCTCTTCGTACATTATCAACAAGTGTGCAGCCAATTGAGATGCTTCAGCCTTGCACAGCTCCGCCTGTGAACCATCAGGTCCTAGGGACCTGCCAGTGGCCAACGCTTTAATTGCATCTTTAATTTCTACCAGCAGAATTGGGCCACCCAGCTCCATCCGCTGGTCTATGGCAATGCGGGGCAGTGTCAGGTTAGCGAAGAAGGAGTTGTAGGCATCCAAGCTTGAGTCTGTAACTGACTGGGACACCTGTGTATAGTGTATTATAAGCTCATCGTGGATAGCGTGTTGCGTATAGAGGATGGAGCCTGTTTCTTAGCATAGTGCCGCTATTGGCCATTGAGGCTGATCCTGATTGATAAGTTACGCCAAGAGCCATCCATCTCTGTCAGCTGTGGAATGTGTGTGAGCCGATTGTGCAGCATAATTAAGGTAGTGCAGTCTTTCTAACAGTACAACGTGTTTACTCCGCACTTCTGCTAATTCCCCTGCGATACTGGTATCAATAGCCACCTGTGCTTCCAGGTCCAAAAGTGTATGTTCTAACTGAGAAATATCCCTGTTAATTAGTTCCCTCATGTTTCCTTGTATGCCCAGACAGTGACCCTGCAGTGTCACCTTAAAGACATCCCATTTAATCAATCAATCAATCAATCTCTTTATTCGATCCAATTCAAAATACAGATCATAAAAGTACAAAAACATCTTAAAAGCCAAGCCAAATTAACACAAATTACATTCAGTTATGACTACCGTCATTTACAGAATACAAAAATTAATTTCATATGTACATTTGTAGATTAAAATAATTCATACATCCTAAAAAGTTAGCGGGTCGTATAAAAACAGATTTCATCTCTACTCCCAAAGACCATATAAAAATTAATAGCTATCACATAAAAACAACATCAGACCCCCATTATATACATTCTTTTGATAACAAACTTATTAGGGGACATGAATGCGCCTTATCACCCTTCTTGAACACTAAGATCAACAGATTTCCTCCTCCTTAAACATGGCAATAAAAAACTAGCTATCAAAAAGCATGTAACCAGGACGGGGAGTTTCTTTTAAATATGTATATGTAGGACGACATTATCTGATAGTAAGTCTTTTTATAATTGGGAGTAAAAATTTGGATCGTTCCTTCTCATAAAAACCACAAAAATAGTATATGAAGATCAGTTTGCTCTGATCCATGAATACATGCGCAAGGCAACAAGTCGTCGTGTCAGAAATTCATTGGAGGGAAACCCAGCATCAGAGGGATTACATTCAAACGGAATCTCATCAGATTATATCTGTGCTGGGAATTTCCAATGTTCTCTACATATGAATAATCCCCTGCTAATATCAGCGGGGATAGATAATACAACATCACTGATTTCTTTCAACGGTTTACTACTTGACGCTCATGGGCCGCCTTAGATAGGAAGGTCGACTTCAATTTTTGCTTCGAGATCCTTTTACACTCACTAGGAGTGGTGAATAATTCCTCCAGCCCCAGTGCAGTCAAGGATGATCTCACGTACCGGAGCCAAGGAATTTCGTGAGGATTGTGCAAATCTAGACAGTTTTTAATTATAGTCTGGGTTAGATTCACTGTATCCCTGTGCCATATAGAATGATAAAGGGGTAACGGAACTACCTTAATATTATCAGTCACATAATTTAATCAATTTAGTGGAAGCTGTGCCAACGTTGTTGTCAAAGTAGTCCATAATCGGGGACCCAATGGAGGCTCGGAATGGGGGGTCTTCCAACAATGTAAGTTGTAAGCACCAGATAGAAATGGGAGGCGGGTCAAATGCCCATTGTAGTTATAAAATTTGGGGATTGTGATTGAAGTGGGTACATCCCATATACTCAATATGCGTAATAGAGGAAAGCAACGATGGCACACCCACTAACCTGTCAATGTGGACATGCAATTGGTGAGGTACGGAATAGAAGTAATATCCTCGTGTCCGGATTCTGTAAATGCCACAAGCCAACCAGCTCCCCCTGTTGGAGCCAATCTGTCAACATTTGTGCATTGAAAGTCGCAGTTGTGCAGGGTAGCGGGGGGAAAGAGCGATTGAGTTTGGTGTCTAGAACACTATTAAATTCTCCCTGATAAGCAACGGTGTAGTACTCCATAGTGATAGTGTATTCGAAAGCACATGGAAAAAAGTGGTCTGGTCTGAGTCTGGGGCATAAATAGAACCCAGAAGAATGAAGTGGCAGTCTTAGTGGCCCGTAACTATGACGTATCAGCCCTTCAAGTCTAGTATTGTGTCCTCTGCTACAAATAGGGTCCCAGGCCTGACCCATATTAGCAATCCCCAGGCATGGGTGGAATAATTAGTACCAAATACCTGCCCACGCCAGTGCCCTTGCAGCTTGATGCTTTCTGCGTGTATGAGATAAGTCTCCTCTACCAACGCAATATGTGTGGAGCGGTGCTTCAGGTAGGAGTAGACTGAGTAGCCACGCAAAGGCGTATGCATACGCATCACGTGCCATGTAATATATATTAAAATTGGTCATGAATGATGGGAACACAAAGCGTCCGCCTCGACCCCTTCCGATCCAAGGCCACCAAGATCATCTGCGGCGTACCCCAAAGCTCCTCCCTCAGCCCAACGCTGTTCAACATCTACATGGCACCCCTCGCCCACGTCGCCCGACAGCACAACCTCAACATCATCTCCTACGCCGACGACACCCAGCTGATCCTCTCCCTCACCAAAGACCCTCACACCGCCAAAGCCCACCTCCACGAAGGAATGAAGGCCGTTGCCGAATGGATGAGGACCAGCCGCCTGAAGCTGAACTCGGACAAGACGGAGGTCCTCATCCTTGGTTCCAACCCTTCAGCCTGGGACGACTCCTGGTGGCCAACATCACTGGGAACAGCCCCGCCACCCACCGACCACGTACGCAACCTAGGGGTCATCCTCGACGCCACCCTCTCCATGACTAAGCAGGTCAACGCCGTTTCCTCATCCTGCTTCAACATCCTCCGAATGCTCCGCAGGATCTTCAAGTGGATCCCCACCGAAACAAGAAAAACAGTCACCCAGGCCCTCGTCACCAGCAGGCTGGACTACGGAAACGCCCTCTACGCAGGAACGACGGCTAAGCTCCTGAGACGGCTGCAACGCATCCAGAACGCCTCTGCACGTCTTATCCTCGACATCCCCCGACGCAGCCACATCACACCCCACCTGAGAGACCTGCACTGGCTCCCTGTCAACAAGAGGATAACCTTCAAGCTCCTCACCCACGCACACAAAGCACTCCACAACTCCGGACCAGCCTACCTCAACAGACGACTCAGCTTCTACACCCCCACCCGCCAGCTCCGCTCGACCAGCCTCGCCCTCGCCACAGTCCCCCGCATCCGGAAAACGACCGCCGGCGGCAGATCCTTCTCCCACCTCGCCGCCAAGACCTGGAACACCCTCCCCACCAACCTCCGACAGACCCAAGACCTACTGGCCTTCAGAAGACTCCTCAAGACCTGGCTCTTCGATCAGTAGCAGCACCACCCCCTCTTCCCCTAGCGCCTTGAGACCCTCGCGGGTATGTAGTGCGCTTTATAAGTGACATGATTGATTGATTGATTGATTGACGTGTCGCCAATGTTCTGGGTGCAGTGCATGTAACAGCAATAGTGTAGTGGCATATATTGTGCGAAAAGAAGGAGGAGTTGCAGGTCGCAACTGACAATATGTGAATCAGTAACAGAAAAACTTAAATACCAGGAGAGCAGAGGGACAACATGTTTCCACCCAAACAAGTAAATAACCAATCTCAGCAAGAGTTACCCAGTCGTAGAACTGATGGGGGAAAGCTAGGCAGCCAATGAGGGGTACCCCGTATGATTAAGGAGGTGCTATCTCAGGAGCCCAGATTTACATAGGAACCTGAACTATCTGTTTGCTGAAGCAAGAAAAAGTGTAATAAAGATCACTTAAAATCAGTCCAGGCAGAGGACCTATACAATTGACCACTCATTCCTACAAAAGAAGGAAAACAAATGGTTTATACATTACATGGGGAGGGCACATAGATACTTGTCCCCGCAGATATAGCAGAAATGTCAGGCAGCAGCAGTCAGGTATTCTAGGCATCAGACAATTTATTCAGACATTTGCAGTGTGATTTCAGACAGTGCCGATGAGTCCTCTCCACAGGGCCACGTGGTCGAGGAACCATCATCACTGATGGACTTATCAGTGTCCTCATCTAGGTCCGAGATCCGGCCATGTTCATTTATCTCTTCGGCGTTCTGCAAAGCCTGATGTCTCTCATGCATTACTTGTTCCAAGTCGGTGTGTTCTTCAACTGAGAAGAGTGTCGCAATCAGGGACGTCTGCCACACTGCCTCAAAGCTGTCCTGTCCCGCCATTGGTTGCAGTGTTGTACTGCACAGTTCGATCAGCTGTCGAGTGTCCTGCCACCCCAAACCAGTCCCATGCTTCCTCAGGGGAGTTGAAAAAGCATGTCTTTACCCCCGCCGCTACCCACAGTCGTGCCAGAAAGTGGAGTGCATATTGAATGTCAAGTTCACGGAACCTACGCTTAACCGCGAAAAAGGAGCTGAGCTGCTCCTGCACCATTACAGTGTAATACGGAAAAAACATTATTTTGCGTTGTCCACCATGATTTCATGCAGTTTTCGAAGGTCGCACTAGACAGCATCCATGTCTCTGCAGTGTAGCAGGTGGAACAAAAATGGTCTGGGGTTGGTGCCCGGCAGAGTGCCGGGACACGATGGGTGCTAACCACCAAGAAAAACTGTGAAAAAGTATCCTGAGGTAGCAGCTGCTGGAACCATTGCTCCCCATAAGCAATGGCATCTGATCCCTCCGCTCACTCCGGTAAGCCCACCACATGTACATTGTTGCAGCCTGAGTAGCCCTCCGCATCCTCCATGCGGCTTTCCAGGACCTCCATGCATTCCGCCATCAGGCGCATCGAAGAATCAATTTCACGAGTCCTTGGCTGAAGCTCTGCAATGGTCAGTTCAGCGGTATGAACCATATCCAATAGTTTGCAGTGATCCTCATGTAGCAGCATCAGATCTGTTGTCACTGTATCTTTCTTGATTTCCAGTGATTCCGGAGTGGTACAAATCTTCTCTACCACTGCAAGAACAGAGTCCAGTTTGTTGCTAATAGAGAGAAGATCTGTCTGAGGAACCAGCACCACTCAGCAGCCTATCGTGATCAGCGGCGGGCGTCGAAGACAGACCATGTGTAGCTGTGCGTTGGCGACCCATGTCACCGAATCACAGCAGTCCAATCCTATGCAATTCCACGGCACCACCTGAGGCCCTCTTGTCAGTACCAAGAAAAGAGAGGGACATGACAGCACGAGCAGCCCCAAAGCTCCAGGAGCACAGTAGTAGGTACTAGGCACACATACCAATACAGAGGCACTAAAAAACCTGTTGTAGCAGCCATCACTGGGGGAGTTCTAAGTGGACGCCGCAGACCTGATGAAGCAGTTGACAGTACATTCACTGACAAGAGGGCTCAGTCGGTGACCCGGTATTTGTAAAGCGCGAACTAATAACCCCTAAGGGTCTCAAGGTGCTGGGGGCCGTCGGGGAGATTAAGCGAGCTATTGCCCAGAGTCACAGGGTGCTGGGCTGAGCTGCTGTCGGTGATCGAACCGCGAGCCCTGTGCTCTGGAGTCAGGCACCCTGGCACTGCGCCACACCTCTCCCAGTGTATAGACTAACAGGCCATACGGTAGACTGCAAAGGGCCTATCAGTGGACAGAGAACAGTCACTCTCAATGTCATGTTCAATTGCAGTGCAGGAGAGATTCCAGCATCGATTATGGGCAGCTTATAATCATGTATCTTTCAACAGTCAAGAGCAGTGGCCTACAGGAGACCGCACATCAGGCCTAGTCAGATGCGCGGGAGGCTCCATGGTGTGATCCATGTTTTCTAAACCTGGTATGCCTGATATGTACCTGGTATGCCTGATAGGTACAGTGCGTAGTGTTGGTGTAAACACTACCACAACTAAAAGGCTGCCTGATAGTACAGTACATACTTTGGATAATGCACCTAAGACTTTGCACTAATGACTGTTGACAAGTATACTGAAGAAAGCATAGAAACAATATTGCCATAACAGCAAGTACCTGATAGCATAACACATGAGATCGAATTTGCTCCAAAGCTTCATAAGCCATGTAGTATTTTATGCATTACACATGAACACTTGGGAAGATACAGAACAAAATCGTATAGATAGAACAAGCTACATAGTTAATTCACGCTTGTTTTGTTGCTTAACATTTCTTCTTTTAAGTTTTAGTTCATGTGTAACGCAATGACGTCCGCCACCGTACTCTATAAGAATGGCCACGCCCTGATGCCGAACACGGTTAATTCCAGTTTTCCTCCTTGGTGGATGTCCGGTGTCTTCTGCGTGCCGTTCCGACTCTCCCGTTAAAGAGCTCTTCTTGAACAGCATTCCACGGTCTCCAGAATCAGGTAAGAGACATCTGTTTAGATTTAATAAACGCCCGAGCGGAATCGGGTGTCATAAACAGCTGTTCCCGAGTTAGCGCTTGAGACAGGAGTCTCGTTGGTGAACTTCAGCTATTAAAGGCAGAGACTCATTTAAAGTGACTCTTAATAATATTTAGTGAAACGTCCTTTTAGTTTAAGAAGAACTAACAATAACAATATTTTGAAGACATGGACACTGTGCTTGTTCATGGAAAAAACAATGCGATTTATTTTTCCTATTTGAACATTTCGTCCTACTGTGACATAATTCACACGAACGATCTTTTGAGACAAGTATGAGTTTTGGAATTCCAGGAGGCACCCCCCAAAGCAGGAGGTGAGCAGACCCAATATTAGGGCACCCTGCATAGCGGAGAGGTGGTGCACTCCGGATGGCGAGATGAGTGTTGCCTGAGAGCCATAAGGAGGAGGGGCCCGCTGGGCCGCAATCACTATGCAGCGACCATGAGGCAAACTACCACCAGAGGCCGCTAAGTCCTCGTGAAGAACTGTTCTCTTCCCCTCCTGTGTGGAGACAATTTGGCGCTGTCCTGAGACGGCTAGGATGCGCGCTGCCTGTAGAGAGCCTATGTGTGCTGAGTAAATGCCCTGGGAATAATTTTCACACCAAGTTGAGAACAAATTACCAGAGATAATTGCAACTCATTGATGCGATGGGAATCATGCACCGACCTTGATGGACACGATCGAGAATCCACACGTGCAACGGAAGCGGTGAGTGACCTGACTGTGGATTTGCATGTGGCCTGCATAAGGAAGAGGCGCTCAGCGACCGTGCTTGAGACTCCGCTTGCGAGCCCTTGCTCCTAGATGGGGAGCGGGCCTTGAGACGGGAAGACTCAGCCCCTCTTGATCTGCAATCTTGACCCTCCTTCGCCTGCGGTCTTAGAATTCTACTGGCCTTTTATGCTGTGCCTGCGCCCTGGGGAGAGCATTGGCCACCTTACTGGGTCCTGGTGCTACGACCACTAAGCGCCTCAGGGAAACGACAGGTAGCAGCCTGTCCCCTCCCCGGTAGGGACTTGACCAAGTGTTGGGATAAATAACATCCAGATATCCTAGCTTTGCTTGGACGCCGTGGAAGATGGGTAAATCCTCCCGCAGAAAGGAGCAGGACCTGGAAGAGATGAGCACCCTACCGATTGGTGAGATGACTGCACCCTGGCTGATGAGAGCCACTGGTGACCCCACGCTACAGGAGATACTCCAAGCCATAACTGCCTCCCGCGAGGCGCTAGAGTCTAAGATTGATACTATTGACACGGATTTGACCCTTCTACGAGATGACCATAAGCGCCTTGCAGAGATAGTCACCGCAAATAAACGATCTCTGGGAGAACTCCCTCCAGCCATGGAGACAATGCAGGAACAACTAAAAGAGGTGGAGGCTAAGGTTCGAACATTAGAGATCAGAGCAGAAGATGTTGAAAATCGCTCTTGGTGCTACAACATCCGAGTGTTGGGTTTTCCTGAGAAAGTTGAGGGCGCCGACATGGTTGGTTATATGGAACACTGACTGCGCACAAAGGTGGCCCCTGAAGGCCTCTCTGCATTCTCCGCTTTTGAAAGAGCACACCAGGTCCCGGCGAGACCCCCACAGCCCGGGTTCCCCCGAGAACAATTGAGGCGAGACTCTTGCATTAAAAAGACCAGGGCTGTATTTTAGCACAAACCCCAAGGGGGAGGAGCTCAGAGTTGACAATGTCACAATGCAGATTTTCCCAGACTTCTCCAGAGAGGTCCACAGGCAGAGAGCATCATACCAGGAAGCTAAAAGGAAATTTTGACAGCTGGACCTAAATATGCAATGCTGTTCCCGGCGAAGCTGCGAGTGGTGACCCCGGGAGGTGCGCAGGTTTTCACTCCCCGCAGGAGGTGTGAGATTGGCTGGCAGACCAGAGAGGACCGAAGACAGACATGGGTGATGGACAGTGGCAGCACCATCGACCTCGCTCCCATCGCAAGCGGTTGCTGTGGACTTCTGCCCCCGCTTCTCAGGCTGAGGCGCAGCTTTGGCAATGAAATGTGATGGAAGTGGTGGCCCAGCTGAGCGGAAGACAGGCAAACTTGCGATCATCAGGACAGAGCTCTCCCACCCAAGAGTATGATTCAGAAGCTGAGTAGAATGCTACGGAGGTCTCGAGCCTGGGGATGCCCAAAGTGACCCCGAGAACATTGGATGACATCATCTGAGACACTTGGTGTACTGGTTATGGGTGAGGGGGGATTGCAACTTTAAATGCTGTACTGTTTCTCCTGAGGGGCACATGCGACACACGTGGCTAGGTATATTATAAGTTGTGCCTTCACCTCTACTTAAATAAGCTTGATGGGATTCAATTAGCTGGGGGGCTCATGAACCACCACCCCCCTCACTACCAAGTGTCATGGATGAACTTCACGACTGTTGTTGAATTATTTTGCTGTTTGGATGGGTGGCGTTACTCTGCTCATCCTGGGGGAGTTGGGTTTTTGGGTTTTGTTCTTTATATAGGGTAATGATGAGTCATACAATTCAAACCTATGTGTTTACTCTGAGCATGTCAGGAGGGCGGGGCAGGAGATTGTAGAAGGTCCTGAGTGGAGTCGCTTTTCCCCCGAGAGACTACTATGACTGGTCACTTAGCTTATAAATGCTTAACATGGAATATTCGGGGTATGAACTCCATGGCAAAACGAAAAGTGTTTTCTCATCTGGACAGCAGTGGAGTACATATAGCGCTCCTGCAGGAGACACAAAGAGTAAATTAGCACAGAGATGAATCTGGAGGGGTCAAGCATATTACACTACATATTTGTCTACGCCAGGGGAGTCCTTTATCTGGATTAGAGCTGGGGTCTCCTTCCAGCTAGTAGACACGTTGGTAGATACTGAAGGTAGATTTGTAGCGGTGCGGGGATGACTAGAGGGCCTAGAGATGATTATAGTGAACGTGAATGGGATCACTGACATAATATCGACTACAAAAATATCGAATATACAAAATATCGGCGTCTAAATATCGACTACAATAATATCGACTACCTATACTTATTTATAAAATTACAAAAATATCGAGTACACAATATCGTAAATAAAAAATATCGTTCACCACAATATAGAAATGCTAAATATCGTTACATTAAATATCGTTTAAATTTTTATAACATACAACATTACAAAAATATCGAATACCAAAATATAGACACCAATAATATCGACTTTTTACAAATATCGACTATATAAAAACTGCTCAATTAAATATATCTTTAGCACCAAATATAAATTCACATTATAAAACAATATAAAATACTTAAACAACATAATAAAATAATTTGCAAAGACCACAATATATAAAACAATATATTTTGGCTAAAGAAACGTATTACAATAATTAAATATAAACTTTAAATATATAATACTTGCATTATTTCACATTAAAAACAACATTTAAATTATTTACAAAAAGTAAAAAGATAAAATATTTACTTTCTACTAACAGTTTCTTAATTAGCGTTTCCCTTATATGGAAAGAAAGTGCCAAAACAATAAAAACAATTAACTTCAACAAATAAAATGCTTACATTTCAAAATACACCAATAACATAAAGCAACCAATTAAATAAACACTATATAAACATCAAAAACATACATCTCTTTTACACTTAAAAACTACAACAAAGAAGAAGGTGAAACTGTGCCCAACTGTTTCCTGAAAGAAAACTTTCATTACTAAAAAAGAAATTTAAAACTGCACTAAGGGGCCGATTACGATGGCGGTCGGTGTTAGTACCGCGGTGCCGGCGGTGCGGAAAAATGCCTTCTACCGCCCGCCAGCAGCGGTCCTCACGGCCACCATATTATGAAGGGCAAATATGCCCCATTTCCCGACCTCCGCGGTGCAACGCCGACCGCCATGAAATTGCGCCCGCCACCGCGCCGGTGGGAGCCAATGGAGACTCACTGCCGTGCGGAATGACGTCCCGTCCGCTCAACAAATTACGATCCGCCAAACAACCCGTCGAACCGCAGGGGAGAAACCGCCCTTCCAGACACGGCGGAATCTCGACAGCGGAGCGTGAAACGAGACTTCCGGAGACCTCCACCAGGAGCCGAACGCCATGGATCCAGCACTACACGTCCTCCCGGTGCTGTACGTGATACATCACCAGGCCAACATCGCCCGCCGCGGACGCCGCCGCAGGTACGTAAACAAAACACAATACAACACAAAACAGAACACAAATTCCACGGGCTGAAACAGGGCACCTGGCCACACCAGACACACTGGTGTGGACAGGAACACATCCATCAGTGTACCCACACATGTCTCAGCTAGCACCAATTCACACCCTGCATCAAGCCCACCAAAGTACCGCGAACATAATGTAATGTGTTGCTGACGACACCGCAGCGGTGAGCATGCGGGAAATCCATCGCACAAAGCAGAATGCATGTACAGCAACGGACAGGCCAGAAATACCACAGGCCACCACCACCACCCACCACCCACAACTCTGCCGCACACAGCAAGAAACATGCCAATCCCCCCCTGTGCACCCCCATGTCCAACACCAAGCGAGCTAAATCCACACCCAGCAGCACACAACTAACACCTAGGGAGACAGACACAGCAGCATTTGGTGTAGATCAACACACAGCACAGAGGCACAGGCCCAGGGCAACACACACACACACACCACAACACCACATAAATGGCAAGAAAGCAGAATACAAGCACAAAATGAACATACACACAAGGAACATACAGACTACTGGACACACACCCTGCCAACTCACACAGACATACCCCACACCGACACACAGCCACATACACAGACTACATGCCACCAGCAATGGAGCACAACATAGAGGAAAGCAAAAATGATGTGCACACAAATGGGAGGGCAAGGAGACAACCAACAACCAGGTGAACAGACACATGCAGGACAAGGAACCCAGAACAACATCCACACCCCATCCAAGCACATGGCTGGCACAGTGAGTGAAGTCAAACAACAGTCACCTCAGTGCAACAACTCAGGGAGACAGCAAGGTAACCCATGTATAGGGACAGGGATGAAAGGAAGGACCTCAAGTCAAACAGTGAACAGCAAGTACACATGAGTATCACACAGGGCACATTGGCACACTCAATGACTGCCAAACACAAGTAGGAGTCCCCAAACATACCCCCTCATATCTGCAGCACACAATCCCAATGCCAGACACACAGAAGGGCCTACATAATGTCCAGACAAGATACAGACAAACAATCAAACCCCCTGGGGGCATCCACAAACATCACACACACACAGGGATTTCAGTACCAACGTCTGCACCAAAACAAAAATGGCAAACACAATTCAAAACAGAAACACATACAGAACCACAAAAATAACACACAGCACCTGTGCAGCCAAACTAGGGGAAGGCAATGGGAGCACACATACAACAGGAGTGCACCACCTCATCAGTCAGGAAAAATGCATGGGCTACATACCACAACACAGACAAGAAGTGCACCATCACAGAACAACACAGACGCATCAAACTCACAACAGATGCACAACACCACAAAACACATAGCAAACACAGCAGTACATCAGGGGATGTACACTAGGACAGCACAAGGCAACATACACCCACAGCACTGAATGCACAACAAGCAGTGTGTGCACACAAACACACAACAGTCCCACACAGCCATGAGTCACACGCCAGTAACACACACATCAACACACACGACAAAGCCACAACCAACACACCGTACAACCCTTGACCACCCAAATGCACACCATGTAAGTAACCGTTGTGACTAGGACGACTGCCCATCACAACATGACTACACATCTACACTGCTAGGCATACATGAAAGCAAGAACGCACATACATGTTGAGCCTGGTCAGCCTGCCTGCAATCCCGTGTATATGACCCCTCTATGTGTTTGCAGTGCCCACATACCAGGATGCAGTAAAACATAGCCAACAGCAACAAGGAAGGAACTTGAGTCTGGTATGTCACCGAAAACAACATCAATGAGCCCACAAGTATCCGAGTCATGAAGAACTGAAGTCCCCGTCACCCCTGTAAAATAAATGATAAGTCAAACAAGCCAGTGGCACAGTTGAAGTGGCACACAGAGCATGTGGCACAGTAAATGTGAGACGTACAGGAAAAGCCTTATTCAGAAAGGACAATGACACAACTGACAACATGAGCAACTGTTTTTATTCACAAATAGCACTGATAGGAAACAATATCAGACAGGACCAAGGCACAAGATGCAGAGCCTGAACATGAGAAGCTGCACAGGCAGGGGGCAAACTGCAAGGCCAGTGGCCAGTCCAAGGTGCAGACAGAGACAATGAGAAGCTGCACAGGCAGGGGGCAAACTGCAAGGCCAGTGGCCAGTCCAAGGTGCAGACAGAGACAATAAGAAGCTGCACAGGCAGGGGGCAAACTGCAAGGCCAGTGGCCAGTCCAAGGTGCTGACAGAGTCAATGAGAAGCTGCACAGGCAGGGGGCAAACTGCAAGGCCAGTGGCCAGTCCAAGGTGCTGACAGAGACAATGAGAAGCTGCACAGGCAGGGGGCAAACTGCAAGGCCAGTGGCCAGTCCAAGGTGCTGACAGAGACAATGAGAAGCTGCACAGGCAGGGGGCAAACTGCAAGGCCAGTGGCCAGTCCAAGGTGCTGACAGAGACAATGAGAAGCTGCACAGGCAGGGGGCAAACTGCAAGGCCAGTGGCCAGTCCAAGGTGCTGACAGAGACAATGAGAAGCTGCACAGGGAATGTGTGTCACCAAACTCCGCCATGGTCAGCAACACAGTCTGGTGTGACACGATGGGCAGCACAGGTACCGGTGTGGGAGAGACAGGTCTGTGACATTGATCAACATTCAGACCTGGCTGTCAGTCTGACTGGGAGCTGACTGTGTGTCGGGCACAGTTGGACCACTTGACTGGGGAGTGAGACGCCCAGCTGAGGAAGAGCTATCAGTGGCCTTGGACGCTGGAGGGCTGCTTGGACCAGGTGGTGTAGTGGCACGTGGAGGTGGACTCAGGCCGACGTGGGACACAGTGTGGGAGGGAGACAGTGGAGGGGTGCCTTTCCACTTCTTGGGGATTCTAAATGGCTTGCCTGTCTTCGTATCAATGGGAAGTGGTGTGGACACAAACGGCACACTCAGCACCAAGGCTGCCGCAGGTGCACACGCTGGACCTCCCTTTGGGGATGTGCTGGATCCAGAAGGACGCTTAGCCTGGCATTGCCTCTGCCCCTCCATCCCCTCTTTACCCTGTGTGCCTCCTACAGTGCCCTCCTGTCCCTGCTTCACTGGACTTGGAATGGGAGTAGAGGTAGTTGGTGAAACAGCCTTGGATACCTTACTATGTGTAGCCTTGCCAGGCCCCACCTTCACAGTGGGCATGGAGAGTGTCTGCATGCCTTTGCGAGACGTTTTTGGGACCACAGAGTCTGTGGCCGGGGATTGCTCTGAGGCTTGTGACCCTGAGTACTTCCTCCTTGAATCATGTGCCTTTGCAACGCCTGACGGGCTCTTCCCTTTGCGCTCTGGGGTTGTTTTTCTCTTTGTAGGGGAAGGTGTCTGTGACCTTGACCGCTTGGGCTGCTGCTTCTGTGTGCTACGTGTGCAGTATCGTGACGTTGAGGTGTGTCAAGCGTGGTCACCGTCATCAGACGTCGCCACTGGCATGGGGGTGGACAAAGGGACTGGAATTGGACTACGAGATTGAGCCAGTTGAAGTGCAGCCGCCATTGTGGAGGACATTGTCTGGACAGTGCGGTGCAGCCCACCCACGTCTGAATGGATGCCCTCCATGAAAGCTAACACCTGTGCCAATTTGCGGTCGTGGTCTGACAATGCATTGAGGAGCCCTGTCTGCCCCACACACAGCTGGCGCATAAGGTCCACACACTCTGCACTGATGGCAGCAGGGGGCACAGGGGCAGGGGCAGCGGTGCCTGTAATGAAGGACACCCTTCCCCTCTTTGTGGTGCGAACACGGGCAGCAACAGAGGAAGTGGCAGGGAGGGTGGGCACTGCACGCTGTGTGCTGGAAGATGTAGCAGACTCTCCGTTCCCTGTGTCCTCCAAGATGTCTGCACCACCGCCATCATCAGATGATGTTGAACTTTGCGTCTCGGGCTGTGATTCCTCCAGCATACTCCTATCCCCCTCCGAGGCGCTGGTCACATCTGTGTCACTGGGATCCTGTGCAGCTTTGTGCTTGTTTCACCACCACTGGTGTCCGTCCCCTGTCCCTCCGTGCCCACGGGAGATGCTGCATAACAGAGAGACATGTAGGGTCAGCAAAGTGACAGCAACAGGACAAACATATTCAAGCAAAGCAACACTGAGGATGACAAAGTCTACATGTTGCAGGCCACCCCGTGCAATCTCACCATGCAGACACACATCACTACCTCAAACAGTGCGTACAAACATCTAAACACGGCACAGCTGAGCTATTTGATGGGCAGACAGCACAACATCGTGCATGTTGGGGGGTACAAACACTAACACCAATGGACCAGGCCTGCAGCACACCACCCACAATGCCATTGAAATTCCCAGGATTGGAAAAACATCAGTAAGTGCATGTATGTAATATCCGTGACTGCCACACCCAGCACAGGGGCCACTTACAACCCACTGCATCACAGTAACCACATCACGTACACCAGCGCAGGTACAGGCATGGTACACATGCAGCCACTCACAGACAAAATCAACCTTCACAGAATACTCACCCCTAGCTTGCTGTTGATGCTCCTTCAAACGTGTGTCCAGCTCAGGCTGTGTCACAGCCAAGATGCGGCACATCAGTGGTGTCAAGCTGCGTCGTGACAACCTGCCACTGCGAGGGAGTATCCCCAGTGTCATCTCGGCAACGTTCTTTGCCAGTCGTGATATGTCGTCCCACCTCTTGTGGCAGTGGGTGCGCCGGCGGTTCGACACTCCCAGAGCCCGCACCTTGGTTGCAATGGACCTCCACACGGCCTTACGCTGGTGTACCTTGAGCTGCAGGTGTGGGAGACAAGAGGGGGAAAACATCAGTGACACACTCTCATGGTAAAACCTCTCTCTCTGAACAGTGGCATGACACAGACTCATCTCCACACGGCAGATATGGGTCATTGATGTACACTCATGCGATCCACACAAGTATCACACTCTGTACAGTCAGTGATGTGTCCTTGTCACATTGGGCGTGGACAGTCCATGCCAGGTAGAATCACACAGAGATGGACAACGAGGACCCACACAAACAGTCACATGAACAATAACTGTCCAGAAACATGCATCACCAGATAGCTGTCACACCATATGGATGTGTACACAACACATGTCCATCCACCCTTCATGTCCATGCATTTAATGTGTGGGTTGCATACACCCCCTTAACAACTAGGAAACAGCATGTCAGCCAGTGCATTACACAACCCCACACTCTCAGGCACATACACCATCTGATCGACTACATGTGTGCCCCCTTGCACTCACACCCCCACTGTTGGAGACTTACCACAACATTTGGGCCACCATATAGCCGTGGGTACTGTGTCAGCACCTCGTCCACCAGGACATCCAGCTCCTCGCTTGTAAATGGACTGGCACGGATCTTCTCCGTCCTAGCCATCACTGTGGACATGAGACGTCAGCGGCGGCAGTGGGCGGTGAGGGGTCCCAGGCAGCAGTCCCTGGAGGCAGCAGCAGGTGAGGGGTCTCAGGCAGCAGTCCCTGGAGGCAGCAGCAGGTGAGGGGTCCCAGGCAGCAGTCCCTGGAGGCAGCAGCAGGTGAGGGGTCCCAGGCAGCAGTCCCTGGAGGCAGCAGCAGGTGAGGGGTCCCAGGCAGCAGGCTCTGTGAGCAGTGGAAATGTGGTGCTCCCTTCCACACATATATAGGGCCCTGGACTCGTTTCAGTGGTCATAGTCTTCTGCCATTGGTGTTCCAGGTCAGCCTTCTTCAAAAGCATCCAATGACCGCCTCCGCGGGGCGGAGCACGCCTACCGCGATTATTGAATCTGCATCATGCCACCGCGATAGCGGTCCCCATTGGCTGCAAGGGCATGGTTCATGGCGGTGACACACCGTGGGGTCCTGGCCGGCGCTACCGCTGTTTGATTGCCATAGAGTGACATGGGTGACCGGGATGTGGCTGGTGGAGCATGACAAACGCCATCTGCAGCTATGTGGAGGGCCATCACTAACACCAATGTGTCATGTGCAGCACATGACACACTTGCGTCAGTGGTGGGCATCGACACAGGTACAAATGGTGGTTGGCATGCTCCGCCACCCAATTCACGGACAGTATGTGCGTCCGCTATGGGGAATATGCAGCACCACATCGTACACTCTGTGCGTCATTGTGTTTATGGGGCACGTTTAAGGCACCTACGGACAGTTCTTGTTGTGTGTGGATCAATGGTCATTACTGTGCTACACACAGTGGATACGTACAGTGGCACATGGCACTGGATAACATTGATATGGTCTCCTGTCACAAATGTCAGCCACTGTGTAACGTCTCACACCAAATGGAACACTGTACTCCATTATGTTGATCAATATTTACACACAATGTCGTATCTGCCACCCATGCTGACCACTATCTCACACCTGAGCCCATGTGTTACACTGAAAACCCAGATGAACTCATTCATTCAGCATGACTGTCATCATTGGAAACAGATGTCACCCTGTTGTGTTATTGCTAAGACCAATTACATGCTGCATGTTATGTCTTTGTACACACTGGTAACTCCTGCAGTGTATGTCCACATGTACAGGGGGGCTCGACCTGCTAAAGGATGACGAGTACTTCAGCACCACACCTGGCATCCGTTGCATTATTATTGTTTGTCACTTGGGTAGACGGCCAGAGCAGATGTCTTTGCTACATGTCTGCCACCTGTAAACAACAGGGACCTATGTGGTAGTGTCAGGTCTGTGCTCATGTTGTTTGGACTGTTGTATGTGAATCAGTGACATGTACATTTCAACAATGGTGCTTAGCTACACTATGTTTTTGAGTGTTGTGCTGTGTTCCGGTGCTACTCACCTGCCACCAGTGCATGTCCATTGTTCACATCAGGAATGTTGCGTTGGCAGATGGACTGCATGCATGGTTGTGGATTGTGCTAACTGTATATAGTATGCGACATTTGTCCACAGGCTATGGGTGTCCAGTTTTGCCCGTGCAATGTGTGTGCACTGATTAGCGGGAATTGTCTGCAATGTTGGATGGTCAGCACAAGTGGCACACGTGTGCAGTGTGTTGCCACCAACACTAGTGTATGTGCATGCTATGGGGTGCTAGCCATCCTTGCTCACCATCTATTCCAGCACTGTGTGGGTGGATCACATCTGCTGGTGTATCAGGATGGTGTGGGCACCCAAGACAGGTGAGATGTACCTTGACTGTTGTGCCTGTGACACTCATCCAACTCCGACATTTGGTCAATGTGAGGTACCAGTGTCCCACTACTCATGCACAGCCAGCATGTTTGTTAGATGTGGGATATTGATTGTATGCTGTGTTGGGCCTGTGGAATGAGGGTCAGGATGCATGTCCTTTGGGACATGTGGTGTAAAATTACATCCACTGTTGTCAGGTGTCTGAGCCAGTTGTCCATATGTAATGCATACAGTCTGTTCATGCGTAGACTTGTTGGCATACTGGCTTGGCATTGTCCATGTAGTGTTGTATGTTTGTGTTGTGGCACTGTTGTGTCTTGAAACAGCTGGATGTGTATCACCATGGTATGTGTTGTGGTGCACATGTGTCCTTGGGCTATCCCTCCTTGATGCTGCATGTAAATGTCCAAAATGGGGGAAGATTAAGGGTGCATACAGGCCCTGCTGATCACGTCCCTCATCTATTGTTAATGTGTGCCACATTGGCTATCAGTGTGCTTGTAGAGAGTATTGGGCAGTGGGGTAATGGTGGCCTGTTACAGTGGTACACATACTCTGCACAGGCGTGACATCATCTGTCACTGTCCGACTTTGTATTCAAGTCAGCAGCAGATATGGCCTGTGTACTGATGACATTGGCACATGTATGGGTTTGGGATGTGAATGTCATTGAATTTGAGTGTGTTCGAAGTGGCACTGAGTACAAAGATAATCCCAATGATCTATCCACATTGTGTTGTTGATGTGTCCCCTGCAATTATTGGCCAAGGAGGTGTGGCAGGTACAGCAGCAACGTGGAAGCCAGCAGTGTCTCTGCTTCACACATGTCCTGTGTCATGTACACCCAAGGCTGAGTCCACCTCAGCTCGATATGTGACTCTTGGCATTCACATAGACAGTGTTCGTATTGTGTCTACTGACTGTGCACATCCATGACAGTTGTACAATTAATCTGTCTCATGTTGGGACAACACTGAATTGCACTGTGTGCTTTCAGGGATGACAGTCAATGTTAGCGCTGTGACAGGACAGACTTTATGAATTTGTGCACATCCTAATTTATGTTGCTATGACGTGTCCCCTTTCATCTCACCTAGGAGGCGACCTAATGTGTTTCGTACCTTCACCCTGCTGGCTAACATGGAGGATACCGACATCATAAGGCGATTCCGTCTGGATCGGACAAACCTCCTGGAACTTTGTGCACTATTGGAGCCACACCTGCTTCCACGCAGGACATACCCAACAGCACTCACGCCAACGGCAAAGGTGATGGCATTCCTACATTTCGTGGCTACGGGATCCTTCCAGCAAACTGTGGGCATTGCAGGGGGGATGTCCCAACCAACATTCAGCATGGTGCTACGTGATGTCCTGTTGGCTATGATGCAACACAGGGACCAATTCATACATCTCCCCAGGCGGCATGAGTTGGAGGATGTGAAGGGCGAATTTTATGCACTTGGACACGTTCCTAATGTAGTTGGTGCAATAGATGGCACACATGTTTCCCTGATTCCACCCCAAGCACGGGAGCATATTTACCGAAATAGGAAACATTATCATTCCATCAATGTGCAGGTGGTGTGCCAGGCAGATATGGTCATCTCACACGTCTGTGCAAAGTTTCCAGGTTCAGCCCACGATTCACACATAATGCGCAACAGCATTTTACCACAGCTGATGGCCAATCTGGCGCCGGAGCGGGCATGGATTGTGGGTGAGTACAAAGGGTCGAGTCGTGTGCTGTTTGTGTGCCATGCTGTCCTCGGACACATGTCAGACACTCAATCTGTATGTGTCTTTCACACTTAGGTGACTCTGCATATCCCAACGGACCTTGGTTGCTGAGTCCACTTCGCAATCCCAGGACACCAGCTGAAGTGCGCTACAACAATGCCCATGGGAGGACACGTCGGGTCATTGAGCGAACATTTGGACTCCTGAAATCGCGTTTTCGATGCCTCGACAAGACCGGAGGGGCTCTGCAGTACTCACCCATCAAGGTGTGTCAGATAGTGGTAGCATGCTGCATGCTACACAACCTGGCCGTGCGGAAGCGGATCCCCTTAATCCAGGATGATGATGACCAGCCACAGCCCCAACCTGCAAACACCCAAACGTCAAGTGATGAGGATAGTGGAGAGGAGGAAGGTGTTGGACAGCGTCAGCAGCTCATCAACAACTACTTCACTTGATGGTCAGTGGCAATGTCAATACTGGCTGTTGTCTGATGATGTTGTGCTTGGTGAATATGTGTATGTGAGTTTTGTGACTACAGCATGTTGCAGAGTCAGTGCTGGCTGCAGGTGTGTATGGCAAGGGATCTTTTGACACAGCTACTTGATGTCTATGTTGGTACAGTTGCTCCTTGTGACATGTGCATATTGTCGTACCTTGATGTGCTGTGTTGTGTGATGGTTGTTAGTCCACCACCTGAGTAGCAACTGATGTTCTGTTGTGTTTTCCTAGGTCCCTTCAGCCTCTACTTGCCTGCGAAGTATCCCTGCTCCTGTGACATTGTAATCATGGGTGTGAGTTAACATACTGTGATGAACATGGAACAGTGACAACTACATTGGTGCGTTATTAGTGTTTATTTACAGTGGATACATGTGATGTAGATGTGGATATTGACAGATTTGTGAATGGTGAATAACAGATTTGTCAGTGATGGTAGATGAGACAATAGAGTATACACTAGATCAGTATGGCAACACAGTCCAACAGTCATTTGCCATTCCCACGCCATTGTGTGTGGGGACAGTATGCAGGGTACACAGCAGGGTGAAGAGGGGTGCCATCATGGCTGGCTACTTGACTGGCTTTTGCCAGGCTTTGCCACGGGATGCTCCCAATGATTTTTTCGGGCGGCCCCTTGCTCTTTTGGCAGGGGGGACACAGGTGCATGGCCAGTGGTGTCTGATGAGTCCCCATGCTCGCTGGACGCAGGGGAGGGTGGGGGTCTGTCATCCTGCGGCACAACGGAGGGAGCTGTAGGTGTTGGCGGTGCCGCATGCCTGTCCCTGAGGACCTCCACTAGCTGGCCCAGGAGGTCCCTGATTTGGCCCATGCAGGCCACGAGTTGGCCCATGCGGTTGTCAATTGAGCGCAGCATCTGTTGTTGCTCACGGGCATCCTGCTGAGCCTGCCTCAACTGTCCCTGGGCGTGTTCATAGGCCCCCACAACTCTGTGAATGTGTGCCAGTGATTCTGTGGCAGGGTCTTCTTCCCTTTGGGTCAGCCTTGTCCTCACACCTGGCCTGCTGTCACGGCCCTGTTGCCTCCGTCCTGTGGGCACCGGCCTACTCTCCCGTACCTCCGCAGTTGTTGTGGTCTGGTTGGCCTGTGGAGCAGGGCGAGTGTTGCAGGCAGCAGTGGTAGTGGTAGTGGTGGTGGAGGTGGTGGTGGTGGCACAGGTCGTTGCAGCAGGGCTCTGCGTTGATGTTGTTGCTGAGGGTGGTGGGGCTGTGGGGTCCTGGGAACATTACGCCCTGCCACACCAGATGGTCCGGGTTGGTCCTCCTCCTCATCATTATCCAGGGAGTCTGCATCCGAGGGGAGATGTTCGGGAGCTGGTGACTGGCTGTGCTGGTTGAGGTTGTCGTCCTCTGCAGTCAGTTGTTGGTCACCTGTGGGACAGGAAGTAGATGGTAATTGCCTTACACACCTCAGGGTTGCTGTGTTTGATGTCTCTTATTTACATGTTATGCTACACACAGTTGCCTTTTTCACACATTGTATGTCTGCACAGTGATGTGCCTCATGCCATGAAGTGGAGTTACATTCATCATTTCACAATGGTGTGACCTGTGATTGGTTAGCATGCCACACGTCTAGTATTGGTGATTTCAATGTGAGGTTGTCATCTGACAACTGGCATGACTACAAGTTGATGTTCAGCATCTTTGCTGATCACTCTGCCTGGCAGACATTACCTGTGTGCATGGACTAGCCATTGTCATCACATGCATACCGTTGACATGTCCTGTGCTTGTATTTCTTTATACAGCAGACCATGCTAGTTTGGTTTTCCCATGGTCCTTCATGATCAGCACCCATGTACGCTACAGAGGGAAGTCTGGGTGATGCATGTCAGAGGCCCGTTTTCTTGGACATATTTGTTGAGAGTCACAGTTCTGTTTCTGTCACAGTTACGTACGCTGAGCTGTCTGCATCCTGTCAATGGCTGTGCTTTACTTTTCTATTTTTGGATGAAGTAGAGCCTCATGTTGTCATGTCTCCCAATGCTTTTGTTGAGTGATGGTGGTGTGCATGCACTGTCTGATTACCTGTGCAGTGTCACTTTGGTTTTTACTTACAGACACATGCTTCTGGGTGGGGTGCCCCAACCTGCTGAGGGGTGGGAGAGGGGGCCTGTTGGGAGTTGTAGTGCTGCCTCCAGATACACATTCCCCATCCCTGTGAAGATGGCTACCTACCTGTTAGGTGGTGGGGGAGCGTTCAATGGCTGACACATGCTTCTGGGTGGGGTGCTCCATCCTGCTGAGGGGTGTGAGAGGGGGCCTGTTGGGAGTTGTAGTGCTGCCTCCAGATACACATTCCCCAAGCCTGTGAAGATGGCTACCTACCTGTTAGGTGGTGGGGGAGCGTTCAATGGCTGACACATGCTTCTGGGTGGGGTGCCCCAACCTGCTGAGGGGTGGGAGAGGGGGCCTGTTGGGAGTTGTAGTGCTGCCTCCAGATACACATTCCCCATCCCTGTGAAGATGGCTACCTACCTGTTAGGTGGTGGGGGAGCGTTCAATGGCTGACACATGCTTTTGGGTGGGGTGCTCCATCCTGCTGAGGGGTGGGAGAGGGGGCCTGTTGGGAGTTGTAGTGCTGCCTCCAGATACACATTTCCCATCTCTGTGAAGATGGCTACCTACCTGTTAGGTGGTGGGGGAGCGTTCAATGGCTGACACATGCTTCTGGGTGGGGTGCTCCATCTTGCTGAGGGGTGGGAGAGGGGGCCTGTTGGGAGTTGTAGTGCTGCCTCCAGATACACATTCCCCAACCCTGTGAAGATGGCTACCTACCTGTTAGGTGGTGGGGGAGCGTTCAATGGCTGACACATGCTTCTGGGTGGGGTGCCCCAACCTGCTGAGGGGTGGGAGAGGGGGCCTGTTGGGAGTTGTAGTGCTGCCTCCAGATACACATTCCCCATCCCAGTGAAGATGGCTACCTACCTGTTAGGTGGTGGGGGAGCGTTCAATGGCTGACACATGCTTCTGGGTGTGGTGCTCCATCCTGCTGAGGGGTGGGAGAGGGGGCCTGTTGGGAGTTGTAGTGCTGTCTCCAGATACACATTCCCCATCACTGTGAAGATGGCTACCTACCTGTTAGGTGGTGGGGGAGCGTTCAATGGCTGACACATGCTTCTGGGTGTGGTGCTCCATCCTGCTGAGGGGTGGGAGATGGGGGCTTGGTGTGTGTTGTAGTGCTTTTTGTCTGTACACATGCATCCCAGTTGGTTTTGTTTAGCTTTGTGCTTTTTCAGGTTGAGTGGTGCTTACATCTGTGTGACCTGTTTTGGGTATTGTGGGTCAGACGAATGTCCTTTGGCCTAGGGGTTGTAGGTTTGAACTTGTGCAAGACGGTACATGGCAATGTGATGTTATACATTGGTTTGTACTTACCAGCTTCCAGTCCCCGCGGATTCCTTCAAGACTCTCTGGATGTAGGATTCCAAGGACCTTCTCCTCCCACGGACTGTATGGTTTGGGTGGGATGGGAGTGCCTCCACCAGTCCCGTCAGCCAGCTGACGGTTCTTGGCCCTCTTCCTCTTCACCACGGTCTTCAGGTCATGCCACCGCTTCTGTATTTCCTGCTTGTTGCGGGGGTGGTCCCTACTGCATTGACCTTATTGACTATCCTCACCCACATTTGGGTTCTTGTGGCTAATGGGGTGTGTTGGACCATGTTGCCATAGAGTTGTGGTTCAACTCTTATTATCTCATCTACCATGACTGCAAGCTCTGCATCAGTGAATTTTGGCATTTTGTGTGGTGCCATGGTGTGTGCTGTGCAGATGTTCTGTGGTGCAGTTGTGTGGGTGTTGTGGGTGTTGTGGGTGTTGTGGGTGGTGTAGGTGGTGTGTGTGTTGTGGTGGTGCTGTGTGCAGGTTTGCCTCTCCTTTGTTCTCTGGGGTTGGGACCTTCAGTTGTGGAGTGTAGCAAAGGATTGTGGTCAGGGAGGGGCTGGTTTTATGCTCGGCTATGGGGGTGTGGCAAGCTGGTATGTTGCTGTCAGGTGTGTTGTGTGTGTTGTCCTGTGATTGGTTATTTTGAATTTCTGGGGCTGTTGTCATTGGGCACTTTTGGTTTGTGTTGGGACAGGTCTACTTCAGTGTGTGCATTGTTTGTTTTTTTTTCTTTTTTTTTCAACGTCCGCCATTTTTTTGCGGTTCCTCCGCAGCGGTTCCTCGGCAGCGGTGGCTATGCTGCAGCCCTTCCGCCGCCTATCGGATTCGTCACTGTTCACGCACGATGCGGTCGGATTCATAGGTGGGTACCATGGTGGTAGCGGGGATGTCATAATGTCACGGGCGGTTACTCCGTGTGCATGGCGGCGGTTCTTGGCTTTTCCTCTGAGTATCCGGCCGTTGCGGTCGGATTTTGAGCTGGTCCGGCGTGTGCGGGCGGTTTTTCGTTGTCTCCCGCCGCCGCGGACGGATTATTGTGGCGGTTCATCGTAATGTGTGCGGCGTTTTTCCCGGTGGCCATGCGGGCGGTTTTTTGCCGCTACCATGGCGGTCGGTATGTTTTTCCGACCGCCATCGTAATCGACCCCTAAGTAAGTAAAACTGTTTTTAAAATATTACAATACTACTAACCTGCAACAAAAATTATTTCTAAAACCTAATTAACTATTCTTTCATTCCTTACTTTTATATCACCTCTACAGATATCCTACAAAGCCAGAAAATTATTTCAGAAATACTCACCAATAAAAAACCAATAAATGTAAGTATATTCTATTTTTGCCAAACTGACCTAAAAATATTTTCAAAACGTTATTCACTAATATATATTTTCTTTTTATCTATCTCCTCTACAGCCAACAGCAAAATCTTCCAAAATAATTCTACAACTACTAACAAAATAAAAACAACTAAAAAGTAAGTATATCATTTTCCATTATTAAACAACGTTAAATACCCACCCAAATAACAATTTACCCCTAAAATGCTTATCATCTACAAACAATAGAATTAAATTATTAATATGTTTTTTCCTCTTCTCAACAGAAATTACATCAACTAAATAGAAAAGAAAGCTTGAAATTATTTCCTAACCAATTTCATTTACATCAAACTAAGGGGCCCATTAGGATGTCGGGCGGAAGCACTACCGCCGTGCTGGCGGATGCAAAAACCACCAGTCACCGCCTGCACGCAGCAGTCCGCACGCCCGCCCGATTACGATGCGAAAAGTCAGCCAAACACCGCCGGCAAGCCAGCGACACCGTCCGCCATCAAAGTGCGCCCGTACACGTAGCGGCGCAGCACAATTGACACACACCGTCCGACGAAACACGTACCGCCCGGCGTACAAATTACGATGCCGCACACAAACTGAACCCACGGCTAAGAGACACCGTACGTCAAACCGAAGCGGTAACACGAACGCCGAGCACGGACACCGAAGAAGCGGCACCCCCGAGCATGAATCCAGCACTGCAGGCCCTCCCTATGCTCTATCTGATGCACCACCAAGGACGCAACGTACCGCGAAGACGCAGGTAGGCACACATACAACAAGTGCACGCAAACAGCACACACAGTGCAAGGGCGGAAAAAGCGGACAACCCCCACCCCAGCGTGTACACGACACATCTACCATAGCACCCACATATGACACACAGGCCAAATTGTAACATCTCGTAACACATGTGTACACACCACCTGGGACTAGGAACCAACCACCCCGTCACGGCCCCAAAGCGGCGATGACGCTGCCACACATGCGCACAACGCAGAGGCCAACCGCAGCGCCATGCATGCGTCGCACACAGACACAGGGACACAACCAAGCAGCACACACACCAGCCCCACCCCGAACGCACATGACACGTGACAGGCCTGCCACAGACATGTCCCCAACGCCCAATTCACGGACAACACCCAACGTCACACAACCGACGCACACATGTCAGTGAAGTCACGCAACAGCAGGACACACCCCAGTGCAACAAACATGGCGAAGCACACAGCGGCGGCAACACCAACTAGGAGAAGCAGGGCCCCTTCGGGAAGAGGAACGCCAGTACCACACTGAAACACCCATACCACCCTGCACATATGAACAAGACATACAAAACGGAACACCAAAGAGCCCGGGGACCGACAACAGGTGGCCCAAGAATAACACTCACACACAAGGCCCAACGCAGAGCGGAAAGGCAGCCTGCCGCCCACACAAGGGAGAGCAGACAGCACTGAATGGCCTTCCATTCCAACTCCGAAACCACAGCCCTATGAAAGAAGCCGGTGAATACAGCCATTGTCCAATAAAAGACCAACACAGGCATGCAGAGGAGACCGACCACAGGGCAGATAGCGCATATCACAGAAGAACACAACGGACGGGAAAGAATAAAGCAAACACTCCCCCATGTCGGCCCCATGCAAGTTAATTGGAAGGAGTCACACATCACTGACCTTGAACTGTCTGAGAAGCATGTGGGATGAGGGCCCGTGTCCTCCGCACAAGCCAACAGAACACAAGTCCTGTCTCCCTACGACTACACAGAGCTCACAGCAACCTCGGAGCGTGCACATTGCAGACTGCACACACAGCCGGAGCACGCCACCACAACGCACCGCTGCAAAATGGCAACCGCAACACACCTACCCAACTACGCCGGACAGGTCAAGCTGTACAAAACCAACCTGATACATATATTGGGATGCGAACTCCTGTCCCTGCTGAACGTCAGTTACCGATTGACTTACCGCATCACATTGTTCAGCTGCGTCATACCCGTCTTCTACTGTCGGAGGTGTCCCTACCAGCATCCCGTGGAGATGTGTCTCTCCAACCCGGCATGTCTAAAGGCGGACCTGCTAGCACTATTCCTCCCTCTGGACGCACACGACAGGGCCTGCTCTGCCTATGGGGGCATGGCGTATGTGGCCAACATCGCACCCGCACTGAAATGGGACCACTGTGCCTCCACACGACGGATCATCGAGCACAGCTACATCGAATGTCACCCAGCATGCCCCATCATGGTCCTCCAAGGGACAACTTACGAACAACACCTTGACAGCCACCATCCGCTACATTGGCTGGCAAACATAAACACCACCAATGACATGGAAGCCCTGCTGGGCGGCATCGCATACCTGACAACCTGTAAATTTGTCGGACCCCAACGCAGGTTCCCCGATTGACCTATGATGTCCAACCCCGCACCCATGCTTAGCTTCCGCACGGACTGGCCAGTCACCACCACAACAGCCATACCAAACGACCGGCAACAATTACCACACCATCAACGACATCGCCATGATATCGGATATGACCGGGACATGCACACTGTTCCCCATCACATCCAGGAACACCGCATGCATCGTGGGAGGCAGTGGCATGGGGTCTGTGTATCGCACCCACATGGACGGAACTGCACGAACAACCAGGACACGACATGGATCCAGCGCCCATGGACACACACACCGCTCAGTGGACATGAATAGGTCGCCTGGAGTCTGTGGGTGCTGCACCCCTCCCACCCCGGAAATCCCATACCAGGACCTTTGCACGGACGACAAGTGCAAACAACAACAACACGACCCCAGTGACTGTGACATGTCCAGTAACCAACACATTGCAACAACAAGTGGCACGCCGCTGCATGCACGCAAGTACATGCCCTGATGTCATCTCACATGCACGCGTGCATGAGGAACAACCGCAGCAAACCTGTCACATGGAACTGAGATGGACTGTGCCCATGATGCCAAGCGGTCTGGTAGGCTATACGTAAATGTACATTAGCACAGCCTTGGCCAAGCAGATGTAACTCTGAAGCCCACATCCCACATGCAACAGCCAATCACATGTAACCCCACACCCTATCCCATTTGTAATCATGCTCAGTATATCCTCAACATGTATTCCGCTGCCAGTAGTGTCCACTATACTGCATCACAGAGGACAGAAGACTCAATATAATGTTTGAAACCAAAACTGTCTTCGCTGACTCATTTCACAAGTACGAATGAGAGAGGATGAGAGTATGTGAAGTACACGGCAGTCGTGACATGACCATGTAGTCCACTGGTATTGGATGTCAACGCAAATGAGTAGCACAACTGTGGAAGACACACATGTGTCGTGTGAAGTCGTATGGACGCAGTGCTCAGGTGGGTGGGTGCGACGGGTAGATGCGCACATGCCAAGTTGGAGCACGCCGTGTTGGGAGGGGTCATGAACAGTACACCACCGCTTCCCTGGGCATTGTGAGAGGACACCTGTCGGGGGGAAGTGAACACGTGTGTGCACAGCAGCTGGGCACACGAACAATGCGGAACCAGGCGCACACGTCAGCCCACCCTCCGTGGACTAGCTGGATCCTGTTGTGCGCCCGCCATGCCCCTTGACAAGGCACACACAGCCCCAGTCGACCAGGTGTAACCCCAACATAGTCAATCCGCACAGGCGATACAGGGCACGGGATGGCAGTGGAGCATGGTGTGTGAGAGGTCTCCTCACGCTCCTCCTGGTCATATCACGCAGGCAATAGAACCTCAACGTGTAGCATGGCACAAGTCAAATGGAAGTGTAGGGGGACGCACCTCAGCACGAGCAGCACTGACGTCACGGGAGGTGGCTCGCACCATCCCATCCATTGCCCATTATACCAACCACGCCACATGCCATTGCGACTAAGTGCAAGCGCGTGCGCCACCACCCCCGAGCCCTCCCCAGAGAGGCCAAAGAGTGAATGTGTGGGCCATCAGTCACAGACGGACGCGGCCTGGCCGCAAGGGCAGCCACTGCCACTGGGTGTCGCAGGTGGCGGATCCGGAAGGCGAAGACTGTGATGCATAGTCCATGCAGGCCGGGTCTCCATTTGGGGCACCACGCAGGTGGACGGCGTCCCGCCACACATCATACCCTGAGACAGCCCACTCGTGCAACTGGACCCACACATACACTCCTTGCCCTCTCTGGTGCGAGCTTGGGGCTGCCTGTGCAAGCGCTAGCCTCGCAGGTGCACATGCATATTGGGGGAGCGAGGGGAGGACATGAGGGCTGGGGCGAAGATGACTGTATCACTGTCAGTGAGTACAAGGGATGACCCAGATGTGGAAAGGAAGAGACGTGTCCCGTGTGTACTGCAACTAGTCGCCAATCCAACTACCCCCCATGTCCGGAATGTAAGCCCGCACCTAGGCCCGCCCATCCGCCACATCGAATATACCACCAGCACAACAACCTTCCCATTCGAAACACTGACTGGGGGTGGCGACCAGTGAACAAACATGTGTAGCCTACCCACGCGTACATGTGGGCCCTCCATGATCCATGTCACCTGCGGCAAAGTCATGACATGCGCAATGAGGGAAGTGAGGTGAGCTGTCCGCCCCACGCACAGAAGGTGCATCAGCTCCACAGACCCAGCAGCGAGTCCAGCAGGGGTCACATGTGCAGGGGCAGCTGTGCCTGGTGTGAAGGCACATGCACATGGACAGCACATCGACCAATGTGTAGTCTGCCCACATCTACAGTCCATCATCATGCGGACATAGGAATTGTACACAGGGCAACACATCTTAGTGGGTGCACCCACCGTGACCAACAATGCGCAATCATCGACGTACCCGCCCTGTGCATGGCCCCCACCCAACGGAGGCACATCCAGTGCCTCCATCCCACACACACAAGCCTTCCACGGAACATGCTGTGTCCAATGGTCAGTACAGAGTCAGCGCCCATCTGGTGGATCCTGAACAGGAGACACATGCACACACATGATAGCTCCCACTATGTACGTCTGCCACCTGGCACGTGCAATGTAACCTCTCACCTGTGACGTGTGACTGCAAGCACACAGCCGTCTTGGCATGGGGCTGTCAATGTGGACACCTGTCAATGTTTCGGGAGGTGTGATCCGTACAGTGCTGTACATAGGGTGCAGTGCTGACACCTACTACTGTCTCATATCCCCTCGTGCCACAGGTCCCACTTGTTTTGGCAGCTCAGCCTGTGCCCACATCGTCGTCGTCGTGTGCCATACTCATCCAGCCTCGGAAGCAGTGCCATGCTCAGCAGACATTCATGTTGCCGTGGCGTTGCCGCTTGACGAATATGCAGTCAGTCCCCATCAGCACGCCCCGCAAGTCATTGGGGCCTAGATCCCCATGTGCATGACCATGGCAGTGGTTTGCATCACTAGCCATTGCCATTGGTGGGAGACCTGTGTAAGTGTATTGTGGCCGTGCCGTCCCTGCTTGGCAGCTGGGCTGTGACTCATGTGCTTGCTCAGTCATGTCAGTGATGTGAATGCGAAATTGCTATGTGTTGTGTTGCTCTGACATGTGTCCACTGCCATCTTCCCTAGGCGGAGACCGAACATTGACCGCCCATACCAATTGCTGGCGGACATGGAGGATACTGAGGTCATAAGGAAGTTTCGGCTGAACAGGCCAACCCTGCATCGACTGTGTGCCATGTTGGAACCCCATCTCCGTCCCCGCAGGGTGTATCCGACAGCATTCACCCCCACGGCTAAGGTGATGGCCGCCATGCATTTCTTCGCCACTGGGTCATTCCAGCACACAGTGGGCAGTGGAGGAGGGATGTCCCAGCCCATGTTCAGCAAGGTGCTGAGGGATGTACTGGCAGCCATGATGCTGTACCGAAACAGGTACATCAGATTCCCCAGGGCTCGTGAATTGGCGGCAGTGAAGGGTGCATTCTATGCCCTTGGCAGGATCCCACACGTCGTTGGTGCCATTGATTGCACACATGTTGGCCTTGTTCCACCACAGGCCACTGAGCACCTGTACCGCAACAGGAAGCACACGCACTCCCTGAATGTGCAAGTGGTGTGCCTTGAGGACATGGTGATAACCCACGTGTGTGCAAAGTTCCCAGGCTCGGCCCATGACGCACACGTAATGCGCAACAGCATCTTGCCACGACTGATGTCCAATCTGCAACAGGATCGTGGCTGTATTGTCGGTGAGTATGTGGAGTGGTGTAGCGTGCTGGTTGTGCGATGCTGTCCCCTGTCCAGTTGGAATAGCAACGGTTCTCTGTGTCCCTCACACCCAGGTGACTCTGCGTACCCGAATGGGGCATGGCTGCTCAGTCCATTGAGGAATCCTCGCACCCCAGCAGACGATCGCTACAATGAGGCACATGGGAGGACCAGACGTGTGGTCGAGCGTACCTTTGGCCTCCTCAAGTCCAGGTTCAGGTGCCTGGACCGCACCGAGGGTGCGCTGGCGTACTCCCCACAGAAGGTGTGCCAGATAGTGGTGGCGTGCTGCATGCTGCACAATCTGGCCATTCGGAAGCAGATCCCCCTCATTGTGGATGACGGAGATCAACCAGGGCCCCAGCCCGCAGACCAGGACAGCTCGAGTGAGGAGGACAGCGGAGAGGAGGAAGCTGGGAATGTGCGCCAGCAGCTCATCGCCCGCTACTTCACTTAACGGTGAGTGTCCATGTACGATGGCTGATGTGTCTGTATTTGTGCAGGTGTGTGTGTGCTGTGTCAGGGTGGCCTTTTGTTCACTGCGTGCTGTGTGTCAACGCTCCATGCCCAGGTTAGTATGCCACTGATGGTGGCTGTGGCATTGTGCCCTATTGCTCTGTGCGATGTGTGTACATTGCTTGTAGTTGTTGACATGTACTGTGTGATGGGTGTGTGACACACTCATTGAATGTGCTCCTGTTCTGTCTCCCACCCCTAGGTCCCTACAGGCCCTCCGGTTCCATTGCCATGCCACGCATCAGGTGCCGTTCCGCTCAAGGTGGCCGTTGTATTCCGTACAATTAAAACACAGGGCATAGACAGCAGTTAGTGGAAGAGGTGCATTTATTTCAAACTGTGACGTGATTGTGTGTAAGGTGATGACAGAAGTGGTGCGTGCAGTGACAATGAGCTGTCGGTCATGGCTGCGTGATGCTCAGGGTGTACCCACTGGTTCTATGTCCATAGTCCAACACACACATGCCATCCAGATGGCTGTGTGGAGTGGGATCGTAGTCCAAGTCAATGCAGTGGGTGGTCAAGGAAGGCTGGCTGGCTGCCTCACTTGCGTCTGGAGCGTGCGAAGTCCTCCCGGGAGATCTGTTTCCACTTCGGACGGCCCCTTCCACGTTTGCGAGGGGGTGCCTGCTTGCGACCTGCTGGTGGTTGAGGTGTGCTCACTGGCTGTGGACGCAGGGGAACTGGACACTGCTGCTCGACCCTGCGCCCCGGCAGGTGGTGGCAGAGGGGAGCTGCTGTCCCTGGCTGTGACCTCACCGCCACCACCAGCTGGCCCATGAGGTCCACGAGTTGGCCCATACGGGCGTCCATGGACCTCAGCACCCCCAGCACCTCACGCGTGTCTGTAGCTGACCTGGCCCATTGTCCTTGGGCCTCTTCATAGGCCCCAAGGACTCTGGCCATTTGAGGCAGGGCATGGCTCCCAGGGGAGGCTGGCGTTTCCCTGACCCTGCTCCTCCTACCAGTCCTGCTGCCACCGGCCTGCCCACTAGCCACATTGCTCACCACGGTCCTCACCCTGGCTCCCAGGGTGGATCCAGTCGTCCGGGCCACCACCTGCGCTGGGGCTGGGGCCAGCGAAGACGTGGTGGCGGTTGCAGCAGTGGTAGTGGCCGCAATGACCGTGGGTGTGGCCGCAATGACCGTGGGTGTGGCCGCAATGCCCGTGGGTGTGGCCGCAATGACCGTGGGTGTGGCCGCAACGACAGTGGCAGCAGGGGGCTGGGAATGTTCAGCAGCCCTGGATGATGGGTTGGTGGGTAGGAGGGGTCCTGGGGAGTGGCTGGACCCTGCCACACTAGATGGGCCTGCTTGGTGGTCCGTGTCCGAAGAGGAGGACAGATCCTCCACATCCGTGTGTCCTCGTTGGGGGCTTGTAGGCTGGCTGTGCTGGCTGCTGTCTCCATCCCCAGCATCCAGCAGTTCGTCACCTGTGGAGAGAATGAGGTTTGTTATTGTGTTGCACCTGGCGAAGTCTGTATTGGTTGTCTGACATTCTCCGTTCGTGCACTCTCGTGCACGTGTGTCCCGGAGGCGGGTGTGTGGCTGTACAATCTGTTGTTGTGTGTGCTTGGCAATGGGACTGTGTGCTGTGCACATGTGGCATGGGACGGATTGGCCATGCCGATGGGTGTGTTGCTGTGCCCCTACTTATTGTGACTCTGGTGTATGCGGGCTCCTGGCCCATCCTGGGTCTGGTTTGTACTTTGCTTTTGGGGTTCAAATGGGACGCTTAGGAACGCATATGGCAACATGGGGGTCATGCCCCAGGAACGCATTTGGGATGGAATATGCTTTTGGGCTACATGCTGTGAGCCATGGGTGCCGAACGTGACATGTGTTGTGGCAGCATGACAGTGCATGGTCTGAGGTGTGTGCATGCCTGACATACCCTGCATATTTGCTGTCTGTTGTGATTACTGGACATGGCATTGGACGCATCGTTATGAGTGTGTGATGGTTGTGTGCCACCCGACGTATTGCAGTTGTCCCATCTCCTTGGTGTGCGTGCTGCCCTGTGCCATGTGCATCACTGCAGTGCTCGGGGGGTGTGGCCCATGTTGTGTGTTGTTGCTCACAGTGTGGCGTGCGCTTCATTGACTTCTGGCACATGGTTGGTCATGGGCATGTATCTTAGCGTGACTGCTGTATGTGTGGCAGCTGTTCGGATGACATGCCTTTCATGAGACTGGGGCTGACGGATGGGATGGATGGTATGTTGTATGTGCATGGTGTGTCTGTGTGTTTGATGGGTTCAGTGGTGTTCGTGTGCATTTATGTTGTTCCGCTCTGTTGCGTCTAGTGTTGTTTGTCTTACATAGGCGTAGTTGTGGGGTGTGTAGTTGACAGGCAGTAGGGGCTACATGGACAGGACTTCAATGGTGTTTCGGTTGTGTGTGATGGGTTGCACAGTGGCTGCCGTGTGGTACTATATTCAGTGTGGCTTGTGCATGCAGACGTGGCTCCTTGGGTGTTGCTGTGTCTGTGATGGGTCATGTGGGGTGTGAGTCTGTGGTTCATGTCCGTGTGCACATTGTTCACTTGTTCGTGACGGTGGGCGGTGCTGCGTGTTCGTCTGCTACGTGACATGTCCCATGTGTTGGTCGTGTTACGGTCCTCATGCCTCCAGTAATCCAGCCCTGTCCAGTTTCCCACCTGCAGGTTGTTCGTGCGTGCACTGTACTGGATGCCACATGGTTCTAAGCGGGGGGTGCTCCATGTTGCAGGTCTGTGGGGGTGGGGGCGGTGTTGTGGGTCATGGTGATGGCTGGACACCGATTGTTGTGGACCGTGATGTCTACCTTTCGGCTGTCGGTGTGCACTGCGGTGGCTGACACGTGGGTGTGGGGGATGCTCCTCCTTGCTGTGCTGTGGGACTAGGGGCCTGGTGTGTGTTGTACTTGAGCTGTCTACCCTCCCACCCACTGCACTTTGTGTTCCTGCCACTTACCTGTTACTTGTCGGTTAGTGCAGCTATGGCGGACACATGGGTGTGGTGGGTGCTCGTTGTGGCGCTTCTGGCATACTTGGGGACCTGTTGGTGGTTACGTGGCTGGCTGAGTGTACACATGCCCCCACGTATCTTACAGTTGTTAGGTTTGGGCTGTGTGTGGTGGTGTCTGTTGCATGTGTGTGTGATGTGTTGTGTATTGTGTGCTGGACATGGGGGTGTTTGTCCCTGGGAGCTGTGGCATGGTGGTAGTGCATGTGAGTACATAGCGGTGTGCTGGTATACATTAGTTTGTACTTACCAGCCTCCACTCCCCCTGCTAATCCGGCGAGGATCTCCGGATGTATAATGACTCGCACCTTCTCCTCCCACGCTTTGAAGGTCTTGAAGAGCGCGGGATTCCCTCCGCCAGTGACGGCAGCCAGCTCTCTGTTCTTGCTCTCCTTCTTCTTGACCAGGCTCTTGACGTCATTCCACCGTTTGTTGATTTCAACTCTGTTCCTGGGCAGGGTCCCGACTGCTTTGACCTGGTCTACGATCCGGTTCCACATTCTGTTTCTGGTGGCTAGTGGTGTGTGCTGGACCAGGTTCCCATAGATTTGTGGGTGCACCTTGATGATCTCGTCGACCATGACCGTCAGCTCAATGGGCGTGAACTTGGGCATTCTTTGTGGTGCCATGGTGTTTGTGGTGCTGGTGCGGTGTGTGTTGTGTAATGTGCAGGGGGTTTGTGGTGCCGGTGTTTGGTGGTGGTGGTGGTGGTGGTGGTTGTGATGTGTGCGTTTCTGTGGTGTGCTGTTGTCCTTGCTGTGTCACTGTGTCCTCTCCTCTCCTCTCTAGTTTGCAATGTTGCAAGGGGTTGTGGTCTGTGGGAGTGCTGCTTTTGTACTTACCTATGTGGGTGTGTCCTCATGGTCTGTTGTTTTCAGGTGTGTTGTGTCTGGTGTTCTGGCCTTTGTATTTTTTGTTTGTCCAGGGGGTGTTTTCGGGATGTGTACTGTGCTTGTGTATTTGTGCGTGCCTTGCTGTGTGGACTTGTTGGCCATGTTGTGTGCGATTGTTTTTGTCAGCGGATGGTTTCTGTGCAGGGACGTGGGCGCCATGGCTTCTGCCGTGTCAATTCTCATCGGCGTTGTTTGCGCTGGCGGGCGGTATATTTGTGGTTTACCCGCGCTCATGGCGGTGCGATCGTAATTTCACGTGCGGTGTGTCGGCCGTGAGGGCGGGCGGTTTTGTGTTGTCGTGCGTGTTTCCGTCCGTGGCGGGCGGTTTGACTCCGACTCGGACGAGGGCGGGCGGTATCTTGTGTGGTTTTTCCGCCGATGGCGGTTTTCGGTTTGTGTATTCGTAATGGCGTGGTCGGTGTTCAGACGGTGTGTGCGGGCGGATTTTTGCCGCTTTCATGCCTGGCGGATTTTTTTACGCCGGGTATCGTAATGGGCCTTCAAATTTTGCATTTAAACATTACATAAGCCCCTCATAAGTATTTCTTTCATCCTCCGGAAATGTGACTATTAAATCTTCAACATCGTCCCCTACAAGATTAAGTAATAAATCCTTCGCTTGTTCATCCGTATGTTTTTTGCATGTTGCCTTTAAAAAATGCTCAAATCTTCTAGTCCACTTTTCCCATCTCTGCACAACATTTTCATGTTCACTTAAATTGAATGGCAATGGCCTTCTATAAATTGTGCTTGAGATACTTCCCGTGTTATCTTCTTCATTGAATATTTCTGATCTCATATTTACTGTTGTTACATCACTTGTACTTTCTGTAGTCATGACTGCTTTCTTGTATGTATTATTTCAAATGTCTTTCTCTTAAAACTATTTTCCAATTTCTTTTTTTTTTTAATTTCTCTTCTGTCTGTCTATGTCCCTTCTTCTTTTATCCTTTTTGCTTTTTCTTTTTAATTTATTCCACTTCCTTCCTTTATTTTCACTTATTTGCGTGCCTCTGCCTTCTTACTCTCTTTGCCTGACTTCAAAATGGCGTTTCTTTTCATTCGCGCATGCGCATTACGCCGCGCATGCGCATTACTCCACTTTCTTTGCTTTCGCCCTCTTTCCTTTATTTGCCTTTATGCGCGCTTGCGCATTACTTCGCATGCACGTCAGTGGATACTGGCTAATGGCGGCGTTTGCACTCGTCTTTTCAGCGCGCGCACTAAGCCTTCCACTTACCCGTATTTCTTCTTCTGCTCCGCTCTGGAATGCCTCTCATGGGCTACGACCTCACCTCTGGAGCACTTGCAATACAGCAGGCAATCGCTACCGCAGACAAACACGACTCTCCTTCTTTTTACCACTCGATCGACTGCTTCAGGATTCTTCCACACGGACGATTCCTCACAGCAAATCAGCATTCTGTAAGTTTCCTTCGCGTGTTTCTTCCACCTATCGTCGCCATTGTAAGAAATATACTCATTAGAATATGATTGTATATGTTATTTATTAGAGCTAGATATAGATCGTCATGTCAGCTCTAAGTCCCTGCACTAACTGACTCAATATCCCTTGAAAACCCTTAACCTTCTCTTCTAGAATCTATGCTCATTCTAGATGACATCACAGTGTCATCACATCATTACAGTTTGTCGTCTTTCATGCTACATCTCTATCCCTTGGAAGGTATGGAGTTCATTCAGAAGTGGCAGTCTGCCTTGTAGATCCTTGATGGCAGAGGAAAATATACTGAAAGATTTACCTCAGAAGAAACTGAATTCCACTTTAAAGGTGGTTCATTCAGGATCTCATTTGGTTCTTCGTGCTGGTATGCATGACATTTCCATACCATGTCTTTAATTTCAGACTTCAAAGCACTTTTTAAAGCCATTCAAGATGGAACTAAATGTTCGGATTAACTTGAATATGTGGAGCGACAAATGAAATTCCTAACAGACATTTCATTGGACGTGACACGTTTTGGGAAGCGGGGCTTCTGTTGTGGCTCATTGTAATCTGTTCGTGAAGGAGTATGCTGGACAAGCAGTTCAGAAGTCTACAGCTCTTCAAATGCCATTTGAGGCAACAAGGGAGTTTGGTTTAGATTTGGAAGATCTGAACAAATATTTTAAGAAAGGAAATACTCTTATTCAGGAGGCAGCAAACCTGATCTTTTAGGACTTTGAAGCAGAAGTCATCTTTCAGTTTGTAGTCTGGAATATCACAGAAGGAATATAAGGTGGGCACACTATTGTTACCAAAATATTGGAAACCAAAATATCAAAAAACTAAATATCAAGCTGGTTTTGACAGACATATATTTTATAACTGTTCGTGCCATTGGTGCACTTTAGGCGCCATTTACAATGGACTTATATGGCAGTTCAGTAGGCAACATAGGGAGTTCCAATTTACGGCACATTTTTTATGGGGAAACCAAGGGCACTTTACCACTATTTAGTAGTTTTAAGTGCACAGAGTCTAAAAGCCAACAAAAACAGGGTCCAGCAAAAAATCAAAAAGCTGGTGTGAATGCAGAAAAGGCGGTTTTGCTACACTGGTCATTTCGATAAAAGGCATAAACAAAAGACCTCCATGAAAGATTTTTATTCATGACAGTGCCAGATCCCAGGGAGAAATTGGCCAACAGTTAGAGGTTGGTGCTCATATTCACCACTCTCTAAAGGAGTAGCAAATATCAACTTTAAATGCTTGGGGATTGCATAATGTACGGAGAGGATACAAGATAGATTTCCTCTCCATTCCTTCAAATCAGTGGACAATTCCTATACCATCATCATCATGCCCAATCAAGAAAAAAGAGATGAGGGTAGGACTAAGCGCCGCAGGGAGAAGAGAGTGGTCATTCCAGGTCCACCATTGGCACACAGGACAGTGGTCTTCTCGATAGTCTTCCTAGTACCCAAGGTGACAGGGGAATACCAGATTGTGATAGACCTCAAGATGGAGAACAAATAGGTGAAGAAAATCCAAATCAAGATGGATAATCTACAGAGAACTATCCTGCTGATTGTCAAAAGTCCGTTTATGGATATTATAGAATTCATGGATGCTTTTTCCACGTTCCTATTACAAGCTATCACCAGGAGTTCCTAATGCTTTACATTCAGAATGAGCACAGGCAATTGAAAGTTGTTCTGTTTAGACTCTGTTTAGCCAGAACATTCTTTACATAAGAGGTTGGTCTATATCCTTATCTCGATGACTGGCTGATCCATGCTCCCTCAGAGATCAGGACTTTGAAATATTTAAAAATGACATAATCCTCTCTAGTTCAACACCTATGTCTTCTTCAGAATACAGAAGAATTGGTCTCCTGTTTCCCTGTCATTGCAAGTGATTCTTGTATTACTGGAAATAAGATAAGATCTTCAGTGATGGTTGAAACGTTAAATATCTCAATGGGGATATCTCAATGCATCTAGAAACTTTACTGGTGCTCACAAGGGATGCCAGCTCTCTAGCACGGAAAGCAAAGTTGGCCTCCCATTTCTTTTAAGCCTTATGTTTACGTCTGGAGCTTCGTCAGTCATCAAACTGAAGAGAGTGGATGGAAGTGTGGTGAGGATTACAGCATTTTCAAGTACAGTTACAACATCAAAATTTCCCTGGGAAATCAGACAATACAGTGACTGTACTGTATTAAACCACCAGAGGACCATCATTCCAGGTCATTGAACCCTATGGCAATTCAAATGGAAAATTGATCAGGCACTCACCTCCTTCTATTTACAAGGGCGCCCCTTAAGTGGCGAGACTGTTTGCAAGAGGAGGAGCTGAGCAGGTTATTCCCATCATCTTAAAACCTGACCTTGTCTTCAAATTTTATTGAACTACATCCTTGTATCACTCTTAGCCTTATTGCTTCTTCATTACTAAATTTATTGAACTCACAAAACATTACTAATTTTTTTAATCTAGTTACAAAATCGTCCATTGTCTCATTTTCTCGTTGACATGCCATGCTAAAATTATATCTTTCGAAATCCAAATTTCTTTGAGGATCAAATTTTGCATTTAAACATTTCATAAGCCCCTCATAAGTATTTCTTTCATCCTCCGGAAATGTGACTATTAAATCTTCAACATCGTCCCCTACAAGATTAAGTAATAAATCCTTTGCTTGTTCATCCGTATGTTTTTTGCATGTTGCCTTTAAAAAATGCTCAAATCTTCTAGTCCACTTTTCCCATCTCTGCGCAACATTTTCTTGTTCACTTAAATTGAATGGCAATGGCCTTCTATAAATTGTGCTTGAGATACTTCCCGTGTTATCTTCTTCATTGAATATCTCTGATCTCATATTTACTGTTGTTACATCACTTGTACTTTCTGTAGTCATGGCTGTTTTCTTTTATGTATTATTTCAAATGTCTTTCTCTTAAAACTATTTTCCAATTTCTTTTTTTTTTAATTTCTCTTCTGTCTGTCTATGTCCCTTCTTCTTTTATCCTTTTTGCTTTTTCTTTTTAATTTATTCCACTTCCTTCCTTTATTTTCACTTATTTGCGTGCCTCTGCCTTCTTACTCTCTTTGCCTGACTAAAAAATGGCGTTTCTTTTCATTTGTGCATGCGGATTACGCTGCGCATGCGCATTACTCCACTTTCTTTGCTTTCGCCCTCTTTCCTTTATTTGCCTTTATGCGCGCTTGCGCATTACTTCGCATGCACGTCAGTGGATACTGGCTAATGGCGGCGTTTGCACTCGTCTTTTCAGCGCGCGCACTCAGCCTTCCACTTACCCGTATTTCTTCTTCTGCTCCGCTCTGGAATGCCTCTCATGGGCTACGACCTCACCTCTGGAGCACTGGCAGTACAGCAGGCAATCGCTACGGCAGACAAACACGACTCTCCTTTTTACCACTCGATCGACTGCTTCAGGATTCTTCCACACGGACGATTCCTCACAGCAAATCAGCATTCTGTAAGTTTCCTTCGCGTGTTTCTTCCACCTATCGTCGCCATTGTAAGAAATATACTCATTAGAATATCATTGTATATGTTATTTATTAGAGCTAGATATAGATCGTCATGTCAGCTCTAAGTCCCTGCACTAACTGACTCAATATCCCTTGAAAACCCTTAACCTTCTCTTCTAGAATCTATGCTCATTCTAGATGACATCACAGTGTCATCACATCATTACAGTTTGTCGTCTTTCATGCTACATCTCTATCCCTTGGAAGGTATGGAGTTCATTCAGAAGTGGCAGTCTGCCTTGTAGATCCTTGATGGCAGAGGAAAATATACTTAAAGATTTACCTCAGAAGAAACTGAATTCCACTTTAAAGGTGGTTCATTCAGGATCTCATTTGGTTCTTCGTGCTGGTATGCATGACATTTCCATACCATGTCTTTAATTTCAGACTTCAAAGCACTTTTTAAAGCCATTCAAGATGGAACTAAATGTTCGGATTAACTTGAATATGTGGAGCGACAAATGAAATTCCTAACAGACATTTCATTGGACGTGACACGTTTTGGGAAGCGGGGCTTCTGTTGTGGCTCATTGTAATCTGTTCTTGAAGGAGTATGCTGGACAAGCAGTTCAGAAGTCTACAGCTCTTCAAATGCCATTTGAGGCAACAAGGGAGTTTGGTTTAGATTTGGAAGATCTGAACAAATATTTTAAGAAAGGAAATACTCTTATTCAGGAGGCAGCAAACCTGATCTTTTAGGACTTTGAAGCAGAAGTCATCTTTCAGTTTGTAGTCTGGAATATCACAGAAGGAATATAAGGTGGGCACACTATTGTTACCAAAATATTGGAAACCAAAATATCAAAAAACTAAATATCAAGCTGGTTTTGACAGACATATATTTTATAACTGTTCGTGCCATTAGTGCACTTTAGGCGCCATTTACAATGGACTTATATGGCAGTTCAGTAGGCAACATAGGGAGTTCCAATTTACGGCACATTTTTTATGGGGAAACCAAGGGAACTTTACCACTATTTAGTAGTTTTAAGTGCACAGAGTCTAAAAGCCAACAAAAACAGGGTCCAGCAAAAAATCAAAAAGCTGGTGTGAATGCAGAAAAGGCGGTTTTGCTACACTGGTCATTTCGATAAAAGGCATAAACAAACGACCTCCATGAAAATTTTTTATTCATGACTGTGCCAGATCCCAGGGAGATATTGGCCAACAGTTAGAGGTTGGTGCTCATATTCACCACTCTCTAAAGGATTAGCAAATATCAACTTTAAATGCTTGGGGATTGCATAATGTACGGAGAGGATACAAGATAGATTTCCTCTCCATTCCTTCAAATCAGTGGACAATTCCTATACCATCATCAACATGCCCAATCAAGAAAAAAGAGATGAGCGTAGGACTAAGCGCCGCAGGGAGAAGAGAGTGGTCATTCCAGGTCCACCATTGGCACACAGGACAGTGGTCTTCTCGATAGTCTTCCTAGTACCCAAGGTGACAGGGGAATACCAGATTGTGATAGACCTCAAGATGGAGAACAAATAGGTGAAGAAAATCCAAATCAAGATGGATAATCTACAGAGAACTATCCTGCTGATTGTCAAAAGTCCGTTTATGGATATTATAGAATTCATGGATGCTTTTTCCACGTTCTTATTACAAGCTATCACCAGGAGTTCCTAATGCTTTACATTCAGAATGAGCACAGGCAATTGAAAGTTGTTCTGTTTAGACTCTGTTTAGCCAGAACATTCTTTACATAAGAGGTTGGTCTATATCCTTATCTTGATGACTGGCTGATCCATGCTCCCTCAGAGATCAGGACTTTGAAATATTTAAAAATGACATAATCCTCTCTAGTTCAACACCTATGTCTTCTTCAGAATACAGAAGAATTGGTCTCCTGTTTCCCTGTCATTGCAAGTGATTCTTGTATTACTGGAAATAAGATCAGATCTTCAGTGATGGTTGAAACGTTAAATATCTCAATGGGGATATCTCAATGCATCTAGAAACTTTACTGGTGCTCACAAGAGATGCCAGCTTTCTAGGATGGAAAGCAAAGTTGGCCTCCCATTTCTTTTAAGCCTTATGTTTACGTCTGGAGCTTCGTCAGTCATTAAACTGAAGAGAGTGGATGGAAGTGTGGTGAGGATTACAGCATTTTCAAATACAGTTACAACATCACAATTTCCCTGTGAAATCAGACAACACAGTGACTGTACTGTATTAAACCACCAGAGGACCATCATTCCAGGTCATTGAACCCTATGGCAATTCAAATGGAAAATTGATCAGGCACTCACCTCCTTCTATTTACAAGGGCGCCCCTTAAGTGGCGAGACTGTTTGCAAGAGGAGGAGCTGAGCAGGTTATTCCCATCATCTTAAAACCTGTCCTTGTCTTCAAAAGCATTTCAGAAGGTGTGCAAGAGGTTTGGCATTCGATGACCGGACCTTTATGCTTCCAAGAATAATGCTCAGCTGCCTAAATTCTGCTCCCGTTCTCCAGGGTTGGAGCTTGGGTGAGATGTTTGTTCCTGAAGTGTTCCAGAGTATTTCTTTGTACTTTCTCACGTTCCCCAGAATCCACGGCTTCTTTGCAACATGCTGAAAGAAGGAGCAGAAGTATTAGCAATGGCACCCTTCTAGTCAATCAGGACTTAGGGGAATATTTACAAGGGCCTCGCTTCATGCTTGCACCACTCAATATGGTACATGCACGACGCAAAGCTCCAATTCATATTTATGGCTTTGAATGGATGGCTTTACAGATATGGAGTAATGCAGCACAGCACAAATCGCTGTGTTGCCCTACTCTGCGCAAAGGCGGCATTCCATGGGCCTTGAGATGGGTGCTCCCAGGCAACTCCCATGCATTTTTTACTCATGCCCAGATTTACAAGGAACTTTTGTAATGCTTCAAAATCCTATGCTTTCCCAAGGGAGGTATAACAAGGAGAAATATCTTTATTTCTCCTAATTTGTTTCTCTTTCCATGTATGCTGCATTCTGCAGCACACATAGAAATCGGAAAACGCCTCTATGGATTGTTTTTGTGCAGGAAGATGCCCCTTCCTGCACAAAAACAATCCTGCCTATAACACAGGTACCCATGCACCATGGTACAAGGGTGCCTGCATTAGTGCTAGGCTGCCGATACCGGGCTCGTGCAGGGGAAGAGACGAATGCACCATATTGGATAAATATGGTGCATTTCTGCCCTTTTCCTGTGACACAGTGCTGAGCAGTAAAGTAACTTGCTGCGCTGCCCTGCACCAACATTCCTTTGAATATGCCCCTTGGTTCCTCAGCATCAGTCTCTAGTTATCTTTCCTCCATATATTCTTCTTTTCTCTCCATCTCCTCCCAGAGCTTTGACTCTGTGTCTTCTGATTAAGTTATCTGTGGTGGTTTGGAAGTCGAGAGGTTAGACTTCAAAATTAAAGACTTTCTACCTCATCTAGAGGAAACAATTGTAAAATCCAGGTGATCTTGTACATCAAAGTCATATGCTAGGCACTGGGCTTCTTTCCAGTGGCAATTATCTCAGTCCACAGCGTTGGGGAACTGATGGCTCTGTTGTGCTCTCTTCCACTTTAAGATTCTTTCATGATGGAGTGATTCTAAGACCTTCCCAATATAAATTCTTCCTTTCATATTTCTCATGAAATAGTACTACCACCTTCCTGTCTTTCTTGTTCTTCTGGTGAGGCAGAGTTATTACACTTACTTAATGTAAGAGACCTTTGTTAATTTATATTGATAGTTCAAGTGCACGCAGGAGGTCAGACCATTTATTTGTGAATTTTGGAATATCAGCAATACTAATAAGACATCTAAAAAGATGATAAGCAATGGATTGAATTGATTATCACATCTGCATATGCAGGTGTTAGACCTGGCACCTGTAGGGTGGTCTTCCCCCAAACTCTTTGCCTACTTACCTCCAATTTTTGCTGACATTAGTTTTTGTTGACCTTACGACTCTGTGCACTTTACCACTGCTAAACAATGAAAAAAGTGCTTATTCTCACTCCTCTAAACATGGTTTGATTGGCACCCACTTCCTTGGCATAGTTAATTTACTTTTAAATCACTTGTAGAGTGGTATATCATATATCCAGGGCCTGTAAATGAAATTCTACATGTGGGCCTGCAGCACTTATTGCACCACCCACTTACTTAGCACCTTAAAACATGTCCCAGGCCTGCCATTGCAGCCTGAATGCAGTTTTAAACTGCCATGTTGACTTAGCAATAAAACTATTTTGCCAAGCATGAGACCCCTTTTATTACGTATAAGTCCCCCTTGATGTAGGCCCTAGGGAGCCCGTAGGACAGGGTGCTGTGTAATTAAGAGGCTGTACATGTACTTTTAAGTTTTACATGTACTCCTTGTGAAAAACCTCTAAATTCGTTTTTTGCTTCTGTGAGACCTACACCCCCATAGGATAACATTGGGGATTCCTTATTACATTTTTAAGCTGTAATTCCTAATTGGGAGCAGGTGCATATACCATGTGTGGCATCTATGGAATTGTACTGATAAACCTCCTTTAGTGATAAAGTCAGATTTGACATTACAATGTTGATAGTGCCACTTTTAGAAATTAGGCATTTTCCTGCCCTTAGCCCCTTTGTTCCTGCAGTCTAACTTGGGTCACATGACCGTGTAGCTGACAGTTATACTTTATGAATTCCTCTTAGACAGTAACACAATAGAGGGATTGGGTGTGCCTCAATGGGCCATCTGCTGGCAGGATGGGGGGTGGAGCTGAGCACAGCTCCACTTACAACTGAATAGCCAGTGTTCTGCCTTCACACAGAGGGGCTTACAACCCTTCATTGTCACTGCAGCCAGCTTGAAGCCAGGGCAGGGGAGTCAGGAAATTTCATGCATGCCAAAGAACCTTTCCAGAAATGTCTCACACCTTCCAGAAGAAGGGCACAAGGGTATAAAAACAGGACCTTCAGACTCACTCGTCAGTTCACTACTGGACCTGCCGAAGGACTCTCTGAGGATTGCCTGCTGCTGAGACGTGCTGTGTACTCTGCCAGACTGCTGCTGTACATAGAAGAACTGGTTTGCTGCCAGGAGCCTGCCTGCCTTCAACCCTCAGATGCCAGCCCTGCTGTTGAGCCCTACTTCTTCACTCATGACTACCAGAGTGACTCCAAGGGCTGGTTTGCTGGCCTCCTGTTCAAAGCCACAGTGGCATAAAAGGCTCACAACATCTTGAACCCACACCTGCATCTAGCATGAGTGAGTCCTGAGCCCCCAAGAGGTGTCACACCAGTTCTGGGCCCTTGTTTGTTTTGCTAAATGTGCCCAAATGGCCAAATCCCCAAACTGAGGACTTTAAACCTTCTCTGAGAACCAGGAGGAGAAAGGGACCAACCTGCTCGCCTATCCGCCGCCAGAAGTGCATTGCTGGTCGGATTGACTTTGCCTTCTTCTCCGCAGCAGCAAATCCTTTTAGCGGTCCTTCGCCAAAGGGATATCCTACCTCATAGAACTATCTTCAGCTACCGCCCCAGTTGGAGTTTTTTGACTGAGGGTCATATTTACGAGTTTAGTGGTGCAGGGCAGCAGAGCAAGTCACCTTGCTGCGCTGCCCTGCATCACAGGGAAAGGGCAGGGATGCATTGTATTTATCCATTACCGTGTATACCTGTCCTTTCCCCTTGCGCTGGCACCGTTTTGCAAGGGTGCCTGTGTTGTAGGCAGGATTTATTTTGTGCAAGAAGGGCCACTTTCGTGTACAAAATCAATCCTGAGAGGCTTTTTTTTCATTCTATGTGTGCTTCAGAATGCAGTACACATAGAAAGAGGAAATAAAGAGGAGAAATGAACATATTCTTTCCCATTACGCCTTCCCTGGCGAGGCGTATCTTTTGATGCATTCCAGGTTTCTAGGAATGTGTCAAAAACTATGGGAGTTGCATGGGATGACCCATGCAACACCCATGAAATGCCTACCTAGGGTAGAGTAACGCAACGCAATAATTTATACTAAGATGCGTTACTACATATTTTTGGAGCCACTAAAATCCATGCAAAGTGGCTTTGTGTGGCTTCAAAAATATTACTTAAGGTGTGCATCGCTCTTGCACCATGTTGCGTGCTGCAAACAGGGTCATAAATATGGCCGTAAGTCTGAGCGTTGAAATCTTCACCGCATCTTTGACCCAGGGCCATCCGACATTGATGGACACCTCCTGCAGCCTTGCCGCGCTGAACTTTACATTTTCAGACACTTTTTCACAGAATTTCTTCCAAGCATGAAGGTAAGCGCTGACTGGGCCAAATCCACTTCTTGTATCGAACCACTCTCCATCGCGGTCAGCCATAAATTTTAACTTTGACCTGGTCTTTGGTTCTTTGATCTTTTAGGAGCTAGTTTTTACTAAAGACTTTATAAATTCATAACTCAGGTTCTACTGGTTGGATGTTTGTCATTTTTGTGTCAAATAATTTATAAAAATGTACTCTATTTTTCTAAATTGGTTTGGGATTTTTTTGGTGGTGTGTTTTCATTTTATTACTGTTTCTGTGCTGCTTAAATACTTTACATGTAATGGGCATATTTCTGAGCCCCGTTGCACTGCTCTTGCACCACACAGCGTGGTGCAAGAGCGACACAACTCAAAAATGTGAATTATGAAGCCACACAAGGCCTCCTTGCATGGCCCTGAGTGGCTTCATAAATCTTAAGTAAAGCAAAGCAGCACAAATTGCATTACTCTGCACCAGGGAAGAGTTCCATGGGCATTGCATGGGTGTTTTCACACAATTCCCATTGTTTTTGATGCATTCCCAGATTTACCAGAACTGATAAAACTGGGTATGCGCCAAAAAGATACGCCTCCCAGGTGAGGCATAACAGGAGAAATATCTTTATTTCTCCTTGTTACTTCCTCTTTCTATGTGTGTGGCATTCTGCAGCACACTAAGGGCCTTATTATGAGTTTGGCAGTGCGGGACCGCCAGGTTCCTGCACCGCCAAACCAGTGGTTGAACCGCCCACCAGTTTAGGAGTTTTCTCCTGTCTGGCGTTTGGTTTTTTGGCGTTCCCACAGCGGTGCTTATGAAATAGGCACTGCAATAGAAATGTCAAAATCAGTATCAGCACGGCATGGACTGCTACAGTCCATGCCGTGCAGGTACTGGGGTGCATGCACACAGGGGGCACAACATGTGCCCCCCTGCATGCACCCCATGGCCTGGAGGTAACAGGGGGCCCTGTAGGGCCCCCTTTGTTTCCTCTTTGCCACGGTTTTCATGGGGGACTCACCATCATGAAAACCATGTCGGAGAGGAAACTTGTAATGTGCTTAAGCATATTGTGCCCTCAAGACTACTGTGCCACTGCCAGGGATCTCTGATCTCTGGTGGTTGCGGGGGTCCCAGGACGGCCCGACGGAAGACCACCACCACTGCGCCCCGTGAGTCTGGTGGTCCGCAGACCACCAGACTCGTAATGAGGCCCATAGAGAGTTGAATTTTCCTCTCAGGATGCAATGAAGGTGTCCCTTTCTTCCCTTTTCCTATAACCCAACCCAGCTGTGCTGCGTTGCGTTACTTTGCCATAAATATGGCCTATTGCCTTTAAGTTAAGCCTGACTGTGTTTAAAATCAAGCTACCCAGGGTTAAGCACAGGTTAATTTAGTGACTTTTTATGGTTCACGCTGCAAGGGATTGTAGCTGTTGCTTGACCAGGGCTCATGCCCCAGTCAACCAACAACCCAATTTTTCACAGCAGGAACAGATGGTTCTGTTCCAAATAAGATTCAATGACCTTCAACAAGAGGCGTTTCAGATTCTTAGACTGATTTTCATAGAATCTCATTGCAAGAGCTATTTAGAGTTGAGACAATCACTTAGTAGCAAACTTTTGTTGAACATATTCATTTGTATAGAATTTTGAATACTGATGACAATTTTAGTTCAAGTATTCCTAACGCTGTCAAATTGTAATTTGCATTGGGTTATGATATGATTTTATTTTGTATGATTATCATTCATTTAGTAGTTAGATTCACAATTGCACATGCAAATGTTGTCATTTGTTGAATTCAGGAGATTCTTATCCTTTCTTGTTAAAGGATGCAGACTTTGGTACACCTCACAAGTAATGAGTGGGATGAAGTCGAGGGATGTGGAGGGAATGACCCAATTAATTACCGGTAATCTTCATTGTTCATAGTCCTACGCGTCCTTGTCCTAGTTATTACAACCAACTTGCCCTTCTTTACCTATGTCTTAAACTAGGATTGAAAGTAACTGGAGAATGCTGGAAATGACAGCCCTGTTACAGTGCCCAGCTAAGTGTGGAGAAGGCTTGCATTTTCTGCACTCCTGATGTTTCCAGTCTCCGAGGTGGGATTTGCATCACAAGTCATGACTGGGAAGAGGACGAGTAGGACTGAGCATAATGAAGATTACTGGTAAGTAATTGGGCGATTTACTGGCATGTTTAATGTAATTATAAGTATAAGAAAACACAACACAATAGCATTACACAAAGTAAAATAACACAACAAAACACAAAGAGGGCACCATAGAACAAAACAGAACTCAACAAAATAACTACAGTTAAATACAACAATAACGCATTGCAATAATGCTGCCCAAAACAGAACCACACAGAAAACAAAGCACATTACTATCATAATTGCAAGGACACGAACATGCACAATTTGTTGCCACACATTTCCTTTCATAATATTGTGCTAAACGGTGTTTCCAACCAAGCACCGCCTTCCATTAAATAACACATAAAAACGTACATAGAGAGCAACGTAAACTATCACTGCATTTCCCTGGATACCCTACTCCTGCTTTGCATTTGGTGTACTCTTCTCAGAGACCAGCAAGCAATGGCCTCTCTGAAGTAGTATATGATGTGCAATGAGCAACATGTAGACATATTATGGCAACCAAACTCTTTCTTAATAGTTGAGTAGTAATTAATATATTCGGGCAAACTTGATAAACTTGGTCATTGATTCAGCTTGCCAAAGAAAACATCCTAATTTCACCACTTGAAATGTGTTTAATAAAAATGATTTATTTTTCTTGCAATTCCTCCATTATCCAAAAAGACCAATACATCTAATATGTTTCGTTCCTAAACTTGAAACTTTTTTAGGGAATAAAACGCAGAGATTAAAATTAAATTGATTAATGGTTTGGTATCGTAGTATAATCTTCTGTCTTCAATATAATCGTTTTGCAGAGTGCTGAGAAAGAATATGTTTTAATATCCCACTAGCCATAAGGTACCTTTGAGAGAATAAGACCTGTATATTTACACAATGCATATGATGGATGATGTTTTTGGTATTTCTGGTGGCCGACACCGGACATTCAAATGTCTTCTTTATCTGCAAATCTTTGACACACACACATGACACTGTTGCCATATTAAACAGAAGTCTGCATTGCATGATTGCTAAATTGGTACATGCACCACCCAAGAGGTGCAAACATTTCATTTTACACTTGATGGGAAGTCCATATCTGTGAAAATATAAGACAACCATAAATTAGAAGGGTAGCTCAATGCCATTCCTAGCATTGGTTAGCCACCTGATTGCAATCCCCATGATCATTCCAGTGGCACTGCTGCTGTTGTACACACTATCTACTACCTACTAAAAGGCCCTAGTTACTAGCTCAGGAAGGGTCAGATTGCATTGTGGGATTCTGCTCCTCCTGATCACAGCTGGCCTGCTGTTCCTGCACCTCGTTTTCCCAGGTATGGAAGACCGGGCTTGATTCTATCAGCCAGTAATTCAAGCCACTAAAACCACAACAGCCATGCCTCGTTCCCAGCCAAAGCTTTTACAGGCAAGGGGGGACAGGTAATGCTCCTACATGCCAGGACTTTCCTTCTTGTACCTCCCACACATTCCTTCCCCTACACTCCAACCCCACCCTACACAGAAACTCTTGTACACATTTCCACCTGCTCAGAGCTGGTGGTAAATGTATGTGTTAAACACCTCAGAATAGGGAATACAATGCAGAATTCTACATGATAATCCCTTGCCTACACAGTTATCTCTCATTTTTATGGTTTTAACTTGTAATTGGTGGATTTCCAGCAGGTAAAGGTGATTTTGGCCGCTGAGAATCTCTGCATGTAATTCCACTTAACACGTATTGTGAGCCTAAATGATATGGGGGACGCATAAGCGTATGTCACATATACTGTTCTTTCGGAGATATTAAAATAATACCTTTCACTAAATAAGTCTTCTAACCAGCATTGTATGCTTTTTTTCTCCTGTGCTTGGGGCGTGTTGAGTGCCCTTTAGATTAAGGGAGCTTTGGTACAAATGCAGGAGTATAGAGGATGAAGGAACTACTCTTCCACTGCGAGTCTCCTGGCTTGTAGAAATCCTTCTAAGCACGGCTGAAAGTGATCTTCCTTTCCTTCTTGGAGACATACTTTTAATTCTTTCCCTCACTTGGGGGCATATTATTAAGGACGGCGATAAAATTATCGCCGCTTTAGCGGCAGAAAACTGCGCTAAAGCGGCGATAATGGGCTTGATAATATGCTCTGGAGAATTCCAATAGAAGCCCATCTTGACACCAGAACATGGACTTCTATTGGAATTCTCAAGGGCATATTATCAAGCCCATTATCGCCGCTTTAGCGGCAGTTTTCTGCCGCTAAAGCGGCGATAATTTTTAACGCCGTTCTTGATAATATGCCCCAGTCTTTCTATAATCAAGCGTCCATTGTCGTGAAAGCGTGGGTATGCACATTTTCTAATCAGTATTTCCACCTGTGGACTTATCACACAAAGTGCCCCGGGCGCATAGCAGGCATTTGTGCCAGCTTTGGAACCTTTTATTTTCAGAAGGGGCCGCAGACACTTATGTGGCCCCTTCTGTAATACAGTTAGCACGGGTGCACATGTAGCACCAGCGCTATCAACAGAGGGTATTCCCTCATTTGCATGGGGGGGTGACTTTGCAACTTTTAAACAGTTGCTCTGTGTTTCTCTTGTGCAGTGCGAGTTCACCCTCAGGGCAGCGTGCTCTACATATTAGGGCGCACTTCCCATGTTTGCACCCTGCACATCTACTTAAAGTTGTTGCCGTGGAGCAAACTGGGAAAGTGCGCCTTTTAGTGATACGGGCCCTCATTTGTCCTCATCTCTTTAAGCGAAGCTAGATTTAGAATCCTATCCATGGTCAATCAGCTTTTTGACTCCTTTTCTCTCAAAAGGTAAAGCTGTGACCACCTCTGTTCCAGGCAAGTCCACACAGTTATCGTAGGGAAATGAGTCTTTAGGATTACGTTTAATAGGCCTAAAAGCAAAATCACTATAGCAGAATTATGCCAAAAACAATGAGCCAATTTACGTTCGTCAGGACAAGACTGAATTTCAAGTAATGTCTCTCACAGACAGTGAGTGAACAAAAATACATGATGTGATGTGGGAGTCTCTCTAAGTTTTGGTGTCAACACAAAATGAGTGAGATCGATTTGCGAGACTCTAACACAGCCTAGGAGTGTGTTCCACAGTGTGTGGCATGGTTCATGAACTAAAACTCAAGCCCAATGAGTGTGAACTTGCACTGAAGTGTTAGACTCTCACACAAGGAGCAAGACTGAGCTCCAGGGTGGGAGGCCGACAAGAAATGAGTGAAGCTCCATGAACAGAGATTTACAACCTTTTAGTGAGAATGCACTTCAGAATACCAGTCTTGGGGGCGTGGCTTGAGCGCACGGCAAGATGGCCGCTCGTTAGAGAGGCTCTGCCCGGCTGAGCCATCAATACGCCTAATATCCGCCTTACACACGTCCATTCAGAGCTGTGAACCGAGCGCTCCTTACCTCTGAAGTTTCCTGACTGGGCTGGCGTGGTCATCGCTGCTTTTTCTTGCCGCTCCGCTTGCTGGCGAGGAGTGCATGACATCGGCTGCCTCTGCCTAAAATGGCGGCTTCGGCGCGGCCCTGAAGCCGGCGCGCCGCGACTGTGCTGCGGCTTCCTACGCCTGCGGAGGACGTTGCTGCTGCCTGCGGGGCTGGTCCTGCTTGCCGAGCTCTTTTGGTGCTCGCTGGCGCCTTGCCTTCGGACTGCCGTCCGGTGAGGTGTGCTGGGCCCATATCGCCGGAGGTGCTTGTGGAGCGGAGCCCTGCTGCTCCGGGGCCCGCGGATCCTGCCTGGACCGCCCGGATCTGAGCGGAGGAGAGGTGCGGAATCCGGCGTGCTCCGCGCTGGCTGTGGTGAGTGGGGGCGGCCTGCCACTAGCCGGTGACTGTGGAGGCGGCGCCGGTGGGGGTTGGGTCACGGCCTGCGAGCTGTGGCTTGGCGTGGGGGCACGCAGGAGGGTGGCGGACTGCGCCGGGAGGCGGCTCGACGACTGGCTGATTGAGATTATGCAAGGAGCTCGCTGTGCAACGTTCTGGCAATGCTGCTGAAGTTTGGGGTGCAGTGCAGTGGCTATTTTACTGAGGCACATAAAGTGAGCACTGGCGCTGCATGTGACTCTCTGCATCTACGTTCGGAGGCCTCCTCCCTCCGCTTTATTGTCTGGGATCACGACTTGAACCTGGTGTGCTGCGCTCTTCTACGATCCTGGCCCCTGTTGTGACTGTGCAGAACTGGCATCTATTGGCTGGCATCCTATATCTTCTAGGGGTATCTATTGCATTTGGCGCTATTGTACTCCGGTGAGATGGAGGAGTACCCCCCTTGCTGAGGAGGGTGCCGCTTTACAGATTTGTGCCACGAAGGGCTTATTTGTGGTGGAAGACGTCTCCCTCTGCCCTTTGATTGCGCGATCTGCTATAGGGGTGCCAAGTGGGCCAGGGGCCCTGTGCTGCTGTTTGCCATGGGAAGAACGGATAAAACACAACCTCACCTCACTTTTGAGGCGCGCAAGTCCTCTAAGACTTCGCAGAGGGCTGCCTCGGACTCGGAGGCCGACGCCCCGACTGCTGGGCCTCCCACCCTCGAGACAACACTGCTAGCCATGGGGACGATGGCCGCAGTGAACCATCGACTGGACCATATGTCGGCGCAACTCGAAAAACACAATGCTCATATGGGAGAAGTGGAGCAACGGGTGTCTGCGACGGACGATGGACTGAGTGAGGTCACCGGGAAGACGCTGAACATGGAGAAGGTCCTATCTCTAATCCAGGCCAAGAATGAGGATTTGGAGACCCGTTCCCGACGTAATAACATTCGCATAACCGGTCTCCCAGAATCCACGAATATCGGCAAGATGGAGCTGTTCGTTGAGAACTTGATCAAGGAGGTCTTTGGTACCGAACAGTTGTCCCCTATGTTCATAGTGGAACGGGCTCATAGATCCCTTGCGGCGCGGCCTGTCCCGGGAGCTCCACCCCGCCCCATTATAGCGCGCCTGTTGAATTACAGGGATCGAGATGTGATTTTGCGAATGGCCCGCGACAAGGGGAATATTGTGCATCAGGGAAACTCTCCCTCATTTTTTCCTGATTTTACTGTCGCAGTACAGGCTGCAAGGAGGGAGTTTGGTGCCGTGAAAAAGTTTCTGCACTCCGAAGGGGTCCCCTACGCTATGCTATACCCTGCTCGCCTGCGTATTGGTCCTGAGGGGGACTCCAAAATATTTACAAATCCTAAGGCTGCCCTTGAACATGCTAAACACTTAAAACGGACAGGGCGAGAGTCTCAGGCGCCCTCAGACACGGAGGAACAGTAGGGGCATGACAGCTCGACCTTTATGCTGTGTCATTGTTGATTGTATCTGTATACTGCGGCTTTGTTGCTTCGACTTATTCTTTTCCTCTTCAGGTTGTTACAGTCGGGACTTAATGCCTATATATGCTTCACTCTAACCGGGAGCTGGGGGATACTGTGCTACTGTGTGATAGGCATGATTATTGGGAATGCTCAGCCACCTCCTACTAGTTGGGAGGCAAGAGGCGCTCTGACGCCCCCCTCATGGGAGTACCCCATCTGTGCTTGTTGGCATTTTTTTGTTGGTTGGGTTGGGTGGGACTGGGTTGGGGGGGCTATTTCTGGGGGGGTTTGATTCACCAACAATGGGAAGGCTTTGGCCAGTTGGGGAGGCCGAAGTGGGTAGGGGGTTGGCGGGGGGGTAAGGTGGGGTACAGCTGGCACTGGCTGATTGGTTGATATCTGACATCTGGCGCAAGGTTCTAAATGTAGTTCCATGTACATGTATGCATCTAAGAACTACTAAGTCATATGAGTGGTACCTTTAGATGTACGTGGCCTTAACAGTCCTAAAAAGATACGCACTGTTATAGCGAGCCTTGATAGGCTGAATATTCAAGTGCCCATGTTACAGGAGACCTATCTCACTACTCTCTCAGAACGGACTGTAGGATTGCGGTGGGCTGGGGTGCGGATTGCCTCATCTTATTCCTCATATTCCCGGGGGGTGATGATCCTGGTCAAGAAGGGAGTCCCATTTCAGGTTCACAGCACAGAGACAGATGATCAGGGCTGGCTGGCTATTGTGCATAGAACGCTTGGGGGTATGAGTGTGCTGTTAGTGAATGTCTATGGTCCGAATGTTAATGACCACCCCTTTTTCGCGGATGTGTGGCGTCGCATCTCTGCCTTTCCCGCTGCTGAGATTCTTTGGGGTGGGGATTTCAATACATGTCTGGATGCTAGCGCTGATAGGGCGGGAACGGGGACAGCGAGACATAGGCTTTCCACTGATGCACTTCTGGGAATTCTGGATGCCGGGAACTTGCATGATATTTGGTGAGTGCGGCACCCTGGAGTTAGAGAAAGTACGTTTATTTCTACGGTACATGGAACATGGTCCCGGTTGGACTATTGCTTGCTGTCAGAGGCTGCTTGTACCTGGGTGAGGGATGTACAACATCTGGCTAAAACTTTGTCGGATCACTCTCCTGTACTCCTTGAGCTGCGCGTCCCTGGGTGTGAGCGCCCCCCGTTCTCGTGGCGCCTGCAACCAGCTTCACTGTCTGATCAGGTTTTTAAGCACACAGTAGGTGAGGCCATTCATAATTATTTCAGGGAAAATGAAGGAACGGTCGACAATTAGGGGGTTCTCTGGGAAGCATTTAAAGTTACTATCCGGGGAGTTTGCATTGGTGTTCAAGCGGGGGTCCTTAGAGATCGGCGCCGCAGAATACATAAGCTGGCCGGGGAAATCGACGCCTTGGAATGGGCTTATGCCCACGATCCGGTCCTTGAGACGCTGTCTGCCATACGTGAACTCGTGACCAAACATAACGAGACGGTGGATCAAGAAATGGCGCACAGATCCAGACGGTGTACTGCCCGTTATTATGGGGAGGGGGGACGCCCTAGTCGCTCGTTGGCGCAGAAGTTGGCTGCTCCGCGCAGCCAGGCCTACATCACCGAACTGCTGGAGAGGGAGGGAGTGGCGCATTTTGGCACTACTGAGATAAGTAATGTAGTGCTGGACTTTTATTCGGATTTATATGGGGACCGGGAATGGCCAGTTGTGGAGGATATTCATTCCTACTTGGATGATGTGGCACTGGGTTGGCTGCCACCAAACTATCGAGAATACGTCACGCAACCGTTCGACGTTGAAGATGTCAAGCAGGCCATAATGTCTCTCCCCACTTGTAAAGCAGCAGGGCTAGATGGGCTCTCTAGTGAGTTTTATAAGGCTTATGTGTATGTCCTTGCGCCACGCCTACTAGAAGTATTTGCTGAGGCGTATGATTCGGGTACTCTACCTCCCTCCCTTAAAGAGGCCCTATTAGTAATGCTTCTGAAGCTGGATAGGGAGGCAAATGTCTGTGACTCCTACAGGCCCCTCTCTATTATAAATATTGATGCCAAAATACTGGCAAAAATGATTGCAACCAGGCTCCAGCCCTTGGTTCCCAAACTGGTCCTTCCGGACCAGTCGGGGTTCGTGCCCTCCAGGTCCACAATGCACAACCTCCGCACTGTTTTTTCCACCCTACATTATTTTGAGCAGGATTTCCAGGCCGTGGCCGTGCTCCTGGACGTGGCCAAGGCCTTCGATTCTCTTCAGTGGGAATTTATGCTTACCGTCCTGCTGCAGATGGGCATACCGCCGTTCTTTTTAAAAAGTATACTGCACCAGTAGCACGGATTCGTGTGAATGGTTGGATTTCCGATCCCTTTTCTATTAAACGAGGCACGAGGCAGGGCTGCCCCCTGTCGCCCATGCTATTTGCGTTGGCGCTGGAGCCTCTGGCGTGTAAGCTGCGTCAACTGCATGCCCAGGCGGCGTTGCGGTTTCGACAGAGACCCTTGGTGGTGTCGTTGTATGCAGACGACATGCTGCTCTATGTCCGCGAACCCGCCACATATTTATCGGCACTCTTACGAGAATATGTCAAATTTGAGAGGTACTCGGGTTTGGGCATTAACTGGGCTAAATCTACCGTGTTTCCATTGACGGCAGGTACCAAGGAGATTGATTTAGAATATCCTTTGCAGTGGTCGGTCGACCCAGTGAAATATCTTGGGGTTTGGCTTCATAGGGACCCTGAGGTGGTGATCTCGGCTAATTACGGCAGGGTGGTTGACAAGATTACAGACCAAGCCGCGCGATGGGCTAAACTTCCTCTTTCACTTGCGGATCGCATTGCGGTCATAAAAATGACTTTTTTGCCCAAACTCCTTTATTTATTCGTTAACATCCCTATTCATCTGAATAAAGCACTGTTCACTGCGCTGCAGTCGACTCTTTTAACATTCGTCTGGGGGGGTGGGAAGCCCCACTTTAGCTGGAGTGTACTGACTCTGCCATTCGACCGCAGTGGTTTTGAGGCCCCAGATATGCGCTTGTACTACTTGTGCGCCCAAGCGCAGTTTGCGCACTTTTGGTATTGCCCACAGAGGTTCCAGCCGCACACTGCAATTGATGGTGGCGGCTTTGATGGGCGGTGGAGGGGGTCTGCGCGCTGAAATTAGTCCAGTTCACTGCACGGCCTGGGCGTGGAAAACTCTTGCTAGTAGAGCACAGTTGGATTATTTATATGCACCTAAACTGCCGCTTGCTGCGCATCCTGGTATCTCTGCCGCTCGAGATCCGGCGTCTTTGAAGACGTTGAGTGCCTTGGGGATTAATCATGTAGGCGACTTATATAAACAGGGTCGATTCCAGACTCTGTTGGACCTGCAGGCGGGTCAGGAACCAGGTCTGATGCTGGGGTTTACCTATGTGCGAGTGAGGCAGGCAATTCGGGACGTTTACGCCGCATTTCTGGAAGAACCGCGAACAATACAGGCCTTGAGGGCGGTGTTGGGGGGGCGAGGATCGAAGCGGCCTGATCACTAAAGTGCATCTCCCTCTTATACTAAGTGGAATTCCATCTTGGGCTATACGCTGACATTGGATGCCTGGAAGTTCTGCTGTGCCTTAACAGGGCGTCTGACGGCGAACTGTAACCTCCGCATCATCCATTTTAAATACTTGCACCAGCTTTACTATACGCCAGTTCAATTATGTAGGTTTGGCTTGCGTGAATGCGTGCTGTGTGAGATGTGGCCAGGCTGACGCGGATTTTGTCCACTTAGCTTGGTCTTGTGCTGGTATTTCTAAATTTTGGTTACGTGTCACGCAAGTGTTAACTGATATAACTATGGAACCTGTTGGGTGTGTGCCTGAGGTGTGTTTGCTGGGCTGGGTGCAGAAACTCAAGCGCTGTAATAGGCGTCTGGTAGCCATATCTACCTTATTTGCTAAGAGGGCTGTAGCACAATGCTGGGGTGCAAAGACTGTGCCAACGATTAAGAGATGGATCCGTGACCTGCTCTATTGTAGGGACCAATTGACAATAGATGCGGAGGAGTTGCCGGAAGCGTCCCTACCAAAAGATTTTTGGGCTCCCCTCTCTGGGTATCTCCTTACGAATCCAGATTTGGCATAATCTCCTGTACAGGCCTTCGCTGTTTATGGGCTGGGAGGAATGGGACTGTTCTGCAATGCTAATCGTAAATCACACTGTATTACTGCCAGTTGTCACAGTTATATGTATTAGTGCTGAGCTGGGGGAAGGTTGGGGGGTGAGGGTTTGTTTTGCAACAGGTGTTTTCTTTCTTGAACTGCAAAATGGCTTGTACATGTTATATTGGCACAGTGATTTTGCTCAGCCCTTTTGTGAGGGCGATGCATGTTTGTTGCTTTACAAGCTGCTCAATAAAAAAAGAATAAAAAAAAAAGAATACCAGTCTTCAAAACAGTGATGGAGGTTGCGTTCTAACACCAACATTTAGGACCTCATTTTGATGTCGGCCGGAAAGCCTGCGGTCGGAGGCATAGCGACCGATACTTTGGTTTCACTTTCGACCGCCGTATTACAATGACGGCGGTTATTCCAGCTGGCTTCCGAGAGGCTCAAGGAGCCCATCAGCCAGTCGGAACTGGCATGCAATCCCATCGGGATAACGATGTCAGTTTCGCACAGGCTTTTCATGTCGGTCTTTAAAATATGAAAAGCCTATCGGAAAGCGACTTTGGGGGCCACTAGCAGGGCCCCCTTCTCCCTGCGACCTCTGGTTGGGGGCCGAGGGAACACCTATGGTGCTTGTCACACGATGCAGAGATTTACACAAACTCCTATTTCTCTATGGGAGCTTATGCTGCTTGCGGAAACCGCCCGCAGCACAAGCTCCAATAGAGAGTAATGGGAGTTTGCGACCGCACCATGTGCAGTCGCATTGTAATTTGGTGATCGGATCTGCCAACCTATGGTCTGTCAGTTCTAACACCAAAACGGTGTCGGGCGGACACAGATACGCACAACATCGTAATAAGGACCTTAATGTGTGAGTCTGTTCCTCCAAGGGTTGTCTCACACCCATTCAGATAGATTGAGTACAAGACTGTGCCATAAGATGTTAGATTTACACAGAATGAGCCTAGGTAATACCACGTGTCCATCAAAAAGTAACTTACAAACAACGAAGGAGACTGTGCTTCACATAGTGAGGCTCACACCGATGAATTTATTGGGGCTACAAATGATCAGACTTGTATAAAATCAGAGAGAATGTGCAACAAAGCATGGGATCCTCCCCAAATGTGTGAGGCTGTACTTCAGAAAGTGAGATATACATACAATGAGTGTCAATACCACAAAGAAGTGAAGCGCTTCAAGGGATCTGATTCTCACCCCATTATTGAGGATGTATCTGTTCTCTCCTGCTGTGCCTCTGTCCCTTTTCTTCCCCACTCCCTTCTTTTTATTCCTCTGTTGTGCATATTATTTTGCTTTGTGCTCAGTTGCCATCTCAGCCCTGCCGCTTCTGCCTCTGGCTGACTTCTGTTTTCAGACACAGGCAACAGAAGCTGATGGAAGCTGATGGACTAAAACAAAAAACTTAATTTAATAGAGTTCATAGTATGACTTGAAGGGGAACTGACTGGAAGACAAATGAAGCACATTCATGCTGGAAGGAGAAATCTGAAAGAGAGTTCATAGAGGACAATCTCTTTGTACGTATTGTTGTTTGTAAATAAATGTTCACTTGCCAAAGGTAGGAAGGAACCTCAATCGGTGCTGCAGGTAAATCCTTTAAGGGTGTTTGCAGAAAAAATAATAACAAACCTCCAGAAACATAAAAATGGAAGTCATATATTTCATTGTGTTTAAAATTAGGCTTGGGCTAAAATTAAATGACGTCAGCTTAACTCATCTAATATCGGGGATTTTGTGCTACGCTTGTTATGTGAAATTCACGAAATTACACCATTACACCACTTGGCATAATTATGTGCCATTTGCTGGAATTATTTTTAGCAAATGCACAATTTGCTGTAAAATGTAACGCAAGCTCACAGCAACAACAGAACAGTGTCTGTTCACGGTGCTTTTGTCCAAATTTGACACAAAGATGCATTTCACTCTAAAATATGGCAGTAAATGACGGATTTGTGTCTCACATAATTATATATAATTTCACAAAATCTTGCATAAATTTGTTGAGAAATTTGGTATACACCGCTAGTAGATAGTCGATGTTTTGACTACAGTCATAAATCATGGAATCATCATCAGTACTTAGGGTTTACTCGTTGCATCTCAGAAATTAATCTATGAATAAAAAACAGAAAACAAATAATGGACATTGGATCCAGTGAAAAAAAAGAGCTGCTCAGTGCTCAGATTAAGGAAACAAGCATTTGCAATGCAATCGGTCTCGCCTTTGGGACCTTATATGTATTTAACTATGCAGCACATTAGCCTGGGTACTGAAACATCTACTATTCTTTAACATGGAGGGAAAGTAAGCACCAAATTGCGTGACACGCCAGGTATGGGAACACATGGAGAGAAATATTACCATTCAGCGGGAAATGGTATAGTCCAAAGCTCGGTTTTTAATATAAAACCAGGGCCTTCGGTGGTCATATCACTGAAAATACAAGATTTGAAAAAAATATTATTGTCTATGGGTGTTCGTGGAAGACAATTTCTATGGACTGGAATCTAGAGAATGCTAAAGTGATTCTGGTATTTTACTGACCTCTGCTGGTCGTTTTCTATCAAAAAAGTTCAATAGAGGCAGTTGCCAGAAAAATTAAAAAAAGAAAGTCCCTCAGCAGAAAGCAATTCTGGAATTTTACCGACCTCTACTGGTCGTTTTCTATCAAGACAGTTAAATAGAGGCAGTTGAACAAGCAGAAAGCAATTCTGGTATTTTACTGACCTCTACTGGTCGTTTTCTATCAAGACAGTTAAATAGAGGCAGCTGAACAGAAAAAAATGTCCCTAAGGGGATGCAGACAAGTCCTAAGGCTGATCTCCAGAGCCCACAAAGTACTTACACATATAAGTATATACTAAAGTATATACAAAGAGGTCTCGAATGCTTGACCTAAAAAACAGGGTTAAAAGTATGTTTCCTCAGGTTATGTAGGTCCTATGTGCATTAACTTAGGAGACGAACATGATGCTAGCCTTTCAGGCAGATTATATGTTCAAGGTGGTAATTACATTGTAAAAAGTGCACTGGAATAGACTAAAATAAAACGCCTTCCATATTAGTTATGTAGTCGCACAGAATACAGTACATATATGGGACCAGTCCAGCTGCGCCGTCACAGAGGATGGGAAACACAGGCTGTTGCTATTAAGATGTGCCACCTACATGTGCCATCCTACAGAACCCCAATTGTGCAAATTAACCAAATCTGCAAGAACATAACCACCAACAGAGTTTTTCATGTTTGCAGTACAATTTGGAAAGACAGTTAGACTAACCATGCTCACACTGAAGTCAATCCAGAAGAGGAGCGGCCCACAATAGTCAGTGTCCACAGGTTACGGGAACACTGGAAACTCACAGGCTTGGTGTGTCTTTAAAAATGGCTGCAATAGCAGGTGGTATTGGGGGATTTGTTTTTCAGGACACTAGTTACATATCAATGAGTGCATGAGCATCTAGGACACATTAAAATATTGTGACAAAAAAAATCTAATTATTTATGTATACAGGAAGCAGTTAGGCTACAGCATACCAACACTGTGGCAGAATGCTCTTGTAATGTTGGACATATCAATCACAAATCATCAAACAATGTACATTTCAATCAGAAAAACAAGCAGCAGTGCATAGGAACCAATATTATAAGCTACAGAGTATTCTGTCGGGTGTTGACATTTCTTTTGCGTGAAAAAATAGATGTTGGAAGGTCCCACCTATATAAGAACATCAATGCATGTGCTTCAAAACACTGGGAAAGTGTGGGCCTATGCTGGCCATTGTTTTACAGCCCTCAAACCAAATCAACAAAAAACACAACACACAACAACAATTGTACTTATTTAGTATATTCAAAGTCATATATCTAAATAATATGCAAAAATTTCATATAAAGCTGTCAAGAACACGAAAAAATATGTCAAATGACTGTACTTGGTGATAAATTGAATTAAAGTGAAGAACATATGTTTAACATTTAACCATACAGACATGGACTGATCTTAACATGATAAATATAAAGAAGTTATTACCAAAAATGCCTGTTCTCTCTCATATCTAAAGGCACCCTATATCATTATTGGTACTTGTTTAGGATGGCTGACAGGACATGAACCAATAGGATTGCTGTTTTTCTGAGGGACACGGGGTAACCCCATAGTTTTTGATGGTACATAGGAACCAGTGAGCAACACATATAGTACGGTAATGCTATTCTATTCATTCATGCCTTTAAAGCCCAGTCATGGGACATGCGCTGTGTGCTGTTTGGACAAAATATTGAGTTAGAAATCTCGAGATACAGAAATATTGAGTTTTAAATATTATGATACAATCATATCGGGATACAGAAATATCGTTAACAAGAATATCGATTTTCTGGGTAAGTAATATAGTTTTCAAGAAAATCTAAGTTGGGAAGAAAGATGGCCGCTTCCTAGAGCGGCTCCGCAATCCCTTCCCTTAATGCCCCCGTAAATCCGGACCAAATCCGAGATCGCAGCCGCGCCATGACGCAGAAAAGACAGCCGAAGTTGTGGCATTGCCAGCGGTGTGCCGCCTGGGTGTCACAGAGGTTAAATCAGCGCCAATCCTGCTCCGAGGCCGAGCTCAATCAATCAATCAATCACGGCATTTATAGAGCGCGCTACTCACCCGGGAGGGTCTCAAGGCGCTGGGGGAGGGGTAAGTTACTGCTCGAACAGCCAGGTCTTGAGCTGCTTCCTGAAGGAGAGATGGTCCTGGGTTCGCCGAAGGTGAGTGGGGAGGGAGTTCCAGGTCTTGGCTGCCAGGTAGGAGAAGGATCTTCCTCCGGCGGTGGCTCTGCGGATGCATGGTACGGTGGCGAGGGCGTGGCTGGTTGATCGTAGCTGGCGGGTGGGCGTGTAGAAGGTCATGCGGTCGTTGAGGTACTTGGGGCCCAGGTCGTGGAGGGCCTTGTGTGCGTGGGTGAGGAGTCTGAACGTGATTCTCTTGCTGACGGGGAGCCAGTGCAGGTCTTTCAGGTGTCCGGTGATGTGGCTGTGTCGGGGGATGTCCAGGATGAGTCGTGCGGAGGCGTTCTGGATGCGCTGGAGTCTTTTTTGAAGTTTGGCTGTGGTTCCGGCGTAGAGGGTGTTCCCATAGTCCAGTCGGCTGGTGACGAGTGCCTGGGTGACGGTCTTCCTGGTTTCAGTGGGGATCCATCTGAAGATCTTGCGGAGCATGCGCAGGGTGTTGAAGCACGAAGATGAGACGGCATTGACTTGTCTGGTCATCGACAGGGAGGAGTCCAGGATGAAGCCCAGGTTGCGTGCGTGGTCCGTTGGCTTGGGCGCGGTGCCCAGGGCCGGGGGCCACCAAGAGTCGTCCCAGGCGGAGGGTGATGAGCCCAGGATGAGGACTTCCGTCTTGTCTGAGTTCAGTTTAAGGTGGCTGTTCCACATGGCACACGGAAGCACCGGCCTAATGGAGCGATCGCAGATGGCGCCTGGGGCAGTGCTTGTACGGGTGCGAGGCTGCGTGCACCCCTGAGAGTGCTGGAACGGGAACAATAGAAGAGACCTGAGGCTGCTGGCTGGGCCCACCGTCTCACAGGCAGAGGGAGTAGAGCACCGACATTGCGGGGATCTGCCCCAAATGTGGCCAAGGCCTGCTGATCGGTGAACTCCCCCCGCCAGCTGCCCCACCCGACTGCCCAGGCTCAGAGCGGGTGGAGGTGAGCGGCGGTGATGCCTGGCATTGCCGGACTTAAACCAAGGGAGCCTGACGGCGGGCAGTGTCGCCCCAGTGACGGGGTGAGGAAGTAATACCACGGCGGTGGCCCCCCTCCAGGCATAGCAGTAACGGCGGAAAGCACAGCGGGAGGCCGGCTGGTGGCAGACGGAGGCAATAATGTTGGGCGAGGGCGGGAGCCTGTCTCACTCTCGGCAAACAAGGCAAATGAAGGAGGAAGCAGGGTAGTGACTACAAGGGGTTACAGTACCAAACGGCAGAAAAAAGTGAGTACCTGCAGTCCAGCCGGAGCGCACGCGGTCAAGCACCCGGTGCAACAGCACGCGAGGAAAACCAGCTGTAGAAGCTGGGGGGACCGCACAGGAAACACACCTCTGCCCATTAACATATCCTATACCCCGGACAAGAGGGAGGCTTTACGCAACCCCAAGCCACCTAGTGGGTGCCTCCAAACACCAAATCGGAGAGAGAGGCAAGTGGGGGCTCCAAGAGGCTGAAAATCACATCGCCTACCGGCCAGGGTGTAGGAGAGGGCCGAAAGTGAAGGGAACCAGGGTGTAACCCTGACAGGCCACAGGGGTTGTCTTGCCTACTCCTGGCAGGTGGCAGAAGCACATCCTGAGACCCCAAAGGAAGACTGACAAGGGTGGTCTACCCAAGCCGGGAAGATGTCCGTGGGGAGGAACGCCAAAATCTCCCACCAAACCAAACTGGACAAGTTCACCCTGCCCAAAGGCACTGAGGCCCAGGACCCCCTGCAAGAACGCCCTACAGCAGAGGCCCAGGCAACACATGATAAAGACACGCTATCCCTGCACGACATAATGGCCGCAATTCGGGATGTGCAAACAGCGCTGGAAACCCAAATAGACTCTATTACGACGGAGGTGACCTTAATCCCAGCTGACTTGCGCAATATGGGGGCAAAAGTGCAAATGGTGGAAGACTCCACGAAAACTCTGCTTCAAGACACCTCTAGTCTCAAAGCCCAAATGAAAGAAATGCATACGTGAATGGTCCAGCTGGAGGCAAGGCTTGAAGATCAAGAGGGGAGATCGCAACGGAACAACGTCCGAATCCTAGGGGTCCCTGAAAAGGCAAAAGGGTTCACAGTCGACCTCTTTGTGGAGGAACTGATTTTGGGACAGCTCCAGCCGAAAGGTCGCTCAAAGTTTTTCTCAGTGGAGAGAGCCCACTGGGTACCGGGTGGTCGCCCCAAGCCTGGGGCCCCACCTCAACCCATCATTGCACGACTCTTCAATTACAAGGATCGAGATGTTATTTTGCAAACAGTTTGGGTGGCCATCGATCCTTTTTGAAAACTCACAGGTAACCTTCTTTCCGGACTTTACCCTGAAGACCCAGAAATTAAGGCGCAGCTTCCTTGAGGTAAAAAGAGTGCTCAGGGACAAAGGGTAAAATACTCCATGCTTTTTTCCACACGCCTCCGAGTGGAGTCTGAAGGAAAGGTCTGGTTCTTTGCGACTCTGGAGGAAGGATGGGAATGGATAGAAGGCTGGAGAACAGTCGGAGGTGCCGGGGGAGAGGCCCACCATGGGAAAAAACAGGAAAACAACGACGGCTCCAACCGGGCGATTTGCTGAAGAGGGACGGATGAGCGAAGTGCCATGATCGCGGGGGCCAAGACCAAGAGAAACGGATGTCGAGGGACAGTGAGTGATAGCCTGGTTTCCAAATTGACCACATGATAACCTATTTGTTGAAATAGTGCTGCTATAGTTGGCTGGAAATTCAGATGCCGGAAGAGGAGGAAAGACATATGTTGTAGGCCGTATTCAAGGACCAGGGTAGGACTGGTTTGAGGCAATAAACCATACCTGAAAGGTTGGGGCAGACAGCTTTAAACTTATGGCGGTCAGGTAATGCGCTACGACCGTAGAGGTAGGGAGGGATCGGGAAAGGCAGGTGAATGTTCCCTTAGTTTAACTTGTTGGGGGGGGTCGACAGGCTCTCTGCTGAGTTAGGGGGGTGGGTAATTGGGGCACCACCAGGCAGGGTTGCAGGGTGGGGGGAGGCTAGGGAAGAGGAAGGGATGGGGGTTGGTACAGGTTTTCTAACTTGTATCTTTAGTTCATTTGGCTGTTTTCTATGTAACAGGACACAGGCAGAAATCACCAGTAAAAGCGGCCAGGATGCTGCGTCCCACTTGGGGGGCCAGAGGAGGGACAGGGTGGGAGGATGCCATATGCAGCCCAGAATCTCCAGCAATGATGCACGCAGTTTAGAGCCACCATGATAAGACAAGTGCAGGCTGAATTGAAATTGATGTCCTGGAATGTAAATGGGCTGGGGAGTAAGGTCAAGCGAGGTATCGTGCTCCAGTTTATTAAAAGGCACGCTCCAGATGTAGTCCTCTTGCAGGAAACGCATCTCTTGGGAAATAGTTGTCAGGCCCTGAACCGATTGGGTTACGAAATGAGGAATATACCTCTTTTTTCTGCATGGTTTTTCCCCGCAGGGACTTACAACGCGGTCGTTACAACGACCGAGTTGTAACAACGCATACCTTTACCCCGCAAGTCGTAACAACGACTTGCGTAGGGGGGATGCTGGATGTTGGAATAGTATAATATACTATTCCAACTCCAGTATGTGCAACAGTAGGGAAGGTGTTGGATTTTAAATCCAACACCTTCTGCCCACTCCGCAAGTTGTTGTTCCGACTTGCAGAGTAATGGTATGCGTTGTTACAACGCAGTCGTTGTAACAACCACGTTGTAATTCCCTGCGGGAAAAAGTATTTGTGGTAAAAGATGTTTACCCGAAATGAGAATGCATGCAGGATACACGTCTGGTTCGAGAGGTGCAGGAATCCTCCGTAAGAAGAATCTTCCCATTACAATAGAGAGAACTTGGACGGACAGACTGGGCAGATACATGGCGATCTCAGGGAGATGGCTAGGTGAGGTAATTAATATAATGTCAGTATACGTCCCGCCCACACTGGGAGACCCAACCTTGACGGATCTGAGGGCTCCAATACTGGAACTTCTAGTGGGCCGCTAGTTCCTGGGAGGAGACTTTAACATGGCGGGTTGTGACTGCCTGGACCGTATGCCACCTAGAGCTGCTGGCCCCAAACTCACGCGGCTAGCGGATTTCTTATCAGCTTTGGGCCTCATAGATCTCTGGAAGTCTCTCAACCCCAATACACCAGAGTACACATTCCATTCCGGAGCGCATGGTAGCCGATCGAGAATCGTTTTCTTAATGACTCTACCCACACTCCTCCCCCACTTTGCGGAAGACAGACACCTGGCACGTGGTATCTCCGACCACTCCACCATATGGGCAACTTACAAGGTGGGTGGAGCGCGAAAGATGGGACCAATAGCAATAAACCCCTGGTACACTAAGATACCCAAAATACGAAAAGGTCTGCTTGAAGCCACCACCCTTTACTTTCATGAAAATCCGGGCTCGGTCACATCGTCACAGACGTTGTGGGAAGCGTATAAGATGGTGGTTAGGGGGCAAGCCCTCTCGCTCATAGCCGAAACACAAAAAGAGAAAAGGGCGATAGTAGTGCAGCTTGAAACTGAAATCCTCGATTTGGAGCTTCAAATCGTGAGGAATTACAATGAAGATACGCAACACACCCTGAAACTTAAACAACAAGAGTATAGGGACCTGGTCACAGAGGAGGCAAGGAATAAACTATGCGCAACACAACACCGAGTATATGAACATGGCGACAAAGCTGGCAAACTACTGGCCTGGCTCGATCAGCGACAAAGTGCGGGCAGGTGGGTGCCTTCGCTTACGTCTGGGGCCGGGGAGGAGGTTAGGAATCCGGTGGAGATCGCGTAAGCCCTTGCGGACCACTATGAGGAGGTTTATTCAGCTAGTACCGTACATTCAGAACAAGAATCCCTAGAATTTCTAAGCAATATCTCATTACCAGTATTAACGAAAGAAGAACGCCAGCCTCTGGAGGAAGACCTAACGGTAGAAGAGATAACCCAAGTCATTGGAGCCCTAAAGTCGGGCAAGGCACTGGGGCAAAACGGTATCCCAATAGAGTTATACAAACTCAAAGCACAGACGTCTGCGCCCTACTTATTGGCAATGTTTGAGGAGAGCAACACCAGGAGTACACTCCCGCCAGATCAACGATTAGGAACCATAGTTGTCATACACAAAAAGGGTAAGCCAAGGGACAAATGCACGTCATACAGGCCAATAACGTTATTAAATGCGGAAGGAAAGATTCTCGTGAAACTGTTGGCTCAACGACTTATCCCCCTTCTCCTGGTCCTGGTCCATCCAGACCAGTCCGGATTTATGCCGGGATGCTTCACTGCCCTAAATCTTAGGCATCTCCAGGGAGTTTTAGGAAGAGCCCATAGAATTAGAGAGGATGCCTCGGTGCTGTCCTTGGATGCCCAGATGGCATTCAACTCCGTCGAATGGCCATATATGATGGCGGTGCTTAAACGACTCCGGTTTGGTCCACAGTTTATATTTTAGCTTAGCATCCTATATACAAACCCACAGGCTCAGATGGTGGTTAACAGTGAGAGGTCACGCACTTTTCCGCTCCAACGGGGCACGAGACAAGGTTGTCCCCTGTCCCCACTGGTCTTTGTGCTGATTCTCGAACCTGTGGCGGCATGGATCCGGAAAGATCCTATTATACGTGGGCTGTGCTGGACAGAGCATTTGGAAGACAGGATATCGCTATACGCTGACGATATCCTCCTATATGGCGCATCCCTTTGGGCCTCCATAGCAAGAATACTGAACATCTTCGCCACGTTTGGTCGGTACTCAGGATATGCCATAAACTGGGCCAAATCCGTAGTGTTTGTCCTCTGTGGGAAGACGCCAATGCTACCCATGGCTTGTGAGGCACAGGTGGCTACAGACGGTTTCCACTACCTGGGCATCTTTGTCACAACTGACCAGGCCCAGTTTCAAGCCAGCAACCTACTGCCTCCTCTGGAACGGCTCATGGGCGATGTTCGCCATTGGCGAGCCCTCCCGCTCTCACTTCTCGGAAGGTCAGCACTGTTTAAAATGATGGCCCTGCCGAGATTTTTATACGTACTGCATAATATGCCCTTTCCGGTTCAAGACTCATACTTCAACTCAATAGATAGTGAGGTGCGTTCTCTGCTGTGGGACGGTGGCCCACCGAGGATTGCACTCAATAAGCTGACCCGTGGTTGGTATGATGGAGGGATCACATTGCCACACATCCAGATGTATTATAGGGCAGCTCAAATCGCAACCGTTAACCAATGGGTCCATCAACCGTTAACAGAACCAGCATACCAGATGGATAGGTTGGTAAAGCAGCCGAGAGGGTATCTCCACGCACTTTACACTGACCCACGAAGACTCACACTAGAGGATCCCACAGAGGTGACGGTTCATCAATGGCATGTGACTCTCTCCAAAATAGGGTGGAAAAACAAACTCACCAAAGCCACACCACTTTGGGAATCACAGCAACTGTGGACCTCAGGCATAAGAAAAGACTTCACTCAGTGGGGCCTAATCGATATTTCCAGGTTGGGAGACCTCCACACGGGTAGAGGGATGATCTCATTTGAACACCTACAGAAAACATATAAACTGGCCAAGACGGAGTGCTTCTGATGTTTGCAGATACGTCAAGCCATACAGGCAGCAGTGCCCAGGGGAATTGAGCTTCCAGAGTTGTTGCCTCTGGAATGTAGACTCCTCGTGGAACATCTCCCCAAAAAAACGATCTCACTAACATACAAAAAGCTGATTAATAACCTACCAGACTCACTCACAGTCCTGAAAGAGCGCTGGAGTGTTGATATTCCAGACCAGCAAGAGGAGGACTGGCCCGAGGCTTTGGCCTCTCCGAGGGAGGTAGCAATCAGGGCCCGGTTCCAACTGGTCCTTATCAAAATATTGCATAGTGTATACATTTCATGCACCACACTCGTGAAGATGAGACGTAGGGCAGAAGACACCTGTAACAGAGGATGTGAAGAGATGGGCTCATTCTACCATATTATATGGATGTTTCAGGTGATTCAACTCTATTGGCAGGCAGTGGGGGATTGCATGACAGGGGTGGTGGGAGAAGTACTCAAAATATCACCTAAATGGTGCCTTTTGAATGTGTGGGAGGACACAAACCTAGGGAGGGCGGACCAAACCTGGGTAACCCTGGGCTTTATGCTGGCTAAAAGAAATATAGCGCACAACTGGGGGGGCTCCGCCCCGCCATTGTTGCGGGACTGGAAGAGAGATATGGATTGGTGCATGGTGGCGGAGTAAACGGTATATGTGCAAAGAGGTTGCCCGAAAAAGTGGGGGGAAATCTGGGATAAATGGAATGTATATAGGGGGAGTCCCTGTACGCCTCCGGCGGGTGACACAACCCTTGCCTTAATTCAAGCAGAAACCATCTGATGGTGACAACATACCAGGAGATAAGGAGGGAAGCGGCCCTGCGAGGCCCATTGGCAATACACTGGGGGGGGGGGAAGAGGTGCTAATTCTTAATTGTGTTTGTAAGATTGATGATGTAAAGACATAATTCTGCTCTGTTACAATAAAAAGATTTAATAAAAAAAAAAATATCTAAGTTGTTAATATAGTTTTCAATATTATAGCTATAAAAAATATAGTTTTTTAATTATCTGTATGTGTTTTAGTTCATATATTAATTGTATATGTTAAATATTGCTTTTATAATTGATGACAATATTTTTAAATATAGTTAACGTGATTTATAATATTTAATTTAATTGTTAATAGTAATTTACAGTGTCATAGTGGGTTGTGAGGTACTGTAGGGTAGTGTAGGTGGGAAGTTGATTAAGTATAATAATTAACAATTCATTTTCAAAAGATTATTAGTTATTTCATTAATTATTAATTATGTAGACTGTGTAATTATTATATTTTTTTAAGTAATATTTTAGGTGTGGGTTGTGGGGTTTGTCGGGGTATAGGGAGGGAAGTTAATTAAGTAATCATTAATTAATAATTAGTTATTAATTTATTATTCATTATTTAATTAATTGTTAATTGTGTAAATTGTATAATAATTATATTTCTTACGTCATATATTAGGTGTGGGCTGTTGTGCTTGTAGGGGCATATGCTAGCAGTTATTTATGCAATAATGAATTAATAATGAATTAAGGATTAATGAATAATTATTTAATTGATTATTGAATATGTTAATTGTGTCATGTTTACTTATTTTAGTTATATTGTATGTGTGGGCTCCTAGGTATGTGGGAGTATATTGTGGGTACTGAATTAATTAAGACATTAATCAAATATTTTTAAATTTATGACTACATATTAAAAAAATCAATAATCATTTAAATTGTTGAATTGTTTTTTTAATTGTATATATATATACATATATATATTCCAACGATCACTTCCCTCTGAAGTAAACAAGGGGACACAGCGGGGTTACCAGGAGAATCCTTTATTTTCAAAAACGGCATGACGCGTTTCGGCGGTAAGCCTTTTTCCAATGCCTTTGATACCTGAGGTTCAGACTGTTCACCTTTTAAACGTGCTCCTTCATTCTGATTGGTAGAAGCACAGCTACCCATAGTTTGTTTAGACACACATTATTGCAGCATTTCATCACAAACTGCAAGTCCCATCATGCATTTTTTTGGATCGGGACAGTGTCTCTTAAGCTCCGTTTGATTTGTATTTACAAAGATGTATGCGGGCTTAATTACACAAACGGGGTCTTGGTAATAGATTTTCTCACCACCTCGGTATCCTACATCCAGCCACAAATGCCAAAATGGCCCTTAGTGCTTGTGGATGGTAATTCTGGTACTGCAAAAGGGAGTCCTTTTTTTTAGTGGGTTTAAGATAGAGACTAGTGTAGAGTTCGCCATCTGGCACTTGGACAAACTGGTCTAGACACTTGACACATGCAATGTGTGGATTGTGGGTGAAATATAATTGTGCACTGAAGTTATTGAACCAGTTGAGGAAAATAATATAATGTGCGTTGTACAGGACCTTGTGCAGTGAACATGGCTCTCCGTGAAGTCACGGACTGTACTTTCGCCAGCAGTACCTTGCTTCATTTGGTTGCGGTGGTCGGGAGGCTTCCAATCCCTCGGAATTACAACGCTCAGCTCAACTCAATATATATAATGTTTTTATTAATTTTTTTATATTTCTGGCCAACTAATAGCGTTATTAATATATTTTGATGTGTTTGAAGTGAAGTATATTCTCTACTGTTGAACAGACTGAAGTGGTAACAGTCAATTTAACCCCTTAAAGTCCAACCCTTTCCCTACTGTTGCACAGGCTAGAGTGGGAATAGTAAATTTAACCCCTCCAAAGTCTAACCCTTTTCCTACTGTTGCACACACTGGAGTTGGAATAGTCCAAAGTCCAACATTTTTCCTACTGTTTCACAGAATGGAGTTGGAATAGTAAATTTAACTCCTCTGTAGTCCAACACTTTCTCTACTGTTGCACAGACTTGAGTTGGAATAGTAAATTTACCTCTCTCCGAAGTCCAACACTTTCCCTACTGATGCACAGACTGGCGTTGGTATAGTCAATTTAACCCCTCCGAGGTCCAACGCTTTCCCTACTGTTGCACAGACTGAAGTTGGAATGGTAAACTTTACCTCGCCCGAAGTCTAATGAGTACCATTGAGTTGGGTAACAATAAACATCTGTTATTCAACACCAAGATAACCCGGTTCAGGGTGAACGTGCGCTTTACAAATACACGTTATGTTTATGTTAATGCTTTCCCTATTGTTGCATAGACTTGAGTGAGAATAGTAAATTTAACTCTTCCAAAGGCCAACGCTTTCCAAACTGTTGCAAAGACTGGAGTTGGACTAGTACATTTTACCTCCCAGAAGTCCAAGAAGTCCAATGCTTTCCCTACTGTTACACAGACTGTAGTAGGAATCGTATATCTTTTATTTTCTAATTTAAATACTTATTTTTAAAATTGCTGAAATATATATTAGTATTATTTGCTTTTTTGATTAATTTTATATTATTTGTTTATGTACAGATTTTCTTACATTTTTGTAATATTTATATTCAATTCTTTTTTAGTTTTTTTTATATTTAATTATTTGGTAATTTAGTTTAATGTTTTGAAGTTGTGTTTTAATATATTTAATGTTTCATTTACATTTTTTTTTTTAGAGTTTTATATAGCGCGAACTAGACCCGAGGCATCCGGTATCAGAGCACTTTACATGAGCACCAGTTTCGTTACAGATGGACACATTCATTTTTGTTAGGAACGGGGAGATTAAGTGATTTGCCCAGAATCACAGGATGTTGAGCGTTGTTGCCGAGACTCGAACCTGGTTCCCCAGCTTCGAGGTCGACCGCTCTAGCCGTAAGGCTACATCCTCTCATATATATACATTTATATACATTTATATATTTATGCTTTTTATTGTAGCAAATTAAAAAAACAATAATTTAAAAAAATTTAATATAAATTGAAACATATTTTTATTAATATTGTTACATTATATGTATGTATATATAAACATGTATATGTGTGTGATTTTATATGAGCATATATTTATATATAGTTTTAAATATTTAAAATTATTTATTTTACATTATATTAATGGTTTAAGTTAAAATATTTTAGATTTACTATTTATACTATATGTATAATGAAAATCTTAACATTATAAGTGCAGGTAGGCGATATTTTTGACTCGATATTTGTGTATCTCGATAGTTGTTATTCCAATATTCTGTCAGATATCCATTCTGTGCCACTGGCACTGAGCTATACCTGGCTGATGAGCCCTAACAAGGGCAAATCCAGTCCTGGGTTGCTTGTGTTTCGGTTCAAGGAGGACCTGGCCTGACACGTTCATAGTAGCAGGGCAAAGGCTGATTTGCATATGACTAGGCCCATGCTGAGGTGGCATGGTGGGGATAAAACGATAGATTGGGATGCAGCCATAAGTGATTGCCAGTGGTTGAGATTTATTTAAGTATTCCATCCATCACCTTTTTTTATGCCCTAAGTGTGACAGGTATGCACAGACGTGTATCCCGTGCTCACCGTGGCACTGGAACCAGGCTATACCTGGCGGATAAGCCCTATAAAGGTTAAACCAATCCTGGGTTGCTTATTTTACGGTTCAGGGAGGACATGGCCTGGGAGTTAGGGCTGGAGCAGGTTCAAGACTGATTTGCATATGGCTGGGTCCAAACTCAGGTGGCATGGTGGGCAAAAAACGATGGATTGGGATGTGGCCCGAGTGATTGCCAGTGGCTAAGATGAATTCAAGCATTCCATCCATCACTTTGTTTTTTGATGCCCTCTTTTTCTAGAAAATATGTGTGTGTGGCTAGTCCCCTCTCCTTCAGTGTTTTGCATAGAATGTCTGCTTCAAAGAAATAACTTGTTCGAGATTGCAGTTACATCACATTCTAAGGAAATGGCCCTTAGTGCTTGTGGATGGTAATTCTGGTACTGCAAAAGGGAGTCCTTTTTTTAGTGGGTTTAAGATAGAGACTAGTGTAGAGTTCGCCATCTGGCACTTGGACAAACTGGTCTAGACACTTGACACATGCAATGTGTGGATTGTGGGTGAAATATAATTGTGCACTGAAGTTATTGAACCAGTTGAGGAAAATAATATAATGTGCGTTGTACAGGACCTTGTGCTTGGAACAAACTATTTGTTAAAGAAATCAATGTTGAGACACATGGACTCAAGTGACGAGCCATATTGTTACGCTCTGTGGCCACCGTGGAGTGCAGCGTGCTGCTGATTCTGACATGCATGGGACCTGCAGGTACCAAGAAATTGTGTGTACTCTCCCAAAAGATTGTTGGTGCCGCATTGACATCAGGGCAAGCAGTGCTGTACATAACTTTAGGCCATTTGGTAAGAGAAGACCCCATATGCCCCACCCTTTGATTTGGCAAATGGAGAAGGTGGAACGCAAGAGGATTTATGGGGCTAATTATGACTTTGGAGTTGTTGTGCTGGCTCTGTGCCAGTGCAGCAGAACAAAAGCCACGCAAAGACCGCCCACCTAATCACAAGTTGAACTCGTGCAGACAAATGGTCTTTCTGCCTTTCTCAAAGTGGTGGGCACTGCAAAAGGAACGACAAAAGTGTTCCAGTACGGCAGCATGGACTGTGAAGTCCATGTCGTGCTGGAACTAGGGCTGCAAGCAGACAGGGGGCACATGTTGTGCCCCCCTGAATGCATCCCCATGACAGGGAGGGCACAGGGGCCCTATTGAGCCCCTTTTGTTTCCCCACCGCCAGCCTTTTCAATATGGACTCACACCCATGAAAAGGCTGGCAATGGGGAAACTCGTAATATGCTGGGCGGAACTTTCCCAGTCCAGCTCAGCATATTGCAGTGCCCCTTCGCCGTGTCACCACCAGGGAATGGCGATTCCCTGGCACAGCTGATTGTCCACCGCCGGCATGACTCAGAGAGTAGAGGACTGCCAGTGGGGCGCCACCGTGAGTGCGGTGGTCGTAAGTCTGCCACTCGTAATCAGGCCCTAAGTTCCTTGCTTAGCTATATGGGCATTCAGTAGTTGAAGGTCTGTATGACAAAAACTGTCTTGCTACAGGAAAGTGCAATTCATTCCTATGGGGCATGCTAATAAAAAATGACTGTAATTGTGTTCTGGTCTTGCTTGGGGTTGTTAGGACTAGGTAGCACTTGTTACTATAAAAAGGGATGTTTTGTATACTTCAGTTTGCCACAATGCTTTGGGAATTCTGTCTTCATTGTGTCCAACGGCCTTTGTTCTCCAGTACCTTGTGTCATCTTTCTGTGTTACAAATGGATTTTTTTGTGCATGTTTTTTCCTTGTTCTGAGTTGCTCATTTGTATTGTTTGCTTTTGCTGAGAAGTGTTTTAATGCTTTTCCCTCTGTCGGGCACCATCTTTACATCTTGGCCTTTCCCTATGAGCTTCTCTTGGGTACTACTGCAAAGTATCTCCTTTCTGTCTTTTAGTCTCTCAGGAGGACACTGCTGAGGTTGCTGGGGAAGGTTGCCCCTATCATTCTTTCTCTAGACTCCAGGGAAAGGTAATGGTGTGTGATCTGCCATTCAACAAACAGTCGGAAACAATTGGTCTGTCAGGACAACCTTTTCCCACAGAGAATTGCAAATTCCTTTGTGCTACTAAAATTCGTATTTCCTGTGATAGTACAGATTTCCTTCTGATGTTCTTTAAGAGGGTCACATGAGAATTTACAGTCGCTCCTTGGATTATAGTAAAGGGATTTGGGATCATTGGTATTCAGAATGGCTTTGCCACCCCCTTATCTGCATGTATTTTTGTGAGGGAATTGTTGTTTTTAAATGACCATAGGGCCAAACATTCATCTTTGGAGATATTAAAATTAATATATTTGTTTGGTTGTTGAAGAACCTCAAAATCTTTCCATACTAATTTTTCAAAGGTTGCGATTTTCACAGGGACTGTGGAATTACTTTGAAGGGAGGTTGTAAATAACATAATGTGTATTTGCAAAGTGCATGTTCACCCAAGGATATCTTGGCGCTGAATGACAGATGTTTATTGAAACCCAACCGTACTCATTTTATCAACCTCAGAAGGATGAAAGGCCGAGTTCACCTGCCGGGATATGAACCTGTGACTATGAGGTCGAACGCAGGCCCCTACAGTGCACACATTAGTTCACTAAGCCACCAGACCTGGCACTGTCACTTCCATCAATCCAGGTCTGAATTTATGAAGGAAAATGTAAAAGTTCAACATTAAGGGCCTCGTTACGATGGCAGTTGAAAATCGCTGTGGGCAGGTGACCTCTAAACAAGACGTCGGCGGTCCCGCCCACCTCATTATGATGCCACCACCATGCAGGTGGTCGTAAAATGCCTTTTTCAACTGCGGCTCCTGCTGCAGCCCGTAAAAGGCCCGCAGCACAAGCCGCAGTGCATAGCACACAGTGCATGGATGTTTGGGGGCACCACATGTGCCCCCCTGGCCACTTAGCAGTGGCCCACAGGGACGGAGGCCCTGCTTGGGGCCCCCAAAGTCCCTTTCCAGCAACATTTTCATGGTGATGGGACCGCCATGAAAAGGCTCTGGGAAATGGACATCCTAATCCCTATGACGGTGCCCCCATTGTAGGGATTAGAGTCGGATAGCCGCCCCGATGGGCTTCTACAGCCCGTCGGAGGCAAGGGTCTGACCCCCAGACCACTGCATTCTGACCTTCCATATAGTAATGCGGCGGTCGGACCGATGGCCTGGATGTCGGTGGGACCGCCACCGACGGCCTGTCGGTGGCAGTCCCACTGACACCAAAATGGCCCCCTAAGTTTAAAAAACAATCTAGGCATTCAGTGATGACATAAGGGTAGCCCTTGGCACAGTATGGAGACTTGAGAGTCAGAGAATAGGTAATTTGTCAAATGAATTGTAGGTGCATTTAAATTCTGACTTAACCTTGTTACAATTGGTAAGATATGTTTTACATTTGCTTCTCCCTTGTTCTGTTTTGGCACTCGCCCATACTCTGGGACGTCCGTACCTGAGGACCATGATTGCTTCATGTACACCTAAATAATTTGATTTTTTCTGGTCACAATTATTTTATTGTGTATTGGATACTCATGCTCCATTTTCATTTGGAATCAGTGCTACTGGGAAAAAATGTCTCCCTCATAATGCATGCTTTACAGCCATTTTTGTAGTCACAGCAGCCACTTATACCTCCTGTACTGCAGTAGCTCATGGACATTGACAATTGTGGTTCACTTCTTCTTCTGGCTTGACTGCAGCGTGAGCTGTGTGAGGCTACCTGTCCTTCTAAATTGTACTACAAACATTAAAAGCTCTGTTACTGATCACATTTTAAAGATTTGGCAAATTCTTTACTGTTTTGTAGGATGTCACAACTTAATCACAAAGGCTTCCTCATCTTGAAGAATCTTTTTGTTGGATGGCTCACTTCTGCTTACTGTCATTGATGCAACTACATAGCAAACACATTTTCTTCCTGTGTGTGTATTTTTAATTCAAGTGACCACCTTGAATCAGTGGCAAAGAGAGGTTGGCATGATACTTTTCTCCAAAGTAATTCCACCTAGGTCCTATATGACCTGCAGTGTTCCCCTTTTTTCTTATTAGGAGCACTGAGTAATTCACTTTGTTGCACTGACTCTAATTTTGACTATCTGTATTTTTGTCTGTCACTCATAGATCCATTTTTCAGTACAGCCCATGTCCTGATGATAACTCATGACTTAAACCCCAGGATCGAAACGTCAACCAGCAACCAGTGGTCCACAGTGCTTAATTTGTAAAAGAATGAGTACCAGTGCCAAAAGGTTTTTTTTTTAACACTTTATTTATCATTTTCCGACATATACGTATCAAAATGTCATCTTCACAATTGTTCATTCACAAACATTAACATTTTAACAATATGGTACCATCGTGCCAATTCCTGTACAGAATATGCAGCGGAGCAAAAATAAGATATACAATGTCTGACCAGTACATGATAATCTTCTTTGGACACGTCATCCTACAATGTCCATGACAGTATCCCCATTATTTGCCTGAAGTCTATGTACAGTATTGTATTACATCATACATTTCAGCCCACCCCGGTCGGAACTATTCCATCAGGTGTATGGCTAGGGGTGACGGTCTCCAGGTTCTGCAAGTATGTCTTGAGCGGACCCCATATATCTTTCGGTCGGGACATGGGTGGGAGCAACGTGGCGTACAGTTCACAATTTGTGCTGCAAAAAGTAAGACTAGCAAGCCATGCATCTGTTGTAGGGAGAATTCTGCTGCCCCATCTAATGGCTATCTTGCGCTTAGCCAAAAGCAGCGCCAGCACAATGAACTTGATTAGTTTCTTTGGCATATTGTATACATATCCCAGAAGTGCAACCTCAGGGATGGGGTCTATTTCCAACAGTGTCATCCGGGATAATATTCTGAAAATGGCCGTCCAGAACTCTCCAATCTTGGGTCAAGTCCACGTCAAATGGGGAAAATCAGCATGTGGGCTACCGCACTTCCGGCAATTGTGAGGCCGGGCAGGGTCAATAGCGTGGAGCTTGGCCGGCGTCATATACACCCTCCATAGATATTTAAAATGTATCAGCTTATGCCTACTGTTAAGGGGGAACTCCCTAATCTGCGAACAGCAGAAAGCCCACTGGTCATCAAGGATAGGGTGCCCCAGGTCCCGCTCCCAGGCTGCTCGAATCTTGGTGTTGTGGCTCGGGACCAGAGTCATATTGGCCTTGTATAACCTCGAAATCAATTGGCTCCCGTCAGAGTTAGATATTAAAAGTGATAAAGGTGCAAAAGACTGCGGCTCCAGTGGGTATTCCGGTAGTTTGGCACGCAGTGCCCTGCGAACCCTACTAAAAACAAACTGATCCATGAAGGTCAATCCGGCTCCCATGTCCCCTCCAGTACTATCAAATATATGCCTGCCCGGGAACAGGTCGCCAAACTTTATCATGGAGTGGGATCGAAGCACTCGCAGAACTAATTTCTCTTCTGTAATAGGGAGCAATGGGTTGCTTGCAATGGGGATTTCCGAGGAGTATAGAGAACTGCTCCCGGTTATTCACGAGAGTTTGCGCCACGCCCAGCTCGAGGTGGACACTGTCTGAATGTCCCTCGGGTCGCGGGGAAATCCCTGAGGCAAAATGGCGTGGAGTGGAGTCGGGAGCACCAGGTCAGCTTCCGGCTTACTGTAAGGGATACGCGCATCTGGGTGATACCATGAGTGAGCAAAGCTGCCCAGTGCCACTAGGTAATACATTCTAAAATCCGGGGCCCGCAACCCCCCCCTTTCATATGGCAGAGTCATGGTTTCTCATCGTATTCTAGGTCTTTTGCCCCCCCATGCTAGCCTGATATGGTGTGATCTGATGCGGGATGGGGATGTTGTGGAACATGTATAGGAACTTCGGAAGAACTATCATCTTCATCAGCGCTATTCTACCGGACATGGAGAGCGGGAGCCTTATCCAACGTTCAATCTGAGCCTCAAGGTTGTGTATAGCTGAACCGTTATTCAGCCTCACAATTTGCTCCGCGTCTCTATGAATCTGGATTACCAGATACCTGACCGAGTCATGGCACCATTTCAACGGGAATTCGCACTCCCATTCAGCAGTGCCCGTCGTTAAAGGGAGTAGCTCGGGCTTGCCCCAATTTATACCCAGTCCCGAATATCCACTAAAGCGTAGAATCTCTCTGATAAGGGGGTCTAAATTGTCCTGTGGGCAGCGGACATACAGTACGATGTCGTCCGCGTATAGCGAGATGAGGAGGGGACACATATTGAACTGGATGCCTCTATGAAGGTGTTTTTCCTGAAAATGTCGAACAAGAGGGTCAAGGGCCAGTATGAAAAGTAGAGGAGATAAGGGGCATCCCTGTCTGGTGCCACGTGTGAGAGTGAACGGGGTGGATAGCGTCTCGTAGTTGGAAAGGTGTAAAGCAACGCCGTGAGGTCAATAAATCCTTTAGGGATGCCTAGTTTTCTCATCACGGCCCATATGAAAGGCCATTCTAAGGAGTCGAATGCCTTTTCAGAGTCTAGCCGGACTGCAGCTGCCGGCACCTCAGGCGCAATTCTGTGCAACACTGCAAACAATGTGCACAAATTTAGCACTGTGGACCTGTGGGGAACGATGCCAGACTGCACCGGGGATATGATTCGGTCTAAGAGTAACGCCAGTCTCAACGCAATCATTTTAGCCAAAATTTTATAGTCCAAATTTAAAAGCGACAGCGGCCTATGTGAGCCGCAACTCATTGGGTCCTTGCCAGGTTTGGGAAGTAAGACAATTGCTGCCTCACGGAGTGTGGGAGGCAATGATTTATTTTCCAGGGCTTCACTATATACCTCAAGGAGGTACGGGGCAAGTATATCTTTGTAGTGCTTGTAAAATATACCTGTGAAGCCATCAAGCCCTGGTGCCGTAGTACCATTTAAGGCCTCAATGGCGCTAACTATTTCCTCTTTGGAAAATGGCTCCGCTAAGAACTTCTGCATATAGTCTTCTAGCCATACCATAGCTATCTCATTCAAGCAGGCCCTGCAGTCTTCGTCATCATGCATCGCGGGTGTGGTGTATAAACTAGTGTAGTATCGAAGGAACTCATCCCTGATCTCAGCTGTGTACGTGTGAACTTGTCCGTCGTCAGATCGGATAGATGTAATGTAAGCTTTCCACACGCAAGGCCTCAACAGTTGCGCCAGTGTGCGTCCCGGTTTGTCACCCTCGCCATACCGCCTAGTGGTGGCGTATTTCCCAAGAAAATTTATTTCGCTTTCAGCAGGTCCCTGAATTCTGTCAGTAGCAACAGGCGACTGACCTGATTAGCCGGGTGAGGGCGTTTGAGTTGTTCTTCGTCTAATACCTTTAAGCGGTCCTCTATGCGAGCAATGGTGCCTCTCAATGACTTCAGTACCCCAGCATGTTTGGAAATGCATACCCCCCCTTATGTATGCCTTGAATGCCTCCCACACGGTCGCCCATGTACTGACTGCACCCACATTCAGATCAAAGTATGTCGCTATTGATTCCCGAATGTCTGCAGAGAATACAGCATCGTTTAGAGCCTGCCCCGGGAACCTCCACTGTCTTTCACTACCCTCTGGTCTGGGGAGTCGGATATGTATGGCAACCGGTGAGTGGTCCGAATATGTTCTAGGTAAATGGGTCATAGACCGGAAACAGGGAGCCAGTGTTTGCGAAATCAGCCAGAAGTCCAGACGCGTCCAAGTGTCATGCGGTGCCGAATAATGAGTGTATGCATTTTTGGTCGGGCAACGTGCACGCCATATATCCACCAGTCCAAGAGAGTCGCAAATGTCATCCAGTACCCGGCTGGCTCGGGGCTTTGCGGCTGGGGAATCTGCCGTACTATCTTTTCCTGGCTGCAGAAGAAGGTTAAAGTCCCCCCCCCCAAACAAATGTAGTCAGCGCCTAAGGGAAGCAACAGGGCACGCAGGGAATGGAAAAACTCTGGGTCATCCACATTTGGCGCATAGACACACATTAGAGCGATGTTATAACCCATAAGTTTTCCAGTCACTAAACTGAAACAGCCTGCCCTATCATTATGTGCGTTGTATAGTTGGAATGGTAATCGTTTATGGATAAGGATGGCAGTTCCCCTGGAGTAAGAACTGTAGTTCGCGAAGTAGCGGTGTGCACCCCAGCTAGAGGCAAATGTGTTAGGTGAAGTGGGGGACAGATGAGTTTCCTGTAAGAACACAATGTCAGCCTTATGGCGCTGCAGATAATTTAACACATGTTTCCCCTTCCTGGTATTGTTCAAACCCCGCACATTCCATGTAAGGAGATTAACATCTGAGACTGTGGAGAGCCTACCCGCCATCATCACAAGTGGTCATAACTACAAATTGCATTAAAATGTCAAGAATAGCACACAGTACTTAATAGTGAACCAATCGTGTCAGAAACAGATAATACCACACAACTAAAGAAAAACCTGCCCCCCACCCACCCACCCATCCCCTCATTCTCGATCTAGGGGAAATCCCAAATCCCAGTAGTAGTCTAAAGCAAAATCACTATTACCAAGCGTGAACATACCAAAAGATGTGCAACTGCACTGGGGGAGAGGCAACGCCCCACCTCATCCCCGGGAACTGAAACATGTAATAAAAAGAGTTCAGCACAGCCAGTGCCCATAGTCCAATACCCTAGCTATCGGAGGAAAAAAGGGAAGAATGAAGTAAATACACTCAATACTTATCAATGTGTTGCAATGACAGAGTCTTTCAGCTCGCAGAAAACAGTTCCATACTGGAGCCGGAGTCAGGCATCCGGGGCGAGCGTTCTGGTGTGGGCGATTTCCTTGGCGGACCGGTGTTTGCCCGGATTCTGAGGAATTCTTGTGCCTCCGCCGGTGTATCAAAAATCCTTGACCTGCCGTCGACATCCACCTTCAGTCGCGCTGGGTATAGTATTCCGTATTTTAGGCCAGCCTTGCGTAGCGTGGTTTTGATCGGTACAAATTTTCAACAGGCCTCTTGAACTATGGCGTTGAAGTCAGAGTACAGGGAGATGGAGGAACCCTGCCAGTCCAGCGACCCCCATTCTCATGCCATCCACAAGGCAGTGTCCCTGTCTTTAAAGTTCAGAAGCCGTGCCATAATGGGACGGGGGGGGATAGCCAGGGTTAGGTCGTGGACCGAGGGACCTGTGTGCCCTTTCGACAACAAAGGTAGCAGTGAAGGATTCCCTCCCAAATAAGTCAATTAAAAGGCTTTCTACAAAACCATCCAGTCGACCTGTATTAGTTGACTCAGGCACTCCCATAATACGAATGTTGTTGCATCTCCCCCTGGCTTCAAGGTCCTCGTTCTTTATGGCTATATTTTTTAGGAGGCCTACCATCCTCTCCAACCGCTTAGTAGCCTGGGCCGAGCCATCCTCCAAGTCTGAGATTCTGCCTTCAGCGGTGTCAAGTCTCTTATCATGCTGATCCAGTCTGGCCCCCATTTTGTCCAGCCATTTGTCTAGTGCGTCGAAGCGAGTATCCAATGCCCTGAAACCCGCCTTGAGTTCAGCCATGAGTGCCTCAGTGCCTTGTGTGGGAGGTTGTGGTGGGGCTGTAACATGTTCTCCTCTCTCAGCCATGGTGGTGCTCGTGGAATCTGTGCCGCCACCAGCCTTTTCAAAGATTAATTTCCGCTGCTTTGGATCCCCTTTGCCCATGGCCATGGGAAGGGGCCACAAAGAAATGGTGTCGCGATGAACGTGGCGCAATTGATCCAGTCAATTCGCGAGTACACCTACGAGGGCCGATCCGTGTCAAGGTCACAATCCACTTGTTCCACCTCCTGCCTCCGTCAAGCGCGGTCGTCCCCAATGGCACCGCCTAGCGGGTGTCAGCAGAGCCTTTCAGGTTGCGATGCCCACAACTCGGGGTACACACCTCAACTGGGGACGCACAGAAGTGGGCATCGTCTCTCAACAGGTGTACAGGTGTGATCAGCGTGGGATACCTTCGCTACGGGCATCTGGATCACCTCCATGCATTGCTTGTTGCCCAGAAAGTAACAGAAATGGCGCAGCGACCATCAAGGTTTTAGCGAGGGCTCCAGCCCGCAAGGGGGGGGGGAACATCCAAAGCTGGTATTCTAATGATCACCTGGCTCCAGGACGGGTCTATCGAGCGTTCTGAGCCCTGGGGGGGGTGAGGGGCTTAACTCCTGCCGACAGGACAGCCCAAGCAATTCCTGGCCGCACCGTGGTGTCTGTGTCAGTCCAATTACCTCGAGCATTGGGGTTACTTAGCTGCGCCACCCGTTCCTGATGGAGCTCGTTCGCGTCGGTGTGAGGGTGCCCCACCAACGGCCCCAGACGGCGCTTGAACTTCAGTCGAGTCCACGGCTTGGCAGTGCAGTGTGGGCCTCACCACGCACCTCAGAGGCGAAGCGGTTCCCGACCACCGATTCCCAGCAAAGTGGCGTCGCTGCAGTCAAGGTGACATGGGGAGTGCATTCACACTGCCGTAGTTCTATGTTTCTGCATGTGGGCACCGGGATGGCCGTTGTTCCCGGGGATTGCGGCGGAGATCCGACACTACGCGGCCATCTTGGTCCGCAGTTCGGCCACGCCCCCCACCAGTGCCAAAAGTTCATCTCAGTAGCCAGCAGCCGATGCACTTTTAGGTTGGCGAGCTCAGTGCCAAGACTGCATAGTCTTAAATCCACCACATGCCTCTTGAATGAAAAACATTAATTACATTGCAGGCTTTACAACGCAATACATTTCCAACTAAGTTGTTACCACGCATATGTCTTTACCACGCATATACCTTTACCATGCATGCCATTACAACGCATGCCTTCACCACGCATTGTAGCTATATACATTTACCATGCATTTTTGGTATATGTAAGTATAAAGGTAAGTATATGGTATATTTATTTATAGAATAATATTTGTAAAATGTACAAATTTTGGAAGGAGAGGCAAGGGATATAGGGGTTTGGGTGGGGGAGTGTATTAATACTCAAGAATTGATTTTAATACCTGAGTGTTAAGGTTTAAACATTATAATGTATGATATTTAGTAATAATATTATTTATGTAAAATATTTTTAAAAATGCAGCACAGGTCTTTAGGGACAGAATGCAAGGGATATAGGGATATTGGGCTGGGAAGTATTTGAATGCTCGGATATTAATTTTAATATCTGAGCATTCATGTTTAAACATTATAATTTATGATATTAAGTAATACTATTACGTATATACAATATTTTAAAAAATGCAACACAAACCTTTAGGGACAGGATGCAAGAGATATTATGGGGTATTGGATGGGGAAGTGTATTAATACTCGGGCTTTGATTTTGATATCTGAGTATTAATGTGAAACTTTAATTACCTATTTATTTGCTACCATCGTTAATGATAATATGAGTAGAATTAATTTGTAATATACAATTAAAATAACATTTTTAAACATTAAAACATTTTTTATAATTTTATTGTCTTAGAGAAATATCCACACCATATTTGTTTAAAAAATACATTATTAACAATTTTTAAAAACATCTCAATCTTTTAACCGCTTAACCGCGGCGGCAATTCCGCCGCGGTGTGGCGGTTTAGCGGAGTGGGCGGGGCCGCGTCGGCCAACGGACGTTCGCAGCACTACAGAGGTAGTGCTCGCGATGGCCGTTGGCCGACAGACGCACGCAACGGGTTAAAATAAAGAGATATTTTGCCCCCAAGTCATTATCCAGCACATTCCCTGAGGCAAGTATGCGGCAGAGTTGGAATAGTAATTTTGCCTCCCCAGTCACTGTTCAGCACCTTCCCTGAGGTAAGTAGAGGGCGTAGTTAGAATAACAATTTTGCCCTCAGTAACGGTCCAGTACCTTCCCTGAGCTAAGTACTTGGTGGAGTTAGAATAGTAATTTTGCACCCCAGTCACTGTCCAGCACCTTCCTTGAGGTAAGTACTTGGCAGAGTTAAAATAATAATTTTGCATCCCAGTCACTGTCCAGCACCTGCCCTGAGGTAAGTAACTATTAGAATTTGAATAGTAATTATGGGCCAGATGTACGACCCTATTTTCATGCGCAAACGGGTTTGCGACCCGTTTGCGCATGCAAAATCTAATAGGGCCATGTACAATCCCTATTTAGCGAGTCGCAATTTTTTTGCGACTCGCTAAATAGGGATTGCGAGTCGCTATTAAGAAGGGGCGTTCCAAGGGCGTTCCTTCCTAATAGCGAGTTAGAGGACTATGTAGGAATGTTTTGCGACCGCAATTGCGGTCGCAAAACACTTGCAATTTACCGCCCTCTTCAAGAGGGTGGTAAAGCACTCGCAAATGGGAAGGGGTCCCCAGGGGACCCCTTCCCCTTTGCGAATGCAGGGGAAAATATTTTTTAGGGGCAGACAGTGGTCCCAGGGACCACTACATGCCCTTAAAAAAAGAAACGAAAACATTTCATTTCTCTTTTTTAAATGCATCCCATTTTCCTTTAAGGAAAATGGGCTGCATTAAAAAAAACTGCTTTATTTAAAAACAGTCCCAGACATGGAGGTCTGCTGAGCCCAGCAGGCCACCATAGCTGGGAGGGCCAGCCATTCATAATGGGGTCGCAAATTGCGAGTGCCTAATTAATATGCATGAGGCATGCAATTTGCGACCCCATTAGGAATCGGTAACAGTGTCTCAGACACTGTTGTACATGGCATTTAGCGACTCGCAAATTGCGACTTGCAATTGAACGCAATTTGCGAGTAGCTAAATGACATGGTCGTACATCTGGCCCTATGTCCCTCAGTCACTGTCCAGCACCTTCCCTGAGGCAAATACTTGGCGGAGTTAGAATAGTAATTTTGCCACCCAGTCATTGTCCAGCATCTTCACTAAGGTAAGTACTTAGCAGAGTTAGAATAGTAATTTTGCCCCCAGTCATTGTCCGGGGTTAGAAAGCGAAAGACACACAATTGATGGACGAAATGCAGAACAAATCAAAACATTCTGGGTTAAATTCATCATTCTTTTGCTCACCATGCCACCCCAGTTTAGACCCGGCCATATGTAAATCAGTCTTGACCCTGTGCCTCATAGGAACAGTCCAGACCGAACTGCCAAGCTAGGTCCTCCCTGGACCGTAAACAAGCATCCTAGGACCAGGTTCAGAGTTTCACCCCTCAACAGCGAGGCTAGCTTGTATCCAAAAGCACAGTGAGCCTGGGACCCACATCTGGGCATACCTGGCCTGCTTAGGACGAGAAAGCAAAAGACACACAATTGATGGACGGAATGCAGAACAAATCAAAACATTCACACCCAGTCAAGAGATCTGGGTTAAATCCATCATTCTTTTGCTCACCATGCCACCCTAGTTTAGACCTGGCCATATGCAAATCAGTCTTGACCCTGTGCCTCATGGGAACAGTCCAGACCGAACTACCAAGCCAGGTCCTCCCTGGACCAGAAACAAGCATCCTAGGACCGGTTTCGGGGTTTCACCCCTAATCAGCCAGGATAGCTTGAATCCAGTGGCACAGTGAGCCTGGGTCCAACGTCTGGGCATACCCGGCACACTTAGGGCGAGAAAGCACAAGACACACAATTGATGGACGGAATGCAGAACAAATCAAAACATTCACACCCAGTCAAGAGATCTGGGTTAAATCCATCATTCTTTTGCTCACCATGCCACCCTAGTTTAGACCTGGCCATATGCAAATCAGTCTTGACCCTGTACCTCATGGGAACTGTCCAGACCGAACTGCCAAGCCAGGTCCTCCCTGGACCAGAAACAAGCACCCTAGGACCGGTTTCGGGGTTTCACCCCTAATCAGCCAGGATAGCTTGAATCCAGTGGCACAGTGAGCCCGGGACCCACATCTGGGCATACCCGGCACACTTAGGGCGAGAAAGCACAAGACACACAATTGATGGACGGAATGCAGAACAAATCAAAACATTCACCCCCAGTCAAGAGATCTGGGTTTAATCCATCATTCTTTTGCTCACCATGCCACCCCAGTTTAGACCTGGCCAAATGCAAATCAGTCTTGACCCTGTGCCTCATGGGAGCAATCCAGACCGAATTGCCAAGCCAGGTCCTCCCTGGAAAGGAAACAAGCATCCTAGGACCGATGTCGGGGATTCACCCATCATCAGCAAGGATCGCTTGAATCCAGAGGCACAGTGAGCCTGGTACCCATGTCTGGGCATACCCGGCACACTTAGGGCGAGAAAGCAAAAGACACTCAATTGATGGATGAAGTACAGAACAAATGAAAACATTCACCCCCAGTCAAGAGATCTGGGTTAAATCCATCATTCTTTTGCTCACCATGCCACCCAGTTTAGACCTGGCCATATGCAAATCAGTCTTGACCCTGTGCCTCATGGGAACAGTCCAGACCGAACTGCCAAGCCAGGTCTTCCCTGGACCAGAAACTAGCATCCTAGGACCGGTTTTGGGGTTTCACCCCTAATCAGCCAGGATAGCTTGAATCCAGTGGCACAGTGAGCCCGGGACCCACGTCTGGGCATACCCGGCACACTTAGGGCGAGAAAGCACAAGACACACAATTGATGGACGGAATGCAGAACAAATCAAAACATTCACCCCCAGTCAAGAGATCTGGGTTTAATCCATCATTCTTTTGCTCACCATGCCACACCAGTTTAGACCTGGCCAAATGCAAATCAGTCTTGACCCTGTGCCTCATGGGAGCAATCCAGACCGGAAACAAGCTTCCTAGGACCGGTGTCGGGGTTTCACCCATCATCAGCCAGGATCGCTTGAATCTAGAGGCACAGTGAGCCTGGTACCCACGTCTGGGCATACCCCGCACACTTAGGGCGAGAAAGCAAAAGACACTCAATTGATGGATGAAGCACAGAACAAATGAAAACATTCACCCCCAGTCAAGAGATCTGGGTTAAATCCATCATTCTTTTGCTCACCATGCCACCCAGTTTAGACCTGGCCATATGCAAATCAGTCTTGACCCAGTGCCTCATGGGAACTGTAGTGTAGCTCCTATTTCCCTTATAGGCTCTGCGCATTGGGATAATATATCCTATAGGTTTGACATAGGACTAAGGTCGGTATGTCCCTATCGAGTATATTAAACTTAATTACTTGTGCCAGCTAGCTCAGAGGCCACTAGAAACTTCTTGACGACAAGAAGGGATTAGTTTCTGGCAGCCGCAAAACATGACTACTGTGTTTCCCTTACAGAATCAGGATGTGTCCCAGAGTCGTAGAAACAATAGATAACTATTTCACTCAGCTCAGTTGTGCAGGATTCAGTTACGTCTCAAAGTTACACAGAAATAACAGACGGGCGTTTCAATAAAAGGTTTATTGAACAGTCTTGTTTCTGTTGTAAGTTAGATGTGCTGTTACGATCACAAGACAGTATGCGAGATAGATGATGTACAAGGTGAGCAGTAAAAATAAATAATACTGCGTTAGCATTATCTCTTCAGCATATATGCATTTACATAAAATGACACAGCCTAAAAATGCGAGTACTCATACGATGCGTTTCTAGCCTAGTTCTACCCAGTGTACCTAACCTATCCTAGGTGTAGGGAGAAGTAGAAGTAGGTGCTGTATTCCTGACTAGAGTATACTAAGAGTAAGTTACGCCTAGCATGCCAAGAGTCTAGTATGCCAAGAGTCCCTCTAGGTTCTAGTCTGCTCCATACCTGAAGAATGAGAGAGGTAGGAATCTCTTTCCGGACTCGAACTCCAACACCCCGCAAGGGAAGTTAGATCACTGGAAGCTGGACTCTCTGCATGCAGGGATGACAGTGTCTTCTCAGTGCGTCTGGCCGGGAATCGGGCTCCTCTGAAGTCGAGGTCTCCTCTGATTTACAGGGGTTTGGGAAGGTATATTTATACCTGAAAATGTTAGCATTGACGTGAGTTGGGTAGCGAAAGACGTCATGAATGAATCCCTTAAGGAATAGAGGTTCATGCATAATGTATGAGTCCTTGAAGAAATCAATAGTCCTGGGCAAGGGAAACTCCCGCAGCCTGAGGTTCTGTTTTTTCATGGACTCGTTGAGACGCTAGGGTGGACGGATGTCGGAATCCATGCCTGTATTTGGTATGCATGGTTTATGCCTAAATAAGGTCTGGGATTGTATGCCTATATAAGGGCAGGTTGGATTGTGCCTATATATGGTCATGATTCTAGAAAGCCCGTTTATGGACACCCTATGAAGTATACAACACCCACTCCTCTTTTGTGTATACAACAATACTAAAATGCTAAACATTAAAAATGCTAAACATTAAAATGGAGTACCGCATATTAAAACATATCTTAAAAAGCTTTAAAAGACATATTAAAAATGCAAAGGTTGCTGTACATCATGAAGCAGTGCTTTTCATTCTTAGCATAAGGTATGAAATAAATGCATTTGGAACGAAATTTTAAAAGCAATATTTACATATGACGAAAATGATTCGACAAGGTTGTTCAAAATCAAAAAATCATTTCCTGTCATGAAACTTAAATGAACTGATTTAGACACACAAGATCACTAAGGGTCCATGGAAGTACTGCCAAGTCTGTATTATAAGGCTAGTTCTACGTTAAGCAGATTGGAGTGCCATTATTGTTCGAAAAATGGGAATGTAGTTCAAATTTTGGTAATGTTCCAAAGTTTTGAAAAATGAAGGCCAAATTGCTGCTGTTGCACTGGAACACAGCATGCCGAATCAGAGTCAGTTCACTGGTCTGGTGTAAACATTAGATCATCTATTTCAATAGACAAAACATCTTCCACTGTCGTCGGTGTAAGTTGGAACACCTCGTGTAAAAGATTGACCGCACAAAGATGGGAAACATCGCTCTCAGCAATGTTCGCGTTCGGTGTTACCTGCGTGCCTGAAGTTGTTTCTCGTACCTCAGCAGCAGCAGGAGGCGACTGTGAGATCTCAATGAATGCTGACATCAGTATTGGAAGCCTCTGGGGACAACACAGAGCATGGGCCGTTATCGGGTCCAGCAAAGCATCGACATCCTTTGGCGCAGCTGATGGATATGTTAGACAAGCGTCCAACACGCATTCTTCACCGCATAGCAGGCATCGTAGAACAGGTAAGATGCAATCTTGCCAGATTGGTCGGAAGGACAGGAACCACGTGGTATTAAGGTCCCGTAGACGAGTCATGCCTAGTAGTTGTACTATTCGCTCACGGCACTTTCTTTCAAGGAGAGCTTTCTCCATTTCGCTCGGAGTGATTTCGGCGAAGAGGCTGGCCATAGCGCAATAGCAGACAGATGAATAAAATTCCCGCAACAAGTGCTAGAATTAATGGTATGCCACCAAACACCGAATGTGCAAAGTTCGGAATGATTCCAAGTATTGCCTGGAACGGTGCTAAGAGACCGGTGCAAATGCTCTTAAATACATGAACAATTCCTGTTGTATCTGACATGTTAAAGATACGTGATATCATTTCTACGAAATGTATAGGGCAGTTTGTACGTATTAAAGTCTGTATCTCAGCCGAAGTCCTTGCAACTTGTAGATCATAGGTTTCTTTGGCCGAGGTCAAAGGCACTGTTTGCTGTAAAAGCATGGCTTTCATTCTGCTTAAAGTATCAAATCTTATAAAAGAGACGTTCAGCGAAGGCCATAAAGGCGACTCCCTGACTGTGTCTATTGGGGAAACAATACTTGCATACAGCAAGTGACCCTGGAGTTGACCGTTACTAGATATGGGATGCCTGGCAACATTCCACAGCAGCTCTGATCATTCAACATGAGGTAACTCCCATTCGAAAGTTGTCCAAACGTCGGATTAATCACAGCAGCTGGTGAACCGTGCTGATGGCAAGACAAGTTTGCCACAGAACCATTACAAGCCCCGTGTAAAATAATGTCCTGGCAAATGAGTGAACCGGTCAGTGCAGGTTTACAGTTGATACCGCTAAGAAACACTTCACGATCCCCACTCCAACATCTATGTGTATATGGTAACTTCCAAGATATCTTAATGTATTCCTTACCCAACCTTTCATATTTGCCTGCTTGCATCTGTCTGAGGCAATACTGAAACTGAAAAGTTGTCACAGGCAACGTTATTTTGCCATGAATAACCCATTCCGTAGCTGGTTTTTCTGCCACTGTAAATGGTAATTTCTCCATTTTTTCAATGCTCAGCACTGTATACCTTGCTCCTCTCTGTGCCAATTCGATCTGTTTATCAGTGAGATTGTATTCCGCAAACAGAGACGACGTGTTGATGAAACGCCAAGGCACATAGCCCGCTCGCAAAGATTGCAGCGTCCATGTCAATAACATAATAGAACGTAATTGAGATTGACCTTGTTGTAACATAGCCAAATCTTGTTCTAGAATGTCGATAGCAGAGGATACAATGCCATCCAATGAATATATCCTGGAGGACAAAGTTGTTAACCCATTGTCGACTACAGAGAGTGTTTTCTCTAAATTAATACGATCAAGTTCACGTATTCGTTCTGCAGCCTCTATCTGTGACACTTTCCAAGCTTCGTTATAAGCAGCATAGATGCCGGCATATATGAAACGTTTTTGACGCGGTTTTCTTGGTCCAAGCAAGAATTCCCTAAGATCTGCGTCATGTGCAAGTAAGGTTAAGTGTTGCTTCACATCCTGTAGTGTAGATTTATGCAGCCAATCGAGGCATAATTTTCCTACACTGTATGTTGTAACTACCCCCGGATGTTGTCTTTGGACATATCTTGGGTCTGGCCTATGAATAGTAAAGCCCTGAGTTTTGTTCAAGAACCTTTCCTGACAGCTGTTTGTGTCTGTGGGCCAGATCAACCATTTCTTCCAATTTGGATGAGTTCTGTTGAGTTGTAGTATATTGTCAACTGTCACCACCGCCTTTGTATTATTATCACTGGCAGGTGTTGGCACAGAAGGTGTTTTCATCTCTTTGATCTTGGCTAATCCAAGACAAGATGTCTGTTGGACGGTGTCATTCAAAAACAGTAATTGTTCAGGGATGATACAGGCTCTAAATAAAGCTTCTATACCCTGTACTTGCCAATCTTTACTACCCCAGACAGTTTTTGTCTCAATAGTGTTTTTCCATAAGTCGAAACCCTGTGTAGACAGTTGGGCAATAAATGCTTCAGAGTAAATCTGTTTGGTATTTGTTAACATAATTTTCAGTCCTGTTTTGTTTACATTTTTATAGTAAAATGTTTCTGGATCAGATGTATTATAACCTGAAAAATATGGAAATTTACTAGCAAAAGTTTTCGAACTACCTTGTGGTGGTGTAGGACAATGTTCCCATTGATTAAACATAAACACATTTCTTGGATATGCAGTTTTGTGCAAATAATGATGACCATAGTGGTTATAACAATATAATTCTTCGTAACCAGATGAACCCTCTAAAAATTCATTTTTAGAAAATGCAGCAGATTTCTCTAGATCAAACATTATATCTTGAACAGTCTCTATGTCCCAATCATCTGAATAGGTACTAGACGTAATTAAATCACTTAGTGAAATTTTAAATAAATGTGGAATGTTCAATTGTTCACTTGGACCGAAGATTTCATAATCTGTTTTGTCCCACACTATACCATCCTGTATAGGAACAGCTGTGATGTTCACTGATGACAAGTCTCTTGCTTCACGATGGGAAGATTTATGTGGTTTCAAAAGTACATTTACGTCTTTTCCTTCAATGTTCACATGGATGTATCTGCCACTTATAAGCACGCTTACAGTTGTTACCAAAGCTAGCCAGAGCAGGAAAACAAAAAGTCCAGATGTAATCCAGAGTTCAATCCATGGAGAAACCAGATAAGTCTTTTTCAGAAAGTGAATAAAGTCTTGTACTTGCTGCTTGAAATTTGATGATGCTGGCGTCGTTTCAGGTTCGCTTGGATCTTCTGAGAACGTATCAAAGTCAATGAAATAGCCAGAAGCAGTTCTGTCAATTGTTGGAATTGCATCAGGATTCGTTGAAATCACAGGAACCAGTTCTTCACGTGTCACGTTGGTGTAGACAGGTGTATTTGGACGAACTGTTATTTTGTTGTCAAGAGGGATGAATTCCATAGCTTGGTTGCATAGTCCTTCATTTGTTACAGCTGAGTTCTTGATCGTGATCAGTCTTTCAGTCTGAACCTCTTGAATAGTAGCGAGAGGAGTGCGTCTGCTACTAGGTCGGAGTCCACAAGGCCTACTGCTTAGTATTGGCCACATGTTGTGGTTTGATCAGGTCGATTGACACAAATCTTTTCTCCTTTCTTCCAGCAAGGGGCGGCAGAAGTACTGTCCTTGTTCCTTGAACAGCTAGAACAGGTACCGGTTGTCTGTAAGAAGGTCCAAATTCCTTCTTGTCCGCTATTTTTTCTCTGACTAGATCCCCAACTTTTGGAATCCAGACAGGCCTTGCTGGGACCGCCGATTTTTCCCCAGTGGTGGTTGGCTGTAGGGATACGTTGCTTTGTTTCGTTCGTAATTTGTTAAGATCCTGTAAAACAGCCAAACGATCTTTGATATCAAATTTTTTCATGTCCACCACTGTGCCTACGTGTTCTAAGTCTGGAACCCACATTCTTGTCCCAAATAGGACCTCATATGGAGTGACCCCCCTAGAGAACTTCTTGGCAAATTATTGAGAGCGCGCTGAACGCTAATGAGGTGTTTGACCCACCCATCACCCGAGCCTAATACCCTAGCTGTTATAGACTGCTTTATGTCCCGGTTTTTCCTTTCCACAACAGAATTTCCCTCAGGATGGAATGGAGAGGAGTACCGCAATGCAACGCCCAGACTGGCCATGGCCTCCTTGTAAGCCCTAGAGCTAAACGCAGGACCCTGGTCAGAATGAAACGTGCCTATTGCGTATGTGCCGATATAGACTCGCAAATCTTTTATAACAGTTCGAGCGTCAGCCGAGCGCTGAGGCCATAACCATAGGAACCTAGATTTAGTATTTGCGGGAATGCCTTTGTCCAATAGGACGCTGGCGAATAGATAGCCTAATGCTGTCTAACAGTGGTGTCTGCACTGGGCTGCCGCATTCGCTGCATGGTGTCTGGTGGCTTTCTCGCTGTAATTTACAGTCTAAGCAGTTGTTGATGAATATGTGAATGTGTGTATTCATTCCAGGCCACCAGTACATCTCTTTCAATTTCAAAATTGTTTTTGAGATCCCTTGATGTGACAGACCCTCCCCCAAATGTGTTTCATAAATCAAGGCTGCTCTTCGTTCCATGTTTGGAATTACCCTATCCCCCACTCCAGGGATTCGAGCAAAAGGAACGTTATTCGCATCAATTACATAAGAGTACTTGAGTGGAAACTTTTTTGGTAACGCTGCACTGCTGCCTTTGCTCGAAGCATTGACAGCTAACATTATCTCACCGTCTATTTTTGTTTTTGAACGAGTGATCGCAGCTACGGAAGCCGTCTGAACAGCCCCCTTCGCGGCTTCGTCAGCCAATGAATTCCCTGCAACGTGAACGCCATCACGCTGATGACTCAGTGTGTGAATCACGTGAGCCTTTGGTAGTTCGTTTTTCAACTGAACTACTTGTTCCCAAAGCAGTTTGTGCTTTATTGTGCCACCTTTCGCATCTTTAAAACCATTTTCAAGCCAGGTTCGTATATAATCATTATACGACTGAACACAGTAATAGGAATCGCACACTATCAGTGTGAGGAATTCTCGATCCGTACTCTCAAGTGCCAGTTTGAATGCCTGTAGTTCAGCTCGCTGAGCTGTACAATCACCTAGTGATTGAGTTTTTGTGACCATAGGTCTGAAGATGCCATTTCGCATGCGACCTTTAACGATAGCACACGCTGCACTGTAAGCTTGCTTACTCCCTGTTGCGGGCTGTGCGGATCCGTCAGTGTAAATTATGAATTCATACTGATCGAGAGGCAGAATCTCAGTGGGCAGAGGACATTCTTGTTCATATTGGAGAAATGCCTGTGTTTTTAAATCTGGATCAAAAACATATTCAACATCAGTTGCAGCAAGAGAATTAACCCACTGTATCCATCTCGGATGTAAAGCTTTAGCATTTGGAATGCTTGCTTTTGTGACCGCTTCTAAAGCCGGTACTGGGGTTACGACAATTATGCGTTTCCCTTGGGCTAAGGCTCTTTCCTTTGCTACAGCTGTTTGAACTGCCGTTAGAATTTTTTCAGTTGAACTGAAGCGCATTTCCGCTTGTGTATACAAATGTGATTTGTATGCAATTGGTACTTTCTCACCCTCATTAAATGTTAAGTAAGTGAATCCACACTGACCCGAAATTATTCGAATCACCAAATTTCTTTGACTTACGCGTGTTTGTAAGTGGTTTGTTGCTAACATGTTAGCCTGGAGTGAACGCAAAATTTCTGTGTGTTCCTGTGTCCAGTTTTTATTTGAAAAATCAGGTTTGATTAATGCGTAGAGAGGTTTAATCCTTTCTGCGTAGTTTAGAATGTATGTTCTTCCAAAATTTAGGAATCCCAGTATTGATTGTAAGTGTTTTAGCGATTTTGGAGGTTGGAGCAGCGCACATTTCTCTAGAAAGTTAGCTGCCAAGCTCTTGCCTTCACTTGAAAGCTCATATCCCAAAAATAGGACATTGAGATGGGCAATCCGAGACTTTTTAAAGTTGAACTTGTAGCCCTCAGAGGCGAATCCCAATATAATGGTGCTCACCCTGTTCAAGTGTTTGTCCAAGTCATCGTCTGTCAGATAGATATCATCGACATAGGACAATGCCTCGTTGTCATAGATTTGTAGTAACTCCGTTACCCTCGCTGAGAATAAACCTGGGCTGTTCTTGAACCCTTGTGGGAGTCGACAAAAGTGACGCTGGGTCCCCATTATGGAGAATGCCGTTAAGTACCTACTTTCCGGTGCTATGTTTTGACAAAAGAAACCGTTTGAGATGTCTAATGTTGTTTTGTATTTTTTACGCACAATGTTATTCATTAATGCTGTGCTGTGTGCATTTTGCACTGCAAAAGTTTTAGAACAAGTGTTTAAATGTCTGTAGTCCAAAACTAGACGATATGTATTGTCTGGTTTGGAGACAGGAAACAAAGGATTGTTCATGGAGGAGGTGCATGTTTCAATCACCCCTTGGTATTCAAGTTGATCTAAAATCTCCCTGACCTGTTTTTTAGCTTCTTGCTTAATAGGATACTGCCTCTGAGCAGTAGGTTCATGTTTCAGATTTATTTTATGGTGAGGGGAGTCCTCATCCCATCCTACATGATTTTTATATAATGCTGGAGCCTGGGCCACTGCCCATTTTCTGGCATATGTATATTTTAAATGAATTGGAATGTGATTGGAGAAGGCAGGCATAATGATGTCCTCGCCATGTGGGCACTCCTTGACAAATTGTGGTGGCCAGTCTTTTTCTGCTAGAAGTATGTCATAACCCTTTGATAGTTTTTCCCAAAAAGTGCTTTAACCTGTCTAGGTTTGTCTCCCTCCATCCGGAGTGTTATTTCATATAACCTTTGTGGAGTACTAACCCTGGTGTCTACAGTTTCTACTGTAATGTACTCATTCAAGTCCACTATCTCCAGAAGTTCCATCAGGTTCTGGCGAGCTATTGTGACTTCTGCTGCACTGTCCAGCATTGTCTGAGCCCATTCTCCGTTCTTGAGTTGACTTCTCAGAATTCTCGGCATGTCTTACTATTAGACCTGCTACTTTCTTTTTGGAGAATTGAGGTTTAGTTTTAATTTTTGTTGCGTGCTTGTCGTCTTTCGATTTCACGCGTTCTTCTCTATGTTCTGTTCGTCCTCTTCTTTCCGAAGTCTGTGATGAGACCTGAAAGGGACGAGAGGAACGTGTATCATTATCTTGATACCTATCAGGTTTTCTCAAATTATCCCTATTCCTGAGGTTGTACCTCCTTTCAGAGGGCTCCTTTTGAGGAGACCTACCTCGGGATTGAGATCTTTTCTCATTTGAATTTTGTTTAGTAGATTCCCACTTCTTTTTAGAAGATGCAGGAGTTTGTTTAATTGAGTCCTTCTCAGGACTTTCAGATAGTTTTGGTTTAACTGGTCTCCCACCCAAACTATCTCTGCCTAATTCTGCATAAGATTGCTCTATAATTCTGGGTAGCTCTGTTTGATGTTCTGTAACATCAAATTCCCTTAATTTTTGTCGGATCGCCACTGCTGCTGCCTCCCCTTTAATATTTGACAATATTATTGTTGAGACCTGGTCGAAATTTTTCAGTAATTTCATACCTAAATTTAAAGCAGGCTCTGCCCCGTATTCGTTTTGAATTTGTTTTAGGACATCAGGTATTACCGCAATTGACGGAATGCCGTGTGTTTTAGTGTAGATGGCAGCAAAGACTGAGCCCCAAGTGGTGCAGTCTTCCAGTTGTGGTGTGATCCCCATTGGTAAACTAATGGTTAGGATTCTGTGTTTCTCATGCGGGCTAGTATTTGGAAATACTGCTTCGATTTGAGTAATTTTTTGAGCTATCCAAAATGGAATTTGCTCACGCTTAGTGGGCATTTTACCCATGACTGCGTATAGAGTCTGTGGTGTAATTTTTAGTGTACTCCCCTGTGGAGGAGTATGATTTGGAACTGTTAATGGTGGTTGGACTGTGAAAGTCCGCATGACATATTGAACCAATTGTCTGTAGATTTTTATTAACTCTGTGAGTTGATTAAGTATTTCCTCGTCTGACATTATTTCGATGTCTGGATGAGGTGTATAGCCTGCTAGAATCGGCCATGTTGCTCCTGGTCTACCTAGTGGACCGAGCCTGGTTATATTTTTATTGTGTTTTAGGGCGCCTTTAAACCAGAGCTGATGCTCCTGGTATGTTAATGGAATCTCAATATCCTCGAAAGGAATGTATTCCTCTGGTGCTTCATCTTCTTTGTAGAAGTGAAACAAGTGTGTCACTGGATTGGATTCAGGAAGAATTACCCATGAATAGAATACCTCTGTTTGAAAGGATTCATGTGCCTCAATCACGAAAACTGCTCTACCTCCTCTCGGTGGTAGGCCATGTTTTATAAGTTTTAGAGTAATGGCTCTTCTTAAGTTTGGAGCGATGTCAATGACACCCTCCTCGGTTTCATTTAAACCGGTATTGTTAAAAAATGCTGCTTGGGCTGGATCAGCCGCAGCTACACCGTTTCCGGCGTCATTGTCAGTGCCTGACATTTTTCTGCTTGAAAATATGGAAACAAATTTCAAGGAAACAAAGATAAGGTGCACAATATTGTGGAACACTGTATCCTTCAACGTTGAACAAACCAAACAGCTAATATATAGGGGTCTTCCCTATGTAGCCGTGGCGGATACTATCCCTGCCCACTCCAGACGTCTTTTGGAGTATATGGGTAGGGGTCTCTGAGAGAAAAAGAATATATGCACAGCTGAGTTACTCAGTCTCTAACGTTGAATTACTGCCTTACCAAACGTTGGGCGCCATGTAGTGTAGCTCCTATTTCCCTTATAGGCTCTGCGCATTGGAATAATATATCCTATAGGTTTGACATAGGACTAAGGTCGGTATGTCCCTATCGAGTATATTAAACTTAATTACTTGTGCCAGCTAGCTCAGAGGCCACTAGAAACTTCTTGACGACAAGAAGGGATTAGTTTCTGGCAGCCGCAAAACATGACCACTGTGTTTCCCTTACAGAATCAGGATGTGTCCCAGAGTCGTAGAAACAATAGATAACTATTTCACTCAGCTCAGTTGTGCAGGATTCAGTTACGTCTCAAAGTTACACAGAAATAACAGACGGGCGTTTCAATAAAATGGTTTATTGAACAGTCTTGTTTCTGTTGTAAGTTAGATGTGCTGTTACGATCACAAGACAGTATGCGAGATAGATGATGTACAAGGTGAGCAGTAAAAATAAATAATACTGCGTTAGCATTATCTCTTCAGCATATATGCATTTACATAAAATGACACAGCCTAAAAATGCGAGTACTCATACGATGCGTTTCTAGCCTAGTTCTACCCAGTGTACCTAACCTATCCTAGGTGTAGGGAGAAGTAGAAGTAGGTGCTGTATTCCTGACTAGAGTATACTAAGAGTAAGTTACGCCTAGCATGCCAAGAGTCTAGTATGCCAAGAGTCCCTCTAGGTTCTAGTCTGCTCCATACCTGAAGAATGAGAGAGGTAGGAATCTCTTTCCGGACTCGAACTCCAACACCCCGCAAGGGAAGTTAGATCACTGGAAGCTGGACTCTCTGCGTGCAGGGATGACAGTGTCTTCTCAGTGCGTCTGGCCGGGAATCGGGCTCCTCTGAAGTCGAGGTCTCCTCTGATTTACAGGGGTTTGGGAAGGTATATTTATACCTGAAAATGTTAGCATTGACGTGAGTTGGGTAGCGAAAGACGTCATGAATGAATCCCTTAAGGAATAGAGGTTCATGCATAATGTATGAGTCCTTGAAGAAATCAATAGTCCTGGGCAAGGGAAACTCCCGCAGCCTGAGGGTCTGTTTTTTCATGGACTCGTTGAGACGCTAGGGTGGACGGATGTCGGAATCCATGCCTGTATTTGGTATGCATGGTTTATGCCTAAATAAGGTCTGGGATTGTATGCCTATATAAGGGCAGGTTGGATTGTGCCTATATATAGTCATGATTCTAGAAAGCCCGTTTATGGACACCCTATGAAGTATACAACAGAACAGTCCAGACCGAACTGCCAAGCCAGGTCCTCCCTGGACCAGAAACAAGCATCCTAGGACCGGTTTTGGGGTTTCACCCCTAATCAGCCAGGATAGCTTGAATCCAGTGGCACAGTGAGCCCGGGACCCACGTCTGGGCATACCCGGCACACTTAGGGCGAGAAAGCACAAGACACACAATTGATGGACGGAATGCAGAACAAATCAAAACATTCACCCCCAGTCAAGAGATCTGGGTTTAATCCATCATTCTTTTGCTCACCATGCCACCTCAGTTTAGACCTGGCCAAATGCAAATCAGTCTTGACCCTGTGCCTCATGGGAGCAATCCAGACAGAACTGCCAAGCCAGGTCCTCCATGGACTGGAAACAAGCATCCTAGGACCGGTGTCGGGGTTTCACCCATCATCAGCCAGGATCGCTTGAATCCAGAGGCACAGTGAGCCTGGTACCCACGTCTGGGCATACCCGGCACACTTAGGGCGAGAAAGCAAAAGACACTCAATTGATGGATGAAGTACAGAACAAATGAAAACATTCACCCCCAGTCAAGAGATCTGGGTTAAATCCATCATTCTTTTGCTCACCATGCCACCCAGTTTAGACCTGGCCATATGCAAATCAGTCTTCTTGACCCTGTGCCTCATGGGAACAGTCCAGACCGAACTGCCAAGCCAGGTCCTCCCTGGACTGGAAACAAGCATCCTAGGACCGGTTTCAGGGTTTCACCCCTCATCAGCCAGGATAGCTTGAATCCAGTGGCACAGTGAGCCCGGGACCCACGTCTGGGCACACCCAGCACACTTAGGGCGAGAAAGCAAAAGATACACAATTGTTGGACGGAATGCAGAACAAATCAAAACATTCCCCCCAGTCAAGAGATCTGGGTTAAATCCATCATTCTTTTGCTCACCATGCCACCACAGTTTAGAATGATGAGCGGAGTTAGAATAGTAATTTTGCCGCACAGTCATTTTCCAGCATCTTCACTGAGGTAAGTACCTAGAGCAGTTGAAATAGTCATTTTGCTCCCAGTCACTGTCCAGCACTTTGCCTGAGGAAAGTACCCGGAGGAGCTAGAATAGTAACAGTCTGTTCAGAATAACCCTGGGCGTAGTTCGCGTAGTAGCGCTATGCGTAGCTACGCGAAGTGCACTTCGCACTACGCGAGCTACGCGTAGCACTACGCGAACTGCGTAGTGCGGTAGGAAATGCTGTTCGCGATGATTGCACAGTGCCGGATGCTTGTCCGCACTGTGCAATCATTGCAAACGGCATCTTGCACAGTGCAAGCGGTCGCTTTCTGCCGCTCGAGTAGATTTGTACTCGAGCGGCAGCTTTCAACGCGGACTGGTAGTTTCTCATTGCGAGCGGTCGCGAGCATACGCGACCACTCGCAATGAGAAACCTGTCCTCCCTGCGTTGAGAATCTCGCCAGGAGGTTTATTTTCCACGCTCGCGATCGGCAACTTGATGTTGCTGATCGCGAACGAGGAAAAAGTCTCGCCGGGATGTCATTTTGCTCGCTCGCGGTCGCCAACTTGACGTTGAGGACCGCGAGAAAGCAAAAAATGACCGCTACGCTACGCGTGTTTGCACTGTGCTACGTGCAATTCGCGTAGTGCGAAGTAGCGCAAACTTCACAAACTACGCAAGCGTAGCGTAGTACTTCGCCCAGGGTTAGTTCAGAACCTTCCTGAGGTGAGTACTCAGCAGAGTTTGAATAGTAATTTTAACCCCCAGTCATTGTCTAGCCCATTCCATTAGGTAAGTACTTGGCGATGTTAGAATAGTAATTTTGCCCCCCAGTCATTGTCCAGCACCTTTTCTGAGCTAAGTATGCGGTGGAGTTGGAATAGTAATTTTGTTCCCCAGTCACCGTCCAGGACAAAATCTGAGTAGGTGACACGTTTTCTTTTTATAAAAACATTTTCATAATTTCCTTAAAAATAAGGTTGCTTGTTTTACCTTCCGTTAGTGTAAAATTAGTCGTTCAACTGAAAATGATGGTTGTAGATAACTTTCACAAAGTCTGTAAAATATTAAAAATTTTGGAATAAATATTTGTTTCGGGGATATTGTTAGTATTGGTAGTGAAGGTTATTGGTCAAGTTTATACTTACTTCCCTAGCTAGATGGCAGTCTTTGGAACTGGCTGTGGCTCTCTCTCTCCTGCTTTCAATGGTATGTGTGGTCACAATAGAATTCAGTGTACCATTGAACACGAAATGGTGGATGGCTGATTTTATATGTTTTTTTCTGGGGAATTATATCTTGAAATATATTTTTTATGTGGTTTACATTCTGACTTGATGTATAATTAATTTGGTTGTTGTAAAAATACGTTTTAGACCTTCTTCACATTTTACAACAGCCATCTTGTTTGGGGACAAGCAACATATGAATATAGAAGGTTGAAATGAAGGACAGACAATCGTGTACATGTAAAAATTTTTAAAGTGTTTTGGAAGCTTGTTTGCTCTGTTTATTTATGTTTTTTAATATTTCTTTCTTTCAGCAAATTGGAACCAAAAGTTACAGTGCTGCCTTGTTTTCCGACGTGTTGCTTCGTTTTCTAGTAATATATTTTGTTTTTACTACTTAAATTACATTTTCTTAATATAAAAAGGAGTTATAAAGGTTAGCATTGTAGTCGTATGCATGGTAATGATTTGCGTGGTAATGTTAATTATAATGTACCTCTATGTATGTTCATGGAAGTGAAGTGCATGGTAAAGATGTGCGTGGTACTGTTAGATGCATTGTAAAAACTGCGTTGTCAAAGCATGCGTGGCAATTGCATGCTTTGTTCCGTCATACATCCCTCTTGAATCCACTACCAGATACTCTCTACTCCTTTAACTCACTCTTGCAGGTTCCTACTTTCTCTGTTTATAAAGTTTTTTCCGTCCTTCTGTTCTCTGTCTTTCTGCTTTGTTTGTTTCTACACTTTCTGTTGCTCTCTGTACATGTAAGATACAGAAAAATAAGTGCTGGAGCCCACAAATAAGTGCTGGTGGGCCCCACCCACAACCATCGACTCTTTGGGTCCGCCTCGCCGCCGCATCACCAAACCTGTGGTCGAGCCGTGCGCCAGATTACGAGTGATTCTTGTGTCTGGTGGGCTTTTTTTTTACATTCCCACAGCAGTGCCTTGAAAATGGGCAGCGCAATTGGAACGCCAAAAACAGTTCCTGCATGCCATGGACATGTTGTGCCCCCCTGCATGTCCCTATCGGGCCCCTTTGTTTCCTCTCCGCCACAGTTTCCATGGCGGAGGCGAAACTTGTAAAATGGTTGGCGGGACCACTGCGGTCCTGCCAAGCATATTGCTGCCTCCTGACTGTCGCAACATCACCAGGGAATGGCGGTTCCCTGGCAACTGAGGCGGGGCAATGACGGTTTGTGAACCGCCAGACTTGTAATTAAGCCCATAATGTTGTGGACTGCAAAAAATCGAAGTGTTTTTGTTACAACCCTAAATGAATCAACCACTTGTATATTTATTCCTTGCGTCAACTGCTTATCTGCACTTTCAACACATATTTTTTGAATGGAGCACTTTTTTATAACTGCATGCTTCCCTCATGAAATTATATCTGACTATCAAGTACAATTTCTACTTTGTTTTACACATGTTCTCTGACTCTTTGATTAACACACAATTGAGCTGTGCCGTTATTATATTCTCTATATACAAGTATGTTGTTTTGGAGAGAAACTATTGTCCTTACATATGGCCTAATTACTCTATTTATTACAAAAGCAGAAAAAGATGGCGAAGAGCGCAGAATCAGCAGTCATCTTCAAATGGCGATCCTATGTGCCTATAGACGTTTTTATATAGTGCAGAGTCAGGAAACTGTGGATGAAAGGAACCTCTCTAAAGGGGAGTGAATACTAATAAAATACTCAACTTCATGTGCCTTGACCTGCTTCTAATACTGGGGAAATCACATCTGTGATTCAAATAATGGGGTACAAAATTGACTACTTAATGATAACATTCCTCTTGGGAGAACAAAGTGCACACAAAATGGATGAGCTTGTGAACGCCTAGGAGTGCTCCCACCCTTGGTGGATTCCCGTCTTGGAGCACAATAGGCATCCATGACTTCATCAATACACACTCCCAGAATGTATGTAGAGGATCACAGGTGTGCAAGGGGAAGCAGATATGGTCGATATGGTTTCAACCCTCCTGAGATGCCTAGTAGGGAAACGAGGAATCTAGTGCAGCACATTTTTAAAAAACTTTCCAAGTACCCACAAAAAATCTACTACGGATGGTCACGTAAAGGAAAAGGATAAAGCTTCTCACTGCCAGCAAAATGAAGGGTGTTAATGTTAGCTAGCCATTGGGTCAATTTGATTTCTGCCCTACGCCCAGCAATATTGCTTAGTAAGCATGCACTATAAGTAGTGCATAATTTGTAATTGAAGAAGTGCAGGGATCCAAAGTTTTGCTCAGAAGCCTGTGGCCAGCACTATATAATGTCTGGGGTGTTAAATGCCAAGTCCGTGTAGTCTTGATTCCACCTCATGCCTCTTTCATCCATCATCATAAACTCTTCAGTCGGCTGTTGCTGGCAAGATGGTGAACGTCCTGAAAACTCATAGGACATACTAAAAGAAGTGCGGGAAGCATCAGCCCCACAAAGTAACCCAATAGAAGAAGGGAAAGGATTCTATCTATGCTCAGGGAAAGAGACAATACGATAGTAAGCAGAGTGGTTATGGAGGTCAAACAAAGCCCATTTTTCGTAGGATTGTATTAAGATTGGAGTGCATTGAGTCAAACTGCAGGTCAAAGAGAATGCTGGCCATTAGAAGATGTAAACACTTTGAATTGGGCGGAGACAAGAAGAGAAAGGGCCAAGTTATCCAGTTCTAAGCTCCATCTTTGTTCTCCTCATAAACTCAGACTCAGCCTTGCAGGTACTTGCTTTGTCCCTTTGTCACATTTTTTCAGTTTTTCTCTTTCTCCCTTTTTCCCATTGTTTGTTTCTCCCACTCTTGCTCTGGCTCAAAGTCTGATTAGATAAAATAAGTGCCAACTCCCAAATATAAATGCCGGTGGGCCCCACCTTCAACTAGCAGCTTAAATTAAGCATGTTAGTGATTATGGAGATTTCAGTAACAATGAGTGACCTGGCATGCTGGAGAGTGTTTTAAGGCAGTCCCCGCATGTTGTAGATATAAAGAAGATTCATTTCAAGAGCCCTGGTACAGGGGTACGACCGCTACGCAGGTCTGATCAGCCGTTTTCCTCCTCCTACATTCCAGAACCCCATGATGACATAACAGCATAGGGCAACCTTGCACACCACACAAGGTGATATATAACACATCCCCACACCTTGATAACAATCAATAACACATTTGAAAACAATAACTTAATAATTCTCTAGGATATATTAGAACTGTTTCACAACTATGATACATTAGAACTCTTTCTTAACTATCATAAATTATTAACCTTGACTAAAAAAAAAAACAATAATATCACTATAAATTATACTTCACAGATCACATACATAATTGTTTCATTTACAAGGTCTTGATGAGATGCTGCACTTTAAACTGTATAACTTTTAAGCACCAAGGCCAATGTCAAAACTTCTACTTTTCTCCCAAACTTCTGGTGCAACTTCATGACACAACTTTACCTTCCTTACGTTCCACCACTTACCATCATCCACACGAATCACATTTCCCTTGGCTTCAGTGGCTAACTTAAGAGCAAACCACTTGGAATTTCCTTTCCTAGTGTTACTTCAACTGCGCACAATCACACAAACCCCTTCTTAAAAACTCTGCAACTCTTTTTAGTTTCTCATTGTGTTTTCCCCCATAATGTTCCTGATATTTCTTCATTCTGTCACTAAACACACTAAACACTAAACACAGAATCATCTTTTGCTATTCGTGAAGTCCTTTTCATCCTAGCCAGAACAGCAGCAGTGTAAACTAGTCTCCCTTTCAACAAATAAAACAGTGTTTCCTGAGTAGCAGGATGTAGAGTTGTTCTGTAATTCCATAACATGTCTTTCACCTCTCTCTTCCAATCTAGACCTCTACCCAAAGCCAGTTCTATGCATTCACCTAACACTCAGTTGAATCGCTCATCTTGATTACTCAATAGGTAGCATTTTTGTCCTAAAGGAATGCAACCCAGTTACAGAATATGGTCCTCCTTACACTCAACTTCAGGGATTACCATATTCATGCTCAACACTACACTCTGATCACTCAAATCAGGAACTTCCTGTACCGTGTCACTTTCACTGACTGAATTGACAACTTTAGATTGTTGACTCTTGCTAGAGTTGCATACTTTAGCAAAGTGTCCCTTCTTTTTACATTTCATGCAAACTTTGTCAATTGCAGGACATGCTTTAGAATTTCTCATATGATTGTTATTTCTACATCCATAACATTTGAGATTCTCAGATTTGGAAGTTTCTAACTTATTTTTTACTCTACCCTTAATATTCGCCACTATATCCTGAGAAGTTGACCCTTGTGAAGCAATAGACATCTCTGATAAGTAAGACGCTGCACTCATACTTCCACCTGTGACTTCCAACACTTTGTCTAGCATCAAAATAGGTAGAGTCAACAAAATCTCCTGAATTTTATTATTGTTAGTGTACTCGACAATTTGGTCTCTTATTAATTCCTCCTCAAAATTCTTATACTCACAAGTAGAAGCTAACCTTCTTAGAGCACTCTCAAAACTTTGAATAGATTCAGCAGGCAGTTGATGATGCCTACAAAACTTGTGCCTTTCGAGGATTACATTCTGGTGAGGTATAAATCTACTAACATCCAACATTTTTATATCTGAGGCATACTAGCCTTCAATGTCACCATCACCCATACCAAGTTGACGAGGTAAATGTTTGAGAATCTTCCTGCCTTCACAACCAAGGTAATGACTCAACAACCCATACTTTATCTTTTGCCTGAAAGCATACATCTCAAAAGCATCAAGATAGGCTTCAAACCCCTCTTTCTATTGTTCCCATTCAGTACCTGAACTATCAGGTCTTGGAATAGACGGTGGTGGAGGTACAATGCTCTGCTGCATTGTAAATAGGAATCCTGCTTAAAACCTTAGTATTGAAACACTACTAATACACTCATACTCCAAAGGCAAATGCAGCATAACATGCACTAACCACAGTGAATAACATTCAAAAATCACAAATATGATTCTGTAGTAGTGGTAGATAGAATTTTCATGTAGTGTGCAAATCGCTGTAAAGTTTAAAACCTCAAAATAATGACATGCAAGGTGTGCACATCACTGTAAAATGGGCCCCCTTCCATTGTAGTAAATGTAGAACAGGAGAGCATATCACTGTGAATTAGATCATAATATGCAAGGTGTGCATATCACCGTAGAATGGAGGAATGTTTGAATATCTTATGCGCCGATGATGCCGGAGAACGAATGCGACAAGAGGATCTATCATCCCACCGATAGATACCACAACCTGTACATCAAAAATGGCTAGAACATTAACCTCATGCAGTGGGGCACATACATTTCCATGGGCGATGGAAGTATGACTGCAGAGAGCAACAGCACAGTACATCCAAAATGGCCACGGATGATATCTAGAATGTTGACCTTCATCAGCAGCTGTTGCCAGAAAATGGAAACTGTATGAAAGCTTCCTGGCAATACAAATATTACCACCAAGCAAAGCGCATGTGTGCCAATGTATTCTTTGACTGAATTTGTATGTGACGTCCACTTTAGGAAGATCCTCTTAGAAAATACAATGATGCCAGGAAAGAGAAGAAAGACCCAGACTGCACACGGGTTATTCTCCCACCAGTATTGTCGCCAATAAAAAGCTGCAGCTCCCCACAAGCTCTGGTAGGAATAATAACTTCTCTTTAAACTAAGCATCTCAGTACAAACATGGCAGGGACGCAGGATTACCACAACTGCCCCATCAAGGTATGAAAACATACATTCCTCTTACACAGTACATTCTATCTGCTTGTTACATCACCCATTATGCAAATCCCACTAAGCAGAGCCCAACAGTATCATGGATGTGATCCAGCGTGAAGTGGCCAAGGTTGGATATTTTACACACAATAAACAGAATTTTTCAATGGGCCTACATACATTTCATCCAAACACGACTATTTGCATTCTCCTTGGCCAGTTTCCCGCTGGAAGGGTTTACTTCTTTATAATTCACTTAAGTTCAGAATAGTTAATTTCCTGTAACCACAAATCAATTACAGCATAATTTCAATGTCTAACTAATCTTCACGAATCAACACTCTTCCTCTGGTCAATAGACCATTAGTTGAGTTAGTTGATGGTGATATTAACAACTTCTTAACTAATATTCTTAATTAAATAACCACAGACTCTGAATAATAATAATAATAATAATAATAATACGTTTATCTAAAATTTCAGTCATTAAGTTGAACGCTTATCAATTACAAGTACACAGTGCAAACTCCATCTTTCTTAAAGTGGGAGAGAGAACAATCATATAGCATAATATATTCAATTACACAAGCTCATTCAACAAAATCAAACGCATAAGAGTGGATAGATGTAGAGACAAAAGGCACATTTATAATACATTTGCAAAGAAATATGCAAATTCTAGATAGAATGATATTTACCTAATGAAGATAACTGGAAAACCACCCCTTTGGCCAAAGGACTGGTGGGGGTCCCCTGACTTAGGATCAGGAGACAAAGATTATAGGATAGGATCAGGACAGGTCTGATACTTACTAGACTTCTCTACAACCCGACGCACCAGGGCGATTCCCTCTCTTACACTCTCTCCCTCCTCGATATTCTTCCGCAATCTTCCAATCTAATCAGACAGTAGTCTGGATCTTCCAAGCCTGCTCTCGTCTCTCTGCAGTAGCGGCTCGTGGAGGGAGTGCCGCGGGGCAGTGGGGCGGGGCGGGGGAGGAGAAGGGTGGGGGTAGTAAACTACGGCATACGGCCGAACAGAGGTAAGTAAACAAATAAATAAATAAAACAAATTTAATTGCGCGCGCTGCATTGGCAAATGCGATGCAGCGCGCGCAACAAAATTTGTTTTATTTATTTATTTGTTTACTTACCTCTGTTCGGCCGTATGCCGTAGTTTACTACACCCCACCCTGCTCCTCCCCCGCCCCGATCCACCGCCCCGCGGCACTCCCTCCACGAGCCGCTACTGTCTCTCTGTCTCTCTCTCACTGCTCAGCTCCCAGCAGCAATAGTTTCCTCACAGCTCCATCGAATCACCTCTCCATCAGCAGCGTTGTTGTTAACTTAATTCAAGTCACTCTAGTTATAGTCTTTATTTCTTCATGTCCCACCCTCAAGTGTCGCAGATTAACTAAACTACGGAATATGATTGGACGGGGTTAGGGGTGTCTTCATCATACCAGGCTGACGTATTCACTTTTATTAGTAAACCCTATTGTTTGCCAACTCTGCCCCTTCTACTCATTCATATAATTTGTTTAAAACATGCATATTTTGTTGCAAATGCCATAATTCATTTAATACAGGCTTCATAGATGACCGATACATCATCTTCTTTTCCCATCCCTTCTGTCCTTGGATCTTGGCAGTCATTCAGTTCTCTCTCGGTCACCGGGTCATTTCATGGACTCATTGAGCATGCGCAGCTTTCGCCATTTTCTTTTTCAATAATGGGTTAGCAGGCCCAAATGTACACTATTAATAAAAGAATCATAAACAGATGTTATTTTCTTAAACATGTAATTCTCACTGTTCACTACCCACTTCTACTCTATCCCATGTAATTATTATTACTCTTGGGCAAAAGCGTTAATAGCAGCAGATTTCTTTTAAATCAAGCAAGCATATGCCAGGCATGCGGTACCTCAAGACCACGTTCTGAACTTTCTTGCGCATGCGTTCTGTTTTCCCTCTCAAAGCGAGTTAGTCACGTTACTTATGCGTAATTCGGGTTTGCACATGTTCAAAGCGTTTTTGCAAGTTAAAGCGGGTTTTATTCGTGCTGCATTTTATTACTCATTAATCCAAGCATGCGTAAGCTTTTCTCCCCGTGTATCTGTGTTGGGTGTATGTTAGTTTCGTCTTATTTACTAAATTAATGATTGGTGAAAGTTAATGGAGGATTTAATTGAGCAAGTTTCACTTTTTCTCGAATCCTTGCTCCATCAATCCCCCCTCTGATGGCATTTTTGAGCCATCATAAAAATACCCATCATTACCAAATGCCAACATTTATTCATTTAATTTTTTAGTATCTTCCTTTCTTTCTTGTAATTCTTCAATTTTCCTTTTCATGCCTACTCCTTTCATTTTATCATATAGACTTCCTTTCATCTCCTCTAATTCGATCTCTTCTCTGTTTTTCTTTCTTCCCATTCTTTTATTCTTTATTTCGGCTATCATTCTTGCTTTTGTTTTTATTCTTGCAACATCTATATGTCATTATCATCATCAGACCTATTATTGTTATAGAAATTACTGGTATTATGATTTTCCCTAATAGACTACTCCCTAAAGTAGAAAACCAACTACCTATAGTGGAAATACTTTTACTAAGTCTTTCCCAAACACCGTCAACCTCCAGTTGGGTCAAATCGTCATGAATTTTTGTAATATTCTTAATATATCCCTCAATACCTTTACTTTTGTCTGGGATATATGTACAGCAATGTTGGACTTTCAACATGCCACAGACTCCACCCTCTTTTGCCAATAATATATCAAGTGCAAGCCGATTTTGCAAAACCATAGATCTAATTGCAACCATTTCGGTATTAATCAATAGGAATCCCACAGCAGTATCTGTCGATAGGCGATCAACTACTGTTGACAATTTACGTATCTTATGTGAATTCAGTATGACTCCAACTGACGGTATCAGTGCACCAAATATATCACCTACTATTTCTGAGAAGCTTGTTCTTTTAGTTCGCTTTTAGTCCTTGACTTATTACATCCATTTCATTGTTCTTAGTAATGTGGTACACTTTTGGAAATACTATCCCAAGATAACAACTACCATACCATTGTGTTGGCAACCTATAATAGGCATTTTTACCACACACATAATATATCCCGGGAAAAACAGGATCGGTTCCACCTTTTAATCCCCATCCCCCCTTGATTAGGAAGGTGTGTTCACATTCACTAGAACCAATGAAAATGTTGTTATAGTCTGTTTTTAGTCTATGTAGACAGAATTTTCCCAACTTTGACAAATCTAGGGGCATTGCAGCATGAGTCTCGCCTTTCTTATAGTCCCCTTCCTTATTAGCCGATGGAGGTACATGTGACTTCTGTTCACCAGCCTTCTTTTGAAAATCCTGTCTTCTTTCCTCTACTAAATTTAGAACATCTTTTTCTTCATCTCCCAACATACAAGTTAAATTGTACTTATGCGCATATGTTATGTCTATTTGATTTGTTGTTAGGAAAAACACGCCCATAAATTCTGCATCTTTAGCACTAAGCACTGGGTTTAGGTTTCTTCTAATAGGAATCTCTGGGAATACTAAATCCATGTTAGAATAATAATACTGCAATTTGCCTGTTTTATAGAACAGACTGGATACAACACTATATGACACACCATATGTTAAAGGAAGATGGTGATAAGTTACCCCCTCCGAGACAGAAGAAGGTAATTTCATGCAAACATAACAATCACTCACATCCATTGTATCTACATATTCAAAAAGAAGTTTAGTAAACACATTTAATGACAAATCACTATTTGATCTGCCATGTTGATACATGGTCTTGTCTATTTGCTCTAAATTAGTGGTAGTTGTTCCTTTAGTACCTGCATTTACTTGATCACTGTATTAGTATTATTTCTGTTGTTATTTACCATAAAAATAGCAATAACCACATTAACATTAGTATCAAAATACTGCACAAACAACATTTAACACATCTTTGTTTTAAACTAGATTTCGGATGTTCAGTCACTTCTGTTTCGGCCATTTTAATTTCTAAATATTTTTATTCTCTAAGATTTCTTCTAAATTCTAAGTTTAATTTAAAACTAGAATATATAATAATCTTTGTGTGATCCCACACTTCAACAGCTTTTCGTCTTTTGCTTTCCCCTTTGTCTTTAATTTCTTTTCTTCATCTGGTACTTTTATTCTCTTCTTTGCTTGTTTGTAAATTTTCCACCTTCTGTGTCACAGTCTTTTCTCTTAAGGTAGTCTCAATTTTCATTTGTCACTTCTTTCATTAGTGACATTTTCTTGTCCTTCGTTTAGATCAAGATTCTCAAAGTCCTCAAGGATAATATAGGTCCATTCAGGAGCCTTATATTTTCTATTTGGAGCTCTCTCTCTTGTTGATTTTCGTGAGAGATTTTCTTCTTGGATGTTCTTCTTCAGTTTGACCTGATATTTCGTTTACTTGTTCTAATCCTTTCCCTGTTCTTCTTTTCAAAACATATCCCAGTCCTTTTACTCCACTTGGCCAGTGAGCTCCCTTTCTGATTCTCTTTGTTTGCACTGCCTTTTCACCTTCTTAGCCAATTTCTAACGTTCTTTTATTTTCCTTTTCTTTTAGTTGAGCTTGTTCTGGGCTTTCTAATTTTTGTCTTTCTGTCGATTGAATTTCTTCTTGATCTTTTAGTTCTTCTTTTTCTGATTCTGATTAAGCTTGATCTGAGTTTCCTGCAGCAGATTCTTCTGTTGACTGATTTTGTTCTGAACCTGTCAGTCTCTTATTTTTTTCTTCTTCTGATTGAGCTTGATCTGGATTTTCTGTTTCAATTCGTTCTGGTCTTTCAATCTCTTGCTCTTCCTTGGCCTCTACAGCAGTCTCTTGAGACCCAGTATCCAGTGTCCACCCTACTTGACTTGTACTTGGTTGTTCATCATCGATATGTTCTTCAGAGTCTGTTTCTCTGATTTCTTCGACTTCACAACTTTCAGCTTCTGGTTCTTTTCTTTGTTCTACCAGCTGCTGCTCTTGTCGTTCAGGAGGACTTGGGTCTCTTTTGGTATGACTTACATGGATCCAGTTTGGCAAGCCAAAACACTTCACTGCTGTTGTTGTGACAAATATAATTTGAAGTGGTCCTTTCCACCTGGGTTCTAAACACGATTTTCTTGTGTGCTTCTTTATCATAACCCAGTCTCCTGGACACAAATCATGAGCTTGATTCGGCTGTGCTGTGGTTGCATCTTCTTTATCCTGGTGAGACACAGAACGTACCAGATCAGCTAGTCCTATACAATAGTCCAACACTACATCATCAGTTATAGTCATCAGTTTGTTTCCAGGTACAAATGCTTGTCTCATTGCTCTTCCCATAAGAATTTCATGAGGACTCAAGCCTGTCCGTCTGTCAGGGATGCTTCTAAGGCCCATTAATACAAGGGGCAAAGCATCAGGCCATTTCAGTGAAGTGGATGCGCACACCTTTTCTAACCTGGATTTTATTGTGCCATTTAGCTGCTCAACCACTCCAGATGCTTCTGGTCGATAGGCACAATGTAGTTTCTGCTCAATTTTGAAAGCTGTACAAATTAATCGAATTATCTCATTGTTAAAATGAGGTCCTCTATCTGATACCAAAGTGACTGGAAATCCGAACCTGGGAATGAGTTCTCTCAGGAGTAGTTTGGCAGCTGTGAGACTGTCATTCCTTCTTGTTGGATAAGCTTCCACCCAACGAGAAAACAGACACACAATGACAAGGACTTACTTCAGACCGTCGGAGGGTGGCAGCTCTATAAAATCAAGCTGCAGTCTTGTAAATGGTCCCTCTGCCTTTCCGATTTTTCCCCAACTGACAAATGTTTTTCTACCTGGGTTCTGCTGTTGACATATCAAACAGCGCTGGCAGAGACTCTCTGCAATAAGCCTAAACTTGGGATTGTACCATGTCTGCCTAAAGTGTCTAATCATGGCATCCCTCCCAATGTGTGTAGTTCCATGGTATACTCTTGCCATTTGTGATAACATACTATCTGGCATTATCGGTCTTCCATCTGAACACACCCATACCTCATCATCGATTCTTCTTGTGCAACCTGTGTTGATCCAGAATTCATTTTCTTTTACATCCGCCTCATCCTGTAACTGTCTAACGTCATCCTATGTTTCAAAAGCAGAGAAAAACATTAGTTGGCAACTGGTAGTTTCATTTTCCAACCCTCTGTTCAAAGCCATTGTATTTCGAGCACAAAATTGTGCAACTTGGTCAGCATATTTGTTGCCTTGTGTCACATAATCATTTCCTGACTTATGTGCGGCACACTTGACCACTGCAATTTCTTTTGGCAATTGTTATGCTTCCAACAGTTCTTTGACATTTTTACTGTTTCTGATAGGAGAACCTGAAGAAGTTAGAAATCCCCTTTGCATTCATAATTGGCCGAAGTCATGTACTAACCCCAAAACCATATTGACTATCCGTGAATATGGTTACTCTCAATTTTTTCCAAATTTTGCAGGCTTTTGTTAAAGCTACCAATTCGGCTATTTGTGCAGACTTGACTCCTTTTAGACAGGATGCTTCTATAATAGCAGATATAGTACAGACAGCATAGGCAGCACTCAGTTCTCCATCTTGTTTTCGCAAGCATGACCCATCAACAAACAGTACATAATCTGATTCTCCCAATGGGACATCAAAGATGTCCGGCCTGGGCTTTGTACAGATTTCTGTTCGATCCAAACAATCATGATCAACTTCTTCTTTTACTTCTTCACAGAATGGGTCCCGCAACAGGATTGCTGGATTCACTGTGGTGCATCTTATCACGCTTACATTTTCAGCACCTAGGATCACTCTTTCATACTTAGTCAGCCGACTAGGGGTCAAGTGCTGAGTTCGAGTCCTGGTTAAAAGAATCTCGACAGAATGCGGTACATAAACCTTCAAGGGATGTCCCATAACAATAGACTCACTCTGCTCCAAACTCACACAAGTAGCAGCTACTGCTTTTAAGCAACCACGCAATGCTGAGGCCAAAGAATCCAGAGTAGCAGAAAAGTATGCCACTGGACGTCGCATCAATCCATGTCTTTGGGTTAACACTGAAAGCGCACATCCTTCCCTCTCACAGCAGAACAAAGCAAATTCTTTCGTATAGTCAGGCATTCCTAATGCTGGTGCTTGACACAAATAAACCTTCAGTTTTATGAATGCATCCTCGCTATCATCATCCCATTCAATCGGATCCATCACCTCTTTTCGTGTCAATTTTATTAGAGGTTTTGCAAGCAATGAAAATCCACTGATCCACTGACGACAGTATCCAATCACTCCTAAAAACATTCGTACTTCTTTCTTAGTTTTAGGCAGATTCATCTGTCGAATCACTTTTATTATCTCTGGTGTCACTTTTCTAACTCCTTTCTCTATCTTGTGTCCCAAATATTGGACTTCTTGTCGGCAAAACGGTAATTTTTCTGGCAACACCTTGTGTCCACCTTCTGCCAAATGGTTCAGTAAAGCAATTATGTCTATGACACAAGCCTCTCTTGTCTTTGATGCCACCAGTAGGTCATCAATGTACTGAACCAAAACCGAATTTCCTGGCATAATCTTTGGGCCCGATTCACAGAACTAACTTAAGGCAAAATCCTTACCTTACTACCATTTTGGTATTCACAGAAGGCACGTACTCATTTTGGCATTCACAGAAGGCACTTACTCATTTTGGTATTCACAGAAGGCACTTACTCATCAATGAATAAGTGCCTTCTGTGAATACCAAAATGAGTAAGTTACTCAAAATGAGTAAGTTACTTATTTTGTATTCACAGAAGGCACTTACTCATCAATGAGTAAGTGCCTTCTGTGAACACCCAAAATGAGTAAGTGCCTTCTGTTAATACCAAAATGAGTAAGTGCCTTCTGTGAATACCAAAATGGTAGTAAGTTTAGGATTTTGTCTTAAGTTAGTTCTGTGAATCGAACCCAATGTTTCCAAATATTTTTTCAAGATTTGATTGAAAATTGAGGGACTCTCTGTGTACACTTGTGGAACTCGGCACCATGCCAAAACACGGTCCTCGAACCGGAACGCAAAGAGATATTGGCTATCTACATGCAAAGGAATCAAAAAGAATGCTTGGCACAAATCAATCACTGTATACCAATGTGCATCCCAAGGTATCTGATAAAGAATTACTGCTGGGTTTGGTACTACTGGACAACAGGGTACTACTATCTTATTGATTTTCCTTAAATCTTGCACTATCCTATATTTGCCACTAGGCTTTTTAAGCCCCATGATTGACGAATTACAAGGACTACCCATTATTTCTTTCAAAATACCTTTTTCAATCATTTGATCATTTACTGGAGCAACTCCTGCTTTTACTTCTGGACTCAATTTGTACTGTCGTGTGTTTGGATAAATCGCACCTTCTTTCACCACTATTTTAATTGGATCTACATTTGCCATCAAACCAATTTCCTTTCCTGAAAAATCCCACACATCTGATCTCACTGTGTCTCTCAGCTCAGCAGGCAGACTGCTTACAGTCAGAAGTGAAAACATCTCATCCACTTCTGTTCATTGTTTTGCTAGCATCATCTTGAAAGCTGATATCTTCATCAGGTGTTTGGAAAGCAATACCATCAGGTGTACAATAGATGGTACAGTTCATTTACACAACAAATCCCTCCCTAACAAGTTAACTGGACTTGAATCACACACCACAAACCGATGCATGTCTTTGAAAATTCCGATATTCACTTCTATTGGTTTAGTAACTGGCGTTTTTATTTGCTTATTTGAGACTCCTCCAACTTGGATAGTTTCTCCAGAGAGGGGTAAGTTTGGAATTTCTGCTGCTCTCACAGTAGAACGGGTAGCACCAGTATCCACTAGGAAAGTGATGTCATTACCTTCCACTTTTCCATCAATAAATGGACCTGACTGATCTACCGCCAAGGATGCGCCAAGCACTTATCCTACCTCCCCCCTCAGGCACCGTCATTGAGAAACATCCGAATCACACTCATTACTGTGCATCCAATATTGTTGAACCGTTTGTGTATTCTTACCACTCTCTCCACGAAATCCGGTGTTCACACTGTATCTCTGCACTTGAGCGTTCATACAGTTGGGCATCGGGGCTTGTGGCACCTGTAACTGTGGAGTAACTACCTGTTGCTGTTGCTGCTGGTTCACAACCACCTCATTCTGCATCTGTGGATTTAAATTTTGATTTACCCCATTATTCTGTTGAACGTTTCTACACTCATTCTTCCAATTTCCATGCTTTCCGCACGCATGACAAGGATACTTTTTTTTTGCTTTCTCTCTACTCATTCGTCCTTTTCCTTTATTCCCATTCGAACCTTGACTATTCTGATTTTGGTCATTCGACTGGTTATCATTTTGAGAACCAGTACTTGCCTCTTGGTGTTCTGCCGACTTCACTTGTGCCCACAACATCTTTTCTTTCAATTTCTTATGTTTTGCTTCAATATCATCACTGCAATACTTCGCGTACTTCAAGATGTCATCAATGGGCTTACTCTGCCAGCAAAGCATATGCTGTTGAATCATCTGACTAATTTCTGATCTCAATCCATACACAAACCTGTACACAAAATGTCCCATATCCTTATCACCAATATTTTCAAATCCACTATACTGTTTAAATACCTGTAACAACCTTTCGTAATACGCATGCACTGACTCTTTTGGTTCTTGAGTTGTTCTATCTATTTTAACCCAATCCGTTTCCTTTGGAGGAATTTTCCATTTCAAGAAAGTAATTACTTGCTGATACTTTTTCATCACATCTTCTGAAAGTGCACCTGTCTTTGCATCTCTTGGATACTCTTCAGTTGGCCAATCAACCGTAATCGTACATTCTGTCCACAAATCAGTTGGTACCACTATATCAAACAGACCATCCAAATCCTTTAATAATACTTTTGAAACTTTCACAAACCTCTCTACCTGCTTGTACCATTCAACTGGCTTCTCCCTTAATCTGGGAAAATCATTCATAAAAGACAAAATATCCTGTCTAGACCATGGAACATGAACATATCCACCAACCGGAACTTCTCTCATTGGACAAACTCTTTCAACCTGTTCTGTTTCTCTTAATGGGAATGCAGATGCTTCCTTTGTAGCTGCCTCATCCCTTTTTCTTATCCATCTACCACTCCATCTGTCTGCATCTCCCCATTTCTTCAGAATATTCATTAATTCTTTGATCTGTAATCTCCTTCCTGACGCATTCAAACTTTCTAAATCCTTGTCAGTAAATTCTGCCCTATATGGTTTCTGCAATAATTTCGATTTTTCTACATCCCTTCCGAATTCTGAAGCAACCTCTACTATTTTCTCATGCAGATTCTTTGCTCTCCACGTTATACTTTTACACAAAAACAACAATTCGTCATCCCTGTAATCTATCTGGGCTTATTGTACCAATGATCATTTCTTCCAAATCCACTTTCAACTTGGCCACATCTATACTTGGTGTTTGAGGTTTCTTTTTGTCTAATCCTTTCCCCCACTCCTCTAGATCTTCTGGCGAAAATCCTTTAGAATTTCCTGCTACTGGAGTGTCAATCAGCTCCTTTCTCCTTTTATTCACTGGAGAACCTCTTCTCGGGGTTTCAGTCACCATTTCAATATTAGGGAGATCTAGTAACGAGATATTTGAATCACTCTCACTGGTTAGATCTTCTGACATTGCTACCTCTTTTCTAACACTATTTTGTGGGACTGTCACCGTTTGTAATCTTGGGGTGTCTCGTTTATCCCCATATAATGGAATAACTGGACCTATCGTTACTGGTCCTGTCAAAGCTTCAGCATTTAAACCTAACTGATTTATTTTCTGAATTATCTCTTCTTTTCTTCTATTCAATGCGTCTCTTTCCTTTTCTTGTAACACTCGGGTAACTGTTGGATCATATAAGACTTGTGGAACTAAGGGAGTTCTCATCATTAGTGCACTTGGAGTTGCCTCTCCAGCATTTTCTTGATAAGGTGGAGGTCTTTTAACTAAAATGTCCTCTAATAACTCATCATCAGTTTCATCACATTCTGTTCCTGCCATACCTGTGTGTTTCATGTTTTCTTTGCATTTACTCCCTACTTGATCTTCAGCCATCAATACTGGATACAACCCTTCTGTTATTACAGCTCTTCTCCATCTTTTCATCTCATCTCCTCGAGTATCAAATGGATATCTTGGAAAAAATCCTCTACTTATTCTTCTACCTCCTCTGTATTTCTCTTGCTCAAATGCCTCAACTTCCCATTCCTCCAAAGCTTCATTCTGCGTTAACCTAGGACTAGGTTCTAATGAATTCATCCGATTTCTCAAATTCTGAAGAATCCTTACATTAAACGTACCATTTTCAGGAAAAGCTAAAACACCATCGCCTTTCGTATACTCCACCTAATTTTCCAACCAAACACAAGTATGATATCCTCGTTCCAACATCATAAAAGAAGCAGGCTTATTAGGAGGTGGCATAAGAATCCCTTCTCTGGTTACTATACGCTTATCCTTTTTAAAGAAATTTTTGATTTTAATAATCAGCTTCATTCTTCCAATCCCTGTAACTGCTTTGTTTCAGCAAGCTAAAACTAGAAACTCTGCCGTATTCTTCCGTATCCTGTTTCCCAACACTCGTCCTTTACCAGCGCGACTCACACCAACAGTCCAATCAGAGCTCGCTACGTATTCTCTTACACAACCAATACCTGCGCGGCTCTTGTCTGCCAACCAATCAGAGCTTTCCACACACCCACTTGTCTGACCAATACCAGCGCGGCTTTTTATGACGTCAGTATTACTCCTACTACTGACCCTCCCTTTACAATCGGCACTTGTTACACTCCCGCTGTCTCAAACAATACCAGCGCGGTTCTCTGTGACGTCAGTATGACTCCTGCTACTGACCCTACCTTCACAAGGTAATACGGCAATGTATTTTTCTAAACTTTCTTAATAAATTTTCTGTTAGTAACAACGTAAAAACAGTGCTACTCTGTCTGCTCCGCTAATTCAAAGATAGTTTATTCACTTGCTTCAAAGAGAAAGTCCTTCCTTACACTGCGAGTAAAAACCACTGTTTACCCTTCACTTAAGCTCAGGGAGGACCTATTACTCCTCTAGGGCTACTCCTCCTTCGGGTAAGGCCAAAGTTTTCACAAGTGGACCCTTCGCTATCACTCACTCTCGGCTTTTATACGACATAGTCCCTAATATAACACCTACAGCCCTTCCGCAGTGTGATTTCATTACCACACTCTTCAAAATTCAATTCCCGGGATTCCCAGGTATCTCTGTACCTGTACTTCCAGACAACATAGAACAGGACACTAACTTTTCATGTTAAGAACATATAGTCAATAATCAATAATCACCAAACTAATCAATAATAACCATAACTCTGCTACCAGAAAAACTGATCCAGCACGAAGTGGCCAAGGTTGGATATTTTACACACAATAAACTGAATTTTTCAATGGGCGCACATACATTTCATCCAAACACGACTATTTGCATTCTCCTTGGCCAATTTCCCGCTGGAAGGGTTTACTTCTTTATAATTCAGTTAAGTTACAGCATCATTTCAATGTCTAACTAATCTTCACGAATCAACACTCTTCCTCTGGTCGATGGACCATTAGTTGAGTTAGTTGATGGTGATATTAACAACTTCTTAACTAATATTCTTAATGAAATAACCACAGACTCTGAATAATAATAATAATAATAATAAGTTTATCTAAAATTTCAGTCATTAAGGTGAATTCTCCTCAAACTCCATCGTTCTTAAAGTGGGAGAGAGAACAATCATATAGCATAATACATTCAATTACACAAGCTCATTCAACAAAATCAAACGCATAAGAGTGGATAGATGTAGAGACAAAAGGCACATTTATAATACATTTGCAAAGAAATATGCAAATTCTAGATAGAATGATATTTACCTAATGAAGATAACTGGAAAACCACCCCTTTGGCCAAAGGACTGGTGGGGGTCCCTGACTTAGGATCAGGAGACAAAGATTATAGGATAGGATCAGGACAGGTCTGATACTTACTAGACTTCTCTACAACCCGACGCACCAGGGCGATTCCCTCTCTCACACTCTCTCCCTCCTCGATATTCTTCCGCAATCTTCCAATCTAATCAGGCAGTAGTCTGGATCTTCCAAGCTTGATCTCGTCTCTCTGTCTCTCTCTCTCTGCTCAGCTTCCAGCAGCAATAGTTTCCTCACAGCTCCATCGAATCACCTCTCCATCAGCAGCGTGTTGTTAACTTAATTCAAGTCACTCTAGTTATAGTCTTTACTTCTTCATGTCCCACCCTCAAGTGTTGCAGATTTACTAAACTACGGAATATGATTGGACGGGGTTAGGGGTGTCTTCATCATACCAGGCTGACGTATTCACTTTTATTAGTAAACCCTATCGTTTGCCAACTCTGCCCCTTCCACTCATTCATATAATTTGTTTAAAACATGCATATTTTGTTGCAAATTCCATAATTCATTTAATACAGGCTTCATAGATGACCGATACATCTTCATCTCTTCCCATCCCTTCTGTCCTTGGATCTTGGCAGTCATTCAGTTCTCTCTCGGTCACTGGGTCATTTCAATGACTCAATGAGCATGCGCAGCTTTCGCCATTTTCTTTTTCAGTCATGGGTTTGCCGGCCCAATTGTACACTATTAATAAAAGAATCATAAACAGATGTTATTTTCTTAAACATGTAATTCTCACTGTTCACTACCCACTTCTACTCTATCCCATGTAATTATTATTACTCTTGGGCAAAAGCGTTAATAGCAGCAGATTTCTTTTAAATCAAGCAAGCATATGCCAGGCATGCGGTACTTCAAGACCGCGTTCTGAACTTTCTTGCACATGCGTGAGGTTTTCCCTCTCAAAGCGAGTTAGTCACGTTACTTATCCGTAATTCAGGTTTGCACATGCGCAAAGCGTTCTTGCAAGTTAAAGCGGGTTTTATTCGTGCTGCATTTTATTTCTCATTAATCCAAGCATGCGTAAGCTTTTCTCCCCGTGTATCTGTGTTGGGTGTATGTTAGTTTCGTCTTATTTTCTAAATTAATGATTAGTGAAAGTTAATGGAGGATTTAATCGAGCAAGTTTCACTTTTTCTCGAATCCTTGCTCCATGAGATGGAAAATGTTTGCTTTCGCACAAGAGGAATTAGTCTGTGACTTTCTAGATGAAAGATTTGATTCTAAAAGGTACTTATCTACTAGATCCTCACCATCATTCCCAAATAAAAGCATTTTAAGCGTGCATTAACATATTTACTGACAACACTTTATTTGGGAGCCGCCCTTTTGGATGTTACATGTAACATGATGTTGCTGCTCTGTGCTGTACTTCCTTCCAGAAAGTAATCTAAATATAAAGTATGCCATCCAGCTTTGTTTAGCATCTATGATTCCCCTTCTTCATCGCCCCTCAACCCTCCTTCCATTCCTTCTGCTTAGCTTGCGAGTCACAGATATGAGTATCGGTTCCAGCCTCCCATTTGTTCTCAGATTTGATACCCAGGAGGCAGGAGGACTCCACCAAGCATCTCACAGATCAACGGATTCCATTTTCCTAGGTTATAGGCACAGAAATATTCAGAGGGCCTTTTATAATTTGGAGGAGTGGGGGCCCCACTGTGAATAGGCAGGGCTCACAAAGCACCAAAGTCATGGTTCCCCCACCTCATGGAGACCAAGAGAATCATATCACCCGGTGGCATCAGGACCGCAGTGTCTGCATGCTAGTAGACTCAGGGTGGTCCATTAATATTTTTAATGCCCAGTGCGTAGCTACCTCCCCCACAGTGGTGTCCTGGAAACTCTGCAGATTCCTTCACACAGCTTTGTTTTCCTTAAGGTAGGTGAATAACCAGGGCATTTGCCACTGTTGTTTCTCAAACTGTGTGGTCCATTATATCTAATGTGGTGGAGAAGTCCGGTAAAATAAGGTAAAATAAGTCCTGTTTTGTCACTATTGATTAGTAGTTAACCAGTCCTTCTAGGTCAAGTATGGTTATAGAGCAATTGATACATTCGCAGATGGCTTTAAGAGGGGTCATACCATGACTAGTAAAGGATCATTAGCTTCTCAGAAGTGACTCCTCCTCCTCTCGATTAGTAATATTGAAAGACTACTAGCAGGGCCCAACCCAGCTAGATAGAGACCAGACTCCCTGGGAGCCTCTGGATCAAGAGATGCCGAACCAAGGTATCATAAAAGGCTTTGGCATCCCGGATCATGCTGCATAAAGATATAAGGTTTTTTAAAGGAAGTACAGGAAGTTCACAGGTAGTTTATTTTGGCATGAGTCAAAGTGTAAATTACTGCTTAATGCTAATCAGGCTTGCTATGATTAGGCCCTTCACTAGTTAAATTTCTGCTGCATACTGCAGAATGTTACCATGTTGTGTGCCAGATGTGTCTTTGGTATCACTTCCTCTATGATAACCTCAGAGAGAACATTAATCAGACTCTGTGGATGAAGGTTAGGTTCGGGTAGTAGTACTCCAGATGACAAGAGAGAGATAAGGACTTCCACACCCACTTTTATTTTACATCCCCAGACACAGAGAAGTAGAGGTACCGGTTTATCATGGACCAGTTTATCATCAGGATAGTTGATGCATACTCTTATCACACACTAGTGAGTGGCAGGATGTCACAATACTCACTAGTCCATTGAGAGCCAGGATCAAACCAATGATGTGACCAGTTATGTTTGCTGGATTAGCCTCAATTTCTGATAGCCCAAGACTGAATAATGTTCAGAAGGTTTTGGAAAGCAAATTTGGTGAAGTTGTCCATATGCATGTTAAAATCTTCAAACACATGGTGGCTTGCCCCGCCATGGCTAGTAGTCATTTGTGATAGGCACTGCTGTGGAGTCCGCTTGTAAAGAACCACAGAGGTGAAAGACGGTTTAGGGGGAAATTGTGGAGCGCATTCAAGAAAAACAGAACTAAAGAGCTCTAGTCCTGCCTACATTTATATGTAAAATTGTGTTTTAAGATCATGCCACAACTTCGTGTTTTATTTTCTTGTTGTGAAGTGAGATTTCAATACCCTCACTGATAGCATTGGCATGACATTGATAGGAGAGGTCCTGGAGCCTGATGCTTAACCAGGCCTGGAAATCAATCAGGGCACGTGGTTGATTGTTATATGGGGTTTCTGGTTTAATCATCCTGGTTGACTGACCAGGATTGGCCTACTTGTGACATCAGCAACAACAGCTAAATCTCCTCTGTGTTTGGCAATCCCCAATATATTAATATGAATAATTGTGCTATAAGTCAGGGGAAATGCACCTGGTTAAACGACTGAAGTTGCATCTGTCAGCTTGGATGGCAGAACTATCTGGCAACAAAATAGCATCATTTTCTCACTTTGTCGTGTTCTTGGTGTGGAGGGCTGCGGACGTTCTTTGCATCCACTATGGCAACTTGAAGGAGGCATGGCTTTATAGACCTCAAGGATAATATTCTACCCTCAGAGGAGCACTGCAATACTAACCCTTCTGTTACAAAAGATGGATGCTGCGCCACCGCCTACAAGAAGAGGCAATTCAAGATGAAGTACACATCTTAGCCACACAAAAGGGACTCCAATGCGAATGCTCAATCTATGAGGAGCATCATTGTAAAAGTAGGTCGCTATCATTCTCTTTCATTGCATAGTAACTTACTCTGTGTAAGTTAATATTTTCTTGGATGGAGAAAATGAATGATGGGTAGCTGAATAAATCAGAAAATAAATTACTGTAACTACTTTCAAGAGCTAGAGAGCCTGGGTTCCGTGTGTGAGAGTCAAGGTTGTGTTGTTCTTCACAGAAGCAAGCAGTGAAAATCAGATCAAACTTTTTTTCTCGTGCTCTCTTGTGTTCATTACTGAATTCCTTGGTTTTGAGGCATCAGAAGGCATATATGGTAATTGTGTCCCCGGGGTCCTTAGTCAGGTGTACTAGACTCAGCACTGATTAATTCAAAGTTTGGCAGGCAGCAGTTCAAGAGATGTCTCTCACTGTGCCATCCTGCTATGCCTTCATCTGTGCCAGTGGGAGTCCCTGTGTTTAGCTTGAAGAATAATTTTACCTTGTACAGTAACAAAGAGGAATAATCACAGGGACGTTTCTAGTTACCTTCCTACCTTCCATTGATGTGTCTCGGGCTGTGAAAGGAGCGCCATTTCATGTCTCTTCCTTCTTTGCAGACAGAGCTGAAACACAAATTCACCCATGTATGACAGGGCAAGAAAGCAAAAATGGCCTTAAACTGGGAAGAGGTGTAAATGACATTAACTCTTCTCCAAAGACTAAAACAATCTCCATCAAAAAATGTGCCTCATTCATGAAAGTATTAAAATGGAAAAATCCGAACTGAGGGTCCCACCGCCATCTCAATTATGTTTTCCGGCCCGCCACATTTGGATGGCCGGTGGATGTGTGGCGGTCAGAAAGACTGACCGCCATGGGTTCGACAGTCCGAATGATTCCGACTGCCTGTCAGACCTCCAGTTATTCAAAGAATGGTGGCAGTGCCTGCCAGGCACCGCCGTAGGGATAATGATATCCCTTTCCGCCTGTCTGTCAGCGGTGGTTAACCTGCCGTGATCAGGCAGGCAGAAACGGATTTGGGGGTCGGTAGCGGGCCCTCCTTCCCCCCCTGGGCCTTGGACATGGGCCCTTGGGGGCACCTATGATGCCCCCCTAAATATCCCAGCACCATGTGGCAGGCACCGCATGGTGCCTGCCACCTAGTGAATGGATATGTAATATGTAATTTCTTTGTACTGCGGCGGGTGCTGCAGACCGCAGCACCCCCTACAATACAAAGAATAGACATTGCGACCACCGTGGTGGCGGTCGCATCGTTATTAGGCGTGTGGGACCACCGCCATGTAGGCGGGCGGTCCCCATTCCGAAAGGATGGCAGATGGATGGAAGTCTGTACACCATCCTAATGAGGCCCTTAATGTACAAGTCACTGTTTGTATTATATAAAATAGAGGGGCATATTCTCAAGGAGCCATCGCCGAGTTAACGGCACTTCATCGCAGCCAAATCCACGATAAATTTATCACCCCATTCCCAAGCTGGTGCTAACAGCCCATAACACCAGTTTACCTCCGATAGCAGTCGCAAAAAACATCGCCACAGAGGAGCCCAGCAACTAACGCTAATGATATGCAGAGTAGGCGTTCCCGTGCCAAAAGCCGCAACAACACCACTCCACAACATTCTCAACGACCAGCCAGATCTGCGATAAGATCACAAAACATGCGCTAAGGCGCGTTAGCAGCAGGAAACTAACACCTGCTCCTACCTGGTGTAAAGTCGGACGACAACCGGCACCAGACAAGGGAGCACAGCCCATAGCCACACATGAAGAACAACAGATGCCCTGGAGCAACCCATCATGCAGGCCTGAGCCCCAATAGGTCAACAACACCCACCGCCACCACCACCCCCAGGACCGCCCCCCACCCCCTCCGGGCCCTACCCCGGGCACCCCCCCCTTTGGACAAAGATATTGCACATCAACTCCATGAAATCATGAACCAAACAAATCGCCTGAAGTCGCACAATCACAACACCCAACATACATGTGTGGCCCGAAAAAGGGAAACCATACACCCATATCAAAATATCCAAACAATACGTTTATTACAGAACAAATAAAAAAAAACAATTCTGAAGAGGCATGGCGGGTCGTCTCAGGACATTCTGTAAGTCACAGCCTGCAAAACAGAAATCTGGATCAGAAGGTGTGCCATGCGCCCATCAAAGTACAGAGAGAGAGAGCGAAAGAGAGGAAGAGAGAGGGAGAGAGAAAGAGAGAGGGAGAGAGGGAGAGAGAAAGAGAGAGGGAGAGAGGGAGAGAGTGCCGACACTGCGGACCTAGGCCTCACTGCTCACCTGCTGCCACCGGTGTGTCTCCAACCACGTGCCGGTATTCAGCAGCAGTCCCCCAGGTCCAACAGTTTCCAGAGACATGAATGGCAGAGTCCATACAGTTGCACACGCCATCATCGCTTGCCCGCCCCTGCGCACACAGGCTGCTGCACCCCAGCCCCTCCCGCCGCCCAGCGGTGATTTTCCGCCCCTACGCAACCAGGCCTCACTGCTCACCTTCCGCCACCGGCGTGTCCCCAAGAGGGCCCACCACGTTCTGGAGGGATCTCCAAGCCCGGTGCCCGCGACCATGGCACCCTCCACATCATGCAGCCCCGCACCGCGGGCCACCAGGTCACGCACCTGACTCTGGGTCTTGATTTCGCAATGGCAGAGACCACATCAGTGCACACGGCATCATCGCAGGCTGCACACCCGCTCAGCGCTTGAGGTGCCATTAACTCTGTGAAGCGCGACGCAACGCCACGTGGCGGGAGGGCTGCACTGCCTGCTGGCCCGGGCCTACACTGCGGTCCAGCAGGGCTCACACCAATCCTTACCCGTCCGGACCGCCAGGACGGCGCATCATCGCAGGCTGCACACCCGCTCAGCACTTTAGGTGCCCCTATCTCACTGCTCCGCAAGACACCGTCCCGTGGCGGGGTGCCTGTGCCTGCCGCAGTGTATCCGGTGCCACCAAGTCTGTGCACCGCTAGCCATGGACCCTTAATGATTGAGTCCCGTTGTGCGGACGCCATCATGTCACCCCCGGCACTGGGCAATGTGAGGTGGCAGGGCCCTAGGCCCTCATGCACACATGCGAACTACACGGAGCCACCCAGTCAGAGAGAGTGAAATGGCATCCAGCACGTGAGCCAGGCCGTTTTTATTGCCAGGGTCACATGTCCTGTGATGCCAGTGCTGGATGGGTGTGGTGTGGGTGTACACCAGCCATGAGGGAGTGGTTGTGGCATGCTGACAACTAGACCTGTGAGCTGCAGATCCCCTCAGTGAAGACCTGGGACATGTAGCGTTGTCGTCCCCCCCTGTGTGCGTAATCGGAGTGGGCTTTCCTGGCGTATGCCAGTCCAGCGTAAGGGTGTGAACAATGACCCCGGGGCTCTGGGCGTAGTACCGTCCTGGGCTGGACAAGGAAGTGACCAATGGATGTGTCTCCGTTGTAGTGTTGGCGCCACACGGACCGGACTCGGCAATCTGTCACCCTGTGATAATAGTCCCACAACATGGGCAACATGGATGTAAGGGGGAATCACTGACCCTACATTCATCCATACTTCCACACTTGAAAGATCATAGACATGACACATCTGTGTGGATATGAATGTTTATTACACATTCAAGGGAGTGTTGCAGCTGGAGCAGTACAGGGCCATGCCAACCCCACTTCACATTGTCGGCCCGTGGAGGGCCAGCCAGAGTCCTACAGGGAATGACAGGTACATCAGGAGAGGAGGAGTTCAGTCTGCAGTCTGATAGCTGTGTCATTGGTGACCAAACAGAATATGGCAGTCCATGTCGAGGTCCAAGGTGAGTGTCGTAGAGTGCATCGGGGGACAGTGGAAGGTGATGATGCAGAGGGCAGAACCAAGCAGAAACAGGCCACATGGCGGAGATGAATGCTACTGCGTCCTCCTGACCACGAGGGCTGATTCATCCGCATCTTCGTCCTCTGCTGTTGCATGTGCCTCACATGTGGGTGGTGGTGTACTGTCTCCAGCACTGTGTGGCACAGACACATCAGGGGCCGGAGATGTGGATGGGGTGGTCGCAGCAGCATGCATCAGCGCCAGGCCTTGCAGCAGCAATGCCATGAGGAGGGTCTTTAGGGCATTGAGGGACCCAGCTACCTCTGGCTGGTGTGCAGACGTGGCAGCTGCTCTTTCCGCCTGCATCTGCTCCATGTTCTCCATGATCCTCCGCATGTGTCCCAACTCCCGGTCGAGATCGCTGGAGGCACTCTGGCTAGACAGTCGTTCTTGTCGCAGAGTCAGGACTCTGGCGATGTCAGCCATGGTCCGTTGGAGAGCATGGAGCGGACTGTGGGTGTCCATTAGGGACTGTGAGTGGTCCCTGATGGGACTTAGACACCCACGTATGGCGTCTAGTTTGGCTGCCATGCGGTCGAACCCCACCTGCACTTGTTCAGCCAGCTTCTCCTGGCACCCCAACACACGGTGTTGGAATGCTATGTGTTCGTTGCGGGGGTCCTGGGAGGCAGCCGTGGTGGTGGGTGCTGCCTGCTGTGTGTACTGTGCAGGGGGGGGGTTCCTCGTGGCAGCTGGGCTGCCCTGATCCTATTCCATTTTTAGTTGCCATTGACAAGGTGGAGGTGACGAACAGTGATTGATTGTGTTCTATCACCTCCGTTATCAGGATCCTGTTTTCCTGCGGACTGAACTTCGTCTTCCTCTTCTTCTTGTCCTTGCCCTTCCCTGACCCCGAGGTCCCAGGCTGGTCCTCCGTGGGGCTTGTGGGGTTCTGGTTGTCCTCTGTACTTGCTCCGGCTGCCTCCATTGTGCTTCGCTGTTGTTTGGCTTTTGTTTGTATGTTTTTCTACTTTTATGGTGCATTTTCCGCATGACGCGTGGGATTTGCAGGCCTGTGGCTGGTTTTCGTAGATTTTTGTATCGCGATTGGTGTCATCGCTACTATTTTCGCGTTGGGGTATCGCGTTTTTGCGGCGTCGCGTTGTTTTTAATGCGTTCATTTGATGCGTTGTCCTGTGACTATTGCATGGTACCGCCGTGTTGTGAATACCACGTTGACACGGAGTTGTTTTCCCGCGATGGACTGCGATGTGTGGTGTTGCGTTAAGCTACACTTGCGGTAGTTATCACACGTTCTTGTGAATATGCCCCAGAGAGTATGGCATCCTCTATCGAGGTTGCAAAACTGAGTAAAATAGCAGTGTAAGAAATTGGGTTGTTGCTTGACTGAGGTGTGAGCCCTGGTCAAGCAGCAACCACAATCATTGTCAGGGTGAGGCACGAGCCAACCCCAAATTAACTTGTGTTCAACCCTCTGGTAATGGCACAAAGCAATCAGACTTAACTCAAAGGCAATGTGTAATGTATCTGTGCAACACTTCACACAGTATTATAGTGAAAACACCACACAAAAAGAATCCCACTCTAAGATAGAAAAATAGAACTATCTTTAATGAATAAAACATGACAAACACGACAAAAATCAAAATATTGAAAACAGCTTAAAAAAGTTTCAACTGTGGATATCTAGTCATGCCAGACCAGGACAAAGTCACAAGTTCAGGCCGACAGTGATGGAGCGCATGCAAGCAGCACAGACCCAGTTAGAGACCCTGAACAAGCTACCTTAAATGCTGGTTTGCAGAGAGTTATGAGGATCCATGTTGAAGATGCGTTGCACAACTGAAGCGATGCATCTGTACCAAGATGCAGTGAGGATGCACTTGAGGGCGTATGTCGTTGTCGAGGATCCCATCGATGGGGCTTGAGATGCAAAGTACGCATCAAGGATGCGGCGCGTAGTCGGGGCGATGCATCGGTTCCATAGAACTGTGAAGCTGTGATGAGGAGTCCGGTATTGTCATTGAGGCTGCTGCCGATGAGGGATGTGAGGGCCTGCCATGAGGTTGCATCACACAGTTGGGGCGATTCGGCGATTCTGAAGAGCTGTGATGCGGGTCTTTCAACAGGTCCATTCAACGCAGCAGCAGTGATGTGTCTGTTTTGCTCGGGATTGCGCCATGCAGCAGAAGAGATGCGTCAGGTGTGCTAGAGCCACACTGCCAAGGGTCTAGGATCACTTTGCAGGGTACACCAACAGATGTCAGAGTCCAGGTGCAGATGCAAGGTTGTTGAAAGCCTGTTATTTTCCTGAGGCTTCGGATCAGGAGGCCAGCCAACTAGTCCTTGGAGTCACTCTGTGTTCTGGGTTCAAGTGATGTAGGTCCAGTACTTCTCACCAGAAAAAGGGCAGTAGGAAGAAGGTTAGCACAGCAGGGCAGCCGGTCCTTCAGAGCAGCAGTCGAGCAGAGTGCAGTCCTTGTAGCTGCACAGCAGTCCTTCTTCCTGGCCCATCTACAGGTCCAAAAGTGTACTGAAGTGGTAGTGTCTGAGGTCCAGTACTTATACATCCTTGTGCCTTTGAAGTAGGGAGAAGCTTCTAGAGACTTGCTACAAGCTGCACAGGTACCCTGCCTTCCTGGCCCTTGCTTCAGACTAACTACATGGGGGGTGCAGCCCTTTTTGTGGAGACAGGACATAGCCTAATAATGTGTAAGTGGGGCTGGGCCCAGTGTCTTCCACTCATGTTGCCAGTGATGACCCATCCAGTCACACCTAAGCTCTGGATTGTGTGTGGCTCTCTGGGAGGATTTTACAAAGCCCAGCTGTCACCCACACCCAGTCATGTGACCCAGAGACAAACTGCAGTCACCAAATGCCTATGGCAAGAAAATGGCAACCTTCTACAAGTATCTGTCTAGGAACAATGGTCCCCCACATTCAAAAATAATTATGAATTACAACAATGAGATACAATGACATCTATGTTTGTATCTCAAAATTGAATATTTATAGTTCAATACACGAAATTTGCAAAAACATAAAGTCATATACAGTGGGACAATTTACAACAAACAAAAAAGAAAAAGAGGTTGCCAAACTCAGGCATTGAGCAAGGTGGCCAAGGTGCAAGGGAACATTGCAGGCCACGTAACATACATATTAGCACCTTTGCACTTTGTAATGACATTTTTAGGAGTGTCAAGGGGCTTTGGTTGACACCGTTTTGCTCCCTTAATTAGATCTGTGCCCTCAGTTGGATCTGTTCCTTCTTAGAGAACCGCTCCCAGACGGTTCGCATAGCCCAGTTCACGGCACCAAAGTTGGAAACCACCTGCAGGGTTCCGCAGGGCTCCTCGCTTTCCCCCCTTTTGTTCAATCTGTACCTCCTCCCCCTGATCCGTTCTCTTAAAGAAAGGAAAATTACCACTTTTAACTACGCAGATGATCTTCAATTAATGTTCACCATCGCCAATTCCCCCCAATCAGCTCTTGAATTTCAGTCAACCATGCTGCACATCCGTAACTGGATGGACTGCAATCACTTAAAGCTCAATCCAGGCAAGACTGAACTGGTCCTCACAGGTGGCAGCCACAACCTCTGGGGCCCACACTTTTGGCCAGTGGACCTAGGCCCCCCCCCATCCCTTCCCCCTCTGCGAAAAGCCTTGGCGTCACATTAAATAACGACCTGTCTCTAAAGTCCCAAGTCGGCTCTGTGATCTCTACCTGTTTCTTCCAACTACGGAAGATCAGAAAGATCAGTAGGCTACTCACTCGTGAAGCATTGATACAGGTAGTGTTAGCCACGATTATATCCCATCTAGACTATGCCAACTCAGTCTATCTTGGTTTACCACTATTTCTAACTAAACGTCTACAGCTGGTGCAGAATTAAGCGGCCAGACTGATTCACCAGCAACCCAGGTGGCAACATGTTACCCCACTTCTGAGGAAGCTACACTGGCTCCCTATTCCTCAGCGCTGTGCCTTTAAAGTAGGATGTCTGGTCTTTAAAGCATTACATGGCCAGTGCCCCAAATTCATTGAAAGCCGTATTCAAAGGTACCTTCCCTCACGTAACCTACGCTCGACCCACCTCCATCTCCTGGCAACTCCCGCCTTCAAGTTGAAGCGACAAGGGGGCTGCAGGTTTGCAACTCTGGCACCCAGACTATGGAACTCTTTTCCCTTGGATATTAGATCATGTACTGACCTGCTGAGCTTCAGAAATTCCCTTAAGACATGGCTATTTACCCAAGCATATAAATAAACTCCAACTGGGCCTGGTTAGTCCTAGATACAGCGCCATGAAGCCGACCGGTGTACGTGTGCTTTAGAAGAATTTTATAACATAACATAACAGGTAATGTTTTATGCAGTCCAGAATACGTCCTCCCCAAACTGACAAGCCACATCACAAAATGGTGTACCATTCCACTGAAAGACGAAGGGTTAAACTTGTCCTTAGGACGCTGGACACCCTAGCTCCGTCCTACATGAAGCTGATAGGATCGCCTCTCTGGGACCTATTTCCAACAGGGCAGTTATCGTGGTCTTGCCTAAACCGGGGGAGGGATCCGCTCCTATGTGGCAGCTACGATCCCATCTCCTTCTAAACAGAAATATCAAAATATTGGCCGGTGTCCTCGCTGCACGCCTAAAGAAAGTTTCCCTTCTCTCATCCACCATGAGCAGTTCGGTGTCGTTCCACGTCGATCCTCTAGAAGCCACCTCTGCACACTAGTCCATACCATGTGGACCGCAAAAGATCTGCCGGAGGATGCAGTAGCCGTCTCCCTTGACGTAGAAAAGGCATTCGACCGTATAGACTGGAACTACCTTTTTGCCACTATGAAAAATTTCGTGTTCGGCGACAAGTTTGTCTCCAAGGTCCTCTTACTGGATGACTGCCCAACGCTCAGGTCAACTGTGGAGGGTTTCTGTCAGATACTTTTAAGATACAGAGAGGTACACGTCAGGGATGCCCATTCTCTCTCCTCTATTGTTTCTCCTGGCCAGGGAACCCCTGGCCTCTGTCATTCGTCACTCGCAGAGAATAACAGGCATCCCCATTGCGGGCGGCCTCTCTAAAATTTACCTGTACACAGACGATATACTACTCACTCTCAGAGACCTACCACACTTCCTCCCAGCACCATTGGAACTCATAGAAGATTTTACGACCTTGTCGGGATATAAGGTAAATTGGGATAAAAGCGAGGCCCTCCCTCTCTCATCAGGCACCACGAAGGCCGCAATACATGGCTACCCTTTCCGGTGGAAGTCCTCTCTGCTTAAATACCTTGGAGTGCTAGTCAACAGAGGCCTGGAGGGAATGGTCGCAGACAACCTTTCACTCCTAATAGCACAAATGAAAAAAGACTTTGATAAATGGTCCCTATTAGGATTCTCCATGTGGGGTAGGGCACAGGATGTGCGACTGGTCACGCTCCCGCGCTTCACGTATATCCTGGGTATGCTTCCCATAGTGATACCCCTGCCGACTCTACGCACTATCGATGCCAAATACGGGCCTTCATCTGGGGTGCTGACCGCCCCCGTCTGTCTGCATCCAAACTCATGGCCCACTGCTCTTGTAATGGCCTGGGTTTACCATCGGTAAAACACTACACATTAGCCCTACACCTTTCCCAGCTCACCTATCTTCACCCGGAAACGTCTGACCCCCCCAGTGGGTGACAACGGAAAGATCACTTCTCGATCAAGGTGAAGGATTAGGCCTGTTATATGGGGATACTATACCGCATGAGCCAGTTCCACACCCAGTGTTACAGGCCACACATAAAGCATGGCACCGCGTACACCACCTCCTAGGAATCAATCACCGCCTACATGACAAGGCACCGATCTGGGGCAATGACAGCATTAGAATTGATAAAAGCACACTCCATTGGCCCGTTTGGAAAGCCCCGAACATACAATTCCTCGACCAGGTGCGGGAGGAATTCGGACTGCCCTCACAGCAGGCCTGGCGATACCTCCAGTTGCAACACTGCTTGCAGCGCTGCCTTGGCCCTCAGCCTTGGGCCCTTCTGTCCTCTCTGGTGGTGGAATACTTGTCGATTTGGGGCAGACACAAAGGTGTCATGTCAGGACTCTACGGCACCCTAACCAATCACCTATTTTCACACCCCCTCTTACACAGTCTCTGTGCCAAATAGAAGGGACGTCTACAACACACAGTTGCGGAGGAAGACTGGACAGATTTCGTTGTAGCCCTGGATAAGGGAACCCGAAAAGCCTGGTTAAAATTTTGTCTCTTTAAAACCCTGCACGACTGGTAACGGACTCCAGTGAAACTGTACACGGCCGGCCTGCTACCACATACCAAATGCTGGAGATGTTCAGACGTGCCCTGTGATCTCCCCCACATACTTTCTGAATGTCCCTCTTTCCAATCTTTTTGGTCCTTTGTGGGGACCACCCTGGGAGCGGTGATACCCCTATGCCTGCCTCTCCAAACCTCAGTTATCCTCCTGCATGATACAAGCGCCACCCTGGACATCACACAACCACAACACCACCTCCTACGCACATCACTGACCACAGCTAAGCTCTGCATTCTACGGAAGTGGAGATCGCCCGACCCTCCCTCTCAAGAGGAATGGATGGCGGCGATGATCCAAACGACGTCACACGAACATGTCATATATGCCTTGCAGGACAAGACGGAGGTTTTTACACAGACTTGGGGCCCCCTTTCTCAGAGATGCCACGCACTAAGGCCCTGCAGCCCCACCCAGCCCGACTCCAGCTGTCAACCCAATACCCATAGCTAGACAAAGCGCCCATTCCCCCTCCAACACCTCCCCTCTCCCCATTTTCTCTTCTTCTCTTCTTACCACCACCCCTGCTCCCCACACCTTCTCTCCCCTCCTCTCCCTCCCTCCTTCACACCCCCTGCCCCCCTCCCTGCCTTTCCCTCCCCCTTCTCCCCACCCCCCTTCCCCTCAGGCTCTATGCTGAGCTCCCAGCTACCATCTGGACATTTAGACGGACGACTCCTCTGCATCATCTCCCCCCCACCCAGAGTTGACAGACATTATCCCATCCCAGTATGCTGGCGCACAACCTTTACATGGGGAACTGCAGACTACCCTGCCCCCCTTTGCTTTTTATCGACACCGTGCGCACCCGGAGACTCAGACACACACTTCCTTCCATATCCCCCCTCCCCCATACAATATTGCATGCCCACCCTCTCACCTTCTCAACCAACAACAACACCTTATAACGGCTGCACCCCCTACACTCGAATCTGATCAGGAGCTGCCTGACCTCGACCACTTACCACCTTACCACCTTCACACCTGCACGCCCCTCCCTCCCTCCCATAACAATCATTGACCTCTCCCAACACGAGGTTTCCGCCTCCCTATCTTCTTTCCCATACGCGTACCACCGCTTCCCTAACACAGGCCTTACTGCATGCCATATGCTGGCAAATGTTCCTGCAACATGAAGTCTCCCCACTGGATGTCTACTACCTACAGATCACCATGAGCTGTGCTACTGTTGCTCTTGAGATACTATTGCATGTGTAAATCTACTTGCTTTCTGTTCCAACCCCCAACTTCCCCCTGTTCCCCCTCCCCTTCCCTCCACCCTCCCCCTCTTCCTCCACAACCTCACTCATACCCCCCTCCATCAGAGCATAACACTGTGCGCAATGACGTTCCCAGTTATATAGATTTTGTTGTACTGATGTGCCATGCTCTTATTGACTTGTATTCATTTCCCTTGAGAAACAAAATAAACAATTATGAAACAAAAAAACTTGTCCTTAGGTGCACCAATATCCACATATCTCTTGGATACTTATATTAAGGATGCAAAAGCCCAAACCCACCTAGGTGGCATGCTTCATCATAGGGGCTGATGATGGACCACTGGAAAATGGTGGATGAAATGAAGGTCAAATCTGTCAATTGTGGTGTTTCTCAGGGCTCAATTCCTTCTCCCTTACTTTTTCATCTACATAGACCCATTGGGCAAATTATTACCTGAAGTTGATACCAAGTTGTATATGTACCCGGATACCACACAATTGATCTTTGGCTTTGAGCATGGTGCTTCTGCCTGAGGTAACTGATGGACACTGACCCCCACTGCTCCTAAATGCCCTTCTTTAATGGATCACCAGTCTCTTCTGCAGTATGGAATCTAGGTTCTAGGTATAAATCATGGCAAAAATATGTCATTTATTTTTCACGAGGAAAACATTTCTAACTCTTGTTTCTACTATTTAAAAAATATTCAGAATATTCTACCTTTATTGGGTAGGTGTCTTCATCTGACTGATAAATATGCTGATCCAGTCACGCATTGATTATGGAATGGTATTTTGTTATCCACTACAGCAAAAGCAATGAAACATCTACAGTTGGTTGAAATGCGGCCACCCGACTTGTCACCATGGAATCCAGGCATCAGCATAATCACATAAACTCTGGAGCAAACGACGTAACCTAATGCAATGCAACACAGCACAAAACAACATAACACCATCAACGTAGCCAGAACACTAATGAAGAACCAAGCAACATTTTTGTTGCTCTATGGCCTCTGAAGCCAGCAGTGGGTTCCTCTGTCTGCAAAACATATAAACTGCTGACGACATGGCAAGGTGGGTGTTGTACCTGGTCCTTTTGGCATGTTTATCCCCCAAACTTTTTGCCTCCTATTTTCTGACCTGTTTTTGTTGGCTTTAAAACTGAGGGCTCTTTACCACTGCTGATCAGCTATGAAGAAGTGATTCTCTGAAGCATTTCAATTCTGATTGTGTAGACCTCACAAATGATTCAAATTCTAGAAGGCAATGTTCAGGTGGATATCAGACTCAGGATCCAGTAGACACCAGATCTCTATCTATTTCCTTGGACACAAACAAGGGTGCCAATAACTAATGTTATGTTAAATTTATTTATTAAGCACAAAAAATGCTCAGGGGTGTCTTGGTGCTAGCTACAGAGTAAAGTAAAGGAAAAGGGTCAGTTAAGTTTACATTTTATTAAATAGCCATGTCTTGAGGTATTTCCTGAAGGTAAGAAGGTTGGTGAAAGATTTGATGTAGAGTGGTAGTCTATCTTTTATATATATTTGCAGGGCACAGAGCTTCAGGTGACTCTGTGTCCAGGTTTACACTCGAATGGACAATGGAGAAGGTAGAGCTTGGGAAGGTTTGATATAATGGCCATGTCTTTCAATTTCCAACATCCATAAATTCATTACGTCTAGCTCCCAGGAGCTGTGGGAAAGTGTTAGCCTTATCTCCAAAAGCAGTAGGAAAGAATGAGGATGAAATGTCAGGCACAGGCATAGTCAAAATTGCTAATTTCATGTGCTTTGAAGGAGGTGTCTCTTTCAAAAAGAATTATGTCTGCCAGGAGAGGCGGTGCAGGTAAGAGCAGTGGAGGGGATTTGACCAATAAACACGAGGGGAAATTAATTATTTATTTAATTTTCCCTCCTCGTCGTCTGTCGAATCCTATTCCACCTCACCCCCCTACCACTCTTACCTGCACGGGCCACTCCTGATGTGTGCGGTCCTTTCCCTACGACTTGAAAATCAGGACCAGGAGACTGATGCTTAAATATATTGAGCCTCTGGGAAGACCATAACCCCATGCCTGTGAAGGTGGCCTAGGATGAAACGGAACAGAGAGTATCGGATTTTTGGTACCTTTTTCACAAACTCCTACACTGGAGAAAAGTAGAGCCTTAAACCAAGGAACGGACGTTTAAGGAGAAGCACCTTCTAAGCAGGATCAACATTCCACGCCTGGAGCAACAAATTCCTTCTGGCTACCAGAGTGCCTTTAAGGGAATCCAGTCCAAGTGGGGGATTGAAAATATTTTGTTAAGGACTCAGCAGCATAAATAGGGGTAAAGAGCGACTGTTTTAGGCAACATAGTTTTACAAAGTTCCAGATATATACACTTTTAAAGGTGCGTCATTCATGTTTTCCTTTGGTCATGTAAAGTTTTTCTGTACATTGCTAGATTTTACTAATCAAACCCATCCAAGCTTTAAAATGTATGGGGCTTATTTATAAGCCCCTTGTGCCGCCATTGCGTCATGTTGTGTGATGCACCGGCGGCTCAACCTGCTGCGTGATATTTACAAGCACACATAAAACCACCATGCGTGACTTTACCTGTGCTTGTAAATATCGCCCCTTTTCGCGCAACACTTTGTGTGTTAGGGGCGTGACATGGGTGTTGCTCTGGGTGTTCCCACGTAACACCCATGTCCACTTATGCATTTCCAGATTTACGATCAATCATAAACCTGAAAATGCGTCAGAATGCTACGCCGCCCTAGGGGTGTCATCGCGAGGAGCAACAAGGATAAATTTTTTCATTTATCCTCGTTTTTTTCCTCTTTCAATGCATGCTGCATTCTACAGCAAGCATTGGAGGAGGAAATCACCTCCATTGATTGTTTTTGTGCAGGAAGGTGCCCCTTCCTGCACAAAAACAATCTCCCCATTACTCAGGCATCCTTGCACCATGGTGCAAGGGTGCCTGCACCTGCGCATGGCAGCAGTTTGTGCGCCAGCTCAGGGAAAAGCACAGAGATGCGACATATTGTTGTAAATTTGTCGAATCCCTGTGCTTCCAAACTAACGAGGCGTGGCGCAGCAAAATGACTTGCGGGACCGCGCTGCGCTAGTTTCTTGTAAATAGGGCCCTATGTATGGATTTTTTCTGCAGGTTTAACTTTGGCAGAGCATTTCTTGTATACACTAACAAATAATTGCTTTATATATGTATTTACATATTGGTCTTTCTATTAAATTTGCTAAATATATTATGCACACTTATTTTTTCCCTTAAAGTCACACATAATACATCACAAGATTCCATAAGAAACCCCCAGTCTCCTCACCCCACAAGCATATATTATCAAGATTCTTTTCTCAATGCAAATAAATATATCTTTTGCAGAGCTTTCCTATGCACACTGGCATATAGAGTAGGGAAAATAAAAGGGCCGATTACAATTATAAGTGACCTGCTGTTCCTCCTCCTGATTTCCTAGTTGCAGGAATACTCGACCTGATTGTACCTGCTGCCTTTTAGATGGAATAAAAGTTTGCAACTTTGAACACCCGAAGTATAAGCTGCATAGATCTGGGCACAAAAGTCAAAGGAAGTAGCAGCATCTTCTCTTTGAGGAAGAATTCATTCCCTTTGTCCGTGCGTTTCGAAGCATTAGTGGGGTTGAGACCTGCAGTCTAAGAAAAAGGCAATCTGCCATAAGGATTTGGGGACAATCTCAGCCGAAGCTCTTGAGTGCATACATATTAAGTCAGGAATTCAGAATAAATGCCTTCATTATCTTTCTAGATTTTCTGTCAAATATACTTTTCCAGACTCTTTGTAAATAGAATAGTGGGAAACCCAATGTTCACACTCAGTTGTGACCTCTCTATGCACTTAGCTTTGTATTTTATGTCTGAGCTGAAATCCATGTCCACCATGAGGAAGTCATCTGCATCAACATTGTCCTGATCCTGATCAGGGTTGCAAGATGTTGCAAAGAAGGATGTCTAACTGTTTGAAAAAAATGGATAAAAAAACGGGCCACACATGCCAATCTGAAAATATTTCTCACCCCAAAGAGGGCTGGAAGTGAACAGCCACTGGCGATAGTGCCACAGGAAAAAGCAACAAAATAAGAATTTTGGGGGATATTACCAAGGATTTGCGATAATTATCGCAAAGCGCGCTTAGCACTGTTTTTTTTATCGCCGGCTATCGCTGGATTTCATCGCGGAGATAACGCGTTATTATCAACGCTTATCTCCAAGGCGATAAAAAAATCCAGCGATAGCGGCGAAACCCAGCAATAGCGCGAGAAATCCAGCGATAAATCCACTGCGCTAATGAAAAACTTGCTAATAGGCAGGTGAGGACTTAACCTTACAATCCACTTCCCATTGACAAGATGGTTAAGTCAAGTTTTTATCAGGTGTTAAAAACCACCGATAATCGCGGATAGCTCGACTTTTTTTATCGCTTCGCGGGCATTGATAATAGGGGGTAGTTGTGTTTGCGACTGTTTGCAGTTGCTTTTAGTTGGGAACGCCTACTTTGCATGTCATTAGCGATAATTATCGCTGACATGCAAAGCGGCAACAAAACGGCCGCTATCGCCATTAAGCTGTCGCTAACAGCTGTTAGCGACAGCTTGCTAATAGGGCGATAAAAATATCGCCGCTTTATCGGCAAAAAGTGCCGCTAAAGTGGCGATACTGCCCTTGATAATATGCCCCTTTGATCGGCTGGTCCTACGGGACACTCGGAGGCCCGAGCAATGTCATTGGCTGTCTGCAACGAATACAAATGTTGCAGCCACGTTACAGGACTCGAGGTCTCAGTGCCCAAATCCTGAAAAAATACATTTAAAAAGGATATAAGCGGGCAGGGTAGGGATACCCTGGCCAACTACCATTTGTGGCTGGAAGAGGGGGTACCCCAACGGGACCTTCCCTGAGCAAAAAATGTACTAAAAAATGTGGGTCTTCATGGTCCCGCTGTAGTCCAATGGGAACCAGCCTGGCCCCTCATAAGGTCACATGGAACTCCTGCAGGGAGTCCAGCAAGAGTCCCATGGGAAGGGTAAAGAAAAGTGGGGTAGGGTCTGTGGCCGGTTTGCCAGTCATGGGGTGTTTGGCCCCCACTGCGCACGGCCAAAATCACGCACGACAAGGGGTTGCCCACCTATGGGGGGGGGGGTTTGGTGCAGGGCTTGGTTGAAGACAATGTGCGAGAGAGGTTGCCCACAGACATATCATAATAAGATCTTGCTTTACATTAGGAAAAACATATAAATTCACTAAAAACAACAAGGTTAATGTAGAGTTATTCAAAAGTAAAGTAGTAAGATTATAACTTACAATAAGAAAACCTTGGAAAATTCACTGTAAAAAAACGTTAAAGTGAAGCTATACTTAGGTCTTTTAATAATAAATAACTTCTGTTGAAAAAATAAAAAAACTCTGAAATTCACCAACTGTACGTAATTGACATAAGTATAACATGCACAACTATGATGCACTGCTAATGACCTCACATATTACATCTCTGATGATATCTGAAATCTGTGGCGGTGCAAGGCATACTTTCACTAGCAAAAGCCTTCGAACTGAGGGACATATTTATCAACTTGTTGCGCAGCGCAACAAGTCACCTTGCTGCGCTGCATGATAGGGAGAGGTCAGAAATACGTCGTACTTAACGATATACGGTGCATTCCTTCCATTTCCCAGAGCTGGTGCAGAATGTTAGCAGGATTCTTTCTGCACAAAAACAATCATGTGAGGCATTTTCCTCTTTCTATGTGTACTGCAGCATAGAAAGACAAAGTAACGAGGAGAAATAAAGATATTTCTCCTCATTACACCACACCTAGGGAGGCGTAGCCTTTTGATGCATTCCCAGGTTTACCACTGATGGTAAATCTGTAAATGTGCCAAAATCTATGAGTAGATGCTTGGTAACACTCATGCTTCACCCATGGAACACCACCGTGGTGCAGGGTAATGCAACACAGCCATTTGCGCTGCGTTACTTTACTCTAGATTTATCGAGCCACTCAAGGTCACGCGAGAAGGCCTTGCGTGGCTTGATAAATCACACTTAAGGGTTAAGTCGCTTTCGTGCCCCATTGTGTGGCACAAAAGCAATGCAACCCTTAGATAAATATGCCCCGTTAGTCTCTGGCATGGAAGTCAAAGGTCCTTAGTGTGGTAAGGCAGAAGAATGTGACCGAAGAGAGTTCCACGAGGGTGGATAGCTACTGGATTAGGTCTCAGTGAAGCTGTTAACTTTTGGCGGGAAAGTACTAAGCGGGAGAAATTTAGATTTCATGCACAGAGAAGCTCCCTCACCAGCCAGGTTCTTTTCACACCTTTATTTAGTGAAGATTTCTGTCTCAAATGTAGCCATTTTTTTTATTCTTCCAGTAGGGCAAAGCAGAAGGCTGTGGCCGAAGAGGGCTCCTTATCATCGGATAGCTGCTGGACAAGGTCTCAGTGAAGCCGTTGTTGTCATTTTCTGGAAGGAAAGCTCTGAGCGGGAGAAATTTGCATTTCGTGCTCACAGAAGGCCATTCGACAGATGGATACTTTTCATGCCTTCTCCTGGTGAATAGTATTACCTTCCAATTATTCATATTTTTGGAGCTCAGATTCTTCCCGTGGGTTGAGGCTTAAGCTGAAGAGGGCTCCACGAGGCTGAATACCTTCCCTACAAGGTCCTGCTGAATTGGATTTGCTTCTGCATAGAAAACCGTAGCAGGGGCAAACATGGATCTTTGGCCCAGCTGCAACACATCTTCATCTGCATCTTCATCTGAATGGCTTGTAGGTTTCCCAAGGTCTCCCATTGGTTCTCAAAGTAAAACACCGTCAACATGTTTCTAAATACCAGGTTTCAGGAGGAATAAACTTTGATGCCAGCCTTGGATCCAGGACCTTGGTAACAGCACTAGGAAATCAAGACTTACTCCAGCAGAAGCCAGCAGCAGTGTCCAGGTGAGGTCCAGTTGGAACTGGTCAGCTGGAAATGCAGAAAAAGGCCTTGTGAACATTTTAGTATCCCTGTAGCCCAAACAGAAGGTCATCCTTGTGACCCTTTGAGACCACTTTTTTTTCCCTGGGTACAAAGGAGAAAAAATTAGATTATTAGTTAAGAGGAGTGGAAACCCCTCCCAAACAATTTACACATACCTTTTCACGGTGAACCACAAAAGTCACAAAGTAAATCTGTGCCTCACACTTTGGTGGCTTGGGACAAAAGCAGTCAGGCTTAACTTAGGGGTAATGTGTAAAGTATTTATGACACCAAAATGACAAAATATCCAGTCAGTAGAAACCGAGATATGATTTTTAAAGTTTTAGGTGAAAATAGCTCGATAAAGCTTAAAGCGCTACTCGCATTTATCTGGTCATGCTAGACTGGGTAAAAGTCACAAGTTCAGGTTGACTGCAATGGACTGGTAGCGGCATGCAGGGACCAGGCTCCTCCTGCTGAAGAGTCATCTTCTCAAGTCCACAAGAAGAGTGCAGTTTGCATTGGACGGGGTTGCGAGGTGGTCATTGTCAGCATGAGGAGCATGTCTGGCGTTGTGGTCCACCGTTATTGTAGCGGTAAGAGCCAGTCATCTTTCGGGCTCTGTGTTGGCAGTCATCACGGGCTGTCACTGTTGATGTCAAGCCCAGGTCTCACGTTGGCGGACATTGCAGACGGTCGCTACTGGTGCAAAGAGCAGGTATCGCAAGAACTTCGGCCTGGCGAGCATCATGGACAGTCAATTTTCGGTGAAAAGGGTTACTTTGTGATTCAGAGGAGCCCAAAACGTCTGTATCTTCACACTCTCTCCAGGAGCTGTACTCACAAGACTTATTCCAGCAGCAGGGCTCAGGCAGGTTTAGGCAGGTCTAGTTGGTGCTAGTCAGCTGCACAAAGGCCTCTGGAAGCTTGTTGTATCCCTGTAGCTCAAACAGGAGGACAGCCAACTGACCCTTGTCATCACTTCTGGAGTGCCTGGATTCAAGGCAAGCAGGTCCAATCTTCCTTCACACAGCAGGGCAGTCCTTTTTATTAATCTTCCACAGGTTCAGGAGTGTTCGGATGTGAGGTTCTCAAGGTGCCACTTTTATACTCAGTACCAGCCTGTGGGTGGCAGGATGGTGCCCCCTTTGCCTAATCTTCCACCTTTGCTGTGTTTAGCTCCAAACTGTCTAGGGTAACATAGGTCAGTCAGGCCTAGGAGTGATCTGCATGTGCCAGTAGTAGGGCAGGCAGCCCTTAGAATCAGGAAGGGGTTGGGCAAGCCCTGAGGCTATCCCTTTGAAGCTCCACACGGCTGGGTAAAACCCCCCCAGCACACCTGTTCAGCGAAGCAACACCCTGTCCCACGACCATGGCATATTCGTTCTTATGCTTGAAAAGAATACACAAAACAGCATAGGAGAGCCCTTCACAGTCAAGTGATCCTGGACACTGGCAGAAAGGCACATTTGGTTTAGGCAGGAAATTTCCAACTTTCTACAAGTGCCATTTTTAGGATAGTAACTAAAAATCTGACTTGAACATTAAGGATGATTTGAAAAGACACTTCCTTTGGTGTAAACAGCATTTATGTATCTGGCCCCAAACTGATGTCAGCATTTACTAAGTGTAATAAGGTAACCCTGTCTTAGTCCACGGGAGTGATTGCCTTACAGCAGTGGAAAGTTGAGATTTTTCCTGCCGGGACATGTAAAACTTAAATGTACTTGTCCCACTTTTTACATACCATGCACCCTGCCCGACGACTGGATAGGACCTCATTTTGGATGTCTTATAAGTATTAAAAGGAAAGGTTTATGGCTGGCAAAAGGTTTATTTTGCCAATTTGAAATGACAATTTAAAACTTCCCTAAAGGCCAGGAACATGTTTTACATGCTACTTTACAAGGTGGCACAAGAGGTACTGCTGCCTACTAGTAGTATTTAATTTAAAGGGACTTGGTACATGTAGTACTTAATAAGGACTTATAAGTACATTAAATGTACCAATTAGGTGTAGGCTAATCTCACCATGAGCACAAGCACTTTACCGCTTGTTGGCCACTGGTTGGCAGGAGTAATGTGAGAGTAGTCCTAATGCCAAGAAAAAGACTTCATTAAAAATCCATGAATGAAGGCAAATTGTCTAGGGGAATACCACTCCAATGATGTCAGGTCTAACGTATGTTCCCCCCAACAGAAAGCAGGGAGAACTACCCACGCTCATGCGAGTTCTCATCACTAAGGTGGAAAAACTTGGAAAGACCATCAGCATTGTTGTGGTCATTCCCAGGGTAATCCTCCATCCTAAGGTCAACTGCCTGGTGGGAGATGGGCCACCTCAACTGTTTGGGATTTTCACCCCTCATCTGGATCAGCCATCACAGGGGTCTGTGGACTGTCTGAACCTGGAATTAAGTCTTAAACAAGTATGGGCTCAACTTCTCTAGTGTCCAAAACACAGTAAAACCTTCCCTTTCTATTGTGCTCCACCTTTGTTCCCTGGTAAGTAACCTACTGCAGATAAAGGCTACAAGTTGGTCCAAGCAATGGCCATTTAACTGAGAGAGTATGGCTTCAATGCCATGCTCTTATGCATTTGTCTGCACTTTGAACTCTTTGGTGAAAGCAAGTGCCTAGAGCGCAGGTGCTATGCACAAGGCCTCCTCCAAGATGTCAAGTGCTTTCTAGCACACCTCACATCACCATTTTGGGCAGCTTCTTAGAAGTCAGCTTTGTCAAGGGAGCAACAATGGTGCCATACATCTGAGTCTTGGGAGGCTCTCACGCTAGAATTACCTGTATCTTGGACTGCAGAGGTGGTACCACCAACCTGCAAGCCCAAGTATACCACAGTGCCTTGATCTAGCTGGCACTTGCTAGCCTTGATAGTCAGGCCTGCCGGCTGCTGGCCCTGCATCACATCTTTGAGGTGGGGCAGGTGGCTATCCCAGGTATATCTGAAGACAGCAATGTCATCCAGGTAGGCAGCACTGAGGTTTTCAAGCCCAGCTATGACATGGTCGATCAACCTCTAAAAAGTGGCAAGGGTACTCTTCAACCCAAAGGGCATAACCCAGAATTGGTGTGAAGAATTCTGCCTTCTTCTTTGCCCCTTTTCTTAGGGCAATCTGGCAATACCCAGATGTCAAATCAGGTGCTGAGGAACTTACCTATCAATGTGCTCATACGGTCGGGGAATGGGGTCAGCATAAGTCTTGGTAACTGAACTGAGGTCCCTATAGTCCACTTAGAACCTGCGTTCTCGGGTGGTGCTCAAAGGAAGGTACCCTTTGTTACCACAACCACAAGGCTGAACCAGGGGCTACAGGGGAGCTCGATCACCCTGAACTTCAGCATCTTGGAAACCTAATTGTTGACATCTGCCCTCACTTTGTCAGACGGCTCGTAATTTCTTTTGACAGGCATGCTGTTCCCAGTGTCAGTGTCCTATGTGCATCAGTCGGTGATCCCAGGGGTAAGTGAGAAAACAAAGGTGAACTGTCTGCAGTCTCTCTGCTGCTTATCTATCAGTGTGAGGTAGAGGACAACTCCCTCCAGTGACCCTTACTGCTCCTTGGAAGGAAGTAGATCTGAGAGAGTGTGCACTCTCCTCGTCCTCCCCCCAATCTCCTACCTCGAGCCTGGTCAATTCAGACATGTCAAAGTGTGGCTTGAGACAATTCACATGTAGTACCCTTAAAGGGATCAAGTATGTTTGGAAGCCTACTAACTAGTTGACTATACTCTTCTTATCCTTGATTTCATAGGGCCCTGTACACTGATCCTTTAGGGCTTGGTGCTCCATGGGCTCAATGGCCCACACTTTTCGGTCAGTTTCAGTATTCTGTCCAAGTGGCCTTCTGGCTTCACTTTCTGTCTTGTCTCTAGGTCCCAGTGGCCTCTTTCTGAAAGTGTTTTATCTGAGACCTGAGGACTAACATGTAGCTCACTACATCTTGAGGGGGTTTCTTGGGAGCTTGCTCCCAGCCCTACTTGACAATGATGAGAGGTCCTCTCAAAAGTGTGGCCAAATAGAAGCTTAAAGGGGCTAAAGCTTCTCCCTTATGAGGCACATCTTTGTAGGCAAACAACAAGCATGGTAAAAAGACATCCCACTTATGCCTCATGAGTTATGGTAAACCCATTATCATCCCATTCAGGGTTTTGTTTAATCTGTCAACAAGCCCATTGATTTAAGAGGTATGGGTTGGAGAACTTTTATGGTACACCACAGTCCTCCCACATGACCTTCATGTAAGCAGACATGATGTTGGTGCCCCTCTCAGAGAACACTAAAAGACACACAGATGATGGACGGAATACAGAGCAAATCAAACTTGACCCCCAGTCAATAGATCTGGGTTAAATCCATCGTTCTTTTGCTCACCATGCCACCCCAGTTCAGACCCAGACATATGCAAATCAGTCTTGACCGTGTGCCTCATGGGAACAGTCCAGACCGAACTGCCAAGCCAGGTCCTCCCCGGACCGGAAACAAGCATCCTGGGACCGGTTTCGGGGCATCACCCCTCATCAGCCAGGCTAGCTTGAATCCAGTGGCACAGTGAGCCTGGGACCCACGTCTGGGCATACCCGGCGCACTTAGGGCTAGAAAGTAAAAGGCACACAGATGATGGACAGAATGCAGAGCAAATCAAACATTCACCCCCCCAGTCAATAGATCTGGTTAAATCCATCGTTCTTTTGCTCACCATGCCACCCCAGGTCAGACCCAGCCATATTCAAATCAGTCTTGACCCTGTGCCTCATGGGAATAGTCCAGACCGAACAGCATAGGGTCAAGACTGATTTGCATATGGCCAGGTCTAAACTGAGGTGGCATGGCGAGCAAAAGAATGCTGGATTTAACCCAGATCTCTTGACTGGGGGTGAATTTTTTGATTTGTTCTACATTTCGTCCATCAATTGTGTGTCTTTTGCCTTCTCGGCCTAAGTGCACTGGGTATGACCAGACGTGGGTCCCGGGCTCAGTGTGTCACTGGATTCAAGCTATCCTGGCTGATGAGGGGTGAAACAAGTGACTTATTCAAGGATCCGTCTATGCCATTAGAAGTGGCCTGCATGAAAAAATGACATGAATTCAGTTATTAGTTTATAAAGCAGTATACAAAGAAGCACACCAGAAATGATAAAAAAGCAAAAGATTGGGTTAATGGGGGTGATAGTAATTGACAGTGCATATTGAGCTACGGTTACCTGAGAACTTTGCTAAACAAAAACCAGAAGCTGATCAATGGGGCTGGGTGGCTACCTGATGACTGATATGTTTCAGTGTGCTAACTGTGAATGTAGTTCCTCATCATTATTCATCCCTTCAGGGAAAACAGAACCTGCCTTCAGAATGAAAACTGATTACATCTTCCTGAGGGCGGACACTTGGTCGCCACCCCTGGGATGTTTCAGTACTGTGTGTAAGCCAAAATATTTTGGCTTTGGTCAAGTCACTCTGATGCATTTCTTGGAAGTGTTTAGCTGTGCTGTATGTATGATCATTGTTAGTGATTGCCCTCAAATGCTCAAGTATGCATTTCTTTACTGGGAATGTGGACGACCCAATGTACCATTTACCACAGGGACAGATGATAGCATAGACAACAAAGTCAGTGTTGCAGTTGATTAGCTTAGGGATCCGCCACTTCTGGTTTGTATGTGACAATGTTACTTCTTTGACGTTGCTGCTGTGTTTGCATGCTTTGCAACGTCCACAAGTATAGAACCCTTTGTTTTGTCCTAACCAATTGGTCTTTCGAGGTGTTAGATGGCTTTGTACAAGCATGTCTTTGAGAGAGACATTTTTCTGAAAAGTGATGGAGGGAGCCTGACCTACCACTTCTTTCAGAATGGGATCTAGTTTTAAAATATCCCATCTTTGTTTGAGAATTCTCTTTAAGTTGCATGCTTGGCTGTTATACTTGGTAATGAATCTGATGGAATTTTTCCCTTCTTCTTCTTTGTTAGCTTTTTTTGATGGTTTGTATTGGGCTTGAGCTCTGCTGATCTGGGAGACTCTCTGTTCTGCCGTTCGTAGCGCCTTAGTAGGGTAGTTCCTGACTTTAAGTCACTCTGTCATACTTTTTTGGGTATTTTCATAGGACTCATCGGAGCGACAGTTTCTTCTGGCCCTAAAGAACTCACTGAAGGGGATGCTCCACTTAAGAATAGGTGGGTGGCAACTTGCGGCATGCAGAATGGAGTTCCATGCAGTGGGTTTTCTGTGTAATTCTGATGTTAGAATGCCCTCACTTGCATTCAGTTTCAGATCAAGGAACACTATGCTACTCTGGCTTTTTGGATGGTAAATCTGAGGTTAAGTTTGTTCTCATTTAAGTTTCCCAAAAATTCATCCAAATCTTTTTCTTGACCATCCCAAAGAAAGAAAATGTCGTCAATATACCTAAGCCATATGCTGACATTCTTGGTCCATTTTTCGAGTTCGTTGTACCAGAGTACCTGCTTTTCCCACCAGCCTACCAAGAGATTGGCGTAGCTGGGGGCAAAGCAAGTACCCATGGAAGTTCCCTGTATCTGTCTATAAAGTTGTTGATTAAACAGAAAGACATTTTCAGTGAGTGTTCTAATTGATGGAAGCTTCAGGTCTGTAGAAAGTGTTTGCATGCCATCAAGCCATCGTAGTGTCTGATGCTCGTGTATAGACTTTCTACGTCTAATGTTACTAGCCATGAGTTGTTACCCCAAAACAATTTTTCAATTTTTTGCAAGAAGTCCTTTGTGTCCCTGACATATGAATTCAACGTTTTAACAAAGGGAAACAAAAAATGATCAACATACACAGACGTATTTTCAAAAATGCTATTCTTAGAAGATAGAATAGGACGCCCTGGTGGTTCTGTGGGGTTCTTGTGGATCTTGGGTAGGAGGTAGAGTGTGGGTATTACTGGTGTCTCATTTTTAACTCGTCCCAATTGAGTAATTGTTGTTCATGCCAATTACGCAGCATATTAGTATACCTCTCTTGTAGTGTCTTTGTGTATGTTGGATCTTCTATCGCACAGCAGGTTTTGTTATTCAATTGGCGAAGCGCCTCACTAACGTAACTGTCCCTTTGCCAAAGAACAATGTTACCTCCTTTGTCGGAAGGTTTGATAATTACATTGTCATCTTTTTGTAAGGCATTTACTGCTTCCCATTGTTCTTTAGATAGGTTCCTGCTTTTGCATGGTTGTTGTGATAGGGTCAGTATGTCTTGTGTTACCATACCATTAAAGATGTCTATGTTGTCTCTCGCTATTTGGGAAACAAATTTTGAGGGTGCCCTAAACTTAGTATCTCCCGCCTCCCCGGTGTCAATTCCAAACAGGGTTGGTATCTCATTACGGGTTTGGGTGTCAAAGGGGTCCCTGCTCGAGTTGGGTGTATCTATTTCTATTGGTTCACCCATTTCAATGAGCGTATATAAGGTGTTGAAATCTGATATGGCAAGTGGTGATCTGCATGTATTTTGGTCAGTAGACATTGCCTGTTGTGTGTGTTTCTGTCGGAGTGCGTGTACCTTATGCAACTTTAATTTGCGTACAAACTTGTACAAATCAACACGTGTTTGTGCATAATCAAGTTTGGTTTCAGGACAGAATGTTAGACCTAATTTCAATACTTGTTCTTCAATTGGGGAAATCTCTCTATCAGATAGATTGATTACCGTGAGCTGTTGGTTTTCATTCTTCATTGTTTCTGCTTGGTCATCTGGCCTCTTGTTCCCACACCAGGCTTGTTGCTTCTTTCTTTGCTCTCGCCTTCTTTTGCTTTTGATTTTGCGCCCCTGGCACCTCTGCCCCTTCCTCTTTGCTTGCCTTGGAAAGAATGTTCGTTGTCTCTCTGTAGGAGGCGGAATTCCTCGGAAAAAGACATCTTTTCAGTATGTGGGGCTGGGACGTTATCAAGAGATTTTTGGTCTGAGCTGAGATCGGTACCAGACTCCCATCTTTCTTTGTCTATACATATATGTTTACTGAAAAAAACAAAGGTTAAAGTAACGTATTGGTTAGGTGAATATGTCAGTGACAACATTAACATTTTGAACAAAAAAAACACAGAAATTCACCAGTTATAGTTAGCAGAGCTAACCATAACTTGTGCCCCCAACATGCACTGCTTATGACCTCAAATATCACGCCTGAACTTCCACCAACTATCAAGAATATTACACTCCATCTCCCTTTCACTTCCAGATACACTTGCATCTACCGAAGAAGAAATGTAGGACTCTCCTTCTCCCATATCACAGCAAAGACCTGGAACAGCCTCCCCACACACCTCCGGACCATCATCTCACTTCCGAATTCCAAATAGCCCTCAAGACCTGGCTGTTCGAATAAGCCTCTGGAGCCTGCAAGCACCTGGACACCCTATTGTGTGATTAGGCGCACTTTATAAATCCTGAATGAGTGATTGATCACTCATGACATGTTCTATGACATAATTTGTGACATCACTGATGACATCTCAAATTACATCATTGATGACAATATCCAATGATTGCGTTAGTTTGTTTTATAGCTCACATTGTGGCAGGTAGCTACCATATTTCATTTCCAACTAATTTTGTGCAGCCTGTGTCCAGCTAATAGGTGTAAATGTTTACAAAACGCAAGTGCCTCTAATGCATCATAGGTGTGTGGAGGTACTGAAGAAGATATAAATCATTGTAATGAAGAGTAACGCTGTGTTGTTCAGATGACAGTTGACGACTTGTGTCCAGTATTTTCCACACACGTTTTTTGGTTCTGCAGAAAAAGTTTTCAAAAGGGCAAAGATTCTAAGTAGTAGATGCTAAGGGTCTGATTTGGACCTTGGCAGTACTCGCATCATCCCTCCGTAGTGATTGTTTCAAGTATATTTAGTAGTATTTAGATGTGTGCAGGCTCTGCTGGATCAATCGCCGTCAGGCTGGCGGTATTCCGTTAAGCTGATTTAGATGTCCCCTTGTGTTGGCGTTGTCCTGCCAGTGGATTCGTGTTGGAGTGGGTCCCTGGTGGAGTAGAGACTGGTAAGTACAACTTATTCTCATGTCAATACACATATATGTTGTGTATGCCTCAAAAACATGTGTAGGCAATGTGTTATGCCCCTTTTTGTTACATATTGCATGCCACACAAACAACATACACACACTATTGAATGCACGCCCACAGGCACCACGAGCAGAACACCCCCAAACACCACAAAACACTATTGTTTTTTAAGTACCAATACAGGTGTTTTCACTTTTCCTTGATAAGTGGGAAAATTAACACTACTTCATTTCACATAGGAAAAAAATTGCATTTAAGAGCAATGTAAGAGCAATGTAAAAAGGTACACAGGGCTACAGCAATTGTCAACACACGAATCATAGTAGGACCATTATACAAGTAGCTTACCTTAGATCCAGGAGACAACAGTCGTTTTGCTTCATGGTGAAGTTGGAGCAGCAAAGCAGGGACCTGCACAATCGGGTACAAGACTGAAATGGAAGATGAAAACAGGAAAAAATGTATGTTTTAAGCTCATTTCCTTCGATTCTACCAACTCAATCTGAAGGTATCCCACCACAGTTGCCTTGGCAGAAAGGCACATCGAAATTAGATTGGCAGAATCCTTGGCTGGACTCACGCCACCAGCCGCTTCTGCCTATGGTGCCATCGATGAGGGTGAAGATTGCATGGCTCACATCTCCGAGCCTTATTAGGGCCTGGGGACCACCTCCCCCAGGGCCACTACTTAACGTAAAGGGGATGGGGGACAGATAGCCATAGTTTTCTGCCCTTGGAACCCCAGGGTCCCATATTAATTAAAGGTGGGTGCCCTGGTGCCCACTCAGGACACTCACTATACACACGTTAGAGGCTGTGAGGGAAGCCTCAGGTCCCCCACAGACCCATCCGGCTCCGTGCATGCTAAAGGAGCCCTCATGGCTCCCGCCCAGAGGGAGAAGCTATTGATGCTGCTTCCTCCAGGTGGGAGCAATATCTTAAACAGCTATCTTCCAGGGGTGGGCTACCCGGGACATAGCATGTGAACTGGCCCTGTGGGATGGGGTCCTCAGGGCTATAGAAGGCTCCAGGAGGGGTTCGCGTGGCCCTCCCCCCTTTTTTTAATGGTAGCAGCCCTGGAGGATGGGTTCCGCAGGGCCTTTCAAAGGTATTGGGACGGTGTTAGCCCTGCTCCCCTTTTTTGTAGGTTTCGGCTCTGTGGGTGACCTCCTCAGCCCTATAATGGCTTGGGAGTGGCCCCCATGACCCCCTCCCCTTTAATTATAGAAAGCGGCCCCAGGAGAAGGTGTCCTGGGTCCTTAGAAGGCTCAGGGAGGGGGGCATCCCCTTTTATGGACATTTCGCCACAGGTGTGGGTTCCCTGGTGCCTATGATTGCTTGGGGAGGGAGGCTACACTCCCCCTCCTCTTATTTAATGCGACCATGGGGGTGGACTCCTCTGGCCTATAATGGCTTAACTAAACAGCGCAGTCCCGGGTTGCCATTTTGTTCCTTTTTTTATGACCCTGCAGGAGTCCCACAGGACCACAGCAAAAATTGCTGGGGTTTTTTCAATTTGAGCCCTAGGAGGGGTCCCTCTCGGTCCACCCCCCTTGGGGCCCAGGGATACTAGCAATATTTTTCTCATGTTGCTGGTAGCCAATCAGAGCCCTTGCTCCCGCGGGAGTCTGACTCCTGTGACAGTGAATTGGCCAAGGGAAAAATAGCTCCCTCAGAACACTCTATTCTTGAATTGGCGCTCCCGCAAGAGTCTCTCAATACTCTCGCGGACCCAAACATCCAGCTAAGTAAATAATTTTGAACCTTAATTTCTGAAAAACTACTGAATGTATTTACACAAATCCCACGAATTACACTCTGCAGACCAGAATCTAGTTACCTCGCAAATTTGGGGTAATTCTGTCAAGCAGTTTTTTCGGTAGCTCTTCTTAAAGAAGTCTATGAAAAATGCATGGGGATTTTGCGTTTTGGGACCCCCCCACTTTATACTCTTCCCCCACTTGACGGATCACCCCTAATCTTTGCATGCATAAACTAGTTTGTAAGTAGCACCTTTTTGAAAAGTTTTTTTGAGATTCGTCAAACAGGGCCAAAGTTATTTTGTTTCTTGTGGAACAGTTGACCTAACTTTAACTGCTTAGTGGCGACCGCCACTGGCTAATAGATATATTCACTGAGAAAAAAAAAGTTTAAAGTGATGTTTTAGTTAGGTATGGTAATAATAATATAATTTACATTAAAAGTTTGGAAATTCACTGGATAATACAAAGGGTAAAGTGACATAATAACTAGGTGAGAATGTCAGTTAAAACATTGTCAGTGAAACTGCTCTCCCTCCCTCGCAGCTTCACCATCAAGTGAGGCCTTCCCCCGAGCCCCTGCACTCTCGAGTGTTGGTGTTCGAGGCCCTCCTCCACCCCCAGGTTTTACCTGCGCCTCATCCCTGGTGGTCCAGTGGACCTCTGTCTCCTTTCTCTCGCTCCGCTCTTGCTCTCCGTTTTCACTAGTTTTTCACTGATTTCAATCTCCCCCTTTTACTGTCCTTCTGTGTCTTTCCTCCGTTTTCAATCGTTTTTCACTGATTTCAATCTCCCCCTTTCACTCTCCCTCTGTGTCTTTCCTCCATTTTCACTCGTTTTTTCACTGATTTAATCTCCCCTTCTCACTCTCCTTCTGTGTCTTTCCTCCATTTTCACTCGTTTTTCACTGATTTCAATCTCCCCCTTTCACTCTCCTTCTGTGTCTTTCCTCCGTTTTCACTCGTTTTTTCACTGATTTAATCTCCCCCTCTCACTCTCCTTCTGTGTCTTTTCTCCACTTTTCTTGCACTTTTCACTGCCTTATTTCCACTCTTTCTGCCTTTTTCTGCCCGTTTTTCCCTGCCGCTGCTGCCCCCGCGGCCCCTCCCCCCAGTACGACCAACGCAACCTGCCCAATCCAGCTCCCCTCCCCGCTCCAGCCTCCCAGCTATCCAGCCCTCCCTGACCCCTACTTAATGGCGGCCGCTGCAGGGACAGGCGAGCAAGACCACTGACTCATTGTCAGTGAAATTGCTCTCCCTCCCTCGCAGCTCCACCATCAAGTGAGGCCTTCCCCCGAGCCCATGCACTCTCGAGTGTTGGTGTTCGAGGCCCTCCTCCACCCGCAGGTTTTACCTGCGCCTCATCCCTGGTGGTCCAGTGGACCTCTGTCTCCTTTCTCTCGCTCCGCACTTTCTCTCCGTTTTCACTCGTTTTTCACTGATTTCAATCTCCCCCTTTCACTCTCCTTCTGTGTCTTTCCTCCGTTTTCACTCGTTTTTTCACTGATTTAATCTCCCCCTCTCACTCTCCTTCTGTGTCTTTCCTCCACTTTTCTTGCACTTTTCACTGCCTTATTTCCACTCTTTCCTCTCTTTTTGCCTTTTTCTGCCCGTTTTTCCCTGCCGCTGCTGCCCCGCGGCCCCTCCCCCCAGTACGACCAACGCAACCGGCCCAATCCAGCTCCCCTCCCCGCTCCAGCCTCCCAGCTGTCCAGCCCTCCCCGACCCCTACTTCATGGCGGCCGCTGCAGGGACAGGCAAGCAAGACCACTGACTCATTGTCAGTGAAATTGCTCTCCCTCCCTCGCAGCTCCACCATCAAGTGAGGCCTTCCCTCGAGCCCATGCACTCTCGAGTGTTGGTGTTCGAGGCCCTCCTCCACCCGCAGGTTTTACCTGCGCCTCATCCCTGGTGGTCCAGTGGACCTCTGTCTCCTTTCTCTCGCTCCGCTCTTTCTCTCCGTTTTCACTCGTTTTTCACTGATTTCAATCTCCCCCTTTTACTCTCCCTCTGTGTCTTTCCTTTGTTTTCACTCGTTTTTTCACTGATTTAATCTCCCCCTCTCACTCTCCTTCAGTGTCTTTCCTCCACTTTTCTTGCACTTTTCACTGCCTTATTTCCACTTTTTCCTCTCTTTTTGCCTTTTTCTGCCCGTTTTTCCCTGCCGCTGCTGCCCCCGGGGCCCCTCCCCCTCAGCACGACCAACGCGACCGGCCCAATCTAGCTCCCCTCCCCGCTCCCGCCTCCCAGCTGTCCAGCCCTCCCCGACCCCTACTTAATGGCGGCCGCTGTGGGGACAGGCGAGTAAGACCACTGACTCATTGTCAGTGAAATTGCTCTCCCTCCCTCGCAGGTCCGCCATCAAGTGAGGCCTTCCCTGAGCCCCTGCACTCTCGAGTGTTGGTGTTCGAGGCCCTCCTCCACCCGCAGGTTTTACCTGCGCCTCATCCCTGGTGGTCCAGTGGACCTCTGTCTCCTTTCTCTCGCTCCGTTCTTTCTCTCTGTTTTCACTCGTTTTTCACTGATTTCAATCTCCCCCTTTTACTCTCCTTCTGTGTCTTTCCTCCGTTTTCACTCGTTTTTCACTGATTTCAATCTCCCCCTTTCACTCTCCCTCTGTGTCTTTCCTCTGTTTTCACTCGTTTTTTCACTGATTTAATCTCCCCCTCTCACTCTCCTTCTGTTTCTTTCCTCCAATTTTCTTGCACTTTTCACTGCCTTATTTCCACTCTTTCCTCTCTTTTTGCCTTTTTCTGCCCGTTTTTCCCTGCCGCTGCTGCCCCTGCGGCCCCTCCCCCCCAGCACGACCAACGCGAACGGCCCAATTCAGCTTCCCTCCCCGCTCCTGCCTCCCAGCTGTCCAGCCCTCCCCGACCCCTACTTAATGGCGGCCGCTTTGCGGCCGCGCTGCTGTCGCAGGAAAGTAAAGCCCGTCTGCGCCCGTCCGCGACCCGACCGCGACCAGCGCCAGGAACCCTGGACCTCCGCAACGCCAACACTACGACTCAGCAGCACTCCACGCTCTCAACCCAGGACGCAACAACAACTGCAAGCTAGCATCACCAGCCGACACCCACGGACCCTTCAGCTGTCACCGCTGCCAGCACACCTGCAGCACCGCCAAGACCACGGACCCAGAGCAACCCAACCGGAAGACCGCAACCAAACCAAAGACCCTGCAATGCATCCTCCTCAACGTCCGATCCCTCCACAAACACGCCACCGAAATCTGGGACATCCTCGACAGCACCACCCCGGACGTAGTGTTCTTCACCGAAACATGGACCAACACCACCTCGGGACCGGACATCGCCATCGCCATTCCCCAAGGATACAATATCTCCAGGAAGGACCGCCCCACCCGCCCGGGAGGAGGAATCGCCATCGTCCACAAATCCACCCTCCGCCTGAGCATACTCCCCGACGAGCCCACAGACCTGATGGAACACCTTCACTTCAAGATACTGGCCAGCCCTACCACCACCCTCCGAGGAACCCTCATCTACCGACCCCCTGGACCCTGCGGACTTTTCGCCAACTCCATCACGGACATCATCTCGCCGCATGCCATCGCGTCCACCAACTACACCCTACTGCAGTGGTTCCCAAACTGTGCGCCGCGGCACCCCGGTGCGCCACTAAAACCAGCCAGGGGTGCCACGGTCGCAATTGCAGAGAAGAATCCATTAGGAATTACATTGGCCGTTTGTATGTAGGCTGGCTGCACTGCTCCTGGCGCCCACTAGGTGGCGCACTTGTACCTTTTAGCCCCATGAAGCGTTCGAGGGAATGAAAACAAATCCCCTTTCTGGTGAGATTGGTCAAAGAATTTGCACGTTTTCTGCAGTAATCAGCTTAACCTGCAGGTTTATACCTTCAAAAACTAAAGGCTTATTCAGTTTTTCATCATTTCAATGTAATAAAACAAATAACATTATTCATTAAAATAGCACCTAGTATTAACGGCCTCAAAGGAAATTAACTTTAAAAGTGCAGTACAAAGGTGGTCCGTTTTACCTACATTCACCTTACCTTATCTGGAACCAGGCAGCCTTTGAAATCGGTACTAATTGCTGTATCACCAGCCCCTTCATCATCCTATCACAACAGACTCCAGGTACTTTTTATGGTGTTTACCGCTACCTCAACCCCTTACCCTCGACCTCAAAAGAGAACGATTATAGGAAAATGATATGAGAAGCTCTCCATACCTTCATTCCTATTATTTTCAGGGATTAAAATGGAAGTCCTACCGAGGTTGGCCTTACATTCTCTCCCACCAAAAAATAGTAATGTAATGGGGAGCCGCGGCCTACAGCCAATTGGTCAAAGGAGCCGCGGGTCAAACAAGTTTGGGAACCACTGGCCTACTGGGAAACCTCAACTTCCACCTCGACAACCAACTGGACCCTAGCACCACATCCCTCCTGGACAACCACCACAACATTGGACTCCGCCAGATCGTGACCGAACCCACGCACTCAGCAGGACACACCCTCGACCCCCTCTTCACAAAAGGAAACTCCATCACCTTCAGCCACACCACCGAACTCCCATGGACTGACCATCGATGCGTCCACTTCACCTTCAGAACACCCACCATCCACAGACACCAGCACCTGCTCCCACGAAGAAACTGGACCAGAATCACAGACGACCAGCTAACCTCATCACTCAGCAACTCCACCCCAACCATTGCGGAAAACGACGACCCCAACTCCGCAGCCCGAACCCTGCACAGATGGATCTCCGACAGCTCCAATACCATAGCCCCCTCAAGAAAAACAACAACACCCATGCCAAGAAAGCCAGATGGTTTACCACCGAACCCGAGAGTCCAGACGCACTTGCCACCGCCTCAAAAAGGCCTGGAGGAACACCAAATCCACAGAAGCCCACAACAACTTCAGAGCCGCCACCAATGCCCACCACCAACTCATCAGAAAAACGAGGTAAAAAGCGATTGAAGACAGAATCTCCACTCACGCACACAACAGCAAAGAACTCTTCAACATCATCAAGGAGTTCGCCCAACCCACCAGCGAGTCCACCGACATCCCTCCCTCACAAGACCTCGGCGACAAACTCAGCACCTTTTTCCACCACAAAATCAAGAGCATCTACGACAACTTCGATGAAGACAACCAACACACTGAACCCTCACCAACCACCCCCGACACCCTGAAGCCAGCGATCGACAACTGGACAGCCCTCACCACCAAAGACACACTGAAGACGATGAAGTCAATCCACTCCGGGGCCCCCATGGACCCCTGCCCCCACCACATTTTCAACAGAGCCGCAGACACCATCGCACCCATGCTCTGCCACACCATCAACTGCTCCCTGGCAACCGCCTCGTTCCCCGACGACTGGAAACACGCCGAGGTCAACCCCCTCCTTAAGAAACCCTCAGCGGACCCCGCCGACCTCAAAAACTACAGACCCATCTCCCTGCTCCCGTTCCCAGCGAAAGTCATCGAGAAAGCCATCAACAGCCAACTCGCCACATTCATCGAAGAGCACAACATACTCGACTCCTCCCAATCCGGCTTCAGAAAAAACCACAGTACGGAAACGCCCTCCTCGCCGCAACAGACGACATCCACACCCTACTGGACAAAGGAGAAACAGCAGCCCTCATCCTCATCGACCTCTCAGCGGCGTTCGACACAGTCTCTCACCGCACCCTAATACGCAGACTCCACGACGCAGGGATCCAAGACAAGGCCCTCGACTGGATCTGCTCCTTCCTCTCTGGCATAACGCAGCGGGTCAGACTCCCCCCTTTCCTCTCGGACCCTACACCAACCACCTGCGGAGTCCCCCAGGGGTCCTCCCTCAGCCCTACGCTCTTCAACGTCTACATGGCTCCGCTCGCCCCCATCATCAGAACCTACAGACTCAACATTGTGTCATACACAGCCGACACCCAACTCATCCTCTCCCTATCCAACGAACCCAATACCGCCAGACACAACTTTTGAGAAGGCATGGAAGCCATCGCCAAATGGATGAAATACAGCTGCCTACAACTAAACACCAACAAAACAGAAGTACTCATCATGGGCCCAAACCCCGATGCCTGGAACGACACCTGGTGGCCCCCCGCCCTCGGAAGCCCGCCCACCCCCACGGACCACACACGCAACCTGGGAATCATCCTGGACTCCGAGCTGAAAATGGACCGCCAGATCAACTCCGTCTTGTCCTCCTGCTGCCACACCCTCCGCCTCCTACGTAAGACCTTCAAATGGATCCCCCTCGAACACAGAAAGACCGTCATTCACGCCCTGGTCACCAGCAGACTCGACTACGGCAACGCACTCTACGCCGGAATAAACAAAAACCTCACCCGCAAGCTACAGAACATCCAGAACGCCGCCGCAAGACTGGTTCTCGACCTGCCAAGACACTGCCACATCTCCCAGCACCTGCGCACACTGCACTGGCTCCCCGTCAAAGCTAGAGTCACCTTCAAGATGCTCACCCACGCCCACAAGGCCCTCCACAACACCGGACCAGCATGCCTGAACAGCCGACTCAAGTTCCACGCACCCCAGAGGACCCTACGATCAGCCCAGCTCTCCTACGCCGTGGTCCCCCGCACCAGAAAGACCAAATCGGGAGGCCGCTCCTTCTCCTTCCTCGTGGCCAGAGCCTGGAACGCCCTTCCGCTCCACCTCAGACAGACAACATCGCTCCCCATCTTCGCAAGAAACCTCAAAACCTGGCTCCTTGATGGACCGGACCCTGCTAACCCCCCTCTCCCCCCAGCGCCTTGAGACCCTTACGGGTGAGTAGTCGCGCTTAACAAATGCCTGATTGATTGATTGATTGATTGAAACAACAAAAACTGAAGTTCACCTGTTGTATCGTGTAGTCAATCCTTGAGTAATGGTGGGGTCTCTAATGGTGGATGTTCCACGGTATCTGATCCAGTTTTATTTCATTTTGAAAATTTTGAAATTGAGGTTTTTCGTTCAAATAATAGTGTGTGTGTTTTAGAAAAAATATATTTCATGCAAGAAGGCATGGAGTTTTCAAAATGTAGAAAAATGCACGTACATGAAAATTAATTTGACTGTCGTGGTTCACGTTCAAAAGTAACAAATTTGAAATGAAAATATAAATGGCTGTGGTTTCACTGTTCACCTAAGACATCTTCTGCTCAAAAACCTTTTTGCAGGGCAATGTCAAGCCTAGAACAACTCACATATTTTGTGAAAATAATTATTGCAACATTTGCATATTTTAGTAGCTTTTGCCTGCATGAAAAAACACTTCCTACACAACCACAATTTTGAGGATGTTTCCTCTTTATACCATCCTTGAACATGAATTTACTCTTACCTTTGACAGACGTGAATATCTTACCATGACCAGGGTCAGAGAATGTGCCATGAAAATGTTTGTGAATACCCAAACACTATTTAAGTTTGCAGAAGTTCCCTCTTGAGGCTCTGGTTAAAGGTTTATTCACAGGAAAAAGTTGGAGTGAGTACATCTTTGTAGGTGTGTAAATCATTGTTTTGAGACTGTGAAAAATGGGAATAAACTTGTAAATAATAAGTCATTTATTTTTTGAAAAGAAGGGCATTTTGCTACTTTTTTTTCCAGTTCAGGCCAAAACAAGATGGAATGATAGCCTAATGATGATAAGGTGACAGTAGAATATTTTATTTTCAATGCTTCATTGATCTATGTGTTCGCTCATGTTGTCTGCTGCAGAATACATGTTGATGTTATGAAATCTAATATCCAGCATTCTGATGACACAGAGATATACACATCCTATTGCACTAACTCAAGACAGACCTACACGTTACTGTCAGAGTACGAAATCAAATTCTTTTGCTGGATGAAGCGGAAATTGCTGAAATTAAATCTGAACAAAACAGAGATAACAATTGTTGTGTCATAAATATACTGAAGCCATGTCAGAGACGTATAGGGCATAATAAAATGTAATTTCTCTACATGGAGGAAAGCAGCAGTCACCATTTTTAAAAAGCTGTTGTGTACAGGAAAGGTATTTTATTGGTGATGTTAAGGTACCCAGCAGACCTGACCAGTTTCGGATAGCGCCTGCTCCTTCTTCAGGACATTCGGCTCAGAGTGAGGATAATATCCATTAGTAGACTAAAATGCTACAAAGATATCCCAGGCTATCCTCAAGAGTGGGTTGTACTGCGTGATACCACACATGGACTGTGCCACATTTGGACAAGCATATCACCACTGGCTCTTCATAGTACAAAGCACAGCATGGTGCTACAGAGAGACCAGCACTCATCTGCAGCTGCTGATATTTGTCTGGAACAATCACATTGTACAGCTAGCAAACACAGCTTTGCCACATTGCATGGAAGGCAAAAGGAACCTAAAAATATGGAACTATGTGAATTGAATTCGCAATCAAGTAGATGTCAAGAACTGATGTGAAACAAAACGTGATGTAAGGCATGCTCAAATCATTCTCATTTGCTATTGCGTTATGTGCCAGCCCCAAAAGGAGCTATCCAGGTACAACTGCTCAGACACATCTCTTCTGAACAGGAACTCTCAAGCAATTACAGCAATGTTTCAGCTTTGCTGCCCGCCTCACTGAGGTTCACCCTCAGTCCCCTTGGCACAGTGAGCTGTGTTATGTCCAACTGGGCTTTCACGTCACTCCTACTTGGAGTCATATGGAAAATCAAAAGAATTATAGTTATACTAAATTCAAGCACGAGAAATTACTTTGGGAAGATTACATTCTGTCATTACTTTATTAACTGTTCCATTCCAGGCCAGGGAGAACTTAGAGAGCAAACAAAACTACCAACGTAATATATTCAGTAGTTGAGAATAGTTCAAGAATTCAATTTTTTTTCTTTGCAAAATAACGAATGACCATTACAAGAATGCAAAATAAAAGTGCATTCAATGACAAAATAATCACTGTTCTGATTGAATGTCCTAGTACTTTGGCAAACTTTGAAGAAGGGACTGCTGAGCTTTGCTCCAGACCAAGGGACAGATGTACAAAGCAGCTTTTTAGTGACAAACGCTCCGATTCGGAGTTTGTAATCAAAAACTGCTTTAACAATGTACTTAACCCATTCTAGAAGATGGTGACTTTTACTGACTCCTAAAATGGGTTTAGAAAAAGAAACACGATTCAGAAGGGGCGTGTTGTAGGCCCCCCTTCCACATAGTGATTCATGTCCATATATCAATACTTAAAGAAGGAAATAGGATTGGAGAACCATTGAAAAGGCAGTGACCCTCAAATTGGAGTGGCAACCTATCCGTAGAACCCATTCTTCATTTTGAATGTTAAAAAAAGTTTGTTTGGGAGTAGGCAGTGGTCTAAGGGACCACAGTAAACTCTCAAACTAACTAAAATAAAGTGAACTTTTCTTTTTAAACACAGTCCAAATTCCTTTAGGAAAACGGGCTGCATTTAAATTACTTTTTTGAAATGGTTATTTGCTGAACACAGCAGGCCACTAGCCCTGTGGTGGCATTCAATTGTAGTGAGTCCTAATTTCCGAACTATATAATTAATGTTCATGAGGTAAGTTGGAAACCTACCAACTACAATTTGTATTTTTAATATATGACCTATTAATTCATAGGTCGGTTCTTAAAAATCTTTACTGGTCACAAAAATACTAGTCACATTTTGCAACCAGTATTTTGGGACAAAGACATTCATACATCTGGAGAATAGTTACTTAGGGTCCGATTACGAGTTAGCAGTGTGGGAGCAGGCCGCCACACCATCGCCCAGCTCCCACACCACCATACAGGAGTGCCGCCTGCCCATCAGATTATGAGTATTATCATGGTCTTGTGGGCCGGCAGAGTGGCGGTCCCCTTGTGGTGCAGTTTAAAGGCTCATATGTGAACCTTAAACTGCACCACTGCTGGACCGCCATTGCATGTTCCTGCACGGCATGGGCTATGCACTCCATGCCATGCAGGAATGGGGCACATGCACATATTGTGGCACAACATGTGCCCCCCTGCATGCACTCCTGTGCTCAGGGCCAAGAGGGGGCCCTTTAGAGTAAGAACCTCCATGAGACCGCTGGTGGTGAGGAAAGTCGTAAAATGCTTGGCTGTGCCGCAGGGCACCACCAAGCATATTGCAGACCTCAGACTGCTGCGCCACTGGCAGGGATCTCTTATCCCTGGCAGTTGTGGCGTTGCCATGGCGGTCTGACCACCCACGTTGTAATCCGGTGGTCGGATTGCCGATCCAGCGATGGCCGTACCACCACCACAGCGCCACCGTCAGTTTGGCGGCCAAACTCATGATTAGGCCCTTATTCATGTATTACCACCACGTCCATAATACTCCTAGTTGAAACACAGTAGGTTCCTACAACAGACACTCCAAGTGGGCAGGGACAAAATTACATAATTCTCCCTTATTAGGCATAATTTCCACTGTTGCATGGATTCTGCGTAGTCACAGAACTATGCGTGGGATCATAGAACCTTAGTAGGGACTGAGTCATCCTACCACCTGCGTACCCATGAGCCCGGTACCGACTAGTTATAGTGTCTCACTACTCACTCACAGAGGAACAAGTGATTGGACACACCAGAACACAACACTCCCGACCCTCTCAGGAATCGCAGTTGCAGGACACATCCTTTCACTCTCACACTCGAACTAGTCCACAATAAGATCTGACAGAGACACGAGAAAAGTTTAAAATGCTTATTTTAACTATTGTGCTCTAGTATGCAGTATACATGCCACAGTGAGTAAGAAAATGCCTAACACAAATACAGTCAGCATAGTAAGTAGTCCATAAATCATAAAAGGACATGGCATTATACAAGACAGTGTAGTCTAGCTCCCTCCCCTTCTACAGAAGCAAAGTGATTATATATCAGAAGATATCTGGGTGTTTGCCGCAGACCCCATACCTTAGAATGTACAGATGAAAGTTCTACATCGCAGGTGCTGTCACGATTTCTTCCCTGGAAAGATCCCTATCCAAGTGTGTTGATGTTACCTATTCTGTATACAGCTACATGACAAAGTGCGTGTTCCCAAACAACAGCTGCATTTGTGTGTTTTGTCTAGGTGCTGAAGCCTGACCAGAACAAAATAACAAGAGGCATTGTAGTTTGACCTTGTCTACGGTGTGTAGACTAAATCCCAGGAAAGAACAGAACACGAAAACAACGGCAGGTTCTGTGTGAAAGTACAGTGTGGCTCAAAGCAGAATACATTTGTGTAGTAACGTGCGCAAAGCAGAGGGCAGTCTGCAATGTGCTCATGCTAACATAGGGAAAACGACAATGGGCCTGCATGGGACATATGACACCACAAGAATGATAGGTTTTAAAAGTAATAAAGCAGAAAGGGCATCCACCAGAAAATAGGTCCTTTGCCAATGTTTTTTATCACAATAAATAAAAAAAAAAATAATACAAAAAGGCTCATAAGACACCTCTGCCCATCTAAGTCAGGCGGTTGCATCATTTTCAGCTTTAGCGAGATTCTGTCCAGATACAAAATTACCTGGACATTGAAAGCATAAACCTCCCCTGAATTTACGCACAGCTAATGTAATCTGGGGTTTGCGCATGATTACGGTCATGTAACAAAACTTTTACAGAGCCCTAAAAAAATTCCCAAAACTTGGGTACCCTTTTCTCCCCTTCCAGATCCATTTTCAGGATTGCTCACTCGATAACTCTTGTTTTTATTATTAACTTGCACACTGAAAATGTAACTGAGAATGTAACTGCTGTTTCTCCAGGAGACATAAAAATAAATACATTTTCCCAGCTGACAGTCATGCTGTAATATGTTATGGCTGTGTCGTCAGAGGGCACCCCCTATGAACTAGGAAACAATCAATTCTGACCAATGTAAGTGGCAATATACTTGAACTTCCCCATTATTCATGTTCGGAAGCACTCATGGTATGATTAATCAAGGATTCCTATATTTCATTATTGTTACTGTTTAAAGCTGTGGTTTTAAACATATTTTTTAATTCATGACTTTTGAATCAAGCTCCATCAATATACAATTTAATAATAAATGGCACTGATTTTTTTATCATATCTGTACATGATACTTGTAAGATGGATAATTCCAATAAACATAATATCTATTTCTTTTGTATCTCAGAGCACTGCTGACATCAGCAAGTCTTAATCCCTCCAATCACAGTGGTCCTGGGATGAAGTCTATTGTTCACTGACTATTATATGTAATTACAATGTACAAATAGGTCGATTCCTAAAAATCTGAATGGCAGTGGATCAGAATCTGACCTATTATTTCAATATAAATAAGGTAGGTAACAAAATGTCAGCCTGCTGAGCGCAGCAGACAACCACGTCTTTGATTTCTTTTTAGTAAACAATATTTTTTTTAATGCAGCCCATTTTACTTAAAGGAAACATTTAAAAAAAAGTTTACTTTTTGTTGTGTGTTTGAGAGTTGGCAGCAGACTCCTTGATTACTATAAGGGGCCGATTACGATGTTGGACGGAAAGCCTCCGACTCGGAATCGGGACCGATCGACTTGCGGTCGGCGGTTCCAACTGCCAGATTACAATGCGACCGAACACTGTTTAGTCGGATTCCCATTGTTTCCAATGGGAGCTCGTGTTAATGACCAACAACCGGCCGTAAAACAGGCTCCTATGGGGAAATGGGGTGTTTGCGGAAAACCCTGCACCCTGTCGCAGTCACCCTACAGTGTCTGCCACACAGTGCAGGGTTTACAGGGGGTCCCTTAGATACCTACTCGGCCATCAACCGTAGGCCGTGGAGCCTAGTGGGCCCAGCCAGGGCCCCCCAAAATCAATTTCCAATAGCCTTTCCATGTTGGACAGGCCGACGCACAAAGGCTGTTGGAAATCGACATCATAATCCCGAGGGCATAAACACTGTCTATAGGGGTGTACGATGTGGTTCCGCCTGACACGAATACTCCGCGAGTTGCTCAGAACCGATTCAGAATGACCGCGTGGTTTAAATTCCAACCGCGAACATAGTAATTGGGCGGTCGGAATGTAAACCTACCAAGTTGGTCGGAAGGGCTCCGACGCAGTCGAGGAGTTTCCAACTGCGGGAGGAGGCTTTCCACCAAACATCGTAATGAGCCCCTTAATCTTCACCAAGCTTTTTTTTTTTACATTCACAAAGAGGAAAGTGAATGATGACCACCTCCTTTGAGGTGTCGGTAAAATATCAATGGTTTGCGACTGGATTTTAGTTAGAAAATATTGATCCATAGGAGCATCTACAACATGCCCCTTCCAGATACTGAATCATTATCCATTTGGAATCCCCTTTTAGGAGTCGGAAAATTTTGTGCAATTCTTAAAATGGAATTGGTACAGAGGAAAAAGCATTTTAATAGGTACGAATGGCGAATTGGAGCATTTGCAACCATTATAATGTTTTGAACATTTGGCCCCTTCAGAGTTTAATACGTGTTGCATTTTGTACCAGAAGAGTATGAATGCAGTTTAAACCACTCTGGAAACCCCATAATATGCAAACTCCCAGGGTTTTCAATTCCAAAATCCCTAGTAAATGTACAGACACATTAAGTGATTCAGAAATGTTATTCCAATTGTAAAATGGGGTTTCTGACCTAAACCGAATCACAATTTGGAAGGGACACATGAGGGGCTTTTCTGCCAAATTGTAAGTCAGTACAATATGTAACAATGGTTTATGACCACAAATCTATTTGCAAACCATTCATCAGTTACTGACTCCAAAGTTGGGATGTAGCTGATTCGCAAAGAGATAGGGTACCAGGAGTAGGAAGTGGCCTAAGAAACCACTGCTGGCTGTCTCAACGAGGCGTTCCAAAATGTAAAGCTTTTTTTAAAGCAGTTTTGGAAGTCACATACTGGACAAGATGGCCGCCAGGTGAGGAGCTCCGGTCGGGAGCTCCCTGGCCAGGGATTTCCTTTTTGGCCCTGGTCCCCTGGAATCTACCCCCCTTGGACCTTTTTTTGCTCATCTGAGGTTCTTATGGACTGCGGCCATTCGGCTCTCCAGTTCCCGCGACCCAGTTCGAGATCTTCCGATGAACCTTGAGTAGTGTACTGACCGCGGAGCCTCGATCAACATGGCCGATGCCCGGTGGAGCTGTTTAGGCAGCTATAGAGGAGATTGGCTCTGGCTCTCCCCCTCAGCTGTCACCTACCCATCTGGACATTGGACATGGTTTATCCTTGTCTCTCCACTGTGTTTTCCTCTCCTCCCCCGCCTTCCGATGAGTTGCCGGGGATCTGCTGGCGGCGGAGCCATTTCAGCGGCCGATGATCGGTGGGGTATTCCTGGGTGCCTGGGGAGAGGATCGGCTGGAGATCTCCCCTCCTGGCTGTCCCCTACCCTCCGGGTTTTGCTGCGGTTGCCTGTCCTCTTGTACCGCCTCCCTAGCGACAATGGAGATGCATGAGTCTTGCTTCTCCCGGCGGGGGTTCAGCGGCGGTGAGTACTGCGGCGCTGCTGACCAGTGCCCCTGAGCTTGTTTTGCTTCTTGAGTTTTGGGGAGGCTCGCCCTCCTGGTCCCTGCTGCTGCCTCCACCTCTCTGGGGCTGTTGCCTGGCACCCGAATCTGACTTTCCCCTGTCTTTGCGGCATACTGAATGGCGATGCTGCTGCCCCTGGAGCCCCGGGTGTGTGTATGTCGACGACCCGCTTTGTGATCGGCGGTGTCCTGCCCTCCTCCCTCCGTGGTCATGTGGCTGCCTCCCCCATCCGACCCTGCGTGAAGCCTTCGAGTCTGCTGCCTTGTGGTTTTCGTGTTGGATTTTTGTGTGTTCTGCCATTTTGGGTTGATGCTGTCGGTTCCCATGGCCTGGGTCCTCCATCTTGGCGGTTTCGACCTATCCTCATTGTTGCTGGACTGCTCCTTGTTCGCCTGTCTGTTCATTTCCTCAAGTCGTCCCCCCCCCCTTTGGTCTCCTACTCCCCTCCCATCTTATACTATCACTGATTCACGGGATGTTTATGATTGTTGGTCCCCAGCCGGTTTGTATCTCTTTTACTGTGACTGTTTTGTAAGTACTTTCCCTCTTGCCGGTCTGCCTGACCTGATTATGCATTCCTTACCCCTTTTTACCATCCCCCCCCTACCTTCCATGCCCCATTTGACATGTGTCTTGGCTATGCTATGCGCTAATAACCCATGTTATTGTGTATTCACTGTTTTTCTCCTAGGTTATACTTGGCTCCTGTAACTGATGTAATTTTGTAACTTGTAACTCGCTGATCCTCATGTAAAGCGCTCTGATACCTCCGGGTCTAGCCAGTGCTATATAAAATTCTACAAAAATAAAACTCACGCTGCTTTAAAAAAAAAAAATTGGAATTTTGGAATGCAGTCACATGTATTGTAGTCTATTGCCCTTGCAAACCACCATTCCGGTGAAAGCAGCCAATTACAGGTGGTCGCAAATTGTGGCCTTCTTATTGAATAATAAATAAAGATGTCATTCTGTGACCCCCTGTGAATCCCTATTTTGCAAACTGCCCTATTGGCCCTTTGGTCAGTTTGCTAAACGTTGGTGGGCATTTTGCGACTACATTTTGGGAATCTAGTCTTAGTAGCTCTGGCTGCAAGCTTTTACTTTTCTTTTCTGTGTGCACTTATGGGCAGTAGCAGCCCTAGCAGCAAATGTTGCCAGATTGTCGTTCAGGTAGGTGTGGTGTCAGGGTAGATGGTGCAATATGGTTTCTTATTCATTGTCCTGAGTGGATATTATATTTCTGTGGTTTTACTCTATGTTTGTCTCACCCAGAAGCATTTTGGCCTTCCTGTGATCATAATAAATGAACTATATCCTTGCACTACCTACTTGAGCGAACTTTGCTTCCTTTAACATTCTTCTCTCTATCAAAGTACACCTGTTTCCTTGCCCACTCCTTTGCTTGTTCCTCAGTACTCTCTCCTCATTCATGGTCTCTTAAAAAAAATATTATTTCTTTTATTCAAAGAAATCTTGATCTGCTTCGCCCACTGCAGGTCTCCCCAATTCTGTGTGAATTCTCTTCTCTGAACAGCTGGTTGTGCTGCCTGTGTTCCTTTCTGTGCTGCTAAGTAAGTTCCATTGTAACCCTCTGCTTACTGTTGTTTTTCTGACATTGTTGCCTCTAGTTTGATTTTAGCACTTTGCTCATGGTTGTTTTCTGCCACTGTATCTCTAATGAATTTTCTTTTCTGCTCCAGGTGTTCTCTTGGTGTCTGGTTGCTGCCTCTTTACCACGCCAATCGCTCTTTCCCGCCAACCAGCCTTCTGCACCGTCCCAGGACCTACTTAATGTAGGCTGCAGTGCAGCTGCTGAGTCGATGTACACAGCAGGCACAAAACTGGTGCACCAAAGGCAAGCCAAAGACAAGCCTGTCTGTCCGAACCCTGGTCCCTGAACGCTGCAACAACTGCTGCCTCGTATTTCCTCGCTCCACAGCAGGACCGTTCGCCTACCACCACTGTCTCTTCACCTGCAACATAGGACCTCCCGCCTTCACAGAAAACCACACCACTCCCACTCCACCAGCCGAGACCACCCCTGATGCCTCCTGATCAACGCCAGATCTCTCTGCAAACACGCACTCAAAGTCTGGGACACCATCTCCGCCCTCGCCCCCGACATGACCTTCATCACAGAGACCTGGCTCATGCCCTCCTCCAAACAGAGATTGCCACAGCAGTGCCCACCGGCTACAAGATGAAACGCCAGGACTGCACCAACAAACCCAGAGGAGGCATCGCCATCATTGACCAACGACAAAAGAACCATCAAAGTTACCCTCATTGACCAACGACAAAAGAACCATCAAAGTTACCCTCACCTATAGACACCCCCAGGACTATGCACCTGTCTCTGCGACACCCTCACAGACTTTATCGCCCCATTCGCCATCAAGTCCAAGCACTACATCTTTCTTGGAGACCTCTACTTCCACCTGGAAGACCCCACAGGAACTAACTCTGCCAACCTCCTGGAATGAATGGACAACATCGGCCTCACCCGGCTGGTTACAGACCCCACACTAGGCCTGGGCGGAAAACTACGCTACGTTCGCGTAGTTTGCGCAACTACGCGTTACGCGAATTGCACATAGCACAGTGCAAAAACACGTAGCGTAGCGGGCATTTTTTGCTTGCTCGCGGTCCTCAATGTCAAGTTGGTGACCGCGAACGAGCAAAATGACATCCCGGCGAGACTTTTTCCTCGTTCGCGATCAGCAACATCAAGTTGCCGATCGCGAGCGTGGAAAATAAACCTCCCGGCGAGATTCTCAACGCGGGGAGGTCAGGTTTCTCATTGCGAGTGGTCGCGTATGCTCACGACCGCTCGCGATGAGAAACTACCAGTCCGCGTTGAGAAAACTGCCGCTCGAGTACAAATCTACTCGAGCGGCAGTAAGCTGACTCGCTTGCACTGTGCAAGATGCCGTTTGCAATGATTGCACAGTGCGGACAAGCATCCGGCACTGTGCAATCATTGCGAACAGCATTTCCTACCGCACTACGCAGTTCGCGTAGTGTTACGCGTAGCTCGCGTAGTGCGAAGTGCACTTCGCGTAGCTATGCGTAGCGCTACTACGCGGACTACGCCCAGGGTTACCCCACACACAGAGCAGAACACACACTGGACCCAATCTTCATGCCCAGCAACTGAGTAAAATACAGCCATGTCACAGAACTCACCACTCCCTCATCCACTTCACCACCACAGGATCACCGTGCACCGCGCCCAACCACCCCAACACCTCCCTCCGCGGCTGGAGCAAAGTTACACAGACCCAAATAACGAACGCCCTCTACACCTCTCAGCCCGACGCCGCAACCAAACTGGAACAAGCTGTTCATAACTTCAACAGCCGTATCGCCATCTCTGCTGAACGTGACGCCCCATCATACCAGCCAAAACCTGCAGACCCATCATACAAGACAGCTGGTACACACCAGGACTCAATACAATGAAATGCAGCTGCAAACAACTGGGCGGGAAGATGACACACCAGCAAAGATGCTACAGACCGAGCCACCTTCAAGTCAGCACTCAACACATACCACCAATGACACAAAAAAATATGCCCTTGCAGAACGCATCGAGGCAAGGGCTAATCACACCAAGAAACTCTTCACCTTCGTCAGAGAGCTCTCCTGCCCAACAGCCACTGAGAACAAGATTCCCCCTTCACAGGAACTCTGCAACGCTGTAGCAAATCACTTCCACAGCAAGATATTCACCATCCATATGATCTTGGAGCCCCAACCCACCGATCTCCTCAGCCTCCTAACTCCCACTGAAGCCTCCCATAACCAGCATCTCACCGCATGGGAACAGCTCATCACACCGAACACCATAGCAATCACAAACTCCAACTTTTATGGAGCACCCACGGACCCCTGCCCTCACCGCCTCTTAAACCTAGGAATCAACGAGATCATCCACCAACTCACCACCATCTTCAGTGCATCCATTGCCATAGCCACCTATCCCGATGTATGGAAACAAGCAGAAGTCAGACCTCTCCTCAAGAAACCATCAACCGGCCCAAGTGAACTCTAGAACTTCCACCCCATCTTGCTGCTCCTTTTCCCTGCCAAAGTCAGCGGAGAAGACCTTTAATCGCCAGCTCACCAAACACCTGGAGAGAAACAACCTGCTAGATGCCACCCAATCCAGCTCCCGCTCCAATCACAGTACCGAGACCACCCTGATTGCTGCAACAGACAACATCTGCACCCTACTTGACAGGGGAGAATCGGCAGCCTGTATCCTCCTTGACCTCTCCACAGCATTCAACAGTGTAGCCCACCAAACACTTGTCAAGAGATTGCATCAGATTGAGATCAAGGGACACACACTCAGGTGGATTGTATCATTCCTCATGAGATAAAAGCAGAGAATGCGTCTACCTCCCTTCACCTCGGAACCCATGACTACCATCTGTGACGTCCCTCTAGGTTCATCCCTCAGCCTCACCCTCTTTAACATTTACATGACGCCTCTAGACACCATAGTCAGAACCCACTACCTCAACATCATATCCTACGCTGATGGTACCCTGCTTATCCTCTCACGCTCAGCAAACCCCATCACCACGAAGACCAGTTTCCAAAACTGCATGAAGAATGTTGCAGCCTGGATGAAGGACAACTGTCTGAAGCTCAACACTGACAAGACTCATCTTTGGCAACCAGACTTTCCTCTGGGGCGACACCTGGTGGCCCTCCAAACTCAGCCCCCTCCACCAAAAGACCACACCCGCAACCTCGGCATCATCCTTGACACCAAACCATAAAACGACAGATTAGCACAGTCACCTCCACCTGCTTCCACACGTTCTGCATGCTCTGAAGAATCTTCAAATGGCTCCTCATCAGCACAAGAAAAACAGACATGTAAACCTTAATCACCAGCCGGCTGGCCTGTGGCAACACACTATACGCAGGAACCACCACCAAACTCATGAGAAGGCTCCAAATGGTACAAAACTCAGCAGCCAGACTGATCCTCAAATTGCCCAGATGGTCCCACATCTCCCAACACCTAAGGAACCTCCACTGTCTACTCGCCCAGAAAAGATGCCAATTCATTTTACAAACACACACCCTACAAAGCCCTCCATGACCACACACCAGCATACATTAACCACAGCCTAAACTTCCACCAATCATCCAGAAACCTACACTCCACCTCCCAAGCACAGACAAGGCGCATCCACCGTAGCCTGCAGTGGAGGCCACTCCTTCTCCCATTTCACAGCCAAGTCCTGCACCCCTTCCCCTTCCACCTCCATACATCATCCTCGCTGACTAACTTCAGGAAGAGACTCAAGACCTGGCTTTTCAACTACGCCTGTATAGCCTCACGGGTGACAAGCTGTGCTTTACAAGTTCAGATTGACTGATTATTTTGTACATATATTCATATATATATATATATAAATATATATATTTTATTTTAAGAGTGTCCAGGAGCTACAAAGTGCTACTGGGTTGCTCAATATCTTGTTTTTCACTGACTCACACTTCCTTTCTCCCTTTTTATGTCTGGTGTTAGCCAAGACCTTTTAATTTTACTAAAATGATATGTAAAATATGCTTACTTATAGAGACTTTCAGCCATTGCTCTTCATCCATTGGCCTGTTGTTGTGTCATTCACATTTTGCTTCTGCCCATTACAGCATACAATATACTTAACCACTGGTTACCTTCACTTTAGGCCCGATTACGAGTCTGGCGGTCTGAGGACCGCCAGACTCGCGGTGGCTGGGTGGTGGTCCAGCGGTTGCTGCACCAGCAGTCTGACCGCCCCATTATGAGTTGGTCGGTCGGACCGCCCTGGGACCGCCACCAGAGAACCACCGTTCTCTCATGGTGGTGCGGTGGTCAGAGGTGGCAATATGCTTGGCAGGACTGGGGGTGTCATGGGGTTTCCTCCTCCATTTACAGCATGGTGGAGAGGAAACAAAGTGGGCCCTACAGGGCCCCGTGTGCCTCCACCACATGTGAATGCACACAGGGGGGCATAACATGTGCCCCCCTTTGTACATGCACAACAGTTCCTGCATGGCATGGACTTTCAAGTCCATGCCGCGAAGGAACCTTTGAAGAAGGCACCGCTGCATGACCGCCATGTCACCCACCTGCCAGAGAACTTTGAAGTCGTAATATAGCAGGTGGGCAGTGGCGAGTCTCAGTGGTGCGGGGGCACAGTGGTCGTGTACCTCCATCTCTCCCGCACCGCTGAACCTCGTAATTGGCCCCCTAGAGTGACTAAGTTTTGCTTCTCACAAGAAACACAACCACAGACAAGGTATTTCCCTCAGTTTCTGTGTTTTGTTTTTACTTTAGTGTTGCCTTTGTGTTTAGAGTGGTTCACCAATATAATATTGACAACACATATATTGACATATAAAATGATCAAAACCTAAATATCATTAACAAAAATATTGAGACCCTATACTTAACTAAAAAAGTAATTAATATCGTACAAAAAATATCTATGTCAAAAATATCTAAACTAACATAAATTGAAAACAAAAGTATCGGAAACAAAAATAATGTGACTTTTAAGTAAGCATAGACTATGTCAAAAATATCAAAATCAAGATTATCGTCCACATAAATATCGTTAAAACAAGTAATAAGTAGCAGTAAAAAATACTAAAAACACATTATTTAAACAAACAACAAAAAATATATCCCATATTAATAACTACAATTTATGAAAATAAAATATATTTTACTTCACCCAAATATATTTAAAATATATTAACATAAACATCCTCTAAATTATGTTATATTAACATAAAACTCTTCTAAATTATATGTTACACATCAAGATTATGTTACAAATCAAGATTATCGTCCACATAAATATCAGTTAAAACAAGTAATGAGTAGCAGTAAAAAATACTAAAACACATTATTTAAACAAACAACAAAAAATATATCCCATATTAATAACTACAATTTATGAAAATAAAATATTATATTTTACTTCACCCAAATATATTTTAAAAATATTAACACAAAACTCTTCTAAATTATATGTTACACATATTTACATCCCATTTACATACAACACATATTTAAATTTACAAACAATATTATTTCATTACTTGAAATAAATACATATTAATAAGAAATAAAATAACTTATCTCTAATATGATTGTAAAAAAACATTAACTGGCATTTTCCAAATAAGGGCATAACTGCAAAAATAATTAAAAGGAAGCTAAACAACCAGTAATATAAAATTATACAAAACTATAAACAATAAAATAGATTTACCAATTATACAAACAATATAATAGCCACAGTAATTGAGCCAAAAAATAGCTCACAAAACGCCAGACATTTGAAAAGGAGGAAAGTCTGCCAGATTTTCCCTGCAAAAGAGAGGCCTGCATCCTACACAAACGTTCATCCACGTCTCCAAGGGCCAATTACGACTTGTGGTTCAGCTGGAGTGGGCGGTACGCCTCCACCACGATCCAACTGCACCAAAGCTGTGGTCGGGCCACCAACCAGTTTAGGAGTTCCATCCTGTCTGGCGGGCTGGTTTTTGTCATTCCTACGGCAGGGCCTCTAAAAATGGGCACCCCAATGGGAACAGTTCCTGCAGGACATGGACTGTAAAGTCCATGCAAGAACATTTTGATAGTAGATTGCCAATCACTGTGAGGTAGGCATAGTTCCAGGTGGTCCTTTTGGGCTGGCTTGGAAGGTGTGTTTAGGACAGGGCCTGATGGGAGATAGAGTCAGTGCAAACACTACTCCTCCCACCCAAACCAAACAGATTGTAGTGTAGTTCCTATTTCCCTAGTAGGTTCCGCGCATTGGAATAACATACTCTATAGGCTTGGCATAGGACTGAGGTCGGTATGCCCCTATCGCGTATATTAAACTTAATTACTGTGTACCAGCTAGCTCAGAGGACACTAGAAACTTCTTGACAACAAGAAGGGAATAGCTTCTGGCAACCACATAACATAAAACCCTGATCCCTCAGGATCGTGGAAACAATATACTACTTTTCATTCAGTCACTCATCTCAGAGAAGTACATAGAAGAAACAGTCGGGTGTGTTTACAATAAAATTTATTGCACAGTTGTTGTTCTAGTACTGGTTATATGTGCTGTGACAACTGTTGGACAGTAGCAGAGAAATATGGCCAGCAGTGCAGTTAAATAAAAATGCATGGTACAGTTTTTACCATTGTGCAATAGTAATGAACACAAAAAACAATAAACAAAATCAAGGACCCCCTGAAATTTCTAGAAGTTCCTAGGACAGGGAAACAATTCTTGCAAAAATAACATTCCTAAGCAACTAAGGACTATATGAAACTCAAGTCCTGTACATAATCAATAATATAAACACAGACTCAGTGTACTACCAAAATCAGTTAAAATATTTCATTTTATTCATACACAATTAAAAATTGTAGCATAAACACACATGATCAAACATAAATAACATCACATATAGTACAACAACATGGACATGGAGTTAATCAGTAAAAATACCACCAAACAACACATAACTAGACATTATTCCAGACAAATTCAATATTCATGTGGTAAAAACCACGCGTGGCTGTATTGGGAAATATATGTTATTAGTTCAAAACAATAATAATAATGTGGTATAAACCACAAGTGGCTGAACTTTGTAAATGTATATTATTTGTTCTACGCGCGTTTCGGCGTATACAACGCCTTCTTCAGGAAAAGCCACATAAAGATCTGTAACGACACTAATTCCTCAAGATATGTAGATAACTGTGAAGATTGAATGAATCAGAACTGATGAATAGCTCTGGAGGTATAAGCACAAGTCTCAAGATGAAGAAACAATGGTGCTAAGATGATGCTTGGGCCCAAGACATCATATCAACCAGATTTTGCGGAAAGAAAGGAGGCACTCCATTCACATAAGTCTTCGAAGTACTAATGTCGGTTTTGAAGAAGTAGCAGAGGGAAAATAGTTCAAATAATATATCCACAGATGGAAAGAATGTACATCCGTTCCGTATCTGCGTAGCCACGAAGATAGTATCCGCTAGATGTTCATGCGGTGAAGAAAAAAAAAAAAAAAAAAAAGTATTTTTGCAAGAATAGTAATGAACACATACATGAAATGCAGAATGCATTAAGATAAAGCCTATACCCCTATGATGCCTAACTAGATGTACCTAAGTGTACCTAGCATGTGTGTAGGACTTAGAGAGCCAAGAATCCCCCTAGGATTTAGTCTAACCCCATTACCTCAGTGGGACTTCATCCTGGTCTCGAGCTGGACACCCCAGGATGGGTGGATGGACCTCTGCCAGCTGGAGCTGTGGCATGATGCAGGTTGCAGCGTCTCAGGTCAGAGTGTCAGCATAGAAAGTCTCGGTCCCCTCTAGTTTGCTTGGGCAAAGGGAGGTATATTTATACCTGATAGGTGCCTTGGAATGTTAGTATTGACGTACAGTCGGTCAGAGGAAGACGTCAGGAATGAACCCTTAGGAAATAGTGGTTCATGCATATTTAATGAGTTCTTGGAGAAATCAATAATCCTGTGCTAGGGAAAATCCCAAGAGCTAAGGGTCTGTTTCTAAGAACTCGTTGTGACGTAGGTTAGTCACTGTTGGACATGGATATGACGTATTTAGGATGGACCGTCTTCTGCACCCAGAGCACACGTCAGATAAGGGACAGCCTCTGTTGCTCGTTATTTGTGAAGGGAGGGCCAATGTAGGTGAAAGGGCCTGCCTGTCTCTGTGGCATGAAGGATTTGTGCCTCTGAAACGAGCGCACCTATGTTGGGGCCTCAATCCAGCACATAACACCCACTCCAATCTATGGACAACCGTGAATAACCCATTAAAAGCAAACTACGTGACTAAAATAGGCATTTGCATATAATTGGCAGGTAGTTGCATGAGAGTGGTTTATGAGCTGAAAAAATAGCAGCTGTTAAAATATGTAAAATTACTATAGACTCTGAGGAGACAGGAAAATCTATAGTGTCATTAAAAAATACTCTCTTAGAGTCAGTAGTTACTTATAAAAGTTCCTGTTTATAAGATTGAAAACTCTTACAAGCTGTTCAGAAGACCATGCTTTCTTTAGAAGAAAAAAAAAAAGAAAAGAAAGGCCATTTTAGAGGGAAAGCTCCAAGCACTCGGTGAGAGTTGAAACAATAAGAGAAAGAATGTGTCTCAGGACATGTTTTAGCAAAATGAGAGATAACACGTGACTGAGAGACACAACATTTCTGTTGCTAGTTACTGCAGGGGACGGACCTTTGTAATACCTCGCAGAATTGTTGTGGGAGCACAGAATGAGCAGTGCTGCCAGTTGCTGGTTCTGAGGCAGCCAGTGATGTAATCGATACCTTGGTGCTGCTAAAGGAAGCAAAAAGGCACCCACTGGATTTGCAAGGAATGCTTTGGTTTGATGGGAATACGCTTGGGACACAGCCAAGCATGGGACTTCAGCAGTTCCAGCCTGGTGGTAAATGCCGCTGGCGTTACCTTTGGAAGTGTCAGACAGATGATGACCACGCATTCTTCACTGCAAAAAACAGGCATCAGAGAGCAGGTATGTTGCAGTTGCAGTCTTTTCAGACTGGTCTTTTAAATATTAGAAACCATGAGAAGCATAGTTCCTGTTTGCAAGGTATTCCCAAGGTGTATCACACTGCTTGTATGTGAAAGATAAAATGTATCAAAAAGGAAAGAGGGGCAGTCTGTATTTAAGAGTGCTATTTTGCAAAAAAAGAAAAAATATATCTTTAGCTGATGTGAAATAAAAAATAAAAGTGCTGCACAAGCATGGTTTTCAGATTGCTCAAAGCATTTGAGCTTTATAAAGGAAACTTTTGGTTCACTACTTTCAGTGTTGGGGCTTCTAACCAAAAAGGGCACAACTTCCCTACACTGTAGGACTTCACTACCTCTGGATGTTATCTGTACATAACGTAGGTCTGGCTTATGTATACTGAGTCCCTTGGTGATGTTCAGGAATAATTTTTGTGACAGGTATTTGTGTCAAAGGGCCAAACCATCCATACTTTCCTAACTGGGTCTGTCCTGTTGTTTTGTAAATGGCATCTAATGTTGCCCCTGCTGATGTATGTCAACTATTCCACCCCTGTGCGATGGTGGTTGGTGGTGTTTGGCAACGTTCCTACTGGTGTTTAAACAACCACATTCCTAGATGCATTACAATTGTGTAGGAGTTGATAACCTTAATGAGGGTAACAGGTATAAAAGCGTCACAATAAGAATAAATCTCTAACATTTCATGATCTGAAAGTGTAGCAAGTATTCCAAAAACAAACAGACAGCATATTATTCACTATATCAGTAACCCAATTTTCAGAAAAATGTACTGCAGGTAATGACATCACTGAATGAATGATAAAATGAATGAAAATGAATGAAAGTTCAAAATACATTAATCAGAATTAAAAACTGGATGATTAAATACATCATTTAGAATACAAAGGCTTGTTCAGGCCGAATACATTGATAAGTCTCTTTTACATTTGAATTGAAAATGGACTTGGCTTCAGTTTTATGTTGATCCTGTGTTGTAGAAAGTGTCCACTAAGAGTCATACTAAAAGCTAGCTCTAAGCAAAGCTAGAGCAGAAAAGATGAACCCAGAAATACTCCATAGTTCTACCCATGGTGAAGCCAGGTCTGTATCTTTTGGAAAAAGAAAAGGTTCAAAAGTTTGTACTTGCATGTTCGTTGTTTGTTTTTAGGCTGGCTTCGCTTCCTCTTCACGTGGAGCCATGGAAAACGTATCACAGTTAATGAAATAGCCAGTAGCTGTATGATCAATTGTTGAAATTGCATCGTGTTTAGTTGAAGTTATTTCTGCTGTTTTTGTTGAAAAACGTTTGAAATGTTGAAATTAATAGTTGATGTCTTTGCTGAAAAACTTTCAGATGTTGAAGTTAATATTTTATGTTTTTGTTGAAAAACATTGAAGCATTTATTAGTTGTTGCTTTTGTTGAAAAACGTTGATGCATTTATTATTTGATGTTTTTGTTGAAAAAGGTTGAAGCTTTTATTATTTGATGTTTTTGTTGAAAAAACGTTGGTGTACACATTTGTTTTAGGCCAAATTGCAACTTGAGTGTTGTCTTGACTTTTATTTTGAATTTGAAAGGTTGGTTCAAGGAGAACTAGTTCCATTGCATTGTTGCATAGTCCCCCACTCCATGGATTTGATTTCTCAAAGGTGATGAGCTTTTCAGTTTGAATTTCTTGAATAGTAGTGAGAGGGACGTCTACTACTGTGGAGTTCACGAGGCCTACTGCTCAGTATTGGACTCATAGTTTTTGGTTGATTCTTTCATTTGAAATGAATCTGTTTTCCTTTTTCACGGCAAGATGCGGCAAAAGTACAGTTCTTGTTCCTTTCACTTCAAGGACTGGCACATGTGTTTCTGTATGAGGGGCCAAATTCCTTTGTGTCCGCGATCTTTATCTCTCTCTGCCCAGATCCCCGACTTTTGGGATTCAGACAGGTCTTGCCGTGATTACCTCGACTTCCCAGTGGCTGCCTGTTTCACTTTGACAGAATCTTTGTTTGTGTCTTTGTTTCCTTTAGTTCCTGTAAAACAGCCAAACGATCATAGATACAGAATGGTTTTCATCTGCCACGGTGCCTTCACATTTATGATCAGGTTCCCACATTCGTAAATGGAGTCAGACTTCCTAGAGAGCTTCTTGGCTGGGTGTGTATTGCCCCCTGAATCCATATAAGTGTTTGACCTCACTAGCGCCCCGCCTAATACCCTAGCTGTTAAGGATTGCTCTATGCCCCAGTCTTTCCTCTCCTCTACCTAAATTCTCTCAGGATGGCGTTGGAGAGGAGTACCGCAATGCTACGCCCATCCCTTCCATGGCCTCTTTGTCAGCCCGAGAGCTAAGCGTGGAGCCACAGTCAGGGTGTAACGTTGATTGCGTATCTCCTGTTATGGACTCGCAAATCTTTCTATAACAGTTTTGAGCGTCAGCCGAGCGCTAAGGCCATACCTATAGGAAACTTGAGCACGGATCCACTGCCACCAAGATATATTTTTAAGCCACCTCAAAATTTGAGGGGCCACAGTGGTCCTGTTACATGACACGATCAAGTGGACAGTCTGATGCTGTATAGCAATGGGACCTGCGCGGGTCTTGCGATGGTGTAGCCTGGCATTTGTTTGCAGATTTTGCAGTTCAAGACAAAGCCAATAGTCTGACTTCTGAACCTTGGCCACCAATAGCACTGTTGCAATGAAGAAATAGTAGCTATTACCCCTGAATGCGTGGAGCCCAAGCCCTTGTGTGCTTTAAATGATTAATTCCTGCCTACTATCCATATTTGGAAATACTCTATCCCCCACTCCAGGAATCTGAGCATATGGAATGTTGTTTGCACCTAACTTGTAGGAGTATATAAGTGGAAATTTCTTAGGCACTGCTGTGCTGCCTTTGCGTGAAGCAATTACAGCCACCATATTCTAACCATCTATTCTCGTTGTTGAACGAGTGTGCGCAGCTACGGAAGCTGTGTGAACAGCCCCCTGTGTGGCTTCTACAGCCAATGAATTCCCTGCAACGTGCACGCCATCACGTTGATGACTCAGTGTGTTAATCACATGAGTTTTTGTTTGGTAGGTCGTTTTTTTCAACTCTACTACCTGTTCCCATAATTTCTGTGTTTAATTATGCCACCTTTTTCATCTTTAAACCCATTTTGTTCCCAATGGTGTAAATATTTATTACATGATTGCACACAGTAAAAGGAATCGCACACTATAAATGTGGGGAATTCGCGATCCGTGTTTACAAGTGCAAGTATCAGGGCTTTTAAAGCTGCCAACCGAGCCGTGCTATTACCTAGAGGTAGTTTTTTGGTGCAATGAGGACGGAACTTGCCATCCAGCATCTGTTCTTCAACAAAGGCGGCCGGTGGGGCAGACCCATCAGTGTAAATTTTAAAAATTCATACTGATCTAGAGGCAAGATTTCATTTGGTAGATGATGTTCTTTTTCATATTGCAGGAATGCCTGTGTTTTTAAACTTTGATCAAATCTGGATTCAGAGTCTGATGCAGCAAAAGAATTAGCCCTTTGTATCCATTCTGGATGTAAGGCTTTGGCATTAGGAATGCTAGCCCCGGTACCGGGGTGACGACAATAATGCATCATCCCATGAGCCAGTGCTCTTTCTTTTGCTACAGCAGTCTGAATGGTTGTCAGAATTTTTTTCTGTTGAATTAAAACTCATTTCTGTGTTTGTGTACAGATGAGATTTGTATGCGATTGGTACAGTTTCACCTTCATTAAAGGTTTAATAAGTGTACCCGCATTGACCCAAAATGATACTGAGTACCAAGTGGTGTAAGTTTACACGTGTGTGTATGTGTTTGGAAGCAATAATATCTTCCTGGAGTGCACAAAGAATATTGGTGTGTTCTTGTGTCCAGTGTTTGACTGAAAAGTCGGGTTTGAAAAAGGTCGTAGAAAGGTTTAACTCTCTCTGCGAAATCAAAAATGTATGTTCTGCCAAAATCTAGGAATCCCAGTACTGATTGGAAGTTGTTTTAATGTCTTTGGAGGCTGGAGTAGCGCACACTTTTCTAAAAAGTTAGCTGCCAGGCTTTTTCCTTCACTTGAAAACTAGTATCCCAAAAATAGGACACAGAGGTGGGCAATTTTTGATTTCTCCAAATTAAATTTGTAGCCCCCAGAGGCGAATCCCATAATAATGGTGCTCACCCTGGTCAAGTGTTTCCCCAATAGGTCGTCCGTTAGATAAATATCATCCACATAGGACAACGCTTCTTCATCAAAGTGCTTTAGCCATTCAGTAACTCTTTCAGAAAATACCCCTGAGCTGTTCTTATACCCACGGGGAGATGACAAGAAATTGTCGCTGGGACTCTAATATACTAAATGCTGTTAGGTACCTGTTTTCAGGTGCTATAGTTTGACAGAAAAATCCATTTGAGACAACAAGTGTTGTTTTGTATTTTTCCCGCATAATGTTATTCATTAATGCGGCACTATCTGCATGTTGGACAGCATATGTCTTTGTGCAAGTGTTCAAGTGTCTGTAAATGAAAACTAGACGAAATGTATTATCATGTTTTGATAAGTGAAACAAGGGATTGTTCTTTTGTGAAGTGCATTTTTCAATGATCTCCTGGTATTCAAGTTGATCTAAGATCTCCCTGACCTGTGTTTTTAGCTTCATGCTTAATAGGATATTGTCTTTGAGCATGTGGTGAAACTATTAACGGGATCACGTGATGGGTTGAGGCATCATCCCATCCAGCGTGATTTTTATACAATGCTGGTGCTTGGGCTACTGCCCACTCCCGTGCATATGTATGTTTAAGGTGAACGAGAACATGGTTGGAAAATGCAGGAAAAATATACTTTCTCCCTTTGGGCGCTCCCTGACGAATGCTGGCGGCTAATCTTGTTCTGCTAACAGTATGTCAAAACCAGAAATAGGTTCTTCGCGAAGAGACCTTTTACTTTCCTGTGTTTGTCCTCCTCCATGCGGAGTGTTATTTCATATAACTTGTGTGGGACGCTCACCCTTTTGTCTGGTGTTTCCACCGTGATGTAATCATTCAATTTTGCTGTCCAGAAAATCCTTCAGGTTCTGGCGAGCTATTGTTACTTCTGCCACGCTGTCTAGCATTGTCTGAGCCCATTCCCCCGTTCAGAAGTTGAGTCCTTAGGATTCTGTGCATGTCTAACTTTGAGACCTGCAACTTTCTTCTTTTTAAATTGAGGTTTGGATTGTGGCTTGTCTTCTGTTTTAGAAGAGTCCTGGAGCGTGCTTGTCCCTGGACTGCTTGCACTCTTCTTTGTGTGCTGACTTTCCTTCTCTCCCTGTGTTGTTTGTCGAGAGGAATGTGTATCAGTATCCTGATACCTGTCAGGTTTCCTAATATTATCCCTATTCCTAAGGTTATACCTCTTTGCAGAGGGCTCCTGTTGAGGAGACCTACCTCGGGACTGAGAATATTTTCTGAAAAACTTTGTTTTTTATTATTATCCCACTTCTTTTTAGAAGAAGTAGGTGTCTGCTTAGAATTGTCCTTCTCAGGACTGCCCATTAGCTGTGGTTTTAAAAGCTTTCCTACCCAAACTGTCCCTTCCCAGTTCTGCATATGCAGTTTCAATTATTTTGGGAAGTTCTTGTGGTTGGTCTATAAGACTGACCTCTCTTAGGTGTTGGCGGATCGCCACTGAAGCTGCTTCCCCTTTAATGTTAGCTAGTATTATTGTTGATACCTGGTCATAATTACCTAGTAATTTCATACCTAAGGTCAGAGCTGGTTCAGCTCCATACTTGTTCTGTATCTGTCGTAAGACATCAGGAATTACTGCTAAGGAAGGAATACCATGAGTCCTGGTATATATGGCAGCAAAGACTGTACCCCAAGTGGTGCAGTCCTCTAACTGTGGTGTGATCCCCATGTGCAAGCAGAGTGTTAGCATTATATGCTTTCAAATGGTGTGGTATTTGGAAATACTGCTTCTAACTGGATAATTTACTGAGCTACCCAGAAAGGAATCTGTTCACATTTTGTGGGTAGTTTACCCATTACTGTGTGTAATGTTTGTGGAGTGATTTTAGTAGCGGTGCTCTGTTTTGGAGCTGTGTTATTTGTAGCTACTGTGGGCTGGACACCAAGTGTCCTCATGACGAGTTGCGTCATGGCCCTGTAAGAGTTTTACCAACTCTTTGTGTTGTAAGAGCAGTGCATCTTGTGGCATTATATCAATGTCAGGATGTGGTTTGTAGCCGGCTAATGTCGGCCATGTAGCTCCTGGTCTACCTAGTGAACCGAACCTGGTTTTATTTATTTGTTGTAAGGCGCCATTAAACCAGAAATTGTGGTCCTGGTCAGTGTGCTGGAATCTTTTTCTCCTCGAACGGACTTTTTGATGTATGTAAGAATGAAAAGTCTGAGTTGTTGCATTTACTGCTGGGAATGTAACCCAAGAATAGAACACATCTGTTTGATAATCTTCGTGTGCCTCTATTAATATCACTGTACCTCCTTGGTCTGTTAAACCATGTCTGAGGGGTTTATGTGTGAGTGTATGCCTGATTTTGGATGCAAAATGTATTGCATTTGCTTCCTCTTCGTCGTTTGAGACCTGTGTCCCAGTGACAGGAGCAGCTGCCTCGACAGACATTGTGTTGTGAAAACAAAATGTCCTAAAAAAGGGTTTTAAGATAAGGTTTTAAAAGGCACAATTGTTCGGGAACTATTTCCTTCAAGCTTGATTAACCAACAGCCAATACATAGGAAGTTTGCCTACTCAGCTGTGGCGGAATTTTGTGCCTACGCACTCCAGACGTCTCTGGCGTTTTGTGAGTAGGGGTCTCTGAGAATAAGCATGACTGAACTACTCAGATTCTACTGTTAAATAAGTGCCAAATTCACATTTGGGCGTCATGTAGTGTAGTTCCTATTTCCCTAATAGGTTCTGCGCATTGGAATAACATACTCTATAGGCTTGGCATAGGACTAAGGTCGGTATGCCCCTATCGCGTATATTAAACTTAATTACTGTTTATCAGCTAGCTCAGAGGCCACTAGAAACTTCTTGACAACAAGAAGGGAATAGCTTCTGGCAACCACATAACATAAAACCCTGATCCCTCAGGATCGTGGAAACAATATACTACTTTTCATTCAGTCACTCATCTCAGAGAAGTACATAGAAGAAACAGTCGGGTGTGTTTACAATAAAATTTATTGCACAGTTGTTGTTCTAGTACTGGTTATATGTGCTGCGACAACTGTTGGACAGTAGCAGAGAAATATGGCCAGCAGTGCAGTTAAATAAAAATGCATGGTACAGTTTTACCATTGTGCAATAGTAATGAACACATACATGAAATGCAGAATGCATTAAGATAAAGCCTATACCCCTATGATGCCTAACTAGATGTACCTAAGTGTACCTAGCATGTGTGTAGGTCTTAGAGAGCCAAGAATCCCCCTAGGATTTAGTCTAACCCCATTACCTCAGTGGGACTTCATCCTGGTCTCGAGCTGGACACCCCAGGATGGGTGGATGGACCTCTGCCAGCTGGAGCTGTGGCATGATGCAGGTTGAAGCGTCTCAGGTCAGAGTGTCGGCATGGAAAGTCTCGGTCCCCTCTAGTTTGCTTGGGCAAAGGGAGGTATATTTATACCTGATAGGTGCCTTGGAATGTTAGTATTGACGTACAGTCGGTCAGAGGAAGACGTCAGGAATGAACCCTTAGGAAATAGTGGTTCATGAATATTTAATGAGTTCTTGGAGAAATCAATAATCCTGTGCTAGGGAAAATCCCAAGAGCTAAGGGTCTGTTCCTAAGAACTCGTTGTGACGTAGGTTAGTCACTGTTGGACATGGATATGACGTATTTAGGATGGACTGTCTTCTGCACCCAGAGCACACGTCAGATAAGGGACAGTCTCTGTTGCTCGTTATTTGTGAAGGGAGGGCCAATGTAGGTGAAAGGGCCTGCCTGTCTCTGTAGCACTAAGGATTTGTGCCTCTGAAATGGCACACCTATGTTAGGGCCTCAATCCAGCACATAACAAGATCATCTGGGCCTATGGCTACCTGACAGTGAGGGGATGTGTACTAGCAAGATGGCTGACACTAGGGACTGCTGTCTGAACCTATCACAACTACCAAATTTGCCGTTGTGCCATAAACACCAGCCACCAGTGACACCTATCTTGCAAATACACTTACCAGCATTGTCTGGACAACACTCTTCCTGGTGGACTGGTTGGGCTGGGTGGGAGGAGGAGTGTACGTTTCACAAATAGAGCGTAAGCAAGCAAACCTCAATTCATTGAAGTAGTCTTCCACAAAATGGTAGAAAGCACAGTTTGTAATTTCATCTGACTATGGAGTAAATGTACAAAATACATGATCTGTGTAGGCACAAAGCTAAGCAGTCACACATTTTGCTCATCACAGCCATTCACTTGTGTATAATGAGATGAGAACAATAAGAACATCACTCGCACCATCCCACAAATTTCTGGGTTAATAAACAGACTGTGAGTGTGTAGGCAGCCACACCTATGTGACAGCTAAAGACATGCCCTAAGCCCAGTACACAGGCCTAAACAATAGCAACATTTGGAGATAAAGAGTACATATGTCACCGTGAAAGTACAGATGTGGAATATACCAACTCACCTGTGTCATTCACAGGGTGTCACAAACCAGTCAAAGTCTTTGCACATGTAATGTAAACTAAACACAAAATGCCCATTTATGCACATAGCTGGGCATGTTCATTAATCCCTATCTTGTCTGAATTACATTGTCCACCAAAAACATAGGCCAGCATCATGGCTGAAGGAGGACAATCTATGTACAATAACTAATTGTTAGGTTCAGTAGCCTATGTAATGTGTATGATTTGAGGAGCTGTGGACATTCACATCAATCATTGTGTCTTTTATGTACCCACAGGTCGAGCTTGGAATACCCCTGGAACCAACCAGGACAGCCAGTCCCAGACTCTGGTCGACCAGGAGCTCTACGGCGTAGATGTCTCTCAACAATCCTCGGATGGCGAGATACGACCTGACCACTTCTGCCTCAGCAGACAACACCCAGCTGACCCCTACCCTGACGGACACAGCAGCCTGAGCCACCACTGACAGCACAGCAACACAGGGCACTCTGGTGTTGGCGGACAACAACACCCCTGTCAACAAGGATGGAGGCTCAGTATTGACTGTGACACTACCAACTGGGCCTGTGGGTAGGGGTGGCCAGAGGGGCCGCGGGGACCTGGGCCGTCATGCAGCTGGTGCTGCTGAGGAGGAGCACCCAAACATCTTCCGGATCCTCAATGCCTACGAGGGTTGTCAGGGAGAATTTGGCCAGGTCGTTGGGATCCTCAGGAACATTGAACAACTGCAGGCAGCCCAAAATAAAAAACTGGACAGCTTCCTAACTAAAATTGAAGACATGACTACAGTGCACGGGGACATTGCACCTGCCTCCGCCAGATTGCCAACAACATATCCACACCTCCATGTGTGCCCACAACCTCCGGTGCATCAACATCAGCACAAGCCACAGGGAGGGATGTGGACTCTGGCACCTGAGAGTCTCCACGCAAAATGTGGAAAGAGTCGTCTGAGGAAGAATCCTTGAGAGACAGATGGCAATGATTCACCCCCAGGAAGTGACAATCTGCCCCTGATATCCCCCATTGTGTGCCAAGTGTTCACTTTGTTGACTGTCATTGAACTGTCCCACATTGGATGGAGGGTCTAAGCTGGACTTTGGACTCAAATAACTGTGGACTTACTTCTGAAGGCTTCTTCTACAAACACTACCAACTCCTATCTGCACTTTGTTTTTTGTTTTTTTGAGCACTCCGCCATTGTGTTGAAAGATATACCGCCTTATTGCACTAAAATAAATCACTTTTCACTAAATACTTGCTCATGTCATGAATTTGATTCCCAAATGTACAGATTAAAATGATGCACAAAATCACAAAGAAGAAAGCTTCAACAACATTGGTAAGAAATCACTTCCAAATAGTCAACTAATAGCATGTGAGTAAATGTACCATGTCACAGCATGATAGACAGACACAACCAGGTTATCACAATTATCAATTTAAGTCTACTGTGCACAAAACTATCACCATTTGCTAGCACAATCAACAATCATCTTCAGCAAACCAGATCATCATGGTACATGTTTTGTTTCAAAATCATCTTGGGATGTGTGAAAACAGACAAGGAACACCTCAATGTGGAGCACAGGTTTATTCTCCAGATACAACTTGCTGACTTAACCCAAAGTTAGATCACATTACACAGTAACAAAATGCTCACAAGTAAAAAGAAATGACCATCAGTTCAGAAGGAAGTGTGTGCCAGGGATTTCCACAACACTTCAATGTTGGATTATGTCACAGTATCATGTGTCTGGTGAGGTCACAACTCTGCAGTTGACATGGCAAAGTAGCCTGGTAAGGAGAAACATAGAACAGAGTCAGGAACCCAGGAATAAGGTAGTTCAATTTGAAAACTATGTAATCTAAAGCACAAGAATGTTAGTGTGAACACTAGCTAGGTTTGACTGTAGCACTGCACATGTTAACCTGACCTTTTTACAGGCCCATTTTACAGAAAACATCAGGACAATTATCAGACACTCACAAGCATACATAGGCATTGTCCACTAGCAACACAACAACAACCAATTGGGGATAGTTACCTCCTCTCATTGCATACTTGCAGTCATGTGAAGAAGTTGTGGATAAGTTGTTGTCTCAAATCCCCGCCATCATCATCATCACCACTGTCATCATATCCTAGTCCTGGATCATCCCTCACTGGCGGCTGCTGGTCTCCGTCATCCTGCATGAGAGGTATTTCCTTCCGTATAGCCAGGTTGTGGGGCATGCAGCAAGCTGTGATGATCTTGCACACCTTCAATGGGGCATATTGGAGGGCTCCTCCTGTGCGATCCAGACAGCGGAATCTGGTCTTCAGTAGCCCAAAAGTGAGCTCCACGACTCGCCGGGTCCAACCATGGGCCTCATTAAACCACACTTCTGCAGGGGTGACTGGGTTCACAGTGGTGTCAGCAACCAGGGTTGATTGGGGTATCCAGAGTCTCCTACATTGTACACAGAAATGACTACAGTTGTCTGGCAACAGAGCGCTATCTGACATACAATCAACACACACCACAACATACACATAAAACATTACCTACCAACAAGCCAGGCCCGGTCACGTTGCTGCTGAGACATCATATGGGGGATGACGCTGTTCCTCAGGATGTTGGCATCATGTGCCGAGCAAGGGAAACATGCACAGATGTGGAATGTGGACATGTCAGCCAAACACACCACCTGGACATTAATGGAGTGGAAGTGCTTCCTGTTGCGATAGACCTGTTCCTTGGCCTGTGATGGTACCAAAGCAACATGGGTTCCATCAATTGCTCCAATGGCATGGGGAATCTGTCCCAAGGTGTAGAATTCACCCTTGATGTCTGAAAAGTCTCCTGGTGTTGGGAACTTTTTGTACTGGTACAGGTAACGGAGCAATGCCTGCAACACATCAGGAAGGACATGGCTGAACATGTTTTGGCATGTAACTGGAGCCAGAAGCCAACTAGCTTCTTGGACATAGGTGTGCACAACGTTATTGATATACAAACTTTAAAACATATCAACAGTGAAACTTGTTTGCATTTATCACTTTGCTTTTAATACAATCATCCTTGATCCAAACACAAGGTGATTCTTTGCAATAATTCTCAAGATATATTAACACAATACATATATCAACTTCGAATTTTGTACAAACAATTCAAATATCCATGTCATACAATTTGATTAACATCGGCCCAATGCATTTCGGGACCAGAGTCCCTTGATCAGGGGCATATCTGTAAAAAATACAAAAACCATATTTACAAGTACATCAATGGATCGATATTCGTCATAACATCATCATCCCTACTCTTCCCGGTAAACCAGTGTCAAAACCTCCTCAGTGTTAGCGTAACTTCTCCAAAGTAGTGTCATGTGAAGATATACACCAGTCCAAAACGTCCCGTGTTCATTATAATGGTAATTGTGTCATATTCCCACATTGTCATCAAAGTTACTCACTTGACTCAGAGATGTTAGAAAATTAGGTTTTAAATGTCCAGGCAGTCGAAAAAGTGTTGTTTACTAAAATTAAGGAACACCATATGTAAACATCTCGGATAAGAAACGATTCCCATTGATTTCTTCAATATACTGATTAGAGAAAAAGTAAATCACATACCTCCAAATAACAAAAAAACACATATACTCTGCCTGCGAAAAAAACAAAATCCAAGAAACAAAAATAACCGTTACCACTATCAGATGCAGTCAAGGGATTTATCCCATATGCTTAATTTAAGAAAAGCTGTGCTCTTACCGAAGCGAGATCACCGGTATCCAAAGACCTTCCCTGTCAAAGCAAACCAAGAGCCCGTGAATATCTCAATATTCATCTACATAGTGACTCCATGAACTGTGACCAGCCGTAACCCGAAAGTCTTACCGTAAACAACGTTGCAAACTTCCCTCCGGAAAGGACTCGTAAAACACATAGCTGGCGCAGCCATGTTTTATCTCGCATCCCCCAATCATGTGATCATCTCACGTGATCAAAGTACCAATAATGTCTTCAGCTGTCATGGTGGTCGCCATATTGAAACGGACCAGGAGGCACCGAAATAATACTCCGGTCTATTTTATTAAAATAAAATAAAAGCTCAGCCGTTCAAATTCTGGCCGGTTAACAATAATTTGCTCATTACGGTAATTTAAGTTTAACAAACCAACTCCAATAGTAATTATTTACCGCAACAAACCACAATAATAATATCGGGCTGAACTCAACAGCGCCATCTTGAACTCCCAATATATATGATACCAACTTTTACTTTCACAAAAACAAAATCACCGTGCACCGATTCCTCTTATAATTCAGCTACCAAACATCACATGATGTGAAGCATATATGATGTCCCTAGTGTCAAAGCAAAAAATAGAATAACAATGCACTTCCCCGAATCAATTGAGATCGTAACCTTAAACTACCAATCGACCTACTAATAAACACTGCTGTACACATCGAGTTGCCCAAAAGACATCCAATCATTCCCATCATTAAAACATGTCTCAATCAGTCCATCCTGTACAAAATTGTCAGTCAATTGATGTAAAAAATGATGAAAAAACTACAAAGCTGACCTAGTGCACTCTGACCCGCTGCATAACCTTATGTGCATTGTCCAAGTCTTTTAACCCCCTGTTATAGTATGTGTCCAAACATGTGAACGTGGCTGGACACTAGAGAAAAGTAGTGAACACTTGTTGGAGGAGTACTATCATATAAATACTTGCAGGAATGAATGTACACTAGTGGACGCTAATGGGAGAAGAAATTATTGTAGGGAATAATAGAAAACAGCTCATTTTGAGTTTATCATTGAGTCCTCTGGGTTTCAGGGTGTCAAGTCTTTTAATCCAGTAGGTTTCTCTTTGAAGCAGACGTTTGTTGATATCAACACTTAAGCTATGCTGCACTACCTCAATTATTTGAAATTTGATTTGTGCTAGTGAGTGTCAACATTCCTCCCAATGTGTCGCCAAACATGAAGTGGTACTCTTGTTACATATTCTACTCTTATACTCAGTAATTCTGACTTTGATTCTTCTTTCAGTTTTGCCAATATAGAGCATGCCACAAGGGCATTTAACCCCTTCCACGCGGCGCTAATTCCCCCGCGGTGCGGGGGGGGAGGGGCCGCGCGCGGCACCGCGGTGCTCGTGACGAGCCCAGCTCGTCATGCTGTAAGCAAGTCCTTTTTTATATAGCGCAGCTACTCACCCTTACGGGTCTCAAGGCGCTGGGGGCCGTAGTGGAAATTAAGTGAGCTATTGCCCAGAGTCACATGGTGCTGAGCTGAGCTGCCGCCGGAGCCGGGGATCAAACCGTGAGCCCTGTGCTCTGAAGTCAGCTGCCCTGGCCGCTGCACCACACCTCTTCACTGGTGACGAGCTGGGCTCGTCACAGCTCCGCCCACTCAGTGGAACGCCCAGCACAGCAGGGGAATTAGTCCCACGTGGGCGTTCCGCGGCAGAATATGACGAGCTCAGCTCGTCATGAGCACAGCTCCACTGTGCCTCATGACGAGCTGAGCTCGTCATAAGCGTCGAAGAGGTTAATAGCATAAATGACGTTACTTGAGTTGCAATCTCCGTTGTAAAATTACTTGATGTTTTCGCCAGTGAGGGGATGTGTAAGTATGTTTCCTGTAGTCACATTATTGCAATGGATGCAATTTTGGCATTTCCTCATCCCTGCATTTGATTTGTTCTTAGGCGCAGATTTTGCAGACAACAGTTCCTTGATATTACTGGATCTGGTATAAGCAAATAGTGGTCTAGAGAGGAATACGTTACTAAAATCTGGCTCTTGTTGAAGACGTTCCCATCGCTTCATGATGATACTATGAATTTCTTTTGATGTAGTAGAAAATTTGGAAACAAATAGCATCCTATTTGATTGTTTTTTCGGTTTCTTTTGTAGTTTTTTAGTGTGCTCATTGTATAATGCCCTTTGTTCTAAAGAATCAAGTAGGTCATTTGGGTAACCCCTGCGCTTGTAATTTTCTTTAAATCCTGGATGGTTGTTTCACATACTTTTGCTTCAGATACCAATCTCCTGACTCTCAGAAACTGGGAATAGGGTAAATTACTGATGAGGGTTGATGGATGAAAGCTCTGGAATAATAGTACACTATTCCTGTCTGTAGGTTTTTTATACAAACTAGTTTGAAGACCAATTTCAGTGATTTCAATCCAGACGTCCAAAAAAGATACCGCTTTTTTGCTGATGGTGTAGGTGAATTCAATTCTTGGGTTTCTGGTACTCAAATGTTTAATGTTGTCCACTAAAGCTGTCTCCGCACCAGTCCAAACCATGAAGATGTCGTCAATATATCGACAGAAAAAGAGTAGATCTTTCATCCAATCCGTTTGACTCCAAATATCTTCCTCTTCAAATTTTGCCATAAAAGTGTTCACGTATGTTGGAGCTCCAGTGAACCCCATGGAAGTTCCACTCAACTGAAGATAAAATTCTTTGTTCCACTCGAAATAACTATGGTGGAGACAAAAATGCAGTAACTCTAAAAGGAAAAGTTTACTAGTGCCAATAGATTCTTGCTTCATTAAAGACCATTCGATTGCCTCCAAGCCTTCTGAGTGAACTATCGAAGCATACAATGAAACAACATCAATGGTGCACAGCACCCAGTCTTTGGTTTCCTTTTCAGTGAACATTTCTTACTTCGTTAGACAGTCTGTGGTGTGTTGAATATATGTTTGCCATGATTGTATGAATGGTTGCAGAAATGTTTCACTAAACCTGCCAACAGGTTCAAACACAGATCCACACCCCGACACAATCGGTCGGAATGGTGGATCCTGTTTGTTCTTGTGGATTTTAGGGAGCATGTATAGTCTGGGTCTACGTGGAAATTGCGTCGTAGGATATTGTTTAGCGCTCGCATTGATCCAATCCATATCCAGCGCTTTATCAAGAATTTTTTGTCACAAGTTAAGAATTTCCATTGGGGGATCTGCATACAGTAATATATATACAGAAGTATCCGTGACATGTTCCGCAACTTTGTTCTCATAAAACGTGGTGTCCATCATGACTAAGGCGCCACCTTTGTCAGCTTTTTGAAATGTGATCTCTGGATTTCTAGCGAGTTTCAAAAGAGTACTCTTTTCTGCACGATTGAAATTATGTTTCGTATTCCTCCGTTGTTTATAATCCAATTTACTGAAGTCCTTCTTTACTAATGAATCAAAAATATCCAGTATTTTGTGGGATATTGGAGCTTCAAAGGTACTCTTTGGTCTAAATTCACGCATTGTGGTCTCTTTAGGTTCTTGCAAAGGGATTACATTTTCAAAAAAGTTTCTCAATCTTAGTACTCTCATAAATTTGAACAGAGCGACATCGTTTTCCAAAGGTGAGCCTCTATATGTGGGAACAAAAGAAGTTCCTTTGTTAAGTACTTCTCTCTCCCGAGATGTAAGTGTCTTAGATTATATATTTATCACTAAGTCCTGCTCTGATTCCTCAGTCCTTTCTTCCCTTTTTCCTTTTCTTTGTCCTCGCCTGTTTTTTTTGCAATTCCACTTCCTTTGTCCATGGTTGGGTCTGGTGGTTGTCCCATGTCTCGTGAATGGGATAAAAAAGAAACCGATGGTGCAGGGTTAATCCATCCTGATCTCCTGGAATGTTCTGTGTCCCATCCGTACTAAGTTGTATCATCTTTAGTGGACATCTTGAGGTATCTGTGTCTTTATCTGTCGCAACACTTTCCTCAGATGATGTATTTGTCCTGCGAGTAAATCTACGTTGGGCATACACGTCTGCCTAGGTGTATGCCTCATTAAGCTTGTAGTCAATAGTATCTCACTTGAACTTCCTGAGTTTAGTTTCTTGTAACTCTTTACCATATGAGTCCAATTTTCTGTTCAGTTCTTCCAAAAATTGCCTCCATTCTTCTTCTGGCATTCTGCTAGACAGATCCATGCGTATAGTCGCAATTTCCTCTTCTAATTCATGCATGGTTTTAGCAAGTTCCTCTACTAAAAGTAAGATCAAGTCCAGTGAGCCCTTATTGAGTATTGAGTACCATTTTTCCATAAATTGACAGTTGTGTTGAAATCGGTATACCATGGGTTTGACTGACAACCTTAGACCATGAGGAATCCTTTTGACTTTATGATATTGGATCAAGGTCAATGCATGTAATCTTTGGTTCAGTTCACACCGTGTAATGAACTCAAGCTGTTTAAGCTGTTGGGTTATCGATCCACCATGTATGTTGAATTCTTTGGTCTCTTGTATTAACCCATAGATTTCGGTGGCCTGTTCTGAAGTGTATGCTTTGGTGATTGCACGATTATCCGTGACGGTAAAAATTGATTCAAAAGACATTTTTGCATTGGGTGCTACGATCTATGGTTAGGTAAATGAACGAATGAAGAACTAAAAATGATGTGTAGATAGTGCACTCCTTGTTGAAGGTAACTTAATCTAGAATTTAATCAGGATTTTATGATCCGTGTGCTACACCTTACTTTGTTTTTACCTTTCACAGTGAGACATGTAACTGGGGCCAGAAGCCAACTAGCTTCTTGGACAAAGGTGTGCACAACGTTATTGGTATACAAACTTTAAAACATATCAACAGTGAACTTTGTTTGCATTTATCACTTTGCTTTTAATACAATCATCCTTGATCCAAACACAAGGTAATTCTTCTCAATAATTCTCAAGATATATTAACACAATACATATATCAACTTCGAATTTTGTACAAACCATTCAAATATCCATGTCATACAATTTGATTAACATTGGCCCAATGCATTATACATGCTCCCTAAAGTCCACAAGAACAAACAGCATCCACCATTCCAACCGATTGTGTCGGGGTGTGGATCAGTGTTTGAACCTGTTGGCAGGTTTATTGACACATTTCTGCAACCATTCGTACAATTGTGGCAAACATATATTCAAGACACCACAGACTTTCTAACAAAGTTAGAAATGTTCGCTGAGAAGGAGACCAAAGACTTGGTGCTGTGCACCATTGATGTTGTATCATTGTATACTTCGATAGTTCACTCAGAAGGCTTGGAAGCGATCAAATGGTCTTTACTGAAGCAAGAATCTATTGGCACTAGTAAAATGTTCCTTTTAGAGTTACTGCATTTTTGTTTCAACCATAGTTATTTCGAGTGGAACAAAGAATTTTATCTGCAGTTGAGTGGAACTTCCAAGGGGTTTGCGGGTGCTCCAACATACGCGAACACATTTATGCCGAAATTTAAAGAGGAACATATTTTGAGTCAAACGGATTGGACGAAAGATCTACTCTTTTTCTGTCAATATATTGACGACATCTTCATGGTTTGGGCTTGTTCGGAGACAGCTTTAGTGGACAACAAAAAGCATTTGATACCCAGAAACCCAAGAATTCAATTTACCTACACCATCAGCAAAAAAGCAGTATCTTTTTTGGACGTCTGGATTGAAATCACTGAAATTGGTCTTCAAACTAGTTTGTATAAAAAACCTACAGACAGGAATAGTGCACTATTATTCCAGAGCTTTCATCCATCAACCCTCATCAGGAATTTACCCTATTCCCAGTTTCTGAGAGTCAGGAGATTGGTATCTGAATCAAAAGTATACGAAACAACCATCCAGGATTTTAAAGAAAATTACAAGCGCAGGGGTTACCCAAGTGACCTACTTAATTCTTTAGAAGAAAGGGCATTATCCAATGAGCGCAGTAAATTACTACAAAAGAAACCGAACAAACAATCAAACAGGATGCTATTTGTTTCCAAATTTTCTACTACATGAAAAACAATTCGTAGTATCATCATGAAGCGATGGGAACTTCTTCAACAAGAGCCAGATTTTAATAACTTGTTCCTCTCTAGACCACTATTTGCATATACCTGATCCAGTAATATCAAGGAACTGTTGTCTGCAAAATCTGCCCCTAAGAACACATCAAGTACAGGGATGAGGAAATGCCAAAATTGCATCCATTGCAATAATGTGACCACAGGAAACATACTTACACATCCCTGCACTGGCGAAAACATCAGGTTATTTTACAACAGAGATTGCAACTCAAGTAACATCATTTATGCTATTAAATGCCCTTGTGGCATGCTGTATATTGGCAAAACTGAAAGAAGAATCAAAGTCAGAATTACTGAGCATAAGAGTAGAATACGTAACAAGAGTACCACTTCATGTTTGGAGACACATTTGGATGAATGTCGACACTCAATAGCACAAATCAAATTTCAAATAATTGAGGTAGTGCTGCATAGCTTAGGTGCCGATATCAGCAAACGTCTGTTTCAAAGAGAAACCTACTGGATTAAATGAATTGACACCCTGAAACCCAGAGGACTCAACGATAAACTCGAAATGAGCTGTTTTTTATGATTCCCTACAATAATTTCTTCTCCCGTTAGCGTCCACTTGTGTACATTCCTGCAAGTATTTATATGATAGTACTCCTCCAACAAGTGTTCACTACTTTTCTCTAGTGTCTAGCCACGTTCACATGTCCACATACTATAACAGGGGGTTAAAAGACTTGGACAATGCACATGAGGTTATGCAGCGGGTCAGGGTGCACTAGGTCAGCTTTGTAGTTTTTTTCAATATTTTTGACATAGTTTGACTGACAATTTTGTACAGGATGGACTGATTGAGACATGTTTTAATGATGGGAATGATTGGTTGTCTTTTGGGCAACTCGATGGGTACAGCAGTGTTTATTAGTAGGTCGATTGGTAGTTTAAGGTTACGATCTCAATTGATTCTGGGAAGTGCATTGTTATTCTATTTTTTGCTTTGGCACTAGGGACATCATATATGCTTCACATCATGTGATGTTTGGTAGCTGAATTATAAGAGGAATCGGTGCACGGAGATTTTGTTTTTGTGAAAGTATAAGTTGGTATCATATATATTGGGAGTTCAAGATGGCGCTGTTGAGTTCAGCCCGATATTATTATTGCGGTTTGTTGCTGTAAATAATTACTATTGGAGTTGGTTTGTTAATCTTAAATTACCGTAATGAGCAAATTGTTGTTAACAGGCCAGAATTTGAACGGCTGAGCTTTTATTTTATTTTAAAAAAATAGACCGGAGTATTATTTCAGTGCCTCGGTGGTCCGTTGCAATATGGGGACCACCATGACAGCTGAAGGCGTTATTGTTACTTTGATCATGTGAGATGATCACATGATTGGGGTGATGCAAGTTAAAACATGGCTGTGCCGGCTATGTGTTAAACGAGTCCTTTCCGGAGGGAAGTTTGCAACGTTGTTTACGGTAAGACTTTCGTCTTATGGCTGGTCACGTTCATGGAGTCACAATGTAGATGAATATTGAGATATTCACGGGCTCTTGGTTTTGTTTTGAGAGGGAAGATCTTTGGATACCGGCGATCTCGCTTCAGTAAGAGCACAGCTTTTCTTAAATTAAGCATATGGGATAAATCCCTTGACTGCATGTGATAGTGGTAACGGCTATTTTTGTTTCTTAGCTTTTGTTTTTTCGCAGGCAGTGTATATGTGGTTTTTTGTTATTTGGAGGTATGTGAGTTACTTTTTCTAGAATCTGTGTATTGATTAAATCAATAGCAATCGTTTCTTATCCGAGATGTTCACATATGGTGTTCCTTAGTTTTAGTAAATGCCACGTTTTTCGACTAGCTGGACATTTAAGAACCTAATTTTCTTACATCTCTGAGTCAAGTGAGTAACTTTGATGACAAAGTGGGAATATGACACAATTACCATTATAATGAACACGGGATGTTTTGGACTGGTGTATTTCTTTTCATGACACTACTTTGGAGAAGGTTCGCTAACACTGAGGAGGGTTTGACACTGGTTTACCGGGAAAGAGTAGGGATGATGATGTTATGACCGATATCAATCCATTGATGTACAAAAAAAGCATAAATTACAGAAGTGTCTGGCCTGCCGACCGATTATTCAAAGGACGTAGTAGCCGTATCCAACTGATTCGGACACAGCCATTGGCTGCAAGCTGTATGGTGACAGACGCGGGTGAGTATTCAAAGCCGCGGTAGCTGCATCCTAACCGATTCGGACACAGCCATTGGCTGCAAGTTGTTATAGTGACGGACGCAGGTGAGTTTTCAAAGAATGCGGTAGCCGCATACTAACCGATTTGGACACAGCCATTGGGTGCTAGTTGTTATGGTGACAGACGTGAGTGAGTATTCAAAGGACACCGTAGCCGCATCCTAACCGATTCGGACACAGTCTATGGCTGCAAGTTGTTCTGGTGGCAGATGATGAGTTTTTGAACATCGCGGTAGGCGTGTCGTCTGCAAGCAATATTATGAATTGGACCGATTCGGAAAATGCGACAGACGCAAACCTATCGCATTGGACGCATGGAATTAAGACCGTCTATGCTGTTTAGATATAAGTCTGTTTGATGACGGTTAATAAACCAGAAACACGTGTCTAGAGATCAGCACTATCTGCGCCAACCTTGGCGAAACACTCGAAAATATTGGAGCGAGCTACAAGAAACTGCATTTACCAGAATGCCAGGGGCGAACCTTGCCTGAGAGGTCAGCGGTGTGCTCCCACATCCTGTTGTCTATTTAAAGTACTCCCGTGAGTCATTGAGCTGACGAGCTAATGGATGAAACACCTGCGCCCCAGTGAGAGGTACCGGACCTGATATAATGTTTGGCAGCCTACTCAGTAAACCCCAAAATACAAGACTGTATTCTCTACTGATGACGGTTAATAAACCAGAGACACGTGTCTAGAGATCAGCACTATCTGCGCCAACCTTGGCGAAACACTCGAAAATATCGGAGCGAGCTACAAGAAACTGCATTTACCAGAATGCCAGGGGCGAACCTTGCCTGAGAGGTCAGCGGTGTGCTCCCACATCCTGTTGTCTATTTAAAGTACTCCCGTGAGTCATTGAGCTGACAAGCTCGTGGATGAAGCTCCTGCGCGCCAGTGAGAGGTACCCGGACCTGATATAATGTTTGGCAGCCTACTCAGCAAACCCCAAAATACCAGACTGTATTCTCTACTGATGATGGTTAATAAACCAGAAACACGTGTCTAGAGATCAGCACTATCTGCGCCAACCTTGGCGAAACACTCAAAAATATCGGAGCGAGCTACAAGAAACTGCATTTACCAGAATGCCAGGGGAGAACCTTGCCTGAGAGGTCAGCGGTGTGCTCCCACATCCTGTTGTCTATTTAAAGTACTCCCATGAGTCATTGAGCTGACGAGCTCGTGGATGAAGCACCTGCGCGCAAGTGAGAGGTACCGGACCTGATATAATGTTTGGCAGCCTACTCAGCAAACCCCAAAATACAAGACTGTATTCTCTACTGATGATGGTTAATAAACCAGAAACACGTGTCTAGAGATCAGCACTATCTGCGCCAACCTTGGCGAAACACTCGAAAATATCGGAGCGAGCTACAAGAAACTGCATTTACCAGAATGCCAGGGGCGAACCTTGCCTGAGAGGTCAGCGGTGTGCTCCCACATCCTGTTGTCTATTTAAAGTACTCCCGTGAGTCATTGAGCTGACGAGCTCGTGGATGAAGCACCTGCGCGCCAGTGAGAGGTACCGGACCTGATATAATGTTTGGCAGCCTACTCAGCAAACCCCAAAATACAAGACTGTATTCTCTACTGATGACGGTTAATAAACCAGAGACACGTGTCTAGAGATCAGCACTATCTGCGCCAACCTTGGCGAAACACTCGATAATATCGGAGCGAGCTACAAGAAACTGCATTTACCAGAATGCCAGGGGCGAACCTTGCCTGAGAGGTCAGCGGTGTGCTCCCACATCCTGTTGTCTATTTAAAGTACTCCCGTGAGTCATTGAGCTGACGAGCTCGTGGATGAAGCACCTGCGCGCCAGTGAGAGGTACTGGACCTGATATAATGTTTGTCAGCCTACTCAGCAAACCCCAAAATACAAGACTGTATTCTCTACTGATGACGATTAATAAACCAGAAACACGTGTCTAGAGATCAGCACTACCTGCGCCAACCTTGGCGAAACACTCGAAAATATCGGAGCGAGCTACAAGAAACTGCATTTACCAGAATGCCAGGGGCGAACCTTGCCTGAGAGGTCAGCGTTGTGCTCCCACATCCTGTTGTCTATTTAAAGTACTCCCGTGAGTCATTGAGCTGACGAGCTCGTGGATGAAGCACCTGCGCGCCAGTGAGAGGTACCGGACCTGATATAATGTTTGGCAGCCTACTCAGCCAAACCCCAAAATACAAGACTGTATTCTCTACTGATGACGGTTAATAAACCAGAGACACGTGTCTAGAGATCAGCACTATCTGCGCCAACCTTGGCGAAACACTCGATAATATCGGAGCGAGCTACAAGAAACTGCATTTACCAGAATGCCAGGGGCGAACCTTGCCTGAGAGGTCAGCGGTGTGCTCCCACATCCTGTTGTCTATTTAAAGTACTCCCGTGAGTCATTGAGCTGACGAGCTCGTGGATGAAGCACCTGCGCGCCAGTGAGAGGTACCGGACCTGATATAATGTTTGTCAGCCTACTCAGCAAACCCCAAAATACAAGACTGTATTCTCTACTGATGACGGTTAATAAAACAGAAACATGTGTCTAGAGATCAGCACTATCTGCGCCAACCTTGGCGAAACACTCGAAAATATCGGAGCGAGCTACAAGAAACTGCATTTACCAGAATGCCAGGGGCGAACCTTGCCTGAGAGGTCAGCGGTGTGCTCCCACATCCTGTTGTCTATTTAAAGTACTCCCGTGAGTCATTGAGCTGATGAGCTCATGGATGAAGCACCTGCGCGCCAGTCAGAGGTACCGGACCTGATATAATGTTTGGCAGCCTACTCAGCAAACCCCAAAATACAAGACTGTATTCTCTACTGATGACGGTTAATAAACCAGAAACACGTGTCTAGAGATCAGCACTACCTGCGCCAACCTTGGCGAAACACTCGAAAAATATCGGAGCGAGCTACAAGAAACTGCATTTACCAGAATGCCAGGGGCGAACCTTGCCTGAGAGGTCAGCGGTGTGCTCCCACATCCTGTTGTCTATTTAAAGTACTCCGTGAGTCATTGAGCTGACGAGCTCGTGGATGAAGCACCTGCGCGCCAGTGAGAGGTACCGGACCTGATATAATGTTTGGCAGCCTACTCAGCAAACCCCAAAATACAAGACTGTATTCTCTACTGATGACGGTTAATAAACCAGAAACACGTGTCTAGAGATCAGCACTATCTGCGCCAACCTTGGCGAAACACTCGAAAATATCGGAGCGAGCTACAAGAAACTGCATTTACCAGAATGCCAGGGGCGAACCTTGCCTGAGAGGTCAGTGGTGTGCTCCCACATCCTGTTGTCTATTTAAAGTACTCCCGTGAGTCATTGAGCTGACGAGCTCATGGATGAAGCACCTGCGCCCCAGTGAGAGGTACCGGACCTGATATAATGTTTGGCAGCCTACTCAGTAAACCCCAAAATACAAGACTGTATTCTCTACTGATGACGGTTAATAAACCAGAAACACGTGTCTAGAGATCAGCACTATCTGCGCCAACCTTGGCGAAACACTCGAAAATATCGGAGCGAGCTACAAGAAACTGCATTTACCAGAATGCCAAGGGCGAACCTTGCCTGAGAGGTCAGCGGTGTGCTCCCACATCCTGTTGTCTATTTAAAGTACTCCCGTGAGTCATTGAGCTGACGAGCTCGTGGATGAAGCACCTGCGCGCCAGTGAGAGGTACCGGACCTGATATAATGTTTGGCAGCCTACTCAGCAAACCCCAAAATACAAGACTGTATTCTCTACTGATGACGGTTAATAAACCAGAAACACGTGTCTAGAGATCAGCACTATCTGCGCCAACCTTGGCAAAACACTCAAAAATATCGGAGCGAGCTACAAGAAACTGCATTTACCAGAATGCCAGGGGCGAACCTTGCCTGAGAGGTCAGCGGTGTGCTCCCACATCCTGTTGTCTATTTAAAGTACTCCCGTGAGTCATTGAGCTGACGAGCTCGTGGATGAAGCACCTGCGCGCCAGTGAGAGGTACCGGACCTGATATAATGTTTGGCAGCCTACTCAGCAAACCCCAAAATACAAGACTGTATTCTCTACTGATGACGGTTAATAAACCAGAAACACGTGTCTAGAGATCAGCACTATCTGCGCCAACCTTGGCGAAACACTCGAAAATATCGGAGCGAGCTACAAGAAACTGCATTTACCAGAATGCCAGGGGCGAACCTTGCCTGAGAGGTCAGCGGTGTGCTCCCACATCCTGTTGTCTATTTAAAGTACTCCCGTGAGTCATTGAGCTGACGAGCTAATGGATGAAACACCTGCGCCCCAGTGAGAGGTACCGGACCTGATATAATGTTTGGCAGCCTACTCAGTAAACCCCAAAATACAAGACTGTATTCTCTACTGATGACGGTTAATAAACCAGAGACACGTGTCTAGAGATCAGCACTATCTGCGCCAACCTTGGCGAAACACTCGAAAATATCGGAGCGAGCTACAAGAAACTGCATTTACCAGAATGCCAGGGGCGAACCTTGCCTGAGAGGTCAGCGGTGTGCTCCCACATCCTGTTGTCTATTTAAAGTACTCCCGTGAGTCATTGAGCTGACGAGCTCGTGGATGAAGCACCTGCGCGCCAGTGAGAGGTACCGGACCTGATATAATGTTTGGCAGCCTACTCAGCAAACCCCAAAATACCAGACTGTATTCTCTACTGATGATGGTTAATAAACCAGAAACACGTGTCTAGAGATCAGCACTATCTGCGCCAACCTTGGCGAAACACTCAAAAATATCGGAGCGAGCTACAAGAAACTGCATTTACCAGAATGCCAGGGGAGAACCTTGCCTGAGAGGTCAGCGGTGTGCTCCCACATCCTGTTGTCTATTTAAAGTACTCCCATGAGTCATTGAGCTGACGAGCTCGTGGATGAAGCACCTGCGCGCAAGTGAGAGGTACCGGACCTGATATAATGTTTGGCAGCCTACTCAGCAAACCCCAAAATACAAGACTGTATTCTCTACTGATGATGGTTAATAAACCAGAAACACGTGTCTAGAGATCAGCACTATCTGCGCCAACCTTGGCGAAACACTCCGAAAATATCGGAGCGAGCTACAAGAAACTGCATTTACCAGAATGCCAGGGGCGAACCTTGCCTGAGAGGTCAGCGGTGTGCTCCCACATCCTGTTGTCTATTTAAAGTACTCCCGTGAGTCATTGAGCTGACGAGCTCGTGGATGAAGCACCTGCGCGCCAGTGAGAGGTACCGGACCTGATATAATGTTTGGCAGCCTACTCAGCAAACCCCAAAATACAAGACTGTATTCTCTACTGATGACGGTTAATAAACCAGAGACACGTGTCTAGAGATCAGCACTATCTGCGCCAACCTTGGCGAAACACTCGATAATATCGGAGCGAGCTACAAGAAACTGCATTTACCAGAATGCCAGGGGCGAACCTTGCCTGAGAGGTCAGCGGTGTGCTCCCACATCCTGTTGTCTATTTAAAGTACTCCCGTGAGTCATTGAGCTGACGAGCTCGTGGATGAAGCACCTGCGCGCCAGTGAGAGGTACTGGACCTGATATAATGTTTGTCAGCCTACTCAGCAAACCCCAAAATACAAGACTGTATTCTCTACTGATGACGATTAATAAACCAGAAACACGTGTCTAGAGATCAGCACTACCTGCGCCAACCTTGGCGAAACACTCGAAAATATCGGAGCGAGCTACAAGAAACTGCATTTACCAGAATGCCAGGGGCGAACCTTGCCTGAGAGGTCAGCGTTGTGCTCCCACATCCTGTTGTCTATTTAAAGTACTCCCGTGAGTCATTGAGCTGACGAGCTCGTGGATGAAGCACCTGCGCGCCAGTGAGAGGTACCGGACCTGATATAATGTTTGGCAGCCTACTCAGCAAACCCCAAAATACAAGACTGTATTCTCTACTGATGACGGTTAATAAACCAGAGACACGTGTCTAGAGATCAGCACTATCTGCGCCAACCTTGGCGAAACACTCGATAATATCGGAGCGAGCTACAAGAAACTGCATTTACCAGAATGCCAGGGGCGAACCTTGCCTGAGAGGTCAGCGGTGTGCTCCCACATCCTGTTGTCTATTTAAAGTACTCCCGTGAGTCATTGAGCTGACGAGCTCGTGGATGAAGCACCTGCGCGCCAGTGAGAGGTACCGGACCTGATATAATGTTTGGCAGCCTACTCAGCAAACCCCAAAATACAAGACTGTATTCTCTACTGATGACGGTTAATAAACCAGAAACACGTGTCTAGAGATCAGCACTATCTGCGCCAACCTTGGCGAAACACTCGAAAATATCGGAGCGAGCTACAAGAAACTGCATTTACCAGAATGCCAGGGGCGAACCTTGCCTGAGAGGTCAGCGGTGTGCTCCCACATCCTGTTGTCTATTTAAAGTACTCCCGTGAGTCATTGAGCTGATGAGCTCATGGATGAAGCACCTGCGCCCCAGTGAGAGGTACCGGACCTGATATAATGTTTGGCAGCCTACTCAGTAAACCCCAAAATACAAGACTGTATTCTCTACTGATGACGGTTAATAAACCAGAAACACGTGTCTAGAGATCAGCACTATCTGCGCCAACCTTGGCGAAACACTCGAAAATATCGGAGCGAGCTACAAGAAACTGCATTTACCAGAATGCCAAGGGCGAACCTTGCCTGAGAGGTCAGCGGTGTGCTCCCACATCCTGTTGTCTATTTAAAGTACTCCCGTGAGTCATTGAGCTGACGAGCTCGTGGATGAAGCACCTGCGCGCCAGTGAGAGGTACCGGATCTGATATAATGTTTGGCAGCCTACTCAGCAAACCCCAAAATACAAGACTGTATTCTCTACTGATGACGGTTAATAAACCAGAAACACGTGTCTAGAGATCAGCACTATCTGCGCCAACCTTGGCAAAACACTTCAAAATATCGGAGCGAGCTACAAGAAACTGCATTTACCAGAATGCCAGGGGCGAACCTTGCCTGAGAGGTCAGCGGTGTGCTCCCACATCCTGTTGTCTATTTAAAGTACTCCTGTGAGTCATTGAGCTGACGAGCTCGTGGATGAAGCACCTGCGCGCAAGTGAGAGGTACCGGACCTGATATAATGTTTGGCAGCCTACTCAGCAAACCCCAAAATACAAGACTGTATTCTCTACTGATGACGGTTAATAAACCAGAAACACGTGTCTAGAGATCAGCACTATCTGCGCCAACCTTGGCGAAACACTCGAAAATATCGGAGCGAGCTACAAGAAACTGCATTTACCAGAATGCCAGGGGCGAACCTTGCCTGAGAGGTCAGCGGTGTGCTCCCACATCCTGTTGTCTGTTCCCTAGAGACTTCACTTGCCTGCACTACCTGCATCATTCCTGCACCTCCCCACCTCTCTGCTGCTGTGTCAACATCCTCTGGGAGCTACTATGGCATGTACAGTATTCAGGGCCCCAGCTTTCACAGAGGAGGAGAACCAGGCTCTTCTGGACACCCTCCTGCAACTGTACAGACAGCTGTATTTCAAACCAGAGGAGAAGGTGAGTGATGATCACACTGCATTTTCATTGGACATGTGCAATTACCATGCACTACTGGCATTAGGAATCTCATTTGCAAGCATGTGAACTGTTTACTGTAAGTTTAAAAGTGTGTAGATAACTGTTCTGGGCAGGTACACTGCTGTAGAAGTCTATGTACTGGAGTAAACATCTTATCACTGTTCTAATGGGATGGAGTCATCAATGAATACAGGACAACTGCACATAATGCCATATGCCTACCCCTCAGACATTGTTGCCAATCTAACCATGACCTATGTATACAAGTGTCTGACTCAGAAACATGTTGCATGTGAAATAAGGATCTGTTACCAGGTCTTCCTTACTGGTCAACGACCAAAAGAAGGCCAAGCTGTGGAGGACCATCACCCGGAAGGTGGCTCCTTGGGGTTGGAAACTCGGTGCGTTCATCATTGCCGTAAGAGGTGGCAGGACCTTCGTGGCTGGACCAAGAAGATCGCTGAAGTCCAGCTGGGCCTGTCGCTTCCAGGCAAGAGGAGCGGGCACTGAACCATGATCCCCCACATCTGAGCGGTGGTCTTCCCTGACCTGGATGGGTAATTGAAAGCCACACAGCAGCAAGGAGGGGGTGAGTATGTGCATTATCACACACCTTTTTTAACCATGCATGTTGTAGTATCTTAGCCTGCTGCCCCTTTTACAGGTTGGAAGTCAGCCAAACCCATTGTTCATTTTAAAAAGATGCATGTGCATAAGGATTATTATATGCCCGGTTATGCCTCTTTCATCAGGGACATGTGAGGAAGTTATGTTCAGGGTAGTGACAGTAGTGCCATGCTCATGTGATCAGCACAAATTACAACAACATATGCATGGAGGTAAACTTCTGGAGTAATGCAATTGCTCGACATGTGTCAGCACATTGACTAATGTATGAGGCTGTTCTCAGTGTGGTATCAACAACTCTGTGAAGTATGTTGTTATTGGAGCACTCAAGTGTGAATAGCCAATGCTATACATCCCGGCAGCAGGTGACATCAACGTTGAGGCCTTGGTGAGTTTAGCTTGGTCAGTGTGCCAATGTTAGGTCCCAGCCGTGCTGCTCAGTGTAATCAAATGTGTCCCATGGGCCAATTACAGGTATGCTAACTCTGGTCACCTGTCACACTGGCCTTTCACATGATTGTGTGGAATATTCCATTCACTCCATCCAAAAGAGTGAGTCCATGTTTCTGACTCTGTAATAGTGACAAAAAATGCCATTCATTGTCAAACCCAGGTGGTCACTGGTGGAAACATGGCTGAAATTGGAAGGTATGATGTTAGATACACATTCACAATGGTTGACGTGTGTAAATGCTCTTGACTATTCATATTTTGGGCTTTGTAAACCATGTGTATGATGCATCACTGTCAGATTGAGAGATGTTAAATGTGCATAATTTTGGAGTACTTTAACAAAATGAGATGGGGAAAAAAAGCAATGTGAGCTGTAAAAAGTGTGCAATTTGTCTAATAGAAGTGAAGGACATTCAGACTTGGGCCTTACAAATGGGGACCTCTGTAGTCTAGACAGGATTGGTACACAGTGTTGACTGGACTCATGAAGAATGGAGGTCCAGTACTGATAGTCTGTACAGACAGTGCACCCAGACGGGCAATTGGCATGGTGTTCCACCTGAAGCATTGTGAAGATGCAGGCATCGGACTTGGAAGTGTGTTGACCATTGTTCACATCTGAAAATGGTGAGCTGTTTACAACGTGCACAACATTCTGATCCATCTTCATGACACTGTGCATAGATGACACAAGACAATGTGCAACATGCCTTTCACCCTAGCTTTGCCTACTACCTTGGTGTCTCCACAATAAGAGTCAGATGTGTGACCTGACAGTAGAGAGCCTAAGTTACAGGACAAATGAGCACAATCACTGTTATCTGTGTGACATGACTCATGCAATGACTACGCAATATTAAAGTTTAACAAGGAAGTCATTTGACCTGTAACATCAAAGCTAATGGTTCCCAATTGGATGACTAGGGATTGCAGAATGGATGCCATGTCTCAATTCAATTGTGTGAATCCTATTGCCATTGTGAGCTCTAAACTCTCTTGCAGTAGATGAGACAGGTATGTCAGGACATGAGACGTCAGGAGCAAAAGACAATACATCACCTGCTACATAGTGTAGTAGTTGACATTGTGGTTGTGTCATTTGATGTTGATATACCCAATGTTGCAGATAACATCATGTGTGAGGGAGCAATGGTTAACTGGCAGACTAGCATATGCCATGTATCTAAATGTATTGTATCAAAAGGTAATAGCACTAGTCTAAATGATGAATTTGTTAGATTTGTGATGTTACCTATGTGTCAAGTACATACGGATGACTTATGTGATTCTTTTTCATTCTTGTCCACAGCAGCAGCACCAGCCAGCGGAGGAGGCAGGCAGTGCCACGGATGAAGGGGGAGCAGTTTGCCAGTCTGGGTCTAGTGCTGACTCGAAGGAAGAGGGACCCAGTGGTGCAGAGGGTGAGGGGAGCCACACTGAGGGCAGGTCTGAGACAACATCTGCAGCATCTGAAGAGTACTCCAGCTCCAGTGATGACTCCCTTGTGGTGGTGGAGGAGACAGGGACTGAATCCTCTACATTGAAGTCCACCACCACCACTACCATCTCCACCCTCCCAGCAGCTCCCAGGCCCGGTGTCCGTGGCTGCTCCCGTGGAAGGGGAGGCGTCTCCTTCGCGCCGGGCACCTCACCCCCTGCCCCAGTCTCCCCTGCTGCCGTGGGTGTGGAGGCTATTGACAACCTGAGGCAGATCTCTGTGGGGCAAACAGCAGTGCTGAATGTCCTCCAGGTGCATACCAATCATTTGACACAAATGGTATAATTCCTAGAGGGCATTCACTCGGATATGTCTGCCCTACACAGATCCAATCAGGCTCTGGCCTCCACACTGACGGCAGCAGTGTCCCAGATCCAGCTGTCCCTCACCCCTCTCGCCTCTTCCCCATCCACAGTCCCAACTACCCTCCCTGACCCAAGCACACGCAAACATACACATGCACACACCTCAACAGCCACACGCAGCACACAAACACACAGACACAAGGACAAACCCTCACACACATTCAGGAGACAGACAGCATACTTACCACCAGTGACATACTAGCAGATGACACACATGCATCCACAGACACTCCGCAGACCTCAGAACCCTCTGCCTCCACAACCCCTACCCTTGCCTCTGCTGTTCCCCCCTCTGCCCAGATACTCCACCACTGTGCCCTGGACCAAGAGGTCTGTACTCACACCTACACCTACAAACCCCCTCCCAAGAAAAAGAGGCAATTCCCCCCCGGCCCTGCCATCTAAATCTTCCCCTCCCCCCAAGAAAAAACCAAGCCAAAAATCCCCCCACTAAAAACTCCCTCCCCGGTCTTCCGAGCCCAAACCCCCTCCACCAACCCATACTTCCCCAGCCCAGCCCAGTACCTCCCACACCAAAAAACACCTCCCAAAAAGTCTGAGTCCATCCCTATTCCTGTCCACACCATATAGCATTACCCATCCCCAAAATGGTCAAACCCAGCCCATCCCCCCTCAATTAAGCCCTCACACTACAGCTGACCCCCCCAGTCTGAGCCTACCACTGCAGTGGACCCACCGCCCCCTCAATCTGACCCAACCACTGTAGTGAACCCACACACTCCTCCTGATCCCATCCCTCACACATCCCAACCCAGTCTTCCCTAGTGTTGTCCCTTTGGTGCCTGGCATGCCCCCTAGATGCCCCTCCCAGGGGAGGTGATCCCCTTGCAGTATTTGTGCAGGCAAGAGTCGATGGGCAAGATGTTTGGGCCCTTAAAGCCTTTGGACATTTTTGGACTGTCCATTGGCCTTGTGTTATTTATTTATTTGCTTATTCATGCAGAATAAAGCATGAAACAGTTTTTTATTTCTGATTTCTGTGCCCAACAAATTGTTTTTAGTTAACTGTAAATCATGTACAATTAGTAGTGTAAGTATACAATAATGTTAGTATGGCATGGATTGCATATGGTCCATGGAGTATTTGCCCTTTGACAGTTTTTTGTCAAGATTTTGGTGCCTACATTTGCTGGGTGTCATCGTCCACATCAGTTTTGACTATGAGTGTGACATGAAGCCACAAACATTTTCTTTTTTACATCACAATTGCACATAGGTCATGCTTTCTTATGTCAACTTAGTGCAAGTGTCTCAAAGTGCAACAGTTTAGGAGAAGCATTATGCATATGTTTGTGATGTACAGAAAGACACCTGTTTCATAAATACACCTGGGTACATATGGAGTTTGACTACATGGTAGTGACTTTGGATACAACCATGTACACAAAGAGATGGTACAATAATTGTATGTTACTTGATAGTGGTGGACCCATGTATGTGTCTTATTTAGATCTGGTAGACTAGTGGCAAAGACAACCTTAACACAGGTGGCATGCCACTGTAGGCAGATCCCCTTAATGGCTGTGTACTCATCTGATACATTTCCTAAGCCCATGGTGAGTGTAAGGTGAGCAGTATTCTCACAGTCTTCCGACCCTGTTGCCTCCAAGGACTCCACTTTCTGAAGATATTCCTGATCGGCAAGGTGTATGTGGTCTTCATAGTCCAGTGCTTTCTAATTTATGCCATTCTGTTTTGTTTGGGTACATCATGTGGATGGTGTGTTTTGTCTGTCCACGCTTGGATTTCATATTTACAACCACACACCAGTCGCAGGTGAGCATATGATTTGTGTGTATTTTGTAATTTGTGGATGACTGACAATGGAGACATTTTGAGCTGTGCTTCATGCTCTTCCAGATAACACAGAGATGAACTAGGAGTCCTGTTATGTCTGTTGGATTGCCCATTGCTACACGTGGTAAGCAAAGTGGACAGTGAATGCACACAAGTGTTGTGGGTACATCTGCTGTGCAGATGACACCGGAGATACTGTCACATTCATGCTCTTAGTTGGCACACAGGGGAGGTTGTGGATTTTTGAATGTGAGGCCCAGCTGTAGTTGTGTTTTGCAAGGTTCATGCTGCATGTGCTAAGCTATCTTAAATAAGGTTAGAGGTAAGAGAGTCTAGTGTTTCCAATTTTGAAATGGAGTTGAGACTCAAACGTAATGGGGGCAGGAAACATTTAGTGAATGTCAGAGAGTGTAAGGTATGAGTTAAGTGTAGGAGACGTGAAGTATTCACATTGTCCCAGCATGAGTGGTTTTACATACGGGGTGTGAATCAGAGTATGTGAGTTTGTTAGACTGATTAAATCCTGTGCAAGGTATGCTAGGAATAGGTAGATGTGATAGGGGTATGACCAGGTAGACAAGGCTGGATTCTGGCAGGAGATGAGAGCTGTAGTCTGTGGCACTACGGTGAGAGATGTCTGTAAGAGGGCAGTTTCAATGAGTGAGGATAGTTGTTAATGTGCATAAGTCACTGGGGGTATGGAGCATGGAAGTCATATGTGGATGTGACAGGGCCACAGTGAGACAAGGTTAAACTTGTCATTTCTAACAAAGTGAATACGTGTATGTAAAGGGTATACACAAATTGTGTAATTTAGGGTGCTGAATGGTGAAATGTGTGGTGTTGTACAGTTGATGTATGTTGTGTTTGAATCTGTGGATGCATTTGTTTTAGAAATCCATAGAACTTCAGCAGAGTAGGGTGGGACATATTCATTGAGCAATGTAAGTGTCTTGTGAGATGTGGTGATGTGTTAAGTGAGCATTTCATAGTGGGCTGTGATGCTGCACATTGTGATATGAGTGCAGTCCAAGACATTACTGAGGGTGCAACTGGTGATGAGAGTGGTCCATTTGACATCTTACGTTGGACGTCTGCTGAGAAGGTGATGAGCACAGTACATTGTGTACATGTCATGTATGTGAGAGGTGTTGTGTACATAGTGATGAAGAGTGGTGCTGTGAATGTAGGTGTGGATGTAAGAAGGGCAGCACCAGTGTGAGATTATAAGAATTGGATTGGAAGACTTTGAGTACAAGGCTGGAGCTTGTGGGGCAGACATGCTTTTCCATCTAGCAGCACCAGAGGGGGCTTATGACGTGCTTGTGTGTGTATGATAGTTTTGAGAGATGCGCATGTACTTTGAGTTGGATGTGAGAGGGGTCATACCCGCACAAGTAGAGTTCATGCAGCCCATGAGGTAATGTTGATATGTACTTATGTGTAGATTATGTGTATGTAAGTAGGCAAAACTAGTAGCCAGAGTAAATATGAAGATGTGGAATGTGTTTGCTGCAGCTTGCTGTCTGCCAATGAATGTTCATGACAGATTGTTGTAATGGCCGCTTTGAGTACACTGGCATATGCAAAACTATTGGCATCACAGGACAACTTGCCTCCACCTAGCCTTGCCTTGTCTGAGTTGTGTGTGTGCATAAGTGGGAAGCTACCATTTGTAGGTCGTTGTAGTCACTGATTGTCATTTTTTCCCTTGGTTACTGCCCTGGGATGGAGGTGGTGATTGCTTATATTGTAATGTCATGATGCCAGAACATTGGATAGCAGTCCATTGCTTAGAGGGCTATAGCCCCCTCAAGTAAAAAGTCAAGGATGTGTGTTTTTGTGCCACCTGGGGTCAGACTACTCCAGAAACGCATCCCCACACTTCCCAATAGACTACACATGCATGGGTATTATTGGCAATCTGACTTTGAATGTCTGAGGTATGGGGACACCAAGGGAGATGGACTCATTGTGATGCTATCTCTGGTTGTGGTGGGGAAAACACATTGCACTGTAAGCAAACACACATGTGACACTGGAACTTTACACCCAGTTCCATAAGTGTTTGCATTGACAATATTTCTGAACCTCTAATCTGGTTTGGCAAGATTAGCCCTTCTGTGTGTCCATGGGGGCTCCCATTTTGCCCATTAAACACTGCCCTAGAGTGTGAGGGCAATATGTATTTGTTGAAGGTCTCCTTGACTTTTTTTATAGATTTTGAGACAGTGTTTCAGTGCCAAATGTGGACAAAGCAGACTTAATTCTACACATATCCCTCTTCCTCACAAGATGTACCCATATCCCCTGGCTTGAGGATGGCTATGTCGATTGTGTTGGAGAGCCACAGATTGAGCCACCCCCGGCATCCTCTCCAGTGGTGGCAGCTTATCTTACACAATAGGCTGTGCACTAGACCCTCCAACACTGTTGGTGGATCCTATGTCCTGAGACTCATGCGTACTCCTACTACTCTGCAGGACACAATCTGCACATTCAAATTGGGATTATTATTTTGCGGCACACACTACAGCCTGTGGAGCTAAATGCAGAATTGCTGTGAATGACATTCTCCGAAGATGACCGTGTACACATACAGATCGGGAGCAACGCCCCCAAGCCACACATGGTGACTGTATCCTACATTGTTGTTGGCCCATGCTTCTTTCAAAACCAAGATGGATTTTGTCTACAAATATTTTAATGATGACTGTGACACAACCACTTTTAGGTTGTTGTAGTGGGAGGCATTAAAATCAGTACTGAGTGACTGGGTCTCAAGACTAGTGTGTGGTCTGGGCCAATATCCTCTGGGCTTTACTGTACACAGAGGCATCACAATGTCATACTTTTGTGAGTACATTGTAGTTCTGTTGCCCTGCGAAGTTTCAGTGTGTGTTGTGGTGGACTCATGCATTGACTTTGTGATACATACATATGCAGGGTTATGCAATTCCTGTCCCACCGTCAAATGTGTGTTTCTCATAGTATTTAGCGGGCTGAGGGTACCTACCTGATGATGACATTCCCTCATTGAACATACACAACATGCTATGGATGCATGGTCCGATTGGGATCAGAATGATGCTTGGGCACTCTGATAGCAACTGCCATACATTCCATGATCATCTCTTTCATTGTAGCCTATGTGCTTTTACGTGTCAAGGGAGGTTTCACAAAGGCACACTGCTGCTGATCAAGGGGCTGAGGGGTAGGTTACACTGGCCAAATGAGACTTGCCTCCCTGCAAGGCCCCTACAAACAACGCAACCTTTCTGCACCTGCCATGACCTGAAAGTGATGGGCGGGTGGGGGAGATGACACTGCTTCTGTCAAGGCATGCGAGGGAGGGTGCCTAGGTGAGTATGCTCAGAAGGCTGGCCACCAGCCTCAATTTGCGGCACAGCTGGTGGGTGGACAGCATACTAGCGCCTTGTTACAGTGGCCTGGTGGGGACTGTGCAAGTGAGTCAGTCTCTTGGTGTGGTTTACAAAATCCCCAAAACCATGGCCCACAGGTGACCCTGGTGCATTGACCCATCTACCAATGCCCAATTGCCCGCATAGCCAATCCAAGCCTATACAGAACACTTTCTGATCAAACTCTACACCCATAGGGCTTTATGGGCTTCAGACCCCCGTTGTGTGTGTCCGCCCAGGCTGAGACAGCTTCCACACACACACATACAGTCCTTGAGCTGCTGTGGGTGGCTGGTCTGTCATGTTTGCACATCAGCACCTGAGTATTTCACAGGTTTTTACGGGACCATTTAGTAGATGATGAGGCTTTGTTTGTTTTTCAACAGTCCCTAGAGCACCAGCATCTCCACTATGCCCATTCCTCAAAGTTTCCAGTTACTTTTGCTACCACAGTGTGAGAGTGCATTTCCTGCAAAGTGGCCATTGGCTTTGTTTTTTGGGAAATTTCTGCAACTTGTACTCCAACTGTAGGTATTGAGGCACTTTGCATGAGCACTAGTTACATTAGCCTCCCCCAAGCCCCAAAATTGGCCTTACATTGCTGTGGGTATTAGCCCCCAAACCACAAAATTGGCTCTACATTGCTGGGAGTATTAGCTATTAGCCCCCCCAGCCCCAAAATTGGCCTTACATTGCTGTGGGTATTAGCCCCCTAAACCCAAAAATTGGCTCTACATTAATTGGGGGTATTAGCCCCCCAACGCCCAAAATTGTCTCTACCTTGCTGGGGGTATTAGCCCCCAACCCACAAAATTGGCCCTACATTGCTGGGGGTATTAGCCCCAACCCCCAAAAATGCCTCTACATTGCTGGGGCTATTAGCCCCTCAACCCCCAAAATTGGCTCTACATTGCTGGGGGTATTTGCCCCCCAACCTCCAAAATTGGCTCTACATTGCTGGATGTCTTTTCTCCCCTAAAATTCTCTTTAATTTTGCACCTGCTTCTCTTATGGTGTCTTTCACAGGGTAGTTACGTTATTCTGTAGGTGTAGGTGTCTAACTTACCATCTGGGATGACCGCGTCGATTGGGGTTGTAGTATTCTTCGTAGAAGTAGAGTAGAGGGATGACATGTGTGATAGGATGCATAGCTGCACAGTCTCGGTCACAGGAATCGTGTTTTGGCGCGAATCAGGGCTGAAATACTCCCCTTCCGACCGCTCTGACGTGTTGGTCGTGGCAACCAATTCGGCGCATGGGAAGTACGCATCATACTTGAGCGGGAGGATTCGGACTGGGAAGTGCCTCCGGACAACTCCATTCTGCGTTTCTGGAGACTTCTCGTTAGGAAAATCCAGTCTGATTTGGGAGTGACCGAGTCGTTCGGTAAGTAAAGGGTTTTGGGCATCGTAGTGCGTCGTTTGACGCACTAAGTGAGTCGGTCAGAAGGTTCGACTCCTGACGGCTCTGGGATGGCCTTCCTGAAGACATCGTAATCAGGCCCATAGTCTAAAAAAAAGAAAATGTCTATTTAACTGTATATAAATAAAAAACATTTATTAATAACTATTTTTATATATTCCTTTACTTACTGTAAATGAAGACATAGGGCCTCATTATGATGCTGACAGCCCGTTGGTGGTGGTCCGACCGCCTACAGCCCTTCAGTCCGACCACCGTATTATGATACTGGCGGTCGGACCCACAGCACAGCTGTCGGGTGCAACACCGCCGCCTCCTCCAGGATCATAGATCCAGCTGGTGCGGCAGTCGGAGGAGTGTCCCAAAATGGTGGCGGTTCAGAGGGAGACACCGCTGTCGTAATTACAGTTTCCCTTTCCGACAGCCTTTTCATGGCAGGAACTCCGCCATGAAAAGTTTGTCAGAAAAGGATTGCAGGCAGGGCCGGCTCTAGGGCGGTGCGACCGGTGCCACGGCACCGGGTGCTGGCTTCCTGGGGGCGCCGTGTTTGCAAGTTTATTATGTTTTTAAAGCACCTGTGGCAGCGTTCCCTTCCTCGGCAATTACCAGACCTCACAAAAATGTCAAGATAACTCCTGTGATTAATGTCCTTCCTGGAGAGAGATCAGAGTTTTGTATAGTTGAGGTTTTGACTTATGTGAAGTTAGCGCAGAGGGTTAATATGCCTGCTGCAAAGAACATGTACCAAGTAGATTACAGAGTGCATATAATGTATACAGATCAGCAGGTTACTGCTTTTAAAAGAGACATCCTTTTGTAACTTGCAATTCATAACAAAGTCCTAATATAGAACACTGAGCTATTAACTTTCATCATAGAACTGCATACACACTGCAAAGTATACATTAGAACATTGATTAATGTTGCAAAAAGGGTTAATTTAGCTAGAAATCGATTCTTATTATTAAAGAAAACTCTCAACTATGCTGTTTCTTTTTCGACTCTGAGTTTGTGCTTCTCCTGACCAAGCACTCTTAAACTATACTGCCTACCAGTATGGATGACATGTGACTCCTACACTTTTAGTCCTTTGGCTTATGTAACATTTCCTATACACTGATTTACACACGTATGATTGATTATCTCTGTGTAATGTGTGTGTGATGCAAAGTACTCTGACACCCTACACTGGTATGAGTGGCACTATATAACTAATTCAATGCATCTGTGAGAGACTTGGTCACTGTTAAAGGGTGCTAGTGAGAGAATCCGTGGTGGAGGTGGTCATTGGGGGGGAGGGCGCCAACAAACATTGTTGCACAGGGCGCCACCAGCGCTAAAGCCGGCCCTGATTGCAGGAACCCAAACAGGGCATCTGACTGTCGTAGGCTAATGAAAAGTGCCCCCACTTTCCTTCGTGCACCATTTGCCATGCATGACATGGTGCATGGCACAAGGTGCACGGACATGCAGAAGGTGCTACATGGCGGTGGCATGTGCTGCGGACCTTTTCCATGGCCGCAGCATGCCTCCGCCAGAGTACCGAAGGCATTCCAACCACCAGCCCAGCGGTCAAACCAAAATACAGCGGTCAGAACGCCGCATGCTCTTTGGGCAGTCTCCTGACTGCCGCAATAGCGGCTGGTGTTCCAACCGCCCGTCATCCTAATGTAGCCCATAATGACAGAAGGTGCAAAATTTATAACACCACAGAAGGGGAACCTTTTACTGTCAAGAAAATGCTTTTACTCAATATAGTAATTGGAAATGTACCGAATACTATTCTAATTCATGTTATGGGAGGGCAACTACCAGAGAGACTGCAGTAATTAATGTAAAAAAGTGTAACTACCCTCCCAATGTAACAGAAGTAGAAGTGAGAGAAGTATTAGAAATTATAAGGGTAGCAAGAACTAGTTCTCAAGAACCCACAGCACAAATACTTAAAGATATACTACCCCCGTACCAGAACACATAACAGGCCATTTACCACCAATATCCACCTTAAAACGCCTTATAGCTTGTATTAAATGGGCCACCAGTGAAACCCGAACTGCTCTGAAAATATTCAGAGAGATAGGCATCCCACCACAACTTACAATAACCCACAGAAAGGTCGAATTCCTATTATATGACAATAAAAAACATGAAAAATGTATACTTATAATTGCTACCCCTACAAACTTATTCAAACTAGCCCAATGTTAAACTTTGACGATGGATGGCACATTTAAAATGTGTCCCAAACCATTCCATCAATATACCTTTTGTGTATGCATTCCTCCCAAACAAAGAAGGCAGTACCTAGATGGAACTGCTAAAGCATATTAAGCAACTGACAAACAACTACTCTCCCCAGAAAATTATTATTGGCTTCAAGCAAATTATGATCCAATCTATACTAAACATATACCCTGATACAGCCATACAGGGACATTACAATCACTTTAATCAAAGTATATGACGTCACCTACAAAAATCAGCACTAGGGGCCAGATTACGACTACGGTGGTTCACAGTAGCCATGTTGGCAATGCGGGCATATTAGCACCAGCGGTCCGACCACCCTTTTATACCTTGGGCGGTCGGACTGCCATTGCACCGCTTCAACTGCTAGGGATCAGAGATCCCTTGCGGTGGTGCTGTGGTCTTGTGGCTGCAACGTGCTTGGTGGGATCATCGCGTTCCCGCCAAGCCCATTATGAGTTTTCTCTCTGCCACGGTTTTCATGGCAGTTTCTATTCCATATAAACCGTGGCAGGGAGGAAACAAATGGGGCCCTACAGGGTTCCCTGTTGCCTTAGGGCCAGGGAGTGCATGCATCGGGGCAAATATTGTGCCCCCCTGTGTGCATGTACCCCAGTACGGCATGGACTGCACCAATCCATGCTATGCAGATACTGCCTTTGACATTCCCATTTCATAGGCACCGCCATTAAACCACCAAAGAACAGCCAGCCAGTGACTGTAAAAGTCGTAATCTGGCCAGCAGTTTGCATACGGCTTTTGCTGTGTGGGAGCGGGGTGGCAGTTTGGCGGTCTCGCTCCCACACTGCCAAAGTCATAATCGGGCCCTAAGTGTGCAATACACCACACACAGCCAATTTGCCTTTGAAATAAAAAACTTATTGCACATGCGTACGTCCCTGTAACAGAAGTAGCCAAGCATTACAACATCCTATTTAAAGTTACTTTTACCAAAATAATGAAGACAAACTGGCTCTCCTAATGGACTACTTCGAGGACACATGGGTAGGCAGAGTACATAGGTTAGGACACAGATGCCAGCCAAAATTACACACACCATGGTGTAGTTTTCTATGACAGCCTTGGCACAGGAGGCAAAAACAAACAATGCAGTGGAAGGATGGCATAATGCCTTTCAATCCCCACTAGGCAGAACTCAACCTATGTTAAACAAATTACTCGAAGCCTTACAAAAAGATCAAAGCTATCAAGAACTTAGGGGCTCATTACGATGGCGGGCGGAAGCACAACCGCCGTGCTGGCGGATGCAAAAACCACCAGTTACCGCCGGCACGCAGCAGTCCACACGCCCGCCCAATTACGATGCGAAAAGCAGGCCAAACACCGCCGGCAAGCCAGCAACACCGTCCGCCATCAAAGTGCGCCCGCACACGTAGCGGCGCAGCACAACTGACACACACCGTCCGACGAAACACGTCCCGCCCGGCGCATAAATTACGATGCCGCAAACAAACGGCTCCCACGGCAAAGAGACACCGCACGTGAAAGAGAGGCGGAAACACGGACGCAGAGCACGGACAACGAAGAAGCGGCACCCCGGGCATGAATCCAGCACTGCAGGCCCTTCCCATGCTTCTGCTGATGCACCACCAAGGACGCAACGTACCGCGGAGACGCAGGTAGGCACACACACAACAAGTGCACGCAAACAGCGCACACAGTGCAAGGGCGGAAAAAGCGGACAACCCCTCACCAGCGCGTGCACACTACACATCCACCATTGCATCCACATATGACACACAGGCCAAATCCTAACATCGCGGAACACATGTGTACACACCACCTGGGACTAGGAACCAACCACCCCGTCACGGCCACAAAGCGCCGATGACGCCGCCACACATGCGCACAACGCAGAGGCCAACCGCAGCGCCATGCATGCGTCGCACACAGACACAGGGACACAACCAAGCAGCACACACATCAGCCCCACCCCGAACGCACATGACACGTGACAGGCCGGCCACAGACATGTCCCCAACGCCCAATTCACGGACAACACCCAACGCCACACAACCGACGCACACATGTCAGTGAAGTCACGCAACAGCAGGACACACCCCAGTGTAACAAACATGGCGAAGCACACAGCGGCGACAACACCAACTAGGAGAAGCAGGGCTCCTTCGGGAAGAGGAACGCCAGTACCACACTGAAAAACCCATACCACCCTGCACATATGAACAAGACACATGAAACGGAACACCAAAGAGCCCGGGGACCGACAACAGGTGGCCCAAGAATAACATCCACACACAAGGCCCAACGCAGAGCGGAAAGGCAGCCTGCCGCCCACACAAGGGAGAGCAGACAGCACTGAATGACCTTCCATTCCAACACCGAAACCACAGCCCTACGACAGAAGCCGGTGAATACAGCCATTGTCCAAGAATAGACCAACACAGGCATGCCGAGGAGACCGACCACAGGGCAGATAGCGCATATCACAGAAGCACACAACGGACGGGGAAGAAAGAAGAAAACACTCCCCATGTCGGCCACATGCAAGTTAATTGGAAGGAGTCACACAGCACTGACCTTGAACTGTCTGAGAAGCATGTGGGAAGAGGGCCCGTGTCCTCCAAACAAGCCAACAGAACACAAGTCCTGTCTCCCCACGACTACACAGAGCTCACAGCAACCCCGGAGCGTGCACATTGCAGACTGCACACACAGCCGGAGCACGCCACCTCTACGAACCGCTGCGAAATGGCAACCGCAACACACCTACCCAACTACGCCCGAACAGCTCAAGCTGTACCAAACCAACACGATACATACATTGGGATGCGATCTCCTGTCCCTGCTGAACGTAAGTTACCGACTGACTTACCGCATCACATTGTTCAGCTGCGTCATGCCCGTCTTCTACTGTCGGAGGTGTCCCTACCAGCATCCCGTCGAGATATGCCTCTCCAACCCGGCATGTCTGAAGGCGGACCTGCTACCACTACTCCTCCCTCTGGACGCACACGACAGGGCCTGCTCTGCCTATGGGGGCATGGCGTATGTGGCCAACATCGCACGCGCACTGAAATGGAACCACTGTGCCTCCACACGACGGATCATCGAGAACAGCTACATCGAATGTCACCCAGCATGCCCCATCATGGTCCTCCAAGGGACAACCTACGAACAACACCTTGACAGCCACCATCCGCTTCATTGGCTGGCAAACATGTACACCACCAATGACATGGAAGCCCTGCTGGACGGCATCGCATACCTGACAACCTGTAAATACGTCGGACCACAACGCAGGTTCCCCGAGTGACCTATGAAGTCCAACCCCGCACCCATGCTCAGCTTCCGCACGGACTGGCCAGTCACCACCACAACAGCCATACCAAACGACCGGCAACTGTAACCACACCATCAACGACATCGCCATGACATCGGATATGACCGGGACATGCACACTGTTCCCCATCACATCCAGGAACACCGCATGCATCGTGGGAGGCAGTGGCATGGGCTCTGTGCATCGCACCCACATGGACGGAACTGCACGAACAACCAGGACACGACATGGATCCAGCGCACATGGACACACACACCGCTCAGTGGACATGAATAGGTCGCCTGGAGTCTGTGGGTGCTGCACCCCTCCCACCCCGCCCCGGGAATCCCATACCAGGACCTTTGCATGGACGACAAGTGCATACAACAACAACACGACCCCAGTGACTGTGACATGTCCAGTAACCACCACAGTGCAACAACAAGTGGCACGCCGCTGCATGCACGCAAGCACATGCCCTGATGTCATCTCACATGCACGCGTGCATGAGGAACAACCGCAGCAAACCTGTCACATGGAACTGAGATGGACTGTGCCCATGATGCCGAGCGGTCTGGTAGGCTACATGTATACCGTCTGTGTCAAAGTCCGCAGCTATACGTAAATGTACATTAGCACAGCCTTGGCCAAGCAGATGTAACCCCACACCCTATCCCATTTGTAATCATGCTCAGTATATCCTCAACATGTATTCCGCTGCCAGTAGTGTCCACTATACTGCATCACAGAGGACAGAAGACTCAATATAATGTTTGAAACCAGAACTGTCTCCGCTGACTCATTTCACAAGTACGAATGAGAGAGGATGAGAGTATGTGAAGTACACGGCAGTCGTGACATGACCATGTGGTCCACTGGTATTGGATGTCAACGCAAATGAGTAGCACTACTGTGGAAGACACACATGTGTCGTGTGAAGTCGTATGGACGCAGTGCTCAGGTGGGTGGGTGCGACGGGTAGATGCGCACATGCCAAGTTGGAGCACGCCGTGTTGGGAGGGGTCATGAACAGTACACCACCGCTTCCCTGGGCATTGTGAGAGGACACCTGTCGGGGGAGTGAACACGTGTGTGCACAGCAGCCGGGCACACGTACAAAGCGGTACCAGGCGCACCTCAGCCCACCCTCTGTGGACAAGCTGGATCCTGTTGTGCGCCCGCCATGCCCCTTGACAAGGCACACACAGCCCCAGTCGACCAGGTGTAACCCCAACATAGTCAATCCGCACAGGCGATACAGGGCACGGGATGGCAGTGGAGCATGGTGTGTGAGAGGTCTCCTCGCGCTCCTCCTGGTCATATCACGCAGGCAATAGAACCTCAACGTCTAGCATGGCACAAGTTAAATGGAAGTGTAGGGGACGCACCACAGCACGAGCAGCACTGACGTCACGGGAGGTGGCTCGCACCATCCCATCCATTGCCCATCATACCAACCACGACACATGCCATTGCGACTAAGTGCAAGCGCGTGCGCCACCACCCCCGAGCCCTCCCCAGAGAGGCCAAAGAGTGAATGTGTAGGCCAACAGCCACAGACGGACGCGGCCTGGCCGCAAGGGCAGCCACAGCCACTGGGTGTCGCAGGTGGCGGATCCGGAAGGCGAAGACTGTGATGCATAGTCCATGCAGGCCGGGTCTCCATTTGGGGCACCACGCAGGTGGACGGCGTCCCGCCACACATCATACCCTGAGACAGCCCACTCGTGCAACTGGACCCACACATACACTCCTTGCCCTCTCTGGTGCGAGCTTGGGGCTGCCTGTGCAAGTGCTAGCCTCGCAGGTGAGCATGCATATTGGGGGCGAGGGGAGGACATGAGGGCTGGGGCGAAGATGACTGTATCACTGTCAGTTAGTACAAGGGATGACCCAGATGTGGAAAGGAAGAGACGTGTCCCGTGTGTACTGCAAATAGTCGCCAATCCAACTACCCCCCATGTCCGGAATGTAAGCCCGCACCTAGGCCCGCCCATCCGCCACATCGAACATACCACCAGCACGACAACCTTCCCATTCGAAACACTGACTGGGGGTGGCGACCAGTGAACAATCATGTGTAGCCTACCCACGCGTACATGTGGGCCCTCCATGATCCATGTCACCTGCGGCAAAGACATGACATGCGCAATGAGGGAAGTGAGGAGAGCTGCCCGCCCCACGCGCAGAAGGTGCATCAGCTCCACAGACCCAGCAGCGAGTCCAGCAGGGGTCACATGTGCAGGGGCAGCTGTGCCTGGTGTGAAGGCACATGCATATAGACAGCACATCGACCAATGTGTAGTCTGCCCACATCCACAGTCCATCATCATGCGGACATAGGAATTGAACACAGGGCAACACATCTTAGTTGGTGCACCCACTGTGACCAACAATGCGCAATCATCGACGTACCCGCCCTGTGCATGGCCCCCACCCAACGGAGGCACATCCAGTGCCACCATCCCACACACACAAGCCTTCCACGGAACATGCTGTGTCCAATGGTCAGTACAGAGTCAGCGCCCATCTGGTGGATCCTGAACAGGAGACACATGCACACACATGCCAGCTCCCACTATGTACGTCTGCCACCTGGCACGTGCAATGTAACCTCTCACCTGTGACGTGTGACTGCAAGCACACAGCCGTCTTGGCATGGGGCTGTCAATGTGGACACCAGTCAATGTTTCGGGAGCTGTGATCCGTACAGTGCTGTACATAGGGTGCAGTGCTGACACCTACTACTGTCTCATATCCCCTCGTGCCACAGGTCCCACTTGTATTGGCCGCTCAGCCCGTGCCCACATCGTCGTCTGTCGTGTGCCATACTCATCCAGCCTCGGAAGCAGTTCCATGCTCAGCAGACACTCATGTTGCCGTGGCGTTGCCGCTTGACGAATATGCAGTCAGTCCCCATCAGCACGCCCCGCAAGTCATTGGGGCCTAGATCCCCATGTGCATGCACATGGCAGTGGTATGTCTCACTTGCCATTGCCATTGTTGGGAGACCTGTGTAAGTGTATTGTGGCCGTGCCGTCCCAGCTTGACAGCTGGGCTGTGGCTCATGTGCTTGCTCAGTCATGTCAGTGATGTGTATGCGAAATTGCTATGTGCCGTGTTGCTTTGACATGTGTCCTCTGCCATTTAACCCAGGTGGAGACCGAACATTGACTGCCCATACCAATTGCTGGCGGACATGGACGATACAGAGGTAATCAGGAAGTTTCGGCTGGACAGGCCAACTCTGCATCGACTGTGTGCCATGTTAGAGCCCCATCTCCGTCCCCGCAGGGTGTATCCGACTGCTGTCACCCCCACGGCTAAGGTGATGGCCGCCATGCATTTCTTCGCCACTGGGTCATTCCAGCACACAGTGGGCAGTGGAGGAGGGATGTCCCAGCCCATGTTCAGCAAGGTGCTGAGGGATGTACTGGCAGCCATGATGCTGTACCGGAACAGGTACATCAGATTCCCCAGGGCTCGTGAATTGGCGGCAGTGAAGGGTGCATTCTATGCCCTTGGCAGAATCCCACACGTCGTGGGAGCCATTGACTGCACTCATGTTGGCCTTGTTCAACCACAGGCCACTGAGCACCTGTACCGCAACAGGAAGCACACGCACTCCCTGAATGTGCAAGTGGTGTGCCTTGCGGACATGGTGATCACCCACGTGTGTGCCAAGTTTCCAGGCTCGGCCCATGACGCACACATAATGCGCAACAGCATCTTGCCACGACTGATGGCCAATCTGCAACAGGATCGTGCCTGTATTGTCGGTGAGTATGTGGAGTGGTGTAGCGTGCTGGTTGTGCGATGCTGTCCCCTGTCCAGTTGGAATTGCAACGGTTCTCTGTGTCCCTCACACCCAGGTGACTCTGCGTATCCGAATGGGGCATGGCTGCTCAGTCCATTGAGGAATCCTCGCACCCCAGCAGACGATCGCTACAATGAGGCACATGGGAGGACCAGACGTGTGGTCGAGCGTACCTTTGGCCTCCTCAAGTCCAGGTTCAGGTGCCTGGACCGCACCGGGGGTGCACTGGCGTACTCCCCACAGAAGGTGTGCCAGATAGTGGTGGCGTGCTGCATGCTGCACAATCTGGCCATTCGGAAGCAGATCCCCCTCATTGTGGATGACGGAGATCAACCAGGGCCCCAGCCCGCAGACCAGGACAGCTCGAGTGAGGTGGACAGCGGAGAGGAGGAAGCTGGGAATGTGCGCCAGCAGCTCATCGCCCGCTACTTCACTTGACGGTGAGTGTCCATGTACGACGGATGATGTGTCTGTATCTGTGCAGGTGTGTGTGTGCTGTGTCAGGGTGGCCGTATGTTCACTGCGTGCAGTGTGTCAACGCTCCATGGCCAGGGTAGTATGCCACTGTTGGTGACTGTGGCATTGTGCCCTATTACTCTGTGCGATGTGTGTACATTGCTTGTAGTTGTTGACATGTACTGTGTGATGGGTGTGTGACACACTCATTGAATGTGCTCCTGTTCTGTCTCCCACCCCTAGGTCCCTACAGGCCCTCCGGATTCCATTGCCATGCCACGCATCAGGTGCCTTTCCGCCCAAGGTGGCCGTTGTATTCCGTACAAATAAAACACAGGGCACAAACAGCAGTTAGTGAAAAAGGTGCATTTATTACAAACTGTGACATGTGATTGTGTGTAAGGTGATGACAAAAGTGGTGCGTGCAGTGACAATGAGCTGTCGGTCATGGCTGCGTGATGATCAGGGTGTACCCACTGGTTCTATGTCCATAGTCCAACACACACATGCCATCCAGCTGGCTGTGTGGAGTGGGATCGTAGAGCAAGTCAATGCAGTGGCTGGTCAAGGAAGGCTGGCGGAAGGCTGGCTGGCTGCCTCACTTGCGACTGGAGCGTGCGAAGTCCTCCCGGGAGATCTGTTTCCTCTTCGGACGGCCCCTTCCACGCTTGGGAGGGGGTGTGTGGTGGCGACCTGCTGGTGGTGGGTGAGGTGTGCTCACTGGCTGTGGACGCAGGGGAAGTGGACACTGCTGCCCGAGCCTGCGCCCTAGCAGGTGGTGGCGGAGGTGGTGTTGCTGGCCTTGCCTGTGACCCCACCGCCACCACCAGCTGGCCCATGAGGTCCACGAGTTGGTCCATACGGGACACGAATTGGCCCATATGGGCGTCCATGGACCTCAGCACCCCCAGCACCTCCCGCGTGTCAGTAGCAGACCTGGCCCATTGTCCTTGGGCCTCTTCATAGGCCCCAAGGACTCTGGCCATTTGAGGCAGGGCATGGCTCCCAGGGGAGGCTGGCGTTTCCCTGACCCTGCTCCTCCTACCAGTCCTGCTGCCACCGGCCTGCCCACTAGCCACATTGCACACCACGGTCCTCGCTGTGGCTCCCAGGGTGGATCCAGTCGGCCGGGCCACCACCTGCGCTGGGGCTGGTGCCAGCGAAGACGTGGTGGTGGTGGAGGCGGTGGTGGTCGGTGCGGCGATGGTGGCGGTTGCGGCAGTGGTAGTGGCCGCAATGACCGTGGGTGTGGCCGCAACGACAGTGGCAGCAGGGGACTGGGACTGTTCAGCATCCCTGGATGATGGGTTGGTGGGTAGGAGGGGTCCTGGGGAGCGGCTGGGCCCTGCCACGCCAGATGGGCCAGCTTGGTGGTCCGTGTCCGAAGAGGAGGACAGATCCTCCAGATCCGTGTGTCCTCGTTGGGGGCTTGTGGGCTGGCTGTGCTGGCTGCTGTCTCCATCCCCAGCATCCAGCAGTTCGTCACCTGTGGAGAGAATGAGATTTGTTATTGTGTTGCACCTGGCGAAGTATGTATTAGTCGTCTGACATTGGCAGTTCGTGCAATCTCGTACATGGGTTTCCCGGAGGCGAGTGTGTGGCTGTGGCATCTGTAGTTGTGTGTGCTAGGCAATGGGACTGTGTGCTGTGCACATGTGGCATGGGACGGATTGGCCATGCCGATGGGTGTGTTGCTGTGCCCCTACTCATTGTGACTCTGGTGTATGCGGGCTCCTGGCCCATCCTGGGTCTGGTTTGTACTTTGCTTTTGGGGTTCATATGGAACGCTTAGGCACCCATATGGCAACATGGGGGCCATGCCCCAGATTCGCATTTGGGAGGGGATATGCTTTTGGGGTTCAAATGGAATGCTTAGGAACGCATATGGCAACATGGGGGCCATGCCCCAGATTCGCATTTGGGAGGGGATATGCTTTTGGGGTTCAAATGGAACGCTTAGGAACGCATATGGCAACATGGGGGCCATGCCCCAGATTCGCATTTGGGAGGGGATATGCTTTTGGGGTTCAAATTGAACGCTTAGGAACGCATATGGCAACATGGGGCCATGCCCCAGATTCGCATTTGGGAGGGGATATGCTTTTGGGGTTCAAATGGAATGCTTAGGAACGCATATGGCAACATGGGGGCCATGCCCCAGATTCGCATTTGGGAGGGGATATGCTTTTGGGGTTCAAATGGAACGCTTAGGAACGCATATGGCAACATGGGGGCCATGCCCCAGATTCGCATTTGGGAGGGGATATGCTTTTGGGGTTCAAATGGAACGCTTTAGGAACGCATATGGCAACATGGGGGCCATGCCCCAGATTCGCATTTGGGAGGGGATATGCTTTTGGGGTTCAAATGGAACGCTTAGGAACGCATATGGCAACATGGGGGCCATGCCCCAGATTCGCGTTTGGGAGGGGATATGCTTTTGGGGTACATGCTGTGAGCCATGGGTGCCGAACGTGACATGTGTTGTGGCAGCATGACAGTGCATGGTCTGAGGTGTGTGCATGCCTGACATGCCCTGCATATTTGCTGTCTGTTGTGGTTACTGGACATGGCATTGGACGCATCGTTATGAGTGAGTGATAGTTGTGTGCCAGCCAACGTATTGCAGTTGTCCCATCTCCTTGGTGTGCGTGCTGCCCTGTGCCATGTGCATCACTGCAGTGCTCGGGGGGTGTGGCCCATGTTGTGTGTTGTTGCTCACAGTGTGTCGTGCGCTTAATTGACTTCTGGCACATGGTTGGTCATGGGCATGTGTCTTAGCGTGACTGCTGTATGTGTGGCAGCTGTGCGGATGACATGCCTTTCATGAGACTGGGGCTGACGGATGGGATGGATGGTATGTTGTATGTGCATGGTGTGTCTGTGAGTTTGATGGGTTCAGTGGTGTTCGTGTGCATTTCTGTTGTTCCGCTCTGTTGCGTCTAGTGTTGTTTGTCTTACATAGGCGTAGTTGTGGGGTGTGGGGTTGACAGGCAGTGGGGGCTACATGGACAGGACTTCAATGGTGTTTCGGTTGTGTGTGATGAGTTGCACAGTGGCTGCCGTGTGGGACTATATTCAGTGTGGCTTGTGCATGCAGACGTGGCTCCTTGGGTGTTGCTATGTCTGTGATGGGTCATGTGGGGTGTGAGTCTGTTGTTCATGTCCGTGTGCACATTGTTCACTTGTTCGTGACGGTGGGCGGTGCTGCGTGTTCGTCTGCTACGTGACATGTCCCATGTGTTGGTGGTGTTATGGTCCTCATGCCTCCAGTAATCCAGCCCTGTCCAGTTTCCCACCTGCAAGTTGTTCGTGCGTGCACTGTACTGGATGCCACATGGCTCTAAGCGGGGGTGCTCCATGTTGCAGGTCTGTGGGGGTGGGGGGTGTAGTGGGTCGTGGGGTGGCTGTACACCCACTGACACCGATTGCTGTGGACCGTGATGTCTGCCTTTCGGCTGTCGTTGTGCACTGCGGTGGCTGACACGTGGCTGTGGGGTGTGGGGGATGCTCCTCCTTGCTGTGCTGTGGGACTGGGGCCTGGTGTGTGTTGTACTTGGGCTGTCCACCGTCCCACCCACTGCACTTTGTGTTCCTGCCACTTACCTGTTACTTGTCGGGTAGTGCAGCTGTGGCGGACACATGGGTGTGGTGGGTGCTCGTTGTGGCGCTTCTGGCATATTTGGGGACCTGTTGGTGGTTACGTGGCTGGCTTAGTGTACACATGTCCCCACGCATCTTACAGTTGTTCGGTTTGGGCTGTGTGTGGTAGTGTCTGTTGCATGTGTGTGTGATGTGTTGTGTATTGTGTGCTGGACATGGGGGTGTTTGTCCCTGGGAGCTGTGGCATGGTAGTTGCGCATGTGAGTACATAGCGGTGTGCTGGTATACATTAGTTTGTACTTACCAGCCTCCACTCCCCTGCTAATCCGGCGAGGATCTCCGGATGGATTACGACTCGCACCTTCTCCTCCCACGCTTTGAAGGTCTTAAAGAGCGCGGGATTCCCTCCGCCAGTGACGGCAGCCAGCTCTCTGTTTTTGCCCTCCTTCTTCTTGACCAGGCTCTTTACGTCATTCCAACGTTTGTTTATCTCGACTCTGTTCCTGGGCAGGGTCCCGACTGCATTGACCTGGTCTACGATCCGGTTCCACATTCTGTTTCTGGTGGCTAGTGGTGTGTGCTGGACCATGTTCCCATAGATTTGTGGGTACACCTTGATGATCTCGTCGACCATGACCGTCAGCTCCATGGGCATGAACTTGGGCATCCTTTGTGGTGCCATGGTGTTTGTGGTGCTGGTGCGGTGTGTGTTGTGTAATGTGCAGGGGGTTTGTGGTGCCGGTGTTTGGTGGTGGTGGTGGTGGTTGTGATGTGTGCGTTTCTGTGGTGTGCTGCTGTCCTTGCTGTGTCACTGTGTCCTCTCCTCTCCTCTCTGGTTTGCAATGTAGCAAGGGGTTGTGGTCTGTGGGAGTGCTGCTTTTGTACTCACCTATGTGGGTGTGTCCTCATGGTCTGTTGTTTTCAGGTGTGTTGTGTCTGGGGTTCTGGCCTTTGTATTTTTTGTTTGTCCGGGGGTGTTTTCGGGATGTGTACTGTGCTTGTGTATTTGTGTGTGCCTTGCTGTGTGGACTTGTTGGCCATGTTGTGTGCTATTGGTTTTGTGTGCGGATGGTTTCTGTGCAGGTACGTTGGCGCCATGGCTTCTGCCGTGTCGATTCTCATCGGCGTTGTTTGCGCTGGCGGGCGGTATATTTGTTGTTTTTCCGCGCTCATGGCGGTGCGATCGTAATTTCACGTGCGGTGTGTCGGCCGTGTGGGCGGGCGGTTTTGTGTTGTCGTGCGTGTTTCCGTCCGTGGCGGGCGGTTTGACTCTGACTCGGACGATGGCGGGCGGTATTTTGTGTGGATTTTTCGCCGATGGCGGTTTTCGGTTTGTGTACTCATAATGGCGTGGTCGGTGTTCAGGCGGTGTGTGCGGGCGGATTTTTGCCGCTTCCATGCCTGGCGGATTTATTTACGCCGGGTATCGTAATGGGCCCCTTAGACTAAAACAAACTGTTACAGAAATCTGTCCTAAACTAACCAAACAAACTAGCAAAATGTATGAACATCTGCAATTCAAGATAAAACTATTTGCAAACAGCAAAGGACAAGATTACTTAGAAGTAATAGCCAAATATATCCTCTAAACCACATATAGAATGTCCAGGCATCTAACAAACTAAACCCTAATACACCAAAATAATTTAAACATATTTGTTTTAAATGGTAAATAATATTATGTCAGTGAAAAAATAAATCTACATTTTGTATTATTCACTGGGATAATAAAAATATTAATACTATTATTTAAAAAATATTTACATTTTTTACTACACAAAAACTAACAAACTTCCTACAAATAATTTAAAAAATACATTACACAGATTCTACAAAACAACATAACAAATATATCAACACAACATAATTATGAATATATAACATTTCCCACCCACAGTAAATTAACAAAATTAACTTACGTTTTTGTTGCTGCAGATATCTATCCAAATCCACATAGTCCAAAAGTAATCCACCAAAAAATTGTTTAAAAGTTAGTAAAAAGCCCACAAAAGATGCAGAAATGTAGTGTAAAAAGACCAATCCCTCAAGGCAATCCACAGTCTGTAGGTTCCACTAACAACTTGAAACATTGTTTTAACAATGAACCGCTCTGGGAAACCCGAAAAGCAAGGAAATCTATTTTTTTTTAAATTAGTTTATAAAAAAACGAATTCAGATTTCCTTAAAAAAAAACAGCGTGCCTGACTTCCCTTAGAACCACCCAGGAAAATTAAATCTGCAGAAATGAGATAAAACACCCTCCCATACAAATTATCACAATCCCAAATATATATATAAATATTATTACTGTACACAAAACTAGTCAGCAATACATACACTACACATAACTTACATTAAACAGTGCTTCAATTCCTACAACACATAATAAAACTGCACAACACAAAAAAGCATCCAAAAATTTCAACACACAATTCGCTCACCAACACCACACATATCATATACAGTACTCTCGTACCTTCCTACTTAAGAAATACCTTAAAAATAAGTAAAAATGTACTTACCTTTACCGTTGAACAGCAGCACCCAACTGCAACTTCTTTCTTGTACAAACAACCACAAATAACACCAATACACTACCAAATTTAGTTAGCAGTAGAAAAAAATGGCAACCAAATAAAAGTAATAACAGATTATCTCTTCATAGGAATCAATGGAAAAAATAGTAGAAATATTAGAAAAATGTTTATTTAAAAATGTTAAAATATATAGCTCATCTACAACAATGTTGCAAAAAATAATGGACAAATTGTAGAGCTTATATTAAATAATATAACTTATATAAAAATATTGAATATATATTACAAATATTTATGTTAAATAACAGTATGAAAATGTATATTAATTATGTTTGTGAAAAATATTTAAAAATGTACAATGTCTATAAAATATGAAAATGTATATTACTGAACACATATTCAGAAACATTTGTTCTGTACACCTATTAAAAAGTTTGTTACATAATAAATAAAAACTGACAAATTTTCCTTCGAATAAATATATATATTAAAAATATAAAAAGTTACAATAAGTGTTTTTTTCTTCAAAATAAAAATATAAAACATTATAATCCTCATTACAACATCCAGTGTATCAGTCTGACCGCCGGATTAAGATTCCGGCGGTTTGGAGCAATTTGGGCGGAGAGAAAGAGCCCATCCGGGGGGGGAGGTCATAGCCTAATCCCTACAAAGGAGGCAGTGCCTGCCGAGGCACTGCCATAGGGATTAGGATGTCCTTTTCCCTCTGTGGTCCCACCGCCATGTAGAAGCAAATGGAATGGTACTTTAGGGGTCCCCAGCAGGGCCACTGTCCCCTGTGGGCCTCCGCTATGGTTCCTGACTCACAGTGCATGAATATTTGCAGATATGCATTTTACTACCACAGCTTTAACTACTGCCCTTTCTGGGCTGCAGCACAAGCCGCAATAGTAAAATTCATGATCCCAACCACCTTCATGGTGGTCTGATCATAATATGGTGGGTGGAACTCCCAACTACATGTCGGGCGGTCTCCATCCTGCAGCGATGGCGGTCGGTCGCTCATCCAACTGCCATCGTAATGAGGGCCTATATGTGCATTGTGTTTTTCTAGTACATATTAACGTTAAAATAATAAGAAATTGCACATGCAACGCTTTTTTACCATGCCAATGCAAAATGCATTTTTACAGATTATTTAATAGTACAAACATAACACATACTACTTCCAGTTCACTACAAACTAAACACATGTCTATAGCACTAAATACGTATATTTCTATATTCACACTACAATACAACTTACCTCAGGGAAGGTTTTGGACACTGGCAGGTTAAATATACAATACCCACTCCAAGAAAAATTAATTCAAGGACGGTGTTGGACACTAAAGGGACAACATTTTACTATCTCCAATCCAATCTGACTTAACTCAGGGAAGGATCTGGACCCAAAGAGGCAACATTGTCCATTCCCACTCTTATATAATGTATACTAATAAAGATGTTGGAAACTGAATAGACAAACTTTACAATACCCCCCACTACTACAAAAGAAGAAATCCAAAATATGGCACACTACAAGGACGGCCTATGATGAAGCATGACACCAGGTGGTGTGTGAGGCCAGTCTTTCACCTTTTTTGAGATGCCCCTTGTGGATATACATCTCTAGAGATTCTGTAGGTACTTGTAGGAAACCTCACTAGGGACAGCCTTATTTGTGTTTTAATACTAGATAGGAGGCTGGCTCGTCCCTAAGCCCTGTGCCTCTAGTTCCCTCCCCTAGTTGTATACTAGGGCTAGTGTGTGTGTACACTACAAAGTTAACATTTATTATATCCACCGCAATATCAACAAGCTGAATGAACATCTAAAAAAAAAATATTTATATAAAATTAAAATACCTCTCATAATTTACATTTTTTTAAATATATTTCATACAAAAATTGCATTTGAAAACATAATAAAAATGTAATTGAAATTATATTCATAAATATTCATAATATAGGTTAATAAACTTGTTGTAAATATATAACAATTTTGTTTCATTAAATAATCACATTTACATAAAAATATGTCTTAATAATGTTGTTTGCTATCCTAAAATATTATATTAAAATATTTGCATAATTTATTTTCTACCTGAATACAGTTTTTTCAAATGTACTAGGATATTAAATTTTTTTATATATTTTTTCCATGTTTACATCACTCAGCGCCTTGATACCCTCAAGGGTGAGTAGCGCGATTGACAATTCCCTGATTGATTGATTGACTCAAAAGAAAGCCCGTCTTGTTGCCCGAACCTGCTTGCTGTCATAGGGACCTCCAGTCCCAGAAACCAGAGCGGCCGTTGCCGCGAGAGACACCTGAACGCGCCCGGAGGTGCCTACAAAATCACCCGCGGGCTCCCGCAGCGCGGGAAGCCCGTCTTGTTGCCCGTACCTGCTTGCTGTCACAGGGACCTCCAGTCCCAGAAACCAGAGTGGCCGTTGCCGCGAGAGACACCTGAACGCGCCCGGAGGTGCCTACAAAATCACCCGCGGGCTCCCGCAGCGCGGGAAGCCCGTCTTGTTGCCCGTACTCTGCTTGCTGTCATAGGGACCTCCAGTCCCAGAAACCAGAGCGGCCGCTGCCGCGAGAGACACCTGAACGCGCCTGGAGGTGCCTACAAAATACCTCGCGGGCTCTCGCAGAGCGGGAAGCCCGTCTTGTTGCCCGTACCTGCTTGCTGTCACAGGGACCTCCAGTCCCAGAAACCAGAGCGGCCGTTGCCGCGAGAGACACCTGAACGCGCCCGGAGGTGCCTACAAATCACCCGAGGGCCTCCGCAGCGCGGAAGCCCGTCTTGTTGCCCGTACCTGCTTGCTGTCACAGGGACCTCCAGTCCCAGAAACCAGAGCGGCCGTTGCCGTGAGAGACACCTGAACGCGCCCGGAGGTGCCTACAAAATCACCCGCGGGCTCCTGCAGCGCAGGAAGCCCGTCTTGTTGCCCGTACCTGCTTGCTGTCATAGGGACCTCCAGTCCCAGAAACCAGAGCGGCCGTAGCCGCGAGAGACACCTGAACGCGCCCGGAGGTGCCTACAAAATCACCCGCGGGCTCCCGCAGCGTGGGAAGCCCGTCTTGTTGCCCGTACCTGCTTGCTGTCACAGGGACCTCCAGTCCCAGAAACCAGAGCGGCCGTTGCCGCGAGAGACACCTGAACGCGCCCGGAGGTGCCTACAAAATCACCCACGGGCTCCTGCAGCGCGGGAAGCCCGTCTTGTTGCCCATACCTGCTTGCTGTCACAGGGACCTCCAGTCCCAGAAACCAGAGCGGCCGTTGCAGCGAGAGACACCTGAACGCGCCCGGAATTTTTTAGTGCCGTATTATGCACCCTGCACTTTGTACATAGTCCCTGGAGGGGCTATTAAATCCTTGTAGCGGTCACGCAGCGCGGGACGCGCGCGGGCGAAGACCGGGCCAAGACGGGCCCGTCTTAGCCCGTCATAGACCGACAGAGGCTGGGCTGGGCCACCCTCTAAGGTTGGATTGATTTTATGCCCTGCTATTTGAATCATTATCTTTGCCCTAATTTTGATTCACTTGCAAGTTTGACCATTTGATAATAGGAAAAAATGGGTAAAAGGAAGACTGGTACCATAAGTTCTATTGCCCAGGGTACGGGAGGACAACAATCTCTGATGACCTACTTGACTGGTGCAATGGGGGCTATCGAGGAACAGATAAATTCTGTGGAAGAGACACTTTCCCAAGGCAAGTCGGGTTGGTTAACTGAAAGTAATACATGTGTCATTTCCCCAAAAAAACCTTTAGCCGCAGTATCTGATGGACAAGATGGCCTGGGCGCTCAGAATGGGTGCATTCAGGAGCTATCAGACCATATTTATGTGAGCGATCCAGATGATGATTCCCAACCACCCCTAAACGCCACAAGAACCCTGATGTAACTGAGGGAGTACAAGAATTAAATTGTGCTCTGAATAGTCATGTGAATTCTAGTAAAAAAATGTTAACTAAGAAAAGGAAAAACATCGATAAACAATCAAAAAAGGGGAATCTAGAAGGCCTCCTAGTTCAGGGAGACCCACTTTGAATATGTTAATTGAGGGCCAAGCGTCCGAAATTGGTAAAATCACTAGAAAAATTGATGACTTATATAACTATGTGGTCGGAGCTTTAGGGAAGATAATAGAAAGAGTTGATGCCATAGAGGGATGCTTAAGAAATGATAATAGGGTTATTGCAAACAATGAAAATGTACAACATAATGCCAACTGTTCCCGTAGCTCACTTCCAATTTTACATGTAGGGAACCAACCCCTAAGATTGCACCCGCAGGAACTCCAAATATAAATTTGATATCTGATACGGTAAAAGCAGCCACACATAGATTAACACCCCTTTGTAACAAGCCGCAAGGTGCCAATAACAATAAGCCCATAATGGATAGGAACAGAGACAACAACTATACTGGGGGACATCTAACTGGGATTTTGGAACCCAAAGAGAACGTAGAACATAATCACCTTGATTTACCACCAGCCGCCACACCATACATAGTAATTTTAGCCAATGTCCCTTGTTTACATATGTCAGTGCATGAAACGTGGGAGGGTCTTCGCAATAAGTCTCTTTGTTGGCTAGGTAACAAAACTGGTCTTACAAACCCCCTATTTGAAAAGTTTAAAATGGTCAGATGGGTAAAATGGGTGGGAAATGGGCAAAAAAAAATTCAGGGCGACTGCATTGTTCTGACCTTTAGCGATCCTAGGTTAGTACATGCAGTTTTGTCAAGGGCAGGGAATGCATGGTTTGATCACTCCGAAATTACTGTGTTACCACTGGGTTATTTTTATCAACCCCAAGCTGTGAATTATTTACACAAATATGCAAGTGATGCCAACACCGTGAGTTTATGTCACGTTCCGCTGCGTAATCGCTATGATCTGCTAACCACACTTGAAGATATAGATTGACCGTGAGTACAGTATGCGAGTGGGGATGGTCATATTAGGCAGGTTTGCCAAACATTTCCTAGTGACATAATACAAGAGCAGTCACCCGACCAAGGGTACCGGGCCGGTAGTGGGGACGATTGTAACTTGAAGCTAGACCTAATGACTGAGGGGTTAGATATTGATGAAAATATAAACCATGCTGGGAGGAATATGGAAAATAGACCCAAAGAAGCAGTCCCACCAATAACGCGGGGATCATCTATAATGGGGAAACGAACATTAAGACCCTGGAAGTGAACAGGAAGAAGGAGTTAGCGCTAAGGTCTGTAAAATACTATTCTGGAATATTGCTGGCTTAGCCACTAAAGTGACAGACCTACAGTGGTTAACTTTTATAGAAGAGTACTCCATAATCTGTCTACAAGAAACCTGGACAATTAAGGAAAGACATATTATTGGCTATCAAACTATTCATACACCGGCGGTCATCAGTGAACAGGGGCGTAATAAAGGTGGTCTAAGTATTTATGTCTCTAACACGCTGGGGGTGACTAATATGAAACTCATATTAGAGACTGATCACTATCAGATTTTAGTAATGCATATAGTAGGAGGGTATTGCCTTGTGTTGCTTAATTTTTATAATAATATCCCCAAAGCCCTGACAACGAGTGTGCTAGAGAATTTACGTAAAGCTTTGACTAATCTGGAAGATGAGATGTCTGGAGACATGTGTATTATATGGGGGAGATTACAATTGTTTTTTGTGCCAGCATAGTCAAAATGGTATATGTGGCTTAGGAAAAGATAAAGAAGACATATTGGCCCATTTTTTACATACATCACTGGGGGATATGTTAAACGAAATTGTCTTCCAGTTTGATCTGGGATACGCTAATGAGTTATGTAACCCCTAGTACCGTTTGAGCCCACCTATAATGGTAGAGGGTGCAATTCTATTATTGATTTTGTGCTAGTGTCAAACAGGTACACAAGAAATGTTCGTAATTTTGAAACCCATAGAATTATTATGAGTGATCACTACCCAATTAGCATTGCCTTCGAACTAGAGTGTGTCAAGCGAGAAAAAAAGGAGAAGGATCTACAATATAATTTTAATGTTAATCTTGCTAGCACAAATGGGTATTCTTTAAAGTGGTCGAAAGTGGATCCTATTGCATTTATTAAGCATCTAGTAAAAGGGTCCAGTGAAGACCTTGAAGTCTGCCTGTCAGAGGAAAGGGAAGACGAAGATGTTCTGAATGCCTTTCTTAAAATTGCTGGAGATGTACAGAAATTATTAACTAGGGAGCAGAAACGGGGTATGTATAAGACACAGGGCTGGTTTGACCGGGAATGCAGTAAGGCGCACGCTCATCTGAAAAAAGCCTTACATAGGGAAAATAGAAACAGTGAAGAAATAAGACAGGCTAGAAACATATATCGGCAGGCGATAAAAACGGAAGTTACAATTAAAACGGGATGCGTGGCAGACATTACACGAGGCATGTTTAAGAAAAGATAACAACAGCTTTTGGAAAGCGGTTAATGCACCCTTTTTGCCGCCAGGGATAATGATATTGTAGATATCGCCATTACTGAGGAGAAATGGGTTCAGCATTTCACTGATCTATATAATGACGTGGCTAACATATCTGATGAGGCAGCTTTAGTAGGTACGGTGAATGATGATAGTGTACAGGGTACAGTATTCCCAATAGATATTTGCATATCTGTGGAGGAAGTAGTTTTGGCTATAAATGAGAGTGCATCTGGTAAAGCCCCTGGCACGGATGGCATCCCTGTGGATGTATATAAAACTAATATCGAGCTATGGGCTCCTCTTTTAACTAATGTATTAGCTAGGTGCACTCGATATGGTTTTATCCCTACTTGGTCGGACGCAATAGTGATTCCCATTTTCAAGAAAGGAGATCGAAATGATCCAACGTGTTATCGCCTAATTTCCTTGCTAGATTCCCTTTGAAAGTGGTAGGGAGAGTAATCTTAAATAAATTACAAACATGGGCTGATGAAATAGGAGTCCTATCCAAATTGCAATATGGGTTCCGAGCGGGGCTTGGGACGATAGAGCAAGGACTTAATTTAACCCTGATTATAAATAAATACACACTAGCAAAGGAGGGAAAATTATTCTTGATATTTGTTGACCTCAGTTCAGCGTTTGACTGTGTAAAGCATGAGAAGCTGTGGGACGTGCTTAAAGGGATGGGTGTGGACCCACCTTTACTTATATTTTTAAAGGAATTGTACAGGGAGGCAGGGGCAAGGGTACGCTTTGGTAGGCAGGGGAGTGCTCAACCAAATTCCGAATGAGGAAGGGAGTGAGGCAAGGGTGCGTACTTGCCCTGCCTTTTCTCATTGTATATTAATAGTCTTGGGCAATACCTGACTGAACATCGTCAGGACTATCCGATAATTAACAATATCCCAATCCCAATTTTACTTTACGCGGATGACACGGTTATAATAGCGAGGACGCAAATAGGGTTGCAAAGAACTGTTGATAATTTTGTTGATTTCATGCAAGATAGGGGTTTAAAAGTGAATATCAGTAAGACCTACACAATGAAATGTGGGAAGAAAGCGACAAAAAAATTCGATATTTTTATCAAGAATAAGAAAATTGAAAATACTGATAAATTCTCCTATTTGGGGATAAATTTTGATCATACAGGATCCTGGACTGCTGCTATCCAAGTGAGAAAATTAATGTTCTCTAGAGCTATAGGTGCGGTGATTAATTTCTCTAGGAAATTAGGCTGTAGACCTGTTCCTGAGCTATTAGCCATATACAAATCCAAATGTATATCTACGGCGATATATGGGTCAGGCATATGGGGATTTGTGGATGTACAACATCTGCAAAGCTGCGAGAACGCATTTATACGATACTTACTGGCTGTACCAAGTTCAACGGCTAACTTTATTTGCCATTCAGAATTAGGGTTTGCATTTTATCACTGATATCATTAGAATCAATCCTCTTTTACTTTGGCATAAGGTGTGGGTATCATTAGAAACTAGCTTTAATCGTGACATTATCACTGATTGTTTAAAACTTGATAGAGTCGCGACTATACCTTGGCTCGGCTACATTAAGAGATTGGCTAATGATATTGGTCATCCCGAATTCTTTGAGACACCAGAGAGTATGGCAACTATCTCACGAAAGACCTTAAAAACAGATTGTTTGAGTTATCTTGAGAACAAGCGATGGCTTAAAGAAAGAGATAAAAAACTGTTATGGATAATCAATTACTGTTAATATGTCCAGGTATACAACCCTATTTGGTACAGGTACAGGGAAGTTTTGATCGTATGCTTTTAACCCGCTTCGCTTTGGAACTTTTTATAGAATGTTTACATTTCCTGAAGTTAATGATTGGTCGAGAAATTTACTCCCATGCCCGTGTGATGATATTTCAACACAATCTACTATGCATATTATTTTATTCTGTAAATTTTATACACTACCTAGAAAAAGGTTTTTAATACCAACTCTGAAGAGTATGGATTTAAGACAATGCAGAATAGCTTATCTGAAGCTGCAATCTTTGGAAAATCAGTTGATTACAAGGGCCATGGTCTTATTTTTAAAAAGTGTTGTTAGGTTTAGGAATACTATGTAAAGACAATATTCATGTAATTTGCAATTTTTTATTCTGTCTGATATGTGTACTGTGTGCATATTTTATAATGTAAGTGATTGTGTTTATTAACTGTGCTTTTATGATTTTTATGGACAAAAAAATCAAATAAAGCTGAATTTGAATTTGAATTTGACTCAAAAGAAATGTTATTAAAATATTTGTTTTAATTTCAAAATTGTTTTTAAATAATTAAATTGTTTTTAACTAATATTAATCATTTATCATCAAACATCACATAACACTATTTATTTAAAATTATTTTATAATTAACATTAATTTAACAATTTTTACAAATTATTCCTTAATTTTGTGAAATAATCTAAACATTTTCATAAAATTAAAAATCTAAAATGATTTATTTTAAATATTCAAAAATATATTCACACCCTTATGCAATATTAAATCTACACCACACTTCAAAATAGTTTTAAATTTTAATTTATTAAAACTAATAAATACACATCTAAAAATAAACACTATTACTTATTTTTTTAAAATATTCCCCACTCTCATCCCCTCTAAACCCAACATCTCGCTCCTAAAAATTTGGAATTATTTTCAAAAAATCTTTTTTTTAACATACAAAATACATGACAATACTTAATTTTCTAAAATACATCCCACCCTATGAACCCAACATCCCGCTACTAATTTTTAAATACTTTTTTCAAAAAATGTAAAATAAAACATTAAAATATATACACTAATACATTACTTTTAAAATACTTCCCACCCTTATCCCATATAAACCCAACATCTCACTCCTTAAAAATATAATTTTCCTAAAAAAAATAATGTAATTAAAACAAATTCTTAATAATAAAATTACTAAAACAATTATAAACAATTGCTAGAAATTAAAAATATATAAAAACAAAAATAGAATATATTACACACTATTTTTCACTAACAAATGATATTATAAACAACGATATTAACTACATCGATATTAAATACAACACTTAAAAATCTATATTGTTTACAATGATATTAAAGTCATTGATATTTATGTGTCACGATATTCTTGACACGATATTTAAGATACACAATATTTTTTGGGGATATTTTGTCCGAACACCGTTTAGAGCAGGCCATGCTGCATATTTTTGGCACTGTTCGGGTGTCCTCTGCCGTGCATTCGGACCCCAAGGATCTGCTCGGAACTCCAGTTTGGTTAACACAGGCAGATCCATCCTCAGTGCAATCTGGGCTCCTGGAACCTTCTGGGGCTTTGCACGGACTCCAGTGGCTACTTAATTTCTGTCTCCAAGACCTGCTCCAGTCCTTACCTCATCGAAGCCAGTCCAGAAGTCATTGACATGTGAGGTGTATTTTATGCCGAACCTGGTGTCTGACCGCACTGCATTGCAACTGGTTCCCATACAATCTGATTCAGACCAAACCCTCCCTTCACCCCAAGTCATTCTCAGTTGCTGCATCAACTTTTCTTTTAGATTCTGACCAGAGTTTGCTGCCACTTGGAGAAGACAATGAAGATGATGGGCATAATTCACCCCCACATTATGATGATGACAATTTGTATATGGATTTGCAAGAGGCCAGTGGGCTTGATACTTCCCCAACATTGGATGGATTTGCCGCCTTGGGCTGTGTGCCCTCTGGGACATGGTCAAAAAGATCTTGCCAGCGGTCCCAGAAGTGTTTAGGGTCCTTGGTTTAAACTATTCAAGATGGCAGGATGCAGCTAAATATGTGATTCATGCTGGTCTGGTCACTACCAATTGCTTGGGTCAAACAGTTGGTACTAGTGTGGTGCTTTGACGCCATGCATGGGAGAGAGCCACAGGCTTCTCTCGAGATGTACAGGCATCCCTCATGGACATGCATTTTGGTGGGTCTCTTCTTTTTTGATGAAAAAGCTGATTTTGCAATGGAGTGCTTCAAGGAAAGGTGGGCCACGGCATGCTCTTTGGATGTTTCACCCCCTGCCAGACAGCTACTTCATATGTTTCGGTCCTTCTGAGGATACTCCAGAGGTTTGGCGTATAGACAACACCAGACTCTCCTGTCCCCACTGCAATCACCTCAGCCCTTTCGCGGCCGGGAACGGGGATCAGGCAGACAATGTACAAGTTACCAGGGGCACGGATCTTCCCAGTTCCTCTTCACTGCGGCATCAGCCTCCAAGCTGCTTTAGTTTGCCTGTTGTGGAGCAGAAACCACCTTGTGGGAGACAGGATCCAACATTTTCTCTGAGGGTGATAGTCCATCGCATCTGACAGATGGGGCTTCCAGATCATCAATGCTTTCACCCACATCAGAGAGGCTTTCAAAGGAACACCTACCAAAATAGTTTTAAATTTTAATTTATTAAATTTAATAAATACACGTCTAAAAATAAACACTATTACTTATTTTTTTTAAATATTCCCCACTCTCATCCCCTCTAAACCCAACATCTCGCTCCTAAAAATTTGGAATTATTTTCTAAAAAATCTTTTTTTTTTACATAAAAAATACATGACAATACTTAATTTTCTAAAATACATCCCACCCTATGAACCCAACATCCCGCTACTAATTTTTAAATACTTTTTTCAAAAAATGTAAAATAAAACATTAAAATATATACACTAATACATTACTTTTAAAATACTTCCCACCCTTATCCCATATAAACCCAACATCTCACTCCTTAAAAATATAATTTTCCTAAAAAAAATAATGTAATTAAAACAAATTCTTAATAATAAAATTACTAAAACAATTATAAACAATTGCTAGAAATTAAAAATATATAAAAACAAAAATAGAATATATTACACACTATTTTTCACTAACAAATGATATTATAAACAACGATATTAACTACATCGATATTAAATACAACACTTAAAAATCTATATTGTTTACAATGATATTAAAGTCATTGATATTTATGTGTCACGATATTCTTGACACGATATTTAAGATACACAATATTCTTTGGGGATATTTTGTCCGAACACCGTTTAGAGCATAATGTAATAGCAGGATGCTTTTGATGTGAGCATAGGGCATTTTCCATCTTCATCTGTTCCTCTCTTACCAATGCTGTTATAAATTCCTTTTGGAGTGGCCTTTGTTCATCTGAATGCTGCTGTTTCACAATTTAGCAGATTGTGTTCACTAAAAATTGTTCTCTATTAAGTTGTTCTCTTTTTAATATGCACATAATGAAGTATAATTGTATCTATCCATTACAAAATAACACACAAACAAAAAGCTTCAATGTTATTAGATGTAAATTCATAAGCAGACAATTCTGCAGAATTCTTTATCCTGGATGCAGTTTCACTAATGGTTCTTTAATAAACTTTGCACAGGTAGAACATTGACCTTTATCATGTTTATTTTGTAGCACACTTGTAAAACTTTGAATAAAGAACAAAAGGTGGGCGTAATTTGGGATCAAGTATAGAATATGCTATATTGTGACACTTAGAAAAAACCCAGCGATTTATACGTTTTTCAGTATCTGAAAATGGAATTACAGTTATCTTTATGTAGTAATAAGATTGGTCATTTATAATATAATCGAGGATACTTTTGAAGCCAATGAGATAATTCATTAAGAGTTTAATCATGTATACATCACGAGCCATTTAGACAGCTCATTAATGCAAAATCGTTGATGCCTTTGCGTGCTGCTGAGATAGGTCAGAGGGTTGATTCTGAGTAATCTATCCAAACTGTATTTCATTCTTTGTGTCATAATGTATCTGTGGAATAAACAGCCCGTATGAAAATCTGTACTCTGCAGTAATAATAGTGCACCAACTCTGGGACTAGTCTGAGAAAGTTGTGGAGAAGCCTTTTGAAGGACAACAGTAATACTAACAGCAACTCATGCAAACTCTGAATGTAAGCTCAAGAGTGTGCTTTATCTATCCTTACGACTCTACCTCTTTCTTTCTTTTTTTATTTTTCAGGTCTGTGTTAGTCAAGACTTTTTGATTTTACTAATATTATGTGTATAGCATGGTTACTTACATGGGTTTCCAACTAGACTTCATCCATTAGCTATGTGTATAGCATGGTTACTTACAGGGGTTTCCAACTAGACTTCATCCATTAGCCTGTGGTTGTGTCGTTCACATTTTTCTACCACCCACTCCAGCATGCATCAAGGGATAACATGTCAGCCTACTTCAGTAACAAGGGGAACATCCACACACTTAGATCTTTCAACAGAGCAATGGCCCGGTGGTACAAACCATCACGCCACCGCTCCGCCGAAGGTCGCCGCTGCCCACCTGCCAGATTACTACGTTTATGTGGTCTGGTCGGCGGGTGGCGTGGAGGTTCTCCCTGCGCTTCCCTTTCAAAGGCTGCAGTGCGTTTAAAAAAGGTACCGCAATAGGAACTCCTCATAAGGTTCCAGCACGGCATGGACTCAAAAGCCCCACTGTGTGCATCCACATATGTTTAAGGCACGGGGCCCTGTAGGGCCCCTTTTGTTTCCTCTCTGCCACGCTTTTCATGGCGTTCCCACCAAGCATATTGCAACCTCTGACTGCTGCTCCTATGCCAGGGAACGGTAGTGCCCAGGCAGAGCCAGCGGTACTAGGGTGGTCCGACTGCCTGAGTCATAATCGGGCATTTAGATCACCGGTGATGCGGTGGCTGAATCTGCCACTGCAGCGCCACCAAGAGTCTGGCAGTCCTCGGGCTGCCAGACTCGTAATCGGGCCCAAAGTAGTTCCCTTAAATGCCAGGATGTACTATAGTAATGAGTGTTTTTTTTAGACAAATAAACATGTTTCCCTTTAGCCAAGACAATGTTTTTGCAGATTAATGGGTGCCTAGCAGCTTCGTGAACAAGAACATTTTGCAAAAACATAACAAAACAAGAATTGCCAAAAGGCTGGCAGCCAACACCAGACCAATTCGTTTTTCCAATGCTTTTAACCCTTAAATTTACAGTTTTTAAATGGCTAGCCTCTGTGTTAGAATGCTGAAAATAATACCAAAATGGCTACATGTTTATCAAGATGCATACGCATATATGCATCACAATGCCCATGTGATTCGCAACCCGTGTGAATACATGACATGATGCATGTTTATACATCGGCGGCGAGCTTGGAATAGGATTTCTTTATTAGAAAAACCATTGCAAGATTGGCATCCATATGCATCATGGCACATGCTTTTGCATGTGAATGCCAATGGAAAAAACATTGGCAAAGCTATTAGCTCAGCATTTTAAAACTGAGAGCTTGGCCAATACTTGTTGCTCATGTCTTTATGGCTGCTAATTGTTTTGTATCAATGTGTTTGCTGTGCAATGTAATGTTTCATTTTATTCAATTTAATTTCTCTAACGCTATTTCTTAAATGCTGAAAAATCAGATAGGTACAGTAAAAAGTATAACATAAAAAAAGCATTTAGCAATGGTATGTATGAGGAGCAGGCAAGACAAAGTGGGGGTATATTTACAATGAAGTGGCAGAGCGCGGCGTTAGCCTCCTTGCCTTAACGCCGCCGCCCCGCCACTTAAGAAATGCAGGGCTGCACCATATTTACAACAATATGGTTCAGCCCTGTGTTTTCCCCTGCGCTGGTGCTACATTTAGCAGCCGAGCGCCAACACATGCACCCTTGTACCATAGTGCAAGGGTGTCTGCGTTAAGTGGAAGATTGTATATGTGCCGGGAGGTCTCCCTTCCTGCACATAAACAATCTTTAAATGCTCAATGCAGCACACATAGAAGTTGCAAAACGTCATTTTTTTTCTGATTTTTTGTGTACAGGAAGGGACACCTTCCTGCACATAAACAATCAACGGCAATCAAGCATTTCTCCTCGTTTCGCCTGTTTAAGACCAGGTTTTCCCTGGTCTTAGTTTTGGCACTGCCTCCCATTTACGCCACCCTTGTAAATAGGGGGCAGCATCACAATCAATGGGTGTTGCGGTGGAACACCCACCACATAGGATATGGCTCCAACCCTCGGTGGTAGCTGTTCCTACGGTATCGTCATCTCCTGTTTGGATTAATTTCTGACGACCCATTTTGATGGAGTTTGCCGGAAATTAATGCAGACAGGATTTCCGAATGGCTTACGACGGGCTCGGAGAGCCCGTCTGACATTCGGAAAGGGGCCTGTAATCCCAAGGGCGGCTTTTTCCACCCGAGGGATTACAATGGTAGATTCCTACAGCCTTTCTGTGCCAGCCTTTCCGACACAGAAAGGCTGTGAGAATCTGACTTTGGGGGCTCCCAGCAGGGCCCCCATGGGTGCAAGGCCTCCGGATGGCGGCCTGTGCCCCCTATTGATCCCTGCACCCAGTGGCAGGAACCTTGAGATGTCTGCCACTGGGTGCAGGGATGAACTACACCTCAGCTCTTTACAGTGAGAGCATGCATTCCAGTCAGAATGCATGCTCCCATTGTAAAGAATAGGATTGTGACCGAACAGTGTTCGGTCGAATCCTAATTGCTGGTTTGGGACCGCCGACTGGAGGTTGGTCGGTCCCAGTTCCAGACGATGTAGGACTGACTCAGGTTAGTCCGACATCAAAATCGGCCCCTAAGTAAGCGTGAAAAAGTGCCTTATTTTCAAGGCAGTGTTAAGCCACGTTAAGTGGCTTAACGCTGCCTTTTAAATAAAGCAAAGCCCCTATTGCCACCACAACATCACTAAAAGTGACGTTGTGGTGGCGATAGGTGCTTGTAAATATACCGCGTGATTTTTAGGAAAAGACGAAGGGATGCAGGTTCAGGGTGAGTGACAGGGTAGTGCAATGCCTGGAGAATTATGGGGGCCCTGTGCCGCATTGGCTGCAGTGGCCTGTGTTACACCTCTGAATTGAGGAGTCTGTAAGAGATAGGAATTAGAAGAGGAGCTAATGTTATGTTATGCTGATTTGTAGAGCACACTGTCACCCAGAATGGTGTCCTGGCACTGAGCAGGTGTGAGCCTAGCCAAATCTAGGGCCTAGTAGGCTGCTCGAAAAGCCAGGTCTTCAGCTTCTTGCGGAATTCGAGAAGAGAGGAGGAGCCTCTTATATGTAGTGGCACAAGCAATGAACAAAAAGGCTCAATAGCCGAATCTGGTTTACTGTGTACGTGTGATGTGTGCAAGTAGGAGTCCAAATGAGCAAAGATGTCTAGAAGGTTTATGAAAGCAGACTCAATTGGAGGTATGCTGGGCCAGCTTTATGTAGTACCTTGATAGCGTGGCTGAGGAGTTTGAATCATACTTGTTTGTGTATGGGGAGTTAGTGGAGCTTGATCTGGTGTGGTTTGATGTGAGTGTGGTTGAGAGGATGAGAGTGAATCTGGCCCGAGTTCAGAATGGTGTGCAGCCTTCTGGGATGATTTTGCTGATCCCAATATAGAGGGTGTTCCAGTACTTCAGCTTGCTTGTGACAAGGGCATGTGACAGTCTTCCAAGTGCTGATTGGGAGCCATTTTAAAATCTTCCTTAGTATTTTCAGGGTATGGAAGCATGCGGTGGTGATGGCGATGACTTGGGTGGTCATGTCGAGTTTACTGTTGATGACGATCCAAAGATTCTAGGCATGCGTGGTGGTGGTGGTAAGTGTTTGTCCTAGCTCTCTTGGCCACCAGGTGTAGTCTCATGGTAAAGTGTTCTTCCCAAAAATCAGGATTTTGGTCTTATGGGTGTTCAGCTACAGACAGCTGGTCTTCATTCAGTGGCCGATTTCAGTCATGCAGTCATTGAACTTGATCCTGTTACTGGGTATCTCATCCATGAGGAAGAGAATGAGTTGTGTGTTGTCAGCATTAGAGAGGGCGTTGATGACATGAGAGCGGGAAATGTTGGCTAGAGTGATCATGTTGCATTGAAGAGGGTTGGGCTCAGGGAGGATCCTTGACGAACTCCGCTGATGAGGTTGCTGGTGTCCAAGGTGTACTGTGCAAGGCTTACTGTATTGAACAGTCTGTGGAGGGTGCTTTCAGGAATGGGAGGGCAGTTGCATGTTTCCATGTGTCTGGGATGGTCGCACAGGCATCCAGAATTTGTGTGAGCAAGATGCTGATGGGTTTCAGCCCTCTGGAGTAGGTGTGGTGTGGCGAGGGTCCAATGGGGCCCCTGAGTGCATGTACTTCATGGTGATGGTAGTTTCTTCTGGGGTGATAACAGGCAATGTGGTTAGCATTATTTCTTTGGAATAGATCGGTAGACGTTTGGTGAGGTCTGTCAGGTCCGGTTCCAGGTTAAAGTTGCTCTAAATGGAGGTGGTTTTGTAGCTGAAGAATGGAAAGAGGCAGTTGCAGGGGTCCTGAGAGGTGGAGGCAGCTGATGGTGAGGTGAAGTTAAGTCCTTCATGCTGGTAAAGATTCCTTTGCTTTTGTTGGTGCTTGCATCGATGTGCTTTGCCAGAGCAGTGTGTTTGTTAGTCCGTATTAGGGCGGATTTAAATGTACTCATGCTGCATTGTCCTGGCTCATACTCAAATTGCGCTCTAGTTGTTTGCTGTGGCATTTCATTAGTCAGATTTCCTTCATATACCAATTGGCCTGGGGGGGTCTAAATCTTGTTATATTGCTGTGTTTGAGGGGGCAGGGAGTTGGTGAAGAAGGTGATCCAATAGTTGAAATTCTTTTTTTTTTTTTTAAACAGTTTTTATCAAGAACAAAAGCAGCAGTAAAGACAGTACATTAACAGCTTAGGTAGAGATATACAAGAGAGTACAACGTTATCTGTTACAGTAGTAATCCGGCAGGAGCCCACGGCAGCATATTCCATCAATTACAGGACAATGCAAAGTAAGTCATTTATCTATTCTCGGGTCAGGAGCTTCAACCAATGCATAATTAGTGCTGACTGCCCACGGTGTGTGCCGGGGTCTCAGCCGCGTCTTCCTCCAACGCCAGGAGTCTTTCCCTCCTCAGTTCAACTGTCGGAGAGACACATATCTCCCCTCTATACTTATTCCAGCGCCCCCACTTGTGATCCCATTTGTGTGGACATCCCCTGCCTTTATACACTGTTTTTTCAGCTATCATGGCATGATCCATATCTTTTGCCCAGTCCTTCAGCAGAGGCAAGGTGGCTACGCCCCACTTCTGAGCTATATTTCTTTTCGCTATGCTCCACCCCATCGTGGCCCACAATTGCTCGGCTTGCGTGAGGTCCGTTGCCTCCCAGATGTTAAGAAGACACAGTGTGGGAGTTGGAAGGATGGATTTATCGCACGTCCTAGTCAGTTGTCTGGTCACGTCCGTCCAGTATTGCTGTATGTAGGGGCAGCTCCATAGGATATGCAGGAATGTTCCCGTTTGGTTACAATGTCGGAGGCAGAAATCGTCGGGTCGTCTACCTAATCGGTGTAGGAGGATGGCGTCAAAGTATACTCGATGCAGAATTTTAAGCTGCACCAAGCGAAGTCGCATCGGGATGGCGACCTCCCGGGGTGAGGATAACGCTTCCAGCCAGTCCTCGTTGGCTAGTTCTCCCAAGTCACCCTCCCAAGACGTCCTCAACTTTAGCATTGGGTCGGCCCGGTTATTGATCAGTTTTCTATATGTGAGAGAGACGGCCTTTCGGGTCATAGGATCCAGCAAAAGCCGGTCCTCCAGGGGAGAAGAGTCCGGAAGAGGGGTATCCCCGGGTAGGGCAGAGTCAATGGCGTGACTGATTTGGAGGTAGCGAAATTTCTCCGTCGGTGCTAGCTGGTACTTAGATTGGAAGTCTAAAAACGTTGCCTTCTTGCCCCCGGCCCACATATCGCCCACTGTAGAAATCCCTATCATATCCCATTTAGCAAATCCTGCACAGGTGCTAAGCCGTCCCAGGATATCCGATTCCCATAGAGGGGTAGCCCTCGTGAGGCGTCCCTGCCAGCCCATCCGCCTCTGCGCTCCGTGCCATACTTCCACCGTGCGCGCTATAGAGCCAGTCAAGCGCAGTTTTCTGTGGTTCGTATACAGGGCTCTATTGTAGCCTCGTTTCCCCAGCAACCAGTGGTCAGTGCGAAAGCTGGGATCAGCATGCCGCCCGAACACCCATTGATTGATGGCTATCAATTGGGAGGCCTGATAGTAGAGGCGCAGGTCTGGCAGACCAATACCCCTGTCGTACCATCCCATGGTAAGCTTGGCCATGGCTATGCGAGGCGACCTGCTGTCCCATAATAAATCTCGCACTGCAGCATCAATCTGCAGGAAATAAGATTCAGGCACCGGAATGGGAGTGTTTTGTAGCACGTATAAAAAGCGCGGTAAGGCAAGCATTTTAAATAAGGATGCGCATCCTAATAAGGTAAGGGGAAGTGTTTTCCAGTGTACGACATCTGAGCGAAACCTCTGCAGCGGCCCCTGCAGGTTCTGGTCAAAAAACAGTGTGGCGTCGATAGTGACGAAAATCCCTAGGTATCGAAAGCCCCGGAATATCATACCCTCGAGGACTCTGTGGTGGCTGTCCCCAAAGGGGGTACATCTGGGATTTCGACCAATTTATTTGATATCCCGAGTGTGCCCCAAAAATGCGAAAGATATGAAGGATACGGTGCAATGAGCGCGTCGGTGAGGCAAGATAAAGCAGGATATCATCCACATAGAGCGATATACGGTCTTCGTGCTCGGTCGTCCACCGAAGGCCTCTAATGCCTGGGTCTCCCCTTATCCACACCGCCAGGGGCTCCAAAACCATGGCGAAAAGGAGCGGCGACAACGGGCATCCTTGCCGTGTCCCCCAGCACAGGGGAAAAGAGGAAGAGCAATATGGTTCACTGAAACATGAGCCATGGGTCGTGTATATAACAATTTGACCCATCCTATAAATTTGGGTCCGAACCTAATGCGGCCCAGCACTGCAAACAAGAATTCCCACGCTATGGTGTTGAACGCCATCTTGGCGTCGAGAGCCAGAAGAATCGCTTCTTCCTCTAGAGTGTCTACACAGCCCAATACACCATGCAAACGACGCAGGTTGCGCGCAGTATTCCGGCCCGGCATGAATCCCGACTGATCCGGATGTATCAAGTCGGTGAGATAGGGGAGCAGACGAGTCGCCAGAAGTTTTGCCAGAATTTTAGCCTCCTCCGTGATCAAAGAGATAGGTCTGTATGAGGCGCATTCATCCACCGGCTTTCCGGGTTTATGAATGACTACGATAGCGGCCTCACGAATATCTGTCGGGAGGAGGGCGTTCTCACAGCTTTCGTTATATAGATTTAATAAATGTGGTGCCAATTTGGTAGCCATAGGCTTGAACAATTCGATCGGGAGCCCATTTGGGCCCATCGCTTTTCTCGCGCGGATGCCTTGTATTGCCTTTTGAATCTCTGCAACTGACAAGTCAGCCTCCAGTACCTCCTATCCTGCTCCGAGAGGCACGGCACTCCGATGGTAGCAAGGAGTTCGGTCGCTCTCGAGGCCTGAGAATCCTGTGGGACCCCATACATTGTTTTATAATGGTTCGCAAAAGATTCAGCGATGTCCCGTGGGTCCGTAATCAGAGCATCATCAGGGCCCTTAATCGCGCGCACCCATCTCGCTGATTGTTCTTTACGCTCGAGCCACGCCAACAGTTTGCCGGTGCGTTCCCCTTGCTCATAGAGACGATGCCGGGTGGCAAGTGCACGCTTGTTCGCATCCTCCAGCAGCAGTTGCTTATAATCTTGCCGTTTTACATTAAGCAGATGTGAGGTGTCAGGGGCCGGGGCCCGAGATATATCACCCTCAAGACGTAAGATCTCAGCTTCCAGCTCCAGCACCCTGCGACGGCGTTCAGCCCTATGGCCAGCAATCGCCGATAGTGCCCTCTCCTTGATCACCACACCATAAGCCCCCCAAAGCGTAATGGCCGATTGGACCTAGCCTATATTTTCGTCAAAATAGTGGTCTGTATCTTTCCGCAAGGCGTCTCTAATATGCGGGATCGTGAGTGCCCAAGGTTGAATCCGTATCGGGCCGGGTTGAGGCGGGCGTTGTACTCCAAAGACCGTCAGCACCGGGGAATGATCCGACACTCCCGTGCCAGACATCCAGAGTTAGAAAAGTCATGTATGTGTTGCGCATGTGTAAATAGATAGTCAATTCGCGATTGGCTTCCGTGTACCCCGGATTGAAACGTAAAGTGTGTGTCACCAGTATGCGACCACCTCCAAATATCTACCATCTCTAAGGCTTCAATAAAGTCTCGCAAGGGGGAGCAGCATGCTGAGTCAATTCTGGGCGGTGATCTATCTAGTTGGCCGTCAATCATCAGGTTGAAATCACCCCCCATTATCAATGTGCCCACAGGTAGGTGAAGTAACAGTGTCCCCACATCTGTCAATGTCGGTCGCTGTAGGCCCGGTGGGGCATACACAGAAACAACATTTAGGACTCTGCCCTCCCAAGTACCCGTGCAAGCTGCGTACCTGCCCTGTGGATCCGTCCAGGTATTCTGTATAACATATGGACAGCCTTTTCGGAGGAGGACCCCCGCCCCCCTGGACCCCGTGGTGAAACCTGAGTGGACTACCATACGATACCCCTTTCTGTCAAGGGCCATGCAGGAGTTGCCAATTAGGTGCGTTTCCTGTAATAACACCAGATCGAGCCCGTGGCGGTGGACATACTGCAGCACTATACCTCTTTTAATTTTGTCTCCTAACCCGTTGACATTCCAGGTGATGAGTTTAAGTCCCTGACATGTAGCCATATTATCACAGATATAGGAAGGACGGAGCCCCTGAAAGACATGCAGCCTCCCGTGCCCTCCCGCGCCGCCAAGTGAGCGACCCCCGGACTTTCAGTATCCGTCTCAAGGTATTGGAGTTCTCCTGTTGCTATTCGTACATAGAAGCAAACCAAGCCGTGCATACGTAAGCAATCACTTTGTTTTGCTGCATAACACCCCTCAATAACCCCCCCCAACTTATTAAACTCAAGAATACTTGTAGCCCAAGAAACTTACCCCCCTCCCTGCCTCCCTGCGTAACGGGAACAAAACCGCCCGCCACCCCCAACATGCAGAGTGCCTGTCGCCCACCCATAAACAATTTCTGGGAACGCGAGTAATCCCACTCCAGTTGCATCACTATATACAGTCATTTCTTCACCCCCCCGCCCGACCCCCACCCCAGAGCAGCGCACGACATTAAGTACATTGCGATCCTCGTCAGATGTCTCGTGGCCCCCACAGTAGTAATAGCAGTATAGTAATACGATGCACAAGAAAGCTATTCCTTCCCACAACAGCCTAACATGCTAAACGAGCACAGTAAACAGCAACATAATTAACTCAATCTCGTAATGGGGCAATTCCCAGAAATTGGACAATCCCCGTGGCATAAGTACCAAAGATCTACTCTAGCATCCCCTCTCAGCACTAGACGTGTGCGAGTCCGGATTCGGGTAGCTGGGGCCCCAGGTCCATATTCCACTAAGTCCGTGTGGGCATCAGGAGGACATTACAATCTCAAACAGTCTTACCGACCATAGAATCAGTGCTCTCCAGTGTGTCCCTGGGAGTCAGAGTCAGAGTGCGGAGGAGAACGTTTCTGCTGGCGCCAGTCTGCGTTGTCGTCCGCCGCTGATGATGGCTTCCTTCCTTTCTTTTCGACCGTGCGCCATTGCTCAAGCCAGTCCCAGGCCTCTTCAGGTCGAGTGAAGAACCATGATTTTCCATTCGCTTCCACCCGAAGCTTGGCGGGGAACATCATTGCATATTTAACGTCCTGGTCACGCAGAGCCCGTTTCACCTCCAGGAAGCTGCGACGCAGTATCTGCACTCGCAGTGTGAAATCAGGAAAGAACATGATCTTGCTGTTTTCCAAGGTGAGTGGCGGGGCCGCCCTCGCTGTCTGTAGAATAACGTCGCGGTCTCGAAAGTTGAACACCCACGCCAGCAGTGGGCGGGGGGGCGCTCCAGGCCTTGGGCGGCCTCCGGGCACTCGGTGAGCTCTTTCAATCATGAAGGATTTGGAGAGACCTCTGGGTTGAAGATGTTTAAGGACCAGCTCCTCCACAAAAAGATCCACCGCCTGCCCCTCCGCGCGCTCCGGCACGCCAATAATTCGGACATTGTTCCTTCGCATTCGACCTTCGTAGTCGTCCAATTGCAGTGCCATCGCCTCGTGGGAAGAGCGGAGGTCAACAACTTCTTTCTTGAGCAGGGTGGTGTCAGTAACCAGGTCCTTGGCAGTGTTCTCTACAGTCCCTACCCTGTCTGCGATTTTCTTCATATTCTCTCGGATCAGTGCCACATCCGTGGCCACTGTGTCGATCCTCGTCTCCAGGGAGGTTCTTATTGACGTTATTGCTTCAAGTAGATCCTTATTCGACGGCTCCACAGCATCCCCCGGCGTCACCACCTCTGCATGGCCTTCAGCCTGCTGTTTCTGCCAAGCGAACTTCTCTAGCTTGGTCTGAGTCGCCGCCCGATTAGTACGGCCGGACGCCATTGTCTATCTCCCGGGAGACACCACAACTGAGCGAGGCGCTGCAGCTACTCACCGCCGCCTGCGGTGAAGATCTTCACCCGGCCTGTCGGCTTTTGCGGGAAGCACCCTCACACAGGGGTGTGATCCAGCCGGGGTCACAGCGAAGCAGTCGCAGACAGCAGGGCAACGCACACCAGCGTTCGGGCCGTGGGTGGTCAGTCTAGGGTCAGGGCCCGAGTCTCCCAGGTTTGGAAAGCACCTCGTGGCTGTAATGTTTTTTCACCGACACCATGTGGCATGCAGGTCGTGTGGGGAGATAGCAGGCTCAGGGGCCCCTGGGGCGACGATCTCTACGTGCAGGTATGCCAGGTGCACCAAAGCATCAGTGCCCCCTCCACGCACACTGCCTCAAGGGTCAGGATAACACACCAGGTAGGCGAGACCGGTCCCAGCACCCCACAGTAGCACCCCTCGTGCCTCGGTGGTTAGGCGGTAGCCGGTCTTCCTCCAGTGGCTACAGCGATTCTTCTCCGCTGGTTTATCGCTCAGATAGGCTATCCATGGGGTAGCGGAATGAGCAGGAGTATAATTGCCTCCAGTAGGGACCTGAATATAATGGTACCGTTAGGACCCCAGCGGCGATCCGCTAAAAATCACTGTGCAGTTCAAGTGTCACATCCAGCTCTCCCACGCCAGCCCGGCACTGTCTGCTCTCACCAGCGTCACGGGTGGGGCACTACTTTCTCCCTCTCAGCATTCAGGTAGGCCTCATGGGCTCCATGGCGCCCCAGTCTAAGTCACCTCTCCATCCGGACCTCACAGCGTGCTGCGCTCAACCGGCACTGGGGGCCCTCAGCGCGTGCCTCAACAACGCGTTCAACAGCCTGCAGCTCCCTCTCCACGGTCTCTACTATTTGCGAGGCCGGCTCGGGCTTACACGCCCGCCTCAACAGTGTCTTGCACCCTCTACTCGGCCCCCCTTTTCTCACCGTGCCACCAGGGATGGTTGTAGCGGTCTCTGCAGGGGTCCGGCAGCACTGTCTCCGACGTGGAGGCCCCCACTTCTTGGCCGATATCTCCGCCTTGCCAGGCCGCAGCCGCGGTCTCGCGTTGCGCCCGATCTGCTCAGCGCCGCACTCCCGCCGGCAGGGTCCTCCGCGAGGTCGCGGTCTCCGGAGCTCACGCGGGGCAATGTCTCCGTTTGGAGCCAGAATTTTACTGGCAATGGTCGGGGATCATAGGTGCACGTCGGCGGCCCCAGGGCAGGAATCGGGCCGGCAGGGGCGAAGTTATACAGGATAATGCAGGAGTGGCGCTCCGGAATAAAACTACTGAGCGGCCATTCCCGTCGGCGGTTAGCCACGCCCCCCCCCCAATTGTTGAAATTCTTGATGACTTTGGGGAGGCTGTTTCTGTGTTTAGAGCAGTGTTCCAGTCCTTGTCAGTGATGCTGTTTTGTCTGGCTGGTCTGGCGGTGGTGCATGTGCAATGGACTAAGGATCTGATTATGACTTTGGTGGGGGGTCGCTGGGTCCATGGTCAGACCGCCTGCCAGATTAGGAGTTTCCTCCTGTCTGGCGGGCTGGTTTTTTGTGTTCCCACGGTGGTGCCTCAAAAAATGGGCACTGCAATGGGAATGTCAAAAACAGTTCCTGCACAGCATGGGCTGAAAAGTCTATGCCATGCAAGAACTGGTGTGCATGTACACAACGGGGCACATGTTGTGCCCTCCTATGTGCATCCACATGTGGAGGAGGCAAAGGGGGGGCCCTGGAGGGCCCACTTTGTTTCCTCTCCGCCACGGTATTCATGGAGTAAGAACCTCCATGGCACCACCGGTGGTAAGAAAACTCCTAATATGCTGGGTAGGACCGCTGCGGTCCCGCCGAGCATATTGCGGCCTCCTGCCCGCAGCAATACGGCTACGACGGGGATGTGGCGGTTCAACCACTCGATTCACAATAGAGCGGTCGGGTGACCGCCACCGTCCTGTCCTCACGAGTCTGACAGTCCATGGACCGCCAGACTCGTAATCAGGCCCTTAGATGGAGATGCTGAGCTTGTCAAGGATGTGGTCTGTCCTGGAGACTGGTGTTCACTTGTCAACTTGGATGTCGTCAAAGGTAGTGAAAATAGGGTCCAGGAGGTGTCCGGTGATGATGATGATAAATTTATAAAGTGCAACAAATACCATAAGGTGTCTAGGCGCTGCCCTCAGATCGTACGGATCTGACTGCAGTGGAATAAAATCTATGCCTTGAAAAGCCATGTTTTTAAGCCCTTTCTAGATTTTAGCAGGTTAGTCTCTTTTTTAAGCGAGGTTGGCATGGAGTTCCACAGTTTGACCGTTGTTGTAGTGAAACTCCTGCCGCCCCACTTGGCCCTACTTACTATAGGGACAACAAGATTTCCAAGCTCAGCTGACCTAAGGGACATTGCTGGGATATATGGCATAAGATAGTTTGCTAACTGCTTTGTCTTCAAAGATTTAAAAGCAATGCAGAGGGATTTAAACTGGATCCGTTATCCTACCGGCAACCAGTGCAGATGGGATAGGGCTTTGGAAGCAGAATCGAATTTAGAGATTCCTAGGAGTGCTCTTGCTGCTGCATTTTGAGCAATCTGCAGCTTTTGGATACTGCGTTTAGAGGCACTGATAAAAAAGAGCATTGCAGTAATCCAGTTTCGATTAAATAATTACGGATACCACAATTTTCCTGAGATCCAGAGGGATTGAGGGGAGTACTTTTCTCAAGATTTTGAGGATAAAGAAACAAGCAGAAGTGATAAAGTTAGTTTGTGCTTCAAATGACAGTTTAGTATCGAAGATGACTCCTAGGTTTTTGGCTTTAGACCCTGGTGTGGGTAAAGGACCAAGTTGGACAGGCCACCAACTATCTGTCCAAATAAAAGAACCTCAGTCTTGGAGGAGTTTAACTTCAGACAATTGTCTGTCATCCAGTTACCTATATGACTCATACAGTCATTAAATCTGGTGGCTGTGGAACTGGATGAACTGCTCACCGAGAAAATTATCTGAGTGTTGTCTACATTTGATACTGGCAACAAAGCCAAAGCTTTTTATCAATTTTGCCAGGGCGGTGACATAGAGATTGAAAAGCGTTGGGCTCAGGGAAGATCCCTGAGGAACACCACAAGGTAGGGAAAGGAGGGTGAAACATAGTCACCCAACGCACCAATTGAGACTGCTCAGACAGAAAGGAACCCAGTAGGGAGAGCGCATTATCCCTGATCCCAATGGAAGCTAAATGATCTATCAGCAGCTCATGATTAACCGTATCAAATGCCGCTGATAAGTCCAAAAGGATCATGGCAGCGCTCCCCCCTCCATCCAAGGTCTGTCTGAGCTCCTCGGTGGCCGTAATGAGAGCCAGCTCCGTGCAATAGTGCGCATGAAATGCGAATGGGAGGAGTCCAGAATTGCATTCTCATAAACAAAAGAAGACAGTTCAGTGTTAATGGCTTTCTCAATCACGTTTGAGGGAAAGGAAAGTCTTGATATGGGTCTATAATTAGAGATTTCCTTAGCCTCCAGGTTTTTTTTTTTTCATAAAGGTAATATGGAGGCTTTTTTCCACTCCGTTGGAAAAACGCCCTGATGTGAACATCGAGTTAAAAATAGCCATGAGGGGAATAGCTATGGTTTCCGGGGACAAGTGCTGAATTTTTGGGGGACAGGGATCTGAGGGTGATCCTGATTTGATTGCGCCAATTATTTTAGCTGTCTGTTCGATGGTCAAGGCGGTGAAGGACGAGAGGGTTGGAGATACCAATCCTGCTGTAGATTGTATTTTGTTCAGTTGAGTGGGAGTCTGTGCCAGGCAGTTATCCTGGAGCACAAAGGTGTTGAAGACAGCCTTGACTTTGTGCTGAAAAGATTCAGCTAGGGAGTTACAGAACTTCTGACTAACAGAGTCCTGGGACTTTGGACAAGTTTTTCACCGTGGTGAATAAGGCTTTAGGACATCAATTGGCCGCTCTGATTTTCTCCGTAAAGTAGGAAGCCTTTTCCCGAAGGATAAGGTTCTTGTACACTTGAAGAGATGATTTATATTCAGTTTTAGTATGTAAATTGTCATCAAGTCTCCATTTCCTCTCCAGTTTACGGCATTGTTGTTTCTGAGCTCTAAGAATATCGTTGAACCAGGGTGCTGAAGGTGAGTGCCTGGAACCACGACTGTTTCTTGGGGGAACTAATTGCATTGTTGCCAGGACTAGTAATTTGCCACCGCTTGGAAATGTGCGGCAGAGTTTGCAGAAGAAGGGAGTTTAACTAATTGCATTGTTGCCAAGTTAAGCCAGGACTAGTAATTTGCCACTGCTTGGAAATGTGCGGCAGAGTTTGCAAAAGAAGGGAGTTTAGCTATTTAGCCTCTAATTTATTCCAGGAGCGACTAATAAAAGAGTCCCCGGAATCTTTGGGACGTACCTTTCGTGGCAGTGAGATTTCGAAGAGGACTGCATTATGATCAGACCAAATAAGAGGGAGGAATCCGGTCCATCTTAGGTGAGTATTATCAGAGAAAATCCCATCCAGACAGTGTCCAGCAGTATGTGTTGGACCTTTTACTAGTTGACATAGTCCAACGATGTTCATTTGATCAAGAAGCACTTCGGTGTCATGGTCAGAGACATTTTCCATGTGAAAATTAAAATCTCCTAAAATGGAGAAGTTGAGAAGTTCAGCTTTGCAAACTAAGAGATGTCCTAGATTGTCATTTAATGTGTCCTTAGGGCTAGGTGGACGGTAAAGCAGAATGCCATTGAAAGAATATTGACCATCTAGTTCGACCTTAAAGTCCATGGCTTCACAAGCCAAGTTATCCGCTAGAGCTTTGAAACATGATTTAAAACCTGATTTAAGAATTAGGGCTATACCTCCACCTTTTTTTCCTACTCTTTCGACTCTGTGAATTTTGAAGCCTGCAGGTATGGCCAGAAGTAGGTCAAGGTCAAACGAAACGTCTACCCATGTTTCTGTAATAAAGGCAATTTCGATTTGATATGTTTCTAGAAACTCACGAAATGCAATTGCATTCTTGACTAAAGATCTCGCGTTGATAAGCACACATGACATAGGTGACATAGAAAGGTCCTTTACTTAGTGTCTGAGGCTCAGGCTTCCAAGGTCTATGATGAGATCTTTTGAGTTGGGGTTGATGTAGTCTTCAAGGTGAAAGTATAGTTTTCAAGATAGTCTGTAATTGCTAGCTTCGAGGGAGAGTAGTGTGACACAGTCTGTGATAGTGTCGGTGAAGCAGGTCCAAGGACTTTGTGGTGTGTTTGGTGAGTGAGCAGGTGCTGAGTTGCATGCATGTTAGTGTAGAGTGTTGGGTGGGTGATTGCAGGACTGTATGAGTGTGACAGTGGGGTGTTGGATACTGTTGGTGTGTGTGCAGTGAGTGTTGGGTGTGGGTAACTGCATGAAAACTTGCAGGAAGCTCAGGAAAACGATCCCTCAGTATTGTGTGGAGCACCGAGGCAGCAGCATGGGGTGCGGTGACCAGGGTGTAGAGAGCAGAGGGTTGGTCTAGTGTAGTCGAGGGAGATTGGAAGAGCAGGGTTTCTGGTGCTGGGCTTGGTCTAGGCCCGGACGCATGCAGACAGGCTTGCCTTTGGTGCGTCAGTGCCGCACCCGCTGCACACATCCCCTGCAGGTCCCGGGAGGAGGAGTGATGTCACTTCTTGTGCAGATGGATGTTGGGAAATTAAGTGATGTCACTTCCTATGGAGATGGATGATGGAAAATCTAGAGCTATTACTAATCCATAACTCTGAGGTATTCTGTCTTGTAGAGAAGTCAAAATGGGTTAGAATGTTGATGTGTTACAGGATATCCACATTAAATTAGGTGAAGATGTGGCGTAACTGCCGGAGCTGTTGATTGTGTGACTAAGGGAGCTGGTTCTACACCCGTCCTCGACTTAATATCCTGTGAGTCTCACAATGCCTTAAATGATGTGCATTGGAATCTGGTACTCATGCTAAGCAATCTATATCCTTGGGCCAAGTTCTCGCTATAAAGAACAGTAAACATAAATAAATAAACTGAAAGCCATGAAAGTGCAAAACCAACGATAATAAAGAGAGAGAGCTATATTGAGCGACTGCCCCGATAGCTGCAGAAGGGTCCGAGATGTAAGAAGTGAGGACTGCCCAGCAGGGTGGGCAGAGGGTAAAGATTCACAACATACAAAGGCTCAGTGTTTTTTAGAGCTTTTAGAGGGAGCAGATGTATTTACCTCGTAGGCCATGCATGGGCTCTGAAGACACAGCTGGCCTCTTGTTCAACAGCTTCTTTCCCACAACCACCCACGCACGTGGGCTCGTCTTTAGCAGGAGTTCAGTTTTTGTTGTGGTTGTAGCAGTGCTGCGAGGTTCTGCTTCTGCATCATTCATTTCCATGCATATTGCTGTGTGTGTGTGTGTGTGTGCTCTTGTAGAACATGCTTTGTCCTTTGCTGCTCAGTATTTGTTGGCGTCCCAACGTTCTGCCCCGATGGGAAGCTGTCTGCTGTTGTTCGGATGGGCGTTCTGTCATCATGTATTCCAAGGGCTGCCATGATGACTCTCTTATAATGTCTTACTTGCCAGGATGCTGCTGTGCTTTGATGACTGATATTGTCCTGTGGCTCCTTTTTGGATTTCGATTTCTCTTTGGCATAATTCATCACTGTGATGACAGGATAGTCTCCCATGAGAACCCATGACCTCTTTGATTGATCGAGCCATTATTTATTATAATCCACAAGCAATTTATACAAATATAATACATTTAGGTGGATATAAAAAAAGTGCATTTTCTTATCTCAAATTAATTTGTACTTAAAACAATCATAATCACAATAACAATAACTTGTGTATACAGCTATATGCATGCACATGAATGTATGCATGCAATTGATAGTGTGATGAATATAGATTTACATTTTTGTGTACATTTACAGTGAATTATGATGTGACGGGCAGAGCATGCCAGTATGCCTTTGCAAATCACAGTTTTCATAGCTAATTCTCCAAGTCGGCTGTTTGCTGCAGCCGAAGACAGGTAATTAAGAACATTTCCAAGTTTAATTTTGAAGTCTGACATCTTACTTGCTTGCTTGGTTATCATGTTTCATTCCACCCCTCCTCCTGGAAGCCACATCCAATGTACTACAAGGCACCCAAACAGGAAACACATTTAATTATCTCAGAGTTGAGATATTGCTGTGTTCAATCAAGGCAGGGACAGGAAATGTGAGCAGACACCGACATCAAGCCTGCGTTGCGGCCCTGCTTTGTACATCTTTAGCATTGCCTCGGATCACTAATTGTGTTCTGCAGCTCATCACAAGATGTTCTACGAGAGGACGACGTCTTCCAACTGCCCAAAGGGGTTATCACGAAGTTGCAGCTATTACCTAGTTTGTAATGACAGCTGCACAGACACGCTCACAGTACAGTGAGCTCCAGTGCCAAGATCTTCATAGCCCTGGGAGAGATGCTACTCTGGCCATTTAGGCGCTCTCCTAGTAAAAAGCCTATTTTTGAGTTCCTTTCCTATAATATAGCTCCCTCTTGTGGCCTCTTGCGGTTGTGCCATCAGGCAGCTGCCTAAACTTACTTTAATACAGCACCGGTCATTATTGAGATAACAAAGTTCTAAAACCAATGCATTACTAAGTTTTTAAAAGAACATGTTTTCTGTTTTATATCCTGCTTCCTTCAAAAGAATAAAGAATATAAATGTTTAAACTCCCTGATACTGGCTGAGAAAAACACACACAAAGAGAAAATGTCTACTTAAAGTGACCAAGTGCCTTGTTTAGAGTTTCACAGATGGGTTACTCCATCATAAACGTAACGGATATCCCTCCGCCATATTACAACTGCATGCTAGTGGATGTCAAGCACTCTTTAAGAGGGCGGATGGGCTGTGCCTTACGTTTGTGACAGAGTAACCCGTTGCCAAACTCTAATCAGGCCCCACGGCTTACACTCAATAGAGTAGGTCTCAGTTGGTTTTAGCGACAAGCAAATGACCTAGGAGAGAGGCCTGACTGGTTCTTTGGGAAACGTTATGTCAAACACCATAGGTCTGTTCTGTTACTTGTAAAAGTGATGGGAAAGTCAGTGGGTGTTGGACTTGGCCCTTTTTGCAGGGTCATCCCTAAACTTTTTGCCTTCCTCCTATATTTTTTCTGACCTGTTGTTGGCTGTTTTATGACTCTGGGCACTTTACCACTGCTGATCAGTGCTAAAGTGCATATGCTCTCCCCATTGCAAATTGTGTTATGTATTAGTGACTCCCTGATTGGATGATTGGGTTACTTGTCAGTCCCTAGTACAGTGCACTGAGTGTGCCCAGGGCTTGTAAATCCAATGCTGCTGGTGGGCTTGCAGCACTAGTTGTGCCACCCACAGAAGCAGCCTGTAAAAGTGTGTCTAAGGCCTGCCATCGCAGAGCCTGTGTGCAGTCTGGTACTGCCATGCTGACTGGGCAAGTGCACCCACTTGCCAGTCCCTAAACCTTCCCTTTTCTTCATGTCAGACACCCCTATGGTAGGCCCAAGGGCAGGGTGCATTGTAAGTATAAGGTAGGACATGCCCTGGTGTGTGTGGCATGTCCTAATAGTGAATTACAGCCATTTTCGTTTTTCACTATTGCAAGGCTACCTGTTCTCCATAGGCCAGAATGGGCAGTTTTGATTATTACACCTTATAATCCTAACTGACCCAGGGAACATGGTAGAAAAATGAATTTAGTATGCCTGAACTCAGAATGATAAAATACATCTTTTAGTGAAGTTGGTTTTAACATTCTGTGTTTGAAAATACAACTTTTAGAAAGTAGGTATTTTCTTGCCTAAACCTTCCAAGCCTGCCTCTGCTAGGTTGTGTATTCCCTGTCTGGTTTGTGAGTGACAGGGGCTGGGGAAATTCCAGGATACATGGTGAGGCAGCCAGGGCTGAATAGAGAGATCTGCATCCAGAGTGGAGGGAGGAGTTGCACCTGGGTCTGAATAGGGCTGTGCCTGCCTTCCACAATGCTGGCTCCACCTCCTGCCGGGCGGCTGAGCACTCTGCCCCACATTCTGAAAGGAAGGAAGGAGTCCTGTAAACAAAGTGCTCCAGGACTGACCAGAACTGGTTTTGGACTAGGCAAAGGCCTCTCTGCCTTCAGAGAACAAAGAAAAACTGTGTATAAAAAGGGGACCCAGACCCCTAGGAAATTAGATCACTTTGGGAAACAAGAAGAAACCTTTGCTGAGGAGAGGAACCAGAAGGAACTGAGGAGAGACTATCCCTAAGCTGAAGTACTGCTTGGGGGATTGGCCTGCAGTGGTTGCCTGACTGCCAAAGAAAGGAGAAAAGGACTTTGTGTGCACTTTTATTCAACTTGTGAAGGATCTCCAAGGGCTTGAGAAAAGAGTTTGCCTCCTGCTGAAGTCTCAGGGACAACAGACTTCAACCCCCAGCTCCCCAAGAGTTCTTTGGAAGTGCCTGCTGCTGTTTTTGGCCTTCTGAGGGACTGCGTGTCGCAAGGAGCTGGAAGCGCGACTCAAGAGGGAGAAGCGTGTCGCAGTCGCAGCCGCTGCCATCGCATCGTGGATGTCGCCGCTGTAGCTGTCGCATTGCACCGCATCTCAAGAAACGTCCTGCAACCCCGAAGAAGCGTGTCGCAGCCGCTGCCATCGCATCGTAGATGTCGCCGCTGTAGCTGTCGCATTGCACCGCATCAAGAGAAGCGTCTCGCCACAAGGAAGAAGCGTGTCGCCGTCGCAGCCGCTGCTGTCGCATCGTAGATGTCGCCGCTGTACCTGTCGCATTGCACCGCATCAAGAGAAGCGCCTCGCATCCACGGAGAAGCGTGCCGCCGTCGGAGCTGCTGCCGTCGCATCATGGAACAAGGGTGTCGCCGCTGCAGTTGTCGCATCGAGCGGAAGCGTCTCGCAACGTCGGAGAAGAGTGTTGCCGCCAAAGCCGCTGTCGTCGCATCACGGAACAAGGGTGTCGCCGCTGCAGCTGACGCATCGAGCCGAGACTTCTCGCAACATCGGAGAAGCGTGCCGCATCAGGAAGAACTTGACGTCTTTATTTCTTTGCACCGGACCTTTGCCGCATCTCCATCTCTGCAACACTTTCGTTGTAGAAGCGTGACGCATCGTAAGGTACATTGACTCAAAGTGTCGCATTTTAAGAACTGAAGAGAACTAAGCTAAACCTACCATTTTTAAGTACAGTATTGTGGATTTTTGTCGTTTATGGTCTTGTGTTAAATCTATATAAAGAATACTTATTTTTGATATAAAACTTGTGTGGTGTCCATCTGTAGTGTTGTCACTGGATTACTGTATGTGTTAACAAATGCTTAACACACTGCCTCTGAGATAAGCCTGTCTGCTCGTGCCAAGCTACCAAGGGGGTGAGCAGGGGTTATTTGAGGAGTGTACCCCCCTACCCTGACTAGAGGCGAGGGTCCCTATTTGTCACAAGTACCTACCTATGCCAACTAGATACCCCCAAATCTAACAGTGGGCATGACTTATTTATTGTAAAAAGTATTTGTTAAAGACAATTGGCATTTAAGTGTGGATTCTTATTTCAGTGTGTTAAAGGCCGTATAGGTATTTTGCTACGTGGAATTACCATAGTTGGCAAGTGCTTTGCTGTTTTCCCTCTGACAAACCATTGGGTTGAAGATGTGCAGTGTGATGATCCCTGCTATGCACTTTGGGAAGGGTTCAATATTGTTTTGTCATTTGTAATTTTGTACATATTTGTAATGTTATAAGCGTATGCCTGATGTTTGTCAGCTTACGTTCAATACAAGAGGTCTTGGTTGATTATGGCTACAAGACAATGATAAAGGCTATAGTCTGGATGTGTTCATTGGAATGGTTATGTCAGATGCCCTTGGTCAGGTAGGATGAGCTGCACAAACGCATGTGTCTGCATCTCATACTCATGCCTAAGAATTTCTCCACGTTAATGCATGAACACTTTTGACAGAATAAATCTGAATCAGAGAGAGGCATTCTCTGCTCACCATTTCTGACTTTTTCTGTCTAAAGTTCATGCATTAGCATGGAGAAATTCCAAACTATTTGCAGTAATTTAAGACACCTCAGACACAATAAAACGTGCTCTGGTCTATGCTGAGCCAGTGGACCTGATCATGGTGCGGCCCCTATTCTTTTTATTATGAAAAGTTATGCCAAACACTAAGGGTAGAAGATTCACACTATTAAAATCATCTTTGGAAGGGTTGTATATTGTTTGTCAAGGGTGATTGTGTTCATATATTTCATTTTATGACTGCATGCCTGATGATTGCTTTATGGAAAAGCTTAAGCTCGGTACAAAGGCCAGAGTTGGTTTGCCAGCAAGCAATTGGTAAAGGCTTTAGGCCTGATTGGTTCACTCAGAAAGGTTCCTTCTGTCAGTCTAACCTGTTTATTATAAAAAAATTAGAACAAAACTAGTAGGCCTGACTACCAGTGGCCCTAGAACATTGGCACTGTGATAATCCATGTAGGCCCTCTTAAGAAGGGTTGTATTTTTTATTTCCAACTCTAATTTTCAACGTATTTTGTGACTGTATTCCTGCTGACTGTTGTGTGGTAAAAGGTACCCGTAAGGCAGTAGGCCTGGGTTACCTATGGTGACAATCCAATGGTAAAAGCAATAGGCATCTGTCGTTCATTGGGAAAAGTGATGTCACCTTCCGTAAATCGAATCTGTGTAAAATGTAAAGCTATGGAAAGGTAATAGGACTGGCTTGATTATTGTGAAAGAAAGAAAAAAAATAGGCTAAAGCCAATAGTCCTTTATGGGGTGATTGCAATCGCATGTGTTAAAATCTGAAATCTCATAGATTACTGTAGTAGGCAAGGGGTTTGTTGTTAGTTACCCCCTCTGACAATCCCTGGGGTCATTAGATTTGCTCTCTGGTACTCCTTGTTATGCTGTTTTAGGAGGGATTGAAATTTGTTTCATCAACTGCAATAATTACATATTTATATGTTTATTTGCCTGTACATCTGATGGTTACCTAACAGGAAAGCTTATGCGCAATACTTTACGCCTGAGTTAATTATAGTGACAAACAAATGATAAAAGCTATAGGCATGTATGGTTCATTTAATACAGTTATGGCTTATGCCGTTGTAGGCCTGAAATATGGATTGTTAAAAGTATATGTTAATGCCAATTAGCCTATAAAGATGGACTATTATTACTATTTTATACAATGTTTTAAAAAGCAATATTTTGTTACAAGGAATCTCACAGGTCATCTTAGTGGGCAAGTGTTTTGGTATTTGTTACCCCTTCATCGGAGTAGAAGATTTGCATTGCGGTAATACTTGCAAAACCATCTTAGTGGGACCTGATAGAGTCAATTGTTATTGAGGGCTCTTGTAATAAACTACATCATGAAAAAGTTTATATATATTATACATATCTATATATATATATATATATTACCTACTGGTGGTCGCTTGTAGGTAGTTATAGTTAGGACCATGTTTCCATAGAAAAAGCGTTTTTTGACTTGCCTATGTCTTTGGCGCTGTTTGGACGAATCTTCACAAACATTTCCCAAAAAAGTGCCTCTGTGATTCTAGTAGTGCATGGAATGTTTCGGAGTGATCCGTCAAGTGGGGGCCGAGAAAAAGGGAGGGTCAAAAAAAGTACTTTTCCCATGTTAATTTCCATAGAGATTTTAGACACGACTACAGCCTGACCCGCTGAACAGAATTACACCAAATTTGGCAGAAAGATAGCTCTTGGTCCGGAAAGAACACTTTTTGTTATGTTGTATAAATCCATTCAGTAGTGCTGTAGCAGAAATTTCATTTTATTTGTAGGGGTGCATTATAATCACATATGTAGAGCACACCCGCATATAATCTTTTGTCGTGTTAACATGAAGTGTTAGGATCTTGAAATGTAATAACATAAAATTTAATGTTTTTAGGCCGTTAACTAGAAAATATGAAGAGTCAATGTGCAAAGCAAATGCAACTAGCAGAAAACACTAATGTGAAGCATTATTAAATGAACGTGCATTATTTCTATGCAATTTCGTAAAGCTCATACGCCATTTTGGCTTCCGTGCTGAACACAGCACAGAGTTAGCCCTGATTAAAAAATTGGAGGAAATAAGAGAGGCCTTGGATCAAGGAGGTGCTGCGATTCTGTTTAAGTTAGACCTCTCGGCGGCCTTCGATACGGTCCATCATGAAGTATTGATGGACCGGCTAGCTACAGCAGGGGTTCAGGGCAGGGCCTGGAACGTTCTAAAATCATTTTTGACGGATAGAACCCAAACGGTGGACCTAGGCAAGAATAAGTCTAAGCCGTTCTCCTTTCCGTGCGGGGTGCCACAGGGCTCATCTCTTAGTCCCACGCTTTTCAATATATATGTGTCCCCATTGGCGGCCCTGATCGGATCCTTTGGGTTTCAGGTGACGTCTTATGCAGACGACACTCAAATTGTGTTATCCCTTCAGCCGGGCAAAGAAGCTGAGACCAGCCTGAGATGTCACGTTTGCATGAAATCCGTTGCAGGCTGGATGGCATCCAATTGCCTAAAGCTTAATGCCGGTAAAACGGAGGTTTTGATATTTGGGAATAATGCCAACCTCTGGTCACCTGATTGGTGGCCAGAGGAAATGGGTTTACCTCCAGCCCCCTCCACGAAAGCTAAGAACTTGGGTGTGGTGATGGATAATAAACTAACTTTTGGTGATCATGTTAGCGGGGTGGTTTCCACCAGTTTCTTTCTTCTCAGAAAGCTGAGAAAAATAAAAAAATTCTTCCTACAGATAACTTTAGGACAGCAGTCACGGCGCTCGTTTTGTCACAACTGGACTATTGCAACGGTCTGTATTTGAGTTTACAAAAGAAACATCTTAATAGACTCCAGATTGTGCAGAATGCGGCAGCAAGACTGTTAACGGGCACTCCCAGGTTCGTCTCAGTGGGAAATGGTCTTCGAGATCTCCACTGGCTTCCAGTGAAACAACGGGCATGGTTTAAAGCATTGTGCATGGTCTTTAAAGCCCTGGAAGGCAGTGGCCCAGTGTACCTGAGAAATCGATTACTCTGGTATGTTCCTGGAAGAATGCTACGCTCCTTGGAAGCAAAGCTAGTGACTATCCCCCGAGTTAAGAAAGCCAGCTGGGCTGGCAGGAGTTTCATTTATTGTGCCGCCAGGGCTTGGAATGATCTTCCGGTGCATCTGAGAAAGGCCACGGAACTCCTTTCATTTAGGAAAGGGTTGAAAACCTGGCTTTTCTCTGAATAATCCTCTTCTTAGGACACCCACCAGGTAGCGCTTAGTGCCAGGACGCCTTTGGGCAGCAGCTGCGCTCTATAAGCTTCATTAACATAACATTTCTCTTTTGTTGGCTGAATCTTATAGGCCTGAAATGCATTTCTCTGGAAACTCTCGCTTTAGAATTAACAGGTTGAATTTTATGTATGCTATGGATTTCGTACTTTCTCATATTTGAGTTGTAGGTGGAAGAAGCACCCTAGTTAGTTAGAATAATGTCTTTGTTTTAGTAGTCAGGCAAGGCGAGAAGAGGATACATTGTGAGCTAAGGCTGATAAGGAGAACTGTTGTATTTTCACACCCGAGAAGGCCTGGGAATCAAGGTCAGCATGTTGCTGTTCAGGAACATCGCTGTCTAGTGGAAAAGTACCTATGAGACTGTGGAGCGGATGGCGTAACCTGCAAGGACTCTTGATAAGATACCTGTAATATTAGGACATTGTAAGTAGGGTAAACAGCCCTTTTCTTCTCTGCCTTTAGAGAGAGAAAATCTTAGAACGAGCTCTGTCTCGATCTCTTTATGCTATTTGATCCACTGATGGTGAAGAGACTTCTTAGAAAGATTCGACATGCTGACACCTTTCTAACTCTTTCCCTGACGGATACTTTAGTAAGAATTTCACGTTAGAGCTAGTGTAGGGATAGATTAATGCTTTATATTCATCAACCCTCGATGCAGGGAAATTTTGACTCATGATTTTTTAACCTTTGCATTCTAATTCTCGAGTTCATTGTTGTTGCACAAACTCAACTTTGTTCTCAGATTTGGCTTTATGTTGATTCCAATGTATTCCTACACTCTCATTTTGAAGTGTCTCTATGACCAGTTATTTTTGGCTTTGTAATAAATTGACTAACCTTACATAGTGGTCTGTGGTTACTATGTGTCCAGAGAGATTCCTGTTGAATTGATTGGCATTGTTAATGATTTTCTCCCCTCTATGCTTACATGCTGCTAAAAAGAACCATTGGATTGAAGCTCTAGAACGGGTCTAGAACTTATGGACCCGGCCCTTTCAGTAGTTTTCGAGATATTAACTGAAATCCAAATTTGCGTGTTTAGGGATACGGATCCTCCACGGCTCTTCCTCGGATCCTCCTTGGATTCTCAAATCCATGTGCCAACAGCAATGCCGTGATTGGCTGGCCACAACCTGAAAGGAAAGTTGCGGCCACCATTTTGTTCATCGGGACTCAGTTCCCAGCGGGGAAAATAAAGTTGAAAAGTGATAGAAGGGTTCAGGGTACAGGTACTCTGACCTCATGGGACTAATGGAGGGATCTGTAAGGGACCCCTCATGGGCAAGATATTGTCCAAAACCATTTGTCTTTACCACACAAGATCTGTGGATCCTCCCAGGTTTGGGTAGACCGAGAATCCCGACCCCAATTCTTTAAAAAACATACACTCACTGACAGCTCCACACACCTACTCACAAACTCACTCACACCTTCTCACACCCCCTTACACACCCACACAACCACTCACTCACCCACTCAGATCCTAAAGTCCACTCACACACCCACTCACAGACCCACACCTTTCACACACCCACCCACTCACACACCCACTCACACACCCATGCAACCACTCACACACCCACTCACACAGAAATTCACTAAAAAAGACAAAGGTTACAGGGACGTTATAGTTAGGTTCAGATTTTGCACACACAAAACCATAGAAATTCCGCAGTTATTGTTAAAGTTATCTCAAGTAACTATAACTTGTGCCCTAAGGTAACTATAGCTCACACCCTCACCATGCATTGTGAATTACCCCACATATTACATCACTCTTGACATCTTCTATGACATCATTGATAATATCATTGCAGCATTTGCAGTGAAACTATTGCTGGAAAACTGTGCATGGCGGGGCGCACGTTGTAGTTACCTTAGGGCTTGACCTATAGTTACTTGAGATAACTATAATGATAACTGCTGAATTTCTATTATTTATGGTTTTGTGCGTGTAAAATCTGAACATAACTATAACATCCCTGTAACCTTTTTTTCAGTGAATATATATATACATATACATGGGGAGCTTTTGGCCAGCCCTCTTATTCCATTGGTCTGTGTAATAGTCATTCACATTGTGCTTGTGCCCATGGGAGCATATATAATGGAGCAGTGAGTGGGCCCACTTCATCTATTGGATACATTGCCCACATTCTTTCAATAACCGGGGAATATAATGCAGGACAATGTGTCTACTCTTTCCAAGAGTTGCCTTTGATACATACCAAAAACAGAAACTTACCCCGGAAGAAGAGGATCTGTCACACCCAGAATTGAGAAGTTCACATAATTCCCAATGGAGAGACTACCATTTTGGGTTGGACATGCTATATGATAAAGTTCCCCCTTAACCTGGGTAATCATGGTATCCATAATCCCTTGAAGAAAAAGCCCAAATTTACCATGCCCACCATCGCTCTCCACAGTTCCTGCTGTCTGCTACTTTGGAACATGTTATCAGATCACATGTGCACATATGCCTGAGTGTACCTCAGTGGCTTTAGTTTTTAATTCTTCCCTTTTATTGGTCCCCTTTGATATCCTACCCTCTCTTGGCTTTTTTTTCTTTGTTATTTACAGTGTCCTGTGGTTTCCAAGATAGTGCTGCTGAACTTCTTACCTGCTGCTCATTTTATTTTCAATGTGCCACGGCCAGCATGACCACCGCTTATAAATTAGTGTGGCCATCCCTAAATTGTATTGTCCATATCAAAGTTATACTGTTCTAAGATGATATTTTTGCATATCAGCAATATGTTTGCCATCTTGGATCTTTACAATAATGGTAAAATATGGAAAATACCATTAAAAGATGACCGCTTAATAATTATCCCCTGGTTGGTAAACTAGAAATGGTATTGTACAGAGTGTATAATTGTTTTTCAACTCTGAGACAGCCAACACATTGCTTCAAAATATGCATACTGCCATGGAACTTTATAATAATATTACACCCTACATAGTATCATTTAAAGATGGCAACCCGCTTTTGTTAAGGACTGGTTAGAATGAAGGTTTGTTGAATGGCCTTTGAGATTGCAAGAGGAAAGAGTGGCTCCTCCCAGTAGCCAGAGTGCCATCCTGCACAGTATAATATATGTGAAAAGGTGGAAGGTGATAGCTATCTTCTTTTGGGGTTTGTTGGAAATGGGATTTCTGGTTGGCTAGGGCTTGCGCCTAAACCAGACAGAAACCACCACTCTAGTCAGGGCAAGGGAGTTACACGCTGAAGATAACCCCTGCTCACCCCCTTGGTAGCTTGGCACGAGCAGTCAGGCTTATCCCAGAGGCAATGTGTAAAGCGTTTGCGCAACACACACACACAGCAGCAACACACTAGGCACACTACAAAAGAAACTCCACACAAGGTTATATAAAAAATAGCCTTTGTATTATCCAAAACACATTAGAATCATAATCACATATATACACTGTGACAACTGGCACCAGGTAATAATTTACAGGGGATTATATACATGACAGGGCCAATCAGGCCACTGTCAGAACCATCACAAAGCACAAGTAGCAAATGTAAAACACAACCAGTAACTACTGGCAAAATACTGTACTCAGCATTAGCAACATAAACACATTTTGTCTGCATCACATTAGGCATAAAACACATTATGCATAAACATCATAAGCATAAACACATTATGCAATCTCTGTAGGCATAAACACATTATGCAATCTCTGTAGGCATAAACACATTATGCAATCTCACATTAGTAATGCACCACAGTAACCCTAACACAGGGCATTCATCCTCTTTGCGCTCCTACCAGAACACACAAATGACCCAACATGACCCCAGGCCAACTGCCCTTCCTCTGGGGCCCAATGCCCTTTGTCCCAAATGTCAGGGCGTAAAGATATGACCTTCCACTGGCCCTTTGGCTGCCTTGGCAGCAAGAACAACGTGCGTAATGCAATGGGACATGGGGGTGCAACTCACCCCTTCCTAAGCAAGAAAAGAAAATGCCCCTGTGTTGCAGTTGCCCGCACTCCTTCGATGCAGCTGAGGAATCACCTTTGGCACTGCAGTGCCTCTTGAGCCCCCACTGGGACTCTAAAGATAAAATTGCCCAACGTTGCAGCTGCCCGTGCTCTCACGGTGCAGCTGAGATAATTAGGTCTAGCACCACTGTGCCTCTCAGGTCCCACTCAGGGAACCAAAATCGCCCCAAAGACAAATCAGCTCTGGCACCACGGTGCCTCCGGGAGCGCCAATACTGCTCTGCTCTGCCCCCACTCACCGGGACAGATCGTGGCCGGCTCCAGGCACCGACAATGTGCCTCTGAAGGTCCCGCTCACGGGACCCTCCTTTACCTCTCTCGGTCTCCTCCGGCCGTAGGAAGGCACCGACAATGAGCCTCAGCGGGCAGCGCTACCGGGGCTTCCCAAGATCGGCCCCACTCTCTCTCCTGCGGTCTCTGGAGCCCTCGAGGCTCCTTCATGACTCCTCACCTCTTCTCCTCTGGCTCCTGCGGACACCTTCACACGTGGGGCTCCCCTCTCGCATACGGGAGCTGCGCCCACGTCCAGGCGCGCGTCGCCTGACTTCCGGCGCTTTGTTCGCCTAGATTGGCCCACGGGCCTTGAAGGCGGCCCCGCCCACAGCCAGGCAGACTGCCTGACTTCCGGCTCGGGCCGCGGCGGTTCCTTTCGGCGGCTCCTAACAAATGCGGGGTGGGCTCCCGCTTCTCAATGCTGGCAAATGCGGGGTGGGCTCCCGCTTCTAAATGCTTGCAAATGCGGGGTGGGCTCCCGCTTTCCTCCCGCAGCACGGGGGAATCCCCACGCCGGGATTCCCTTCAGGAGACTTCGCAGGCAACCGCTGCAGGCCACCAGCACTCCTCCTGGAGTAGGAATTTAGCGCTCACGAGGCGCTATGCCCCCAAAGGTTTCAGTGCAAAGGCTGGGCACCGGCAGGCCAGCTCACAGGGCCCTCCAGCAGGGAGGCATTCCCTCATGGTGGTTCCTCCTGGGGCCCAGCAGCAGCAAGTCCCAAGTCACAAGGAAGCACACTCACATGGGGTCACAGCCCCAATATTTATACAGCATTTCTTCTTTGTTCTGCCCTGGCACAGGGCTTGGGGGGAACCAGTCTCAACTGGTTCTGGGGGGTATTGGAGCACTCTGTTTACCGTGCTTCTCTTCCCCTTTGTCAGGTGGGGGCTCGGTCATCAGACACACCACAGGGGGCGGAGCCGGCATTCACCCAGGCAGGCACAGACCTATTCAGGGTCAGGGGACTACTCCTCCCACTACTCCAAATGCAGTTCTCCTATTCAGCCTAGCGCTGACTCACCCTGCCCTCCCTGGAGCCACACACACCTCACCAGCCCCTGTCACTCCAGAGCCAGACATGCAATACACATTAGGTAGGCAGACACATAGCACACAGAAATGCCAACTTCTAAAAGTGGCATTTCTAAAATAGTGATAATAGATCTGCGCACACCATTGCGTAGCATTTATTATCACTATTCCAAACATACCAAACTTGACCACGCTGCTCCTCTCAAATCAGGAATTACCACTGAAACACTTATCAGGGAATCCCCAATACATTCCTATGAGAGGGCAGCCTCACAGCAGTGAGAAACCAAAATGATTGTTTGTCACTACCAGGACATGTCACATACTTAAGGTACATGTCCTACCTTTTACCTACAATGCACCCTGCCCATAGGGCTAGCTAGGGCCTACCTTAGGGGTGACTGACATGCAGTAAAAGGGGGGTCACAGACATGGCAAACACTTTAGGTGTCACGTCACAGCGGCAGTAACACTGCACGCACAGGCCCTGCAATGGCAGAGGCCTGAGACAGGTTTGAAAGGCTACTTTGGTGGGTGGCGCAATCAGCGCTGCAAGCCCACCAGTAGCATTTAATTTACAGGCCCTGGGTATCTGAGATACCACTTTACAAGGGACTGACAGGTAAATGAAATACGCCAAACAGGTGTAGACCAATCTTACCATGTTTACCACAGAGAGGACACGCACTTTACACTGGACAGCAGTGCTAAAGTGCCCAGAGTCCTAAAATCACCAACACCATGTCAGAAAAAAGGCTAGGAGGAAGGCAAAAAGTTCAGGGATGACCCTGCAAAGAGGGCCAAGTCCAACACAACCCCCTTCCAGCCAAAAGCCAGGGTAGACCAATCATTACCTTGATGGGCTTCCCTGCTTGGGGCGATAGAACTCGGACGCGGGCCCGCAACTGCAGGGACACCTTCCAGTTCTACGCCATTCTGAACCCATGTAGTTCCCTCTGTCAAAGCTCCCAGGACCAACTAAGCTACCCCACTGGTGCTCCCTAGTTGTCCGCGGCCAGGACCAGGCCCTAGGCCATCCAGATGTCTCTGGTCCTTGCCATCTCATAGAGTGGGGGGCAGTAACCCCTGGCACATAGTACCCATTCTCCACTCTACCTCTCATCAGTGCAGTTCTAAACAGCCACTGACCCTCCAACCTAGGGTCCGCACCCTCAGGCTGACCAGAGGTCTCGGGCGAGGCTCTCCTCCCCTTACCTCTCCTTCTGGGGTTCCACACTCTCCTCCTTGGAGAAGCACCACCAGAACTAAAAACTGTCAGGATGCTGCAATCAGACCACCTACACAATTCTTCCACCAGTTCAGGGTCTTGACCCTGCAATTGGTCCACCAACGTGGGATCTAAACCCTCAGGTTGCACCGGGGTCAGAGGTGGGGACTCCCTCCCTCTGCACCCCCTTCCAGAGTTCAGCACCCTCCCACCTGGAGTGGTACCCCTAGAAGCTAAATCGGTCAGGACACTGCTTACAGTTGTCCTTTCCTCCAGGTCAGGTAACACCTGAACCTGGCTTCCCAACCCAGGGACTAACCCCTGTGGCTGAGCACCTGCCCGGCACACCAGGACTTCCTGGGGAGCACACATGCCCCCCCGAGGGTAACACATAACTCATGTGTTGTGTGACAGTCTGCGTGGCGCAGATCTCCCGACCCCTGTCCATCTGACAGTGCGCGAAGATCCCCCAGGACAGAAGTGGTGTCACCATGGTCACTTCTAGGAGGCTCACCCCATCTGGCTGGCCCCTGACCCACTGGTTATCCCACTGAGGAATGCATCCCCCTCTCACCCCTCAATCTGGACATCTGCACCCTCCACTTAGGAGCGGCACCGCCAGACACCAGAACCGCTGGAGCTCTGCTTACAGACGCTCCACGTTCTCCTGACACTAGGAGATCCCCCTCAATGGACGGCCCATCAGGACAGCCTAGGCTCCCTACCTGGTGTTCCCTTAAGGAACCCTCCACGCCCTGAGACTGAGGTTGGGGCACTTCGGGACGCATCCCAGTCTCACTCCTCCTTGGAGACAGGACGTGAGGCCCTACAACCCTCCCACTACACCGGGACCTAGCTGGGCTACTCTGAACCTCTCCCACCACTCTGGGCTGGGAAATACCTGAGCCACTCCTCTTAGGGTCACTCCCCAATGCCTCTTCAGACCCTCTGGCAACCACCCAGAGGTCTGCCTCCCGTGCAAGCTCCGTGGGATCAGAGAACTCACACTCCAACAGGTGTTGGCGCAACCCCGGAAAACAATTACTGAACATGTGCTCTCTGACAACCATATTGAACAGCCCTTCAAAATCATTTGCCATGCTACCCATCACCCAATCCTCCAGTGCATCACAACATTCATCCACAAACTCCCCCCAAGACTGGTGAGACAGTTTCTTACTGCCCCTGAACCTCAACCTGTACCCCTCTTCCTGGGAACCAGGTACCATACTCTGGGATCTGGGAGTGGGACTTAATGCACTGAACTCCATATTGCTGCCCCCACTGGACCCCACCCTCACTGGTGAATCCAGACAACTAAAACTGTACTCAGGGGACATATCCTCAAGAGTTAGTTTCTCCCTGGTGAAGGCCCTCTCTGCCTCCGCCATCCTCTCCTGCACTAAGACCCTCTCAGTCTCTAGCTTTTTCTCCTCCACACCCAGCTGCGCTAGCTCCAACCTGAGCCTTTCTAACGCCAACTGATGCTCACTTTCTTCCCTCCTATCTACCCACTCCTCTGGGGACAGGGAAAGGGATGGGGCACTGCCCCCGGCACTGGACCCAGCAAGGGACTCCCGATCTATTGGGTCCTCACTCTCTACTGGTGTCCCTGCCCTGTCATTTTCGTCTTCCTCTTCAGACTCTCCAGGCCCTCCTACAAAACGATTACCTAGGTATGCAGAGGGATAATCAGACAGGTCCCCGTGGCGCTCTAGGACTACTCCCCTGCGGATTGCTTCAAAGAGGAACAGTTTTCTGCGGAAGTCGCCTTCTATCTGTATCCCCCTTTCTCTGCAGAAACTTTTTAACTCTTCCTCCGTGTACTCCCAAAGGTCATCCTCATTATAGACTAACCCCATCTTGGCAAGATACACAACCCACAGTGCAATACAAGAGACCTAGACGTCTGAGCTGAAGCAGGAATATACAATTCAAAAATGACACTTTTTAAGGAGAAAAATAAAATCAGGAAAAATAATCCCCAAACCTGTGATTATCTAAATGCAGAGTTTGTAGTGCAACCAGTTGTCGCTGTGGCACTGCGCAAACGCAAGTCCTATCCTCACCGCTGACAACCAATATTAGAAATGGGATTTCTGGTTGGCTAGGGCTTGCGCCTAAGCCAGACAGAAACCACCTCTCTAGTCAGGGCAAGGGAGTTACACGCTGAAGATAACCCCTGATCACCCCCTTGGTAGGTTGGCACGAGCAGTCAGGCTTATCCCAGAGGCAATGTGTAAAGCGTTTGCGCAACACACACACACAGCAGCAACACACTAGGCACACTACAAAAGAAACTCCACACAAGGTTATATAAAAAATAGCCTTTGTATTATCCAAAACACATTCGAATCATAATCACACATATACACTGTGCCAACTGGCACCAGATAATAATTTACAGGGGATTATATACATGACAGGGCCAATCGGGCCACTGTCAGAACCATCACAAAGCACAAATAGCAAATGTTAAACACAACCAGTAACTACTGGCAAAATACTGTACTCAGCATTAGCAACATAAACGCATTATGTCTGCATCACATTAGGCATAAAACACATTATGCATAAACATCATAAGCATAAACACATTATGCAATCTCTCTGGCGCTTGGGAGGGGGAGGAGGGAGAACATGGCGGCCGTGAGTTAAGCGGTCGCTTGCCTCCGGTGGTGCCTCCGTCCCGCGTGGATATGTAGCAAGCAAGCAGAGACGTGCAAAATTGGCAAAATTCATTGTTTGGCGACCCCCCCACGAGCGTTTGAAGTGTTGGCTTACATTAGGTTTCTGGGGGATGTGTCTCGGTGTATCTGCAGACCTCCCGCGCTGGTCTGTTGCTGCCCTTGAGTTGAGGAGGGGCCGCAGGGCGGCTGCTCGCGGACTCCTCCGAGTTGAGTCTGGAAGAGGCAGAGGCAGCACAGGGAGACCTTCCGCGCCACCTACGCTGGAAAAGACTGTCGGCGTGGAGGAGACGGGTGAGCGGCTGCCTGCGGAGAGGTGTGGGTTCGCCTCGACTGCCCGTGCCTGCTGTCACAACAACGCGAGGTATTGGGGTGTCAGGAGGAGCGAAGTGCCCGCAGTAGAGGTCGGTAAGCTTTTCCTGCCTTCTCTCTTCAGACCGCTGAGTCGTCCAGGGCAGGTCTCGGCGGGTCAGGAGGGGGGACTCTCTGAGACAAGTGCAACACAGCCCAGTACAACGTGGGGTAATATTAAACCAGCTGTAATAAAAACACCGACAATAAAAACCGCAAAGAGAGGTAGGAAGCGAGGAGGAGCAGCGCAGGGGTTGTCTAAAAGGAAACCCCTCGATAAAAACATCAAGCTGCCCCAGGAGGGCAAACCTATCACACATAGTAGCGTGATACACAGGAAAGGAGGTACCACCTCGGCAATAGAACCTGAAGATAGTTCTTCTTTTCAGTCCTGCGAGATTAAGGGTAGAAGTACTAAAGCCAGTAGAACAAAGGGTAACTCTCTAGACTCCAAAGTAAGGATTACCCCCTCATTAAGATCTTATTTCAAAATTTATCCACAGGTTTTGGATGTGGTAAAACAGGGGGAGACCCTTAGAAAAAACTTTGAGCAGTTAGAGGTAGAGCGACGACCTTTCCTGGGAATTATGGAGGAGACAGAGACAGCAAACACTCCCATACCTGCTACACAACTTGAACCATTAAGTAATCCCGAGATCCCGGGAGCAGGTATAACCATGACCTCAGGCGAAGTCAATGAATATGCTAGAAGAGAATGCCTTGCCGCTGATAGCGGAGAGGCCAGTGGCAATGGTAGTGGCAATGGCAATGGCAGCAGCAGGGGCAAGGGCAGTGGCAGTGGAGAAGTGGGGAAAACCTCCCTAGTACACGAGACGAGGGGTTCTTCTGTGGCATCTCTGGAGGCTCTTTTTTCTACCCTTTCTATGGATATTAGAAAGGGGTTTTCTGTCTCGGAGACAAATCAGGGGGAGATCAGGCTCTTCTGTGAGTCTCTTGAGAAAAAATTTGACCTTCTTAACTCTAGGACTGTGGCTTTAGAAAGTTCAGTGGAGGAGCTTAAAGACGACCTGGGAGCAGCCAAAGCCGATATTTCGACGCTCAAGAAGGAAGAGGCTGTGCTCCGGGATAGACTAGAAACGTTAGAAAACAACTCCAGGCGCAACAATCTACGTTTTCTGAATGTCCCCGAGGGAAAGGAGGGAGAAGATCTTAAGGCTTTTATTGTAACCCTCATAAAAGAATTGGTTCAGATTGAAGAGTCGGAGGAGGACTTGATGAGGGATATACAAAGGATTCACAGGGACCCCTTTAGGAGGCATCCTAACCGGACAAAACCAAGAAATATTTTAATAAACTTTCTTACTTTCTCCTTGAAAGAGAGGATACTAAATTCTGCCTTAAAGCAGAAATCACTAAAACCCAGAGACTTCGCTTTTGAAATTCGTTCGGATTTAGCTCGAGTTACTTTAGACCGACAATGGGAGCTAGGTAGGAAAATGGATGACTTTAACAAATTGGGGGCGGTTGTCCAATTAAAATTTCCCGCACATTTAAAAATCATGCACAACAATAAAATGTACAACCTGAAAACAGTGCAGGAGGCGGAGGAGCTCTTGAAAAATTTAGCTAAAGTCTCCAAATAGTTTTAATTGGAATGTTACACTATATATTCACTATAGGTTTTGGGGGTTCTTCAGCGAATAGTTCAATCATGATCAAAGACTTATACATTTTTAGATATCGGAAAGATATGCATGAGGTAATTAGGGTCAGTAATTGGGCCAAATTAAAATACACTGGGGTTACAACCCTAGTAATGGTTGGAGTTTTAGCTGCTTGCTCATTTCTGTCATTGGTAACAGTTAGGGACGGGGTAGGGTGCCCCGGTAGGCAGAATCTGGACTTGCAGTCCAGGTAAATGGGGGCAGGGTTCTCCAGGGAGGGGTTCCTGGGAGAGGGGGGGGGAAAGGGAGCACGGGATGGGGAGCATTCGGGTAAAAAAGAAAAAAAAATCTCATTCGCCTTTTGGCTTAGGCTATTTTTGGTCTTTTGCTGGCTATTGCTCTTGGTTTGGGATCGACATATGGAGAGATCGGGCATATTCAGGGTTTCGCTTTTTAAACCTCCGTGAGAACGCTACAGTGTTTATCCTGGAATGTTAATGGCCTCCGGGTAAAAAGTAGGAGGGCAAAAATCCTGCAATACCTCAAAGATTCCCCAGCTCAGATAATCATCCTACAGGAGGCACACCTCCTGAGGGAAGAAATAAGTGGAATCTTTGGAAAGCTCAGATGGGTGGAGCACTGTGTTAGTTCTAGTCAGAGCGCTAACATTAGAGGGGTAACCATTCTGGTTAAAAGACAAGCAAATGCTAGTCTTTTAAACGCTGTGACAGACCCAAGTGGCAGGTGGGTCATTGTTAAGCTATCTGTTAAGGGTTCTCTTTTAACAGTAGTAGGTTATTATGGTCCTAACCAGGATGACCCCTCCACTCTGAAAACCATTTTTGCGAACTTGTTGGAATTTCCAGATCCGACTATTTTGGCCGGAGACTTCAATATAGTTTTGGATCCCCAAATGGATAAATTCCCAAGTAGTAGGGCAAATGTTCTGTCTAAGTCCAGGACATACCTCCAGATGATGATGAGGCAGAACGCTCTATATGATATCTGGAGAGAAAGGTCGGGCTCTCAATTAGGCGTTTCATTTTATAATCGCAAATATGGACACAAATCAAGGATTGATTTTATTTTGGTTAGTAATGACTTGAGGGGTAAAATCAAAGATATAGGTTACCTGACTCCCCACCTATCAGACCACGCGGCGGTATGGATGGATTTAATTTTGACAGAAAAAGAACAAACAAGGGTGTGGACGTTTGACCATACACTTCTTTTAGACGAATCAGAAGCCTGTTATTTATCTCAGGAGACAGAGTTCTTTCTAAATGCGAATGTAGGTTCGGCGGAGATTTCAGTAGTGTGGGATGCCTGTAAGGCCTACCTGAGAGGCCTAGTAACAAGTAGGACCATCTTTAAGAACAGGCAGTATAGGGAGGAGGTAGCACACACTGAGTGTGATATGAAGGCGGTTGAAAGGAGTATGAACAATGAGGCCGACCCAATAAAACGCCAGGTACATCTTGAGAAACTGGGAACTTTGAAGGATCATTTGGAGAGTACTATCCAGATGAGGATTTCTAAAAGATGGGAAGCTAGTAAGCTAGCCCATTTTGAATATGGTGAGGGGGCTAGCAAACTTTTGGCATGGAAGGCCAAGACTGACAGGGTAAGAAATCTCATAAAACAAATTGATAACGAATACAATAATACATCGGTAGTTACAGATGAAGAGATTGGAGAAGCTTTTTTCACCTTCTTCCAAGATCTATACGATGAAGATAACGAGGTAGACAGCAAATGTGCACGGGAGTGGCTAAGTCGGATTAAACTTACCTCCTTAAATTCCTCCCAACGGGAAAATCTGGAGTTTGATACATCTCAACAGGAGGTCAGGAAAGCTATTTCCGCTTGCAAGGCTGGTAAGGCAGCTGGGCCGGATGGCCTTCCAGCGGAATTATATAGATTCTTGGGAGATGCGATAATTCCGACTATGACAACTCTTTTCAACAAAATACTAGCTGAAGGTGCTAGACCTCCTAACTCATGGGGAGAAGCCACCATAAAACTGATTTTAAAAGCAGGGAAGTCTCCAGTCAACTGCGGGTCATATAGACCTATTTCTCTTTTAAACACTAACTATAAAGTCTTCACAAGAATTTTGGCCGACAGGTTGGGTGCGGTGGCGGGCGGTTTGTTGCATGCAGACCAAAAGGGTTTTTTGAGAGGTAGGAATCATGATTTTATTGGAGCTATTGATTTCGCCTCCACTTTTTCATTACCTTTGGCAGCAATGACACTAGACGCCACCAAGGCCTTTAATAGGGTCAACTGGAACTATCTAGCGGCTGTGCTGGAGAAGTTCAACTTTGGGACAAAATTTCGTCGAGTTATTAAGCTTATATATAGTGACCCTTCGGCGAGGCTTTTGGTCAATGGGAATTTGACCAAGTCTTTCAGGATTAATAGAGGAACCAGACAGGGTTGCCCCCTCTCCCCCCTCCTATTCGACATGTATATAGAGCCCTTTGCCCAACGTCTTAGGGAGGAGACGGGTATTACACCATTTAAATTTGGAGCATGGGAGAGGAAGGTAGCCCTGTATGCGGATGACATCCTAATTCTTACATCTGATTTGGAGGTGTCTTTTTCTCACGTCATCCGGTTAGCACAGGATTTTGGTCAAGTCTCGGGTTATGAGGTCAACGCAGGAAAAACTGAGATTATGTCATGGAATCTGCCGGGGTGTCGATACCAAACCAAGAGCGAGATGAGATATTTAGGGGTGAGGATTGTCCAGAATATAGATAAGATCTCGGGGACAAATCTTGCAAATGTCTCAAAGGAGTGCCAAAAACTCATGAAATCTTGGGCCCATCTCCCTTTGACTATTTGGGTAGAATTAATTTAATCAAGATGGTAATTTTGCCAAAAGTCACCTTTCTCTTTAATACCATTCCCTTATATTTTGAGAAGCAGGCAATTGATAAGCTTCAGCAATCTATTAATTCATTTGTGTGGGCCTATAAAGCTACGAGGATATCCTGGAAAAAGCTAAGGCGTAAGAGGGAAAAAGGGGGCCTTACACTACCGGACCTCCAGTACTACGCCTGGGCCTTCCAGTTAACACACTCAAGAATGTTGCTGAAATCCCCAGATTCATCAGAGAGGGAGATCATGTTTTTGGCCATGCTAGATGGAGTGGGACTGTCTCATGAGGGTTTTCTTTTCAAATATTTAGACCAAAAATTCTTTAAGAAAATTAGGCTGAAAGTCTTACTGAGTATGGCTCGTATATGGGCCAGAATTAAACAATGTACCGGCCTAGACTATTTCTCAAGTCTGGCTCCGCTGTGGGACTCTCCGGGGGCTCCAGACTGTTTGAAGGACAACCTGGCAGCCCCTCTTAAAACAGCGGGGTTTTTGGTGTGGGGGGATTTGGCCGCTGAGGGTTCACTTTTGTCTTGGGCGTCACTAGATGATAAGCTAGAGGAGGGTATGTCTAGATTTAAATACCTACAACTGAAGAGCTGGTCCCAGAGTCTTAATAAACCTATAGGCAAAGGGAATATGCTGGAAGAGCAACTGGTACTGAGGCCGGTAGGGAAGAAAGAAGTATCTTTCTTTTATTGGTCTATTGAGGAGGTCATTGATGGGGATTTTAGACTGGCTGAAGAATTGTGGGGAGCTTCTATACCAGATATAGACTGGGTAGATCTGTGGCAAACCTCCTTTAATACCTTATTTACAGTTGTAAAGCCAGCCTGGTTTAGGAGAAACCACTACTTTACTACACACAAGGCTTACTTATCTCCGGCTACACTTTCTAAAATAGCAAAGGGTCCTCCTGTCAGTTGTAAGAAATGTAATATGGTGAATGCCTCTGATATACATATGTTTTGGGACTGTCCAGCCATTTCTGAATTCTGGGAGAGAGTAGGGATTACTCTAGCTGATATTTTGGGCACCCCAGTTCATATTTCTCTCGGCCTCATCATTTTTGGTATTGCAAGCGGAGTTACAGGCTTGATCAGGGGTTTCTTATTTTATGCTATTTTGCTGGCTAGACGAGAAATATGTAGGAGATGGGTTGAGGCTACACCCCCCACACATTCAGACTGGTTGTCCTCCTTGTACAAAACCTCTAAGACTGACCTGGCCAGACTGAAGAGCAATAGAAAGAAAGCCATTTGGGATTGTTTGATAAATTGGTCTCCTTGTTAATTGTTAATCACTAATTATTTTTTCTTTAATGGGACTAGGTGGGCGCACTATCATTTTGAAAAATATGCTTTGATCCTATGATTATGCCTCTCAGTAAGCTCTCTGACTGTGCTGGGGCTTGCCTTTCTTTGGCTCCCAGCACCGATTTCGGGTGGGCCTTCAGCAACAGTCATCGGTTACGATCAATCAGAAGAGAGTGCGACTACCCTCTCCTTGACAACGAGAGGTCAGCAACATGAAGTGGGTTTGTCTGCTACTGGTAGGCGGGCGATATCTTCTGGGTTTTACCTCGATGGCCTACATCTCAAGAATCAGAGCAACGGTAGCGACATCCTATTCTTCTAGTTGACTGGGGTCGGAGGCGAATGAGGAGAAAAAAAATAAAAAATTATGCAGTCTCTGTAGGCATAAACACATTATGCAATTTCTGTAGGCATAAACACATTATGCAATCTCACATTAGTAATGCACCACAGTAACCCTAACACGGGGCATTTATCCTCTTTGCGCTCCTACCAGAACACACAAATGACCCAACATGACCCCAGGCCAACTGGCCTTCCTCTGGGGCCCAATGCCCTTTGTCCCACATGTCAGGGCGTAAAGATATGACCTTCCCTTGGCCCTTTGGCTGCCTTGGCAGCAAGAACAACGTGCGTAATGCACTGGGGCATGGGGGGTGCAACTCACCCCTTCCTCAGCAAGAAAAGAAAATGCCCCCATGTTGCAGCTGCCCGCGCTCCTGCGGTGCAGCTGAGGAATCATCTTTGGCACTGCAGTGCCTCCTGAGCCCCCACTGGGACTCTAAAGACACAATTGCCCAACGTTGCAGCTGCCCGCGCGGTGTAGCTGATATAGTTAGGCCTGGCACCATTGTGCCTCTCAGGTCCCACCCAGGGAACCAAAATCGCCCCAAAGACAAATCAGCTCTGGCACCACGGTGCCTCCGGGAGCGCCAATACTGCTCCGCTCTGCCCCCACTCACCGGGACAGATCGTGGCCGGCTTCAGGCACCGACAATGTGCCTCAGGAGGTCCCACTCACGGGACCCTCCTTTACCTCTCTCGGTCTCCTCCGGCCGTAGGAAGGCATCGACAATGTGCCTCAGCGGGCCGCGCTACCGGCGCTTCTCCAGATCGGCCCCGCTCTCTCTCCTGCGGTCTCCGGAGCCCTCAAGGCTCCCACTTTGTGACTCCTCGCCTCTTCTCCTCTGGCTCCTGTGGACACCTTCAGACGCGGGGCTCCACTCTCGCATACGGGAGCTCCGCCCACGACCAGGCGCACGTCGCCCGACTTCCGGTGCTTCGTGCACCCGGATTGGTCCACGGGCCTTGAAGGCGGCCCCACCCACAACCAGGCAGACTGCCTGACTTCCGGCTCGGGCCACGGCGGTTCCTTTCGGCGGCTCCTGACAAATGCGGGGTGGGCTCCCGCTTCTCAATGCTGGCAAATGCGGGGTGGGCTCCCGCTTCTAAATGCTTGCAAATGCGGGGTGGGCTCCCACTTCTCCATGAGCCCAAATGCGGGGTAGGCTCCCGCTTTCCTCCCACAGCACGGGGGAATCCCCACGCCGGGATTCCCTTCAGGAGACTTCGCAGCCAAGCGCTGCAGGCCACCAGCACTCCTCCTGGAGTAGGAATATAGCGCTCACGAGGTGCTAAGCCCCCAAAGGTTTCAGGGCAAAGGCTGGGCCCAGGCAGGCCAGCTCACAGGGCCCTTCAGCAGGGAGGCAGTTCCTCGTGGCGGTTCCTCCTGGGGCCCAGCAGCAGCAAGTCCCAAGTCACAAGGAAGCACACTCACATGGGGTCACAGCCCCAATATGTATACAGCATTTCTTCTTTGTTCTGCCCTGGCAGAGGGCTTGGGGGGAACCAGTCTCAACTGGTTCTGGGGGGTATTGGAGCACTCTGTTTACCGTACTCCTCTTCCCCTTTGTCAGGTGGGGGCTCGGTCATCAGACACACCACAGGGGGCGGAGCCGGCATTCACCCAGGCAGGCACAGACCTATTCAGGGTCAGGGGACTACTCCTCCCACTACTCCAAATGCAGTTCTCCTATTCAGCCTAGCGCTGACTCACCCTGCCCTCCCTGGAGCCACACACACCCCACCAGCTCCTGTCACTCCAGAGCCAGACATGCAATACACATCAGGCAGGCAGACACATAGTGCACAGAAATGCCAACTTCTAAAAGTGGCATTTCTAAAATAGTGATAATAGATCTGCGCACACCATTGCGTAGCATTTATTATCGCTATTCCAAACATACCAAACTTGACCACGCTGCTCCTCTCATATCAGGAATTACCACTGAAACACTTATCAGGGAATCCCCAATACATTCCTATGAGAGGGCAGCCTCACAGCAGTGAGAAATCAAAATGGCTGTTTGTAACTACCAGGACATGTCACACACTTAAGGTACATGTCCTACCTTTTACCTACAATACACCCTGCCCGTAGGGCTAGCTAGGGCCTACCTTAGGGGTGATTGACATGCAGTAAAAGGGGGGTCACAGACGTGGCACACACTTTAGGTGTCACATCACAGCGGCAGTAACACTGCGTGCACAGGCCCTGCAATGGCAGAGGCCTGAGACAGGTTTGAAAGGCTACTTTGGTGGGTGGCGCAATCAGCGCTGCAAGCCCACCAGTAGCATTTAATTTACTGGCATTGGGTATCTGAGATACCACTTTACAAGGGACTGACAAGTAAATTAAATACGCCAAACAGGTGTAGACCAATCTTACCATGTTTACCACAGAGAGCACACACACTTTACAATGGACAGCAGTGCTAAAGTGCCCAGAGTCCTAAAACCACCAACACCATGTCAGAAAAAAGGCTGGGAGGAAGGCAAAAAGTTCAGGGATGACTCTGCAAAAAGGGACAAGTCCACAGGGTTCATAGGTAGGACGAAAATCCTACAAGGGACAAAACCCAATTGTTCAATCTGCATATATCTTGATTGATAATATAGATGATGTTGATGTTGGCAATACTCTGCAAGATACAAAAGACCCCCTGACATTTTAAGGTAGAAAATAACCAAACAGGATCCTAGGTTCAGAGTCAGTTGATCCATAAGGATGCAAACTCAAAACTGCTTTGAGGAACATAACAACAAAGACAGCAAAATCTACACGAGCCAACAGAAAATTGAAAATTCACAAGGAATGATCCAAATCTGCTGGGAAAATGTATTGCAAGATTGTGTGGATCTTGATGAAAAATTTGGAATTGTAATGTGCTGCAACACATTCATTCTTTTAAGTGTTGACTTTTACATGCCAAAACATGTGGCCCACTGCCATCCAAAGGAATTAAGTTAAAGACTATTTGCTGTTCCACAACAAGAAAAGGTATGCTGTTCCTAAAGGAGTCCTACAGAACATTGGGTGCAAGGAAAAACAAGTGGGTGCTCATAGAGATCGAAGAAAATCTTTTCTCCTTTCAGAAAAAGACCCTCACACACCCAGCCAGCTAGGTATCATGCTTCATCACTGGGTCTGCTCCTTATCGGGTCGGCGCTGCAATACCCGATTGTTTCTTGCCTACTGTTAAGTTAACGGCAATTCTTCAGGACCAATTCTTAAATAATCTACACTTTATGGTCGGTGGTCTGTTCATTTACACAATATAGTGACCACCCATACAGGTCCGGCAGAGTGAGGGGTAGGTCTACCGCGAGAGGACGGAGCGACACACGACACTGAATCTGACAGTGTTTACACCTGCTGTGATACCTTGAGGCATTGACATGACCCTAGTTGGGCATTGGATTTGATTAACAGGTACCACTTTATAGGGTGCTGTATGGGTGGTCACTATATTGTGTAAATGAACAGACCACCGACCATAAAGTGTAGATTATTTAAGAATTGGTCCTGAAGAATTGCCGTTAACTTAACAGTAGGCAAGAAACATGTTGGCCTGAGTTTGAGCGCACAACTCTGCAATCCTTGAGCAGACGCGTGCGACTCTTACTGGTTTTTAATCAGGATAGTGACCATTGTCATTAAACTAGTTTTGGATGGATCACTATTTCCTGTTTTAGATAGCACACATTACACACTTTTCACATCTACACTCATTAGGGCCCTCACTCGCACTTCACCCAACGGCTAAGAAAAAAGATCTCCGCCAAGAAGGCCCCATCACGGGTGCCGATCGGGTATTGCAGCGCCGACCCGATAAGGAGCAGACCCAGTGATGAAGCATGACACCTAGCTGGCTGGGTGTGTGAGGGTCTTTTTCTGAAAGGAGAAAAGATTTTCTTCGATCTCTATGAGCACCCACTTGTTTTTCCTTGCACCCAATGTTCTGTAGGACTCCTTTAGGAACAGCATACCTTTTCTTGTTGTAGTTCCGTGGGCCTGTATGCTGGACCTACTCAAGTGGCCCGTAGTCCCTCCTTGTTGTCTTATTATTTGCTGTTCCAGCCAGAGAGAGAATACATGGCAATTCTCTTCAAACTTGTTCATGCCATGCCCCCCACTTTTGTAAAAAATTATCAGGACCCCCTTGAATGTCAAACATTTTCTACAATTACGCTATAAAATTGGAAGCTCTGATGAGATTTACCAATTCCCATATTGCAGTTACATTCAGTTATGCCTTTTAAAAATGATGTCAAATACATGATTGCCAGCAAAGTATTGGCAGGCTGGTCTCCCTAAAATGTAAAATTACCCAATGTGTGATTGTTCACCAGAAATAGGTGGGTGGACTTTGAGAGTTACTTGGAGCTCCTCCCACCTCATACTTTGACACCTACTCTCACCCAGGACATGAGTGACAAATTATGTTACTGATGGTCCACAACAGAGGGGCTTAGTGCCACTCTGTTTTCTTTCACTAAAAACACAGCACTGGTTTCAGCATGATATTTGTGTCTTTTATGCAGGGGCATAATAAATGCACCTCTTGGTCAGAGCCTAACACCTCTCTACTGAGATCAATTTAGGCTTCCTACTCCCCAATTTGAAGCCCTCTTCTATATGCTAACAGAGGAGAAGTGCAGCATTTGCCCTAGCTACTGCTGCATCAGTCCTAGACACTAAGAATGGGGGATGGTGGAGCGAGGGGGGAACCAACATTGACTCACACCTGTACATCTTTGTGAGAAATTAGGTTACTAGTTGGTGGGAGGGTGAAACCCTACTCATGCTGCAACCACAATCTTTGTCAGGATGAGGCACAAGCCAACCCCAAATTAACCTGTGCTCAAGTCTCTGATAGCTTAGCACAGGTTAGGCTTAACTCAGGGGCAATGTGTAAAGAATTTGTTCAACACTTCAAACAATTATACAGTTACCAACACAATACAGGAAGAATCCCACACCAATTTAGGAAAATATAGTAGAATGTAATAAATACATCAAGACCAAAACAACAAAAAATCAATCAGTAGAACAGGAGATATGCAGTTTTAAAGATTTAAGTGAAAATAGGGCCAAAAAGCCCAAAGTGCCACTCACAGATATCTGGTTGTGCGAAACCGGGAAAAAATTACAAGATCCAGCTGACCACAATGCAGCGCAGGTTGGATACAAGGACCAGCTTAGTCCTGCTGAAAAAATACCTTCTCAGTCAAGCGCAAAGAGTCCCGTTCGTGGTGGAAGGTGCCGCGTGGCAGGGAAGCATAGTACGAAGAGCAGGCCTGGCGTTGCAGATGGGTGTTGCTGTAGTGTGAAGATCCTGTTGTCGTCATGAACAATCAGGCCGACGATGCTTAATGCGAAGGGTTGGGCTGATAGAGCTCGATGTTTACAGGCTGTATGAGAGACAAGGATTCAGTGCCAACCGACGCGTTCACAGTCGCAAACAGTTCAAAAACATCAATTCAGCCTCTCTGAGGCCACAACAAAGGTCCAGGACCTGAGGGCACCATTTGGGGCCAAGAGCTAGCTCCAGCTGGATCTGGGTACTGGATTAGGTGGTTGTGAGCCTGTGATGTCCCTGTGGGTCTGAACAGGGGGCTAGCAGACTAGCTTTGGAGTCGCTCTGCGAGTCCTGGATTCAAGTGCAGGTCTAAATCCTTCCAACTCAGGTAGGTGAGCAGCAGGGCAGCAATCCAGCAAGGCATTAGTCCAGCAGTGTGACAGTCCTTTCTGTAGCACAGCAGTCCTTCTTCCTGGAACAGTCTCCACAGGTCTAGAAGTACAATAAAGAGTTGGTGTCTATAGCAGGTGCCTCCTTTGAAGTGGGAGCAGCTTCCACATGTTTACCTTTGAAGTGCACAGGTTTCCTGCCTCCCCTGTCCTGGCTCCAGACTAACCGGTTGGAGGTATGCACAAAGCCCATCTGGCAGCTACACACCCAGTCATATGACCCAGAGACCGGTTGAAGGCACTAAATAGCTAAGGCAGGAAATGGCAACTTTCTAAAAGTTTATTATCCGATTTCACCATGATGGAGGACTTTTCATTACAATTCCAAAGGCACCATACATGACCTGAATACTTGTTCCCATTTGGAAATAGCACGCCTTGCAGTAGTGAAAAACGAATTTAAGAGTTTTTCACTACCAGGAAATGTAAAACTTGAAAGTACATGTCATACTTTTTAAATACACTGCACACTGCCCTTAGAGCTGTTCAGGGCCTAATCAATGGGTGAACAAACACCAAAAGACCTGATCAATACGGGCTAAATCCACTTTCATATATAGGATTGGGAAAGGGTATTCAACTTGTATTACCCATAAAACATTTTTCTTTTTTCTCCCAAATCCTTAAAGCCCATAAATTATTTTCTAAAAAAATCTTTAGGGTTCTCAGCCACTATACTCCAGATATACCCCCCACTTAAACAGGTGTATACACAACAACAAATAATTTGTGAATAGGCGAGATAGCACCTCACGTGCGCTACACCAAAGGGGCTAACTGGTTGGTTCTCACCAGTTGTGCCCACGTTTCTCATCATAGGTAGCTATCTCACCTGTGAGAATAAAGAAAAAGTGTCCAGTACAAAAAGGTGAAGAAAGTGTTTGTGGATATCACAAAAAAGAAGAAGAATGAGACCCCGTAAAGTTAAAATTGAGTTAAGCCACACATACACCAAATGCCAATTTTATTCAGAACTCGTGAGCTTACTCAAAGTTAAAAACAGCTGCATGTTGCAGACCAATTGAAGATGGGCCAACATGTTTCATTGCCTGTTTTTCTTAGTGGCAATTTCGTCAGGGCTCAAGGTCATAAATCACCTTACTGGACTTTCATTTTATACACGAAGTGACTGACAAACACACAAAAGAAGAAACAGCCGTTAAAAGCGTCCAACCAGTTAGACCACCGTCTTATCCAATCACAACAAGTAACGTAAGCCTACATCACTAGAATAGATATTTACCGGGTGTCAGCCAAGGCCCCTCGTACCAGCTATCCACCTCGTCACAGGGTACTTGTTTCTAATATGAGACCCTTTTACAACACATATGTTGTCGTAAATCTATATGGAAAAACACACAACTGTTAGTCCTTCTTTTCCTCTTAGATGTATGTCAAAAGTTAAAATAAAATGCACCGTGATCTCACTCTCTTTGATTCTGGACTCACAGCCCTAGTGAGCCATATTCTTATATGTAGGTAGCACTTTCATGAGCGGCCTCATTTACACTCTTGTATTTCACTTAAAAAAGCTCATCATTAAATCCCATTGTCACCGGAGTTCACCTCGCTAATTATGCAGACACGGAACCTTTTCTGCTACTGTCCACTGTTCTGCCTCGTTTGCACTCTTGTGTTTACCTTAGAAAAGTCATCATTAAAACCAAGTGTTACCAGAGTACACCTCGGAACCTTTTCTGCCACTGTTCAACTACTGTACACCTGCAAACTTTCATGCAATATTCAAGCAGATTCGTGCTCGGGTCCCTCAGCCATCCGTATCTCTTAAATACGGCAACATCTGTCAGAAAATACATCCACTCACCAGTCTAAAAGGCTTGCACCCAATCAGTCTTACCGCGTATACCAGTGGGGCGAGCGTTGCCTCATTCCGGTATGCTGTTGCGGTCTGGTGACCTATATGTATCAAAAAGTAAGGTTTGGGCCTGGCAAAAGGTTTATTTTGCCAGGTGGAAATGGCAATTTTAACTGCACACACTGGCTGCAATGTAAGACCTGAGACATGTTTGAAAGGGCTACTTAATTGGGTGGCACAATCAGTGCTACAGCAGGCCCACTAGTAGCATTTAATTTACAGGCCCTGGCCATATGTAGTACCACTTAACTAGGGAGTAATAAGTAAATTAAATATGCCAATTGGATATAAGCCAATTTTACCGAGTTTTAAGGAGAGAGCACAAGCACTTTAGCGCTGGTTAGCAGTGGTAAAATGCACAGAGTCCTATGGCCAACAAAAATTAATTCATCAAAATGTGGAGGGTAAATGGCAAAAAGCATGCGGGTGACCCTGCAGAGAGGGCCAGGTCGAACAAGTCCCTAAACTCACCAGTGACTGAAGAGGTGTTTTCAGGTACACACTACACCTATTGACATTGCTAATGCTTGTCTCAAGTACTTTCACTTGTATTCAAAATAGTTTGGTGCAGGAAAGGAGAACTCATTCAACATGCTTTTCAATATTTCCATTGAGACACATATAATTCCTCCCTGAAGTAAAGTCCATAAGGCCCGACTCCATCTTTGGTAGGCTCAAATCTTTTTCAGACAAATCAAGTCTCCAACTTCTTTATTTATGCAGAATCATTGTCAAGTCTGCAATTGAGGTAAATGTCATCTGGCCTTAGCTTTCTAAGAACTGTAAAGTGTTAAGTCATTCAGACAATGACATTGATAAAACACCTGATGCAACATCAGTCAGGAACAAAGGCTATGGGCCAGATGTACGACCATTCCAAATTGCGACTCGCAATTTGCACTCAATTGCGAGTTGCAAATTGCGAGTCGCAATTTGAAATGTACAACAGTGTCAGAGACACTGATTGCGATTCCCAATGGGGTCGCAAAAGGCGAGGCTCATGAATATTAATGAGCCACTCGCAATTTGCGACCCCATTGGGAATGGCTGGCCCTCCCAGGGATGGTGGCCTACTGGGCTCAGCAGACCTCCATGTCAGGGACTGCTTGTCAATAAAGCAGTGTTTTTTTCTTAAATGCAGCCCGTTTTCCTTAAAAGAAAACGGGATGCATTTTTTTTTTTTTAATGAACCATTTTCGTTTAATTTTTTAAGGGCAGGTAGTGGTCCCTGGGGCCACTGCCTGCCCTTAAAAAATATTTTTAGAGCCAGTCACAAAAGGCATTTGCGACTCCATTACCACCCTCTTGAAGAAGGGGGTAAATTGCGAGTTCATACATGGCTAGGGAGTCGCTATTAGGAAGGGAACGCCCCTTCCTAATAGCGAGTCGCAAAACACTATTTTGCAAATCGCAATTTTTTGCAAATCGCCATGCATGTTTTTGCGTGCGCAGCCGGGTCGCTAACCCGTTTGCGCACGCAAAAACTGGTTGTACATCTGGCACTATATTTATTATGTAATTTCGTCACACTTGCACCACACAACGGGGTGCATTCGTGACAAAACTACTAAGTGTGATTTATCAAGCCATGCAAGGCCACCTTGCATGGCCCTGAGTGGCTTGATAAATCCAGAGTAACGCACACCCAGTCACATGACCATGGGAGGCGTTCCATGGGTGGTGGTGGGAGTTCCCACGCAAAACCTATGGATTTTGACGCATTACCAGATTTACCATTATTGGTAGACCTGAGAATGCGCCAAAACTGCTACGTCTCCCCAGGTGAGCCGTAATGAGAAGAAATGTTTTTATTTCTCATATGTTTTTACTCTTTCTATGTGTGCTGCAATGTGCAGCACACATAAAACGAGGAAAATGCCTCAGGGGTTGTTTTTGTGCAGGGATGTGTCCCTACCTGCATAAAAACAATCATGCTTACAACACAGGCACCTTTGCACCATGGTGCAAGAGTGCCTGCATTGACGCTAGGCAGCATGTAGTGTGCCTGCACTGGAAAAGACAGGAATGGCCCATATGTTTATTACGGTGCATTCCTGCACTTTCCCTGTCACCCAGTACAGCGCTGAAAGGTGGCTTGCTGCACTGCTTGACTTTTTGCTAACTAGGCCCCAAAGTGTCTTATTATTACAATGTCATTGTCAAATAAGAGCAAATATAGATGAACAGTCAAAACAGTGTAGTCTGAATTGACGTCCATTTACCTTATGTGATCATCAGGATATGTCTAGGGCAAACACCTTGATGCAAATGATCTATGTCAGAAATTCCTGAACGTATGCAGGGAATTCTTGAACTTATGACAGGAATTCCAATCTTTGATGAGAGGTAGTGTAAAAGGACTGACTCTTTGCTCAAATTATCGCACAAGATACTGCCGGAGACTGTCTTGTCTGCTGCTAGCGTACCAAAAACATGCTACATCGCACCTGATATGGATGACGAGCTGAGGCCAGGCGAAGGAACACAGCTGTGGCATGTGTTTTCCTTTCGCAGGGAACACTGCCTTCATGTATCACCAATAACCACAGCTTTTGCTGTCAACAAGGTATGTGGTGTGTTGCTTTTCCCTAACAAAGTCTAGATAACAAGTTCTACTTTCCATGCTTTCCTAGCATTGTGCGTAGAAGTAGGTTTTAGGGTTGTTTGTTTTAAATGCCATTTTTACTATGCTAGAAATGTTTATTTTATTCTCTCTATTTGCACTGTGCATTCTTACTGTTTTTATGAAATTCTGTGTGTTTCTTTCAGATGTGCTGAGAAACAGGTTTACCTTGTTGAAATAGATGATTTTAGTTAAACATGTATAGTCTTCTTAGTACCATCTGTGTGTGTGATATTGTAAAGAGCAAAATAGGCTTGTTTACGTTACTGCGGTGCCCTAGATCCTGGTTTAGGGATTGTTAGTAACCCAGAACCAGTTATTCCACTTCAACAATGTATTGGGTGGGATCCTACGAGGTTGCAATAACCTCTTTCACATTCAGAATTGTTGCATTGAACCAAGATCACCTGTGTCACCTGTGGGTGGCAAAGCAAACCTTGCAGAGCTACGCCAGAATCGTAGTTTATGCAACATCCCGTAATACACTATTGCCAGTTGATGGTTCTGTGGCTATTCAAGCCCGTCTCCAGAAAAGTCCCTGGCCATTCATAAATGTTTTTCAGTATGCTTGTACATAAAAATGTAACTGTAAATATAATGTAACTGTCTACAGTAAACTTTCACTTGGTACTGTTCACAGAGACAGTTCAAAATGTCTTCATCTCCAGACTATAGGATGTCTATCTAAGAAATGAAAATAAACAATTCAATGGGTAAAGGGCGGAGGAGCCAACAAACTGGTGCTACCTTTCACCCATGAAAGAATTTATGTTTGTGTCTTTAGTGGGTAAGTTCTGCTGTTGGAAAGGCCTTTTTTTGCAGGGTTATCCCAAAACTTTTTGCTTCTTCCTCCTTTGTTTTTCCTGACCTGTGGTTGTTGGCTATAGGACTCTGGGCACTTTACCACTGCTGATCAGGACTAAAGTGCATATGCTCTCTGTTTAAATTGTTATTGTGATTGGTTATCCATGATTGGAATATTTGTTTTACCAGTAGGTCCCTAGTAAAGTGCACTGAGTGTGCCAGGGCTGGTGATTCAAATGCTACTAGTGGGCCTGCAGCACTGATTGTGCCACCCACATGAGTAGCCCTAAAATGGTGTCTCAGGCCTGCCACCGCAGTGCTTGTGCGCAGTTTGCTAACTGCCATGTTGTCCTGGCCAGTGTACACACTTGCCAGGCCTGACCCTTCCCTTTTTTTTCCTTACACATTGGACACCCCTATGGTAGGCCCAAGGTACCCCCCTGGGCAGGGTGCAGTGTATGTGAAAGGTAGGACATGTACTTGTGTGGGTAACATGTCCTGATAGTGAAATACTACCAATTTCGTTTTTCACTATTGAAAGGCTATCTTGCCCATAGGATAACATGGTGAATGCTGTGTAACATGTTGACCTGCATATCTTCCCATAGCGGCAAGATAGACATATGGAATCTGGTATCCCTGAACTCAGAATTTAATAACACATCTTTTAGTGAAGATGGTTTTTAAATTCTAAGTTTGGAAATAGCACTTTTAGAAAGTGGCTATTTTCTTGTTCAGCCTTTCTGTGTGCCTCTGCCTGTTTGTGGATTGACTGTCTGGTTTGTGAGTGACAGGGGCTAGGGTGGCTCCAGGAGGCTGGGTGAGTCAGCACTAGGCTGAATAGATCTATCTGCAGGCTGTGCCTGTCTTCCACAATGCTGGCTCCACCTCCTGCGGTGTGTCTGATGGCCCTGGCCCACACTCACAAAGGAAGAAGATGGGCACTGGCAGAGTGCACCCAGAACTGGTTTGGACTGGGTCCAGGACCCTTCACACATGAAGAACAAAGATTTTTGGGGTATAAATATCTGAGCTGAAACCCCTAGAATTTAGATTAGGAAACACTTTGTGATCAAGAAGAAATCCCTGCCAAAGAAGAACAGCCAGGAAGACTGAGGAAAAGTGCTACCATTGCTGAGTGTCTGGAAGCTGACCTGCAGTTGCTGTTATTACTGAGGAGGAGGACTAAGGGACTCTCTGCTGTGTGCTGTGTCCCCCTTGCTTGAAGAGGAGCTGTGCTGTGTGCTTTGCCCCCATCTGATGTCTACCTATCTCCAAGGGCCTGAGAAGAGCTGGCCTCCTGTTGCAAACTCAGGGACACAAAAGTTTACAGAAGAAACCATCTTGTCAGCGCTGAGTGCGCGTGGCTGTGCACTGACTGTGGCCTCGTGAACGTTGCCCTGCCTGCCCGTGTGTTATTAACTCGGTGTGCTTGTCGACACACAGCGGGGCTCTGCGTGGGGTCTGCCGTGCCTCCAGCGCGAATCCCCTAAAGGACTGTCTCGGTGCTCGAGAGTGTATGCCAGTGCACTACCCGAGACCATAAACAAGGGGCCGAGATCACCGCCGCCGGCCCAGTACATACAGGGAAGAAGAGAAGCGCTGTGTGCAGAAAAATCACCGCCGCCGGCCCGGGAGCCTCGCAAGCACTGTGCCCAGTCATCACTGACGTCAGGGAAAAGCCGCGCTGAGATTGGACTCAGCGCTGGGTATCGCTTAGCAACAAAGGGGCTCGTCCGGACAGAGCCGCCCTGTGACGGCAGAAAGCGCGAGGCGTCGCCTAGCGACCAGGCTCCCAAGCTCCTCAACGTCAACGAAACAGTGCCTGGAGCCGGGGAGCGCCGCCAAGAAGGGAGCTGCTTCGCCGGGGCTCTGCACGGACTGCCGAGTCCCCCTCCGCATTTAAAAAGGTAACTGGTTCCGATCTGTGACCGAAGCCGGCGCAAGGGGAACTGTGCTTTGATACGCTGTTGGCGGCCCGCGCATTGACAAAGGGGGCAAGATTCAAGGACAGCGTCCTTTCAGTGATTAAAAATACAAAGGGGGCAGTTATCGATAAGGGCACCATTTTTAAAGTTTCCACCCGCTAGAAAGAAGGGCTCACAGCCATACTGAGCCTACAAGTGTTTTTATTATTTCCAGTACGTTGTATAAGGAGAACATTGCTAAAGGGAACTTTTTCCACAAATGAACATTTCTACAGGAGAGATTAATTGTGTATGTGATTTTTATGTCGTTTTGATCTGCCTAATCTATATAAAGTGATTTATATTTTTATAAACAACTTGTGTAGCGTCCATTTGTGGTGTTTCACTATATTACTGTGAGTGTTGGTACAAATACTTTACACATTGCCTTGGGATAAGCCTGTCTGCTCATGCCAAGCTACCAAGGGGGTGAGCAGGGGTTATCAACAGTGTGTATCCCCCTTACCCTGACTAGAAGTAAGGGTCCCTATTTGGACAAAGGTACTTACCTCTGCCAACTAGAGACTCCCAGATCTAACAGCTGCTGATTGCTGCAGACCTTTCAAACACAGCTGAATATGTGATACTTTCAGCGAGTCCTGCTTTTTAGCCTACAGTAGTTTACATTTTGGGACAAACACATTTGCTTTCAACATTGGCAATCCCAGCATGCAAAGTGTTATTGCCCAGTAAGACAGTATTGATGGAAGTAGCTGCACATAACTTGGTACAACTTGTCAGCTATATAATGTGATCCGAAAAGGAGGGACAAGCAGTTCGGATATTCAATTGGATAAAGTACCCTTTACTTTACTTTAAGACGGGAATTACAAGTATTCTCATTCAATTGACTTCATAAAGACACTCAGGGGCTGTTTACGATGTCGTTAGGAAGGGCTCCGGATGGGATTCGGTATTGCTTCCTACAGTTTTCCCAATGACCGATTACGATTTCTGGAAACCGTACGGGCAGTCCGAATCGGTTCCGAAAGGCATTGGGTCAGTCTGAGTCTTTCGGAGCCGAATCGTACAGGTCAATGGGCATGGTTTCCGGACGAGCGATTACGATGACTGATTCGGACAGCTGTTCTGATTTGGTTTTCCCGAGAAGAAATGGCTGTCAGAATCGGTCTTTGTGGGCCCGTAGCGGGTCCCCCTTCACCTGGAGGCATCCGAATATAACCCCTCTTCCCAACCATTCGCAATGTGCAAGGCACCATGGGGTGCCCGCCACAGGGAGCGAGGTTTTCCCTAACCACTCCTTTTGTCAATGGGAGCCTGTGTTTGCGTTCAGAATATAGGCTCCCATTGAAGTCAATGCGGGTCCGACCGAACGATGCTGGGAAGCATCGTACTTGGTTGTTCGGACTCACAGCACCTGATTCGTTTGAAAACTATTCCGGAACCAAGTTGTTCCAGACAGTTTCCAAACGACATCGTAATCGGGCCCTCAGTCTGGGTTTCCCTATGGTCAGAGTACTCCTCTGTGACTTGGAATAGCCTTATAATGCACAGCAGCAGGTGTCTTCTCGCATATATTCAACTGGACAAATGGTTTTCTCCTTTGTGAGTATTTCAAGGCTTGTCTTTATTGAAAATCAGTTTCAGTTACGTTTGTTGTCAAAAGGTATGCACGTATTTTCTCTCCCTTTGTCCTTTTTAGGTCTCGCATTGGTTGCTGCGCACATGCGCAGCTCGCTCGGCGAGATTTATTGTTGATGAGTAGTTTTACAAGAGGGCTTTAAGCCCCGCCCCTTATTTCCATTGGCTGGCGTCACCGTTTATGGTAAACGGTGGATAACCATTGGAAATTAGGGTTTTTGGTGGACGCCCTTTGGCCTCCGAGCCGGACTCGGTGGCCTGCTTTGCGTCTGTCGCAAAGCAGTTTCTTATCTTTATGGGGCCATGTGTTAGAAACACATGGCCCCATAAAGACAAGAGATCCCCGTGCTCCGGCTGCAGCACGGTCCTCGCTTGTTATTCTTAACAGCTGGTCTTCGCTCCCTCCCAGGCTGCCTCCTCCTCCCTCCTGCTTCTCGGGCTCTTTTCTCCCCTGCAGCCTGCGTGGCGCTGCTGATTCCTCTCCCCTGGTTTAGAAGCGAACAATTACAGCTTCTAGAGTGTGAGAGGATGTTTGCAAGCGCTTTTTTGTGTGCAGGTTTTGTATAGCAGGAACTCAACCCGAAGGTATTGGAGTGCTTTAGATGAGTACGATGTTGAGTCGGCAGCGCTGGCCATTACACCACATCCTCTGCTGCTTTCCCTTTTAATTTACAGAGCCTCAGAGCTGAGCACCATTTTGCAAGCACTTTCACTTACAATTTTTCAGCCTGCGCAGCTGTCTGGGCATAATAAAGTCCATTTCAATCAGGTTCCGCCACTATATGAGGCTTTGCGAGCTTAAGGGAGCCCCTTTTGAGTTAGTGCACTGCGAGAGATAAGAGAGAGAGAAAACAAGCATTGGCATAGCCAATAGGTCTCGCCTTTGGGCCCTTATAAGTGTTTACCCATGCAACAGTTGATGTTGTTGCACCAAGGATATTGTGCTGCATAACTAAATACTTATAAGGTCCCAAAGGCGAGACCTATTGGCTATGCCAATGCTTGTTAAACTTGGTAACACTCTCTGGGCATTGGTTGCATTACGTTCGTACCAATTAAGCACCCAAATACAGCAATATTTGACCTGTTCAGGTTTGCAAAGGTCCTTCCACTGTGCAGCAACACCTGCCGTCGCATTTTTAGTAACCTTTGAACCGTTTGAACTAGAAACTTTTTTTGGGGTTAAAATCTGCAGATTATGCGGCAAATGCGGCAACTCTATAATGATGTGAAAATCGCAGCAGCCACACAATCGCATAATTCCAGTGGCCCTGGACAAGACATAGTGATGCAGTGTGATAAAACATATTGATGGAGTGTGAAAAGACATAGTGATGCGGAGTGATAGACATGCCCAGAGGTACTCTTTATTTATCACAGTTACTGACACAGTGTTATATTTAGGGGATGATGCAGAGAGACAGACATGTCTGCGGTGTGGCATGGATTTGTGTGGTGTGATGTGGAGTTGTGTAGTGGAAATATGTGGCATGGTGTGCTGTGCAATTATGTGGCTAGCAATTAAATGGGAATACATGTACTGGAATTATGTAGAGTGAGATTATGTGTTATGGAGTTTATTATGTGGAATGGTATTGGTGTTGCGGAGTGGCATGTTGTGGAGTTGAATTATGTGGTGTGCTGTTAAATTTTGTGGCATGATGTGGAAATCTGTGGTGTGAATTGGAGGTATAGTGTGTTGTGGAATTGTGTTGTGTATTTGAAATTTGTTGTTTGGTGTAGAATTATGTGGTGTGTATTCGAAATGTGTGGAGTTGAAGTGGCCTGGAACTGTGTGGCGTTGAGTTAAATTATGCTTATTGGAATTAAGTGTTATACTGTAGAGTGCATTTATGTGGATTTCTGGTATGTGGCATAGATAGCATTTATGTGGGATGTATTTATGTTGTGTTGAGTAGAGTGTAATTATGTGGAGTGTAAATATGGAGCACTGAGTGGTATTATGTGGAATGTAATTATGTTGCATGGTCTAGAATTGTGTGGCATTGAATTGTGTGGTGTTGTGTGGAATAAAGTGGGTGGTTTGGAGTGGAATTATGTGGAATATTGTGAAGTTGAATTTATTTTGTGCGATGCCTATAGGTGTCACATTTGCAAGAAGAGCTATTGGTGTTGTACATGACAATGTCTTTAACTAGTGTGTTATGGAGTGGAGTGGACATATGTGGTGTGGAGTGGAATTTTGTGGATTGGATTAGAATTGTTAGCTGTAGAATTGTGTGGTTTGAAAATGTGTAGTGTGGAGCGAATGCGTAGTAGTGGAATTATGTGGCATGATTGTGCAGTGGAATTATGTGGATAGTGATTATATGGCATTGAGTGTACTGGAATTATGTAGAGTGTAATTGAGTGTCATGGAGTTAATTATATAGAATGGTATTGTGTGTTGTGGAGTGGTATGTAGTGGAGTTGAATAATATGGTGTGCTGTTAAATTTTGTGACATGATGTGGAATTCTGTGGTGTGGATTGGGTATGTGGAATGTTGTGGAATTGTGTTGTGGAGTTGAATGATGTGGTTTGGTCTGGAATTATGTGGTGTGGAATGGAAACGTGTGGATTTGAATTGTGTGGGATGGAACTGTGTGGCGTTGAGTGCTATTATGCTGATTGGAATTATGCTGCATGGTGAGCTACATTAGTGTGTAATTTTGTAGACTGTCAAATGCATTTGTTCACTGCTATGCACTAATCCGAGAAATACTTCACACAACTTAATTAAGAACGAACACATTACTTTATAAGTATCTAAATTTGATGAATTCATTGCAGAACATCAGCTAAAAGCAGAACACGCCACTAGCGCGTTAAAAGCCAAAAGACTGCACACACAGCAAAATCACTGAAAAGTGTGCCATGTTTGAGTATCTGGCAATATTAAAGAAACATTATGGTTCATTGGAAACATGGAAACGCCCCATAACAGTTAAAATGAAACACGTTTTGACTGCTGCTGGACCAGTGCCTCATAACAGCATGCAAAAACTGTACGTAAGTAATTTATTTCATGGAATCAATAAGCTTGTTATCAAATGCAGGAGATGGTTACCATTTTTAACAAAAAATGTACAGAACGCGTTTCCGCTGGGGATATTATTATAACTAATAAAGATGTACCTGCAAGCTGCTGTCTGCCCTCATCACTTCAAGCACTAAAATAGATCTGTAAATAGAGAGGTTTTCTAAAGTAATCAGCTGAGAACCAAGGAGCCCGATTGTTAAGGCTGCAAGGTAGCTGAACAGTGTAAACTGGAAGTGGTGACATATTGGTGAACTGTAAACACTTGACCGTGGGAGTGGACAGGACAGTTCATCAGAAATGTAAGTAGAAGAATTTTGAAGCACATTGGAAACCTGTAAAAGCAGGACCTGAAACATTTGGAGAGCTGTAAATCATCCAGGAGTGCTTCGGGGAGCTAGAAACGTGAATTGGGAACGCTTGCGCAAGCAGTGGAGCTTGGAGTCACGCCTACGAACTTGCTGCAGTCCGAAGGACGTAGAGATGTGTCTGAGAGCGTGCGAGCTTTGGAAAGGAGATACAATAGTCTTGTCTTTGGACAGACATTGTTGACTGGATCGTTTCTTTCATGTGAAACAAACAAAAAAATAACAGAAACACAGGGACTCCCACCCAAACACACCGATCTACGCCCAGGAATATTTGAAATAAGGCCGTGGCGTAACATCTTAAAGCTGCTGACTGTAGAACAGGGGAACTAATAAATAAAAACAGGGGAAAAAATAAATAAACACAGTCACATGATTACGAGCTAGAGTAGAAAGGGGAAGAGAGAGGGCCGATAGGCAAAGAGCGGGAGAAATGGGGCGAGAGATGGCTGAGCGAGGCGCTTGGGAGAGCAAACGAGAGGAAAGCCCGATGGCGCCTCATCGCGCGCTGTAAGGGTGCCGCGAGGAAAGCCAGACGGCGGCTGTGTGCGTGCCCGCGCGCGTAACCTCAAGCTTGAGGCCAGCAAAAGTGTGTGGTCGGACTTTTAAAAGCCCACTTACTAAATGTCTCGGCCAGACAGCGCATGCGCTGGCTCAGGCGAGACCTAAAAAACACTTAAGAGAAGGGAACACACGGAGGCTCTTCTAGCGGCAATTATTCACTAACTTTGCAGAGCTGAAAATAAATCTCATCTCTGCTTTAAAAAATAAGAATGAAAGATCGGCTCCACCTTCGTCTGCCAGTGTCTGTTGTTCCTTGTAAGTGGGCGTGAAGGCCTGCAGTTCCATGAGGGAATATTTGTATATTTAAAGAAATAAAAGTGCCCTCTACCTTCCCGACAGACTACCCAGCCCTGCTTCCCGGGGGAAATGGCTCAGTGACCCCTGTGACTCCGGATGCATTTCCTTTTACGAAGCAGCCATTGTCCACACATAGCACGAGTGACAGGGAAAGAAAAACATGCTTCAAAATGGCCAGCCTATCTCGCATGTTAGTGTCCAGATGCGTTCATTTTGTCGTGCTCCCAGGTATGATTATGTAGCTAAGAAGCTTGTTCTTTTTCATTAGTAACATGTTTCTCTTGAGTGTGAGAGGATGTTTGCAAGCGCTTGTTTGTGTGCAGGTTTTGTATAGCAGGAACTCAACCCGAAGGTATTGGAGTGCTTTAGATGAGCACGATGTTGAGTCGGCAGCGCTGGCCATTACACCACATCCTCTGCTGCTTTCCCTTTTAATTTACAGCCCATTTGCTGAGGAACTCGCATTCAAAGCGGAGAATGAGTAGAATATCAATGCCCATTCCGTCCTTGGCCTCTTATAGTAGAAATCCCTTGCACAGCGTGATAGAAGGCTTTGCTGCAAGCTGAAATTTCAGGGGCCCGCTGGGTGAGGGGGAGATGGGTTCCATCCAAACCGGTTATAGCTTTGATGCTTCCCAGCACAACAGAGACACGCGCAAACACTTCATAGAGACAATGGATTACAGTAGCGAAATTAAAAGGTAAAATACATGTGTTGCCACCTCTTTGAACACAGAAAGGTGTGGAACAAAACTGTTGAATATTAGAGAAACCACGAAGCAGGTTGTCGTTTTACAGCGCGTGCATTCCCACCGTGATGCATGACACCGACGTTGCTTTAGATGACTCGTATGTTGTAGTTTAGGTGTCCCCTCACGTTTAGCAACACCCCCCTTATGACCTACGCAGACTAACACGAAACCCTAATGTATTTCTACACAGAAACCTACATGCACCCCTGCGTGCAGAACGCCAGCATTTGTCACCCATCTGCACAGCTGAACGGAGGCGCAGGCGCGAACAGTCCAACCCGGAGTGTCTCATATGAAGAGAATTCACGTATACGTACAGTACCAGATAAAGCTCAAGGGGTATTCGAGAGATGATTTTAAGATGGACAGAAGGCTGTATGGATGAATAGATGTAGGTTTCATGTACACTTTATGCACAGGAAATAGAATTCGAAGTAGAGAACAGAGCAGAATGCTGGCACCCATACAGTCATTGGCCTCTCCTTGGTACGTCCTTTCACATCTAGTAGTCAAAGGCCATAAAGTGGAGGACATTTTTTTTAGAACTGGGGGAAAAAACAGTCACCATGAACAGCAGGTGCTAGCCTTGGGCTATCTTGTAGTTTGTGTTTCTATCACCTGGTCCTGTTTGATTCTTACTCGATACTCTCTCTCATTCTTTGAGGGCGTCCCACATGATTACTGGCAAATCTGAACTTCCGTTTAAGATTACTTTGTTAGGTGTGGCGAATCGGAGTGTCCAAAGGATTACTGAGTGATGTGAAGTTTAGAAAAAGAAAATAACTCAGTTGTTTTTTAAAATGTTGCCCCTTGTCATCCTGTTTCAGTAAGGACTCACTACCAAGCAACATGTAATCTGGGAAAGGTTGAAACTGGTCCTTGAGCAAGAGGGATGGAATCCAAAGATTGGGACAAGGAAGACTTGGAGTAATGCAGATTTTCATTCCTGCATTGGGGCGCTGGTACATTTAATACTCAACTGAGCCCATTTGCTGAGGAACTCGCATTCAAAGCGGAGAATGAGTAGAATATCAATGCCCATTCAGTCCTTGGCCTCTTATAGTGGAAATCCCTTGCACAGCGTGATAGAAGGCTTTGCTGCAAGCTGAAATTTCAGGGACCCCAATAGATTTCCCTTGGCTCCAGGCTGCAAAGAAAACAGACTGGTGCCTCATAACTCCTCCATCAAATCTTACATAAAGTACACATCATTTGCGTTGGACAGTCCTGTCAGAGAATGGAATGGTTGTTGGTGAGTTCCCCTCGGCCTACCCTCCTGGTTAACACACAACTGAAAACATATGGCTTGGAATACTAATGGCTTTTATTATACACCACCATATAAAACATATATACCAAAATAGAAAAATTACAAGTAAATTACCCACAGCAAGCTTAAACAAGCATTTGCAATGCAATAGGTCTCGCATTTACGCGAGTTTAAGCTATTGGCATTGTAATGCTTTTTATTTATGTTTCAAAAACAAAAGCATAAATAAAAGGCATTGGGCCATATGTATCAAACTCCCCTTTTGCGAATCGCAATTAGAGATTCGCAAATCGGTATGTAACTAAAAATTCTCAAAATATTTGCGAATCGTTAAAAATTGCTATTTGAATAGCGATTAGCCAAATAGCGATTCCTTATTAGCGAATCCACTAATTCGCGAAATCGCAAAATAGCGAATCCGCAAATTAGCGATTTCGCAAATAGCAAATCGGGGACTCAGGTGCAGCTTGATGACATCACAACCAGGAAGTGTGACTACCCATGCTGCACCTGAGTCTCAGAAGCAGAGTGAGAGACTAGGAGTTGAGGTGAGGCATCACTGCAGTGCTACACTGATTGGAGAGATTGGAGACATGGCCAGCAAGGACCAGCAGCAGGGGGAGACCCCCAGAAAAAGAAAACAAAAGTTTACAGAAAGTGAGCAGGAGGTCCTGATACAGGAGATGGTTGTGAGCCATGAGCTCCTCTTTGGCAAGAAGTCCCTGCGTGTGCCAGAGACACGCAAGAGAAGGATATGGGCAGACATCCAGCGCAAAGTCAACGCAATTGGCGTCACACATCGAAGCGTCAAAGACCTACAGAAGCGCTGGTATGATATGCGCGCGCGCTCAAAGGAGAAGGTTGCTGCCAGGTTGGAGGAGGCTAACAAGACCGGTGGTGGGACCTCCACTGCCACCGCTTCAACACCACTCGAGGAAATGGTTGAGGGGACCCTGCTTCCGGAGAGTGTAATGGGCGTGGCAAGACAAGGTAAGAAGCATGCCATCACACCCCTGATACCTCCCTACTTCCCCCACACACCCAGGAGAGACCCAGGGGCACAACAAAACTATAAGTCCAGTGCAGGTACACAAGCACACACAGCAATGCATTATGGGAGATGTAGTTACATGCACCTAACAGTGGAGCATTGACACCCAGCCAGGCTCAAACAGTATGTGTGCACCATGAAAGGCAAAATACAGACAGACAGGACCCATGTAACTCCAAACAGTGAAATTTAATGCATGACAAATGCAAGGCAGGATAGTAAATCAATGTGTGCATTTATGTCCACAGCACCAGCAGAAACACAGGGAACAATCAGTGGAGGGGAGGATGAATCCCCCAGCCCAGAGGCAACAGGGCAAGAGGAGGAGGAGGAAGAGGAAGACGAGGGCAGCCCAGTTATCCTTCCAATACGCCGCAGGCGGATTGCAGTGCCACCATTGCCCCCGCTGGAGGAGGAAGCCCAGGACACCGATGTCAATGTCCAACCAGTCCAGGGACATCCAGAGCCACAACCCCGTGCTCGAGCACGTGCCGAGCCAATACCACCAATCCCATCCAGGCGCAGGGCACCACGTGCATCCACCAGTGCAGCAGTCACAGGAGACGACACAGTCTTCCAAGGGCTGGAGGGCCACATGTTAGAAGTCCAGCGCCTGCAGGCAAGAAACATACGGTCAATCCAGAGGCAAATCAGGGTTGGCTTCATGGGCCTGACGGGTGCCCTGTAGGCACTCTGTGCTGAACTAAGGGCGGACCGTGCTGCTAGGTGCAGGGAGAGGCAGTGCCTACACACCCGCCTAGACCTCTACACCAGGGCGGTCAACCGCCTTTCCTCAGCGACCTCTGTGCTGTCAAGGCGCAGCATCAGTATGCAGCACGAGGTGGCACACTGCAGCCAGGACGTGGCCAGGTGTCTGGTACAGGTGACATGTGCTGTGGATCAGCTGCGGGCAGCTGCCACTGCTGGCCCAGGAGTCCTCACTCCAAGAGACGAGGACGCCCAATCTAGCAGGAGCAGCATTACACCACCACCCCCACCGGACAGGCGCCGTAGTGTGCGTCACGGCAGGGCTGCTGAGGCAGGTGAAGAGGGCACTGTGCACCCACAGCGAGGGGCTACAGGCCGTCATCGCCGCAGTTGAGGTGGTCAGACTTAGGCATGGATATGGGTGCATCAACCCAGTGCACACAGACACTTGGTCAAGATAGTTAATTTGCACTGTGAATCACACATGTGCGGGACATTGAACAATACATTGTGTGCCACACAGGCTGTGTGCCGATATATATCCTGTACTAAAGGAAATTAAACACAGTCTCGTAATAGATATATAGCATTGTGTCATCTTTTCTTACCTAGAAATAGTTCTGTGTGATCTCATCTCGCCTCTGGCGCCCAGCAGCTGCACCAATTACACCGGCTGGCATGCGTCCTGGAGCTGGCCCCTCCTCATCTGATGATTCCGATTCGGTGAGCTCCACTGGTGTGCCTTTCCTGGTGGCGATGTTGTGCAGCATGGCACACACTACCACTATCTTGCAACAGGTCTGGGGGCTGTATTGAAGTGCCCCTCCACTCTTATGTAGGCATCGGAACCGGCTCTTGAGTATTCCGAAGGTCCACTCAATGGTACATCTGGTTGCTATGTGGGCACTGTTGTACCTCCGCTCCCCAGCATTGGCAGGATTCAGGTAAGGAGTAAGTATGCAGTCCCGGACCGCATACGCACTGTCACCTGTGGGGCGAGAGGAATATGGTTGAACACTGTCCTGCCACTGCTGTGCATTACTAGTGTGTCCTTCTTTCACATGCAATTACCTAGTAGGTATCCCTCACCAAACTCCCCACTTGTGAGTCGGCGGTGTATCCCACTGTGGCGGAAGATGAATGAGTCGTGGGTGCTGCCTGGGTATTTAGCGATGATGTCGGTGATGATGTGCTTGGCATTACACACCACCTATATGTTCAGGGAATGGTAGGACTTGCGATTCCTGAACACATACTCGTTCTGGGAGGGGGGGGATATGGCGACATGGGTCCCATCTATGCATCCAATGACGTGGGGAAATTGTGCAATTTGATAGAACTCCTGCTTGGTCTGGTCTAGTGCCTGTGGTGTGCTGGGGAAGTGGATGTGGTTATGCAGCCTCTGTACCATGGCATCAAGGAACGCGTGGAAGAAGCGCGACAATGCACTCTGTGAGACCCCTCCTGCTGTGGCTATCACCCCCTGGAAGCTCCCTGATGCCAAGAGGTGCAGTGAGCACAGGACCTGTATATGGGTGGGGATGGTGTGTGTCCTGCGTGTGGGGTGTTCAAGTATAGGTTTGAGCTCCGCTATTAATTCCAGGATGCTCTCTTCATCCAGCCTGTAGTTTGTATGGATCTCCTCCTCAGTCCGCTGGAACAGGGTTATGCGCGCTCTAAAGATCCTTTCCTGGCGTCTCCTTCTCTGTGCAGCAGCTCTGAGACGCAGCCTCCTGGCTATCACGTACAGCCCAGACATTGTGGAAAACATCAGTTGCATTGTGGGCCTCTTTAAATAGGTTGCACCTGGTTACCACCTGCTCAGACTTGGTGGTTTGTGCGATTCTCTATTTTGCGAATTTTGGGAAATCGCAATTTGCGAATTTTTCATGCATTCCGTTTAGCGAATTCGCAAATTGCGAGCTCTACAATTGCGAGTTTTGCTATTGTTGTGTCACAATTTGCGAATTCGCAAAAAGTTCGCTATTAAGTACGAATCGCTAATTTGCTAATCGCTAATTTAGCGATTCGCAAATTAGCGAACGGAATGTGTCTCTTACATAGCAAAGCTGTGTTTTGCGATCGCAAACACCGTTTCTTTGCGAATCGCAGTGTTTGCGATCGCAAAACAGCTTCATACATATGGCCCAGAGTCATTTACAATGCCAATAGCTCAAACTTGCGTAAATGCGAGACCTGTTGCATTGCAAATGCTTGTTTTCAGTGCATGCAGTAATTTCTCCATACCTAAATAAGTGTGGTGCTTTTTAGAAAATGCTGTAAACTGATTAATTGTATCCTAAAATTTACAGATGGGTTGCAACATGTTCAAACGTTTTTAAAAAATCTTATACAAAACCTCTTTTGCTTTAAATTCGCCTACTGAGGAAGGTTGCCAGATGTGTCAAATTTCTGAACTATTTCTCGACCATTTGACCATATGAAGTTTTTCACCTTCACAAAACTTCGTGATGGAAACTAATATTTAACATTTTACGAACTTATACTTACAAGGCACATGAGACAACAGGGAGGATGCTCAAGTGGCTTTGGAACCCTAAAAGACAGCATTCTTGTGAATCCCAAATAGAATGCCAATGAAGGAATTAGAAAAATTGCAATATTCACACCAGGAACTGTGATCACTGCTGCTTTGGAACATTGAATCTCCCAATAGCAGGCCAATAGCAGGCCTCTGATCTACGGCTGACAATTGGGAAAAGAAGCTATTCAGACAGAAAACAGGAAAGCAGAACCCTTAGAGTCACTCAGTGTGACTGCTTATTAGAAGAGAAGCCTGGCATACATGTAGTTGTATTACAGAGTGACGCGTGGCTAAGCCATGTGTGCCGCTACTACGCTGCTGTAGTGAAAGAGGCACTCTTGTGGTTTGGCACCCTATGATGACCTTCGACTACCATCATTTTAATTGACTTTAGTGTGTTATTTTACCCTAGCCTGGATATATGAGACGGTCCTGAATATGCCTGCTTTTCTTCTTTCTTGTAATCTTGCTGTCTTTCAGTGGGAGCTGTCATGGAGTAGAACAGTCTTGCCAAGAACAGAAGGTGTGGGATGTGCATTTGAAGGCGTGAGAGGGAGAGAGAGGTGTGGAATGTCGAAGTGCAGTGTTGTGAGCGGTGGTGCACACATGTACTCGGTGTTGTACATTGATGAGTTCTTACTATTGGCTTTGACATGGCCTCATGTCATCTTGTTTTCTGACTTTGCCTTGCCTCAGCTTTTGTGCGTGCACAGCAGTGCTTGCAACTTGTTTGGGTTATGAGAATTATGAGTTCTTACTATTGGCTTTGATATGGCCTCATGTCATCTTGTTTTCTGGCTTTGCCTTGCTACTCGCACGTAGCTGCAAAGTGGGGAGGGCAGGTTTCTGCTCTTCACTTGTTTTTCGCTCCTCACTGAACAGAGTGAACTGGATATTATCTGTAGAATGTGCAACTCTGCCTCGAAGTCAAAATACGGAAGCTTGGCCAGCCTCCGTCTTGGCCTTGACGCAGACTGGTACAGCCAGCTCGGTTCTTTCTCATGAGAAGGGGGCGAGGTTTTCTAGAAGCTTCGTCTTACGTTTAGTAATGGTATTTAAGCTGGGAACCTTCGAGGGCCAGGTGGAAGCTCGCCACAGAAAAGACGTATTGCTGTGAAGGTGATGGAATTGGAGTCCTGATCGAACTCCTTCCTGGGCTGGTGAAGGGCTCCCCCAGCTTGAGTTGGCAAGGATGTTGCTTAATCGATCGGTGAGGTGTTCCTAACCATTTTGTATATATTTTCTACTCTTTGCTACTTGTATATATTGCATTTTATTCTAATTGTTCATTTTAGTCACTTGATACTTGGGAATCTGCATTTACTGATATATTTAGCCTACCGTTCTAAACATTGCATTAATAAACTAGTGTGTGTTATTTTAAATACACCTGAATTTGTTTTCTTGCCTCGCCTAAAGGGAGTGCTGCATCTTTTCCTCATCTTTAGGGAGTGCTGCTCAAAGTGTATTATTTAAAGGTGCAGTGGTATATTTGCCTCCAGAGTGGGAGTGCAGGGTTTGGGTGTGTCCTTTTTGTGAAAAGCACATTCATTACAGCTGCCTAAACCACAAATACATCTGAATTACGCATTCCTTTACTACGCATGCTTTTATCACGCATGCCTTTACCACGCAATTTTATGGTAAAGGCATTACTGGTTTAAGGATGTGTGGTAAAGATCACACCCTATGCCACCTGCCCTTATCCGTAACAACTACCCTACCCCGAGCCCTAAGAAGTACTGTGACCCCCCGAGCCCTAAAAACTACCGATCCCCCTAAGCCCTAACAACTACCCTGACCCCCCAGCACTAGAAAAGTACCTCAACCTCCCCAAGCCCTAAAAACTACCCCGACCCCCCTGAGCCCTAACAACTACACTGACCCCCAAACCCTAACAAATACCACGACCAACCCTTGAGGCCTAAAAGAAACCCCAGCCCCAAAAACAACCCTAGCCCTAAACCTGAGCCCCAAAAACTACCCGATCCCCCCTAAGCCCTAACAATCACCCTGACCTTCCCCGAGCCCTAAAAAGTACCCCAACCCCACAAGCTCTAAAAACTACCCTGACCCCCCTGAGCCCACCTACTACAGTGACCCCTCCAGCCCTAAAAAATACCCGACCCCCCCATAAGGCCTAAAAGCAACCCCAACCCCCCAGTCCTATAAACAACTCCACCCCAGCACTAACTCTGAGCCCTAAAAACTACCCCAACCTTTAACAAGCATTGGGATAGCCAATAGGTCTCGCTTTTGGGACGTTATAAGTATTTAGTTATGCAGCACAATATCCTTGGTGCAACAACATCAACTGTTGCATGGCTAAACACTTATAAGGTCCCAAAGGCAAGACCTATTGGCTATGCCAATGCTTGTTTATTTTGAGAGGGAGAGTACCGGCACTTCTCAAGAGAAATTGTATACTTTTAATTGGAGAGTACCGGCACTTCTCAGAAACAAGCAGGTACTCTGTTACAGAGTACCTGCACTTCTATTTTTCCCTTTCAAGCACTGCTCGTGCCTACCAAAAATGCATGAGTAATGTAACTTTTGCTCATGTAAAAAGCTTGGGTCGAGTTTGCGCTGTGTAAAACTGCAAAAAAAAAAAAGCATTACAGCGACACATGTTTTGCCGGGTTAAACAGGCTCTGCTGATGTTAAGATCCAGGCTAAGGGGCTAGAGGGAGGGGCTAGAGGGGCTGTGGTCTGCGCAACTATTTGGTAGGGACCTAAAGGAGGGTGCAGAGGCCATAGCGTGCAAGATTTGGACAGTTGTGCAATGTCTAATACGTCCAGAAACTGAGTAAGGCCCATGAGACTAATGGGCCTTTCTCAGGACAGCTGCATGTTATAAAAGGCACGTTTTTCACTCCTCTTGTGATACTACAGCCAACTCATGAGGTCACTTACGGGGTGGAGCTGTCTGAGACGATGAGGTGGGCGGGTGAAAAGCAGGCTCCAGGATTGGGCCAGAGACAAAGCATGCGCTGCGGCACTGGCAGATGTAAACAGCTCCCGTTACCCACTCCCAAGTACCCTGCTCTTACCTTGAGTTCCGCTCCCTCGGAGGCTGCAGCCTCCAGGTTTTGTAGCAGGTCGGCCCTCAAGTCCAATAAAAATTTGACCGGGCGCCGCACTGTGGTGCGTGAAGAGCAGCCGGTATCGGGGACGTAGGTAATGGCGCAGGCGGTCCTCAGCATGCAGCACGGCGGCAGTCCTGCGGTCCTGAACTTGCAGCACGGCAGCGCACTGTTCGGCCACTCTGCCGTGCGCCCGTCCGTAGTGCGCCGCCAAGGTGCGCAAGAGCCCGGCGCGGTCAGCGGGCTCAAGCTTTCGGTAACGGGACATGAAATCCTGGTTTTGCAGTTCAGGCGGTGGCGGATTCCGTCCCCGAGCTTCGTAGAGGGGCAGATGAGGCACACAGCGGCTCAGAAGTTCATCCATGGTCAGGGAGCGACGCTAGGTTAACGTGCCCAAGAGCCGACAAGCTCTGCGGAGCGAGAGCAAGTTCATGGCGTACACGGTCTATAGCAGATTAGCTGTGTACCATGCGACTTCCTGGTCCGCCATTAACGAACTGTCAAAGCCGTTGCTAAGCTTTAGCCAATCAAAAGCAATGTTGTATGCATGTCGAGTACTCATATCCGCCATGTTGACTGTGGCACTCTTTTTAAATGTGATATTGACACCTGCTGCTTTTTTTAACGCAGCAACAGAGACGCTGAGCTCCTGCCTCTAACAATATTCAACGCGGCTATGTCAATCAAGGAATGCACATTCCTTTATATAATATCATAGTTATTTTACAAACCGCCAGTACCTCGGTTAGTAAAGCAATACTAGGTGTTTAAAGGGCAGATAAACAGTACTCAGAATTTTCTAAGAGTAACTGAATCCATGCTAAAACATGATGAGTAAATACAGGGCACAAGTCCTAAACAAGCAAGTAGGACGAAACAATAACAAAGGGAAAAGCCAGAAGAAAAAAAAACAGTCCCTGCACCATATGACTTTCGGCATGGTAGCTCCCCATCCAATTTCACTTACCAAAAAGGAGAGAAGCACAGCTTTTCCTCATGTTGCAGGCTGCTTGCTATACAGCACACACGCTAAAAAAACAAGCAAGCGAGTGGTGCGTGCCGCGCAAGGTGCGCGCCGCGCTAATTAAAAACAGATGGTCGAACAGATGGCGCCCCTGCTCGTAACCGCAAGTGGTAGGCCGTGGGCGGATACATTCCCTGGGAAAGGTGTGACATGCACCTGCCTTTGCCCAATTACGTGCTGTCTTTCTATAAAGATGCATGCAAAGACCAATTGAAAAAATGCTCAAAAAAAACACACGCACTAGCGTGTGCAAAGTCCAGAGTGATTCCAAGAGGTCGTTTTCCTAGAGCAGCACATGCGCGCTGCGCTAGGCTCGACCTAAAATCTACCCCCCACCACCTCAAATCCCGGCCCCAGCCCCACTTACCTCACTGCGTCCTCTCCCGATCCTTCTTGTTCCTGGGCCCACCCATCTCATCATCTAGACCCTCATTGCCTTAACCACACATATGTGTGGTTAAGGCATATGCGTGATTAAGGCAAGCATGGTTGCGCTTGCGTTGGAAAGGCACGCATGGCTCTGCCCACGTTGTTCAGGCCGTTTCCCACATGCAAAATCTTGTTCCCTTTACATTCCAGTTTTGAATCTCTGGTCAGCTACATAGGGTAGGCCCCAACAAATCTCAATGGAATAAACATGGAGGTGCATTCGTTAAACGTTAAAGCCTAAAGTTGAGGAATATATTTAACTTAAACTCGAGAGCAGAGCCCTACGATTTGCGCTCCCGGAAGATACTAAAACCAGGGTGGGGTTATGGCTCACCATTGATCAGACTGCAGAACCAGTGGTAGTTGGTGAGGCGGACGATAATGGAGTCATGCCCTGCTGATGACTGAACTTTGTCTGCTCCGTAATGCTGGTCTTCCATTCTCAACAAGACAGTGTCCTAAAGTAAATGTGAGCTGTTGAAAACTCGGCAAAGAAAGACTTTTGTGTCCTCCCTTCATCATTCCAGACCAAGAAACTACTCCTTTCTAGCTTTGTCCTTTTTACTTGGAGGGATGGCTCAGTGAGTTGAATGCTCACAGCTTACATTACAAGAACCTGTTGATGAACACCTAGAATGTTGGCAACAACTACGGTCGGCTAATATCATTGAATCGGGAGACAGTAACACTTGTTATTTACACTCGGTCGGAATTTGTTCCTTTGTGACAGCTCTTATCCTCTACTTTGAAACAAGCTGTTTTTTAACAGGAAATCGGTATTCTTTCTGAAACTTGCAGTATATCAATTTTATTTTTATTTTACTTTTTTGATGCACTTTTGTGCTAAAACTAGTGGTGTGCAAAGCAGGCCCGGTTATAGCGGGTGGTCGGGGTGGGCCAGGCCCACCCAAACATGAGCCTGGCCCACCCAAACATGAGCCTTGACCCTCACAGTGTATCTGCCAACGATGCACAACGATAATAAAAAATGTACCGAAAACTCTGGTGATTTATGATCCTGCTGGAGAGGAATCATTTTGTCTGTTGGTAGTTTTCAAATGCAGATAAACTGAATGTTATGTGGATAGCTCAGTGGGTTACTGTCTTTGTCACAGAGACTCTGCACATTCCCCCTTCTTCCTACCTCCTGAACAATCAACAGGAAGAGGCCGTTTACGTAGTAAATGGGGTTTAAAGTGGGGAGATTTGCATATCAAAAGAAAGTCGACACTTGTGTGAAACCATAGAACCCAGTGGACTTACTAGGATACAAAGCGAGGCAGTATAGCCCATCGTGTCAACGCTCCTGTTGCTGCTGTGTGCAACATTCAGCTCAGACGGACATTCTTACTGGACCAGCTTTGCCTTTCATCCCTCTGAGTTTGAAATGGGCACTGTGAATTTGGGGTGATATGTACCCACAGATGACCTAGTCCTGTATGGTCGTCCCCTGAGAATGAGTTACAATGTGAAACAATACCGTGGCGCTCGCCTAAATCCTTCTAGACAGCACTCCCCATTCAAACCAACATCCTTCAAAAGGGGCATTTTAATTTAAAATAAACGCAAGATTTACTGCACCACTGTCCCCTACAGGTACAAACAAACATACAAAAATATACATAAAAACCAATAACTTTTGACTTTTTACAAAGTCATGCAATTGATAACACATATTAAAAACATTGATTTGTGTTTTTTACACAGGTACTTTCAGTCCAGAAGTCTATCTACTCGGTGCTTTTCATTGGCATGCTGCACCTATCACTTTACACCCAACAAGCCCTTCACAACCAATGGCAGGTCGGAACACTGATGTGGACATGCGGGGAAGACATACGTTAGGGGCAGTCATGTTCATTCATTGCACGGCCTATGTGCTGGAAGCCTGCACAGCGGGAGTGTCTTTTTAAGTGCTTGCTGGGAACGGGTGGCGGACAGGGTCTGTCTGAAGGACAGCCAGAGGGTTCACACTGCAGAAATGCTTATTTTCTTTTATATGGTGCGCATGTAGCCTGAGTTGACATCAGAGATCTTTAACAAAAGGCACAATAGACACTGTACATTATGTATATTCAGAGCCGAAACAACTAAATCTCGATGCCTCATCAGAAGTAGTAAGTGCTATATAAATAAATTGCCATTCACACGTGTCCTCATTACAGAAGTGCTCTCTCGATGAACGAAGGTTGTGAGTGAAGAATTTGAAGACCTGCAGGACGAGAGAGCGTCATGGCCAGAAGAGGTGCGAGATTTAAAACAAGCATTTGCAATGCAATAGGTCTTGCATTTGCTAGAGTTTGAGCTATTGGCATTGTAAATGACAATGCCTTTTATTTATGTGTTGGTTTTTAAAACATAAATAAAAGGCATTGTCATTTACAATGCCAATTGCTTAAACTCTTGCAAATGCGAGACCTATTGCATTGCAAATGCGTTTTTATTTAATTAGCAGTCGGGTCATTAGGGCAACTGTGGAACATACTTTAAAGTGCGTGCTAATTATATTGGCTGCTATATTCAATGTTTGAAGTTTGAGGTGATTTTACTAATGTTTTTTACCGGGACTAATGAAAGTGGAACCGGATGGTGGCTGGTATGGGGCTGTGGACCAAGGTCAGCTGTGAGATAAGATGCACTGGAAAGGGGTGGTAGAAAAGTGGATAATCAAGCCTGTAAGGGAGTGCGTTGCAGAGACAGGGGTCAAGTGGAGGTAGTAATGAAGAGGGATTCTCCCTGAAGGCTCGCACAGAGGGAGCCCAAGTAGTGTCACTTGTCTGATACTCCCACCTCAGAAACCTCCTCTTCCCATCAAAGGGTCATTACATGGAAAAAAACACTTTTTGAGAGTGATGACATTTAGAAAGAGATTTGGAAAAGAGTGCATTTTACAGGGTTGTAAGTCTAAGAAGAGATAAAGGACGGCCCAGAAGCAGGCCTGGCTAGACATATAAGTGACAAATCAGGCCCGCAGTGGCCCACCCGAATGCACCCTTGGCCCACCCAAATAAAAATTCCTGGAGCCGGGCCTGGTGCAAAGTTGCATCCTTAGCAAATTCGAGCAGATTTTTATTTAAAAACATCGACAGCTTTGTGAGTTTTGAAGCTTGCAAAGTTTGCAGACAAGACAAGATATGATCAGGGCCCAGCGCAGCAGTGTAAAATCATTCCTCACACACGACCAGGGCCGTGAGCTGCTCACAGTCCTTTACCGCTCACCATTCATTCCGTGCTCTGAACATATACCAGTCATTACTCTTGCAACTGATGAGAAATGAGTGGTATTCCCTAGTTCCTTCATTCCCTCCCTGCCTAACTCCCTTCTTTCCTTTTTTCCTTTCTTCCTTCCTCCCCTTTCTTCCTTACTGCCTTATCCTTCCTTCTTTCCTTATTCTTCCTTCTTTCTTTCTTTCCTTCCTTCCTTATCCTTCCTTCTTTCCTTCCTCCCATTTCTTCCTTGCTTCCTTATCCTTCCTTACTTCCTAATCCTTCCTTCCTTATCCTTCCTTTGTTCCTTCCTACCTTCCTTATCCTTATTTTCTTCATCCTTCCCTCCTTCCTTCTCCCTACTTCCTTCCTTCTCCCTCCCTTCCTGCCACCTTCCTTCCTTCCTTCTTCCCTTCCTTCCTCTCCTTTCATCCTTCCTTCCTTATCCTTCCTTCTTTCCTGATCCTTCCTTATTTCCTTGCTTCCTTATCCTTCCTTCTTTCCTTTCCTCTCCTCTCCTCTCCTTTCTTCCTTCCTGCTTCCTTTCTTTCCCTATCCTTCCTTCTTTCCTTCCTTATCCTTCCTTCTTTCCCTCCTACCCTTTCTTCCTTCTTTCCTAATCCTTCCTTCCTTTGTTCCTTCCCTCCTTCCTAATCCGTCCTTCCTTTCTTCCTCCTTCCCTCCTTCCTTCTCCCTCCCTCCTTCCTTCCTTCTCCCTCCCTTTCTCCCACCTTCCTTTCTTCTTTCTTCCCTTCCTTACTTCCATCCTCTCCTTTCTTCCTTTCTTCCTTATCCTTCCTTCTTTCCTTCCTTTCTTCGTTCCTTTCTTCCTTCCCCTCCTTTTCTTCCTTATTCTTCCTTCTTTCCTTATTCTTCCTTCTATCTTTCCTTCCTTCCTTTCCTTATCCTTCCTTCTTTCCTTCCTCCCCTTTCTTCCTTCCTTCCTTATCTTTCCTTACTTCCTAATCCTTCCTTCCTAATCCTTCCTTCCTTATCCTTCCTTTGTTCCTTCCTTCCTTCCTTCCTTCCTTATTCTTCCTTTCTTCCTCCTTCCTTCTCCCTACCTCCTTCCTTCCTTCTCCCTCCCTTCCTGCCACCTTCCTTCCTTCCTTCCTCTCCTTTCTTCCTTCCTTATCCTTCCTTCTTTCCTTCCTTTCTTCCTCTCCTTTCTTCCTTACTGCCTTATCCTTCCTTCTTTCCTTATCCTTCCTTCTTTCCTTCCTTCCATATCCTTCCTTTTTACTTTTGCTCCCCTTTCTTCCTTCCTTACTTCCTTATTTCCTTATCCTTCCTTTTTTCCTGCCTTATCCTTCCTTCTTTCCCTCCTACTCTTTCTTCCTTCCTTCCTATACCTTCCTTCCTTATCCTTCCTCCTTTGTTCCTTTCTCCTTTCTTATCCTTCCTTCCTTCCTCCTTCCCTCCTTCCTTCTCCCTCCCTCCTTCCTTCTCCCTCCCTTTCTCCCACCTTCCTTTCTTCCTTCTTCCCTTCCTCTCCTTTTTTCTTTCCTGCCTTATCCTTCCTTATCCTTCCTTCTTTCCTTCCTTCCTTACTCCCTCCTCCCTTCCTAATCATTTCTTCCTTATCCTTCCTTCGTTCCTTTTTTCCTTCCTTATCCTTCCTTTCTTCCTCCCTACTTCCTTCTCCCTCCCTCCCTCCTTCTTTCCTTCCTCCTACCTTCCTTCCTTCTTTCCTACCTCCCTCCCTTCCTCCTTCTGTCCCTCCTTCCTTACTCTATCCTTCCACATACACCCCCACTGTATCTTTCTCTCGCTTCACTAGTACCCTCTGTTTACCCCTTATCTCTCTTTCTCTCGCTTCTTCCCTTTTCATTTCCTTGAATATATCTATGGGAGGCTGTCTTGCACGCAGCTGCCACAATCTGTCCACTTCTCCCTACAGACCAGTTCCTACACACAGATGGCAGAATTGTAATAAATCATCCCTTCTACAGACAGGGCGACTCTGAGAATTGATGGGTCCAGGGAATATGTGTAAGCTCTGGGCATCTTCAGAAATCCAGCCTTCATGCATCATGCCTCCTGAGCCCTTCTGGGGAGGGGGGCTACAGAGCAGGGAATTGCCCCCACCGCCTTTGTTGACCAAAACGACATTCCTTGCACATTCTGTTTGTGCTTTCAATGGCAAAGCAAACAATAGTACAACTATTAGTAATACTCCAGCCTATCCAATAATGTAATAATAGTGTAAGAATAGTGCACACGAGCCCTTGCATCAGTGTTACTCGGACCAGTATCCTAGACACTTGAGCAGATCAACTTGCGGTCATCAAGCTACTTAGCATATGTTTATTTATTATTAAGTGCACAGTTAATTAAAACCTTTGCACAAAGTGCCAATATTTAAAAAGCTTTTTTAAGAAAAAGTGACATAAAACAATAATCACAAAAACGACGTGTCTAAAGTGCTGAGGTGCTATAAAGTCTTTTTGAAGCCTCCATGACCTTTTAATAGGTCTCAGCAACTTACTATACATATGCCACAAATAAATTCAGAGAACCCGAAAATGACACTGGTAGTATTTCTTTTCACAATGAATACAAGAGGAAATCCATATGTTAACTACAGAGCATGGGTATGGCTTCACAAGTGCCTTGTCCGTGCCACTTTTTCAGTCTATCCTCGGCTATGAAAATCAGTTCTATTCAGAGCCATCGTATCCTGAAAATGTGGCATGTGTCTAGCCCTTCTGGACCTGCGTTGGACACTGAGAGACAGATTTACTAAACTTTGATGTAACACAACGCAGCAAGGGTAGCTGTTGTTCTGAGATGTTTCACAAGGAGAGAGAAGAATGCACCTTATCTACTAAGATATGACGCTGTTCTGCGTAGTGCTGACACACTTCTGGCTGTCAAGCACTAAAACCGGCACCATTATGCCACAATACAAGGGACCCGCTTAGTGGTCAAAAGAGTTTTTGTGCAGTAAGGGATACCTTCCTGCCCAAAAAACTATTCTTAGAGGTTTATTCCTCTACATGCATGCTGCCTTAATGCAGCACACATGTAAAGAGGAGGTAACATGTAGAAATAGATATATTTTTGCCTCTGAAAGGTGCCCCATTTTGGCACGAGCCCATGTTTACTGATTTTAGCAAATATGGGTTTGCGTCAAAATACATGGGTGGATGCCCAGGAACGTCCATTTTCCACGCATTTAAGGCCAAAGCAACTTTTGATTTTTGTGGTTTGGTAAACCCCCGACATGATGTTACATCAAGGCCACGCCACAAAAGTGGAGCAATCCAGATGCAACATCTTAGTAAAGCCGGCCCCACAGCTACTGAATATTAATTAGGCAGTTCACTATTTGCAACCCAGTGTGATTGGCTGCCAACTCAGGGATAGTGATCTGCAAGGAACTGTGGAGCTCTACCCCGCCTTTTCATTCCCAAACAAGAAACATTTTTAAAGTGGCTGTATCCTTTAGAGGAGCAAGTGCCGATTTAAAAAATAAATGTGTTTCCCATTTATTAAAGACATTACCCCAGGAGGCCACCTAACACTATTCCAAATGGGAAATCTTACCCTGTGAGAGTGAATAAGCTGCCACCTCCTTTTCAAAGCTTTGTGATCACTATTGGGGTCATATCAATCAATCAATCAATACCATTGATACCTTTCATTTCATATTACAAATAGGAGTTCATGTCCCTTGGACCCCTCGCTCCTAATTATGGGTAGAGCTCCCGGTTTTATGGTATTAATTTTTTAACATTTCCGTCTGTATTTATCCATATTTATTTTTGGGCCTTTTTATGTGTATTTATCCATATTTATTTTGTGTTTGGTGTGTAAATGAAGTTGTAAAACTGTACATTTCCATATTTATTTAACTAAAAGACACACACTCATACTGTGATGCCTGTCGTGATTTAGCTCTTTAAGCTGCCAAATATTCCCTAACAATACATCCAGTAAATATTAGCATTATACTACAAATGTATGTTGACATATGCCATTATTTAAAATAATTTCATCCTTTATTTAATTTCCCATGCTGTCCATCTGCTCAGCTGTTCATGAAAGACAGCATGGAGAGTCACTTCAAAGAAGCACAATTTTCTGTGTTTATCCACTTTTAAAAATAAATGCAGTCAGAAAACACATTGTTTTCTGTCTGTATTTATCTGTAAAAATCCGTAAAAATGGAAAACAGGGAGCCTTAATTATGGGTCCTATTAAGTCACAACACTCCTTTCCTTTTGTAACTTGAAAAGGTTTTTACGAATCATAAATAGAGTATATTACATTGCAAAAAAGAAAAAAAACATTTTGCGGTCACAAATCCTGATTTTGTGAATCACAAAGATGGTGATTGTAAAACCATTTTCATATATTTAGCCTCGAGTTATGCAATTCTTGCTTTTCCTTTATCTTGTGTTCTTGTTCCTCATTGGCTGTTGGCAGTCGCGGCTTCTCCTGTGAATCAGTAGTGGGGTGGAAGGGGGGAAAGAGAGGGGAAGAAATAAAAATAAAAATAAATCATTTACCTGCCGGCTGGCCGGCTGGCCAGCTGGCCGGCCGCCGCCTCTCTTCCGTCCTCTTCCTGGCTCCTGTTGGATCAGGAAGCAGGATAGGCTCCCTAAGCCAATCACAGTGCTGCAATGCAGCGTTGTGTTTGGTAAGCACCCTGAGTCCCCTGAACTAATCACAACACTGCAATGCAGCATTGTGATTGGTTTGAGCTCCCAGGTTCGGCGCTCAGATGGGGAAGAGAAGCCTGGGCATGTTCTCCACCCAGGCTGTAATGCAGCCATGGTGGAAAACATGCAAAGTGCACATGAATGCAAACATTCATGCGCACTTAGGAGGGTGCCACCACTACTCCCCCCTGTGCAGCCTAGCCCCGCCCCACAAAACTGCCCCAGCACAGAAAAATAAAATGATAAAAATATCTCGTTATTATCATTTTATTTTTCCTTTTTTGACATGCTGAAAGGCATTGGGGCGACTCTCCTCCACCTTAGCGGAGGAGCCGCCCTTGGTTGTTGTGCTTTGTTGACTCTACTGAGGCTTGCGATTGGATGGGAAAAGAATTGCCAGTTTTTGATTAGCAGTGCTGTCCTGGAGAGAGCACATGTCACCTGCCATCAGCCGAAATGCCTGGATACCCTATCAGGTGATCAGCCGCATTTTATAAATCCTGATTGATTGATGAGTGATCAGTGGGTCTACTCTCTATGTATTTGCTGGTTAACATAACATTCACTTTCAGTGAGCTTAAATCGGGAACAACTAGAGGACACTGTTAAACCCCGTGCTGGAGATAAGTGATGGTGAGTGGACTCTTTGCCAAGGCGGTTTAAGTACGACTGCACTCCGTCTGCTCAGGAGCAGCAGTGTCTGCAGTGCTTCCCATCACCACAGCCAACTGAAAGGCATTAAACCACGTGGACATGTGTACCCCTGTTGGACTTGGCGTTTTTTGCAGGGTCATCCCAGAACTTTTTGCCTTCCTCCTGGTATTTTTTCTGACCTGGTGTTGGTGGTTTTAGGACTCTGGGCACTTTATCACTGCTTTCCAGTGTTAAAGTACATGTGCTCTCTATGGTAAACGTGGTAAGATTGGTCTACACCTGTTTGGTGTATTTAATTTACCTATCAGTCCCTTGTGAAGTGGTATCTCATATACCCAGGGCCAGTAAATTAAATGCTACTGGTGGGCTTGCAGCACTGCTTGCGCCATCCACCAAAGTAGCCTTTCAAACCTGTCTCAGGCCTCTGCCATTGCAGGGCCTGCGCGCACAGTTAACTGCCCCTGTGACCTGGCACATAAAGTGGTTGCCACGTCTGTGACTCCCCTTTTACTACATATCAGTCACCCCTAAGGTAGGCCCTAGCTAGCCCTATAGGCAGGGTGCGCTGTAGGTAAAAGGTAGGACATGTGCCTTAACTGTGTGGCATGTCCTGGTAGTGACAAACAGCCTATTTGGTTTCTCACTACTGTGAGGCTGCCCTCTCATAGGAATGCATGGGGGATTCCCTAATATGTGTTTCAGTGGTAATTCCGGACATGAGAGGAGTAGTGTGATCAAGTTTGGTATTTTTGGAATAGTAGTAATAAATGCTGCGTAATGGTGTATGCAGATTTATTATCACTATTTTAGAAATGCCACTTTTAGAAGTGGGCATTTCTGTGTGCTATGTGTCTTTGTGCCTGCCTGTTGTGTATTGCATGTCTGCCCTGGATGACAGGGGCTGGGGTGGTGCAGTGGCTCCAGAGGGACTGGGTGAGTCAGCGCTAGGCTGAATAGGCCAATCTGCATTTGGAGTAGTGGGAGGAGTAGCACCTGACCCTGAATAGGACTGTGCCTGCCTTCCACAATGCTGCCTCCGTCCCCCGGTGGTGTGTCTGGGGCCAGAGCCTACACTAACTAACTAACACTAGGGACTACACTAACTAACAATAGGGACTGTTGTGCACTTGTAAAGTGCCCCCCAGAACTGGTTTGGACTAGGTCCAGGGCCCTGTGCCAGGGCAGAACAAAGACTTGCAGTGATATAAATATTGGGGCTGTGACCCCATGTGTGTGTGCTTACTTGGAAATAGAAGACTGCTGGGGGCCAGGAGGAACTGCCATGAAGGACTTCCCCTCTGCTGGAGGGCCCTGTGAGCTGGCCTGCCTGGGCCCAGCTCTGCCCTGTGTGGCCTGACATCCAGCGCATGGTAAGCGCTTGATTCGTTTCCCTGCTTAAGTTTCCTGCCCCTGGGCTGGAAAGAGTTATCGCGAGGGGAGCGCTGTGCTGTCTGCCTCCCCTCACTGATCACTTTGGCCTGGGCGCTTTGGCATGACCCAGGAACAGACGAGGCCTGTTGTGGGCCCTGACTATTTGGTCGGCACTCTGGGGCCGACCAAACCAGTCATGCGCACTCTACATTTTCTCTATGTAGGGTGCATGCAGCCTACATAGAGAAAATGGCCTCCCTACAGGCGCCTGGCTGGGCGCTGTCCGCACCAATCACAACACTGCCATTGCAGCGTTGTGATTGGCTTAGGGGAGGGAGGATAAAAGCTTCCTGTTCCAGGAGCGGAGGCGGCGCGGGACCAGGTAAGGTAAGTTTAAAAAAAAAAGATTTTCACCCCCCCGCGTGAACCCTCGCGCGACCCCCCTCCCGCGCATCATGCGAGCCGCACCTGATCTTGACCGCTTCACCAGAAACCGGATGTCAGGCGGCTGTTGCCTGACTGTGGGTGGGGCTCCCGTAAGGCAGAGGAGAGCCCTGCGTGTTTTCCCAACAGCTGAGAGTGAGGGCGGAGGAGCCGGCCCTGGACACCTATCCGGAAAGCGCCCGATCCCCACGCAGCCGCCAGCGACAAAGAGGCAGAGGCCAGGAGTGAGAGAAACAGCCTGCACTGGAATGGCCGCTCGTCGTTGCTTGGCAACCAGACCCCAGGGTGGAGGAGCCGGAAGCCAGGCAAGAGTAACGTGCTCCAGGCCGAGCCTGGAAGTGGGCGGGGCTTTAATCTAGGAAACTGGGTCGTGTCCGAGAGAGAAGAGGAGCAAACGGAGACTTTGCTCCGTAGTAGGAGAGGCCAGCCCGTCTCCCCAGCGAGGGAAGTCCGGCCGCCCAGAGTACGCGGCTGGAGGCATAGGGGGAGCAAAGAGCCTCACAGTCCCCCTGAGACAGTCCCGGAGGAGACCTGGTGAGTGTCCCTTTTCCCGGGTTGTGCTGTTGTTTCCCGGTTCTGAGGGGCCATTGGGTAACCTCACTGAAGTGCCTTCGTAGCACCAACGTAATTCCGCATTTTCTCCACATAACTGCAGCTGCGTCGCATGGTCGTGGGCAGCTGCGCGCTGCCTGTTATCGGGGGCAATTTGTTCATAGGTGGTATTGTGCGGCCCAGGACAGGCCCCCCCCCGCTTGAGAAAGCACTGACTTTGGGGCACACGAGAGCAGGACGGGGTAGCAACCCTCGACGGAGGTCCCGTTCCTGCCATTGCAATGCAGCCCACACTGTAAGCGCTGAAGCACTGGGACTGCAGATTTTGGGGACAACATCACTGGGAATATGGTAATGCAAGTTGGGGGAGCACAGATACTGTGGTGCCCGATCCCCGTGTGAGGGGCCCCACATTATATGAAAGACGGGCGCAGGAACACTATTATAGGTTTCTGCTGTTGATGAGGTTTAGGCCTAAGGTGGGCCTGATGTAATTATGATGTATGCATAATGCCCCTTACTAGGGTGCACTGATGATTATGATTAAGGCTCCCTGTTTTCCGTTTTTACGGATTTTTACAGATAAATACAGATAGAAAACCATGTGTTTTCTGTCTGCATTTATTTTTAAAAGTGGATAAATACAGAAAATTGTGCTTCTTTGAAGTGACTCTCCGTGCTGTCTTTCATGAACAGCTGAGCAGATGGACAGCATGGGAAATTAAAAAAAGGATGAAATTATTTTAAATAATGGCATATGTCAACATACATTTGTAGTATAATGCTAATATTTACTGGATGTATTGTTAGGTAATATTTGGCAGCTTAAACAGCTAAATCACGACAGGCATCAAAGTATGAGTGTGTGTCTATTAGTTAAATAAATATGGAAATGTAGTTTTACAACTTCATTTACACACAAAACACAAAATAAATATGGATAAGTACACATAAAAAGGCCAAAAAATAAATATGGATAAATACAGACGGAAATGTTAAAAAATAAATACCATAAAACCGGGAGCTCTAATTATGATGTTCATGTCTAATGCATTCGTGCTAAGTGCAATGTTACCAGTAGTTACTGGTTGTTTTTTCTGACTGTGAGTTCTAATGGCGATGACAGTGGCCCGATTGGCCCTGTAGTGTATATAATCCCTGTAAAGTCATACCAAGTGCCAGGTGGCACAGTGTATATATGTGATTACGTTCTAATGTGTTTTATGAGTAATACAAAGGCTATTTTTGATATAACCTTGTGTGGGGTTTCTTTTTTGGTGTGCCTAGTGTGTCGCTGCTGTGTGTGTGTGGTGCAAACGCTTTACACATGGCCTCTGGGATAAGCCTGACTGCTCTGCCAAGCTACCCAGGGGGTGAGCAGGGGTTATCTTCAGCGTGTAACTCCCTTGCCCTGACTAGAGTGGTGGTTTTCTGCCTGGCTTAGGCGCATGCACTAGCCAACCAGAAATCCCATTTCTAATAACCCCTATTGGGGACCTCCCCAGTCTTACCCTCTTTAAAGTTTTTAGTGCTTTGTCCTAGTCAAATATCAGTCTTTCAGAAAATAACCTCCCCCTGTACATATATTTCTGCATTTCTGGAATTTAAAACGCACCCTCTATGAATGTAGTCATGCACTCACCCATGTGTGCACTCACTCACCCATTCATTTATCTATGCATGAAATGCATCAACCACCCACTTATCTACCAGTTGACTAGTTCTTGCACTGAACCACTTCTTAACCTTACAACAATACACACAAATCTGTCAATAAAAAAAGAATCAGTTTTCAATCATCAAGCATTTACAAATGCCACGGATTTAACCTTTTCTGACTTGCTCTCAAAAGTCCTGGCATAGGAGAACCAGTCAGAACGAGCAGAGGGCTCAATTGGTGGGAAGAAGAGCGCACAATATGATTGTTTGAGGTGACTGGGCAAACAGCACAACTTGAGGGCCCAGAGAGAACAGTACAGTGGGAGGCAGAGAAAGCATAACCTTGGGAAGACAGGAAAGCTGGTAGCAGAGGAGAAAGAGAGACCCCTCAAACCAAATCCGCATGTACTGGAGTTTACCAGGCATTGTCCTTGGTAAAATTCGACCAGTTTCATCTAACAAAATGTACCCGGGGAAAACTGCGAAGGATGTGGAAATTACCACAAAACGTTTAATTCTGATTCTTGCGCAAACAGTAGTCTACACAGGAATTGAAAAAGAACGCGCGACTCGTAATGAGGGCATAAGTGGTCCTGCCCTCAATATCCTACTTACTCCCAGCATTCCTCCTTGTCTACCTTCCTCCCTGCTCCCTGTTGCTTCATCCCTCCCCTTGTCTGCTCTTCGTTTCATTGGTCCCCATTCCCCTGTTCCAAGGGCAGATACTTTGTGGCCTATCTGCCCCACCCACGTCCCTCTTCGGCCTAATCCTGATATGTGTGCCTCCCTCAAACACCACCTGTTGTAAGACATCATGCCAGGAAAGTCTTGTGGTGGGCTCAAGAAGACAATAGAGAGGACATCAACCCCATCTTGTCACAGATCAAGTGGCATGGAATGGATAAAGGCACTCGGCATCATGCCCTTTTAGAGGGTATGATTTTATTAAATGGCTCATTTTTTAATCTTGTAAAGACTTGAGTTCTTACTAATCCTTAATACCAGTTGACCGCCGTGTGTGATCTTGGGAAATCATTTCATCATATATGCCTCAGTGGTCCAGATGTACGAAAGGATTTTGCAGCTGCAAACCATGCTGTACGCAAAATTACATGGTTCTTATTGGCAAAATGGCATTTCTAAATGCACCAAATGCATTTCAATTAGGAAAGGGCTTTCGGAATTGATTAATGGGGCCTGTGACTACTGAACTGAAATTAGGATGTGGTCTGAAAGGGACCTTCCCTACTAAATGCAAATCGTAGAGAAATGGTTTGTGATGCAATTGAGGTCACAAACGTCTTCCGTAATGGGCACTTTTTTTCAGAAACATTTTCTTTAAAAACTAGTATGTATCTGGCCTTTCTGGACCTAAGACATAAACTGCTTTAAACAATGTTTCTCATTTCTAAATGTGAACACAGGAATGATGTTGTGTTTTTTTTTTTACAGGCCACAATTCCCTTTTTTTTTAAGCAGCACCGGTTCCTTCAGCCCGTAGCTTAAAAAATGTTTTTCTTTTAGAAATGTGAACATATGTGAACATGTGAACACAGGGTCGTGGTCTACTGTTCCTTACAGGCGATGATCCCTGTGTTCATTGCCAATCACAGGAGGTTAAAAATAGCGACTAATTAAAATTCAACAGGTAGATCTTACTGTGACCCTCAAAAATTGGACAATTTGCAACATGACCTATTAGTACCTAGGTTGCATTGGAAATGTATTAGCAGGTTGCAAAAACTCGGTGCAGAATATGTACCCACTATTTGCGGCCTGTTTGTTTAAGCATCGGGACAAGTATCCGTATAAATTGAGATGGAATGAATGCGTGTATTAAGCCTGAATTTCAAAACTCCCTGGGGCAGATTTACAAGCCCCTTGCGCCACTTTTGCGTCACTTTTAACATGGGAAAAGTGACGCAAAGGTGGTGCAAGGGGCTTGTAAATCTGCCCCAGGGTATTTGTATTTCATGAGGATGGAATCCCTAGCTTTTGAGCCCATGCAAAATCGTTTCCATACTTCTGTACAGAGCAAGAAGTACTGACTGTCCTAGGACATGTGTGTCTGTGATTCATCTTCTTTCTACAAACATTGGGCGGACACGTCCATGTGTTAAGGCTTTTAAAAGCACAACACGCCTGCTATGTCTAAATGAAATACATGTCTGAGTGTCCGTACATTTCAGTTAGAAGCACAATCAAATGCCAGTTACAGGGAGAGTATTTAATATGGAAATAAATAGAATACATTAAGTCTTTGTTCAGCTCAGCCAGTGCCCTACTCTCTCCAAGACCCTTCACACCTGCCCATTCCATCCAGAAATGTACAGACGCTCTCATACCAGACCCTCTCTCTACCTTGCATGACATGTGCTATGGTGGTCCTTACGAGCATGATGGGGCTGGTTGTTCCAGGTCTTGGGTGTGGGTTATGGGAAGGCGTGGACGCTTGCTCTGGCTCTGAGGATGAAGGGTATGGGAGTGCTTGAAAGAGAGCAGACCCTGAGTGAGTTTGACCTGGAAGATTTGCAGCCAGAAACCATCATGTTAAAATTCCGTGAGGTATTGCTGTAAGAAAATACCTTATAATACTGGTGTGGTGAAAAAAAGCCTGTGTCTGCCATGTGATAATGCGGGCAAAGTGTTGAGGGTGTTCCCCTACCAGTCATCGGGCACACGTACCTCTGGGGCCGACATTTTGGCGGGAAAACGGTAGATCGACTCTTAGGCACTGCAGCAAATCTCTGCCACCCTCCTTCAGAGGTAGGACTAACAGGGAGGGGGCTATAGTAAACTGACACATCCTCGTCCTCCATCTTACAGAATAAGAATACTTTGCAGGAAACGGAGGCGCTGGACTTATGGTCACCGAATAGCAGCGAGCTATATTCTGTCCAAAGTGTTAAACCGCAGGAGAAGTGACCATCCGTGGCAGTAAAGACAGGCACGCCGTTTTGTTTCCATCTACGCGCGAGCGGAGGGATTTGAGCATTTTAATGCTATGAAAAAATGCACAGAAGAGGACGTGCGAAATCACATGGCATGTCGCACGCGTGATGTTTCAATGGCAGGCTTCCTTCTCCCTTTTTACAACCGCTCGACGCCCCCCACGCCTCACCTCGCATCAGAGGCGGCAGCAGCGCCGGGCGGGATGGAACAGAGGCCTCACTCTGCATGCAAAGCAGGCCGTGAAGGACCGCTCCCCCGCTCCTCTCCCCGCTGCTGTCTCCATGGCAACCGCAACTCCGGGATGCTGTTGATCTCCGTTGTGAAAGCTGTCTGTTCTCCGAGAAGCTTGCTCTTTCTTGACAGAACGCCCTTCTCCTCGCCCCTGTCGCGGCCCAACTTCGATTTGCTGTGAGGGCGGCGCCCGGCGGAAAATTACTGCACTTTGGGGGCGACACAATCTGGACGGGAGGTCAGAGAAATCTGGACGGGAGGTCAGAGGGTGGGCCGCCCCCCTCTAGTCTCTCAGCTTCTCCGACAGGGGGTCTGAAAGGGGCCTCGAGAATGGGCAGGGTTCAAAAGGTCTCTCCTTGTTAAGTGGGATTTATATGTTGCAAACTTAAGCTGCAAATCAACTGAGCAACGGGCAGAAGCCAAAGGGGGCAGAGGAAGCGACAGCTGCCTGGACAGGATGTGTGGTAACAGTCAGAGTTGCCCAGGTTCGGGTATCGCGTGGGCTCAACAGCCTACGAGATCCGAGCCAATCCAACTGGCGAAGTGTATTAAACAAGCATTTGCAATGCAATAGGTCTCGCATTTACGTGAGTTTAAGCTATTGGCATTGTAAATGACAATGCCTTTTATTTATGTTTTAAAAACCAAATCATAAATAAAAGGCATTGTCATTTACAATGCCAATAGCTCAAAGTCACGTAAATGCGAGACCTATTGCACTGGAAATGAGTAATCACAAATTCCGAATGCAATTGCAAGGGTGCTAGGGGGCCTAAGGCCCCCCTGATGCCTACCCAAAACAGGTAAGTGTGCACATGTGGCGCACACACATGCCCTAATGGCATGTGTATGTGCCACATGGCACTTAGAAAAATGCAATTTTGTGCATTTTTCTAAGGATTTGCAAATTACCATCAACTTCAAGCTGATGGTAATTTGCGATTCCTTAATGCAAAGTCGCATTTTGGAAATGCTTCTTGCATTACATTTAGGGAAATTGCGATTCCCTAAATGCATTCGCAAAATAGGTAATCACAAAAGTTGCGATTACCTATTTTGCAAATGCATTTTGAGCTGATGCATCGGAAATGGCTTTTTACCGGTCGCAACGAATCGGCCCGTTTGCGACCAGTAAAAAGCTTGATGTATGTGCCCCTTGGCTCCCATGCCACTCTCTACACAAAGGGAAGCCAGCAGTAATCATACTCCATGATCTTTCTACAACGTATGACACTATACTACAAAATCCTTTAGAAAATATTCAACTAATGAAAGAGACTCTCCTACATTTCCCATTCAATTGAATCCCTACTTCCTCCTTACACAAAGCAAGCAAGTGCATAGCGCCTTGGAAGATTCATCAAAACGGCGGCTCCCTCTGTCTGACCCCTACTGGTCAGTACTGACATGTTCTAAGTGGCACACATACTATAGCATAATTAAGTGCATTTCCAAATGGATGTGGAGGACACCAAAATCCATATCTGAGTGAACAACAGTTCTTAAAGTTAAATACCAGAGAATGCCTAGACCACAAATTCCGTTGAATGAAATAAATGCCCTCTGTCTGAATGGATCAAAAGCAGTATTCAACAAGCATGCTTCTTAAAAGGCTGAAAAGATTGGGATCCCAACCTCCACATCTAACAAAATAAAAAGAAAGAAATAAGTATGTGAATCATTGCTGCAACACATATATTGTTTGCTCCGTAAATTAAATGTAATCAGTGGTAGAAACCCACAATTCTCCATGCTAAAGGAACATCTCTCAATCATGCAAACCAATGGCCATGGTTGGATTATTGTATTCCGGTCTACCCAAGGGCCCCCAAAGAAGCTCACAGACAGATTTCAAAGGCTCAAATATCATGAAGACAAGCTGTCTCAGCCTTCAGAAAGATAATTATGCGAAAGCGGCTTTTAAAAAATAAAACTCTGTTGCTCCCAATGGTTATGTGGCAATGAATGGTTATGCGGCATGTCCGTGCTTTAGAAACGTCCTCAATAAACAAATGAATTCAGTTCACTGTATTTAGCTCAGGCCTTTTTCCATTTCATTCACTTCTGTTGCATTCACTCACTTTTCTGTTAAAAAAAATAATATTAAATTCCACCACATGCCCCACCCAAATCTCAACCTTGACCCATAGCTGTCGGCTCTTATCCCGTACAATAAAAGTCCAGAAACTGTTCTTTCTCCTCTGAATTTGAAGGTCTCTCTGTCCTAGCCCACACCACACAGGCTTTTCTCTGGTGTAGAGAAGGCAAGATTATTAGGCCTCCCAATGGAATTATGGGTTAAATAAAGCATTGTTCTGGTCGCAAGTCTCCCACCGTATCCAATTTAACCTTGTGGGATCACGGTGCACTAAATGGGGTGTGGTTTGTTAAACACACAGATAGTAGTGAGTAGCATGCATAGTGGCACAAGCGCGGTGGGGAGGGTCAACGTATATGTTTACTGCCATCTCTGGCCTTCAATGCCAGCTTTTCCCTTTACGTATGTGATCTTGAGCTAATAATTAATTATAAGTAAAAGGATGATGCACTTTGAGCTCTTAGCAAGACCCTCCTGGGGAGTCAAGCTCGACATGGAAGAAGGAACAAATTACACACGGTGTTCAAGCTGGCACAGCGACAGCCAGCTTCAGCAAACAGACACAGCCAAATACTTATTTGCATATACGTAGGACTTTTAGGAAGTACTCAATGCAAACACAATGTATACAAAATTAGTAAGGTGGCCGCATGTGTAGATCTGGGAAACGTTAGCAGCAGATAAGGTAGCTCAACGGATTAGTGGGTATCTTGCAAATATCTGTGTGTAACATGAAGTCATGTGTTCTAAAAGCAATGCAACAAGGCATATCAGTGAATTAATGCAGTTGTTACCGCGATCTATGTCGCGTATACGGGTGGCATGCACTCAACCTTTCATGATTTCGCAAGTAATTAATTTTGCGCACGGTCCATAAAATCAGTCATCTGGTTACCAGTACTAAAATGTAATTGCAGGACAACTAAATAAATATATTCAACAGCAAGCACTAAATGCAACTATTAGCAGTCGCGGTGTGAGTCTATCCTTTGAAAATCAGTACATATACAAATCCCCTCAGCTTTGTTAAAACTTCTTGAAATAACTAATAATGAGTCCCTACTGTGAAGAGACTGTGCTTCAGGACGTGCCCCAATGCATCTTTAGGGCGCGTTTGGCTTTAGTGTAGTGTATAACAAGTGATAGCTTAGAAGTTGATGCACGGCCCCTACAGGAGAGTGAACATAAGCATAAGGTCACTAGCAATGTACACGGTAAGACAAATCAACTAGAAATACCACTGAGTTGAATCATATGAACACCTGCTATTTAAAGAGCGTTTATACTCCCGCGAGTTTGCCTTATTTAATAATATATTATTGGTACACTGTTGGAAAGTGGATTATTAGTAGGGCAAATGTATATCTGCCACTGGCAATAAGGCCACTAACACATGATAGGACTCAGCATAGGTCTTAGAAAATTATTCCCATGCTCAACCCTTGGTAGCTTGGCTGCGAGCAGGCAGGCTTAACTTCAAAGACAGGTATGTAAAGCATTTAAAAACACCAATTCATTAAATAATTAAAACACAAGGCACAATAAAAATCCAACACCAATTTATAAAAATAGGAGATATTTTTATCTTTAAAATGACACCAAAACAACAAAAATCCAATGTAGGGAACCGGAGATATTAATTTTTTCAAGATTTATCACTTTATAGCACTTAGAAACCTATAGCACCATATTGGGATATCTGGCCGCGATAGACCAGCTCAAAGTCAAAGTTTCAGGCCGACCGCGATGGAGCCCTGAGTGGCTACCACTCGCGGTAGGTCCCGGTCACAGTCTTTACCTTCGGACTTAGAAACGTTTCTGGAGCTTTTTCTCGTGGGGTCCCTCGATGCTCTTCACCAGGCCAAATTCGGTGAGGGTTCGCCGGCCTCGGATTTCTTCTACTCCCGGTCAAACTCTGGAATTCGGACCTACGGAGCTTTCAGCGGGACGGACCTGGATGGCTTGGCCGGCTCGCGGTTGAAGGCAGGCGGCTTGGCTGGCCAGGTTGAGTCGTTCCCCTTATGGAGCTTTTTTCCAAAGTTGCTCCAAAGTTCTCCAAACTCCTGGAACTTCTTCCTGAAGTTCCCCAAAGGGTCCCAAAGTGTCTCAAGCTCACTCCAAGGGTCTGGAAGCTCCAAGATGGTCCTTGAAAGTTGAGGACTTCAGTTCCCACAATCCACTTGGACAAAACCCTTACAAATCCACTGGTAGTTCTCCAGGTTGAGGATCCTTGGTGGTGATGTTCCAGGTGAGGTCTGTTAACCTGTAGCTTGCAGGGAGTCCACTCTTTAGTTCTTTTACAGCAAGGTAGTCCACAGGGCTGTAGTTTCAGCTGGAGCAGTCTTCAGAGGGCAGGCCTTAGAATTTGCACCTCAACTTCTCAGCATGGCAACGTCTTGCTTTCTTAAGTTTCAAGCAGCAGATCTGAGAGACTCTGCCCCTCTCAGATACTTATTCCAAGTTCTCTGGGTCAAGCAGGAGGTCACTCCTGACCAATGGGAGCAGGACAACTCCCCAAGGATATTACCACATCCTGTAGAGTGTGGCATTATTTTGTCCCAGAGTGCACCAAATCTGCCAAATTCATAATGGCTGACTTTCCAGCAGGGAGGTAAGAGCTGGCTAAATACTCCCCTAGGATGGCTGCTTTCCATAGACTCTCCCCCTTGCATCTGCTAATTCTTTCCATAATCCTAGCTCTGGCTTTGGGTCAAAAGAGTAGAGTTGTAAATGACACTGAGGCCTTCCCCTTCCCTTTGAAGACCATGGCTTACGACTCCTCCCCCTGCTCTGGCATTCCTGTGTAGCAGCACACTGCCCTCCCAGCAAAGCTGGTTAACCCCAGGGGCTCTTTCTCACCTCTTCAAGGCAGCCTGGATAATCCACTTAACTCTGACCAATCAGGACAGACCACTGGAAGGCTGAATCTGGACTTACAAACAAGAAAGTCCTATAACTTCTTGTCTGTATATTTCAGGAGAAATTCAACAATATCATATTGTGGGCTTTATCACTACCATTCTGGGAAGTCTTTGAATGGAAGTTCGATCATTCTCCTGTCAGGAGTTATTAGTTAATAACTTCTTGCCATGTTAACCTATGTGGCATGGGATTTGCAATGGAAAAAATGATTTGGCCATTTTTCCAGCACCAGGACTTACAAAAACATATTTTATAAGTACTCCGCCTATATCTACAGGACCCCCACCCAATGGACCACCTAGGGGAGATTTTAGGGGTTCCGAATCTGTAGAAATATTGCAGATCCTCCCTCCACAGTGCTCCTAGCATCAAAGTCGAATTTGGGCAGCACTTTATCACAATGTGGGGAGTGAAATGTGAAATTTCACTTAACCCAGGGCATATAAAACTCATTTTATAAGGGTCCACCTTATAGATACCTGACCCCCCACCCCTGGGGCTTCCTAATATGCCAAAACATTGCAGGTTATCCATTTTTAAGTGCCCCAAAACACCAAAGTCGAGTTTGGGCACAATTTACTTTTTAAAAGCAGTCATGGAACCCAGGGCTGCTTTTAAACTGACCTCAGGCTTCAGCAGTGCACACTTGTAAGTGCAGAAAAGGCTGCTGGCCTCCAAACTGCCATGCCCTACTATATACTAGGGACTGATAGGTAGTTTCATTCCCCCTGGCCTAATATGTACTAGGGTCTTATAGATGAGGGTAGGTCATGCCTATCACAGGGGTACCCCAACCCATAGTGTACCCTAGTGTATGTAGGTGTTTTTACTGTATTCTAAATGTGTCTCTTTCAGCATAGCACTGGCCCTGGGCCTGGTTAGGCAGAGCCCAGGGTCAGTCAGATTCAGTTAGCACCAGTACCATTCAGCAAAAATTTGGGGGGTTTCCAGGGCACAGGATGACTTTGCAACATACACCCATCATCAACAGAGCGCTGTACCTTGCAGCTGCCTGAAGCGGCCCTCTAGGATGTTGGCATACTGCGCTGCATTGACGAAGGCGGCGGGAGACAGCCCTGGGGAAGAGGGCGTCCGGGGAACATCCAACTGCCCTGATTCGAACTGGAACATCTTCCATTAATTAGTTATAGCTCCTCGATGGCGACAGTGGCACAAAAGAGTAGAAATAAAAGAATCCACTTATGCAAGCAAAGCTTCTTGTCGGTGCTCAATGAAGTATGTTGTAGGTATTCTTAACTGAAAAAAAGGTGCAATGAGGGCTCTCTTAGCAAGCTGCAGGTCAAGTGTTAGATGGTAGAAGGTCGGAATCAGAGGAGACTCGGGGTAGACTTTGGTTTTAGCGCGCTTCCAGTGCAACAGGAGGTGCTCTGTTGTCTTCCGGGGTAACAGGCATTCTTGGACTGCAGCAAGAGGTGTTCTGATGCCCTTGGCCGGGCAGCTGAGGCACGTGGTGTATGTAGGTCTCTCCAGAGGTGCGCTGGGTTCTTCCTTGGCGGCGGCCGAAGGTGTGCCAAGGTCTTTCCTTGGCTGTCGCAGGCGCGTGTAGAGGGCTCTCACGGGCCCCAAACTGCTGAGTCCTGGGAGGGGGAAGTGGATGCAGTCTGCGGTGCGGCAGGCAGCATCCAGCAATGCCATCTGCAGCCAATGGTCACCGGCCCCAAAGTAAACTCCGGGCAGCAGTGTGCGTGCTCAGTTACAGGAATCACTTACTCCTTCCCCCGCCCTGCCCCGCCCGAAACTACCTACACCCTGTGAGCTCAGCCAGCTTATCGCTGAGGCCATCACATGGCTGAGCCAGGAGCTACAGCAGAACACCGTCACTGTTTACTGTGTTAAAAAAAAAAACAGTCTCCCCTTGAAAAAAAGAGCGGTCGCGAGTGTCCCGACAGCTCCAAAAGTGAAAGCGCGCACAGCGCGCCCAATGTAAACAAAGCACGTCGTCCTGACAAACTCAATAAAGAATATAGTACACCTACGTGTAACAAGCAAAGTAAAGGGGCCAGTAGCCATGGGAGGCTACAAATGACGACATGGGGGTACTAAGGAGGGACTAACAAGCCTCATAATGAATCAGAGGCCAGTATTTATGAAGGACAAAGACACAAGCCAATGACAAATATGGGCGGGGCTCCTCTCCCGTACTGAACTACCCCAGATCAACCCCAGAGCAGTGCTTGTGCGCTGGGTCAGGGCTCGACGTAAAAAACAACGTATTATTAATAAAAAAGGTGAAACCTAATGCATTTACCAATGCTTGTTTGATTAGCCTTGATCACAGCATTCATTAGCTTTAATAGCAAGTACAAGTAAATCATTGCTTCAAGCAGATTAAGTTCAGTAGAACCGAGAGTCATTTTGCGTAGTTTCTTAAAGACCAGTCTCTTGTGTGCAAGCGAACTAATTACCAGAAGAGTTACATTATAATCTGTAAATTGATCCAAGTTGTGAAAGAGTTTCCCTCTATATGAAAGCTGTATAAAACCTCCTCTTATTCGAACATATAGAATGGGCTTATTTCCATAATGTCTAGAAAGGATATTACGCAGAGTAGCACTATTTAAACGGCCAACCACTTTCATTAAAGGACTGATTTTAGCACTTTACTAGATAAAGATCAAGCTCGGGTATATAAGGAAGCCCACGCAAAATCTCATTACTTACAGATCCTTTTCAATATCTCAGGTAAAAAATAACATGTTTCTCTGTGGTTATCAACTTATATATCTGAAAAGCAGGCATGGAAACCGTTTTCTTATATACTATGTAAGAAAGCATCAAGAAACTTAACCTTGTAGCCAAGCAGAGAATGGGTGTCACTAGATTTAATTATATACGTGTGCTGGGCCCAAAATTCCTCAAGGAAAATGTACTTTGCCGTTAGGCATATATTTTGGAGCTCTACTCAATGTATGTCATGCTCACATATTGATGTCTAAGGTCAAGACAGAACAGAAAACACAGAGCCTATAATCGTGCATGTCAACAATGTCCTAAAATGTTATGTAACAGTGACAAATTTACATGCTTGAAAAAGAATGTCGGAAAACACCTAGGAAAGAGTGCAATGCTCTTCATACAATATGAACCGGGTCGAAGCACCGTAGGCAAACCTAAGCTGCAAGCAACTCCTGCGGTAGCAAATGTTTTCGCCACCCCATAGGCTGTGGTTTTCACGAGGAAGCAAGTGAGGCCCAAGTACTCTAGGTGATGGGTTGCTTGCGAGGGACCGCAGGCCTATTCAAAAGCCAGAAACAACAGTTGATGGACAGAATGCAGAACAATGTCATACATTCACCCCAGTACAGAGATCTGGGCCTAAATCCATCGTTTTTTTGCTCACCATGCCATTCCAGTTTGAACCCAGCCATATGCAAATCAGTCTTGACCCTGTGCCTCATGGGAACAGTCCAGGCCGAACTGCCAAGCCAGGTCCTCCCTGGACTGGAAACAAGCATCCTAGGACTGGTTTCAGGGTTTCACCCCTCTTCAGCCAGGATAGCTTGATTCCAGTGGCATGGAGAGCACGGGACCCACGTCTGGGCATACCCATCCCACTCGGGGTGACAAATGCAGAAACAACAGTTGATGGACAGAATGCAGAACAATGTCATACATTCACCCCAATACAGAGATCTGGGCCTAAATCCATCGTTTTTTTGCTCACCATGCCATTCCAGTTTGAACCCAGCCATATGCAAATCAGTCTTGACCCTGTGCCTCATGGGAACAGTCCAGGCCGAACTGCCAAGCCAGGTCCTCCCTGGACTGGAAACAAGCATCCTAGGACCGGTTTCAGGGTTTCACCCCTCTTCAGCCAGGATAGCTTGATTCCAGTGGCATGGAGAGCACGGGACCCACGTCTGGGCATACCCATCCCACTCGGGGTGACAAATGCAGAAACAACAGTTGATGGACAGAATGCAGAACAATGTCATACATTCACCCCAGTACAGAGATCTGGGCCTAAATCCATCGTTTTTTTGCTCACCATGCCATTCCAGTTTGAGGCACAGGGTCAGACTGATTTGCATATGGCCATGTCTGAACTGGGGTGGTGGAGTGAGCTAAAGAATGATGATGGATTAAACCCAGATCAGTTGACTGGGGGTGAGTGTTTGATTTGCTCTAGCGCTCCGTCCATCATCCCCTTTGGTATCGCTCTATTCAAAAGCCAGTCAGAGCTGAGAAGCTGCCTCCGCCGGGCTTCCACCCTTGAGAGAGGCATATGACTTTGTGAAAGTGAGTGCAGACTATATCCCAACCTTCATGCAATTGGTGTAATTCAGGCACCACGGGGTGTCGGCAGAGAATAAATTGCATACTCCATTGTGGGGACCACCAATGCCCTCAAAGGATGGACCGCCCGTGCATATCCTCACAGAGAAGTGGGTTTTCATACCATTCTGTGAAGGCGCTACATGTTTTACTCCTACATTGTCACTACACAGCTAGCCAGGGTGCTTGTTATATAAGTGGGATGCAGACGATCTTTGGCTGCTGCATGGCGTGTTTTATGTAATATGCAGCTCTGTTGCTTTTCATATCTAGGTCCTTTGCAAACCAGACTAGTATACCCCCTCAGGCTCTCTTTCAATAGCGCACAACCAGTAACTCGCTCAGGTGATGTGTTGTCTACAGAAAAATAGCAAAAATCATAGTGTTGCGCCTGCAAGCAGTCACATGTCTCCCCTCCCAGCCTTACAGTTCACCTGAGCATTCCAGCCCTCACAACGTCTCACACATTGAAAAAAACCCGATTTATGCTAAAGATCTAATGACAGAAAAGCTTCTTCTTACCCGATAGGCCTAAAAGGCAGAGCAGAGTCAGAGCAAGCGCTATCGCGTTCATGTTCACTCTGAAGGAGCTTCATGTTGTGCCCTAGGGCTGCAGCAGAACACCGTCATCGTTTACTGTGTTAAAAAAAACTGTCTCCCCTTGAAAAAAAGAGCGGTCGTGAGTGTCCCGTCAGCTCCAAAAGTGAAAGCGCGCACAGCGTGCCCAATGTAAACAAAGCACATCGTCCTGACAAACTCAATAAAGAATATAGTACACCTGCGTGTAACAAGCGAAGTAAAGGGGCCAGTAGCCATGGGAGGTTACAAATGACGACATGGGGGTACTAAGGAGGGACTAACAAGCCTCATAATGAATCAGAGGCCAGTATTTATGAAGGACAAAGACACAAGCCAATGACAAATATGGGCAGGATAGTGGGCGGGACTTCTCTCCCGTACTGAACTACCCTAGATCAACCCCAGAGCAGCGCTCGTGCCCTGGCTCAGGGATCGGCCTAAAAAAGTATATGAACTGTGATGCTGTGATCCATGGGGGCAAGGTCAAAAGTCTGTCTAAAAAACAAAATATTTGGTATCTTTTTTCAGTCTTTCACCTTCAAGTAACTACATATGAAACAATTTACATGAAATGAAAAATAAATGCAAGTTAATCAGTGGCACGTGTACCACTGTACTTTAAGAAACCTCTATTAGTTAATTACTGCAGAGGTCTGCGTCTGTAACCAGAGAGCCATAGAATTAAATCCTGGTTGGTGCAGTGGGGAATAATAACTTTCCTTTAAAAGCACACACTTCATAGCTCAGCTGGTAACTCCCTTGCAATACCATTTAAAAAGAATAAATGTGCGTTATCAGGAAGCTTCAAGTGCCTCCATCAATTCAAGCCAATACTGGCTTCCAAGCAGACTTTACATTGCAAATTGACCAATTGCGCACACTTACATTTCTTTCAGGTAAGCAGGCCCCCTGGTAAGCAGACTTGTTTCCTGTTTAGCTGTCTGCCCCTCCTTCGGATTCACAACACACTACACTCACTACCTTCACTTCAGCTAACGCATTTCAAATCTCGGAATCAACCCTTTTGTGATGGTTATCTTTTGAGAAAAATTAGAACTGGTTTTCTCAAATTAGAAAAAAATTGCCAGATCGAGTCACTCAGATCCCACACACTGTGCAAATCGTTTAATCTCACTGTACCTAAAGATAAACTAGACCTTGCATAATGTAACTAGAGCTCATGTAAAGTGCTCCAATATCTTCCGTTTGAGTTTAAGCTAATGAAACTGCAAAAAAATTATAATAATTGTGCGGAGTACATACCATAGGGAAAGTGAAGGTGGTTAAAGATAAGACCTTTGGGGGGGAAATGGCAAGTTTATGCAAGAATTTGTAAATCCGTATTTGTAAAGCGCAAACTACTCACCCTTACGGGTCTCAAGGCGCTGGGGGCCATCGTGGTAATTAAGTGAACACCTGAAATTATCTTTTAGCTTACAAGATATTTTAAAGGTTGATAGTATGCTGCAAATTTCAGTGGGTGCTCTGTGCATGTAACCTGCATGCTACAGGTTTATCAGGAGGGTGGTCTCTGCCTTTTGTCCTTCCGAGAATTATTAAAATGCAGCTCCCATGGATTGCTTACATGTGAAAGCAGGCAAATATGTACTGTGTTACCGCGCTATATATGGGACTATGTACCCCCTTCCATATATTATAAGGTTATTGCAAGTCATGGAACTCAAAGTGACTTGCAATATCCTTATTATGTACGGCAGAGGGTACTTTATCCCTCATAATACATGATCACACTATCACCTTGCCTGCAAACCACTTAAACCCACGGTACGTAGCTCTTTCTTTTAAAAAGAAAGCATGTGTGCAAATATGAAGAAAAAAAGTAGAATTTTTAATGCATAATTAAACACAAAAAAGCTGTAAGATATTTGCTGCAAAAAGATATTAGAATCAGTTTAATATAATTCAGTTAAAAAAAAGTGCAGTAGATTGGAATGTGTACCAACATGCAGAAATATTTTAACTTTTCTATAACTACCTAAGGAGTGCAAGCAAGAAACATGTTGCCATAAATATCTCCTTTCTGTTTGTCACTGCAACCTAGAAAAACAGAACAGAAAAATAAATGTTTTGTTTTCCTTCTCTAATTATGCTCCGTGACTTGACTTGCATTTCCACTCGGCTGCTGGCTCGGGCAGCAGGCATTGGGACATCAGAACTCAACTGTAATAAGTTATTACTATTGAGTACTGACATTAGTTCCTTATAATTGGCGTGTTACAAGTCGCCGATTATGAAGAAATTAGAGACGGGTTTGTATACAGGGATTGCAGAATCTAATGTATTACATGACCCCTTAGGTACAGTGTTACCTTTGCACATCACTGGTCAAGATTATAATTGGAGGTGAGACAATCACAAAGTAAGGCAGGATCACTTTTTTAAGAACAAACTTTTTTGGAAGCGCAAACACCCCAATTTTCACACCCTATCTCCACAACACCACCCCTAGACATTCCCCTGCCTAAATTATCACACACCATCATTGCCATTCATTGATGAACTACAATATTACCTGATTCCTGTCATTTCATTTGCACTTGCTAAGAACTTCTTGTACATTCTGCATTCTGCATAATTATATATATTTATATGTACATATCATGTGTGACCAGTATCCTAATGTGAGAATCCTTCCTGTTCCAATATAGGATCAAACCCCAAATTTCAAATGCAGACAGTCCCAAAGCCTTAAACAATGCATAATCAGGGCATAAAAACAAAGCTTAAAGCCAAGTGTTGAAAATAGTTCTTTCATTTCTCAATAGTTCCTGGCTGCAGCAACATTGTAGCACAATGGCCTACTAAGGGTGCTGTGCAACACAAGGAAAGTTATGCCAAATGATAAAAAATGTCCTCTGCTTTCTCCAAACAATGTAACAGTTCATGGAAAAGTTCTTCGGAAAATATAGTCCATCGCCAGGACACTGTCATCTTGTGTGATTTCGACATACACAGTGCCTCATCCTAGGCAGTGCTCTATGAACACCACCAGCCTTTGCTGAAATAAACTTGGTGCGAGTGGGTTTGTAATACTACGTCCCCACACGTGCAGAGCTATACTGTAAACCATGACTCTTGACATGCCTCATGGCAGGCAACCTTCAATGATGTATCTCTGATATACCATATCTCTGATATACCCATATGTTATTGTGCAGGTCATGCAGTCAACATCTATTCTCACTAAACACTATAGGGGCAGATTTACAAGCCCCTTGCGCCACCGGTGCGCACATTTTACTGCCCTATATTTACAAGGACAGGAAAAGCCACCCTGTGTGACTTTTACTGTCCTTGTAAATATGTCCCCTTTGCACGCAGCACTTTGCATGAAAGCGGCGTTCCATGGGTGTTGCTGTGGGTGTTCCCACGCAACACCCATGGAACCAGACACATTTCCAGATTTACGAGGAATCGTAAATCTGGAAATGCATCTGAATGCTACGCCTCCCCAGAGGCGTAGGGAGGCGCAACTAGGAGGAGAAATGTATTCATTTCTCCTCGTTTTTTTCCCTCTTTCTATGCGTGCTGCATTCTGCAATGACGTTTTGCAAGTTCTATGTGTGCTAATACAGCACACATAGAAGTTTAAAAGTGCCATTTCAGATTGTTTATGTACAGGAAGGGAACCCTTTCTGCACATAAACAATCTCCCCATGAAGCAGGCATCCTTGCACCATGGTGCAAGGGTGCCGGCGCATGACAGAAGTTTGTGCGCCAGCGCAGGGGGAAGCACAGAGATGCGACATATGTCGCATCCCTGGGCTTTGAAAGTGCTGCGCAGCAAAATGGCTTGCGGCAAGCACTGAGCCCCTTTTCTTGAAAATCTGCCCCTAGTTTGCATGTCAAAACAATAGGTGCCAACTTCCTATCGCCCCAATAAAATCCATATTACTGAATGTAAACCATTGCTCTCTTAACTTCTCCCTATTCATAAGTTTTCTCTCTGAATGACAGTTGCAAGGTGCATACATTCCTGGTTTTACTCATGCCTTCAGCTTAATCCTATGGTGAAAGGCTCTTAATGTTTTCCAGCTTCTCATCAAAGATTTCATTATCTTTATTTTTCCATTTTCTTCTGTGATTTTTTTCATCTTTCCCCCAAGCATAAGATGTATAACATAATTTGGACATGTCCTGGAATTTCTTGCTTGAAATTTCCTTCTTAATCTTGAGCGGCCCCTGGTAGTACGGCTCTCGAGCATATCTTTCTTTTGGATTTTCTCCTCATTGCTTTCTTTAATCCTAGATGTTTTCCATCCACTCTCAGTGCCTTATTTTGTCTGCCTCTTTTGCTTCTTGTAGACATCACTTTAATGTAGTTGGTAACATGTTCTATTTCCCTCACTATCTTCTCTAAACTACTAATCTCTGGGAATAACAATATTTCCTATTTTCGGGATATTGTTTTTCTCAACGAACTGGTCTCTTACAATTTCCCCAAAAATTTGTTTATAATTTCACATCTGCTAATATTCTCGAAGCTGCTAAAAGTAGAGCCCGCAAGGGGAAGAACTCATGTATTTACAACAGTATAAGTCTTTTGCCAAACATTTTCATACAACATTTGCCAACATGGGCCCCATATCACCTTCCTCTCATTTCAGCTTGACCTTCTCATGTGTAAGTGTTTTTATACATTCCTCTCCTCTGGTCCAAGTAATTGTATGAGAAGAGTAAACATACTTTTTGCCATTAATATTTCACCTCCTATCACAGCTAGGCATGGCTCAAAATCCTTCTTCCACAGTTTGCAGTTCTGGAGAGGCATACCAGTTAACATACGAAATGGCACAAGAGGAGTCACAGTTCCTCATTTGATGTTAGCTGAAAAACACCAAATGGGATTGTTAGAAATAGTATTACTGGTTGGCTGAGGTACGAACCCAGGCCAGAAATGAACCACCGCTATGGTCAGGGTAAGCTAGATACACAATAAGATAACCTGTGCTCACCCTCTGGTAGCTTGGCACAGAGCTGTCAGGCTTATCTACAAAGCCAATGTGTAAAGTATTTGTGCAATACACACACACACGCACAGTAACACAATGAATACACCATAAAAAGACTCCACACTGGTTTAGAAACATAGAGAATATTTATCTGAGTAAAATTAGACCAAAATGACAAAAATCCAATAAGTAGAAGTCGAGATATGTATTTTTAAAGATTAAATGCAAAAATAGTGCTTAGAAGTCACTACTAGTCAAAAGTTTACTTGAGGTCACAAGGGACTGGTGCAAATCCAAAGTAATGGCCGACCGCGATCGACTGCAGGCCAGATACAGGTCCAGCTGAAGAAGTACCTTGGATGGAGCTTTTGTTAACATCAAGAGTCTACTGAGTCATCGTTGAGCCTCACAAAGGGGGTCCCGCATCGTCGCGAGCTCCATTGAAGTGAATGCAATGCTTCTTCATCGAGCTGTGTAGAGCGTCATTATTGAGCTGAGCAGGCTGTGGAACTGCTGTTGTCAGGTAGCCTCTGCGCTGCGTCAAAGGACGATGCAGCGGAATTTCTCATTTTGATTAAAATTGCTGCAGAACACACTTCTGAGGTCCAGGGCTTGGATGGGCCACCTCAGGCAAGGGTAGGACTCACAGAAGGCACCATCCAGTAGCACCAGCAGAATTGTAGGAAGTCATTGGTGTCCCTGAGACTTCATAAAACAGGAGGCAAGTCAGCAAGTCCTTGAAGATCAGTTGGAGGGAAGGCAAATTGAAGTGAATGCAATGCGTCTTCATTGAGCTGTGCAGAGCGTCGTCATCGAGCCGAACAGGCTGTGAAACTGCTGTCGTCGGGCAGCCTCTGCGTCAAAGGGCGATGCAGCGGAATTTCTCATGCAGTCAATGCAATGCGTCGGTTTTTTATTAAAATAGCTGCAGAACCCACTTCTGAGGTCCAGGGCTTGGATGGGGCACCTCAGGCAAGGGTAGGACTCACAGAAGGCACAGTCCAGTAGCACCAGCAGAATTGTAGGAAGTCTTTTGTGTCCCTGAGACTTCATAAAACAGGAGGCTAGCGAGCAAGCCCTTGAAGATCACTTGGAGGGAACGCAGAGTCTCCCAGCAGAGTCAGGCAGTAGCAGGCAGCAGAACAACAAGCAGGAAAGCAGTCCTTCTAGAAAAGCAGCCCAGTTGAGTCCTTTAAGCACCACCACTGACCTCCTGACAGAGGTTCAGTTTAAGAACCAGAAGTGTCTGATTTTAGGGGGTCAGAGACCCAGTATTTATACTCAAAGGTGGCAGGCTCTGCATCGGCGTCGAAGGCAGTTGCAGCGGAATTTCTCATGCAATGCATCGTTTTTTGATGCAAATAGCTGCAGAACCCACTTCTGAGGCCCGGGGCTTGGAAGGGGCACCTCAGGCAAGGATAAGACTCACAGAAGGCAGAGTCCAGCAACACAAGCAGAATTGTAGGACATCTTTTGTGTCCCTGAGACTTCAGAAAACAGGAAACAAGCCAGTAAGCCCTTGGAGATCAGATGGAGGGAAGGCAAATTGAAGTGAATGCAATGAATCTTCATTGAGCTGTGCAGAGCGTCGTCATCGAGCCGAGCAGGCCGTGGAACTGCTGTCGTTGGGCAGCCTCTGCGTCAAAGGGCAATGCAGCAGAATTTCTCATGCAGTCAATTGACCTTGACCTTAGCGCGGCCTTCGATACGGTGAATCATCGAACTCTGGCTCACCGTCTTAGGAGCACAGGAGTAACCGGTACAGCACTACAATGGCTGCGATCTTTTCTAGATGAAAGATTCTTCCAGGTATTTGAAGGCGATACCACCTCAAAACCCATCCCCCTACAGTGTGGAGTCCCTCAGGGCTCATCGTTGAGCCCCACTCTTTTTAATGTTTATATGTCCCCGTTGGCAGATATTGTAGCCCCCTTTGGGATCCACATGGTAACATACGCAGATGACACACAGCTGGTTGTAGCATTGAACCATGCAGATCAGAGGTCCAATGGCCTCCACTCCTGTCTCGAGGAAGTTTCCAAGTGGATGGGTCTGTCACATTTAAAACGTAACGGTGAGAAAACCGAGCTCATGATTCTCGGTAATCCTTTAAGCTTCAAATCAAGCACTATGTGGCCAGCGTGCATGGGCCCGGTGCCGGCCCCAAAAACCGAGATAAAGAGCCTGGGCATCTGGTTAGACCAGAACCTCACCTTCAAAGCTCAAGCTAGGAAGACTGCTGTTACATGTTATGGCCTGCTCAGAATGGCCCGTAAAGTGCTTCCCCTCCTACCCTTTCAAGCAAAAAAACTGCTAGTTCAAACACTAATACCTTCAAGGATAGATTATGGCAACGCTCTATATTTAGGCACCCCAAACTCAGTGGTCACGAAACTTCAGACTGTACAAAATTGTGCAGCTAGATTGCTGATGGGAGTCCCCAATCGCTGTTCAGCAAAGCCCGCGCTACACTCCCTCCATTGGCGTCCGGTGCAGGAGAGAATTAGCTTTAAGGCCCTCTGCGTTGTCCATAAGTCCCTGCAAGGGAACGGGCCACCGATCAATTCAGCCATGATTCACCCCTATAGGCCAAACAGAAAATTGCGCTCTGATGAGCTCCATCTAGTAGTGTTCCCCAGGATCAAGAAAGCCAGAAGTGGAGGTCGGCTTTTTTCATATAATGCCGCCAAGCTCTGGAACACTCTACCGCTGTATCTTCGCAGGGACTCTAACCATCTTGCCTTCCGAAAACAGCTAAAGACCTTGCTCTTCCCTTAGGGTTCTGTTTCCTCTATTCTCTGCTCAGTGCTGGGATGCTCCCGGGTAACCATGCGCTATACAAATGCCATTTCATTCATTCATTCATTCAATACAATGCGCTGTTTTTTTATTAAAATAGCTGCAGAACCCACTTTTGAGGTACAGGGCTTGGATGGAGCACCTCAGGCAAGGGGAGGACTCACAGAAGGCACAGTCCAGCAACACAAGCAGAATTGTAGGAAGTCTTTTGTTTCCCTGAGACTTCATAAAACAGGAGGCAAGCCAGCAAGCCCTTAAAGATCACTTTGAGGGAAGGCAGTGTCCTCCCAGCAGAGTCAGGCAGTGGCAGGCAGCAGGGCTACAAGCAGGATGGCAGCCCTTCCAGAGAAGCAGCCTAGAAGAGTCCTTTATGTAGCACAGCAGTCCTTCTGACATAGTTTCAGTTTAAGAACCAGAAGTGTTGCTTTTAGGGGGTCAGAGACCCAGTACTTATACTCAAAAGTGGCAGGCTATGCATCGGCATCGAAGGGCGATGCAGCGGAATTTCTCATGCAGTCCATGCAATGTATCTTTTTTTATGAAAACAACTGCAGAACCCACTTCTGAGACTAGGGGCTTGAAGGGGGCACCTCAGGCAAGGATAAGACTTACAGAAGGCAGAGTCCAGAAACACAAGCAGAATTGTAGGAAGTCTTTTGTGTCCCTGAGACTTCAGAAAACAAGAAGCAAGCCAGCAAGTCTTCGGAGATCAGTTGGAGGGAAGACAGAGTCCTTCCAGCAAAGTCAGAGATCAGCAGGCTGCAGGGCAACAAGCAGGAAAGCAGTCCTTCCAGAAAAGTAGTCCAGTTGAGTCCTTTAAGCAGCACAGCAGTCCTTCTGACAGAGATTCAGTTCAAGATCCAGAAGTTTCTGATTTTAGGGGTCCAGAGACCCAGTACTAATCTCATTAAGTGCATTTGATGTTGGGGGTAACTACAACAAAACTCTCTGAAGTGCACAAGGATCCCTTTCAACCCAGCCCAGTCTGCCAGGCTAACACTGTGGGGGGGGATCAGTGGTTAGTGTAAGTGCCAGCCCCTCCCATTCTTCCCTGCCCAGGAAGACCCATCAGCATGTAGATGAGTGCTCAGAATACAGATAAGCCTCAACTTCCTGTGTATGTGTCTGTCTAGTGGGAATGCATTATGTATAGCTGTCACCCAACCCAGATGTGTATTGGAGACAGGCTGTCAGAAACAAAGAGCAGTAAGTACAGAGAAATGTCTACTAAAAGTGAGAAAAAAAAACCTAGGACAAGGTGCTAGACATCGAGTGAACTACAAAAAATCACTCAGAGTGTGTAAACAAAATGCAATCGTCGATTTGTACAACATACAAAGTGAGGTAAACTATATATCACATTATTGTACATGTCCATTTTCAAAAGAGTCCATTCTTCAAAAAGTAGAAACCAAACTCCGCCGGTAGCTCGTCAATGTATTTATTGAGCTGAAGGAAAAGAATTCAACTTTCTTGCGTAGATAGATGTTAATCCCAATGCATTTCGCGCTTTAAACAATAGCCCTTCGTCAGGGGAGTCTGTAAACAAGGAAACTAATGTCACAATACGTGCGGCATAATGTGTTATTACAAAAGCATAAACGGCCATGAGAGGAGCCTAAGGCGAAACAAACCAAGGATGCATGCTTATGTCAGCAATTATTGAAAAACAGCCAATGTGGGAGGGAACCCATAGGAAGAGAAAGGAGTCAAAGAGGGAACACCAAGTTCCCAGCGAACAGAGTCAAGAGTCTGTTAAAAATAAAGCAAATGAAGGGAGTGTGCACATGTATAAATAAGTGTAAACCAAAAACGTCCAAATGAATCAGTGTAAGCAACGTGACATGCTTGACATGCATTCTCAAAGTGATAAAGTACAAGAACATAAAGGCGATCGAGACGCGTACCTCTCAGCAAGAAACAGTTCTGTTATGGCGAAAAGCTGGAACGGGTGACCACACGGGCTCCGTGCTATGTGTAAAAGACGTAAAGGAAATATAACTGCAAAAATGTGTCAAAGGCAAAATACTAAAATGTGGGCGAGCCACTACCGTAGCTTACCGGCTCAAAGTGCAGAAAAGCGGGACTTCAACGAGGAGTTCCAACAGTACACGAACAACCTCTCGGTGCCAATGATTTAGCAAACATGCAATCGAAAGTGTCGCGCACGCGCCAATAACGGCGTATGAAGCTTGACCCGGAAACGGATACGTGTGGAATCAGGAATGGAGAAAAGAAGTCCAAAGAAATAAAAAACACCGCGTGAGAGCAGTAGGAAAAAAGACTTCAAGATATTGACCCATATAGAGGAGTACCAAAAAGTGCTCATATGCAAGAATAAGAACATTAAAAACGAAATGAATAGAACGGCAAGACCAGACAATTGTGTGACGAACAATAGAAAAAAAACAGCATAATGGAATCTCACATGCATGGGTGCTGGATAATTACTAAGTGATGATGAACAAACCGTGGGATCATAAAATAATCAACCGTATAGCAATGACACAATAATATCGTGAGGTAGTCATTTGAAAAACTAACTCAGGTACTCAAGTGTATGTGAATTCAAGAAAAATGTTGTTAATAGAAATACGCTACAGTATCCATGAAATGCTGAGATTGAATCAACAGTGAAATCAATTAAAACATATGTGATAAGAGCATCCCAGCAAAGTACATGATAATTTCAAAATATACTGAAACCCATACAATCACAGAAACCTATTGAAACATGAGGTATATGTGACAGTCATGTAAAAAATTAGAACTGCTTTCAACTTAAACGACAAACATATGTGAAAGTGAAACATATAAAAATGTGAGAATACATACGCTTGAGGAAACAAGAAGCTTGCGTCTAAACCAAAAGAGATGTATGAATTGGGAAAACTTTGGCTTTAGGAAAAGAGACATAATATAAATCAGAGAATCAAATGAGAAAATGTGAATGCGTTACAGGAAGCATGAAAATTCAATCCTGTCATTAAGACCTCTGGGAGTCAATGTATCAAGGAAACGTATCCAATACGTTTCTCGTTGTGCTAATAATTTCGACATATCCTTATCCACCTGAGGTTTCACCACCTCAAGAATAGTGAATCTGAGTTGGGCAATGGTATGATGATAGTCAAGCCAATGAGCTGCCAGTGGTGAGCTTAGGGTCTTAGTTCTTATTCGACTTTTGTGTTCGGTGATGCGGGTAGGCAAAGCTCTTTCAGTATTGCCCACGTAGTATAAGCCACACGGGCAACGGATTTATGCTATCCGTTGCCTGTGTGGCTTATACTACGTGGGCAAGACTGAAAGAGCTTTACGTACCCGCATCACTGAACACAAAAGTCGAATAAGAACTAATACTTATTACACTATTCTTTCTGTAGTAAAATGACTATATTGCACCTTCTGACTGTACTGTCATGTTTTTAAACAACGAGGTGCATTCTGGTAAGCACGCTAGCATTTATTAAAATAGCCACTCGTCTTCCACAGGTGTTTGTTTTTTCAACGTTTGTATTAATTTGGTAAAACAATATTTTATATGTTTACATGCTGTGACAGTTTGATTCTTTTATACCTAAATTGTACGCTTGAAATTTAACAGGTCTGTGTAAGATTGTTTACCTTGAGTGCATCTTCACGTCTCACTGTATCCTTTTGTTTTACAGCTCCTCTGAAAGGCCACATGTTTTATTAGTGAATGTTTACTGTACATATTTTGACAGTCTGTTGATTAGTTATACACAGTTTTACATGCCTTCATCAATTTCCATTCTAATACTTGAGTCTACCTCTAATGTTTGTTGTGCCAGTGAACCTCATTAGTATTCAAACAGATGATTAGGGTTTTGTCTAAATTTGTATTGATAAGAAAATAAAAAACTGAATACTAATTCTTACAATCCTTCCTGCACCTGTTCAAATACTGCTTACAGGATATAGTCTGAGATTAGAGTAATTGCCAAGCTTGGATCAAGAGGCTGTGTGCAAAGAGGATCTATTTCGGCCACTTCCACTCCCTGTCTCACATGCTAACAGTTAGGAGTAGCCATATGTATCCACCAAATTAAACTTACATGCGAAAACAATTGCCTCCTTCAGCTAGACCTTGAGTATGTGCAGTGACAATAACGAGACCATGGGGCATATGAACAAGAAAATGCTGGGGAGCGGAGCTGCGCAAAATTTGGCAATGTCCACTCTGATATTTTTTCAATGCAGGGATGTGCCATATTTACAAAAATGCAATGTACCACTGTGTTTTCACTGGTGCAAATAAAGCTGCCTAGCGCTAGTGCAGGCACCCTGCCGCCATGTTGCAAGGGTGCCTGCGCTGCAGGGAAAATTGTTTATGTGCAGGGCAGGACACCTCATTGCACATAAACAAACAATAATTGCGACTTCCACCTTCTATGTGAGTTGCAGAATGTAGCACACATGGAAAGAGCAAAAAACAAGGAGAAATTAATAATTTTCTTTTATGCAGCATTTGCTGAATCAAGGTGTGTATAAGGATGTACATACTTGAAATAATGAAAGATATTTTACATATTTTACACTTAACTTTAGAGTGACCAATATGAGGAGGACTAGAAAACAATAGACCTCAATAGAAAATTGGGGTCTTTGACATAGGATCGCAGAGATGAGCATGTTAGCAGCGAAATATTCTGCACGAATGAGAACATAATAAAGGCGTCACCAATCTGGAATGCACCCTCCCTTGCAGGGAGCTTTATTGGTGCTGTTAAGGCCAGCTCAAGGCAAGGCAGTGGGAAATTTAGTGGTATCAATTGCACAATTGGAGTGGCAGGATAATCAGAGGCTTGCCTAGAGGTATAGGAAAGAAATGGGAAGGAAGAGGCCAAAAGGGTTACATATAAGCAGATGTAGAAAGATCTGTTACAGGCAGGGTATAAATGACCAAGATGCTATAGAAACAGCTATATTGTGACTGGTAAATGGAAATTATTATAGCAGGCAAGTGCAAAAAGAAAGTCAGACTATATGCACATGCACAAGAAAACATGAACACAAGAGATAACAACAGAGTAAAAGGGAGCACAAAATGTTTTACATCACAGGTATATCCTGAACTGTTTAGGGAGGACTGGAGGTCCTGCAGGTGGAGCCTTTATACTGAAGGTCAGGCCAGATCTCAGTGATGAGAGCAATAGAGGTACATCCAAGCAATAGAAGGCCACATATACATCTTACCGCTAATCCTAAAAACAAATTGCATGTACAGGCCTTGTAAGACACTAGCACAGAAGTCAAATTAACTAGCTGGAATCCTTGTAACTGGAAAGGGGGACATCATTAATGGTTGTGGGGGAGCCAAAACCAAAATACAGCCTGCAAAGGTTAAAATGGCAATTGGTAAATGACCACTGATCACTGCTACTGTGTGAGTGGCTAATGACCCAGAATACATCATTGTCATGGATACACCTATGCTGATGGCAGTAAAAACTGAGTGAGAAAATGTGTCTTTGGGGTGTGGAGCATTCAAATTGAAAAGCCCAAGACTATTTTAGAGAAACATGAAAAGTGAGTGTGCTACATTTACAGATCCCACCTGTTTGTGTACTCAATCCCCAACACCAGGGGCCACTAAGAATTACCTGAAACAAATTGAAACGTTCAAAGAGGGTGTCCTTAGACCAGTGGATAGTCACTCCCAATTGGACCATGAGAAGGCCTAATGGTGCCTTCAAAGTTCTGCTCTCTGTCATGAGATAATATCAGTAGATCTCGCTAATTTTCACACGCCCACACTAGACTTGTAGATTACATAGATTATTCTTTCAGTTATAAACTGATAGGTATTTTGTTCCTCATGGCCTCAAGGAGATAGAAAACACATTCCAAGAGTACTTTATCAATTTCCGATTCAATTTGAAGATCACTCGAACAACAATATTGCAAATGTAAATCTTGTTTTCTTTATTAATTCTTACATCAAAATCCATAAAAACAGATGAGCCCAACCAATATGCTTCATTCCTTACTGGAATTTCCTCTCACCTTCAAAAATATATACACACAAATGCTTATTAAAAATTGCCCTCTCCAAAAACGAGACAACTTGAAACTTCTCATTTCCTCACAATATTACATCATCACATTGGAACAAAACAGAACCAGCATCTATGGCTTTTCTATTAAAATGTCCTTGAAAAGTGCCAGAAGTATGCAGTATTCCAGTATGTTATAATCGATATATAAACAGTAATTAAAACGATCAGTGTTGATGTATAAAATTAATTTAAAGCTCAATAATCATACAGAAATTAGAATTTCTATCATAGTCTATATGACAAGGAATTTGTTTGCCAAAAATCTAACTCAGTAAATTCAGTCACATGTATTAACATTTAATAGAAGCAACTCAATGGTTTCATAATAGTTATTCCAGTGTAATCTTAATAAGCTTTATATATAATTAATTGAAAAAATCAAAAGTTAAAGTGACGTTATAGTTGAGTGAAATTTAAAACATACCAATTTATACTAAAAAAACACTGATACCACAGGGTATTACATAGTATTATTCTATGTCATTGACTTGAAATATGTGTCGAGCCATTCTCTAATAGTTATTCTGACACAATATCATAGTGCATATAAATAATGGTAAATTTAAAAAGGGTACTAACTCTGATAAATACTTATAGATGTTCTTGTTGAACATATATAAAAGTATGTTCCTGACCTGTATCAATAGACCGTTTTATCAATATCAATGGATGGTTTTAAGCAAGAAAGATGATATATTCTAATCCCTATTAGTCAGGTTTTAAAAAAAAAGGAGTACCTATTCAAGTGAAGACTGCAAGGAATTTAAAGAAATGAAATAAAATAGGCTTAAAGGTACCATATTATCAGCACATACCCAACTACAAGTTGTATTTAATGTGTAAGTTGGTGTTCAAAATGGGCTCCTTCTTTGACACTTTTGTTGGTACGTTCCTGAAAGAAAGCTGAAAACAGAATTTAACACAAATGAAACTGTGATGTTAAAACACAATCAAATTCTAATCCTCAATTTCATTAAGAACACAGACATCTTAAAAATGCAACAAATGAGTTTGACGTCACATATCAAAAGCTATTATTGATCTACATTGTTATTAAAAATTAAGCCATACACTCAATGAAATATGTGAAGCTATATGTATTAAAATGTGTCCTTAATATCAAAAGCAGGAACCCTTCTCTCCAAACAAATACACTTTATATTAACACCACACTGATCTTATATATGGAGGGTATATATATGATCTTATCAGGCTAAATGATACTTATGTATTAAAATATAGACTTAAAACTATAACCGACGGCATCTTGCTATGGAGAGAAAATATATAATACATCATCCTAACAAAAATTATGCATCAATAGAGTCCTTTTCTCCAGACAAATAGACTAGATAGTGAGATGGTAGCCATCTTATAGGAGGGTGGAAGTACATGATATTTTCATGCTTACCATTATTTGTATATCAACAAGTAAACTAGAAATTAAAACTGCAGCCATCTTGTAATGGGGAAAAATACATAGACTGTCAAACTAAGCAATATTTATGAATCAGCAAAGATAATAGGAATACATGTTAAATCTTAGATGTAATATCTCAAAATAGGTGAAATAACCCAACCAATTGAAAAACAACTAACTTAAATTGCCAGAAATTAATATATCACATTTGTGATGTTTGATTAAATGCTCTCAATTAAACAAGAATCAATAAGAAAAAAATATTGTGGCATTTGGGCGTCATTGTTTCTTCCATTGTGTCTTCATTGTGGAGTGGCGGAGGGCACCTTCCTACATACTGTGAGAAGTTGTGTGTCACTGTGGTGCTTTTGGCGGGGTGATAACCTATCTTGCATAAGTTCTCTCTTGGGAGATCCCACTTGACCCTAAATTGATCCTTCTGCACTGTATATAGGGGATAGCCGAGAACCGTTATAAGAGACACTTATTGTTTTTGGGGTTCAGGCTAGCAAAGAGGGATGTTGCCAAGATGTGGAAGGCAGTTACATCACCATCAGTAGGGGCATGGAAGAGAGCGTTGGATAACTGTATGGGTCAATAGATTGCCGTCTTCCAGGCAAGGGACTGCCCACAAAAATACCAATTATGGCGGTGTTGGGTAGATTATCGGGGTATAGTCTTGGCACCAGTACAGACCAGTACAGACCACGTGACCCACATAAACACTGACATACAATCCTATGGGGTTGAGCCTTGAGGACATGAGTTGGGATTCATTAATGTATTTGATTGGAGGATTTGACGAGTACATGTGGGACTCTGAGGGCAGTTTGGGAATGACTGTGTCTGTTTTTTGTATTAATGTGATTTATTGTCTTACATTCATATGTGGGCCGGTCTGGCCTAGTTGTGTTGTCAAAACGTAATAAAATTTGTTGTGAAATAAAAACAAAGGAAAAAGTTATTACAGATTTAGGGAAGTCTTCAAAATACAAGACAAAAATTTCATGTCAATAATTGATTAAAATATCTATTTTATATGTTCCATGATAATTTAAAAAAAATGAAATTCTTTGTTCTTACTGAAATCATTTGACACAGACTACAAACAACAGATCAATTTAGCTTCAGTCTCTCTGAGAGTAAGTTCTCTATTTACATATTTGCGGTCCTTGTGGATGACTTCTATTCCATGAAAATTGAACCCCCTTCTGTGGATATTTATAATACATATTCTTTACTGATGTACTATGTTCTTGCTTGCGAAAATTAAGATGTCTCCCAACATATATTGATTTGCAATTGCATAGGATTATATAAAACTCCTACATAATATTGACATTAATAAAATGATTGGTTGTACATTTCCTGATTAAATTGTAGGTAATTTCTGTAATATTTTTTAATGCCAATCACAAACATATTACAAACATTACATGTAAAAAATGACATTGATCAATTGGGTATCCAATTCTCATTGAGTATAATTGATATAGGAAAATTAGAGCTGCTGCATTCTTTTACTGTAATGCCTCTTCAATATGTTTGTTGTCGGTCTTGCGAACATTATATCTTTCAATCCTGAAGTCATATTAAATAATACTCAAGTGTTTCCTCAATATCCCATGCATCTTTTTCCAAGCATAATTGAATGTGTTGACAAAGGTCACCTTATTTGTATTTTAATACTTATTGCTTCCACTCAAAGGCCTTCATTTATGGGGGTTTAACATAAGGCAGCGCAGCGAGTAGCTTGCTGTGCTGCCCTTCGCCAAAGTTAAAGGGCAGGAATGCACTGGATTTATCCAATACAGTGCCTTCCTGTCCTTTACCCCTGCTCTGCCGTTTCGGCAGCCTAGCACCAATACAGGGACCCTTGCACCATGGCGCAAGGGTGCCTGTGCTGTCAGCAAGATTGTTTTTGTGCAGGAAGGGGTACCTTCCTGCACAGAAACAATACTAAGACGCTGTTTCCTCTTTCTAGAAAGAGGGAAAAATTTGGAGAAGTAAGGTTATGCATCACCTCGGGAGGCGTAAGATTTTGGCCCTTCCCCAGGTTTACATGCTCTCATAAATCTGGGGAGTGTTAAAATCTATTAGTTTGTTGCATGGGAAAACCCACCGCAATGCCCATGTAACGTCTCACTGGTGCAGAGTAAGGCAACACAGTAATTTGTGCAGCCTTGGCTTACTCCATATCTATGAGGCCATTCAAAGCCACATATAGTGGCTTTGCCTGGCCTCATAGATATGATTTTATGATTAGCGCCACCGGACCTTCACAAAAAGTGACACTCCCATTGCACAAGGGGCTCATAAATATTCCCCCTGTAGTATACCCTTGATATCTGTTCTGGGGTGAGAGTTATCTGCCCTTAGGGTACTGTTACTTGCAGTTTCTTTATAATACACATTATTTTGTTTCTTGTTTTCTGTAATATAGAAAAGAATGTAATCAGTTTTGTATTTACGAACATGGTGAATCTAACATTGAATTTATTGTTATTTGGATAGTCGTAGCTTTCTTGCATCTGTTCCATTGTGCCAGTCCAAATAACAAAGACATCATCAATATATTTCCACCAAAAGATGTCATATTGTATGCATTCCCTAGCATCCTAGGATCAGACATGTTCTCTCTTAAACCACCCTGAAGTGAGGTTGGCATGAAAGGGGGCAGTAAGAAATTGGGTATTAGCTGACTAGATTGGTACCTACCTTAAGCAATAACCACAATCCTTTTTAGGGTCAATCCTCAAAGTCACCGAATCTATGCTCAACCCCCCTGCTAGCTATGGCACAGAGCAGTTAGGCTTAACGTAGAAGCAATGTGTAAAGTATGTTTGCATTTCTAAAACAGTAATAAAGTCAAAACACAGCACAAGAAAAATCTGCAACTAATTTAGAACAATAGAGAATATTTGAATAAATAAAATTACACCAGAATGACAAATGTTGGACTTGGCCCTTTTTGCAGGGTCATCCCTGAACTTTTTGCCTTCCTCCTAGCCTATTTTCTGACCTGTTGTTGGTGGTTTTATGACTCTGGGCACTTTTTCACTGCTGATCAGTGCTAAAGTGCATATGCTCTCTATTGTAAATTGTTGTAATGGATTAGTGACTACATGATTGGCTTATTTGATTTACTTGTCAGACCCTAGTACAGTGCACCATGAATGCCCAGGGCCTGTAAATCAAATGCTGCTGGTGGGCTTGCAGCACTGATGGTGCCACCCACAGAAGCAGCTTGTAAAATATGGCTCAGGCCTGCCATTGCAGAGCCTGTGTGAAGTCTGGGACTGCCATGTCGACTTGGCAAGTGTACCCACTTGCCAGTCCCTAAACCTTCCCTTTCTACATGTTAGTCACCCCTAAGGTAGCACCAAGGTACCCCTATGGGCAGGGTGCATTGTATGTGAAAGGTAGGACATGCCCTGATGTGTGTGGCATGTCCTGATAGTGAATTACACCCAATTTCGTTTTTCACTATTGCAAGGCTATCTGTTCCCATAGGCCAGAACGGGCAGTTTGATTATAACATCTTATAATCCTAACTGACAATAGGAACAAGATAGGAAAATAAAGTTTAGTATGCCTGAACTCAGAATGTTAAAATACATCTTTTAGTGTGGGTGATTTTTACATTCTGTGTTTGAAAATACCACTTTTAGAAAGTAGGTTTTTTCTTGCCTAACCATCCAGTATGCCTCTGCTAGGTTTGTGTATTCCATGTCTGGTTTGTGAGTGACAGGGGCTGGAGAGGGCTTTGGCTCCAGCAGTCTTATGGGTCAGGGCTGGGCTGAATAGGACCTGCATTGAATAGAGAGTAGGGGAGGAGATTTCCTTTCACTTGCCTGAGCCTTCATAGAATAGAGAGTAGGGGAGGAGATTTCCTTTCAGCTACCTGGGCCAGGTCTGCTTTCAACAATGCTGTCTCCACCTCCTGCCAGGAAGCTGCACCAGGGAGGACAGAACTGGTTTTGGCTGGGCACAGACACTCTCTGCCTTCAGAGAACAAAAAAGTTTGCAGTATAAATATTGGGGCCCAGACCCCAGAACTTTAGATCACTTCTGGGAATCAAGACGAACCTTTGCCAAGGAGAGAGACCAAGGAAGCTGAAGGAGGAGACTGCCCCTGTGCTGTTTGCTGTTTGGGGTTGGCCTGCAGTGGTTTACTCATTGCCAAGGAAAGGAGAACAGGAACTTTGGGGCATATTAGCAAGAACATGCAAAAAATATCGCAAACCTTGCTTAGCGCGCCTTTTTTTATCGCCGGCTATCGCTGGATATTACCGCGGAAATAACATTCTATTAGCAAGGTTTATCTCCATTGCGATAAAATATCCAGCGATAGCGGCGAAACCCAGCTTTAACGCGAGAAATCCAGCGAGAAAATCCTATCGCTAAATCTGGGGACTTAACCTTACAATCTACCTCCCATTGACTTTCATTGCTAAGTCATGTTTTTATCAGTTCTAAAAAACAAGCGCTAATCGGGGATAGCGCGCGTTTTTTTATCGCTTCGCGGGTATTGCTAATAGGCGATAGGTATGTAAGCGACTGTTTTCTGTCGCTTTTAGTTGGGAACGCCTACCTTGCATGTCATTAGCGATAATTATCGCTGACATGCAAGGCGATGTAAAACCCGGCCGCTATCGCCGGAAAGCTGTCGCTAACGCCTGTTAGCGACAGCTTGCTAATAGGGCGTTAAAAATATTGCCGCTTTAGCGGCAAAAAGTCCCGCTAAAGCGGCGATAGAGCCCTTGATAATATGCCCCTTTGTGTGTACTTTTACTATCTTGAGGAATATCTCCAAGGGCTTGAAGTTGAGCTTGCCTCCTGTTCTGAAGTCTCAGGGACACAAAGACTTCACCACCAGCTCCCCCTGAATTTCCTTGCTGGGAATTCTACCTGCAGAGAGGTGCCTGCTGTTGTCTTGAGCCCTCTGGAGACTGCATGTAGCTGGGAGCTGGTAGCGCGACGCAACGAGGAAGAAGCGTGTCGCCGCCGCAGCAGTTGCCGTTGTATCGCCCAAGAAGAAGCGTGTCACCGCCGCAGCTGTTTGCCGTCGCATCACCGACGAAGCTTTTCGGATCACCGGAGAAGCGTGTCGCCGCCGCAGAGATTGCCGTTGCATCACCGGAGAAGCGTGTCGCAGGGCCTGTCGATTCTCCAAAGTTCATCGATTTCGCCGCACGGCCGTCGGGCGTGCACGCATTGCATCCAAGTTGTCGCATTGCATCAAAGACGCCATTTTGTCGCATCGCACCGGATCATCGCATCGAGGCGCCATCTTGTTGCATCGTAACCGGAACGCAGTAAGAAACCGACGCATCACCTCCTCTCCGGTAAGGAACCGACGCATCACCTCCCCTGCGCTGCAGTAAGGAACCGACGCATCACCTCCCCCAAAGCAAGGAACCAACGCATCACCTTCCCTGCGACCCTTTTGTTTGTTTTGCGTGACGCATCCAAGGTACTTTGAGAGGAAAGTGTTGCATTTACCATCTACATTGAACTAAGCTATTTCTACCATTTGAAAATCATATTTTTGAATACTGTATTGTGGATTTTTGTCGTTTGGTCTTGTGTTAAGTCTAGATAAAGATTACTTATTTTTCTAAACTGGTGTGGTGTCCATTTGTAGTGTTTTCACTGTATTAGTGTAAGTGTTCACAAATGCTTTACACACTGCCTCTGAGATAAGCCTGCCTGTTCGTGCCAAGCTACCAAGGGGGTGAGCAGGGGTTATTTTAGGAGTGTAGCCCCCTTGCCCTGACTAGAAGCAAGGGCCCCTACTTGGTCAAAGGTACCTACCTCTGCCAACTAGAGACCCCCATTTCTAACATTGGTGGTCAGCGGTGAGGATTCTGGACTTGCATTTGTCATTTACATACAGTGATTGGTGTACACTACTGGTGAGTGCAGACCATTACGCGACCACATACTGTTTTTCTGTTTGCTGGTGTCCTCCTGGACGTATTTTTGGATACTAAGACTCTGGTTAGTTGTTGCAAAATGGAACTTGACTTTTGGCACATGTTCATCTACACAATGAAGGAGCTACGTGTGTTTGGCAAGGAAAGAGGGCTGCCTGTGAAGAGGAGGTCCAGGGAGTATCTAGAGGCATCCCTATTTTATTATGAGTTACCGTGCTGGGGGCCAATACTACCAGTAGAGTCTGAGGAGGAGGAGGACTTCCCTGAAAGTGAGGGAGAAACAGAAAAAGATGGATGGCTACTGGCTTGTGAGCAGAGGCTGAGAGAGCTTGATGAGGAGCTCGAGATGGCTGAGACCAAGAGGGCCTTAGCCCAAGAAGAAGAAATGTGTGTAGCTCAGGAAGTGAGCTTGGCTGAGTTGGAGGTGGAGTCCAGCTCAGATGGTGGCAGCAAAATTGTATTATTGAGTGCTGAGGGAGCAGTACACACACCCTGAGATGTGGCACCTGACTTGAAGGAGGGGGTTAACATACACCAGTGGGTTCAAGGATGTGAGGTAGCTCCAGTGGTGTGCAGTGTCGCTGAGGTGGATTGGGGAACTGGCACAGGAGTTCATAGTCCTGGTGGTGGGAGGGACACTCTACTGACTCTAGATGAGAGGTGCAGGGAGAGGGGTTCCCCCATGGTTGAAGTCCTGGTGTGTGAGTGTGAAGACCGCCCAGAAGAGTATGGCTTGAGTGACAGAGACAGTCAGACACTGTCTTGCCAATCTCAGGAGAGTGGTGTGGGATACGTGTGCAAGGCACTGGATGGTGAGGTGAAGGATAGCTTGGTTAACACCTGTGTGGGGTTGTATGACTCAATTCATGGAGAGCACATTTTAAGTCCCCGTTTTCCAGAGCTATGCCGACGCCTGGTGGAATGTGAGTTCTCTGACCCCAGGGAGCTCACACTGGAGGCAGACCTTTTGGTGGATTCCAGAGGGTCTGTAGAGGCATCTGGGGGTGATCCTAAGAGGAGTGGCTCAGGTATCTTCCAGCCCAGAGTGGTGGGAGAGGTTCAGAGTAGCCCAGCTAGGTCCCGTTGTAGTGGGAAGGTTGTAGGGCCTCACGTCCTGTCTCCTAGGAGAAGGCGTGAGATGGGATGTGTCCCGATAGTGCCCCACCTCAGTCTCAGGGACTGGATTGTTCCTTAAGGGAACACCAGGTAGGGAGCCTAAGCTGTACTAGTCGTCCATTTGAGGGGGATCTCCTAGTGTCAGGAGAACGTGGAGTGTCTGTAAGCAGACCTCCATCAGTTCTGGTGTCTGGCAGTGCCACTCATAAGTGGAGGGTGCAGAGGTCCAGATTGAGAGGTGAGAGGGGGAGAGAGTCCCCAGTGGAAGAACCAGTGGGTCAGGGGCCAGCCAGAAGGGCTGAGTCTCCTAGGAGTGACCATGGTGACACCACTCCTGTCCTGGGGGATCTTCACGCACTGTAAGATGGACAGGGTTCGGTAGATCTGCGCCAGGCAGGCTGTCACACAACACATGGGTTATGTGTTACCCTCGGGGGGGCATGAGTGCTCCCCAGGAAGTCCTGGTGCGCCGGGCAGGTGCCCAGCCGCAGGGGTTAGTCCCTGGGTTGGGAAGCCAGGTTCAGGTGTTGCCTGACCTGGAGGGAAGGACAACTGTAATCAGTGTCCCTACCGGTTTGTCTTCTGGGGGCACCACTCCAGGTGGGAGGGTGCAGGACCCCAGTAAGGGGGGCGGGGAGAGGGCAGCCTCACCCCTGACCTCTGCCCAGTCTAAGGGTACAGACCCTAAGCTGGGGTCCCAGTTGCAGGATAGAACCCCTGAACTGGTGGGTGAATTGTGCAGGACACCTGCCACAGGTGCCCTGACAATTCTGGAAGGGGGTACCGCTCCAGGTAGGAGGGTGCAGAGCCCCGAGGAGGAGGACCGGGTGTGGGAAAGCCCACCCTAGTCTCCCGTCCAGCCACCGGGTGCAGGCCCGGGGTTGGTGGGTCAGTGTCAGGATGTCATACCTGACCTGACAGGAGGGAGAGTGGACCAAGGGTGCCAGGCACCTAGGGCTACAGCCCCCCGCTCTCTGATGCCACGGAGGTTGGAGAACCATGAAAGGCCTGGGGCCTGGTTCTCATCACTGACAGATGTCAGTGCCCACTGTGGCTTGCGGAGTCACACCCCGGGGGTGGACTGGGCCACACCTCTGTGTTGGCCATGTGGGTACTGTCTGTCTGTTGGGACACACCTGTGAGCAAGCTAAGGTTAGGTGCTGCACAGATGGTGTCCACAGGTGAGGAGAAGGGTTCCCCATGGGTTAGCTTAGTGGGCCCTGAGAGTATGGACAGAGGGATCCAAATGGGTTCAGATTGGCACAGAACTGGAGCATGACCCTGCAGTTGCGTGCCAGGGTCCATCAAGGTAGTGATTGGTCTACCCTGCGTTTAGGCTGGAAGGGGGTTGTGTTGGACTTGGCCCTTTTTGCAGGGTCATCCCTGAACTTTTTGCCTTCCTCCTAGCCTATTTTCTGACCTGTTGTTGGTGGTTTTATGACTCTGGGCACTTTTTCACTGCTGATCAGTGCTAAAGTGCAAATGCTCTCTATTGTAAATTGTTGTAATGGATTAGTGACTCCATGATTGGCTTATTTTATTTACTTGTCAGACCCTAGTACAGTGCACCATGAGTGCCCAGTGCCTGTAAATCAAATGCTGCTGGTGGGCTTGCAGCACTGATTGTGCCAGCCACAGAAGCAGCTTGTAAAATATGGCTCAGGCCTGCCATTGCAGAGCCTGTGTGCAGTCTGGGACTGCCATGTTGACTTGGCAAGTGTACCCACTTGCCAGTCCCTAAACCTTCCCTTTTCTACATGTTAGTCACCCCTAAGGTAGGCCCAAGGTACCCCTATGGGCAGGGTGCATTGTATGTGAAAGGAAGAACATGCCCTGATGTGTGTGGCATGTCCTGATAGTGAATTACAGCCAATTTCATTTTTCACTATTGCAAGGCTATCTGTTCCCATAGGCCAGAATGGGCAGTTTGATTATAAAATTTTATAATCCTAACTGACCCTAGGAACAAGATAGGAAAATAAAGTTTAGTATGCCTGAACTCAGAATGTTAAAATACATCTTTTAGTGTGGGTGATTTTTACATTCTGTGTTTGAAAATACCACTTTTAGAAAGTAGGTATTTTCTTGCCTAACCATCCAGTATGCCTCTGCTAGGTTTGTGTATTCCATGTCTGGTTTGTGAGTGACAGGGGGCTGGAGAGGGCTTTGGCTCCAGCAGTCTGATGGGTCAGGGCTGGGCTGAATAGGACCTGCATTGAATAGAGAGTGGGTAGGAGATTTCCTTTCACTTGCCTGAGCCTTCAAAGAATAGAGAGTAGGGGGAGGAGATTTCCTTTCAGCTACCTGGGCCAGGTCTGCTTTCAACAATGCTGTCTCCACCTCCTGCCAGGAAGCTGCACCAGGGAGGACAGAACTGGTTTTGGCTTCGGCACAGACACTCTCTGCCTTCAGAGAACAAAGGATTTTGCAGTATAAATATTGGGGCCCAGACCCCAGAACTTTAGATCACTTCTGGGAATAAAGACGAACCTTTGCCAAGGAGAGAGACCAAGGAAACTGAAGGAGGAGACTGCCCCTGTGCTGTTTGCTGTTTGGGGTTGGCCTGCAGTGGTTTACTCATTGCCAAGGAAAGGAGAAAAGGAACTTTGTGTGTACTTTTACTATCTTGAGGAAGATCACCAAGGGCTTGAAGTTGAGCTTGCCTCCTGTTCTGAAGTCTCAGGGACACAAAGACTTCACCACCAGCTCCCCCTGAATTTCCTTGCTGGGAATTCTACCTGCAGAGAGGTGCCTGCTGTTGTCTTGGGCCCTCTGGAGACTGCGTGTCGCTGGGAGCTGGAAGTGTGACGCAACGAGGAAGAAGCGTGTCGCCGCCGCAGCAGTTGCCGTCGCATCGCCGAAGAAGCGTGTCGCCGCCGCAGCTGTTCTCTGTCGCATCACCGACGAAGAGTGTCGCATCACCTGAGAAGCGTGTCGCCGCCGCAGAGGTTGCCGTCGTATCACCGGAGAAGCGTGTTGCAGGGCCTGTCGCGGCTCCAAAGTTCATCCATTTCACCCCTCGGCCTTCGGGCGTGCACGTATCGCATCCAAGTTGTCACACCGCATCAAAGACGCCATTTTGTCGCATCGCACCGGATTGTCGCATCACATCGAGGCGCCATCTTGTTGCATCGTAACCAGAACGCAGTAAGAAACAGACGCATCACCTCCTCTCCAGTAAGGAACCGACGCATCACCTCCCCTGCGCTGCAGTAAGGAACCGACGCATCACCTCCCCCGAAGCAAGGAACCGACGCATCACCTTCCCTGCGACCCTTTTGTTTGTTTTGCGTGACGCATCCAAGGTACTTTGAGAGTAAAGTGTCGCATTTACCATCTACATTGAACTAAGCTATTTCTACCATTTGAAAGTCATATTTTTGAATACTGTATTGTGGATTTTTGTCATTTGGTCTTGTGTTAAGTCTAGATAAAGATTTCTTATTTTTCTAAACTGGTGTGGTGTCCATTTGAAGTGTTTTCACTGTATTACTGTATGTGTTCACAAATGCTTTACACACTGCCTCTGAGAGAAGCCTGCCTGCTCGTGCCAAGCTACCAAGGGGGTGAGCAGGGGTTATTTTAGGAGTGTAGCCCCCTTGCCCTGACTAGAAGCAAGGGCCCCTACTTGTTCAAAGGTACCTACCTCTGCCAACTAGAGACCCCCATTTCTAACAACAAACATCCAACAAGAGAATCCAGAGTTATGAATTTTTAAAGTTCAAATATAAAAACAGAGCCAAAAGCACTAATTGCCAGCCTCGATCATCTGGTTCTGCTTGACCGGTACTAGACATAAGTTAAGGCAGACTGCGATGGAGTACAGGTCAGATACAGAAAACAGGTTCTGCCTGTTTGTATGTTTTACCATCAGACTTAAGTCCTCATTTATACTTTCTGTTTAACACTTTGGCTGATGGGATACTCCATCACAAGAATGACTGATGTCCCATCCGTCTTGTTACAGGTACATTATATCGTATGGTACTTGTAACACGGTGGATGGGATATCCGTAAAGTTTGTGATGTAGGGTCCCATCCACCAAAGTCTAAATCAGGCCCTTAGTCTGTAAAATGGATGTCAAAAATTCTCAGAAGGGCAAGGCAGCAGTCTTTGGATAGCTATTGACTGGGGTCTCTGGTAAGCCTCTGGCTTTTGGCAGGAAAGCTCCAAGCAGGAGAAATCTGAATTTCGAGCCCAAAAAAGGTTCCTCGTCGGCAGGATACCTTTGGGGCATTCGCCCATGAATATTTCTACTTTGAACTTAGTCATTTTTTTTGGAGCTCAAATTTCTTCAGTGGGAAAAGGCTTCAGGCTGTAGCTGAACAGGTCTCCATAAGGGTGGATAGCATTTTTAGGAGGTCCCACAGAGAAGTATCTTAGTTCCAGGATTCAGGAAAAGTTAGGAGGAGTACACTTTTACACCAGCTAAGGATCCAGGACCTAGAGGACAGCACTTTGGGGTCGATAGTTACTCTATCAAAGGCCAATTACAAGCTCCAGGGTAGGTCCAGCTAGAACTAGTCAGCTGGGAAGATGCAGGAAGGGCTTGTAGCTTGTTGTGCCCCTGTAGCGTGAACAGGAGGTTAGTATTAGGACCTTTGTAGTCCACTTCTTTTTCCTGGATACAACAGGGGCAGCAGATTCAGTATTCTATGCTCTTCTCAGGTCACAGAAGCAGATTATTTCACTTGTCCAGATTTTGTTCGGAGGAGGGTAGGGGGAATGGCAGATTTAAGTCGGGGAAACTCATTCTCACTTACTAACCAATGGGGCAAAAGTTCCCAGGGTTTCCCAGGGGTAAAACGACACACATTTGCTGTATTTACTGTGTACCTTACTGCATACAATCTCACAGTGCTCCTATCTACCTAAAAGCAGGATTGCTGAACCTTTCATCCCCTGCAGGGAACTTCTGTGCCTGTCCCAGAGGTGTGGCTAGGCAAAGGAGCAGCCCCTCCTCTGTGGCCACTCCACATCAGTTCTGGGGGCAGCTTCCCTCCCACTGAGATAGGTCCCTGTCTGATTGGGTGGACAAAAGAGAGGAGCAGGACCAGGTGTTGGCTACATCTGCCTGTGACCGGTAAGACCTCTGAAGTTAATCAAGTTTTTGGACCCAGCCCACAATCCATCCTGTCAAGAGAAAAACAACACCTTCCCACACTCAAGGCCTCTGGGAGCAAGTTCACACCTCATCAAGAGGTGGATTCAGCGACTAGGTGACAGTTGGAGCTCATGCTTCTAGAGGTTGTTAGCAGGGAAAAGGTAACTTTACAAAAGTATCTTTTCAAAAATAGCTATAGCAAATCCTGCTTCACTGGTGAAATAGTCTTGTAATAAATATTTCAGAAAGCCAAAGTATAAAATAGCATAGAAATAGAATGATGTAGCTGTTTCCTAAGCTGATATAATATAAATACAGCATCCTATTGCTTTCCTATGCAACAGCCATCCCTGCTACAAAGTAAATAGCTTTTTGGCCTTTTCAGTGTAAGGACATGTTTAGCATTAAACCTTTAGATGCCTTATTAGGTCGAGCCTAGGCACCGCGTATGCTCTGTCTGCAAGACATGCCTTAATACCTGTATGGACCATCATCCCGCCTATTGGCTTTTTATTGGTTACTTGCATTGTCCTTTAGAAAGCTTTGCTTTCTATTGGATAATCTTTCGGTTTTCTCCCGCCTTTGCATGCTTGGTTCCCTCCCATCAGATTTCACTCATTGTTCCTTTTTGTTCATCATCTCAACGAGTTCAAATCACTGTATGGGCTTTCATCCCGCCTCTTCCCTTTGCTCCCCGGCCACAGACGTAGCACGATTAAAGCTAAAATCAGATTTCACTCATTGTTCCTTTTGTTGGCCATCTCAAAAACCCCACCCCTTTAGCCCTCGGTGTTTGAACCCGCTCCTCCCTCCTGCTTGCCCTGTGCCCAGCGTCTGCTCTGCTGTTATATTGCGTGAACTCGGCCCAAAGATACTGGATTACTTTACATGAGTGGCAGTTAAGTTGCACAATGGCATGTTCCTTTTTTTTCAGACCCACCAGGAGATTAAATGATTTGTCCAGGATCACAGGGTGCTGATACGCCGCTGAGACTTCAACCTTAATAGCTCTGGCTGTTTTTAATGCATATTTGTGCTGGTATTTTATTCTGTACTTTTATGGATATCTTTTATCCGAATAAAGAACGAATTGAATTGAATTGAACAGCTCTGGCCGTAGGCCCACCTCCTCCCCACCATGTATCTATATCGCACCAGTGGCTCATGAGCCGAGTCTGCATACGAAAGTTCTTTTTTGTTGTATATTCTTTGAGGTAGGCTTGTTTTTAATTGCAGTTGGAGTTTTATATCGCGCAAAGTTAACCAGAAGGTATTGGAGTGCTTTATACAATCTCTCTCCTCCATGTCAGCTTTTTTATTTTTGCAGTGTTATATGGCGTGAACTCGACCCGAAGATACTGGATCGCTTTACATGAGTGCTTATTCCCCCACACCCAAATTGTGCCTTCTCCTCCATGTGTGTCTCTGCCCCTGCCACTCTCCCTTTTATATAGGATTTGGAGCCTTAACATGAGCACCAGTTAGATTACATAATGTCAGAATCATGTTTAGGCACATGGATGTTAAATGATTTGCCCAGAGTCACAACCGGTTGAACCAACGCGAAAGTTGTTTCATCTTGACAGCCCCCACACCACCCAATTCCTCTGCTGTCCTCCACTTCCCTTTAGCTCCCTGTTGCTGTTCCATCTCCATGTTTTTTCTTCTTAATCTTGACAGCCCCTACTAACTTCCTCTCTTGCACCGCACCCAACTTTCTGCCGCCACTCTATGCCATTTATTTTTGCACAGAATGCTTGCTCTCAGTAGAGTGTTATCTGCAATTATAATATCCACCTCAATTATGCATAGCAGTTGTAGAGCCTTGCTTTTTATTTATTTGTATTTTGTTTTTAAATATGCCCTGTGTATTCTTCTAGTGTTAAATTCGTGAGTTGCGGTGTGTGTTACATCGCCATCATTCACTTTCACTAATTGTTCCGTGAAATTAGGTGTGAATACATAAAAAAGGGCTCCGGTGCGAGATGTGAGTGTGCATACTTTGCAACAGTTGAATAGGAGTATATGGAGAGAAACAAAAGGCTCGCGGTGAAAGTCAGCATAAAGCTGTTATTTTCTAATGGCCTCAGCAGACTCGGCTGGAGCCGGACTCTGCGGGATGAGCACACTTTCCCGGGAAGATGACAGAGGTGGCAAAGGACCGGAAAGTGTGACTCGAGTTAGGAGACTGGCGTGTGGTCGGCGTGTTGTGGGTGACTGTCATAAACTCAATACAGGGACGTTTTAAAAATGACAGGACAGCCACCACCTTCCCGTCCCCTTAAAGCCATTGCCAGGCTCCATACCGCTGCTGGATGGAGCTTGTGTTCGCTTTGGAAAGTGCTTTTGTTTGTTTGCTTGAAAGGTAGGAGCGCAATGCATTTCCAGTAAATGCAGCTGGCTTCTAGCTTTTGAGCAAATAAACAAATCACACAACTGCTCCCCCTGCTTTTATATTTCGATATTTTTCCTTTTACTTTAAACAGGAGAACAGTGCTTAGAGCTGCTTTATATTTATCTGTGGCCGCAGAACTGCTTCCCACTAAGTGAAATATTGCCTTGCGCACTGGTTCTTATCTTGTCACATTTGCTAAGCCGTAGGCTATTCAATACTCTAGTGATGCAGTTGTACACAGAATATTATAGTGCTGTTGACTTGCATCGAGGCACTTGTCTTTCTGTCTGTGCATTAAAAAGTCTTGGTATGTGTCCAGAAACGTTTCCTGAATCAGACTACATGACCCAGTGTGTAGTAATTGTATAGCACAGCACCCAGGATAAGATACTGCATGGCTAAACACTTGTAGGGTCCCAAAGGCAAGACCCACTGGCTATGCCAATGCTTGTTTTTAAATTCTGTGCACCCTGTCTTATGGTTACTAATGCCTTCTTAGGGGTGAAGTAAGTATAAATATTTAAAGGTGAGGTTTAGGCTTGTCAAAAGATGTTAATTTGACAGGTTGAATTTGCAGTTTAAAACTGCACAACCAGGCTACAAATGTTACGCCTGCAATCAAGTTTGCATGGTCACTGCCATGGGTGGCACAACGGGTGCTGCAGCCCACTAGTGAACTTTAATTTACTGGCCCTCGGTATACTTTGGACCATAAACTGGGCACCTATAGGTAGGTAAAATATGCCAAAACGGGTTCTGCAAATGTTATGCTGATTGGGGGTAACAGGCACTTTACCACTGGTTCGCAGGGTAAAGTGCACACAGTTCAACGGCCAGCAAAAATCATGTTTCGCAAAAAGGCATAAAATCCATGGTGACCCTGCAGAAAGGGCAAAATTACTACAGGGGCAAACCTGAAAGCCATTGCAGTGCTCTATAGTTTATCATATATGGTGCTTTTGTACATAAAGAAATTGTGTGAAAGTATAATATCTGCCATTTCTATTAGCGTTTTTGCAAGATCATAATAATTGGCATCTCTACACGCAAAAGATTGTTCTAATGTTCTTAGTCAAAATTCTTCCTTAATGCTTTAAAGCAAGTGTATAACCCCACAACATATAAGGTATGAAATATATTTGGTTTTTTCTCCCAGACATCATCTCCAGTGACCAGGAAGGCGATGAGCAGATGCCCACCGATGTCGAGTGCTTCAGGTAGGTTGACGGTCATCTTGACTCTTCAGCCACGAGGTCCAGGAGGCGTCGACGAGAACCAGGAGCTGGATTCGAGCTGTCCCATGACGTCTGTCGATTACAGGGGTGTCGGCGACCGGATTGGACCCAACAAGCCTTGGCAACGGCAAGTCTCGTGGAAATAGAAGAAGGACGAGGTTGCAGACCAGCAAGGTCTGGGGGACTCACCCAGCAAGGATAAGTCAGGGCATACCTGGAGCAACCGGGGAGCCCAAGCAGAAAAAGATTGGCCTTCAGGAGGGCCTACTAGCCAATGGACTAGCAACCGCGAAGAAGCCTCAAGACGATGCACATGGAGCTGGCTCACAGGACACTCGTGGAGTGGAGGCCAGTGATCTTCGGTGCAGTTGGTGCTGGAGGCTGGGGCTACTCGGAGCCCAAAGCACGACTTCGTGGGAGACCCAGAAGAGGATGCACTTGCAAATGCGTTTGGTGTCCAGGGGTCACAGTTCCACATTACCCACGACAGCTACGGGCCTCAGCTTTGCTGGGGACTCAGGGCAGCCTCGGAGAAGTCTGGAAATCCACCTCTGGTGATGCAAAGACTTCGGCGTCCGACGGAGCTTCAGCGATGCAGACCGGACAATTGCTTCTTTGGTGCCTGCCAAGCAGGGGAGTCACTCCTTGACCCCAAGGGAGATTCTTCAGTCCTCTAATCTTGAAGTAGAGCGTCGAAGGTCCAGGATTCTGTGTCAGAGTTTCGTCCAGGTAAATCTAAAGTCCTAAGGACTGGGTTCCCCTACTTATACTAAGGTAGGGGGTTGGACATACTCTGTGGCCCCACCTATGGGAGGGCCAGGGCAGAGGGGTGGTTACACCCCTTTCCCTTTGTCCAGTTTCGCGCCAGAGCAGGGGCTGGAAGCCCCTGAGCCGGTTTGAACTGGGGTATACACAGGGACACCAAGTGTGCCCCCAGTGCAGGATTTCAAAGCACCCGAGAGTGCTCCCGCCCAGCCCCAATACACACTATCCTGTCTGGGGAGGTGGTCACACCTCCCTGGGACAGGAAACCTATTGTCCAGGCCTCCCCTGCTGGAGTTTCGGTCAGCAGCAGGAGGCCAGACTCGGGTCTGTGGCAGCGGCATCCATTTTGTGATGCCAGGGCTCTGGAAAGTCAGTACCGGGTATACCGGTGTGTACATGTCTTTCCCTCTAGAAGGGTGGAATGCTACCCCCGCCGCCAGAACTGGTGGGGGGGTAGTATTCCAAGATGTTTGACACCAAACACGACATGTTTCCGTGCAGCCATCCCAAAGTTAGCATTTAACGCGAGGTTATAATGCGCTTAAGAGTATATGGTCAGGCTGCACTACAAACATCATCAGAGAAGGGTCTCCGAACGCTGCAGAGGGGCCCTGCTCATGCAGGGGCACCCTCTCACATAGGAACCACGCACCCTGCCTTCAGGATTGATAAGGCCTGCCATAGGAGTGACTTATAGGTTTATATGTGTGTATGTATATAGTGATATAGGTAGCCTATATCACAGTAAGGGGTGCATGCACCACCTTACCCAGGCTGCAGTAGCAGACCTGTGGTGTCAGTTTGGATGGCCTTCCAGGGGTGGCACAATACATGCTGCAGCCCCTGGTAGGCCTCTGAGGTACCTACGCCCTGGGTACATAGTATACCATATACTAGGGACTTATAAGGGCACTCCAGATTCCAATCAGAGATGTGCCTAAGGCACATGGAAACCATTTTAAAGAGGAAGCAGCTAGGCTGGGGTTCTGATTAGCAGGGCCCTAGCCAGACTAAGGTCGAAAAACAGTGAAGCATCAGCAAAAAGTGGGGGTACCCATGTGAAGCAGATCCTACTCTCCTACAGACTGCCAGGTACCAGCTCTGACTTCTAAAGAAATGGAAACACCTTCTTTCAGAAAGTAACTCCAGAACTCCTGTTTAAACCATCACATTTTCACATCAAGATGGGGGTAATGCCCTACTCCATGGCCTCCTAGATTCCACATTGGCCCCTTAAAGGCACCTTAAAAGCCACAGAACTTCTCATCAATGGCCTGAAGCTGTATGATCACATCATCCTTGCCTGCCTCACCATCTTCAAGATCAGCTGCATCCTTTACAAAGCTATTACAACCGGCACCAAGGCTTTTCTTGAAGACAAGTGCACAATATCCGGTAGCTCTCGCCACACCCTCAGGCACGACACAATCATACTGCAGACTAAAAAGCGTAAAAAAGAAAAAACAAGTCAGCAGTACTTTTCCATCTTTGCATGTAGGATCTGGAACAACGTCCCTGTATCCATTGGACCACACAAATGCTACACCAATTTAGGAAAGGGTTGAAGATGCACTTCTTCAAATAACACTACATCCAAATGCCATAACAGTACACATCTGTTGTGAGAACCCAGCTGCATCTCCTGTCACTTGTTGACTGTATGCTTGTCTGTGACCCTGTGCAAAGCTCCTGTGCCTTTCGGTTAAATGCATGCTATGCAACTATCACATACTTACATAAAGTAGGTAGATTAGCAATCTCACCTCTAATTTCGTAAATGGTTATAGGAGCATCAAGCCATTCTCTCTGCTTAGGAGTGACTGTCCTCAGGGACAGCTCTGAATAATATTCTGTGATATTATTTTGACAGGCTTTAGCCTGTTCACCCTATAGTTACAAGTAATAAGTCATAAACTTCTTGTTTATCTGTTCTGTGTTTATGGGTGTGTCCTTCTCTCTTATTGTTTAGGTCATCATGGATTTATGCACATCTGTTTTTTTTTTAAACATGATTTTAATTGTCAAGATTGCAGGGATGCATCAATCACTCCCTTCTTTTGGACCTCTGAGACCGAAGTCTCATGCTTGTTCCTTTGGAAAGGAGACATCTTACTCCACCACTGCTTCCTTCTCTTCTCAGCTCCCTCTACTAAATTAAAGCCTGGACCAGGCTCTTACTAGATCAGAGAAGAACCTCTACTGAGAACTAACTTAAATACCTGTTGTGCTAATGGAAGTACGGCGGACTGCCCATCGAAGCTCCCGCTGGCCTTGGATTGCAGCCTCATTCCCACCTGCTCAATTCATGACAACCTGCAATGGGTTTCACTTCTGAGTAGGGAGACCTCTCTGGCTCCAGCGCTAGTGTGATATGCCTCAGGCTCATCCTCTGGCTGTCATTTCTCCCTGCTGAGAGATGACCCCCATCTTGAAAGATCTCATAGTCAGCCTCAAGTGAGTTTCTTTTCTGATTAGAGCTAATAAATGTCTGCTTTCAAAGCTGCCCAATAAACTCAAAGTGTCAGTGCATCAACTTCGGCCATATCCAAAACATTTTTTCAATAATTCATGCCATGATTTTTAGAGACAAAAACAACAAGATGATGGATGAAATGCTTGAACTAATCTCAGCCACTGACAATCGCTCGGACCTCATCCCAATGCATCGTTTTGCGCCCACCATGTAACCTTAGTTTCGACCCAGCCATATACAAATCAGTCATGACCCTGCTCCTTATGGGAACAGTCCAGCCAAAATTGCCAATCCAAGTCCACCCTGATTCGAAACACAGGCAACCTAGGACTAGTTTTGACCTAGTTAGGACTTTTCACCCAGGCATAGGTGGATTCAGTGGCACAGTGAGGCCGGGACATACATCTGAGCATACCAAGGGCACATAGGGCATCAAATAATAATAATAATAATAATACAGACACTTGTAAAGCGCGACAGCTACCTCAAACAGAGGTGTCCCGGCGATAAGTAGTGCAGCGTTGGACCGCTCAGGGCATAACCTCGGGCCCTCAGACTGCCCTAAAGAGCCAGGTTTTCACAATTTTCCTGAAGAGGGACTCTGTTTCTATCATGCGGAAATTGCTCGGCAGGGAGTTCCACAGCTTTGCAGCACCGAGCGTAAAAGATCTGCCCCCCATACGTGCCTTTTTAAAACGGGGGATACACAGTAGATTTTGGGAATTGCACCTCAAGGTTCTGGACTGTTTGTATCCACGTAGTCTGTGTTTCAGGTAGATGGGGCAGTTGCCATGCATAGCATGGAACGCCAGCGTCAAGGCCTTGAATTTGATTCTTTTCCTCACTGGAAGCCAGTGAAGTGCTTTTAGATGCGGAGAGACATGCTCGCGGAACGGCACTTGCCTGATTAGTCTCGCAGCCGCATTTTGCACTATCTGCAGGCGCTTGATCAGATACTCAGGCTGACCCAAATAAATACACAAACAACAAGGTGATGGATGGAATACTTGAATTAATCTCAGCCAGTGGCAACGGCTCTGGGCCGCATCCCAATCCAACGTTTTTCACCCACCATGACACCTCAGTTTGGACCCAGCCATATGCAAATCAGTCTTGACCCTGCTCCTCATAGGAACAGTCCAGCCAGAAACTGCCATGCCAAGTCATCCCTGAACTGGAGCACAAGCAACCTAGGACTGGTTTCGCCCTAGTTAGGGCTTTTCAGCCAGGTATAGCTTGGTTCCAGTAGTATAGTGAGCCTGGGACTCACGTCTGGGCAGACCTGATGCACATAGGCCATCAAATACAGAAACAACAAGGTCATCACCTTTTAACTTTGCTTTTAACGCATGAATGGAGAGGGGGAGGTCAGGGCGCCGTACGCCCTCCCTAGTCAAACACTAAATCACAAGTGGGTACGGTACCTCCAATCGTAGAAAGATTGACTGTTTCCTTATTTTGGGAATACAAGTCAAGGTCCAATTAGGGACGTCACCGAAATACAGTTGTGGGATACATGGGAAGACCATTCTTATGGAAGAGGAAGCCTAACACACAGTTTGTGTCATGGTTCATCATCGGCAATGCCTCCCCACCCTGGTAGGACACTGCCACAAGGGCGGACTCAACCTTCTGAAGGACTCGGATGAAGGAGGGAGTTCTTAGATAAAAATCTACTGAACAATGACTGGATCCAGATGAACTAAAAATAACTTGCTGTTCCCTGTTATATTACCTTTAATAATGGGGACCTTAGGTATGTCTAAACACAAAAGCGAGATGGTATTTTGAGGACAATAACTCAAACTGTCTCTCTAAGCCAAGATGTTTCAGCCCTAATTTTTAGCCTAAGCAGGTCTGAGGCATTCTTCAGGGATAAGGGGCTGCATCCTAATTGATTGTTTTCCATCCACCTAGCCAAATGCAAATCAGTCTTGACCCACCTCCTCATTGCAACAGTCCAGCCTGAACTGCCATACCAGGTTCACCTCGTACCAGAGCACAAACAACCTAGGACCTGTTTTGCCCTGCTTAGGGGCCTTCAGCTAGGCATAGCTTGGTTTCAGTAACACAGTGAGCCTGGGACCCACGCCTGAGAACACCCAGCGCACTGAGGGTGTTAAATACAAAAACAGCTAGGTGATGGATGGAATGCTTGTATTAATATCTGCCACTGGCAATCGCTCAAAGCGATACCAAAGGCCGCATCCCAATCGCGTGTTTTTTCACCCACCACGTAACCTCAGTTTGGGCCCAGCCACATGCAAATCAGTCTTTGCCCTGCACCTCTCGTGGGAACAGTCCATCCCGAACTTTCAGTGAGGCCAGTGGGAGCCAATAGCAGGCCGTCCTCTGACATTGCCATGAACAGACGTGTGGTGGAAAAAACACACTCTGAACATGCCAGTTAAGTCTTCATATGCGTGTCTCAATAAGAAGCTCTCATCAATTAAAATAAATCGGATCTTTAAAATAGATGTACAATTACTGTATATTGTGGCTACTCAAAAACAAAACTGCTGCTTTGAGAATATCATTATGTATTTTCTTCACGGTGGAATACAACTTTCAGAGGTCAGTGAGAAATGCAAGTGTAAGATAGTTTAAGTTTATCACCAGTTCAATGTGTGGAATATTTATATGGGCCGGAGCACGTGCACACACTGTGAGTTGCTTATTTATCATGAACAACCTGATAAAATGTTTCTTTGAACCATTGCACGAAAGCAAATCACCGCATTCACCCCTTCATGATGTCTCCAAACATGCAACGAGCTTTCCCCAGTATGAGAGCGACATTAACATCAAATAAAAATAAAGGGGTTGACTTCTTCGTTCTCTGAATCCAGCCATCAAGGGGTAAAAGGAGGCAGGAAGGAGTGTTGAGCATCAGGCAGCACGTCAAATGTCACGTGCACTATTTATGCATCTTGAAATCTGTTGGAGTTAGAACGCTTTTTTTTTTTTTGCTGGATTCGCCTGATTGTGCTGAAGTTGATGGATTGTGTGCAAAGGTAGCAAATCCCTAATGCACAGTTTTCCACAGCAGAAAAACCACAAAAATCGAGCTCTCTCAATAGTTTATGAACATAACTTGTGTGGCTTTGAGGCACCCTACCTGGTTTCCCATTTCCTGGGAAATAACTGCTACTGTGCTTGTAAGAGGAGCATAAGCAAAAGAAACATTATTGAGTTTCAAAATAGCTGTTTATTCCAAGCTGCCAGTGCTTGTGTTGTGAAGAGGGACAGACGAAGAACTTCTTGGAGACACAGCCTCTCTGGATTCGATAGAGTAGCTCGCTGTAATGTACTGTATTCATGCATCTAGCTGAACAATGGCGAACATCCAACATATATGCTTCTGAGCATCATATCTGAATTTCAGTGCCATATAATTTTAGTCTGTGACGTGAGGCGCATCTGGAGTTGTTTTTTTGTTCTAAATGATAAAATTCCAAAAACCCATTTTGTGTTGTATCATTACTGTGAGAAATTGGGTTATTGGTTTACGAGATTGAAACTCTACTCGAGCAACAGTGTTATTCCCCATCAGGGTGAACAACAAAAAGTCATTAAATTAAAATGTGCTTAACCCTCTGGTAGGTTGCAAAAAAACAGTTGATCCAGCGGGTTACTAGCAACAAGCATTCATACACCGAATACTCACCTGGGCCCATTCATTCATACTACGCTAGCAATTTCCGCTGGTGGGTCAGTTGTACTCTTTAACAATATCCCTGCTACCAATTACTTTTCTGATTGAAGAGTAATGACTTACCAATGGACCCTTTGATAATTGGGAAGTTTAAAATGAGTGACATTCAATACAATCCATAATCCTGAAATAATCACTGAGTCAGGCAGTTTTAAAATGTTTATCTAAAGTTTAGCAGAGAAAATTACAAACCACATAATACTTAATCGTATATCAAGGATGAAGCATACTAATAATCAATTATCGATCATTGACGGTCCCTCAGAAAGAAGAAGATAGAGACAGCAGCACAGCTAAAGGATGCATTTATATTTACCTAGAGGTGCGAGAACCAAACCCATTGGCCAAGGAGTTGGAAAGATAGGTCCCAAGAAGGATGAAGACCAAAGACCTCCGGACCAAGTTCAGGACAGGACAGGTGACCTCTCTATCAACGACGCCTGCGTCGTTCCCCTCTCTGATACTTCGCTTCTCCTTGCTTCTCTCGAGTCGTCTTCTAAGGATCCGCCGCCCCCACCTCAGGACCTCTCTGGACAGCGAATCAGCCTAGTTCTGCTCTGCATCAGCGTCTGGATCAATGAATGTAGCATCGCTTCCTTTCCTAATTAACTAATCTATACCTATTATACCCTTCTACACCCAGGTACCTCCCATTAATGTTTCAAAATTATGGGCCCACTACTTCTGATTGGACGGGGACAGGGGGTTGATCCTCACACCATGTCAATTTAGTTCAATTTCTTTAAGCCTATTGTTTGAAAAGACCGCCCCTCACAATTAATACCTTTGCTTTATTTCCCACCCGTCTCATGACAAAGTTTAATACATTGTTTATATAAATTGTTGCATTCTGCAGGAACATCGTGGATGCAGTGGAGTTGGCCACAAGGTCACGGCCTTGGATGACGTCCAAGTTGACTTCATCGCTGTGCCTTGTTTACCGGGCGCATGTGTACTTCACATTGACTCCAAGCTGCCTCTCCGTTAACCCATGCCCCATTTTTCGAACTAATAAAAGACAAAGAAGAAAACATTAAAATCACAAATAAATGTTTTCACTATATACCCCCTATTTCTATTCTATTCCCATTTAATTATAAATCTATCCCGCTTTTAGTAGCATTAGAATACCACAGTTTTAATTGCAGCATATGCGCAAGCTTTAGCACGTGAAAACATTAAGCAGCCATTTTAATACACATTGCGCAGAAGCAAAGTTTTCCCTCCAAGCAAAGAAAGACGTCATACCACGTGATATGGTTGACACATGCGCACTGAATTTCCCGCTCTTTAGCGGCCATTTTGGTTTAGACAAGCGTTACTTATTAGTTTTAAACACATAGGCAAGCTTCACTCATATAGTATTCATGTGTGCATTTGTTAGTAGAGACATTGCAAAGTTTAATAAATTAATACTGTGAGAGGATTGCTTACGAGCAAGTCTCATTGTGAGTTCTTGCTCCATCAATCCCCTCTCTGATGGCGTTTCTGAGCCATCAAATACTACCCACAACCAGATTCCAACTTTTAGCATAAAATTGTCTCAGCTTCATTTTTACACTTTCTATTTTATCGTCTCCTTTCAGTTTCTTGTATAATTCACTTTTCAGATCTTCTAGTTCAATTTCATCAAACTTTCGTTTCTTTCCTTTTTCTGTCATTCTATATTTCTCATTCTTTCTACAACATTTGCACCATATTATTATTGACAGTTCTATTATTGCTATCCCTGCTAAGGGTACTAATATTTGACCTATAAGTCCTTTCCCTACATTAGCAAACCAGGTACCAATTGACGCAATACTACTCGTCAATCTTTCCCATACACTATCAACTTCCAGTGGTTTTAGTTCATTCTCAAGTTTTGTTATATTCTGTATATACGTTCCAATTTCTGCACTTTTGTCAGGTATGTACGTGCAACAATGTTTCGTTTTCAATAATTTACAGACTCCGCCCTCTTTTGCCAGTATTATATCAAGAGCAAGTCGATTTTGCATAACCATTGATCTAATCGCAACCATCTCCACATTAATCATTAGAAATCCTCCAGCAGTGTCTGTTGATAAACGATCAACCACTGTAGATAATTTACATATTTTCCTTGAGTTCAGAATTATTCCCACTGAAGGTATCAATGCACCAAATATGTCACCTACAATTTCAGAAAAACTAGCTCTTTTACTACGTGTTAATTCACTATTATTTTCATTGCTCCCAGTGTTCCTCTTTACGTGGTATATTTTTGGAAAGACTATTCCAAAATAACAACTTCCATACCACCGTGCAGGAAGCCTAAAGTAAGCCTTATTCCCACACAGATAATAGATTCCAGGAAAAACTGAATCTGTTCCTCCTTTTAGTCCCCAACCTCCAAGAATTAAGAAATTATGTTCACATTCACTGGTACCAATGAAAATATTGTTATAATCAGTCTTTAACTTTTCAAATTGTCCCTGTCTTTACAAAATCCAGAGCCATAGCAACTTGAGCCTTGCCAGGTGTGTAACTACCCTCTTTCTCAGCCCAAGGTGGCAGATGAGCCTTATGCTCAGATGCTTTCTTTTGGAAATCTTGTCTTTTATCTTCTACTAAATTCAAAAATATCTTTTCTTCTTCATGTAACGAACATGTTAGATTTCTTCTATGTGCATGTGTTATATCTATTGACTTCATTGTTAGGAAAAATTCTCCCATAAACTGTGCATCTTGACTACTAAGCACTGGGTTCATATTCTTTCGAATTGGAACCTCAGAAAATATCACATCAATATCGGAATAATAATACTGAAGTCTCCCTGTTTTATAAAATAAACTAGTCAATACACTACATGATATGCCATTAGTTAATGGCAAATGATGATATGTTAACCCTTCTGCTACTGATTCGGGTAACTTCATACAGACATAACAATTACTAACTTCCATGGTATCTACATATTGAAACAATAATTTTGTGAAAACATTTAAACTAGTGTCGTTATCTGCTACCATATGATGAAACTCTGGTTCATCTTCTGCTTCTAATTTTACTCTATTACCTTTCAAGTTATCTGTCCTTCCCTTCCCTTCGTTTCGTTGTTAATCTTTTTATCCATTATCAGAAGGTCAGGAATTGCTACGATCACAACTAACCATACTACAAGCACCACTACCAGACTACATATGCATATAGCACAGCATCTTTTACAACATTTCCGTTTCGGTTTCCCAGAAACTCTGTCGTCAGGCATTTTGACAAGGAAGATTTCTCTTCTTATCTTTTTCTTTCAAGACTTAACGTTATCAAGGTGGTTTCACTTCTTTTTCATAAGTCAGTTCTGCACTTGAACTTTCGTAGTCTTCAAGGATTATATAAGTCCAATCAGGACCTTTAAATTTATTGTTCACAAGTTTCAGTCTTTTGCTTTTTCGTTTTTCAGTTCCACTTGTTTGTCCAGTTAGGCTTGTTACTTCATTTACTTGTTCTGGATCTTCACTTCTGGTTTCTATATGGTATTTCACTCTTTTAATAACACTAGGCCAATGATCACCTTTTCTGGCTTTCTTTCTTTGCACTGTCTCTTCACTTCTTATTTCTTCTTCAGAAGTCCTTTTATTTTCAGGTTGTGGCACAGTTTGTTTTTCCTCGTTCTCAGTTTGTTCTTCTATTTGTTCTTCTTCAGGTCTTATTGGTTTTTCTTCAGTTGCTCCAATGTGAGTTTCTAGCAACTGACCTTGTTCAGGATTTACGTCTTCGTGCTTGAGGTTCTCGTGATCTTCTTCTTCTTGAACGTATTTTCCTAGTTCTAACTGATTCTGATCAGGGCTTATTGCACTTTGTACTTCTGCAGCCTGACCGCGTTCTTCTAAACCTATCTGTCCCTGCTCAAATTTTGTTGCTTTGTTGTCGATTTGAGCCCAATTGCCTCTCCTTATCTGGTCCTGCTCAGGTTCTTTTATTGTTTCATTTTCCTCTTCCTGAGCTGCTTCTTCTTCACCTATCTGGTCTTCCCTAATTTCTTCTAATTTTGCTCGGCTTCTTGTTCTGTTGTAAACTTCTGGTATTTCAACCACTGGTATCCAGTCCTGACTTGTGCTTGGTTGTTCTTCTTCAGCTTCTCTCGAATCTCTCACCTGGGATTCTTCAGCTGGCCAACCTTCAGCTTCCTCAGTTATTGATGCTATCTGAGGATCTTGTCCTTCAGGCTCTGGCACCCTTTTGGTGTGGCTTACATGAATCCAATTAGGCAATCCTGCACATTTCACTGCTGTGTTCGTAACTAGTATAACCTGACAAGGTTCGCCCCACCTGGGTGATAAACACGTCTCTCTGGTGTGATGCTTCACAACCACCCAGTCTCCGGGATTCAGATCATGCTCTTGTTCAGGCTGCCTGGAAACTGCGTCTTCTCCAACCTGGTGAGAGACAGAATGCACCAGGTCAGCCAATCCTTTGCAATAATCCAGAACCATATCATCAGTTATGTTCAGCAGTTTATTTGTAGGTACATGTGCTTGTCTCATTGCTCTTCCCATGATTATTTCATGGGGACTCAATCCGGTATTTCTATCAGGAATGCTTCTGAGTCCCATTAAAACAAGAGGCAATGCATCTGGCCAGTCTAGCGATGTTGATGCACACATCTTTGACAGTCTTGATTTTATTGTGCCATTCATTTGTTCAACCACTCGAGAAGCCTCTGGGCGGTACTCACAGTGCAATTTCTGTTCAATTTGGAATGCTTCACAGATTATTCTGATCACATCGTTGTTGAAGTGACTTCCTCTATCTGATTCCAAAGTTACTGGGAAAACGAACCTAGGAATGAGTTCTCATAGCAACAGCTTTGCGACTGTAATACTGTCATTCCTTCTGGTAGGGTAAGCCTCCACCCACCTTGAAAACAGACACACTATGACAAGTACATATTTCAGTCCTTTACATGGTGGTAACTGTATGAAATCTAGCTGTAATCTCACAATGGGACCCTCAGCCTTTCCAATTTTTCCCAAACCAATTACTGTTTTTCTTCCTGGATTATTCATTTGGCAAGTTAGACACCTTTGGCAAAGACTCTCTGCTGCAGCCCTAAACTTTGGATTAAACCAACTTTGTCTGAAGAGTCTAATCATGGCATCTCTCCCTACCATGTGTATCTCCATAATACATTCTGGCCATTTGTGAAATCAGACAGTCAGGCATGACTGGTCTGCCGTCTGTGTATACCCATACATCGTCATCTGCTCTTCGTGAACATCCTATTTTTATCCAAACATCTCTTTCACTCTCATCAGCATCGTCTTGCAATCTCTTCACATCATTCCATGTTTCAGGTGGTGCACATAACATAAGTTGGCAGCTGATTCCCATCCTTTCAACCCTTTTTATTTACTGACAACCTGTTTTTGGCACAGTGTTGAGCCACCAGATCTGCGTATCTGTTACCGACTACCACCCAGTCATCGCCTGACTGATGTGCGGCACATTTCACCACCGCCAATTCTTTTGGTGATTGTATTGCTTCCAATAATTCTTTTACAAACTGTCCATTTTTGATTGGGGATCCTGAAGAAGTTATGAAATCCCTCTGCATCCACAGTTGGCCAAAGTCATGCACAACCCCGTACCCATATTGACTGTCCGTGAATATGGTTACTCTTACATTTTTCCCAATTTTGGAAGCTTTGATCAGAGCAATTAATTCAGCTACTTGTGCAGACTTGACTCCTGGTAAATAGGATGCTTTGACTATTCCAGTTAGTTCACACACAGCATAAGCTGCACTCAGTTTACCATCCTCATGCCTTAAGCATGAGCCGTCCACAAACAGCTCCCTATCTGGATCTTTTAGGGGCGTCTCCTGTATGTAAGGTCTCGGTTTTGTACATAATTCTGTGACCTTTAGACAATCATGTTCTGGATCATCTTTAACTTCTTCAAAAATTGGATCTGGCAATAACGTAGCAGGATTCACAATAGTGCACCTAACTATGGTCACATTTTCAGCACCAAAAATAATTCGTTCATACTTTGTCATCCGACTAGGTGTGAGATTCTGAGTTCGAGTTCTTGTCAACAGGATCACTACTGCATGTGGGACAAATACTGTTACAGCATATCCCATTACTATTGACTCACTTTGTTCAATGCTCATACAGGTAGCAGCGACTGCCTTCAAACAGCCTGGCAATGCTGCCGCCACTGGGTCCAATGTAGCAGAAAAATATGCTATAGGACGCCTATCTATTCCATGTCTCTGAGTTAACACTGAAAGTGCACAATTTTCTCCTTCATAGCAAAATAGTGCGAATTCTCAAAGCAGGTGCCTCACACAATGCATTTCTTAATTTTACAAATGCACCAGCACTTTCATCATCCAATTCAACTGGATCTTTGGCTTTCTTTTTGGTTAACTGAATCAAAGGCTTTGCTAGTAGTGAAAACCCTATAATCCATTGTCGACAGTATCCTACTATTCCAAGAAACATTCTCACTTCTCTTTGAGTTTCTGGCATTTTCATTTTCTTGATTATCTTTATTTGATCAGATGTTATTCTTCTTGTTCCTCTTTCAATTTGGTGTCCCAAATATTTAACTGTTGTGGTACAAAACTGCAGTTTTTCAGGCGACACTTTATGTCCTTCCTCAGCCAAATGGTTGAGTAATGCAATTGAATCTTCAACACAATCATCATGAGTGTTGGATGCTACCAGTAAGTTGTCTATATACTGTACCAAGACTGAACTCCTGGGTAGCACTAATTTCTCCAAACACCCTTTCAGTATTTGATTAAAAATGGAGGGACTTTCTGTGTATCCTTGAGGAACACGATTCCACACATAGACTTTGTTTTCGAATTTAAATGAAAAGAGATACTGGCTATCTGGGTGCAATGGTATTGAAAAGAATGCTTGGCATAGATCAATCACCGTAAACCATTCTGCACTCCAGGGGATCTGGTATAGGATTACTGCAGGATTTGGCACTATAGGACAACAAGGTACCACAATCTTATTAATTTTGCGTAAATCCTGAACAATCCTATACTTTCCACTAGGCTTCTTCAAACCCATGATTGGTGAATTACAAGGGCTACTCATAACTTCTTTTAATATGCCTTGTTTTACCATTCTGTTAATTTCCTCAACAACTCCTGCTTTTACTTCTGCACTCATTTTGTACTGTCTGGTATTTGGGAAAATTGCACCTTCTTTTACAGTGATTTTTACTGGGTCTATTTTGGCCATAAGTCCTACTTCTTTCCCGGTGAAATCCCATACCTTGGAATTCACTGTAGTTCTTAGTTCTTCTGGTAATTCGTTTTTCGTTATCAAAGAGAACATCTCATCTATTTCTGTACCTTGCTTGGCTATCATGAACTTATAAACATGATCTTCGTCCGGGGTCTGTATTGCAACACCATCCAGTGTGCAGAAAATAGTACAATTCATTTTGCACAGAAAGTCTCTACCCAATAGGTTTACTGGACTAGAATCACACACCACAAATTGGTGCATTTCTCGGAAGTTTCCTATTTTTGCTTCCATTGGTTTAGTAAGAGGTGTTCTGATCTTTTGATTAGCTACACCTACAACTTGGATAGCCTCTCCAGAGAGAGGAAGGTCTGGGATGTCTGCTGTTCTCACAGTAGAATGGGTAGCACCAGTGTCCAAAAGAAAAGAGATATCATTACCTCTTACTTTCCCTTCAACATATGGACCGGACTGATCTACCGGCAAGGATGCGCCAAGTACGCACTCCTTCTCCCCCTCTCTTAGGCACCGTCATTGATGGTTATATGGATAGAAATCATCCTGTAAAAGAAAGTGTGAAGTTACATAGTCATTCTTACCACTTCCTCCTTGATATCCGACGTCTGTACCGTGCTTTGCTCTGCTTACATTACCCTGTATAGGGGCAGGTGGCAACTGACTCTGAGGATTTACACCCTGCTGTGAGTCATTCTGCGTCTGTGGATTTAAATTATGATTTGGGCCATTATTATTTCGAATCTTTTTACATTCATCCTTCCAATGCCCCAACTTTCTACATCCATGACAAGGAAATTTCTTTTTAGCCTCTTCTCTACTCATTCGTCCTCTCACTTTACCACCATTTCCTGTGTCACCATTTGTTCCAGAATCTTTTTCCTGATTATCAGTTGGATTATCCAAATTAATTCCCTGTCGCTCAGCCATTTTCACTTGAGCCCACATCACTTTCTCTTGCAGTTTCTTGTGCCTATCTTCAATATCGTCTCCACAATATTTAGCATATTTCAAAATTTCATCTATGGGTTTCCCTTGCCAGCACAACATGTGCTGCTTAATCATTTCACAAATCTCTGGCTTTAAACTATAAACAAATGGGTAGACAAACTGACTCATATTTTTATCTCCAATGTCCTCAAATCCACTATACTGTTTGAACACCTGTAATAGACGTTCATAATAGGCATTTACCGATTCACTTGCTTCTTGGGTAGTCCTGTCTATTTTCACCCAATCTGTTTCTTTCGGTGGTATTTTCCCTTTCAGATAAGTTATTACCTGCTGATGCTTTTTCATTACATCACTTGATGGAGCACCTGTCTTTGCATCTCTAGGATACTCTTCACTCAGCCAGTCAACTGTAATTTTACAATCTGTCCATAAATCGGCAGGTACCACTATGTCGAACAAACCATCCAAGTCCTTCAACAATACCTTTGACACTTTCACAAACCTCACAACCTGCTTGTACCATTCGATTGGCTTTTCTCTTAACTTTGGAAAGTCATTTGTAAATGACAAAATATCCTGTCTACTCCATGGGACATGAACATAACCTGCTCCAGGTACTTCTCGCATCGGGTACATCTGATCTGCTTTCCCTGTTTCCTTCAATAAATATTCCGAATTCGATCTACTGTACCGTGCCTCTTCCTTTTTCTTTGTCCATCTAGCTTTCCATTTATCTAGATCTCCCCATTTCTGTAGTACTGACATTAATTCTTTTACTTGTAGTTTTCGGCCAGAGGCATTCATGTTTTCTAAATCTTTGTCAGAAAAGTCTGCTCTATAGGGTTTCTGTAACACTTTTGACTTTCCTATTTCAATTCCCATCTGTAAAGCCAAATCTGATAACTTCTCATGAAATATCTTTACATTTCTAGTTATGCTTCTGCATACGAACAATAGTATTTAGACGATCTACTCCTACAATTCCTGCTATCATCTCTTCTAACTCAACTTTTAATTTGTAGATGTCCATGATCTTTGGGGGTGAACTCTGTCTGTCTGATCCTTGTGCCCACCTTTCTAAGTCTTCTGGCGTTACTACTGTGGCACTCTTAGTTCCAGATGAGGTCACTATATTTACATCTTTGGAGCAACCAGGTGTTATTCTTCTAGGAGTGCTATTTACAGATCCTCGAATCGGTAACTCCATTAGGGATATCATAGATTCACAATCACTGATCTGGTCATCAATTATTACGGGTTCAGATTTAAGAATCTCTACAGGTGTAGGCATAACTAATGGTTTCGGATAATTTACCTTGTCACCATATAAGGGAACCACTGGACCAATTGTTACAGGTATGGTCAGGGAATCAGGATGTACATTCAGCTGTGTTATTTTCTGTATCAATTCTGCTCTGTTTCTGTCTATAGCCTCTTTTTCTTTATCCTGAAGTACCCTAATAACCGGTGGATTATGCAATACTTGTGGTACCAATGGTGTTCTTAAAAGTGGTGCACTTGGGGTACATCCACTTGTCCCTTCCTGATATGGTGGCGGGTTCTTTAATAGTTCTTCCATAAATTCATCTTCAGAATCTCCAAACCCTGTCAAGTGTTTTGTCTTTTCTGTGCATTTGCTCCCTAACGACTCTTCTGCTATACAAACTGAATACAAACCCTCTGTAAGCATCGCTCTTCTCCACTGTTTCATCTGACCGTCTCTTGACTCATTTTGGTATCTAGGAAAAAATCCCCGATAACCCCTACTGCTTCTTGATCGGTCACGTTCGAATGCCTCGGTTTCCTACTCTTCTAAGGCTTCGTATTGAGTTAATCTTGGTCTGGGTTCTAAATCATTCATCCTCAATCTTAAATTTTGAAGAATTCCCATTGAAAGTACCATTCTCTGGGAATGCTAATATTCCATCATTTTTGGTATATTCTATCCAATTTTCTAACCATACACAAGTATGATAACCTCTCTCCATCATCATGAATGAAGCAGGCGTTTTTGCTGGTGGAATGATAATTCCTTCTCTAGTTTTGATGGGTTTATCCCTCTTAAAATAATTCTTAACCTTTTGTAGAAACGACATTTTTCTCTTTTCTCCATACATTTTGGGTAAATATCTATGTATCGAATTATATTCTGCAAAACCTAAGAATCTCCTGTCTGGATGGGTTCCCGTTAAAGTTGGATCATGTTTCCACATATAATCTCCACTATCCACTAAGATTTCGACTTCTATGCTGACAACCAATTAAATTCCAGCTAACATTTATCTCTGAACCAATCCTAGCGCGGCATTTCAGTGACGTCTGTTTTGACGACCCCTCCTTTACAATCTGCGCTTTTCTGTCCTTCGCTGTTTCAACCAATCCCAGCGCGACACCTGTGACGTCAGTATTACTCCTGACTACTGACCCCTCCTTTACAAGAGTCATTCCACGCCCGCGGGTTCAACCAATCCCAGCGCGGCGTTTTCTGACATCAGCTTCCTCTCCGGCAGCTGACCCTCCCTTTACAAAATCGTACGCAAAGCTTTATTTTCTCTACGCTTCTTATTAAAATGTAATAACAACATAAAACATTCGCTATCGTGCCAGTTTCGCTAAATTGAAAGGATAGTTTCTCTCAAACTTAGTAAAACCTTTCCGTTTACTAAACATACACTACGAGTAAAACCCTTCCGTTTACTCTTCACGTAAGCTTCAGAAATACCTGCTACTTCTTCAATGTTACCCTTTCTAGGTGATATAACATCAAATTTTTACCAGCGTATTCCTTTGCTATTACTCACACGCATAGATTCCCTAACAAGTACTGATAGCCCTGCTTAACTTTTCAGTACTATTTCTGCCTGACAGATAACCTCACTGCAGTATGGCTTCCACTTAACATCCGTTATTCAATTTTCCCCGGGGAATTCTAGACAACATAAAACAAAACTTTTGAACAAACGGATGTTAGTTTATAAAAATATAATTCTCATTACCCAATTAACAAAGTGCAACCATCAACTGATAACCAGAAAACTGATCCAGCGGGTTACTAGCAACAACATATATGCTTCTGAGCATCATATCTGAATTTCAGTGTCATATAATTTTAGTCTGTGACGTGAGGCGCATCTGGAGTTGTTTTTTTGTTCTAAATGATAAAATTCCAAAAACCCATTTTGTGTTGTATCATTACTGTGAGAAATTGGGTTATTGGTTTACGAGATTGAAACTCTACTCGAGCAACAGTGTTATTCCCCATCAGGGTGAACAACAAAAAGTCATTAAATTAAAATGTGCTTAACCCTCTGGTAGGTTGCAAAAAACAGTTGATCCAGCGGGTTACTAGCAACAAGCATTCATACACCAAATACTCACCTGGGCCCATTCATTCATACTACGCTAGCAATTTCCGCTGGTGGGTCAGTTGTACTCTTTAACAATATCCCTGCTACCAATTACTTTTCTGATTGAAGAGTAATGACTTACCAATAGACCCTTTGATAATTGGGAAGTTTAAAATGAGTGACATTCAATACAATCCATAATCCTGAAATAATCACTGAGTGAGGAAGTTTAAAATGTTTATCTAAAGTTTAGCAGAGAAAATTACAAACCACATAATACTTAATCGTATATCAAGGATGAAGCATACTAATAATCAATTATCGATCAATGACGGTCCCTCAGAAAGAAGAAGATAGAGACAGCAGCACAGCTAAAGGTTGCATTTATATTTACCTAGAGGTGCGAGAACCAAACCCCTTGGCCAAGGAGTTGGAAAGATAGGTCCCAAGAAGGATGAACACCAAAGACCTCCGGACCAAGTTCAGGACAGGACAGGTGACCTCTCTATCAACGACGCCTGCGTCGTTCCCCTCTCTGATACTTCGCTTCTCCTTGCTTCTCTCGAGTCGTCTTCTAAGGATCCGCCGCCCTCACCTCAGGACCTCTCTGGACAGCGAATCAGCCTAGTTCTGCTCTGCATCAACGTCTGGATCAATGAATGTAGCATCGCTTCCTTTTCTAATTAACTAATCTATACCTATTATACCCTTCTACACCCAGGTACCTCCCATTAATGTTTCAAAATTATGGGCCCACTACTTCTGATTGGACGGGGACAGGGGGTTGATCCTCACACCATGTCAATTTAGTTCAATTTCTTTAAGCCTATTGTTTGAAAAGACCGCCCCTCACAATTAATACATTTGCTTTATTTCCCACCCGTCTCATGACAAAGTTTGATACATTGTTTATATAAATTGTTGCATTCTGCAGGAACATCGCGGATGCAGTGGAGTTGGCCACCAGGTCACGGCCTTGGATGACGTCCAAGTTGACTTCATCGCTGTGCCTTGTTTACCGGGCGCATGCGTACTTCACATTGGCTCCAAGCTGCCTCTCCGTTAACCCATGCCCCATTTTTCGAACTAATAAAAGTCAAAGAAGAAAACATTAAAATCACAAATAAATGTTTTCACTATATACCCCCTATTTCTAATCTATTCCCATTTAATTATAAATCTATCCTGCTTTTAGTAGCATTGGAATACCACAGTTTTAATTGCAGCATATGTGCAAGCTTTAGCACGTGAAAACATTAAGCAGCCATTTTAATACACACTGCGCAGAAGCAAAGTTTTCCCTCCAAGCAAAGAAAGACGTCATACCACGTGATATGGTTGACACATGCGCACTGAATTTCCCGCTCTTTAGCGGCCATTTTGGTTTAGACAAGCGTTACTTATTAGTTTTAAACACATAGGCAAGCTTCACTCGTATAGTATTCATGTGTGCATTTGTTAGTAGAGACATTACAAAGTTTAATAAATTAATACTGTGAGAGGATTGCTTACGAGCAAGTCTGAGTGTGAGTTCTTGCTCCATCACAGTCAGGCTTTACTTAGACAGAAGAAAAATCCCACATTAATTTAGACAAACAGTGAATTTTAATAAATTATTTGACACCAAAATGACAAAAATCTAATCAGTGGAACCGGAGTTATGAATTTTTTAAGGTTAAAGTGAAAAATAGCACCTATCAGATCAAAGCGGCAACCGCAGATATCTAGTCACGTGAGCCTGGGTAAGGTGAAAGTTATGGCTGCAGGCGATAGAGCACGTTTCAGATACACAAAGTGGATTGGGCCTGGTCTCAGCTTACTGGAAGAAAATGTCTGAGAAGGTAAAGTTCAGTGGGGCAAGGCAGCCGGCAGTGTCTACGGAGGAAGGGTCGTCACTGGTGAGCCACTGGACGAAGATTTCTACCATGGATTTAGTCTCTTTTTTGGAAGCCAAAATCTACAGTGGGATGAAGCTGCAGGCTGTAGTTGCTTAGGGCTCCACAAGGCCGGATACCCTTTCTGCGAGGAGCCGCTCAACAGGATTTGCTGCTGTGGAGAAGAACGTAGCGGGAGCTGCAGCGAACTCAGGCCAATCAGCGATACACCTGAGAAGGATTGGCAAGCAGGTAGGTTCCAATCTCCTCTCAGTTCTGAGAGCACTTTTTCGCAGACAATTTTCTAAGTCCAATGTTTTGGATTTGCACTATTTGGTTACCTTTAGCAACACTTCCAAAGGTCCAGGACTGGAGGGGCACCACTTGGAGGGTGAGGACTCACTCAGGCTGAGTCCAGGTCCGGGGTCAAGGTGGTTGAAACATTTATATGTACGAGGAGGTGCTGGTCTACTTTATTTTTAATTCTCCAATTACTTTGCTTGTGGCCTGACACTTTTAAAACGTTGTTTTAAACTTTTAGCATCTTAAAATGTAGTATATTTGTGTGCCTGGTTTTACAGATTAACCTACTTGTGCTGACTCTTCCACTCTCCGGTCTGTCGCGGGTGCTCCCGTTTGAACGGAGAGAGTGGGCGTGTCACTTTAGAGCATAGTAGCTTCATCCTCGCTTCCGGGGGACCGCACTTACATTTCCGGGGGCTGGCTACTTAATTGGTTGCAAACCCAGACGCGCAGCGGATAGGAGCACGAGGAGGTACTGGTCTACTTTATTTTTAATTCTCCAATTACTTTGCTTGTGGCCTGACACTTTTAAAAACCTTGTTTTATACTTTTAGCATCTTAAAATGGAGTATATTTGTGTGCCTGATTTTACAGATTAACCTACTTGTGCTGACTCTTCCACTCTCCGGTCCGTCGCGGGGGCTCCCGTTTGAACGGAGAGAGTGGGCGTGTCACTTTAGAGCATAGTAGCTTCATCCTCGCTTCCGGGGGACCGCGCTTTCATTTCCGGGGGCTGGCTGCTTAATTGGATGCAAACCCGGACGCGCAGCAGATAGGAGCACGAGGAGGTGCTGGTCTACTTCATTTTTAATTCTCCAATTACTTTGCTTGTGGCCTAACACTTTTACTTTTAAAAACGTTGTTTTATACTTTTAGCATCTTAAAATGGAGTATATTTGTGTGCCTGGTTTTACAGATAAACCTACTTGTGCTGACTCTTCCACTCTCTGGTCCGTCACGGGGGCTCCCGTTTGAACGGAGAGAGTGGGCGTGTCACTTTAGAGCATAGTAGCTTCATCCTCACTTCCGGGGGACCGCGCTTTCATTTCCGGGGGCTGGCTACTTAATTGGATGCAAATCCGGACGCGCAGCGGATAGGATCACAAAGAGGTGCTGGTCTACTTTACTTTTAATTCTCCAATTACTTTGCTTGTGGCCTGACACTTTTAAAAACTTTGTTTTATACTTTTAGCATCTTAAAATGTAGTATATTTGTGTGCCTGGTTTTACAGATTATCCTACTTGTGCTGACTCTTCCACTCTCCGGTCCGTCGCGGGGGCTCCCGTTTGAACGGAGAGAGTGGGCGTGTCACTTTAGAGCATAGTAGCTTCATCCTCGCTTCCGGGGGACCGTGCTTTCATTTCCGGGGGCTGGCTACTTAATTGGTTGCAAACCCGGATGCGCAGCGGATAGGAGCACGAGGAGGTGCTGGTCAACTTTATTTTTAATTCTCCAATTACTTTGCTTGTGGCATGACACTTTTAAAAACGTTGTTTTATACTTTTAGCATCTTAAAATGGAGTATATTTGTGTGCCTGGTTTTACAGATTAACCTACTTGTGCTGACTCTTCCACTCTCCGGTCCGTAGCGGGGGCTCCCGTTTGAACGGAGAAAGTGGGCGTGTCACTTTAGAGCATAGTAGCTTCATCCTCGCTTCCGGGGGACTGCGCTTTCATTTCCGGGGGCTGGCTACTTAATTGGATGCAAACCCGGACGCGCAGCGGATAGGATCACAAAGAGGTGCTGCTCTACTTTATTTTTAATTCTCCAATTACTTTGCTTGTGGCCTGACACTTTTAAAAACGTTGTTTTATACTTTTAGCATCTTAAAATGTAGTATATTTGTGTGCCTGGTTTTACAGATTAACCTACTTGTGCTGACTCTTCCACTCTCCGGTCCGTCGCAGGGGCTCCCGTTTGAACGGAGAGAGTGGGCGTGTCACTTTAGAGCATAGTAGCTTCATCCTCGCTTCCGGGGGACCGCGCTTTCATTTCCGGGGGCTGGCTACTTAATTGGATGAAAACCCGGACGCGCAGCGGATAGGAGCACGAGGAGGTGCTGATCTACTTTATTTTTAATTCTCCAATTACTTTGCTTGTGGCCTGACACTTTTAAAAACGTTGTTTTATACTTTTAGCATCTTAAAATGTAGTATATTTGTGTGCCTGGTTTTACAGATTAACCTACTTGTGCTGACTCTTCCAATCTCTGGTCCGTCGCGGGGGCTCCCGTTTGAACGGAGAGAGTAGGCGTGTCTTTTTAGAGCATAGTAGCTTCACCCTCGCTTCCGGGGGACCGCGCTTTCATTTCCGGGGGCTGGCTACTTAATTGGTTGCAAACCCGGAGGCGCAGCGGACGCGGGCAGCTGGCGCCCCAAATGCGCACCAAAGGCAAGCCCTTCTGCCTCCGTCCGTGCCCGACTGGGACCAGGGGCCAGGACTCCTGCCCCCCCAGCCGAAGAAACGCTGGTATATTCATCAGCCCAACTCACAGGGTTAAGAGACTGGGGTAAGGTTGAATGTCACCATTCCATGCAAGTAGACAAGAATTATCGGTCATGTGCCCACTACGCATTTAGGTTCCACCCTACGGCTTTTATTCAGCAAAACACCGACACCGACCTTACGTACAAAATGTTTGCACTGAATTGCAGGTCAGTACCCAAACATTTGTTTGAATTGAATATCTTTCTCACAGAAGAGCGACCGGACGTTCTGTTTTTAACAGAAACCTGGCTTCAGAAGGAATCAACCCCAGAGGTGATTCAAACTCTTCTGCCAGGATGTAGCATTCAGTGCAGAGATCGCGAGAAGAAGAAAGGGGGAGGGTTAGCAGTCATATTCAAAGAGTCCTTTGCGTGCCGGATTGAGCCCAACCCTGTATCCGATTGTGAAAGTCTGTTTTTCTCTATTTCATTTTCGGCAACATGCTCCTTTTAAGGAGTACTTATATATCGCCCTCCGGGAAGGGCGGGGCAATTTATTAACTCTCTACTGGAAGTGGCAGCAACATTAGTCAGCTCATCCAGCAACATCACATTGCTGGGAGACTTCAACCTACACTTCGATGACCAAAATAACACTAAAGCCATAGAATTGTTGCAAGACTTATCAGCTTTCCAACTGGATCAAACAGTGGTGGGGCCTACACATATCAAAGGCCGCAAACTCGACCCAGTGTTCACCAACAACAATAAGTTATCGGTGGGGACCCCCATCCCCCTGCCTTGGTCGGATCACTCACTGATCCCCATTATCCTAAAAGGTGCAATACAACGCAATCACATGGAAGTTAGGATAAGGAAAGACCGTCCCTGGGCTAAATTGTCCATAGAATCATAGGCCAGTACATTGTAAAATTCCAAACCTATTTTAGACTCCAACATTACTGTTGCAGCAGGAAAACTATCTCACTGGATTGAATCCTCACTGGACAAAGTGATCCCGGTCAAAGAGACTCCCCATAGGGTGAGAGAATGGACAACGCTGTGGTACTCGCCGCAGCTTAGATTACTCAAACAGGCCTGTAAACGTCAGGAAAGGAAATGGAGAAAGGACTATGGTGAGAGTAGTAAATTAGATTACAGACAGGCTATAAAAACCTATCAGCGGCGTTCGACACAGTCTCCCACCGCACCCTAATACGCAGACTCTATGACGCAGGAATCCAGGACAAGGACCTCGACTGGATCCGCTCCTTCCTCTCCGGCAGGACGCAGCGGGTCATACTCCCCCCTTTCCTCTCGGACCTGACACCTACCACTTGCGGAGTCCCCCAGGGCTCCTCCCTCAGCCCGACGCTCTTCAACGTCTACATGGCTCTACTCGCCCCCATCGTCAGAACCTACGGATTCAACATCGTGTCATACGCACACGACACCCAACTCATCCTCTCCCTATCCAACGAGCCCAACACCGCCAGACGCAACTTTCTAGAAGGCATGGAAGCCGTCGCCAAATGGATGAAAAACAGCTGCCTACAACTAAACACCAACAAAACAGAAGTACTCATCATGGGCCCAAACCCAGACGCCTGGAGCGACACCTGGTGGCCCCCCACCCTCGGAAACCCGCCAACCCCCACAGACCACGCACGCAACCTGGGAATCATCCTGGACTCCGAGCTCAAAATGGACCGCCAGATCAACTCTGTCTCGTCTTCCTGCTTCCACACCCTCCGCCTCCTTCGTAAGACCTTCAAATGGATCCTCCTCGAACACCGAAAGACCGTCACTCACGCCCTGGTCACCAGCAGACTCGACTACGGCAATGCACTCTACGCCGGAATAAACAAAAACCTCACCCACAAGCTACAGAACATCCAGAACGCCGCTGCAAGACTGGTCCTCAACCTGCCAAAACACTGCCACATCTCCCAGCACCTGCGCACACTCCACTGGCTCCCCGTTGAGGTGAGAATCACCTTCAAGATGCTCACCCACGCACACAAGGCCCTCCACGGCACCGAACCAGCATACCTGAACAGCCGACTCAAATTCCACGCACCCCAAAGGACCCTACGATCAGCCCAGCTCTCCTACGCCGTGGTCCCCCGCACCAGAAAGACCAGATCGGGAGGCCGCTCCTTCTCCTTCCTTGCGGCCAAAGCATGGAACGTCCTTCCGCTCCACCTCAGAAAGACAACATCGCTCCCATCTTCGCAAGAAACCTCAAAACCTGGCTCTTCGACAGACCCCCTCCTTGATAGAATGGAACCTGCACCCACCCCCACCCCTAGCGCTTTGAGACCCTTACGGGTGAGTAATCGCGCTTTAACAAACCCCTGATTGATTGATTTGATTGATCAAGCGGAAATTAAAAAAGCCCAGGCACTATATTATGAAGCAAAAATCACCTCTGCGGCTAACACCCCCAGAGAAATCTTCCGCATAGCAAAGAACCTGATAGAACTCCCAGTTCCCAAAACCACCATCTCCTCCGATCGGTGCAATGAATTGGCAGACTACTTTCAAGAAAAAATTCAATCTATATATAACACGTTCCCTGCCTCCCGACGGCCTAGTGACCCTCCCGTTCCAACTCCTCTCACGGACCTGGACGTGATCACTAGACCCCCAGAGGATAGGTGGCACCCCTTGGAGAAATTCCCACTTATAGATCAAGCCACGCTCTTAAACATCTTTGGCAAGATAAAATCGGTTTCACCGTGTGACCCGGCCACCCCCCATCAGTTGGACAAGGTCAAAGAGGTGGTGCTACCAGCAATATTAAAAGTCCTAAATCTCTCCATTACCAACGGCCAGGTTCCACCCCCCTGGAAACATGCCATGGTGAGAGCACTCCTGAAGAAACCAACCCTAAATCCAGATGTCCTGAGTAATTACAGACCTATATCTCTGCTACCTATGGTCTGTAAGATTCTGGAAAAACATGTCAACTCCAGCCTCTCAGCCTTCTAAGAATCTCATAATCTCTTACACCACTCTCAGACCGGCTTCCAACCCCTTTTGGGAACGGAATCAGCTTTCATCTCCATAGTGGAAGAATCTAAAAAGATCATGGATCAGGGAGGAGCAGTAGCCATCATTCTCCTCGGTCAATTTTGATATCCTTCTGAACCGGATTGGGAGTGTGGGAGTTTCGGGGGAAGCAATAGCATGGATCCAATCGTACCTCAGTGGTAGAACTTTTCAAGTTTTTTCAGGAGAAGCTACCTCCAGGTGTCGACCTCTTAGGCATGGAGTTCCTCAGGGATCATCCCTGAGTCCTACCTTATTCAACGTATATATGAGGCCACTAGCGGATATTGTTCTTCCATTCGGGATAAAAATTGTCACCTATTCGGATGACACCCAGCTAGTGGTCTCTCTAAAACACACGCATAATGCCCCCTCTGACTTAGAAACCTGCTTGGAGAAGGTGGCTACATGGATGCAAAACTCCTGCCTCAGGCTTAATGGCGACAAATCTGAAATCATGTACTTGTGTAATCTACCCAACACTGATTTCAAAATGCAATGGCCAACATGTCTAGGACAAGCACCCACCCCTATACCCAAGTTCAAAAGCCTGGGAGTGTGGCTCGACAAATCGCTAAAATTCGATCAGCAAGCTGTGGAAGTGGCTGGTACGTGTTACGGCATCCTCAGAATGCTGAGGAAAATTCTTCCCCTTCTCCCCAGTGGGGCAAGAAGAATGGTGGTACAGGCCCTGGTGCTCTTGCGCCTGGACTACGGGAACTCCTTGTACCTTGGAGCACCCAAATCAACCATTAGGAAACTCCAAGTGGCCCAGAACTGCGCCGCCAGGATGCTGCTTGCAGTGCCAAGAACTCAATCGGCGAAGCCATGCCTGAAAGTCCTACATTGGCTATCCATTCTGGAAAGAATTAAATTCAAATCCCTTTGCATAGCCCACAAAACACTGATGGGCAAAGGTCCTACCATTTTTAACTTCCTCATTACCTTCTACCATCCCAGGAAACTCCTCCGCTCCGCAAGCATGTGTCTGGCCGTCATCCCCAAAATTCACAAGATACGTAGTGGGGGCAGCTCCTTCTCATATAGTACAGCCAGGCTGTGGAACACTCTTCCCTTGCAGCTACATTCAGAGACCCACCTTCTCACCTTCCGAAAGCACCTGAAAACGTGGCTATTTCAAAATCTCAGTTTCTAAACCCAACCCTCTCACTGCTATGCTGCTAGCGCTGGGATGCCTATGGGTAGCTACGCGCTCTAGAAATGCTAACTAATAATAATAATAATAATAATAATAATGTACTAAAAAGAGCGTTTTAGGCCTAACAAAGGGTTTAGTTTGACAATTTGATTTGGCAGTTTACAACTACTCATGGTGCAATGTCAGACCAGAGACATGTTTTAAGTGGCTACTTAAGTGGGTGGCACAATAAGTGCAGCAGGTCCACTAGCAGCATTTGAATAACCTGCCGTGGGCATATGATATGCCACTGTACTAGGGACTTATAAATACATTAAATAAGCCAATCAGGTGTAAGCCAATTTTACCATATTTTAGGGAGTGGACACAACACTTTAGCACTGGTTATCAGTGGTAAAGTGCACAGAGACTTAGGGCCAACAAAAATGTATTCTACATAACAGGAGGAGAGATCGCAAATAGTTTGGAAGAAGACCACCCTAAGGCTGACAGGTTTAACAATTACTGTATAAAACAATTGAAGCATTTAAAGATTAAGAATATATTTACAGACAGTGATTGTCATACCTATGAGATGATGTCCTCTCTCCCTATATTCGGAGAGTAAGCGTATCGAGCAGGAAAGCACACATAGTGATAACTCTCCAAGTAAGAATAAAACTATTTACCAGACAAGTACTGCTTGCATTCAGCATCCTTGGTGACTAGGGGAACAAAAAATGCTGAGTGTGTTTTTTTAATTAATCACAGGCTTGGGCACTACCCAGCTACCCAGTTTCTGCTGTCCCTCAGTGTCCCTGCTTCCTGTACTTCAAGGCAACCTGGTGAATGCTGTATTTTCCCAATGGCAGACAAAAAACGACCTCATTTTCTTTACATTTTCTCCAACATCTAACCAGACTGCATCTTCTACAGCATCTGCATAGGCCGTCCCTTCTTTGTCTTGCACACCATAGCCATTATCTTATGACGGCGCTTGCAGTTTATTTTATTTTCTGGATTCCAATTTGACTGCCACTCTTCATCTGTCCCCAACCCCAAAAATCCTTCCTTGCTCTTACCTGCACACCAGTTATGTTATTGGTGTTCACAGTTATTGGCCTCTCCTCCTCTGTTCCCTGCCACCAAACTGCATCCCTGCACACTTCCTGCATTGTTCAGCTGCTGTGTTTTGCTGCTAATCACATACTGTTTTTGCCTGAGGTCCACTCCCTCTTCCCAAGTCCCATGGATCTCCCAATTTCATCTCTTCATTCTTCAGCTTTTGGTTTCTTTATAATCATACTTTCTCTCTTTTTCAATTATTTTTTTCTTAAATTATTTTCAGGTGAGAAAATTAGCAATAAGTGGCACAGGGCGTATCACATCACTGGCTACATCATAATTTACTTCATGGCATGTATCCCTCTAATTACTAAATTTAATAGAATCAGTAGTTAATCATCAACTTAAGAACTGTCTTGAAAACTTAAGAACTGTCTTTTGCACCCTGCATGGTAGAGTTTTGCAGCAAAGCACTAAGGGGCATATTACCAAGAAATGGCGATAACTATCGCTAACCTAGGTTAGCGCTAGTTTTCCTATCGCCGTCGATCCCTGCAAGTTATCATCCTGTTAGCGACGTATTAGCAACGTCTTGCTAACAGGCGATAGCTTCAGGGATCAGCGGCGAAAACCGCTGCTAATATTAGCGCGATGGCGTTAATGAAACCCACGATAGCGGGTGGAATCCAGCGATAAGCACTTAGCGATAGAAAAAGGCACGCTAACCCGCAGGTTTGGACTTAGCCCATCTGTCCACCCCCAATTGAAAGATGCACAAAAAAAAGGAAAAATGCAGATTTGAGCAGCCAGGGCATAGTGTAGCACACATCAACAACCCCCTCAAGCCACCCAACATCCTGGTTGACCAGGATGAGATCCTGGCTCCCACGCAGGACCTGCATCTGGTTCCTGGATCCCTCGCTGGTGCTGCATCTGGTCCCTGGATCCCTCGCTGGACCTGCGTCTGGTTCCTGGATCCCTCGCTGGACCTGCGTCTGGTTCCTGGATCCCTCGCTGGACCTGCGTCTGGTTCCTGGATCCCTCGCTGGACCTGCGTCTGGTTCCTGGATCCCTCGCTGGACCTGCGTCTGGTTCCTGGATCCCTCGCTGGAGCTGCGTCTGGTTCCTGGATCCCTCGCTGGACCTGCGTCTGGTTCCTGGATCCCTCGCTGGAGCTGCGTCTGGTTCCTGGATCCCTCACTGGAGCTGCGTCTGGTTCCTGGATCCCTCGCTGGAGCTGCATCTGGGTCCTGGATCCCTCGCTGGAGCTGTGTCTGGTTTCTGGATCCCTCGCTGGACCTGCGTCTGGTTCCTGGATCCCTCGCTGGAGCTGCGTCTGGTTCCTGGATCCCTTGCTGGACCTGCGTCTGGTTCCTGGATCCCTCGCTGGAGCTGCGTCTGGTTCCTGGATCCCTCGCTGGACCTGCGTCTGGTTCCTGAATCCCTCATTGGACCTGCGTCTGGTTCCTGGATCCCTCGCTGGAGCTGTGTCTGGTTCCTGGATCCCTCGCTGTAGCTGTGTCTGGTTCCTGGATCCCTCGCTGGACCTGCGTCTGGTTCCTGGATCCCTCGCTGGAGCTGCGTCTGGTTCCTGGATCCCTCGCTGGACCTGCATCTGGTTCCTGGATCCCTTGCTGGAGCTGCGTCTGGTTCCTGGATCCCTTGCTGGAGCTGCGTCTGGTTCCTGGATCCCTCGCTGGACCTGCGTCTTTGGCCTGGAGTGGGATGTGGAGTAGCTGTGGAGTCGATGAGCCGTGGCGGGAGACATTGATGTGTGACGATCGCCCGTACCTGGTGGTGAAGTCTGGCAGGTCGCATGGAGACACGTTGCTGACCTGTGTGAGAAGCCTGCCTTGCGCATCTTGGTGCAGTCAATGGTAGAGGTGAACCTGCGCACCAACGTAGTGAGGTCCGCTTCACATACTATGATCCACCACTACACCGGGGTGCACGGAGGGGATCACCAACGGTGGGTGCCGTCTCCCTGCATCACAGGACGGATGATGTTGGGCTGGCCGGATGCTCTGGAGGGTGAGGCCCCTGTGCTACGCCGAACTTGTGTGGACTGAGCGCTGCAACTACATGCCTAAGGGAGCCCTGCTGCATCAACTGCATCGGGTGGACCACCAACGGACTACGCGGTGACTGCTGTACCCAGCCCAGTGAAAGCACACCTGGCTCAGGCTCCTGCTGGCTGAGTCACAGATTTGGGGGAAGTGCAGTGGATTGCGCCACTGGGTCAATGTCCAGGTAAGGAGAAGGTGGGACGCATAGCGCAGGAGGGCCGGGGGGGAGTCGCTCATGCTTATCACACATAGATGACGCACCCCCAGTGGCGGCTCTATCGCTATGTTGGAAGAGCGTTGCCCCACCACCTCAAGCAGTGCAGAAGAGGAACAATCATCACATGATGATAACTCAATCAATCAATCACTCAGGGGAATTGTAAGCGCGCCACTCACCCGTGAGGGTCGCAAGGCACTGAGGGGTGGGATGCCGCAGATCTGTTAGCCGAAGAGCCAGGTCTTGAGGGTCTTCCTGAAGGTGTTCAGGGAGGGGGCACCTCTGATGTCTGCCCGTAGCCCACACCAGGTATTGGATGCAATGTGGGAGAAGGATCTTCTGCCTGCTCTGGCTCTGTGGATGCGCTGGGTTTCGGACAGTGCGAGGTTCGAAGATCGGATGTCTCATTTGTGTATGTGGCAGTTGATCCTGTCGTTGAAGTATTTGGTTACGTTGTTGTGTAGGCATTTGTAGGCGTGAGTGATGATTTTGAAGGTGACTCTTTTCACCACGGGGAGATCGTGGAGTCTACGTAGGTGTTGGCTGATGTGTTAGTGCCGGGGGATGCCGAGGACGAGTCTGGTGGCGGTGTACTGTAATGTCGGTAGTTTGCAGAGTAGGGACTTGTAAATGGCGGCGTAGAGTGCGTTTCCATAGTCCACTCTGCTGGAGTGAGTGCATGGGTGACTGTCTTCCTTGACTCTGGGGGTATCCATTTGAAGGTCTTGCAGAGGATGCGGAGGGTGTTGAAGCAGCTGTAGGTGACGGCGTAGACCTGTCTGTTCATGGTGAGGGATGGGTCAAGTACGATGCCGAGGTTTCTGGCGTGGTCTGAGGGGGTAGGTGGGCTTCCGAGGGCGAAGGCCAACAGGTGTTGTCCCATGTTGAAGGTGTGGTTCCAAGGACAAGGACTACTGTCTTCTCAGCATTGAGCTTCAGGCAGCTGTTGGTCATCCAGACTGCGACGTCCTGCATTCCTTTCTGGAAGTTGAGTCTGGCGGTGGTGGGGTCTTTGGTGAGGGAGAGGATGAGCTGGATGTCATCAGCGTAGGATACGATGTTGAGGCCGTATTGTTGGACGGTGGCGTTGAGGGTCCCATGTAGATGTTGAAGACGGTCGGGCTCACAGATGAACCCTCTGGGACTCCACAGGTGATTTGCGTGTGATCGGAGAGGAAGGCTGGCAGTCTGATCCTTTGGCTTCTTCCGGGGAGGAATGATCGGATCCAGTCGAGGCCTGTTCCTTGTATGCCGGCGTCGTGTAGTCTGGCGACCAGTGTGTGGTGGGAGACGGTGTTGAATGCCGCTGAAAGGATGAGTATGATGTGGGCTGCGGAGTGGCCTTGGTCCAGGAGTGTGCGGATGTCGACTGTGGCGGCGAGTAGGACGGCCTCGTTGCTGTGGTTGGTTCGCAATCCGGATTGGGACGGCTCGAGGATGGCGTTGTCATCAATGAATCGTGTCAGTTCCCTGTTAACTGTTTACTCTGCAACTTTGGCCGCGAAGGGGAGGAGCGAGATGGGCTGGTAGTTCTTGAGGTCGTTGGGGTCAGCTGTGGTCTTTTTGAGAAGGGGCCAAACTTCTGCACGCTTACAGTCGTCTGGGTAGGTGCCTGTTTTGAAGGTGGTGTTGATTGTGCATTGCAGTTTGTGTGTGATGGCGGCCACGGCTCTGTGGTAGATGTGGGAGGGCATGGGTTGGTGGGGGCCCACGAGTGGATGCCTCTCATGGTTGAGGCTGTATCTTCGGCTGTGACTGGCGTCCAGGTGGAGATGGTGGGCTGGCTGGTGTGTCCGGGGCCCGGGGTGTCTGTAGACGAGGGTTCCTCAGCGTGTGGAGTTGTGGCAGGTCTGGATCTGGAAGTGCAGGTGTTCGGCGGAGGGGAAGCTTTCGCTGGAGGTGGTGAGGCAGAGGCTGCTCTTGTGGGCAATGGCGAGGCACCCTACCGGGTGGTTGGTGCGGTCCTACCTCTAGATCTTGTATCCGTCCAGGATGGCGGTGTTGATGTCGGGGGCGGAGGAGGCGTTGGTCCAGGTCTCCGTGAAGAAGGCGATGTCGGGCGAGAGAGAGTCAAGTAGGTTCCAGATTTCCATGGCGTGTTTGTGCATGGAGTGCCCGTTGAGGAGGATGCATCCTAGGGTGTCACCGGTGCAGGCGTCGGCTGTGTTGGAGACCGGGTTGGTGGTTAAGCTCTGGCAGCAGTGGAGGCAGGAGAACTGGCCGTGGGTCGTGTTTGCCGAGGCCTGTTGTCAGTCTCTGACTTTCCCGGGGTTGAGTGCATGGAGGGTGGCTGTGCTGTAGCAGTGGTTGGCCCGTGATCCAGGCTTCCTGGCACTGGTCGCGGTTGGGTTGCAGACGTGCGCAGACAGGCTTGTCTTAGGCGCGCCATCTGCACGCCAGCGGCGCGTCTCCGCAGCGCAATTGCGCAATGTCCGCCATCAAGTAGGGGAGGGTGGAGGACCGATCAGCTGGGAGGCGGGAATGTGCGAGGACAGGGGTGTTGGGCCGCAGGGGCAGCAGCGGCGGGAAGCGGGTAGTGCGGGCTCAGAGAAGCCAATGAAACAGTTAAAAAAGGGAGAAACAAGGGATAAATGACTCATGTAATCATGCTATGTATCCTCAGGGGGTGGGCGGGTGGGTAGGACTGCTCCAAACACGGAGCAGGGAATGTGCAGATTGGCATGCACACTCAAGTGCGCAATGACTGTTTGGTTGGCCCACTCAGGCCGCCCATTGCAGACATGCGCACTTCTCTGTTCGCAATGCAGGCTGCATTACAGCCTGCATGGAGAACATGCCCACCCCTCCGGCCCCTGCCTGCATGACTTGTCCCGTTGCCAATTAACAATCCCACCGCTGCATCGCAGCGTTGTGATTGACTCAGGGGAGGGAGCCTGGCTGCCTACTTCCTTTTCCTGGAAGCAGACGCAGGAGAGCAGGAGCTATGAAGACACAGGACACGGCTTAGAGGTAAGACTTCCCTCAATACATTTTTAGCAACACTCGCTCACACACACATTCCCACGTCCAGGCACCATCTAGTGTTCTTTATGGGGTTTACCACCTCACAACTGTCCAGACACCCCCCGCACTTCTCAATGGTGGCCGCTGTGCGCCCATGCACAGCAGGCGTACCACTCGTGTGCCAAAGGCACATACGTAGTTGCGATGCATGCCATAACATCGCATTCCATTCCGATACATACTAATACTAGGCACATTGCAACAGTTGAGTAGGTGTTGCATAGCGGAGACATGAAGATCACTGTTCCCACTACAGTGTGTGCGACCCAAAAATAACCTTTGCACAACTAACCCAACCGTGAAACCTGGAATTCCTTTCTGAACCCTCAAAAGACACCCAAAAGATCACATTTGAGACAAATGCACCCCTCAAATTTCTCTTCATTTTGGCACTAAACACACCCAAGTTTTTGAAATCTGACCCCAAGAAACACCCAAAAATTCCAAAATTTACCCCAAAAAATACCCCATTTTTCATATTTTACCCCAAAAAAGACCCCATTTTTCATATTTTACCCCAAGACATAGTCCAATTTTCATTTTTTACATCCAAAACCCATGCACACCTGAAAAAGTTTGGATTACCCCATTACTGACCTCACAATGCGTTGTAATCAAATGCGATGTTAGGGACCCGCGTTGTCGGAGTTGCGTTGTTAACGATGTTCTGCCTGCATTGTTAAAGTCGTCTCCCGTGGCGAAGGCAACACATAAGCTAAGCCGTTTGTGTCCATCTGCCACTGGACCGTGCTCAGCACCAAGGTGCATTCCTCTTGGACACTCCACCGGTACGACGCCAGCACCCTCCTCGCCATCAACCCTGGACGCCACCTTGCCTGCCAGGACAAACCTTTGCTCTGTAACGGATATCGCCTTCGCCATCACTGACGGATGCAGTATCACCCGCAAGGAGCACCCCGACCATCAAGGAGGAGGCATTGCCGTCACCTACAGAGGCATACTCCGACTGACCACGCACTCTAATGTGCCAAGGGTGACCATGGACCACGTCAACTCCCAGATCCGGACCAAGCCCAAGAACATCCTCTGTGGCACCCTCATGTGCAGGCCCCCCGGGCCATGGCCCCCCATTCTACAATCCCATTGTGGACATCATTGCACCCCAGGGTCTCCCATCCCCCAACGACATTCAACTCGGTGAATTCAAGTTCCACCTGGGCAACCCCAGTGAACAGAGCACCACCCCCTCCTGTCACCGACATCAGACGCAAGCAGCAAGTCTGCTCACCAGGCCACATAGCAGGACATACGGTCAAGCACGTCACCTCTGCCAGCGGGTACTTCAACTACAGCCACAACACTGGACTCTCCTGGCACTACCATCATTGGATGAATGACGTCTTCACCTTGCCCACCGGATGCCAGCGCCGTCATCGCACCCTGTCGCAGCTGGATCAAGGCCACCGCAGTACGTCTGGTCAACTGCCTCCGCAACAACACTCCACCAATGCTTCCAAACGATGACACCACAGCGCGCAACCACCACCGATGGATCTCCGACATCGCTGACATTCGGGCACCCCTCATGAACGGCACTGCGTCAGTACTTTCCGCCTGCCTGATGACAGGCGTGAGGGGGAGGCAGTGCCATAGGGTTAGGCTAGCCCCATGCAATGCTGATGTTGCATCATGGTTGTGACACAACTGCAGCAATGCGTGACTTTAGCGCAGACAGATACATCAGGATTCCTGGCGTATCTGTCATTACTTGCGTCATGGAGCGCTGTCCAGTGAGTGCAGCGCATCCATGCTGTTGCAAGGAGAGCGTAATGAGAAGTGTTGCAACGCTGTCTTGGCGCAGCGCAGCTACACTTTACATGACTGGGGCCCAGGAATGCGCACTATCTTATTGATGGTGCGCATTCCTGCACTGTATTTTTGTCGCAGGGCAGCGCTGCAACATTGCTTGCAGCGCTGTCCAGCAGCAGAAACATGCATAGATGTGGGCCCAAGACTTATCCCCATTTTTAAGACCAGCTATTTTCTGGTCTTAATTTCCTGCAGCTAATGGGCCTTAGCGCGACTTTTTTTATCGCTTCGCGGGTCCGGGCAATCCTTGCTAATAGGGCGAAGTGTGGTTAGCGGGAGATTTAGTGATATTTAGAGGAGGAACACCTACCTTGCATGTCATTAGCAATAAATATCGCTGGCATGCAAGGCGATAGAAAAACCGGCTGCTATCGCCGGAAAGCTGTCGCTAACGCCTGTTAGCGGCAGCTTGATAATAGGGTGATAGGAATCAACCACGTTAGCAGCAGGAAAGTGCCACTAACGCGGCGACAAAAGGCTTGATAATATGCCCCTAAGACTGTTTTGGCAAAGGCCACCAATGACATCCACTTAATTATGGTTGATGGAGGAGTGGCGGACTTCAGGTCCCTGAACCAGCTCCCCACTTGCTGCCAGTCCTGCCAGTCTCCTGACTCTGCCGCTCGTGTCTCGCTGCCGCCTCCTGCTGCCTCAGCCTGTAATTGTTCTCTTTAGCCGTGTTTAGCCTGTAATTGCCAATTGTTAGTATTTTGGTTTAGCCTTGTAAAGTGGCAATTGTTAGTATTTGTTTAGCCCTGTTATCGCTATTTTTCACTTGCTTTGTTTGTCCTCACTGCACTCTGTTTGTTGTTCTCTCTCTCTCTGCATCTGTTCTGGTGCTATTGAGCCAGCCCACCCCACCTCTAGTTTATTCCCGCCCAGTCCCCCACTCCCGCTTCCTGCCACACAGAGCCCCTCCCAGGACCTACTTAATGAAGGCTGCAGCGTGACCCCATTGAGCAGGTCTCTGAACCAGCCCCCACTCCTTGCTGCCAGTCTTACAGGTCTCCCGACTCTGCCGCTCGTGTCCCACTGCCGCCCCCTGCCGCCGCACCCTGTAATTGGTAATTCTGTTTAGCCGTATTTAGCCTGTAATTGGCAATTGTCAGTATTTTTGTTTAGCCTTGTAAAGTGCCAGCTCTAGGTATATGTTAAGCCCCCTGTTATTGTCAATTTTTCACTTGCTTTGTTTGGCCTCACTGTACTCTGTTGTTCTCTCTCTCTCCACATCTGTTCTGGTTCTATTGTGACAGCCGACATCGCCACTCGTTTTTCCCGCCCGCTTTGCTGCTCCCGCTTCCCGCCACCCAGCGCCCCTCCCAGGACCTACTTAATGGAGGCCACAGTGTGGCTGTGCTGCCTGTGTGTCACCGGCGCACCAAAGGCAAGCTCATCTGCGCCTGTCTGCGCCAGGACTGTGCCCAGCTCCAGGAGCCCTAGCAGAGCACAAAGGTCTGGTGGGCTGGTACCATTTGAAAAGATGCCTCAAAAAATCTGGGCCAGTAATATGCAGGGCTTTATGGGTGATGCAGAGGGCTTTGAATGTAATACTGCTTCTTAATGGAAGCCAATGTAATTTGTAGATTTCTTTGGAAACAGACTGGAATTTAGATATTCCTAATAGTAGTCTAGCTGCTGCGTTTTGAACCATCTGCAGTCTATTAAGGTGTGGAGCCTGAATGCTCACATAGAGTCCATTGCAATAGTCCAGATTACATAACACTAGTGCCGTGATGACAGTCCTTTTAGTGTTAGCTGGTAGAACAGGAAGGATTTTCTTGGTCATCCATATTGTAAAGAAAGAGGAGGAAACCATAGCATTAATTTTATTTCCAAAAGTCAACTTATTATCAATTAAGACACTTAGGTTCCTGGCCCTAGTTACTGGAGTGGGCAGAGAGCCTAGTTCTTCTGGCCTCCAAGGAGAGGCCCAAACTGCACCACCTCAGTTTTTTTCTGAATTGAGCTTCAGACAGTGTTTGCTCATCCATGAGTGGATGCCTGCATACAGTCATGAAAGCAGTGGAGACAGTTGGTTCTTTTTCAAAAGCCGACACAACAATTTGTGTGTCGTCTGCGTCAGGGAGAAACAACATTTTTAATCAAGGTAGCCAGCTCAGGGTTTGTCCTTAATTCCTAGGTCTCCTAGCCGCTTAATCAGCAACTCATGGTCCACAGTATCAAACGCTGCCGATATGTCGAGGAGAATAAGGGCTGCAGCACCACCTCTATCCAACACAGACCTTATCTCCTCTGTGGCTTTGATCAGTGCCATCTCTGTGCTATGCCCTGGTCAGACCCCAAATTGTGTGGGGTCCAACATACAGTTCTTGTGAATGAACTGGGCCAGCTGTAAGTTCATAACTTTCTCCACAATTTTAGCTTGGAGCGGGAGACAAGAAATCGGGTGCTAGTTGTTGGGGTCAGCTGCATTCAAACTAGGTTTCTTTAAAAGTGGTTGGATGGAAGCTTTTTTTCCACTGTGTGGGAAAAATCCCTGTAATAAACATCATGTTAAACATAGACAAGAGATTTGTTCCTATCAGATTGGATATGGATTTTAAGAAAGATGGAGGGCAAGTAGCCCTCATCCTCCTCGACCTATCAGCGGCGTTCGACACAGTCTCCCACCGCACCCTAATACGCAGACTCTACGACGCAGGAATCCAGGACAAGGCCCTCGACTGGATCCGCTCCTTCCTCTCCGGCAGGACGCAGCAGGTCAGACTCCCCCCTTTCCTCTCGGACCCCACACCTACCACCTGCGGAGTCCCCCAGGGCTCCTCCCTCAGCCCGACGCTCTTCAACGTCTACATGGCTCCACTCGCCCCCATCGTCAGAACCTACGGACTCAATATCGTGTCATACGCAGACGACACCCAGCTCATCCTCTCCCTATCCAATGAGCCCAACACCGCCAGACGCAACTTTCGAGAAGGCATGGAAGCCGTCGCCAAATGGATGAAAAACAGCTGCCTACAACTAAACACCAACAAAACAGAAGTACTCATCATGGGCCCAAACCCCGATGCCTGGAGCGACACCTGGTGGCCCCCGCCTTCGGAAACCCGCCAACCCCCACGGACCACGCACGCAACCTGGGAATCATCCTGGACTCCGAGCTCAAAATGGACCGCCAGATCAACTCTGTCTCGTCTTCCTGCTTCCACACCCTCCGCCTCCTTCGTAAGACCTTCAAATGGATCCCCCTCGAACACCGAAAGACCGTCACTCACGCCCTGGTCACCAGCAGACTCGACTACGGCAACGCACTCTACGCCGGAATAAACAAAAACCTCACCCGCAAGCTACAGAACATCCAGAACGCCGCCGCAAGACTGGTCCTCAACCTGCCAAAACACTGCCACATCTCCCAGCACCTGCGCACACTCCACTGGCTCCCTGTCGAGGCGAGGATCACCTTCAAGATGCTCACCCACGCACACAAGGCCCTCCACGGCACCGGACCAGCATACCTGAACAGCCGACTCAAATTCCACGCACCCCAAAGGACCCTACGATCAGCCCAGCTCTCCTACGCCGTGGTTCCCCACACCAGAAAGACCAGATCGGGAGGCCGCTCCTTCTCCTTCCTCGCGGCCAAAGCATGGAACGCCCTTCCGCTCCACCTCAGACAGACAACATCGCTCCCCATCTTCGCAAGAAACCTCAAAACCTGGCTCTTCGACAGACCCCTCCTTGATGGATGGAACCTGCAACCCCCCCCACCCCTAGCGCCTTGAGACCCTTACGGGTGAGTAGTCGCGCTTTAACAAACCCCTGATTGAGTGATTGATTGATCTTGGGGGAATCCCAATTTAGCTGTTAGAATCATATTTTCAACCTGATCAGAGCTAACTGGAAGAAATACCAATAAGGAATTTTTGGTATGGATAACCTAAGAAATATTCTCAGTGGTGTCAGAGTTGTTTGAGGTCTCAAAATTGCAAGCTCGTCTGCACCAGCACTGTGCCCATCTGCAGGAACCCTGGTCCAACCACCACATGTAGCTACACCACCACTGACCTCTGGGCCCTGGACTGCAGAATCCACAACAACAACTGCTGTCACACTTCCCCTTGATCAACAGTAGAACCTTTCAACTGTCATCACTGTCTTTTCTCCTGCAACATCGGAGCACCTGCTCGCACAACAACCACCATGCCAACTGCCCCAGAACAGCTCCTTTGTTTTCTGCTCTATCTCTCTGCACACATGCAACCAAGATCTGGGACACCATCAACTCCCTCACCTCAATGTCATCTTCCTCACCGAGACCTGGCTCACCCCCACTTCCGCTGTTAACATCGCCCCAGCAACTCCTGTCAGGTACAAGATAGCACACTGGGACCGTACCAACAAACACGAAGGCGGCATCACCAATATTCACAAAGAAACCAACCACAGCATCACAACCGCGGACGACACCACATCGATCATGGAACACCTCAACTTCTAAATCCAAACGGATGGCAATACTACCATCAGAGGCACCCTCTCCTACAGACTTCCAGGATCACAACCCAATTTCTGCAACACCATTTCCGCTGGCCGTTGACTCCAAACACTACATTTTCTTCAAAGACCTCAATTTTTACATCATTGACCTCAATCGCACCAACCTCCTTGAAAGAATGAACAACATTGGCCTCACCCAACTGGTTTCACCAACCCCACACACAACACACGATTGACCCATCTTCACGGCCAGCAACAGAATCAAGTACAGTAATGCCACAAGCTCACCTGTAAAAACCACGCCATCATCCACTTCACCGTCACAGGCCTCTCCTGCACCGCCACCAAACCGCCCAGCACCTTCAACCACAGCAGGAACAAAGTGCCAGAGAGCCAGTGGACCGACGCTCTCAACACCTCCCACCCTGACACCACAAACAGCCTAGAACAGGCCGTCAAGAACTTCTCTGCCTGGATCACCACCTGTGCTGACAAAGTCGTCCCCATCAAACCCTGCAAACTCAAGAGATCCACCAAACAGACAAGCTGTTACACCACAGAACTGAGAACCTCAAAACGCAACTGCAAGTGACTCGAAAGGAAATGGTGCACAACCGAGGATCCAACAGACTGAGTCACTTTCAAGACAATGCTCAGCTAATACCACCAACTCCTGAAAGAGGTGAAAAGAAGCACCTAGGTTGCCCGCATTGAAGCCAGTTTCAACCACAGCAAAAAACTCTTCAACATCGTCAGAAAGTTCTCCAACCCCTCAGCCACCGAAAACATCATCACCCCTTCCCAGGAACACTGCGACACCCTAGCGGACTTGTTCCACGACAAGATCTTCTCCATCTACAAAAACCTCAGAACCCAACCCACCCCATCTGACCTCTACAGCCTCTTTACTCCTACTGATGCAAACCCCAACCACCTACTCACCTCCTGGGACCAACTCACCATGAAGAACACCACAGCCATCATGAACTTCGTCCACTCAGGAGCAGCCATGGACCCCTGTCCCCACCACATTTTTAACCTCAGTAGCAAGATGATCAGCAGCGAGCTCACTGCCATTTTCAACACATCCATCACCACAGTCACCTTTCCTGAAAAATGGACTCACGCTCAAGTCAAACCCCTTCTTAAGAAACCATCTGCCGACCCCAGTGAACTCAAGAACTACTACCCCATCTGCCTGCTCCCTTTTCCTTCCAAAGTACTGGAAAAAAAACATCAACCGCCAACTCATGGAACACCTGGAGAATAACAACCTCCTGGACCTCTCCCACTCCTGATTCCGCACCAACAGCAGTACTGAAACCACCCTGATCACTGCCACAGGTGACATCAGAACTCTCCTTGACTGGGGAGAATCGGTGGCTCTGATCCTCCTCCACCTCTCAGCAGCGTTCGACACCATATCTCACCTCACCCTTATCAAGAGGCTTTATCACATGGAATCCAAGGAGACGCCCTCAAATGGATCTACTCCTTCCTCATCAGAAGAACCCAATGAATGTGCCTACCTCCGTTCACCTCGGAACCCAAGAACATCATTTGTGGCATCCCCAAGGCTCGGCTTTCAGCCCCACAGTGTTCAACACCTACATGACCCAGTTGGCCAACATCATCAGATTCCATGGATTAAACATCATATCCTTCTCAGATGACACCCCACTCATCCTCTCACTATCAGAAAACCCCTCCACCACCACAAGGTCCGACGTCTGCAGGTGTATGACGAATGTCACTGGCTGGATGAACAGCAACTGCCTAAAACTCAACACAGACAAAATGCAAGTGCTGATCTTCGGGAACATCACCTCGCCATGGAATGACTCTTGGTGGCCATCACCCACTCCTACAAACCACAACCACAATCTCAGCATTACCTTGGACAGAAAACTCTCCTTAAAAAGCCACATCAATGCAGTCTCATCTACCTGCCTCCTCATGCTTTACATGCTCTGGAAAATTTACAAATGCTCCCCGTAAACACCAGATGAACTGTCACTCAAGCCCTAGTCACCAACCAGCTGGACTACGGCAACGTACTCTACTTAAGAATCACCACCCACCCCCTGAAAAAACTGCAGACCATTCAGAACTTGCCAGCCAGACTCATCCTCGACCTTCCCAAATGTGCCCATATCACCCCCCACTTTAAGTAGCTCCACTGGCTCCCCATTCAGAAGAGATACCAATTTAAGATGCTGATCTATCATTAAAAAGCCCATCACAATCAATGACCAGCATACATCAACCCACACATGAACATCCACCAGCCCTCCAGACACCAGCGCTTTGCTTCCCTCTCCCTCGCACACACCCCCCACATCTGCCAAAACAACAGTGGAGGACGCTCCTACTCCTACCGCACTGCTAAGTCCTGGAACAACCTTGCCCTTCACCTCCCGACCTCATCCTCACTCCTGGAATTCAGGAAGGAACTCAAGACTCAGCTGTTCAACTAATTCCACCTGAAGCAGCAAGGTCCTCTGCGACTGGATACCCTCGTGGGAGATTAGCCACGCTTTATAAATCTTGACTTATTGATCGATTGATACTACTTGGTCTGTCAGCCAACTTCCAAACCAATTCCAACGCCATCCTGTTAATGATACAGTCTATAACTGGTACGCCTGCTTTCTGAGAGACCGCAGCCAAACAGTTTCTTTGGCTAACTTTCAGTCCCCCACTAAGTCCAACCTCACAGACATGCTACAGGGATCTGCTTACAGTCTCATGCTATTTAATCTTTGTAGGCAATTGGATTTCTGGTTGAGGGGGTGAAACCCTATTCAAGCAGCAACCACAAATGTTGTCAGGGTGAAACACAAGCAGACCCCAGATTAATTGTGAATAACCATCTGGTATCTTGGCACAAAAGCAGCCAGGCTTAACTTTGGGGCAATGTGTAAAACATTTATGCAGCACTTCAAACAGTAATAAAGTGAAATTACCAAACAAGAAAAATCCCACACCAATTTAATACAATTAATTACAATTTGAGAAGGTATTTGAGACCAAAATAACAAAAATCAAATCAGTAGAACCAGAGATATGCAATTTCAAACTTTTAAGTAAAAATAGTGCCTCAAAGCACAAAGTGGCAACTGTGTTCATCTGGTGGCACTGGACTGGGAGAAAGCCAGAAGTTCCGGATGACTGAGATGGAGTGTGGCCCGATACAGGGACGAAATTATGCCAGCTGAACAAAGTACCTTAAATCATGGTTGCAGAGAGTGGCGAGATCCCTCTTTGAAAATGTGTCATGCAGAGGCGATTCTGAGGAGCTGTGGGGCTGCGATGCGGTGTCCTGTGTTGTCATTGAGGATGCCGTAGATGAGGGGCTTGTGATGCAAAGGCCTGGTTCGAGGATGTGTCACACAGCGGCGGCTCCGAAGAGGCTACAGTGCTGTGGGGCTGTGGTACAAAGTCCTGCGTCATCGTTGAGGATGTCATCAATGAGGGGCATGCAATGCGAGGGCCTGCATCGAGGATATGTCATGCAGCGGCAGTTCTCAGGAGACTGCAGGCTGCGATGCAGCGTCTGGCGTCGGGAATGCGTATCACTGCAGCATTTCTGATGCAGCTGCAAGGAGATGCATTGCACTGCGTTGGTTCTGTTTACAGTACCACAGCTGGGCTGGCAGAGCTCCTCCAGGCCATCTTGCAAGAATCCAGGACTGGAGTCTTGGTGGTCAAGACTCACACCAGGCAGAGTACAGGTGTTGGGTTCAAGGTGGTTGGAGCCTTTTGTGTCCCTGAGGCTCTGATCAGGAGGCCAGTCAACTAGCCCCTGGAGTCACTTTAGTGGTCCTGATTCAAGATGCAGGCCCAGTCCTTTCATTCAGGCAGCAGGATAGCATAGTAGCAGTCCTTCTTGCAGAGCAGCACAGCAGTCCTTCTGAGTCTTCCACAGGCCCAGATGTTATATTACGTTAACACAATTTGTAGAGCGCTCGCATACCCTGAAGTGTCTTGGCGCTGAAACTTAACTTCAGCACGACTGGAAGGGAAATTCTTAGTTATTAAACAGCCATGTTTTGAGCTCCTTCCTTAAGGAGATCAGAGAGGGCAGAGCTCTAATGTAGGGGGAAGATCATTCCATGACTTAGTCATTCCTGTGACAAAACCTCTGCCGCCCCAGTTCGTTTTACGGAACCTGAGTGTCACAATTTGCTTAGCCCCCGTAAAGTGCAGGAGTCTGGTGAACTGGTACCTCAATAAATCTGGGCCAGTTTTATGCAGGGCTTTGGATTTAATACTGATTCTTACTGGAAGCCAATGTAATTTGTAGATTTCTTTGGAAACAGACTGGAATTCGTAATAGTAGTCTAGCTGCTGCGTTTTGAACCATCTGCAGGCTATTAAGGTGTTGAGCCTGAATGTTCACATAGAGTCCATTGCAATAGTCCAACTAACATAAAACCAGTGCCGTTGTGACAGTCCATTTATTGTTAGCTGGAAGAAAAGGAAGGATTCTCTTGATCATCTTGCAAAACAAGAGGAGGAAACCATAGCATTAATTTGATTTCTAAAGGTCAACTTATTATTAATCAAGACTCCTAGGCACATACATCTGTAGACATGTGATTAGTCTCGCAATAGCGCTAGCAGGTTGTTGGCTATCTAATATCGTGTCATTAGCATGTATGAACACTGTCCTCATATCCGCTCCTCCACACCTGGGAATATCTTATCCGCTGCAGGAGGGATACTACAACTAATGCAAATAAAAAGGGGGAGAGTGCGCAGCCCTAATGGATGCTTCTTGGGATAAGGAAAAGGGAGGAACAGGCCACTGTTTATTCTAACCTGTGCCAATGTGGCTGCGCAGAGAGTTGTGTTGTGTCTAAGAAAGAGTGGGCCAAAATGCATTATTTCTATGACCTGTTGCATTATCGGCCAACAAACAGTATTGAACGCCTTCTTAAACACCACTAACAATGGTGCACATGGGTCCAGACGTTTGTGAGCTCTCACCAGTGCTTTGAAGGAGCCTCAGCAGTGGCAAGTGCTCTGTGAAGGCTTGAGGCCACTGGATCATTGTGGACTAAGAAGCGTATTACCCGGGCTAATCTGTTGTCCAGAATCTGTGCCAGTGTTTTGGCTTTGATGTTGATTAAAGACAGTGGGCGATAATTCAAGCAAACATTTGGTGGGTTGTCGGGCTTTACAATTACAGAAATTGTACTGGGGAGGAAGTTGGGAGGAAAAGTGGTTGTGTGGTGGGCCTAATTAGACATCGCTTGCCAGTGTGGTGCCATTAGCGAGACATGTCTTTTGAAGGCTCTAAGGGAGCCTGGGAGTTTTCTGGAAGGTATCTCCAAAATGGTTTTTTGGACTTCTTTTAGGTTTATGGGGAGGTTTAACACTAATTAGTCCTCTGGCGACAAGGCATGTATGATGAGATCTTTTATTATAGGGTGTATAGTTTCTGGCGGGGGTGGAATCTGATTTTTGTATAACTCTTTATAGTAATTGACAAATGTTTCTTAAAAAAACAATGTTGTCTGCAATTACCCCCCCGCCCCCTTCATGATCAAACAAAGATGGAACAGTCCTAGCCTCGACCTCTTTATTGGCCAGACAACAGAGTAACTTCCCTGCCTAATCATCTGATCATAAAGATTATGTTGGGAGAGCATCCAGGCAACCAGCCACAGGCATTTTTTGCTTTGATGCTATTTCGAGAGTTCAAGCATTATGCTGCTATAAGAATTTACAAGACGTTTTTCTAAGTTAATAATTTGTTCCTCAGGTGCCATTATCTGCTTTTCTTTCTTTTTCTGTTACCTGGAGTAAAACATGGTGCATTTCCAAATAAGTGTTTTAAACAGATCCCAGAGAGTAGTTGGTGAGGACACTTTAACAAGCATTGATTACAATAAAATCAGCTATCTCTTTTCTAATGAAATCACTAATTCCTCATCTTTCAACTACCATGCACTTTGTCAACAAATGCCTCAGGCCCCCCGATCTACGCAGTGGTGCATCAATTCCACTGGACAGTGGTCTGCTGGTTCCCTTGGTTTCAATTTTTTCAGCTATTTCAGGCTGGGATGAAGAAGTAGTATATTTGCAAAAAAGAACGATCGGCTGCAGAGTTGTTTTCCCGTTATGGAGCCGATTACGATGCCGTAGGAGGTGATCCAGCGCAATATTAGCCAACAACATTCATACACCATATACTCACTTGGGCCCATACATTCACATTACACTAATACTTACGCTGGGTGTCAGATGTACTCTTTTATCAAAGTCCCTGCTACCAATTACCTTCTGATTGAAGAGTAATAACTTACCAATGGATCCTTTGCTAATTGGGAAGTTTAAAATGAGTGACATTCATTATAGTACTTAATCCTGAAATAACCACTGAGTCAGGAAGTTTTAAAATGTTTATCTAAAGTTTTAGCAGAGTAAAATACAGAAAACACGGTACTTGATTGAAATACCCAAGAAAAAGCATAGAAATGATTTGCTAATAAATGACGGTGTTTAAGGAAGAGGAGAAGATAGAGACAGCAGCGCAACTAAAGGTTGCAGTATAGTTACCTAAATGCGAGAACCAAGCCCCTTGGCCAAGGAGTTGGAAAAGATAGGACCCAGGAAGGATGAAGAGCAAAGACTTCTTCCAGGATCAGGACAGGACCGGTGACCTCTCTACAACGACGCCTGCGCCGTTCCCCTCTCTGATCCTCGACTTCTCTCGATACTCCCGTGCCTTCCTTCTAATGGACTCCGCCGCCCCCTCCTCAGGACCTCTTATGGACAGGGATTCAGTCAGCAACCGATCAGCATGGCAGTCTGGGGCTCTTCTGTGTGTTCTGAGAGTCAGCTCTAGCTAATTAGCTAATTCTATATCTGTTATACCCTTCTACGCCCATGTACCTCCCCTTAATGTTGCTAAATTATGGGACCACTACTTCTGATTGGACAGGGACAGGGGGTGGATTCTCGCACCATATCGATTTGGCCTAAATTGTAAAGCCTATTGTCTTTACGTTCCCGCCCCTTCAAATTAATACATTCGCTTTATTTCCCACCCGTCTCACGACAAATGTTATACATTTTACAGGGGAAAAGTATCATTTTGTCCTCCGGAAACATAAAGTACAGCATCTTCGGCCAATGGGTCATGGCCTTGGGAGATGTCCAAGTTGACTTCACTTGGCAGGCACACAGGACACATGCGCAGAACCATCTGTCTCTCGAGTTTCAAGTCACCAACCCAGGCCCAAGTTTACGAATTACTAAAAGTGCAAGAAGAAAATATTAAAATCACAAATAAAAAGTTTCACTGTATACCCACTTTCCCTACACTATTCCCAATTAATTATAATACTATCCTGCATTAGTAGCATTAAGAAAACGACAATTTAATAATGACATGAGAGCAAGCTGAAGCATCTGAAAACATTTAGCGGCCATTTTAGTGCACACTGCGCAGAAGCAAAAGTTTCCCACCAAGCAAAGAAAGACGTCACACCATGTGATCAGGTTGCGACATGCGCATTCAGGTTCCCGCGCTTTAGCGGACATTTTGGATTACAGACAAGCGTTATTCATTAGTAAAACACATAGGCAAGCTTCTGTCCCTCTTGTGTTTGTGAATGCAAAGGTTAGTTTTGACAATACAAGTTTAATAAATTAATACTATGAGAAGGATTGCATACAAGCAAGTTTCATTTTTGAAACCTTGCTCCATCAGAGGGTCGGAGCCGTTCCTACTGTATCGCAATCAGCAGTTTGGATTCCTTTCCGACCGACCCATTTGGATGGAGTCAGTCAGAAAAGAATCCAAACTGAATTTCCGAATGGCTTCCGATGGGCTCAGAGAGGCCATCTGTCATTTGGAAAGCCTCCTGTAATCCCAAAGGCGGCTCTTTCCACCCGAGGGATTACAATGGTGGATTCCGACAGCATTTCTGTGCCCGCCTTTCTGACACAGAAAGGCTGTTGAAAGTCAACTTTGGGGGCCCCCAGCAGGACCCCCATGGGTGCAAGGCCTTCGGATGGCAGCCGAGGGGTCACCTATGGTGCCCCCCTGTTGATCCCTCACCCCGTGGCAGGCACAAAGTGCCTGCCACGGGGTGCAGGGATTTACTGCACCTCTTTTCTTTACAGTGAGAGCATGCATTCCTTTCGAAATGCATGCTTCCATTGTAAAGAATAGGAATGTGTCCAAACAGTGTTGGGTCGCATCCTTATTGCTGGGTTGGGACCGCCGACAGGAGGTCGGTCAGTCCTAGTACCGAATCAATGTCAGACAGACTCAGGTCCGTCCGACATCGAAATCGGGCCATATATGGCACCTCTGCCATTTGTCAATGTAGCTGGCTGGCCACTTCATTAAAGCTACAGTTCTATTAAGGGGGGGGAGTACCTATATTGAGGAATGGGCCCATGACTTAAAGTCCTTCCCAGCGTGGAGTTTTATCAAAGGTTTGTAATAGATGAGAGGGAACCCCACATCAGTATGGAGGAAACATTCATTAATAATGGCCTAAAGGTGCCCCTCTAGTAAGCCAGTCACATTTACGAGCCGATCTGGGTCGACTACTCAGGCTGTTGATACTACAGATGAGAAGGACTTTCGGAGGCAAGTAGCTTTTTCCTGAAGGCTCAGGTGAAGCATAAGTGGTAGACTCTTGTGTAGCCATGACGAGCACAACAGGCGTGCCTCTTAGAGAAAAAGGAAGTCGGGAGAGTGCTCAAATTTTGTCTTTCTTATTGAGGCTGTTTACTTTCCATGACATGATATGATAGGTAATTTGTACGGCTAATGGGTTTTACTCACTTTTATTGTTCAAACAAGGAGTCTGCCCTTGTAATCTCTTCTGGTGTCTACCAGATGTGTTGATGTTGGTGGCGCACTGCCCAGCCTTAGTTCTGTCTAAGAGTCTGATGTTTCTCTATTGGAGATGTCACCTTTGCTTTCCACATAGTGATCTCTCTCTCTCTCTTCCTATGCAGTTGAGGTTTTTCAACTACACCATTGTCATAGTTTCTCAGCACCACCAGGGGCGAGGCTGATGCAGCCTTCAGCTTTATAAAGTCAGTCATTAATGGTGACCCTATGTTCTTCCGTCTATAATCAGACTTGTTCTGGAGTCTCGAAAAATTTGTTTTTTTAAATATCACTTTCATCTTAGCAGGGTACAGTGTCATGTATTAGAAACGCGTTGCACATAGATTTTGTCCAACCAGGTTGAAATATTTTCTTTGTCTCTGGACTAGCCTGGCATAGTCTGGAAAAATAAGGATCTTCTGTGACTTGACAAGCACTTCTCAGATCACTTTGACTATGTTGAGTATTAAGTCATAATCTCCAAATTTAATGAATCTCACAATCAGAGGAGAGCCGGGGACTTAAGAAGGTGCCTTGGGTTGAGAGCATGATTTGCTCTTTCAATTAGAAATCAGATGTAAAGTTTAGAACTTGGTAGAATATGTTTCAACCATGATTCAAGGAAAGCTTCTGGTTAGACCTCAACATCTTGGAAAAATTGACAAATCTCAGATTATTACGTTCCTCTGCATTATTGGCATAGAGGGACTGTTTCCTGTAAGTTGGCTTCAGGAGCTCTACGGTACACTAGAGTTCTCTCACTGTATCCTTGAGCATAGAGATGTGACAGTCTGCCTACTTCTTCCAATTTATTACATTCTGGAGGTTCTGACACAGGTGTGTCACATCCAACGCTGCCTCTCCAATTTTTGTTTCTGACTTCTGCCTTGCAGAATTAAGTCTATTAGTCACACGGCATCTGGTGGAGCTACAGTGATTATCCACAGTGCCGGCTACCAATTCCTCAGGTATTTCTTGAGGTGTGGCTATCACCTTATTATATTTGTCCAATTTGCCCTGTTTAGGATATGTACCTGCTCTGTCTTTAGTCATGTTTGACAAGCTTTTAATTGGTGATCACTTCCATCAACATTTAATTGTTTAATCTTGGAGTGCTTGTTAGTATTATAAACATAGGCTCTCATTACAATGTCGGGCAGATCGCAACTGACAGACCGTTGGTTGTGATCCAACCGACATCTGCTGCCATAGTCTGACCGCAGCATTAAGATGCACGGCATTCGGAGGCAGGGCAGAGGGACTGATCCGACGGTTCCGACGGGCTCAAGGAGCCTGTCCGACTGTCGGTCGGAATGTAATTCCCTAAAATAAGGGCGGTGCCTGCTCAGGCACCGCTGTAGCGATTACGATGTCCCTTTCAGACAGCCTTTCAATGGCAGTCAAACCACCATTAAAAGGCTGTCAGAAACAGACTTTGGGGGCCCCTAGCTGGGCACCGTCCCTCCACGCCCTCCACTATGAGGCCTGGGGGGCATCTATGGTGCCCCCCAAACATCCATACCTCACGTGCCAGGCACCCATGATGCCTAACACACAGTGCATGTATGTTTGAAACCATATATTTTACCAATAAGGCTAGGGCTATGACCCTTTTCAGACCGCAGCACAAGCCTCAATGGAAAAATGAATGTTTCCGACCACCTCATGTGTCCTAATTTGTCAGATGGAACCACCGACTACTAGTCAGTCAGTTTCCATTCCGACACAATGCCGGTTGGACGTGCGCCTGACTGGCATCGTAATAAGCCCCCTAGAGTTTTATAATGAAGGGGGTTGGGAGCACACCACTTCACCTCCCAGCACAGTTCACCCCTTAGCATTATGGTAAATGGAGTTCATGGTAAATGCTTACTTGAATATTTACTTGAGTATTTCACCCAAATTGGTGCAGGTAAGTGCGGTAAATCTCTAGACACGTGTTTCTGGATATCATCCGTAGAGATAAAAACAAATTGAATCTGTGGTTGCTTGAGAAGGCTGCCACAATCCTTTCAGGTCTCAGCACCTCTCACTGGCGCGCAGGTGCATCACCAAAAGCTCGTCAGCTCAATGACTCAAAGGAGTCTTTTCAAAATGAAGGGGGTTGGGAGCACACCGCTTCACCTCCCAGCACAGTACACCCCTTAGCATTATGGTAAATGCAGTTCATGGTAAATGCTTACTTGAATATTTACTGGAGTATTTCACCAAAGTTGGTGCAGGGTAGTGCTGTAAATCTGTAGACACGTGTTTCTGGATATCATCCATCATCAGTAGAGATAAAAACGAATTTAAACAGGGGTTGCTTGAGAAGGCTGCCACAATCCTTTCAGGTCTCAGGACCTCTCACTGGTGCGCAGGTGCATCACCAAAAGCTTGTCAGCTCAATGACTCAAGGGAGTCTTTTCGAAATGAAGGTGGTTGGGAGCACGCCTCTTCACCTCCCAGCACAGTTCACCCCTTAGCATTATGGTAAATGCAGGTCATGGTAAATGCTTACTTGAATATTTACTGGAATATTTCACCAAAGTTGGTTCAGGTTAGTGCTGTAAATCTCTAGACACGTGTTTCGGGATATCATCCGTCATCAGTAGAGATAAAAACGAATTTAGTCAGGACCCCCTAGAGTTTTATATTTGCATGTGCATGAATAACAATAGTATCTCAGAGACTTGCAACCACTTGATCCTCAAACTATACAAGCAGTATGTTGTTAATGAATCCCGACCTTCCACATCATGCTTGTGCAAGCTTAATTGTATAGGATACCCGAGTGTTTCTCTCGGGTATCACAGGTAGTCAGATAACAGGGATTAACCTATCTGTGAATTACCCTTGCATGTTTGAATCACATTGACTATATTTTTTTCATAGTTCATGGAAGTACCTCTTGGTGATTTTGATTCCTCCTGGTAGATTATTTCAGGGTATTGTGTGGGGCTTCAGACTACACCATCTGGTGAAAGACTCATCCCCTGCTGCCTATTAAGGGTTTTGTATTGCAAAGTGTTAGTCACAATGGGCACATGCAAGAACAGATTAGTTTGAAGTGTTCTGTTTGAGGTTTGGAAGTGTGGTTGACCAGGCCGGACTGGCCGTTGCGGGCACCGGGCGTTTCCCCGGTAGGCCGCCAGGGAGGGGGCCGGCTTTAGGCCCTGGGGGGCCATTTTTGTTACCGGCGGCTGGCCATATCGGCCCCCTGTAACAAAAACGGCCGAAATCGGCCGTATCAAACAGCTCGAACGCACCCCCCTTTTCACCCCCAGGGGGGCGGCCGAGCTGTTTGCCAGGGCCGGTTTCGTTTCCCAGTCCGGCCCTGGTGGTTGAAAGTCAGGCTAGACCACTGTACTTTAGATTAATGTTTAAGATCTGATGGCAACAGCAAAACAAACTGGAATAAACATGTGCTGCCTATCAATCCTGTGTCTGTGGTGCTTTTTCCCTATTAAATATTCATCAGAGGTCCCTTGTGGAGGGGCTAGCACCTGGATACCACTGCTGCGGAGTCCTGGCTGGAAGGAGGGGGATTGCAGCCGCTCTGTAAGCAGCCATGGTGCTCCAGAGTGGAGCCTGTCTACAGCTGTCCAGTAGTGAGACTGCCCCCAAGTCTCCAATGAGAGAAAGGAATAAACACCACTCTTGTGTGTGCTCACATAGCCATTGTGTTCCAGCAGTCACTTGGAGGTCAACTCCCTGGTTACAACCCTCTGGAGCATTGCTTGTTCTATACAGTTCAGATACAAACCCTCATAGCCTCTTCTCTTCCCCATGGAATACCATTGAAGGAAAGAGTACAAACAGACCTGAGGAATTTAGAGGGGCAGACCAAGAGACCGTTTGCATGAGGGAAGATGCCAAAGACCCAAAATATTACTGCAGGCCCAACTCCTTTCTGAGGTATGAGCGGATTAGTACATGGCTGGGCATAAAATAATTAGGAGAATTACTAATGTTTCAGATAATATAATAACTTTGAAGTTGATAACATGTATAGGTGTTGGGCATAGTTTAATAGTATGGATGTATGATGTAAATTTTCTTTGGGTCTTCTAATGGCCATCTTACTGTATGTAATGGCTGCTGACATTACTGTATTAAATACCATTATTCTGACAGAGGAGGTTTAAGTGAGAAAGAGCATTATTAGTTAGGATGGATGGCAGTCCACAACCAGTATTGTCCTTCTTGTTAGGTCCAGTGAAGTTTTTAATAATTCAAACTTGAGCTCAACCCATAGTAGTTATAGCACAGAGAAGACAGGCTTAACTTAAGAAAATGAATAAAGCATTTAGATGTATCAAAACAGTTAAAAAGTTAATACATAAAACAATAAAAATGCCACTTTAATCTATTAAAATAGGAATAGTTTAATGTACAGAGTGACACCAAAACTAAACAAATTCAGTAAGGGGATATGACTTTTTAAAGTTTTGAATGAAAAAAGAGCCCAAAAACATTAAGCGCCAATCCTGGTGATCTGGTTGCACTTGACCAGGACCTAGGCATGATTTCAGTCTGACTGCAGTGTAGCGTGTGTCAGATACAGAAACTGGGTTAGAACTGGTCATAGGTTTTATCTTCAGGCCTCGTTTCTGAAATGGAAGTCACAAATCCTTATCAGAGCAAGGCAGCAGCCTGCAGCTGAGAAGAGATCCATGAGGATGGATAGCCATTGGGTGAGATCCTGGTGTAGCCATTGACTTTTGGAGGGAAAGCTCAGAGTGGGAGAAATTCCAAATTTGCACCCAAGGAAGGTCTTTCGCTGGCCAGATATTTTGGCACCTTCGCCCGGTGAAGATTTCAACATTTGGAATTAGTAACTTTTTTGGAGCTTTGATTCCTACAGTGGAGCAATGCAGAAAGTGGTAGATGAACCGGGACCATGAGGCCAGATACCCTCTACGCTGTGTCCTGCTGAAATAGATTTCCTGCTGTGTAAAAGCTCTGAGTGGGAGCAATCTCAATTTTTGGCCCAAATACAACACACCTTTGATATTTTGACTTGGTCAGGTTTGTCCCTATCCACCAGCGGTCTTTGAAGCCCAAATGTTCCAAGTCGCACGTTTGTCAGGATGTTAGCAGGAGTACACCTTCACCACAGACAAGGGTCTCAGGACCTTAGGAACAACCCTTGAGGGTCAAGACCTATTCCATCAGAAGCCACTAGCAGGGTACAGGGCAGGGTGAGGTAGAACTGGTCAGCTGGGCTCTTCAGGAAAAGGGGCTTTTGCAGCTTTTTGTAGTCCTGTAACTCAACAGGAGTTCAGCTAATTGAAAACTGTGGTTCACTTCTTTGGCATGGGTACAAGTGGGGGCAGGTCCAACTCTTCAGGACCCCTCACAGGTCTCAACACCAGGTGCAGTCCTTCTTCTGACTTCCACAGGTCCAGCAGTGTTCTGAAGAAGGTGCCTGGGGTGCCACATTTATACCTGGCACTAGCCTGTGGGTGCACAGCCTCCTGGCCCCTCCCTGACCAATGAGGAATTGTGTCCCAGAGGTAACCTGTTAGAAAGTCATCATTTTGCCCTGATCATCCCCATTTTTTGCTGAATGATAGTGGTGGTAACTGACTCTGACTGTACCCTGGGCTCTGTTGGCAGGCCCAGGCCGGTGTTACGTTTAAAACACAACAAATGTATAGAGTACACTCTGTATTAGGGTACACTTACAATTGGCCTGACAGACCCTATATGTCCCTAGTAGGTAATAGGGAAAGGGGGATTAATCCACTTATAAGCCCCTAGTAGATATTAGGGCATGGAGGTTTAGAAGCCCAGCAGATTTTATGCACTTTGCATGCTGAGTGGCTGTCTGTCATTTGAAATGCAGCTTTGCCTTGCAAACTGTCTTTAAAAGTAAATTCTTACAATTGGCATGACCTACCCTTTAAGCCTGTAGTAGATAATAGGGCAGGGGTATTGAAACTACTTATAAGACCATAGTATATAAGAGGGCATGGAAGTTTAGAGTCCAGCAGTGTGGTTTGCACTTGCATGTGTGCACTGCTGAGTGCCTGAGGTCATTAAAAGCAGGCCTGCAGCACTGCTTTTAAACGTAAATTCACTGCAAACTCAACTTTGTTGTTATGGCCACTTTAGAAGTGATAATCTACATATGTTTATATATTAGGTACCCCCCAGGTCTCCCCTAGGTATCCCAGGGGTGGGGTGGCATTTAACTATATGCAGTGCCCTTATAAAAATTGTTTTATAAACCCTGGTGAGGGAAATCTGCCCATTTTATGTTTTTCCATTGTAGACACTTAGTCCATAGGCTAACATTGCATTATTTTATGCACACACAATTATTGCTATGAAGGGAATAAATATCATTCAGAGACTTAGAAGAATGGTATGGATAAATAGAACATATTGCCCTTGTTGAATTTATCATAACTTGTACAGAAAATAAGTTTTATGACTCTTGTCTGTAAGCCAAAATCCAGCCTTCCTACAGTCTTTCCTGATTGATCAGTGCTAACAGGATTAGCCAGGCTTCCTTGATTAGGTGATAAGTGGCTATCCAGGGGAGAGGCTATCTGCTGAAGAGAGCTCTATAGCTACACAGAAATGCCAGAGCAGGGGGGAGGGGTCATAAAGCATGAGGCTTCAAAGGAGGACAGGAAGGGAATCCCAGGCCTACCTACCCATGTCCCCTGTATCCAAGCCAGATAGCAGGCTTAAGGAAGAAATTTTCAGATGTTAGGGGGAGGAGAGCTATGGAAATGAGCCACACTGGGAGTTTAGTTAGCGCGCACTGCTCTGCTGAAATTTCAGCCATCATGGATTTTGAAAGAATAGTGCTTTATGGGACAAGAAGATGCCACACTTTGGAGGAAGTGGTCATGCGCCTGGGTGGCACCCTGCGTCCCATTGGTCAGGGGTGCCCCCCTCTCGATGTCCAGAAGCTGAGAATAAATATTGGCGAGGTGCATAGCTTCTCAGTTCTGCTGCCTGAAACTACAAGTAAAAAAAGGACTGACCTACTGGAATCTGAATTTGCATTCAAAGCCCTGCACTCAGAATGACTGCACCTGCAGTACAATTTGGTACTACAGCCCTGGAGACTGTGCCTTGCTTCAAGAGGGACTAAGGAATGGACTCCCTGCAGTTACAGGTTAACAGAGCCACCTGCATCATCTCCACCAAAGTACCCATCCTGGTGTGTGTCCAGTGGACTTTTAAGGTTTTGGTCAGGTGCATTGCAGGAATTGTGGTCCAGACCTTCCAGAGAGCATCCTGGAGATTCCATACCTATGGATTTTTGTTTTGGACACTTTGAATTCACAAGGAGACCTTCGGAAAGCACCACCTGAAGCTTGTAGAACTTTTTGGGAAAAGCTCCATAAGCTGACCGACCCGACCGGGAGAGTCAAGCTGGCCTTCTTTAACCACGACCCAGCCAGGATTACAGGTTCGTCCAGCTGAAAAGCTCCGGAGCTCCGGCTACCAGGATTTGACTGGGAGCTCCCTGACGGGAAACCCTCACCAAATCCGACCTGGTGAAGAGCAGCGAGGGGCATCGAAAAAAAAGCTCCAGAAAAGTTTCTAAGTGTGAAGGTAAAATTTTGACTGGGGCCTCCCGCTTAGCGTATCCGAACAGGGCTCCATCGTGGCATGCCTGACACTTTGACTTTGTCCCAGTCAAGTGTGACAAGATGTCACAGAGTGGCGCTATAGGTTTTTAAGCACTATAAAGTGGTTAATCTTTTAATAATTCATATCTCTGATTCCCTACATTGGATTTTTGTTGTTTTTGTGTCTATTTGGTCTTAAAAATATTTATTATTTTTATAAATTGTTGTGGGATTTATATTGTGTTTTGAGTATTACTTATTCGATTTATTGGTGTTTTTAAATACTTTACATACCTGTCTCCTAAATTAGGCCTGACTGCTCGGTTACAGCTACCAAGGGTTGAGAAAGGGTCTAATTTATTGAGACCTTTACGGGAACCTATACTGTGTTAGTGGACTTATTACTGGTGGTAGGTGTATACTTACCCCTACCAATAACCCACTTTCCAACATAACCCTACCCACTTTTTCAACTGTCCTGTTTGCCTTACTGTAAACAATGCCACACTGCCCACTCAACCTATATCCAACATGGCAGAGCGGGCCGTTAATGGCTGGTATAGCCCGCTACGGTGAGCTATAAGGCTATATTCTAGAATGTTCAGTTATCAATGGCTCCCAGTTGCAACTTCTTGATTTAGTTTAGCTTTTGTTAAGAGGTAATAATTGAGCAATAGGCAACAATTCCTGTGATATATATATTTTCATTGCACCTCATTCTGTGAAAAAACACACAAATTTGTAAAGAGTGTCACTGAAGTTTAAATAAGGGCCCACAAGCCTGTGTAGGTTTATGGTCTCTTAGCCAGGATTCCTAACATGTGAGGGGGACAACAAGGGTTTCTGAGTCCTTCCTAGAATCCACAGACCCAGAGACATAGGCCCATATGTACAAAAGCATTTTGCATATCACTATTTTGGGACATTAAGACATGCAAAATAACAAGTCGGAATGCATGAAAGGCATTTGCGGTGGTACAATATGCAATTCGTACATAGCAGGAATCACATTTTGGTAATCGCAAAATAGGAAATCGCAATTATCGATTTCCAAAATGAGATTCACAAAGCGCATGTACAATGGATTTACAAATTGCAACTAGTCACAAAATGGCCATTTAGAAAATGTAATTACCATTGAATTGGATTAGGTGGTAACCAGGTTCAAACTATAAAAAGTCAAGCAAAATGGATCAGGCTCTTTCACAATGTTGTTTTTTTATATTCTGGCAAGGAGGATGAGGATTTTGGAGACAGGAGAGGATGTTTAGGGAGCGGGGCACCCTGTTTGGGCAGACAGAAGAGGAGATTCTTGAGAGGTACAGACTCAGTAGTCAGGTGATGCTTGATTTAATTGCTCAACCTCAGCAACAGGCTCCAACACTCAGAAGCAACACAGTTGCACACATGTGCAGGTATTGTGTTGCCTACACCTCTTAGCCTCTTAGCCTCTGGCAGTTACCAAGGGGTCATAGCAGTGGCAGGGGGGTGTCACCAAGTGCTCTGTCCAGGCTCCTTCACAGGTTTCTCGACATCATGGTGAGCAAAGTCAGCCAATATATATAATTCCTCAATACACCCCAAGCATTGCAACAAACCAAACTGATTTTCTACAGGATAGCACAGTTCCCCAATGTCATTGGCTGTGTTGATGACACACATATTGCCACATGTGCCTACTCTGCAAATGAATACATATACAGGAACAGAAAAAGCTCACACTCACTGAATGTGCAGGTAGTGTGGGATGCCTCCTGTATCATAACAGACCATGTGGCCAGATTCCCAGGCAGCTCCCACGACTGCCACAGTGGAATACATCACCGATTGGCACAGGGTGAAGTTGCCGATGGTTTCCTACTTGGTAAGCGAATCGCAGACTCATTGCTTACAGTGGCCAGGACGGTGTGTGTAACTTGACCTAATGGTGTACCTTCTTATGTTAAGAAGTGAAAGTCAGTACAGTGGGGCACACATAACAACAAGGGCATAGGTAAGACCCCGCTTTACCAGCTTCAGTGGGGGTCAGAATAACTTGTTTTTATTGCCCATTATTGTCTTTTATCTGTGATATGAAGGTCACAAGATAAAAGCCAGAGCTAATAAATATTAAAGGAAAGAAGATGCATAGCAAAGCTGTGGGAGTCAGTGAAAGTGCTGCCAAATGGGAACAGAAAGAAAAAAGAAATGATGGCATTGACAAAAATTTGTAAGAGTCTAATGGAGTGATAGAACATGAAAGAGAAAGAAAAGATAAGCCTGTAAAGAAGTAAATATGGTCAGAAAGAAAGGAAACACAGTTGATAGTAGGCACAAATGAAGAATGGAAGGAAATGAAAGTGGAAAGGGGAAGAGAAAAAGAAAGGGAGAAGAATGGATGATAAATATATGGGTAAAGAAAGTAAGAGAAATAAAGAAGGGTGGCAGGAAGGAAAGGAAGTAACAACAAAATTATAAAAGAAAAATAGAAGGAGGGAAAGAAAGAAGGAAAGCAGAAAAACAAAATGAAATATTCAAGAAGAAATCTGAAACAGAGGAATGTGAGACAGAGCAAAAAAGAAGGCAATGAAAGAAAGCAAAGAAGAAGAGAAATAAGGAATTAAAGAAGGAAAGGCATAACAAAATGAAGGGGGAAGGGCGGGCAGGAAATGGTAAGTTAGGAAAAAAAAGATTGAATGAGGAAGGAGGCGAAAGAAGTAAAGAGGGGAGAAGCAAAGGAAATGAAATAAAAAAAGGGCAAAAAGATGGCTGCCTCCACAATACTGGCGGGGCACTACTGTACAGACCTGAACATGCTGCAAGATCATCGCCACATGTGCCAATACTTCACCATATTGCAATGAGGAAGGGTCTGCAGGACATCCCCATAGAGACTTAGTCTGACTGTGATGATGAATTATCACCACTACAGTTGCAGCAGTAGGGTACATGTGCAGCAGAGGGATGTACACGATGCACAGAGATAACCAACAAAGAGGTAAGAGATTTTCAAACATCTAAAAATGAGACATCACACATGATGAAAATGTTTGGTGCGTAACTGAGTGACCACCTTTTATTCAGATGACTACAACATTGTTGCAAGCAAGGATCAACTGAAACCTTGTGGATGTTACTTTGTTAAAAGTATAACAACAAAGTAAATAATGGCAAGCAAAACAAAAGTAACTTATTCCAATGAGTGGATAAAGAGTCACATCTGTGATTGCCAGCCGGTTGATTGACTGTAAGTAAGTAAGTAAGTAATATATTTATTGTACAGTTAGTTAAAACCTTTACAAAAATGACCATCTCTTATAAAACAGTAAAGCTTCAATTTAAAAGGCTGGTAGCCACAATTAAAAACACAGTAAAAATGGCAAAGAGATTGAGTCCCCCGGCCTTGGTGGGCCACAGTCCAGATTCTTCATTTTTTTGTAAATTGTTGATTGACTGGGTGAATGTATCAAACCTTGCCAGGTACTACCTGTGCCTCTGTCTCTGCACACAGTGTTCCCTCTCCATTGCTGCTAGCCACTGTTCCTGCCCTTTCTCCATATTCTGCAGTGACTTTGACATACGTTGTAGTTGCCTACTGACATAGTGTGCATGTTTGTTTTGTCTGCTGGCACTGTGTGGATATTATTGACCTCTCCAGGCCACCATACACAGTATGTGCATCCGACATGTCGTCTGACACAGTCTCTGGAGGGACTGCTGAGGTTTGGCCTCTGTGTTTTCACTATGTCCTGGTCTTGGATGTTATGGGGCCCCTGCTCTGCGACTGTCCCTCATCACTGTCCTCAAACTCTGGAAATGGTGAGGTGGTGGCTCTTCGGCCAGTTGGAGTTGGGGTGATAGGCTAAGGGGATGGTGGTGTCATGACCTCAATGACCAGCTCACTGGCAGTAGCCCTTCATCTGCCACCGGTCCTGACACGTCCGGGCTGTGCTCTGTGGAAATGCACGTACATTGTAAGTGTAAATAAATGGTTAATGTTTGGCCACAATATTGTTGTGACTTTGCTGCATGTTTTTGTGACATGTTTATGTTGTGCTGATAGGTTTGATGTGGTCATCAGCACACTGTATAGGAAGCAAATGATGTGTACTACAGCTCCCATGATGCATTGCCTGGGTGGGCCAAGCACCTCAATGGTGCTATTCATGATGTGATGTGTGATATATGGATTTGCTAACATTATGTTTTGTTAGGTAAGTAATGGGAAGATGACTTACCCTGGCTGTTGCCTGCTGGATTGGAGGCGTCAATATCAGCTACTCCCATGACACATTTTCTGGCTCCAGGGTCACTTCTATGAGTGTCTCAATGTAAGTTAGAGGGGCTGATTTGAGGGTCCTCCACCGGTTCCACATCCCTCTGCCTGCTGGTCACATTCTCCTTCGTACAAGACATCAAGTCATACCACCTTTTGCGGATCTAAGGAATGGTCCTCTGGGTGATTCCTAAACAGTTCACCTTCTCCAGGATGCTGGTCCAGATCTGGGTCTTTTGTCTCTCTGGCACAGAGAAGGAGGACTTTCCAAACAGTTCGGCCATATGGACCACATATTTTTCTGTGAGGAGCTCCTTCTCAGTAAATTTTAATTTCCTCTTTCTGGACCCTGAGTCCTTGCTCCCATCTTCTTTGGCTATGGTCTTCTCCTGGGATGGTCTCATTCAGTGGCAGTGGTGATGCGGGAGCACTCCTTACTTCCAGTCTTGGCCTCTGGGTTGTGGCCACACCCTTATTTGTAAACTTCCTGGTCTGACATCAACATTCTGCATCCAGAAAGCTCAGTTTCCTATTTTACGATTTCCTAGTTAGTGATTTCCTAATTGTGATTGCTAATCTGTAGAAAACGCTATTTGTGGAATCGCCGGTTACATACATATCGTTTTGTGATTCCCAAATAGTAATATCTACGAATTCACAATTTGGAAATCGCAAATACCAAATTTTCACCTTATGGTCTATACTGTGGGGATTTCAGAACTGTGCTGGGGCCAGCAAACCCTATAGCGGGATTCCACAAACCCTGCAACAAAGGTTTTGGGGGTTTTGATCATGTACTATATCTAAGTTCTATAAATGTATATCCTGCCCCCAGTGCAAGGCCTTCATCCATTTGCACCAGGGGTTGACCCAGCTGTGCACAGCTGATTCCCTCCACGATGGGGGTTGGACACAGGATCAAGATTGTGGCCACCTATCTGGCACAATTCAAGAAGTAAATTCATATCCACCATTCATATTGCTGCAAAGTGAGCCACCCATGATATGAAAGGAGTAGTTCATAGGCTTTACTCTGTACTTTATAGCCATGGACAGGTTCAGGTTCAAACCTGATGTGAAGATTGCTTCCTGGAGAATTCTACAGGTATGGAAGACCTGGAGATGTTTCAGCATTTAGGGAGAAAGACTGAGGAAATAAATAATAGGTTGTGACAAGTGTTGTTTTGGCTTGGTTCGAGTATTCAGAGCGCTTCGGACAAATTCTGTCCAGCTTTGAACACAGTGCAGTATTTTTGGTTGAAGTTTTATTAAATACTTTTCTCAAGACTATTACTATTCTTCACCATATGCATGCTCCCTTTAGTTCCCTTAATAATTTATTTGTCAGATTCCCTTGAACCTGCAATGCTGTATGCAATGTCCATGGCCTATGGTGGAAGTGGGATGTGTGATCAGAGGTTTGGAGAATGTGTGCATTGACTTTCTGGGTCAGTATCAGCTTTTTAGAGGATTGCCACCGTCCTTATCGACTACATGTCCAGGTGGGAGGAGGTGAGGTTTCAGAAGGAACCAAATACAAGGCATCTTTCTACTTTTCTTACATATGAGTTTTAGCAAAGGATTTCCTTGTGAGTTGTGGTCTGAAATTGGTGCTCAATTTGCATCTAAGGAGATGCTAGGGTAAAGCACAAGAGATATAGCATATATAAACCTCAAGCGAACAGTTTGGCCAGTAGGATAAAAAGGTTAATTTGTTAATGTGTAAGAGAAGGAAATGCTGGCAATCCATAATTAGGGTATGCCATCACACCACAATTGTAGTAATTTTGGGCTAGATGTATCAAGTATGTTGCTGGTTGCAAATGGCCCGATTCGCAGAATCAGGCGTTTGCAACCAGAAAAATGCATTTTGGTAAGTATCAATCCCAAATTGCGATTCAGTAAGATATTCATAAATCGCAGTTAGAAATTGAGAATACATACTGATTCGGTATTAGGAAGGGGAGTATTTAGGGTGTCTCTTCCTAATACTGAATCTCAGTTCTATGTAAGAATGTTTTGCGACCAAAATGCGGTCGCAAATCATTCTCATTTTACCACTTACTTCAAGTAGGTGGTAACACATTTGCAAATGGGAAGGGGCCCCCAATGGACCCCTTTCCCTTTGAGAATGTGAATAAAAATATGTTTTAAGCATGGGCAGTGGTCCCATGGACCACTGCCTTCTCTTAAAAAATGAAACTGCAAAGTTTCATTTTTCTTTCTGAATGCATCCCGTTTTCATTTAAAGAAAACTGACTGCATTTAAAAAAAAAAAGATTGTTTTATTAAAAAACAATCACAGGCATGGTGGTCTGCTGATGGCTGCGATTCCTAATGGGTCATAAATTGCGACCTACCTCAGTAATATTCTTGAGGTAGGTCGATTTGTGACCCACTAGAAATTGCTAATGAAGCTCAAAAGAGTTTCATACATTAGGAATACTGATTTCCTAATTGCGATTTGAAGGGAATCACAATAAGAAAATCAGTATTCCTATTGCTAGTACATCTAGCCCTTTGTAATACAACGCATTGTGTTAAAGGTGGGATCCACTCAGAACCCTCTGCAAGGTAGGAAAGCACAAGAACTGTTGTGAGCAACAGGGCAGAATGCGTTTAATATTCTTGGAAAGAATAATGAGAAGGGAAATATTCTTGTAGAGTGAAAGACAGAATTTAGGAGAGTCAAAGAAAGCAGAATGAGATATGATCCCATCAAAGGGATGAAATATTGTAAGTATGTCAACTTTAACTTATACAGGTAAAATTTCCTAAAGGTAAAGTAAGGAACGAATTTTAAGGTTTGATCCTGTGGTGAAGTTAGTGATACGTAGGAACAGCAGTGCAATAAAGTTGGTGAATGGACAGTGATGCAATTGGGAATGTATAGTGACGTTTAAGATGGATTTTAATTTGGTAAAGGCGATAATGAAATTAAATCGTGAGATTCTGCAGGACTGTTTACCTCTTCATAATGTGCAGAAAATTCCTTAGTTAAAATATATTAAAAACCCTTTTCTTCACTGGGCAGTTTGGATTTGTTTTAAAGTCCTGAGATGATAGGGATACCTGTTCTAACTTGGACTCTGAAAGCTTTTTTAACATTCTATCAGTCCAACAGAAGGCATAAAATTCAGAAATCCTCTGTCAGATCGTACATACTGTTATATACTGTTGATATGATGGAACCTTATCTCTTCTCTATGATTAATAGTGATCATTGTATTCTTCTGACTCAGATCAGATCGAGACAATTCCACAGGTTGTTAGCTTTTCCAAATGGATAGAATGAGGGAATCATTTTGGGACCCTGTGGCTGCGACCGTCTGTCTCCACAGGACATGCTTCATTTTGTCATGTTCTGTGGCTTCTACTCCCAGCTCGAAGAGTTTTTATAATTCCTCTGTTTAAAGATCAATACTTTAACCAAGTGCATCCAGCAATAATGTTCTTTCAATTGTGTAATGTTGATTTTATTTGTTATTCTTTGGTTTGTTTTTTTATTTGCTGATGTGAAAATCATATGATCACTTAATGAATTAATTTTATTATATTGAAGTTTTATATTTCATGATCTTTTATGGATTTGAACAAATTCCCGAAAAAGATTATTGATTGATAGATAGGGAAGATCAAGAATGATGGTGGTCTGGATGCTGTTGACGGTAGGACTGTGTATTGTGAAAATGATTTTCTTGAAAAATGGAAAAAAAATTGGTTGTTCCTGCTACGTTCACTGGGGACTATTTACAAACTGCATTTTGTAGTAATACAAAATGTACTATAAAATGATATTCGTAAACACAGATGTGGAGTTTACGCCTCTGCCTCTCCTAAACTTAGCTGTGCAGAGATGTCTACTCCAACTACAGTCTACGCATATAGACATACATTTTTGTAGTACATGTGGGAGAAAATGGGGAATGTTATGAATAGAGGGGAGGGGTTAAAGGAGGAATAATGAATGAATGAATGAATGAAAATTAATTTGTATAGCGCATTACTACCCTGAGGCCTTGTAGCGCTTAGGATAGGGCAGACAGTGTCATGACAGGTTAGTAAGTGGTACTAAAGAGATGGGTCTTAAGGAGTTTACGGAAGGACTGCATATTGGATTCCCTTCGAAGAGCAGAAGGAAGAGAATTCCAAAGATTAGCAGCATTGTACGAAAAGGAGAATAATGAGGGGTTTAAGATGTGTCTGAGAGGGGCCTCCATATAGTAGTAAATACTCCAGCTCAGGGCTGTAGTACATCTAGCACCACATGGAAAAATAGTGGTATTACAACCTCCTCACATTGAAAATAATGGAGTAAGCAACTTAAATAAAATACCACCGGAAATAATGTGAAATAAATAAAAATATTTAAAACTGTTAAAAATATCAATATACATAATTCAATTCCAAAATAATTTATAAAACTATTACATATTTTAAATTTAATTGTAAAATAGTTTAATTAGTGTTTTGAATTTAAAAATTAATGTAACAATGTATTTTAGTTAAAGTATAATTCAATTAGTTTTAATAAATTCTATACATCACTTTTAATTATTATTAGTGCATAATTCTAAAAAATCATTTTTAGTTTGGGTTGGAATTTATTTTTTAATGTAAACTTCAGACATATATAGTACATTTAAAATATGCAATACTTTTATACATTATTTTTTAATATTCAATTATATTTGCTTATCATTTTAAATATTTCAAATAATTTAATTTAATTCAACATTATAACCAACAGGGATTATTTTACATTTCTAGCTTCTTTATTTTCTATGGGGAGTATTGCACTACTGAGGGTTGGGCATATGTGAGGCTGTTTTTTTAAGTAGTAACCTAAACTTGTAACTTAGGCTCCACCCCCTTTTTGAAATACACTTTTTGAGTAACTTTACACTTGGGTTTTGTGAATAGCCAAAAATAGTAAAGTTACTCAAAAGTGTAAGTGTAAATTACCCTTTTGAACACTCAGAAGTGTAAGTTAACTTTGTGAACAGCCGTGAATGATCTTATGTCAGAATTAGTTACTTTCATTTCTTATATCCTTCATTTGTGTTGCAGTTTGCTGTGTGTATTTTTATTGTTTCATTTGATACTTTCTTATATTTTTGATTTATCAAGTTTCTCCTTTGCCTTATGTTTCTAAATCTGTCCTTGTGTGTTTTATGTGGCTGTCTTCAAAAAGAGCGAGCGATGTGTTGTGTCTAGTTTTGGTTTCAGTACTCTGTTGTGCTATTGTCAATGCACTCACCTAGGTCACAGCTGTTTGCAGTTCAAGAGGGTAAAATGTAAGGTTTCAACTGCCACATTCACTTTTTTAGCCATAGTTAGAGTTACATATGTTTCCCTGGTGTGAACTGAATGAACAGAGTTTATTTTATGAGGCTGCATGGTATTTGATATTGAAATAATAAATGATTATTTCCTTCAAACATACCACTAAACCATCAAGAAGAATTTGTTTCTTTCTATTAGAAATCTGTTGGATGTAACATTGCAATGTATGAATCCTTTTGGGAAATCTGCTTTATCGTGACCGTGCATATTTCAACAACATCTATCACATTTGAACAAAACCTTAGAATATCCTAACAATTGACAGTTACATATAAAGAGTAAAATAGACTATAACCAGGTAGTTCAGGTTTCCAAACTGGCTGCAAGAGCAACTGATAATCAGCCACTTGAAGAATGACAGTATTGGAAATGTGCCCTTCCTGCAGGGTCACCTCAATTTCTTTTTCATTTTTGCTGCACCCAATTTGCTCTGGCTATAAAATTCTGTGAACGTTACCTCTGCTAACCAGTGGTGAAGTGTGCATGTTCCTCCTTCCAACATGATGAAATAGGCATACTTCTAATTGCCATGTTTAACTTACCCATAAATCCCTGTTATATGGTACCAAAGTGTACCCAGTGTTCGTAAGTTAAATGTCACAAGTGGACTCAGTACTACTTGTGCCATCCACTATGGTGACAATGTAAACATGACTGCATACCTGCTTCACAGTACTTAATTTAAGTCAGTGGTTGCAGGTGGGGATTGGCACTTATTTTTTCTGATCCGACTTTCATCCAGAGCAGGAGACAGAAAAAAGACAAAAGGGTGCAAGAAAGAAGAAGAGAAAGATGGAAAAATAATGACAAAGGGAGAAAGCATGTGTGAAAAAGAACCTTCAAGAGTGGGATAAATGGGCAGTAGGTGTCATGTGGTGGATAAAAGAGGCATGAGGTAGAATCAAGATTACGCAGTCTTGGTATTTGGCATCCCAATTTTCTTAGTGCCATTCAAGGGTTTCTAAGCAAAATTTTGGGTCCAGCACAAATTGTTTAACAAATTAAGTACTGATACCAGTCGTAACCTGGCTGTGCATGTTTTAACTGCAAGTTCAACCTATCAAAATTACCCTTTTGACAAACTTAAACCTTCCTTAATGTCTAATAATGACCTAATATAAGTCTCCCCATAGTAGGTGTTACTGTCCATAATTCATGTAAAAGTGTATTGGTAATCTTGTCCTTACAGTGACTAGCACCTCAAAACTATTTTCACTGTAACAAAGTTAACTATTCTATATGAAAACACTGGGATGAAATATTAAATGCTAATACACTATTTTAAGAATGGGACTAGCTAGAAAAAAATTTTAACAACAACTTATAATAGTGATGATTAAAAATCCAATTTAACTGTGAAGTCCGATTCCTTCTGTGTATCATGGAAAAGTAACTTTTAGAAAGTTACATTTACCTTGCCAGAAGTCCCTTGAAGCTTAACCTGCATTTTGCTCTCTCACTTCAGCCAACCAGTAATTAACATCTACATAGGCATGAATGAGATGTGAATTTTCTCCCAGAAGCAAACAATAGGCTGGCCTGAATGGGCAGAAAGGGAAAAATGTAATATTCCCACTCCAGTCAGTGTAACTGTAGGTAAAGTGTTGGATTGCGGAGGGGAAACATTTAATATTCCCACTGCAGTCAGTGTAACTGTAGGTAAAGTGTTGGATTGCAGAGGGGAAAATTTAATATTCCCATTCCAGTCAGTGCAACTGTAGGGAAAGTGTTGGATTGCAGCTGGGTAAAATTTACTATTCCCACTCCGGTCAGTGCAACAGTAGGGAAAGCGTGTGGATTGTGGAGGGGAAACATGTAATATTCCCACTCCAGTCAGTGCAACTGTAGGGAAAGTGTTGGATTGTGGAGGGGAAAAAATTTATATTCCAACTCCAGTCAGTGCAACTGTAGGAAAAGTGTTGGATTGCGCAGGGGTAACATTTATTATTCCCACTCCAGTCAGTGCAACAGTAGGGAAAGTGTTGGATTGTGGAGGGGTAAAATTTACTATTCCCACTCCAGTCAGTGCAACAGTACTGAAAGTGTTAGATTGCGAAGGGGTAAAAGTTACTGCGCCCACTCCAGTCAGTGCAACATTAAAAACAAGTAAAATATCTTAAACATAATTAAAATAATTTAAAAACAGTAAATAAATTACAAAATATGTTAGATACAAAATAGAAATATATTTAATATTAAAAATTTTAAATTAATTTACTTCCCACCCCATACCCCTACAAAACCCAAAACCGACATCTAAATTAAAAGAGATTTACTTGCACAATTAACATAATTATTTATCAATTAAACAAATATTATTTATGAAAATCAAAATCTAAATTAATTAAAATTATCTACCTTCCTACCCATTACACGTATAAACTCCACAACCCCAACGTAAAATTAAACTAAAAAACAATAACACATTTAAATTAATTAATCTATAATTAAATAATTATTAGTATTTCACAAGTAATTAACAAATAAAATAGTTTACTCCACACCATTTACCCCTATAAACCCCACAACACAAACCTAAAAATATTCAATTAAGCAATTAACAAAATTAATTATCAATTAATTAATTAACATTAATTAACAATTAATTATTAATTAGTACAAAATATATTACCTTCCATACTTTACCCCTAAAACCCCACAACCCACACATAAAGAAATAACTACACAAATAACATAATTAATAATCAATTCATTAATATTAATTAACAACAAATTATTAATAAATTAAAAATAAATTACTTCCCATCCTTTACCCTATAACCCCACAACCCACACCTAAAAAAAAGCAATTACACAATTTACATAATTCATTATCAATTAGTTAATTAACAACTAATTATTTTTTAAATGTAAATGAATAACTTCCCACCTGTTGCCCATATTACCCACAACCCACACCTAAAACAATTAATTACACAATTAACATAATTATCAAATAATTAATTATTAATAATTAACAACTAATTATTAATTAATTAAAAATAAATTACTTCATACCCTTTACCCCTATAAACGCCACAACTGGCAAAGAACATTTACATACAAAAAATTAATAACACTAGTAACTAAATTAAATATCAATTACATAAATATTATGAATTAAAAAATAATCATTCATTTATTATAACAAAATTACTTCACACCCTATACCTGTATAAACCCACTACCTGCTACAGAACTAAAAATCTCAAAATGTAATTTAATTAAATTTTCTAACTACTAAAAATGTAACTAATATAGTAAGAAACATAAACAATAATTCCACAAAAAAATTATGTCATATAAATTTAAAATATATTCTAAAAAACATAACAATAGTTAAAAAACTATATTTTAAACAACTATATTTTTACAAACGACATTAATGACTGCTATATTTTTTAAATCGATATTACTTACCTTCAAATCAATATTCTTGACCACGATATTCTTGTACTCGATATTTCCATTCCACGATATTTCTCACTCGATATTATTGTAGGTCAAATTTTTTGCCTCGATAATCTGTCTCATTACCGCTTTGTTCTACCAGACTTCTGTCGCAGAGGTTGTTGTGGGTACAGGGACGGCATCAAACTGGATTGGTATTTAATGTGGGAATAATCTAGGATTGCCATAGTAACCACAAGTCTTCTGGACAGACGATGCCTTTATCAAGTTCAGCATCCCCGTCCCAGTCCAATCTACATGCACCACTGCCAGATCCGCCATCGAAATTGGAGCAGCATTACTGACAAGGACTGAAATACTGCTCTCAACAACCACTGACCCGAACACAGCAACAGCCTCAAAAAATCCATCAAGAATTTCAGCAACTGATGCACCACCTGCGCTGACTCTATGGCCCCCCTCAAACACATCAATACAAGATCCGCACTGCATATCAGTTGGTACAAGCAGAAACTCTGAGGAAATGCCACTTTAGACAACTGAAGCACAAATGGAGAATAAGGACATTGCAAAAAGGTGCACATTCAGATCTGCATTTGACACTAACACCAAATTATCTGAACCACCAAACATGAGACTCTCTCAGACCGCATCAATGTCACCAGAAACAGAAGCAAATAAATCTTTGTGAAGCATTTCACTTCATCAACCACTCCCTCTAACTTGATCCCCCCTTCGTGGGATCTCTGCTACAATCTCTCTCAATTCTTCAAAAACAAAATCATCAACATTTACAGCAATTTCAACCCACAAACATGCCTGAAAGACTTCCAAATAATTCCCGATCATATCCAAAGAACCAATGCTAACCACATAGCCCCTCACCACCCCAGAAGAAACCACTGCCACCATTAAATCCATCCACTCAGGGGCCCCATCAGACACCTGCCCCCACCATGCCAACTCCAGGGGACGGCAACCCACCAGAGCCCTGCTTACCCCCTTTCTGAATGCCTCAACCTCTTCCTCAGCCTTCTAGATGCTTGGAAACACACAACTGTCCTCCCATTGCTGGAGCAATCCACCAAGGACCCTCCAATGCTCACTAGCTACAGACCAGCCTCCCTGCTACCATTCCCAGCCAAGGTCTTCAGACACCTCACTGAATACCTTAACGACCACCAACTCCTCTACATCACTCAGCCTGGTTTCAGACCCAACCACGGCACAGAAACTGCCCTCATTGCCACCACGGATGACATACTCATGACTCTGGACGGTGGAGACATGGTGGCCATTCATCCTCCTGGACCTCTCCGCAGCGTTTGAAATGGTCTCCTTCCCCATCCTCATCCAACGCCTACATGACTGTGAAATCTAAGGACATGCGCTCTGATGGATTTGCTCCTTCCTGACTAAAAGGAACCAGTCAGTTAGCCTTGCATCATACACCTTGTATGCCCGTGATCTCATCTGCAGAGTTCCACAAGGATCCTCCCGGAGCCAGACACTCTTCAGTGCATTGATGATCCCTGTAACCAGCATCATCAGCGCTCATACTATCGATGTCCTCTCCTACACAAACGACAAACAGCTCATTCTCTCCCTTGTGGAAAAGACACCCAGTACCTGGATCAAGTTCAATGCCTGCATGACTGGAATCATACACTGGATGAAGACCAACATTCTGAAGCTGAACACAGACAAGAACAAAATTGTCCTCTCAGGGAAGTAAGCACTTCACCATGGGATTTAACCTGGTGGTCAATAGATCTAGGATTGACATCATTCCCAACCATCAATGCCAAGAACCTCCGGATTGTCATCAACAGAAAACTTGACATGACCACCCAAGATAATGCCGTCACTGTCTCATACTTCCATACCCCGAAGAAGCTGAGGAAGATTGTCAGATGGCACCCATTCAACACCCAAAATACTACCATGGACGTCCTTGTCACAAAAATCCTGGACTATGGGAACACCCTCTGCATGAATCAACAAAAACATTTCCAGAAGACTGCAGACCATTCAGAACTCTGCAGCCGGAATCCCTCTCAACCTCCCACACCACATTCACATCACACCACACCTGAAGGAGCTCACTGGCAGTCCTTATAAAAACAAGCACAATTCAAACTCCTCATTCACACTTTCAAGGCACTACGTAACACTGACCCAGCATACCTCAACAATTGCATCTGTCTTGACAAACCTTCCAGACACCTCCGCTCATTTAAACTCCTACTTGTACACATCCCACACTTACAAAAAAACAGATCCTATGGTCATGCCTTCTCCTACATCACTCCTAAAGCATGGAAGGACCTGCTGCTACACAAAAGAGCTTACTCCCCACTTCTTGAAATCCGTAAGAAGCTGAAGAACAGACTTTTCGAGTGGTCCCACTAGGTGTGACTAGGCTCACACCTGCTCAGCGCCAAGATAACCTATTGGTTGATAGTGAGCTCTACAAATCTACAACACTTAACATAACATCCCCCTTGCACACACCCAGCCCTCAGGTCCCAAGTTGATTGTGGCTGAAACTTCAGCCATCTTGAAAATATTCTCAGTGGGTAGGGTTAGTCCTGGAAACCTTTATCCCATTAGTTAGCCCGTCCCTATATGTCATTCCTGCCCACTAGCTCATGCGAGGCAACACAAACAGACTTGGCCTGAGGTTTACAGGAAAACAATATATCAATGCTTTTCAAAGGAAAATTAGTGTCCAATAATTCCTTAAAGATAAATATGATTATTTATCTCATATTTATTTCCATAACAAAAAAACCTCAATCTCACAAAGCGGCTAACACATGTTTTGTGACATTTAAGTCACTTCTTCAGGGCCAATTATTGGTCTAATAAATAAGTTGCATTTGAATTCTTCATAAATATGCATGCGTACTGGCAGCAAAAAACTTCCAATATAATATTAGATTTGCCTAGAACTCCAATGTGCAGATGCATCAACAGCTCTCGCTATATCTTAATGCCGGCTTGATATCCGCTCTCTACACGCATTTCATTTCAAGTGAACCTGAGTGTGGCATTTCCAGGCACTCACTACAAAACACTTCTGGACCTGAGGAAGATCAGAAGAGGACCGGACTTGCCGTCTGCAGCCTGCGAAGAAGAGCCCTGGTGGAGCAGACCTACTCTAATTCTTGTGCCCAGGACAAAGTAGCGGACTCCATGGGTCATAGCTGACCTCCTGTTAAAGCTACAGGGACACAACAAATTAAAAGAGGCCTTTTCCTGCAACTGCCCAGCTGACCAGTGGCAACTGGACCTGGACTGCACCCTGCTGTTGGCCTCTACCTTGACATCCTGTGAGTCTCTAAGTTCCTCCTATGAACTCCTGAGGGGATTTAGTAGTTTACTCCTAAAGATTGCATAGCCAATGGCCCGGCACATTGCCAATGCATCTCCGACTGTGTACACCTCAGAGCCAGAACGTCATCTACATCCAAAGAATCAACACCACCGTATCACCTCTTTTTTCTCTTCGCATCTCGTCCTCGATGCAACCGTGAACAAGGTACAGTTTCAGCAGACCAAGGCTGGTCCCTGTAACTGATCCACGCTCCATCTTGGTCAGCCTGAACTTTTGGATTGGACCAGTCTACCGCGATCAGGTAGCCCCAGTTGGCGCTTTATGCTTTAGGCACTACATTTCAGTTTCATCTTTAAAAATTCATACTGTGGTATCCTTTTGTTTGGTGTTTTCACTGTTTCACTGTTTGATGTGTCGTAAAAATACATTCCACATTGACTCTTAAGTTAAGCCTGACTGCCCTGTGCCAAGGTACCAGAGGGTGAGCATAGGTTTATTTAGGGTGTGTATCTGACTTACCCTGACTAGGATTTTGGTTCCTGCTTTGACGGGGGCATACGTCTGCCAACCACAAACCCAATTTATAACAGTAACCTATTCGCAAGTGGGAACTTGCCTACAAGGGACCACTCTCCCTTCATGAATGTTTAAAAAAACATCCTGAAGAGTAAAATATTTACCTTTTCTGAAATGCATCTTGTTTCTATCCTGGGAAAATAAGACATATTTTTTAAAAAAAAAGATTGCTTTATTGAAAATCAATCACAGGCCACATGGTCTGATAACTCCAGCAGGCTATCATCACTGTGATTATATCCAATCAAAGTGGGGTGCAATTTGTGACCTACCTCACACATATTAGTCATGCAAGTTTGATAGCGACCCACTACGAATGGTGAATTTGTGAATTGACCTGTTAGAACGTAGATCAGTTTGCATTATTAGGTTAAGTAAAAGTTTGTTCACAATTTGCGACCATTTTTGACAAAATCAATTCTTAGTACATCTGGCCCAAGTGTCTTCCTAAATAGCATCGCTAGGGAAAATGAAAGAAATTTGGTTTCTTATTAAAAAAAAAAAAAAAGATGCATTTTCCAGCATTTTCATGTGCTTTTCAATAAATGTATTTGGAACAAATAATGCATTTTTGTATCTATTTTCTATAATTATCCTTAACGGGATCTCATATACGCCCCTTCACAAAACAGGTAAAGAGAACATACCCTGATGGGTAAAACACTTTAAAAAATGGATGGTATACTTATTGTTTAAACTCAACTTCTCCATTACAAATTGTGTTTACACAATTTACAATAAGGGGTTTCTGTATTTTCATGCAGTGTTTGGAAAAAAACTACTTTTCTGTCATGTATTGCTTAGTTGTAAAATAAGACTTCTTAAAATTACAAACTCCATTTCCAGGCTGAGCACTAGCTAATTATCAAGCTATGATAAGATTTCCAGAGCACCACATGATTGAAATATTTGGCCCATCAATCTGGCAGGTCCAATGGTATTGTTCTGGAATACGTTAGTTGATAGTGTATTGAATAAGAGTCCAATATAAGATGACAAGTATGCTTTTTTATATAGAATATGCTAGTGTTAAGGCAAACACTCAAGATCAGCTAAAAATGACATAATATTTATGGGAAGATTCGAGGAACCTTCCAAAAGTAATAGTTCAAACAGGCAAAGAGAAATGTCTTATTTTCCAAATGTGCTTCTAGAAAATTCAGTGCTGCCTCCAAATATACCAGATGTCTAATTTTGTGCTCATTGGGAAAGTGTACAGATTTTCTGTTTAAAAACTTTGTTAAGGTGCGCTTATAGTTGGAAGGTGACAGTTCAAAATTAAGCATGGATTTTACATTCCACTGTGATATGGAAGGGGTGGGTAATAAAAATATTCTAGGGAACATAGGGGGCATATTAGCAAGGGCGTTATCGCTGCTTTAGAGGCAGTTTTTGCCAATAAAGCGGCGATAATTTTATCGCCCTATTAGCAAGCTGTCGCTAACAGCTGTTAGCGACAGCTTAATGGCGATAGCGGCCGTTTTGTTGCCGCTTTGCATGTCAGCGATAATTATCACTAATGACATGCAAAGTAGGCGTTCCCAACTAAAAGCAACTGCAAACAGTCGCAAACACAACTTCCCCCTATTAGCAATGCCCGCGAAGCGATAAAAAAGTCACGCTAACCGCGATTATCGCTGGAATTTAACACCTGCTAAAAACTTGACTTAACCATTCTTGTCAATGGGAGGTGGATTGTAAGGTTAAGTCCTCACCTGCCTATTAGCGAGCTTTTCATTAGCGCAGTGATTTTATCGCTGGATTTCTCGCGTTATTGCTGGGTTTCGCCGCTATCACTGGATTTTTTATCACCTTGGAGATAAGCGTTGATAATAACGCGTTATCTCCGCGATGAAATCCAGCGATAGCCGGCGATAAAAAAACAGCGCTAAGTGCGCTTTGCGATAATTATCGCGAATCCTAGGTAATATGCCCCTAACTTTCTCCAATTACATCCTTATTGCCTCAAATGTTAATAGCCTTTAGAAGAAGTCATTTTTCAGTGAAAGTCTGTGACTTTAATTAAACTTTGTGATGCTCATCACACAGAACCTAGCTATTTCAAAAATATTTCTAAATAAATTTAGACTATCGTTGAAGTAGAAAAAGCAGATGTTACTACACTGATATTGTGGGGTAATTTTATCAAAATTGTGAATTAATTCCATATTTTGCCATCCCTACCACTATTTACGAAATCATCCAATGGGAAGGCTAGAAAATCGATTCCTTCTTATCAGGTAATTATTCTTTGTGCAAGCAAATGTCTTTAAATTATGCAAATATCAGGACACCCTTCACAGCTTAATCATTACCCACTAAATAATGCACATGATATACTAGAAAGGTATACAACATCGAGCACTGCAGGAAGCATCTGTAGTTCCCTCAAAACAACAGAAAATGTGCCTTGGGGCAGCAAAGAACATAGTCACCAGAACCCAGCCTACACCTTTTTAGTAAAGACCACGGACCATCAGATAATATAACATATTGCACGACATACTGACTGCAATTTTTTGTTTAAGAAAAGCCATTATAATTAACCTCAAGTGAAATTTTAATTACACTTGAGAAATTTGCATATTCCACATTACATAACTTTCACAAAATTTCTGGAAATCTTCCATTACCCGATGTCTTGTAATTTTTGCCTACAAGGCACTGGTTGAAGCAAACAAATACCTGGTCGAGAGGTATTTTGTGCTCAAATCAGTATCCTACCCGTATCTAGGGTGATTTTTGTATGTAAAGTATCCCCAATGTAATTTTTTCACATGAGATACTGAAAAATCACATTTTTTGCCCTACATGTAAATTTGAGCGAAATTGCGTGAACAATTTACACAATTTTACACAAATCCTACTTTTTATATCAAATTAACCAATTAAGCATGCTATCCAAAAATACATAATGGGTACCATCTACTGTGGTTGAACAAATTCATTTCGGTGCTATGGTGACGTTTAGAAGCTACTCGACCTTTAGCCTCTTCGTTTCTACCATCACCAAGTACTTTACCTCTCTATTTAGATGCTTGTATTTTTGGTGAAGGCGGACCTGTCCGGTACAGGCGGGGCCTGATGTACAATAGTTGCTTGTACAACTAAAATGACTTCTTTTTTCTGTAGCGCTTCATACCACACATATACCATTTCTAAGCTCTTTAAATAACCATTTTAACAAAAAAACAAATTCAATGGTACTTAAAAACTATATAAGAAGTCACCTGAGATTGAGAATACTCCAGTGACCTGCATCTCACAGCAGGTTTCAGAGCAATCATTACCTCCCTGAGGCATCGTTACAGAGAGTACATTTAATATATTGATACAGCATCATAGCAACAGCTGGGTGCACAATTACAACGCCTGATACTGTAAAATGCCAAGGAACCCCTTCCGAGAGTGTATAAACATTATATATCGCACTGCGTGTGCTGTTCTCGCTGTACCATGAAATTGCATAGAAATACAGTTGCAAAAAGTGAGTATGAGACACAAATGTTGTCAGATCTGGGTCGATTCTGTACTGCATTGTCACATTTTTGCATTGCTGCAGGCCACAGTGCACGTATAATATCTGATCACTGCAGTATTAGGATATAACTCTTCTTAAATCATACATATATAATAAATTATTGGACAGTTACCAAATCAAGCGGTTCTGGAAGTAGTAAGAGGATTCTCCTACCTGCAGAGTCTCCCATTTTGGGCCTCTTCTTCCAAGTCTGTTGAGGATGCAATGCCTCCCATCTCTCATGCCTGGACCACATCCCTCAGATTCTATTGGCTAGCCATAACATGCCTGGTGGACTCCTAAATCATCTGCCTTACTCATCACGTCTTATCATCTAGGCCTTTCTTCTGGAAGCCCTCCCAGAATGCACCATGACTGCAGCACTAAGAGCTTTCAAATCATTACTGAATCAGAGGGGCTGCCTACCTTGGATTCAGGAGCCACAAGGGATCGAGGTCGGTCTCAGAGTTGATGTATCTGACTGAGTTTCTCTGCTGGAAAGAAGCTGTGTCGATCTCTTTGGTCAATTAACGACAAAGGTCAAGAACATTCCCTGATATTTCCTTCTGCCATGAGCCTCCCAGAACCTGCTCTCACAGATGCAAAACCGATGCACAGGCATTCATCCCAAGCAGCACGCCTCCTAGTGGCAAGCTCCGATTACAACAGACTCCCATTTGAAGTCTCATACTCTACGGACTGAACTAGCCGGGTTCCCCTGAGAAGTCAACAGTCAAAGGTGACTGAATGAAATATCAAACAGCATTCCTTTTTCAACTGCGTCTTCAGTCCAAGATGCGCCTCAGACCCTCTGGCCCGGATTTACTAAACTTTCAAGCAAATCAATGAGGCTGGGCACTTGGTGTGCTGCATTGAGTTTGCTCACTCCGTATGCGGGCGCACTTGGGACAACCTAGTGCCAACCCAGGCACGATTGCCACATGACGCAAGGATGTCTGTTTTGTGGTCAGAATAGTTTTCTTTGCGTGAAGGTAAACTAATTTTAGAGGCTTATTCCTCTTTGCTGCAGAATTCAACACAAATGCAAAGAGGAAGTAACCAGGAGCAACAAAGATGCTTCTCCTTGTTACCCCAGCCACAGGAAGGTGCGCCATTTTTTGCGCTAACCTAGGTGTGCATACTTGAGTAAATCTGGATTTGTGTCAAAATACATCAGTGAATGCACAGTAACTACCATTCTCCACCCATTTAACAACTCCCTGACGCAAAGTAACACCAGGCAGTGCTATTCTTAGCCCTGAGTGAACAGGAAATGATACACCCTGGCACAGTCCGATGATTAACTTGTCCATTAGGAGAGTACATAGAGGCTCTAGGAATATAATGTGTGGACAGACCGCTTGAAATGAAGGGAACGCAAAGCGCGCATTTGACTTTCTAATAAGAACCGTCTCAGGAGACCCGGCACTGAAATGAGAAAAGGCCATGCCTGTGTGTCTGTGCTTTTCTGTCATTCGCATTTGGACAATAGGCTGCAATATGAACCAAATATTGTCACGGCGGCTCAGAATGAATGAGCGCGGGAAGCGCTCTTCACCCTCGCTTCCGACCTAATAGGCTTTTCCACCTCAGTGACCCTTTTGCACGAAGAGTTTCCTTGTTCTTTGGGTGGGTGATTTTCCCGCGTGCCTTGGTATACGTCAGAGATGTAATGGTTGAGCAGTTACCATGAAACTATGCCTTCAAATAAGATTCCTCTCATAAAATGAAGCATTGTTTTTGGGCAGATGTGGTAATAGATTTGGGTTCAAGAAAATTCCAAGAATAAGAGACTTTTATTTGCAGGCTGTTTCCTTGGCCTCAAATTATCCTTAAACTGATCTGTTTATTTATGTATATTTTTTTATTTAGGAGTTGTGTAGAGCACTACTTATTATCGTTTTGTTACTTCCATGTGCTCAGAGGGAGGACAATACAGATTAATAAATCAAAGTGGGGAGTTTGAGTCCAATTAAGTAGGAGTAACCATGTCTAATATTCTTTTTTTTTGCAGTTTTTTATGGAGAAAACTTGGTCCAGGGTCATTAGAGCACTTTACACCAGAACCAGACAAAGGGTCTGACGTAGAGTTTGACGGATGGAATAACGTCACAAAAAGGATAGATATCCCGTCGACCGTAATACATGTGCAATAACACTTGTTATCTGGTGGACAGGATAGCCTCACACTTGTGATGGAGTATCCCGTCTGCTAAGCTCTAAATCAGGCTCCAAATTATACATATGCTTTAAGGCGCAGGGGGACTAAGTGATCGGCCCAGAACAACATGATATTAAGCTGAGGCCGGGATGCGACGCTGCATCCCATGTTCCAGCGTTGACGGCTCTAGCCAGTAGGCCACTTAGCCTTTTCCCTGAGCCACTTCTTGTTGGGTACAGAGCTCAATTTAGGTCCGAGGGTATTTCAAAGTCTACCCCCTTGCTCTCCCAGGGATCTGTCTACAAATTTCATCTTTTTGAAAGAGTTTTGGTTAATTAGGTGGGCAAGCAATATGCCAAGATATTTGGTTGGGACATAGCGAAATGGCGTTTTCTACAGACATTCTGGGGCATATGTACAAGCCCCAATCGCCACTGGAGCATCACTTGTTTTGACGCTCCAGTAGCCTAGCACCATTTTCCATATTTACAAGGTGGTGTTAAGCCACTTATGGTGCCGTAAACATGCCCCTTTCCGTCGCAGTCCCCTGCAGCAAAGGGGCATGCAATGGGTTTTGCTGTAGGCGTTCCACTGCAACACCCATTGCTTTTTGATGCTGCCCCAGATTTGCACGGCTGAGGCAGTGCCAAAAACGAATGCCAGGGAATACAATGGCAATAAAGGAGAAATTATTAATTTCTCCTCGTATTTTGCTCTTTCGATGTGTGCTGCATTTTCTGGCATACATAGTAAGAGCAAATTGCCATTAATGATTGTTTATGTGCAGAAATGTGTCCCTTCCTGCATATAAACAATTGCTCCTGCAGCGCAGGTACCTTTGCAACATGGCAGCAAGGTGCGCTAGGCAGTGTTTTTTACACCAGCGCTAGGGGAAACACAGGGGTGTGCCGCACTCTTGTGAATACAGCCCATCCCTGAATTTAAAAAATGTCAGAGCACTGCGTTGTCAAATTTGGCAAAGCACCGTGCTCCGACATTTGTTTGTAAATATGCCCCGTTTCTTTGCTCAGAAGCCTTGATTCAGTGTCTCTCTGCTTCTCACACAGCCAGAATTAGTTTGCATTTGGTGCCCCTCTTAGCTCAGGCTGTTCCATGGCAGGGATGAAAAGGACATCCTTGCGCAAGTGCGGTGCAAAGATTTGAGGATTCCATTAAGGTTTCCTCAATAAACCAACCGGGTGGTCCTTTGTAAATTGGTGTATCCCACATTCTCCCATCAGTCACATTCAGAAGAATATTGCGAGAACTGGTAGTCTTCAGAATGTGATCAGTGAAGCTTTGGCGGAGCAGCCTTTTAGGAACAGGGAGAAGAGCACTCCAGATAGTGTCCTTCGTCAGGGCATCGATCACTTGGAGGACTAGAACCTGCAGCTATTCATGAACCTGCAGCTATGTATGTGTGCGTATATATGTATGTGGTATTGTTTAAAGAGGTGCAGTTCAACGCTTTCCTAAATTGGAGCAGTGTCGGGGGTGATCCTGACGGATACCATTTAGCAGATCAGTGTACTGATATTTCCGTACTGTGGTAGAAGCATCTCAACCATGAGGTTTAGCACATAGGACAGAACGGATGAGTGGAGTAACTGGGTGAGTGTGTGCGTGCATTGGGTGTGTGTGAGACAAAAAACAGAAAGAGTGAGGAACCTGGGAGGAGGTCGAGTATTAAAAAAAAAAAGAATATAATAGGTTGCAGAGGAGCAGCAATATTTGCACTCGCTCACTCCTAAATGCTATTTTCTTCTAGTCACTCAGTGCCAATTTCAGCTTTACACTAACAGCCTATCCAAATGACCCTACAAGCTTCTCACTGTTGCAAAACTGACAGGCACTGGTCCAGATCACGAAATGTGGCCAATCGTCTGCTCCGTACTGCAAGCATGCATGTTGTTGGTGTGATATCACCGACCTATAAAAATGCAGTGGCAAAGCACAGCCAATCAACAATAGCCACTTCCTGGATGTGAAAAGGAGCAGACATTCTGCAGGCCTCTCAGGTCAGGCCCCAGAGAGATGTAAAGTTTTGATGACTGAATCACTAATGCGAAAGAAATGCACGGGCCTTGATTTCCCATAATAACTTCTTGACACATTAACCCTTCCAAGGTTGGGATTATTGACAAAACAAATGAACTGGTTTAGCAAGAAGAGGAGAATCCACGTTCAATATCCCACATGCAAGCAGAAACATAAGTGCATAAATAAGTGTATTGAACAAAAAACACGAAAAGAATGATGACTGATGCTCAGCAATGCACTTGAGGAAACAGTAACCAGCAAAGAACCGGGGATTGGCAGCACTATTTAATTTGATGTGAGTGATGTATTTAAACAGAGGCCGGGTGGCTGCAGTGAACGGGTCTTTTTGTGCAGTGCATGAATAGAATTATAAAACTCTGAGACTCCCATATACTATGATGCAAGAAAACATTTTTACTGGTGGTTGAGTCATTATTTAATCTGTTCATTTATTCATTCATGAGCACTAGTTCAAAAAATGAATAATAATGTGTACCAACGTTTCCACATCATATGGAAATTACCACCATCTGTCTTTTGTTAGCGGTTATAATTTGTAACCGGTATTTACCTGATTTCAAACCCCTTATGAACAGGAACCTCCGCCCCTGCCTGATTTCTGAGAGAAAGAGCAGGCACAATGAGGGGTCAATTGAGAAGAAAACACAGTCTCAGTGGTTAATTTGTAAAAACATAAGTGCCGGGGCTCTCGTCAGGAGGCAGCTTGCACCAGTCATTCCTCCTGATAGCGCTGCCTAAAACAGAACCAAATACTAATCATGAAAGGGGGGAGAGGATGTGGTGTAATGACCAGAGCTGCCGACTTCAGAGTTTGGCAACCAGATTCGAGTCTCAGCGACGGCTCAACATCCTGTGATTCTGGGCAAATCACTTAATCTCCCCGTGCCTACCATAAATGAATGTGTCCTTAACTGGTGCTTATAAAAAGCACCAGTGTTGATGATTAAGTGCGGGTGCTGAGCACTGGAAACCGCCAGTTCATATTAAGCACTGCTCAGCCGGCACTTTACCTGCATGTATAGCACCAACCTGACGCTCATCCTGGCCAAAGCTGAATTCCAAGAACAACAAGCAGGAAATAGCACATACCTCCAACCCCAACTTTCAGCAAATGCCAATTCACTTGGATTGGCCCTGGACACCAACTACACCCTCAAGGGACACATTACCCCAAAAACAAAAATAGTCTGGTACCAGCTCTCGCTACCGAAGAAAGGGCACCATGAATGAAGACAAAAACGGCACCATGAATGAAGACAAAAACGTGAAGGCAACACGCCTTTTCAATCTGTGAATCCAGGATCTAGAACAACAATCTGTATCCATCAAGACCACGCCCACTGTGCTCCAATTTAGGAAAGAGTTGAAAACACACCTCTTTAAAGAACACTGCATCATGATGTCATAAAAGTCCAAAGCATACTACCCCTGAAATCATTAGTTGCCTGTCTCTTTGGTTTTGAAACTGTACAGCACTCCACTATCTTTTGTATAGGTTTGCCCTGTTCAAATACCATATACATACATACATACAGGCAGACAGACAGACATACATACATACATAAATGCATATTACATCCTCCAGATGATCCTCAGGTCTTCCAAGAGTGAGGATTCAGAGTTAGAAGGTATCAGGGCAGACAGGGGCTGCTGGGTCCCAATTTTAACAACTGAGGTCTTTTCCATTAGTATCCTGGTGACCCTGTACTGATAACGCCCCAAACGTTTGAACCAATTGTCCATTTTTTATATTTGACTCTCAAAGAGGTGAAGCAGAGCCAAGTTCAATGTTTACTAAGGGGGGGTGCTGTGGGCTAAAGTCTCAGCACCGAAACAAGCAAAAACCTGTCTGGTTAGTGCAATTTTCTGTTTTAAGTACTTCATTATGTACACTATTACCTTACCAAATATATACTGAATACTCAGGATGGCAGGTGGAAATGTCTATGGTGGCACCCTCTAAAGAACCTCTCAACCAAAAGAGGGTGCACACAAATGAAAGCTCACATAGGTCGGATACCCCCCTACATGTGTCCAGGACTCCCTGCTCTGGAGAAACCACTTATTGTCTGCACACCAGCAAGCCCTGACCCACCTAAAAGCGCAATAGCCCCCTGTGTGAACACAGGATGACGAGTGCATTATCAATAGTCAGGACATTGTTTTCTATTGAGGGAAGGTTCTGTAAAGCCTGTGGATGATCACATGAGATGGCTGGAATTTCAGTGGCCTTCTTGGGCTCAAAAAGAATAAAAACTCCACGAGTTGCTTTGCTATCAGTACTTTCACTGAGCAAGACACATTGACTTAAGTAAGAGTTCTCCTGGCTGTCAGTCTTCATGTCAGTCTTCATGGAGGAATAACCCGGATGCAAGTGCTGGATACTAATAGATTATCAACAACTATTATGGAAGCAAACACTTTATTGTAACAGGAGGTCACTGTTTTAAGCTATGGACACCACACCATATTTGATGAGCTAATAGCAACAATGAAGGGAGGTAGAGGGAATTTCAGGAAAACTGACTGTCACTCCAGAACAAGAAACAACCCACTGGGAAGAGCTGGTCAGGTTTAAAACCCAGGACTTTACCACCAGTTATCATGGAATCACGCTTGCCCCATTAAGCTACTATGACGTTACCAGCCCAAGCCCTGGAGAGTGCCAGTGCTAGCTCTCATTTTCTTCAGCAGGCCACATGGGGTCAATTGTCCCAGATTCAGGTGATCCAGCAACCTATGATTCCATTGGCCTCTCCTGAACATTTCTATGAGAAGCCAAGTGTGAGAAGCTGGCTTAGTATATGGTGCTCACTTATGTAAGTGTAGCACCTTGCACTAATCCAGACAACCCTTAAGGTGATTTTAGTGGTCTTAGACAACCTTAGAAAACGCTCTAAGTGGTAGCTGTGGAGAGCAGACTTCAGGATTAGTCAAGAAGGAGTGTAAAGCAGCTTGTTTTACCAGATCTTAATCTTACTGGTATAAGTTAAGTGAAAACGAACCGCACAGTATATTTATAGAAAATAGGTATTTATTATAATAAGACACTCACTAACACATAATAATATCTCCTACCCGGAGATATGACACAATGCACAAAATACTTTACAATAAAAACAGGTAAGTAGCACGAATACACAGTGGTCACCAGGGGGAGACCAAACCATATTCTAAAATAGTCGAATGCGAACCATGACTCAAGACAAGAGTTGACCCAGAAGACGCAGAAGAGCCGGGGACCCAAGGAATCACCCAAGGTGAGTATCTAGGAACCCCACAGAGGTCCTGTGCAGAGTGGGAACACAACCGCGCACTCAATTCAAGTCAATGGGTAAGTTACAGTTGCAATTTTAAAGAAGAAGGACTCTTCCCAGGGGACCCTGACGAAACCCCGTGGAAGATAGAAGGTTGGAGAGTCACCCCCCCGTGGATATCCTAGGAACCAGGATACCTACACCAGGGGAGCCGGGTGCATAGTTGAGAATTGACATCGGAAACCGCCGTCGAACCCAATAGAGGACTTCAGATTGATGCTGATGACGAAGAAGGTGAAAGTGTCCTGTGGAACCCAAAGGTGGATTCGGGTTGAGAAGTACCTGCAAGCAGAGGGGTCAGAGTCTATGCCACTCAGGGGTGACCAGGAGCCACAGAAGATGAATGCCCACCGATGTTGGGAGATGCAGGGGAGATGACAATGACGTTGGAGCTGCAGCTGTGTGGACCAGGCTATGCTGAGGAAGACCAGGAGCAGTTCATGAGCTGTCCCTCGCTGGATGTCGAGAGCTGAGGGGTTGGTGTCCGTCGGGTGCACCAACAAGCGGTGGCAACCACAAAAAAAGGAGCAGTGTCGGGCCCAGCAAGGTCCAAGTGACTCACCACGAGCAGGGGAGTCTGAGTAGGCCCCGAGCAAGCAGGGGAGCCCACTGGAATCAAAGAAGTCCCTTGAAAGGACACGAAGATCTCTGGAGACAAGAGTCGCCCAGCCTTGGCAACAGCCAGCCGACATGGTGCGCAGGGGCTCGGTTCCAGCTGTGCCACAGACTCGGTCTGAAGACAGTGCAGGCCTCGAGGGAGTTGTAGAACCTCCACCTGTGTTACTGAACCTGTCGGAGTCCGTAGGGGCCAAGGAGAAGCAAACCAGTCAGTTACATTTCAGTGCCTGTGGATGCAGGGGAGTGACTCCTTCACTCCAAGAGAGATTTCTTTGTGTGTCTTGGATGTCCACATCCGTGCCCAGACTGCGCCTGGGGCCAGTACCCCTGGTGGTTTTACACAAGCCCTCAAATAAGATACATCCCTGGAATGCAGGATGACAGGAGATTTGCTCCCGTATGTCTGCCACCGGATGCTAGATCCGGAAAGCAGTGCCCGGGAGTGTGATAACTGTGGTTTTGGCTTTACAGTCATGCAGGACCAGGTCCGAGGTAAGCGCAGGACTCGTAGACTGAGCCTAGTCCAACATACGGGCTAGTAGGCCACCACGGGCTATTTTAAAGGACTTCTTCTATTCCTTGGACTGCCGCTCCATAGTGAAGCACAAAACTGAACTGTCTAATTTCATATTGGATCATGATCCAAGCGCTATTTTTTTGACTGAAACATGGCTCTCAGGAAATTGCCTGATATTTTGCTAGCTGTTCCGCCAGGCTACGCATTAGTCAGACTGGATAGACAATCCCAACGTGGCGGGGGTGTATCGCTATTATCTTTAAGCAGTCTCTGAAGTGTAGCTTCACTAGAGTAGTTATAGCTGATTGCAAGGCAGCGTTTTCTCCCTGACCTGGTCAAGCAATTTCTCCTTTTCAGGAATCTTGATATACCGGCCTCCATGTCCTGCTGACAGCGTCATCTCCGTAGATGGCTGATGTATTACCCCGTCTGGTCTTCCATTACTCTAACTTTACTGTGGTCGGGGATGTTATTCTTCATTTTGAAGACTTAGCTTGCTCTTTAGTGTTAGCGATAGTTGTGGATCTTGCCAGTCTACAACTACTTCAGCTGGTCTCTTGGCCAACACATAAATGTGGGCATATGCTGGACCCTATTTGTTCCAATCTTGGCGACTTAGTAGTTGAACCTCCTTTTTCGCTGATTTAGTCCAACCACAGTGCTATTATTTTTTTGTTTTCTGTGCATAATACTTCCACTGCCACATCCAAAGTGAAGGTGAAAACTCTGAGATCGGCTAAGGTTACGCCCCCAAGTTTCACTAATATGCTCACTGCGAATCGTACTATTCTTGATAGCTGTCCCACTATTGCCAACACTCAATGTACCGAATGGATTCTAGGAGCATTTGACTCGATTGCTCCAGTGGTAGAGAGAATAGTTCAGAGAACCAAACCGACAGCTGATTGGTTCAACGACGAACTGGCTACACTTAAAAACAAATGTAAGCAAGGGGAGCGCACATGGCGTAGGAATTTTGATCAGACTAGTAAGGAGGCGTATCAATCTGCTCTAAAAACTTACCAGAGTCGCATTAGCATTTGATGCTAATAAAATTGAGTCAGCTCAAAATTCTGCTAGAGAAATGTTCTCTATTGTTAAAGGGCTCACATCGCTGGATAGAGTATCTGTTGTAGCATCTCCATCGGAGGAGAGATGTGATATACTTGTGAACTTGCGATACGCTTTTTCCCAGATAAAGTCGCCTCTATTTATGCTTCCTTCCTAGAGGTTGCTAGAAATGTTCCTTGCATAGATGTTTGGTTTCAGCCTTCTAATGAAAGCCACCATCTGCTTCAGTTTAAACCTATTGAAGAAGAAGAACTGCAGATCTATATGTCATCAATCAAGTAGGGTTCTCCTCTAGATCCGGCTGCTCCGGGCATCTTGGTGGGTGTGCTACTGAACATCTCACTGTATTTAAAGAGCTGCTTAACAGCTCCATCATTAGGGCTCAGGTACCCCAGAGCTGGAAGCATGCTTCTGTTGTGCCATTGCTCCAAAAGCCTGCTCTTGATCCTCTTTAAGCCAGAGAACTATAGGCCGATCTCTCTGCTTCCCTTCTTGCCTAAGGTGCCTGAGAAGCATATCAACCACCAACTGTCAGGATTCATTGAGGAGAAGGATCTTCTTCATAGCACACAATCTGGTTCACCCTCAGTATAGCATAGAGTCAGTGCGTCTGTTAGCCTCTGAGTCCTTGCACCGGACTGTGGACAGAGGGGACACCACAGCTTTATTTCTGGAGGATTTAAGTGTGGCCTCGGATACTGTCTCCCACGGTCACCTTTTAGAACAGCTGTGGGACTATGGTATAGGTCACAAGGCTTTAGAATGGTTGGAATCTTTTCTGATTGGTTGGACCTTTCAAGTGGATCACTGACATAATATCGACTGACATAATATCGACTTACCAAAATATTGGAACACAAATATCGAGAACACTAATATCGACATCCTATACTTAATTAAAAAAACAAAAATATCGACTTCACAATATCGTATAACATTAATATTGTTTACACCATTATCGAAAACAAAATGATCGTTTTCAATAATATCGAACACATTAAATAAACATACAAAATGACAAAAATATCGATCACAAAAATATAGACTACTGAATTATCGTTAAAAAAAAATATCGACATTGTAAATACTACAAATTAAATAGAAACATAACGTAAATAACTTAAAAATTGCAATAACACACACTAAATACATTATAAATGAATAAATAATTATTTATTAAAATACCAATACAATCCCATAAACATTTATAAATACACTAAAAATATATCAAAATGCAAACATAATATATAAAATAAAATGAAACTCTTAAAGATTTTAAACGTTATAAATACAAAATAATATATTACACCCTTTTTTCCCATTTAAAAAATGTAACTGAAAGTTAATTGGCGTTTCCATATATGGAAAACAACTGCCAAAAGAATTAAAACTAAGAGTAGCAACCAATGGAATACACAAATAATTAAAATAAACCAATAAGATTGTAAAAGTAATTTATAACACACTATATAAACACACACAAATTACACATTAATTTACTTTCCAACGAAAACTACAACAATAAGGAGAAACTCTGCCGGATTGCTGACTCAAGCCTGAACTTCATCTATGAAAACTCTAACTGCATCTCAAAAAAGTAAGTAAAATAGCATTTTAAAACTACTACTACTACAACTGCTTTCAAATAATATTTTCTTTCAACAAAATAATTAACATATATTTTTAAATTATATCTCCTGTACAGATAAATCTGAAACAACTCCAGGGCCTGCAAACAGTGTTAAAACTTCATTTCAAAATAAGGCAAGTATAATTTTCAAATAAAATTTCAAACTTATTTAAAAACAAAACCCAAGTAGAACTTAACAACTCCCCCAGCTAAAAAAAGGCATAAAACACAATAATTAATTTTACTGGTTTTTTTCCACAGCAAACTTTACAGAAAAAAGAAATAAAACATCAAAGAATAATTTTCGACAGTTAAACAAGGCTTCAAAATCAACAATGTAAGTATAAATTTGACAAACGTAATTGTTATACATTAAAACATGTCAGATATCTTTTATTAATTTTAAAATTCATTTCTCCTAGCATTTGAAACACCACCATGACTGCAGGGGCCCAATTTACAACTTCCCAGAAAGGAAAATTATTATTATGTTATATGGGGTATGTTTACACTCAAGAAAAGCAAACTGGGGATAAAGTAAACTGGAAATGTAGCAAATACTACTCTAACAAATGTTATGGGAGAGCTGCTACAAACGAAACAACTGTCTTATATGTTAGGGAACATAACCACCCCCCTAACGTAGCAGAAATTGAAGTTAGACATGCAATAGAAAATATCAAAGACATTAGTGCTGCATCTCAAAAGCCCACAACAGAGATCCTTAAACACATGCTTCCCAGAGTCCCAGAGCATGCAACTGGCCAAATGCCCTCAATAGCATAATTAAAAAGAACTATAGCTAGAACGAAAAAGCTACAGCTACCACTGGACCTATTCCCAAAACATTTGCAGAGGTAGAAATCCCATCTGAACTCACATTAACACACACAGAAGAACAATTTCTTCTGTACGACAATAAATCCCCTGACAAAAGAATTATAATGTTTGGGACTCCTACAAATTTATTAAAATTACAAAACTGTGAAACCTGGATGATGGATGGGACTTTTAAAATATGTCCCAAACCATTTTACCAGCTGTATACAATACATGGACTATTTCAACTCACAAACATCCCCTTCATATATGCTTTACTACCTAACAAGCAAATAACAACATATTTAGAAGTTTTAAACAAAGTAAAGCAAGAAACTAACAATTTTTTCCCACAAAAAATAATAGTAGACTTTGAGCAATCTATGATACAAGCAATACTTAAAACATACCCTCACACAACAATTCAAGGTTGCTACTCTCACTTCAACCAATGCATTTGGAGACACCTCCAAAAATCTACATTAAGGGGTTGATTCCGATCCCGGCCGGAAGCGCACCGAATACGATTCGTACGGAAAAAATACGTGCCGAACGCGTTTTTCCCGAATGATTCCAACAGTCGTCCGAGCGAGCAAGTACGATGCGCATTACTGCTAAAATTCCGAACGAGCCGTACGTACCCATTACATCTCCAGTTCCCCGACCGAGCTGGATCCTGAAACGCCGATTCGAGTCGCATGGAAGTAAATACACAGCACCTTCCGGCCGGACTAGTACGATGTGCAATCCGTACGCGCCGAACTGGTCGCTACGTCCGGCACGTCAGAGCATTCGGAAGAGCCGCACATAAGCTCCGATTCGCGCCACAAGACGATCCACGGCTACGAGACGAACAAGCCAGCTACGAGTACGAGTCAAAGCCACGAGAAACCCGAACGAGACGAACCAACCATGAATCCCATCGCGCAGGTCCTACCAATACTCTACATCTATTACCGGAACCGGAACGGACGCGTTCGGCGCAGACGGTAAGTCAAACACCCACTACACAAACAAACGACACGTATCCGACATATGTCACACACACATAGGGATGCAGAAATGACATACACTAGCAACAGCAGAACCATAGGGGCGGGATGGCTTTCACCAATGCCATACACACCCATAGGGGCCTGATGGCTACCACTACCACCACCCCCACTCATGGGGGGCTGGATGCCTACCACTACCACCACCCCTACTCAGGGGGGGCTGGATGCCTGTCACTACCACCACCCCTACTCATGGGGGCATGGATGCCTACCACAACCACCACCCCTACTCATGGGTTGCTGGATGCCTGTCACTACTACCATCCCCACACATAGGGGAATTGATGCCTACCACTACCACCACCCCTACTCATGGGTGCTGGATGCCTACCACTACCACCACCCCTACTCAGGGGGTGCTGGATGCCTACCACTACCACCACCCCTACTCAGGGGGGGCTGGATACCTACCACCACCACCACCCCTACTCAGGGGGTGCTGGATGCCTACCACTACCACCACCACTACTCATGGGGGGCTGGATGCCTACCACTACCACCACCCCTACTCATGGGTGCTGGATGCCTACCACTACCACCACCCCTACTCAGGGGGTGCTGGATGCCTGTCACTACTACCATCCCCACACATAGGGGAATTGATGCCTACCACTACCACCACCCCTACTCATGGGTGCTGGATGCATACCACTACCACCACCCCTACTCAGGGGGGGCTGGATGCCTACCACTACCACCACCCCTACTCAGGGGGGGCTGGATGCCTACCACTACCACCACCCCTACTCAGGGGGTGCTGGATGCCTGTCACTACTACCATCCCCACACATAGGGGAATTGATGCCTACCACTACCACCACCCCTACTCATGGGTGCTGGATGCCTACCACTACCACCACCCCTACTCAAGGGGGGCTAGATGCCTACCACTACCACCACCCCTACTCATGGGGGGCTGGATGCCTACCACTACCACCACCCCTACTCAGGGGGCTGGATGCCTGTCACAACTACCATCCCCACTCATAGGACGTGTAATGCATGACACAACCAGCATACTCCAACATAAGGAATGTCAGCAAAAGACATCCCCCAACATCATGACAAGAGTGTGTAGTCTGTGTCAAATGCCTACAACACTGAACATGACATTGAACATACAATGTGACCCCTATCACATGTGTCACACAAAAATGTGTGTGGCCTTCACAATGCAAGCAGACCATGACCACTGTGGCAATGGGGTCTAAACCCCCATTATCACAGTGACCAAAAGGTAAGTGTGGGGTCCATAGCTGAAGCACATTTTGAACATTGTGGCAATGGGGTCTAAACCCCCATCATCACAGTGACCAAAAGGTAAGTGTGGGGTCCATAGCTGAAGCACATTTTGAACATTGTGGCAATGGGGTCTAAACCCCCATCATCACAGTGACCAAAAGGTAAGTGTGGGGTCCATAGCTGAAGAACATTTTGAACATTGTGGCAATGGGGTCTAAACCCCCATCATCACAGTGACCAAAAGGTAAGTGTGGGGTCCATAGCTGAAGCACATTTTGAACATTGTGGCAATGGGGTCCAAACCCCCATCATCATAGTGACCAAAAGGTAAGTGTGGGGTCCATAGCTGAAGCACATTTTGAACATTGTGGCAATGGGGTCCAAACCCCCATCATCACAGTGACCAAAAGGTAAGTGTTGTCATGGAAAAAGCTGCAACTGCCAAACAGCATGGATGATTCCTGGTCACAGAACAACAAACACATCAGTGGCAAAGTAGTGGTTGTGTCCCATAGCAACATAGATTGGGTGAGGCAAACAGTGCAGTGCAAATAAAACATACCTTTGGCCATGTGCAGACAAACATCACCCATGGGGACTGACATCGTCTCCATTTATCAATTACACAATGCCAGAAGTGACCATCATAATGCAGACCCACATATCTGCACTAATGGACACACAAATGTAGATATCCTGGGGAGACTGTAGATGTGAGGTGAACAAATACCATACCATGGCAGCAATGGGACATACGAACCATGATTATTCTGCTGACTGATGACCTAGGAGTCCCAGGGACAGCATGGGAAATCCTCCAAACAACATACAGGCAATGGCACACCAAAGATATGCCAATGCAGTGGTGCAGATGCACAAACACAAACAGGCAGCCTCACACTACATATCAAACACAACAGGTGATGGGGGGTGCCAGTGTCCCCAGGCAACCACACAACACATGAGGAGGCCTGAATTCCAATTACACAGATGTGTATACAGTGCCATACAAAAGTAACTAATGGATCTGATTCCCCTATGTGGGCAATCAGGCATTGTTAGATGAGAGGGAGCCCAAATTACACATGTCACACAAGCTTGTAGGAACAGCAACTAACAGAGCAAGACACAGACCCACCACAGCACTACCCCCAGGGACCCCACATTGTGGTGACACTAGCCTGCATGACATGCCCACCGTGATGACAAAGGTAGATGTCGTTCACACTGTGAACCACAGCCATGTCTCCTGAGCAACAAACTACCATCACACCTACACAAGCACAAATCAATCAGCACGGCCTGTCAGCCAAGGCCAATATGGAGGTAGGGGTCTAGCCGTGCAACAACTCACATTTGCACACACTCAACACCACACACCTTGATCTCCAGCAATGTGCAGCAGTGAAGCTCACATGGATAGGTGACATTGCACATGCACCCATGACAATCCCAGGGGTGGTTGTGGGAACTAAGGTGCAGAAACCCATCACACCTGGCCAGTCAACAAGACTCGTGAATGTCTGACACACTGCACAGTACGCCGTACATGGGCATGACGTGAAATCCACCCCAATCAATGGGATCCCGGCCACAGTCACACACCAATGAAGAAGCCAAGGTCACCCACAAAGAACACACGTAGACAACTTCCAACATTGAAGCTCTGACCCTGAGGAGTGGCAGCAGTCACACACACAACGTGTCACAATCACTGAAAGCGACCACAAACTGTAAATTACATGACTTGTGTAACCAACAAGTGCCAAGGGGAATCCTGACTGTGTCTCATCTGCATTTGCCCACATCCCCAGCCCTGACAACAAAGACAACTAGGGATGACAACCTGATGAACATAAGTTTGCCATGCACCCACATCACGGAGAAACCAGGTACAATATGCTGGATGAACACAGGACAACTCAGCAAGCATCACAAACAGGAACATCCGTAGGGACATAGCCGGTGTAGGAAAAGGGAAGGGAACACACACAGACATGCTTACACAACACACAACACGGGACCAGGCAATGTCACGGGATTACACACTGCCATGAGGGCACTCCACTCCTGTGAAAGGTCCGCTGTGCCAAACCTTGTCTGTGCACCACTCAAACATGTCAGCAAAACACTCGGTCAGTGAGTCAACAATCACAACACACTGAAGGCTCTGCTCACATCAGCCTGGGTACGGGAGTGTCACGTCAGTCATCTGCATATACCCAAAACACGTGTCAAGCAAGTTGCACTGTACACACAGATGAGTCCTTCAACATTGATGTGCTAAACTGCATGTCCAGTGGAGATGGGCACACAGTCAGGGAAATAGAAACATTGAACAGTGGTAAGCCCACCAGATGTGCATCAGTGTAAGCCACAGATGTCAATTTACAAATGCAAAACGTACATCCCTGTGTCAAATGCAGAACATTACACCCTCAGACTGCAGCAAAGGATGCTATGGATCCAGACTAGATTAGGACACATATCCCATGGACCACATGGAGTCCATCACAGCAACACTTCATTTACCTGATCTGAACACTATTACAACAGCAAATGCATGATGATACTCATCTACATCATGTACATCAAAAGAAAAACCACTAGTAAACAAAAAGAGGCTTTATTCAGCAAATTTTTAAGAAAAATTAGAAGTCCAAAAGAAACTAAGGCCAATGGCCAGTCCATATACACAGTCCGAACAGGGTGATTTGTGACAACTTGTCACCCATTGCTTGCCTGCACTGGTACGGACAGGGGACATCCCCCTCGGAGGGGCATACAAGGGGCAGGCCAGGCACCGCAGGGACAGGATCAGGGGATGCCAGAAGGAGGCAGTGAAGGGGGGGGTGGGTGCAGGAGTGTCACCGGCAACTGCAGTGGAGGTGTCTGACTCAGTGGGGGCCGGCACCATTGTAGGGCACAAGTCAGATGGTGTGGGTGCTGGCACCACTGCAGTAGGCCGGTCAGATGGAGTGGACTGGGTCCCCACTGCAGTGCCCAAGTCAGACGGGGTTGTTGTGGACTCCACTGCAGTGCATAACTCCAAGGGAGTGGAAGGGGGGCAGATGAGGTGGGCAGGACAGAGGGGGGACCCGGTCTCCACACCAGTGGCACAAACAGGCTGAGCGTCTGGCTTGGGGGTGGAAGAGCAAGTGGTAGGGGGAGGGCCTAAGCATTTTGGGGATGCGGTATGGGTGTGTGGGGGAACCTGAGGAAGGGTGTTGCGGGGAACCTGTGTAGTGGTGGCCTGGGGGATGGAGGAGAGAGACTGTGTGGTGGAGCTGCGTGGTGGTGGTGGTGGGGTCTTGCCCTTCCTGGTCCGGGGGGACTTCCGAATGGGGTCCTCAGTCTGCCTGTGCCTGGGGGAGGGTGTCCGGGTGTGAGGGGCACTCCCCTCTATGTGTGGTGGTCGCCTCTTCCACCTGTGCGTTGGCTCAGATGGATCCTTGGGGAAGAGGCCTAGCTCACAGAGGAAGAGCTTCTGGGAGGGGGGGGGTTGCAGGTGAGGCAAGGGAAGGGGTTTTGGAGGGAGAGGTAGCTGAGGACTGCGCAGTGCTCGTGGATGCGTGTGTGTGTTCCTGGGCCCCATCCCCTGTGAGTGAGGTATCAGTCGCCTGACTGTGCGTGCGTGTGCGTCTGGATTTTGGCGTGTGTGTCTGTGTGCTGCTGGTGTCTGTGCTGGTGGGTGCCTGTGCTGGTGTGTGTGTGCTTGGGACAGGCAGGGTGCTGGGGATTGTGGATGGGGCAGAGGTAGGAGGGGTGAGGGACTGTTGCAGGAGGGACACTGCTGCCATCAGTGAGGAGGCCATGGACTGATTGGTCCGATGTAGGGCAGACATGCCAGATGACATGCCCTCCATGAATGACACCAGTTCATGGAGGACACTCAGCATTGATGTCTGCCCTACATGGATCTGTTTAAGCAAGTCCACAGACTCCACACTCAGGGCAGCAGGGGAGACAGAGGCAGGGGGTGCGGTGCCTGGCATGGAGGAGACACGATCCCCTACACGGGAGCCTCCACGGACATGTGGGATGGGAGCAGATGGGAGGGTGGAGATGGTGGTGGTGGCGGGGGCAGACTTGCTTGATTTTGTCTCTGGTCTGCTGACACCCGCCTCCACAAGGGAGTCCTCACTGGAAGTGCTGTGGTCCCCAGCCGAGGTGGTCGTAGCTGAGGTCTCCTCAGTGGGGCTCCCCTCACCCTCCGTGCCACTGGGCCCCTCGGTCTCCCCTGCAGTGGACCCAGTCTGGCTCTGCCGCTCCTCCTGGTCCGTGGAGCTGTCTCCTCCTGTGGTCGTGGATGTATCTGCAAAGAATAAGGATAAACAGAGCAACATTAGTCACCTGTACTGACCACACACGCCACAGTAAGTACAGCACATCACAGAGCAAGCCCTGCCATCATTTGCTAGACATTGCAATAAGTGCTGACACTGATTTGAAGAAGCCCATTGTCTGCCTGACAGTCATTCATGCCACACATATCCTACCTGTCCATGCACACATCTGTCTGGTGCCTGTTGTATGCGACTAATCATATGTGCACACATGCACCACATACACAGTTGTTGGACATCCAAGAGAACATGTGGAAATGTGTCACTCCAAACACATGCCATCTCCTGCCACTGACTCAGTACATGTGTCAGGAAAAGTGACGGGCAGAGTCTCTGTCGATATGCGGGTTTTGCTTCCATCACCAGACACAATGATGTCCTCATGTCCTGATAGACAATGCGACAATGGTGTGCTTGCAGGACACATCACACTACTGCTGGATCACCCTTTGCGAGTTGAATGTCATGGCACAGGCCTGCCTGGCAAGTCAGTCATAACTGTCTCCTGTCACAGGGGCAGTGCACACACACAACACCAGTCTACACTGTGTCACAATCATGGAAGTTTTGGGTATGCAAGCCCTGTAGCTGGCAGGTGCACATGTGTACCCCTGGCCACCCACATCATGAGGACTAAGATGATCCCACGTCAATCAAATGAGACATTTGAGTGACTGCAAACACAAATCCATAAACATGGGCACTTCACCGTCTGATGAGAATGAACCAAAGCTGCCTGCACCTCAATCTTTCATACACCTTTGTGCACAGTCAAGGGATCAGAGACCTATGCATTAACCAATGTGCAGATCCCATAGTCACAACTCAGTTGGCTGGCCACCCCAAATTGTTAAACACTCCAGGAGTCCAAAAAGCAAGGCCACACCACGGTGACACAGAGGCAGACACCTGAGTGCACCCTTCACAATGCCCAATATGTATGCTGACACACGGGAGTGGGAGGACAGAGTGCCTTCGATGTACGGAGTAGGCATTACAGTCCTGGTCCATGTGCAACATGGTATTGCCCTGAACACTAGGCAGGTGTCTATGCATGTGTCACACACATGATGTACATACTTCTGAGGCTCCCCCTTGGTCTCTGCTGCAGCATGGGTGTGTGGCACATACCCCAGACATGTGGTGAGTCAGAGCAGCAATTGGAACACATTGTGAAGCCATACCCAGAGTACATGTCAGATCACAGGCATTGTGTGAGCAATTGTACCACCCATGTAGCCCACAACAAAGTTCCTGTAACTGATGCTGTCCCCAAATTGAACCACAGGTAACTGCAAGTACACAGTACCCAAGTGACCTAAGTCACAGACTGTTAGGGCCACACCTATGTATCAGATGAGGAGGGGGCATGACACAAGTGAGGGACATGAGTCCAGGACGACAAGACAGTTGTACTGTGGATGTGGAACCAGGAGAAGGAGTGCATAGAGCATGTTAGTCATAGCACACAGAACAGGCTAGCACTTACCCCCTCCTTGCTGCTGTCTGGCCTTCAGCTGTCCATCCAGGTCAGGGAAGACCACTGCCAGAATCCGGAGCATGTGGGGGGTCAGGGTCCGGTGTCCGCCCCTCCTGCGAGGAGGCGAAAGCTTCAGCTGGACCCTTGCGATCCTCCGGGTCCAGCCACGAAGGTCCTGCCACCTCTTCTGGCAGTTGCGGATCCTGCGTATGTAGACCCCCACAGATCTTACTGCCCGGACGATGGTCAGCCAGATGTCCTGCTTCTGGTGGGCATCAACCTGTGAGGATGACAAAGTGAAAAGGCCATTACTACACATGCAACATATCCGTGCATCACACAGTTGGATATACATGTCTCAATCACAGGGGCATATGATGTACACAGGTAGTGCAACTATGGCTATGAACAGTTGTCCAGCAGTTACTAAATGGTATCGTTGCCTGGGAAGTAAAATCTTATTGGAATGCACTGTTACTGCACTATACCTGTTCAGTGCATGTAACTACACACTTTGGGGGGTGACAACTACTCAGTGAGCATGCTAGCCACTGGTGTACACACTGTAAGTCTTGCTAGTCAGACAACATGCACAATTAGTAAGGCAGTGGACAGCACACTCACCTGCTCCCCTGGTTTCCCATACAGCTTGCTGTACTGTGGAAGGAGGCTGTCCAGCAGGGCCTAGTTCTCCTCAGTGCTGAAGGCTGGGGCTCTCTCCACAGTACGTGCCATTGCAGTAGCCAGAGGATGCAGAGACAGCAGCAGTGGTGGTGGCAGATGTTGTCCAGGAGCATGTAGTGCAGGCAAGTGAGCTCTCAGGGGAACAGCCAGCATTATATGTGTGCTGCAGAGGCAGATACTGTCCCATGTGTCCAAAGTGATAGGTCCAAGTCGTTTGCATCTTCTGAATCTGGCCAATCCATGCAATTGCACCACTTATACATGCCCACAGCATCCTTCAAAAGTTCAACTTCATGACACCCATGAATTTGCAACATTGTTGTGGGTGGCCAACTGAATTCACTGCATCCGACTCGTAAAGGCTTCGAAAATGCGTCCGTTACCATGTCAGTCCATAGCCAATGCGTGCGCACCGACCGGTCCATTGCTGTACAACGCGTATTTCAAAAAACAACACGCATCCGTCCACATCATATGCAATGGCCAATGCGTGCGCACCGATCGGTCCATTGCTGTACGACGCGTATTTCGGGAAACGACACGCATCCGTCCACATCATGTGCAATGGCCAATGCGTGCGCACCGACCGGTCCATTGCTGTACAACGCGTATTTCAAAAAACAACACGCATCCGTCCACATCATATGCAATGGCCAATGCGTGCGCACCAATCGGTCCATTGCTGTACGACGCGTATTTCGGGAAACGACACGCATCCGTCCACATCATGTGCAATGGCCAATGCGTGCGCACCGATCGGTCCATTGCTGTACAACGCGTATTTCGAAAAACAACACGCATCCGTCCACATCATATGCAATGGCCAATGCATGCGCACCGATCGGTCCATTGCTGTACGACGCGTATTTCGGGAAACGACACGCATCCGTCCACATCATATGCAATGGCCAATGCGTGCGCACCGATCGGTCCATTGCTGTACAACGCGTATTTCGAAAAACAACACGCATCCGTCCACATCATATGCAATGGCCAATGCGTGCGCACCGATCGGTCCATTGCTGTACGATGCGTATTTCGGGAAATGACATGCATCCGTCCACATCATATGCAATGGCCAATGCGTGCGCACCGATCGGTCCATTGCTGTACAACGCGTATTTCGAAAAACAACACGCATCCGTCCACATCATATGCAATGGCCAATGCGTGCGCACCGATCGGTCCATTGCTGTATGACGCGTATTTCGGGAAACGACACGCATCCGTCCACATCATATGCAATGAATGAATGAATGAAGGAGCACTTATAGAGCGCATGGTTACCCGGAGGCATCCCAGCGCTATGACACCCTGAGGAATCGCTATAGCAAGGAAGTTATGGAAAGAGGAAGGTTTTCAACAGTTTTCTGAACTTGAGATAATCTGGTTCAGAACGTATGTGGAGGGGAAGACCATTCCAAAGTTTGGATGCATTATACGTAAACATTCGACCTCCACTACGTGATCGTTTAATTTTAGGAATTCGGACCAAACCTTTGTTGTTAGATCTAAGAGCCCTGTTAGGCACATAAGGTTGGATCCAGGAACTGATCAAGGAAGAGCCCTTGCCAGAAAGTATCTTGTGAGTGATACATAGGGACTTAAATTGGATCCTTTCCTGAACAGGGAGCCAATGTAAAGTTGCGAGTGCGGGTTTTGCCGAGGAGCGTTTGGAGATGTTCATCAGCATGCGTGCTGCACAGTTTTGTGCGGTTTGAAGGATTTTAATGGTGCCCTGCGGGGCTCCCAAATACAAAGCGTTAGCATAATCCAATCTTGATAGGACAAGGGCTTGGACTAACACCCGTCTAGCTATAAATGGTAACAAGGGAAGGATTTTTCTGATCATTCGTAAAAGACTATAGCAACAAGCTGCCACTGTACGCACTTGAGCCTTAAAATCAAGGTTGCGGTCAAGCCAAGCCCCAAGACTTTTAATTTGTTCTCTGGGGGCCGGGGGAGGACCTAAAACGCTGGGCCAGAGAAGGTCAATATTGCGAGGAGCAGACTTACCCAACAACATAAGTTCAGTTTTTGATCCATTAAGTTTTAAAAAGGAATGATTCATCCATTCTGAAACTTTCTCTAGGCAGGTGAATAGGTCACCTCCCTGTTGATTATTTTGTTTCATGGAGATGACTAACTGCGTATCATCCGCATACGTCACAATGTGAACCCCAAAAGGACATACTATTTCAGCCAACGAACGCATGTACACATTGAACATGGTGGGACTGAGGGAGGATCCCTGAGGAACACCACATTTCAGAGGGATTTGTTTTGAGGAACATTCGTCCTCAAAAACTGTGAACACCCTGTTTTGTAGGAAGGACTGGAACCATTTTAAGGCTGATCCAGTCACACCTACCTCTCTAAGTCTTTGAATCATTAAACTATGATTCACAGTGTCGAAGGCTGCGCTGAGATCTAACAATAAGATGGCGGCGCAACCTCCGTTGTCAAGAGTCCTCCTTGTTTCCTCTACTACAGCCAAGAGGGCCGTTTCTGTACCCTGTTGGGGTCTGAATCCAGTCTGTGTGGGATGGAGACCCTTGTTGTTTTCCAAGAAAGCTGATAGAATAGAATTAATATACTTCTCAGCTAACTTACTTATTCCCGGTAGTAAGGAGATTGGTCGGTAATTTCCCCAATTTTCCGGGTCAAGGCTGGGTTTTTAGCAACGCCTTGACCCTTGCATGTTTCCATTGGGATGGCACAATGGCTGTCTTGAGTGAGGAATTTATCACCTCCAATATAACTGGTGACACAGTCTCTGCAATTTGATGAAGAATGGTAGGAGGGGCAGGGTCTAAGGGGGAGCCCGATTTTAGCTCTCTCAAGAGTCCTTGAAGAGTAGTAAGATCAAGGGGCGGAAATTCCTGAAGCAAAATTGAGGGTTCCGAGGTGAAAGTCCCAGTGATCGTTACATCTATATTTTGAGAAAACGATTTATATATCGTTAGTATTTTGTCCGAGAAATATTCCGCAATTTCATTGCATCTCCCTAAGACATTGGTTGAAACTTTAGAGGGTGTTGGGATTGCGAGAAGAGATTTGACTATTTTAAATATCTCACGGGAGGAGTTTACGGCTAAAATTTTGCCTTGATAAAAAAGCGCCTGGGCATTTTTTATTTCGTCTTTATACAATTTAATGGCTTCTCTGTAAATACTTTTGCTAGAAGTAGAAAAATCTTTTCTCCAGCTTCTTTCATGTTTTTTGCATATCTGCTTTAGTTGACGTAAATGTTGGGAATACCAAGGATTTTTTTGACTCCCACCCTTTCTGAGATTTGTTTTCTGGGGAGAACAGCGTCAAGTGCTGACTCAATCCACTCATTAAAATTGTCATTGGCAAGGGTGGGGTCTAATTGCGATGGGGGAGAAGTAGCAATGGCCAATGCGTGCGCACCGATCGGTCCATTGCTGTACAACGCGTATTTCGAAAAACAACACGCATCCGTCCACATCATATGCAATGGCCAATGCGTGCGCACCGATCGGTCCATTGCTGTACGACGCATATTTCGGGAAACGACACGCATCCGTCCACATTATATGCAATGGCCAATGCGTGCGCACCGATCGGTCCATTGCTGTACGACACGTCCCTGCACAAGTCACTCGCATATGTCACCATGGTTGTCACAGGTGAACGTATGCCAGCCACAATTACTTGACAGGGACTCAGGGGCACACCTACAACACCACAGCCTGTCCACAGTGTATCCTAAGGCATGTAAGGCTGCATTACCTGTGTGTGTATGGGGGTGAACATGTGGTCTGTTGTGTGGCACTTGGGGGCAGCCACTCCCAGGCTGTGCACGTGTTCATGAGGACAGAATCCTTTGTGTGTTGTGCACATGACCACTGTGATGTGCAACTGTTAATCTCAGAGCATGTGGCATGGTCACATCTCCAGTAACCCTGGGCAAAGCACTACGCTACGCTCACGTAGTTTGCGAAGTTTGCGCTACTTCGCACAACACGAATTGCACGTAGCACAGTGCAAACACGCGTAGCGTAGTGCAGCAGTCATTTTTTGCTTGCTCGCGGTCCTCAACGTCAAGTTGGAGAACGCGAGCAAGCAAAATGACATTCCGGCGAGACTTTTTCCTCGTTCGCGATCAGCAACATCAAGTTGCCGATCGCGAGCATGGAAAATAAACCTCCCGGCGAGATTCTCAACGCGGGGAGGTCAGGTTTCTCATTGCGAGTGGTCGCGTATGCTCGCGACCGCTCGCGATGAGAAACTACCAGTCCGCGTTGAGAAAGCTGCCGCTCGAGTAAAAATCTACTCGAGCGGCAGTAAAAGACAGCTCGCACTGTGCAAGATGCCGTTTTCAATGATTGCACAGTGCGGACAAGCATCCGGCACTGTGCAATCATTGCGAACAGTGCACTACGCAGTTCGCGTAGTGCTACGCGTAGCTCGCGTAGTGCGAACTGCACTTTGCGTAGCTTCGCGTAGCGCTACTTCGCGAACTACGCCCAGGCTTAATCTCCAGGTTGTGTATGTGTGTGTTATGTCACATACACCCTGAGTCCCATGTGGGATGGTATGTACGTCACAGGGTGACCCATTGCCACAATTGTGATGGCCCTCCACAGTCTGTGTGCATGTTGTGTTTCAGATGTCTCTGATTCAATGTTCACAATGGGAGACAGTCTCCACATCCACGTTGTTTGTGCATTGACTTTGATGTTGTGCGTGTGTGTGTCACAGACGTCCATGTCTGTCCTGCAGAGGCAACAGGGGCCACTACCTGTGGGAGTCATGGTTGTTTTGCTGACGTGTACATGATACGCCATGTCACGCCAGTGTCCATGTGGCAATACAGGGTCCCTGGGAATGTACCTGTCAAAGAGCTGTGATGCCTGGGGCACATCTGTCCTCACTTGTCACTGTGGTGTGTGTTTGGAACGTGACATGGGTACTGTGACACAGCCTAATGATTTCCCATAGCACAACCTGGAACTTGTTGTCAACACATGTTGAACTGAGATGTTATATGTTGGCCATGTAGGTGCCATATATGTCCATATAGAACGGCACACACATCAAGTATTTGTGTCTCGTAATGATGTATCATGTGATATTGAGTATGGTCAATGCCACATATGTGGGGTGACTGACAATCTTTCTTTGTTCACCTATGCACTGCAGGGCACCAGCTGTCCATAGACCATTCCCTGACCTTGCAACCATGGTGGAACGTGACTGCATCCGACGGTACCGCTTCAACAGGCCGCTTATTGAGGAATTGGCGGTGCGCTTGGCCCCACATTTGCAACCTGGCCGGCCATACCCTGCAGCGCTGACCCCCAAGGTGAAGGTGATGGCAGCCCTACACTTCTTTGCCACCGGTACCTTTCAACACACTGTGGCGTCTGCAGGTGGGATGTCACAGACCATGTTCAGCCGTGTGCTACGCGATGTTTTGGAGGCGATGTTGAGATACTTGAACCACTACATCTATTTCCCTAAACGTCAACAACTCACTGACGTGAAAAGTGACTTCTATGCCCTGGGGAGGATGCCACATGTCATCGGATCCATTGATGGGACACATGTGGCTTTGGTACCACCACAGGCACACGAGCAAGCATACAGGAACAGGAAACATTACCATTCTATCAATGCCCTGGTGGTATGTCTTGCAGATATGAGCATCTCACATGTGTGTGCACGTTTCCCCGGTTCTGCACACGATGCCTACGTCATGAGGAGTAGTCGCATCCCGAGGATGATGTCACAGATGCAGAACCAGCGTGCCTGGCTTGTCGGTGGGTGCTGACTTTGTACCATTGTGTGTGTTCTGCAATGTTGTATTCCACCCTCTTTTCCAACTCAGCTAATGTGCAATTGTCTGTATGTAGGTGACTCCGGATACCCCAACATGCCGTGGTTGCTGACACCCCTCAGGAACCCTGTGACACCAGCCCAGATGCGCTACAATGAGGCACCTGGTCGGACCAGGAGAGTGATTGAGCGGACATTTGGTCTCCTGAAGAGCCGCTTTCGCTGCCTGGACAAGACAGGAGGGGCCCTCCCATATGCCTCTGCAAAGGTGTGCAAGATTTTCATCGTCTGCTGCATGCTACACAACCTAGCAGTGCAGAAGGAGTTGCCTATCATCCTGGATGACGATGACCAACATCCGCCACCTGTGGAGGATCCTGGCCTGGGCCACGATGCCAGTGATGATGATGATGATGAGGGTGATGTCCGCACACAGCTCATCGCCAACTTCTTCAGCTGAATGTGAGTATACAGAGTTGGTATGTCAATGATTTGAGTTTGCATGATATGTGTTGGTGGTGCTCTGTTGCTGTTTGAGTGTGGTCATGTGCTACTTGACTGGATGCATGCAGCGATGTGTCCTTACAGGTAGTCTGTACTCCCCAACAGTGTTGACAGGCTAACTTGGTTTTGTGTAGGTATCTTGTGACATGTATTGGGCATGAGTATTGCAGTTCTGTCCTGTTCTTCAGTGCTTTTGACTGTGTGTCATGTCTGTCCTTCACAGGGTACTTTCAGAGTTGTTTGGTCAACTGTGATCCCCCGACACCATGATTCCACTTCCAGGGTGGAAGCAGTTGTTTCCCTGCAGGTGATGTGCCACACACCCCTGGACTTTATTTCCTCTATACTTGGTGACTGTGTGGCCACTGCCACGTGGGATTACCTTGCATCTGTAGTGGAAACAACATGTTGCAAATGTGTAATAAACCTGTGCTTCACTTTGGGATGTGCGTTGTCTGTGGTCACACATCTGACTGACATTTGCTTACTGCACCAGTGGGGTACTTAACACAGACTCTGAATAGGTGTCGTGTCTGTGCATTCCACTGTATTTCCTGGCAACATCAGTGTAGACGATGAGTCAGATGGCCCTGGTGTGTATGTGTTGTGTAGCCCTAGTGGTGTGTCTCCCTCATATGTGTCACGTCGCCATGACTCACATGACGGTGTTGAACTTGCTGTAGCAGTTAGCATGCACAGTGTCATTTAGCAGATCATCATCTCCATGACAAACACAACATTGGAATCACAACAGAGGCAAGTATGTTGTATTAGTGAGTTTATTTACATACATGTGTGAGGATAGTGCACAGGATGGTGGGTGCTGTACATTGGGATTAGAATCCAAAGTTCCCAGATGAGTTGGAAGTGTTGGTAGCAGAAATGTCCTGAGTAAAGTCCAAAGTCACCTGATACATTGGTCCAACTTAAACTCCCCATGTCATGTGGGAGAGTTGGTTTGCATTCGACAGGGTGAACAGTTTGCACACAACAGAGAATTTCCAGAACAGGTGTTGGGTTCCTGGGGGATGTACATGGCCATCGGCCTCTCAGTTTTCCTTCCTCGGACGACCCCTCTTCTTTCTGGGGGGACCCTCACGTGCAGGCTGCTGCGGTGCAGAGGACTCGCCGCCAGAGTCATCCTCCCTCCCTGTGGCAGTTGCAGTTGTTGCGGCACCAGATGTTGTGGGCACACAGGGAGATGTGGCCATGTTGGTGCTAATCTGGCGGAGGCATGTCAATATGTCCCTCTGCACCGCTGTCAGTTCTTCCAATGTGTCCCACTTGGACTCCATGCCAGACATGTGTGTCTCCACACGGGACATGTGGGAGTCCAAGCGGGCATAATGGGCAGCCTGCTGCTGTTGAATGTCCTTGTGGATCCCCACTACCTGGCTGACCTCTCCGGTGCTATTCTGGTACGCATCAGCAATGCGTGCCAGTTGTGGGTCATCATGCAGTCCAGACCCCTCTGCAAACAGCGACCTCTGCCTACCACCCCTCCCACCACCCCTGGCCACACGTGCGGGACCTGCGGTGGCATGCACAGGTGACCCTAGGCCCCCTTGGGGGTTGGTACTGGGGTTGTTGTCCGTTGCTTCACGGTGGGCCGGGGTCCCTGTGCTGTTGTCATTGGTGGTCCTTGGTCTGTCCGTGTCGGCGGGGGTGGTCTGTGTGTTGGCAGATGTTGGAGGAGTGGGTGCAGGGGGTGCAGATGGTGGTCCTGCTGGTGCTCAATGATGACTCACACCGGAGGGGCCAGGTAGGTCTTTGCCATCCGAGGAGGGCAGAGGCTGTTCCACACCAGAGAGCTCAGGGGCCCCCGGAGCCTGGGACAGGGACTCCTCATCATCTGCTGCTGTGTCCCCATCATCACCTGTTTTTGGAAGAGACACACAATGTATGTTATGTTTCTACAGGCATAAATGGTTCAAACACCTGACAGTTGTGACTGTACCTCTGGATGCGGGCCTGTACATTGCATTGTCCTAAGTTGTCACAGTCAGAGGTTGATATTGGTGTAGCACATTGTCCTGCCAACCTGAAGCATTTCAATGTGAATCTTGAGGTGTGTGCATGGCCAGCATTGGTGGTATTTGGTTGACATCCGGCCCTCCTTCTCCCCCAGCCCAGTTATCCCACCATGAAGCATGCCACCCTTGCAGTGGGTGCAGGTTGACTATCAGGATGTCAGTCAGTGGTGTCCTGCTGTTGGTTGGTGCACAGTTCCCAGCAGGGCCTTGTGCTCCCCACAGCTGAGGCCAGTGTCAGACATCTTGGAAGTGCCTTTTCACTCCCTGTGAGGTGTGCATGCTTCAATGTGAGCTTGCTGGGCCATGTGGGTGGGGGATGTTGAGCTGTGACTACCACTCCCATCACTCCTATTGCCTACACCCCCCTTCCCAGCTTGCCCATACTTCCTTCCTTTTGACTCAGCTTCCCTGTGGGGTAGTGTGCCTGTGCTGACAGGATGGCTGACAGTGTTGTCCTGGTGTTAGTTTGGCTACAAGTCCCAAAAGTGTCCCTGTGCTTCACACAGCATAACCCAGGGTGGTGGATATTTGTGGGATATTTAATTAGAGTGTGAGGCAATGCATTCTGCCAGGTGAGTTGTGTGGAGTTTGTGTTAAGGGTGTGTGTGAGAAAAGCTGCTGGTAACTATGGTCAGTGCTGTCAGTCCTCCTTCCCACCCAGCCAGATATCCCACCATGGAACGTGCTTCCATTGCAGGGAGTGCAAGTTGGCTTTCAGGATGTCAGTCAGTGGTGTCCTGCTGTTGGTTGGTGCACAGTTCCCAGCAGGGCCTTGTGCTCCCCACAGCAGTACCCAGTGTCAGCCATCTTGTCAGTTCTTTTCCACTCCCTGTGATGTGCGCATGGTTCAGAGTGGTGTTGATGGGCCAATTGTGAGGGTGACCAATATCTGTGACTTCCACTCCCTTCATGCTATTGCCTACACCCCCCTTCTCAGCATGCCCATACCTCCTTCCTTTTGAGTGGACTTCACTGTGTGTGAGTGTGACAGCAATGGCAAGATGGCTGACAGTGGTGTCCTGTTGTTTGTTGGTGCACAGTTCCCAGCAGGGCCTTGTGCTCCCCACAACAGAGCACCAGTGTCAGACATCTTGGAAGTGGCTTTTCACTCCCTGTGAGGTGTGCATGCTTCAGTGTGAGCTTGCTGGGCCATGCGGGTGGGGGATGTTGAGCTGTGACTACCACTCCCATCATGCTATTGCCTACACCCCCCTTCCCAGCATGCCCATACTTCCTTCCTTTTGAGTGGACTTTACTGTGTGTGAGTGTGACAGCAATGGCAAGATGGCTGACAGTGGTGTCCTGTTGTTTGTTGGTGCACAGTTCCCAGCAGGGCCTTGTGCTCCCCAGAACAGAGCACCAGGGTCAGACATCTTTGAAGTGTCTTTTCACTCCCTGTGAGGTGTGTATGCTTCAGTGTGAGCTTGCCGGGCCATGCGGGTGGGGGATGTTGAGCTGTGACTTCCACTCCCATCATGCTATTGCCTACACCCCCCTTCCCAGCATGCCCATACTTCCTTCCTTTTGAGTGGACTTCACTGTGTGTGAGTGTGACAGCAATGGCAAGATGGCTGACAGTGGTGTCCTGTTGTTTGTTGGTGCACAGTTCCCAGCAGGGCCTTGTGCTCCCCACAACAGAGCACCAGTGTCAGACATCTTTGAAGTGGCTTTTCACTCCCTGTGAGGTGTGCATGCTTCAGTGTGAGCTTGCCGGGCCATGCGGGTGGGGGATGTTGAGCTGTGACTACCACTCCCATCATGCTATTGCCTACACCCCCCTTCCCAGCATGCCCATACTTCCTTCCTTTTGAGTGGCCATACTTCCTTCCTTTTGACTCTGCTTCCCTGTGGGGTAGTGTGCCTGTGCTGACAGGATGGCTGACAGTGTTGTCCTGGTGTTTGTTTGGCTACAAGTCCCAAAAGTGTCCCTGTGCTTCACACAGCATAACCCAGGGTGGCGGTTCTTTGTGGGATATTTAATTAGAGTGTGAGGCAATGCATTCTCCCAGGTGAGTTATGTGGAGTTTGTGTTAAGGGGGGGTGTGAGAAAAGCTGCTGGTAACTATGGTCAGTGCTGTCAGTCCTCCTTCCCACCCAGCCAGATATCCCACCATGGAACGTGCTTCCATTGCAGGGAGTGCAAGTTGGCTTTCAGGAGGTCAGTCAGTGGTGTCCTGCTGTTGGTTGGTGCACAGTTCCCAGCAGGGCCTTGTGCTCCCCACAGCAGTACCCAGTGTCAGCCATCTTGTCAGTTTTTTTCCACTCCCTGTGATGTGAGCAAGGTTCAGAGTGGTGTTGATGGGCCAATTGTGAGGGTGACCAATATCTGTGACTACGACTCCCATCATGCTGTTGGCTACACTGACTTCACCAGCATACACAGAATTCCTTCCTTTCAGTGAGCTTCCCTGTGAGGTGGTGTTCTAGTGGTGGCAAAATGTCTGACAGTGTTTGTTGGTTAGATTTGTGCCACTGCCTTGCTCTATTTGTTGTTGGGTTTGTACATGTCATGACACAGTTACATATCACTATGGGATGGCAGGTATTGTGTTTGTCTGACTAACATACACATCTTGGGATGATTATGTTTTGGTTACTGTGGCTTTGCTAACAGTGCATGGTTTCACTATCCCCTTGACAGTGATGTGTGTGTATTGTCACACGATATTGGGTATATTGGTTGTGTACTCACCAGGCTCTGGGATGTTTGATAGTCCATGTACGCTCTCTGGTGGTAGGATGGCCCGCACCTTCTCCTCCCAGGGCCTGAGGTATACTGATTTGGCAGGAGGGCCACTGCCGGTGCGATGGCTCAAGGTGTAATCCTTCTTGAGTAGGGCCTTGACCCTCATGCGCACATCATACCACCTGTTCTAGATGTCTTGCTTTGTGCGCAAACATGGTGATTGTGCATTCACCCTGTCGACGATCCTCTCCCACATCTTGGTTTTCTGCGACATGGGGGTCTGTTGGACCAATGTACCAAACAAGTGTGGCTCTACCCTGAGGATTTCATCTACCAGGACTTCCAATTCACTGTCTAGGAACTTTGGATTCTTCTTTGGGGGCATGGTGATGGGTGGTGGTGGGGATTAATGTGTGTGTGGGTGGGCAGGTGAGGGTGTGTGTGTAGGTTTTGCTGGGTGTATGTGAGGGTGCTCTTTGGGAGGTGCTAATGGTGTGTGGCTTGTGTGATGGATGAGTTGTGGGTGTGTCTGTGGTTGCTGTCTGATGGTGTTCTGTGCTGGCAGGTCATTTGAATTTGCAAAGGATCATGGTAGGGATTTGTGGCCTTTATATGGGTGGAGTTGTGGGTGTGTCTTTGTTCCATGTTTTTTTCCCCCTGTATTTATTGACTTTGTCATTGCTTGTTTGGCCCTTTTTTTTGTATTTTTTCCTTTGTGGCTTTTAGGCATGTAGGAGACGTTCTTCTGACCGAGTAGGACGCTGCAGTTGGCTCGTGCGAGCTTCTCCGAGTCTTTCAAGCTGTGTTTCTGTTGTGTTTCATGTGCGGCGTACGCGTCGGTCGCGGAGTATTGGGTTGCTTCGGCTCCGTTTTGTATGCGTGTCGGTCGTACGGCTTGAGCTCCGTGCGACTCGGTCTGGTTTTACACGCATTGCATCGTACTGCGCGGGTCGGAGTTCGCGGGTACGTTTCTGTCGGGTTCATTCCTGGTGCGTGTCGGTCGGTTCGATTCGCGTGGTTTTCCGGACGAATAGCTGGTTTCCGTGCGGTTCGGTCGTTCGGCTTGTGTTCCGTACGAGTCGGTCGTAATTCACATGCATTGCATCGTACTACGCGGATCGGGCAGCGCCGGTACGTGTCGGTCGGTCTAAATTCCCGTACCGACTCGGTCGGTACGTTTTCCGGCCTGAATCGGAATCGGCCCCATAGTGTAGAATAGGCACCAAACAGCAGCTTTGCATACCAAATAAAAAAATTAATAGCACTAGCATACGTACCTGTTACTGACGTAGCTGAGCACTACCATTTAATAATTGAAAGTCTCTTCTACTAATAAAATGAACAAAAACTAAGTCCCCTCCTTCACTACTTTGAGGATACCTGGGTGGGAAGGCTACACAGATCTGGCCACAGAAGACAGCCTAAATATCACATTCCATGGTGGAATGTATATAACAGCACCCTAAATAAAGAAGCCAAAACTAACAATGCTGTGGAAGGATGGCATAACGCCTTCCAAGCCACAACAGGCAGATCTACACCAACCCTACTAAAACTATTACAATCTATCACAAAAGAACAAAGCTACCAACAACTAAGAATGGAACAATCTAAAACTCAAATAGGCCCTAAACTAACTAAGCAAACCAAACAAATGTTTGAGTACTTACAATTCAAAGTAAGACTCTACCCTACAACTAAAGGCTTAGAATACCTAGAAACAATTGCTAAAAGCCTACTATAAACTAAATCCAACTTTAAAATTCCTAAATCACAAATATAAAAACAAACAGTCAATTAAACACTTTTTTTACAGAAAAATAAATATATTTATGATGTCAATAATTTTAGTTAAGACACTAAAATTAACCCGTTCGATGTCACGGTGGGCGTGAGCGGAGGACAGCCGGGGTCCGTCCGAGACACGCCCACTCATTATTTCACCCGCACCGCGGCGGAATTCGCGCTGCGGTCAACGGGTTAAATTGACATAATAAATACATTTTATATTATACAAATAAAGATAACAATGACATAATAAATAATTTCCACCCAATATAAATAAAATAAACTTACTTACAATTTTAGTTGCTGAAAAAGAGTAGTCCAAAGATCCATTTAATAATCCAAACTTTTGTTGAAAAACAAGATTTCCAAAAATAATCCCCCCCAAAAATGTAAAAATACAACTTTAGAAAATATAATCCAGCAGGAATAGGTCCACCAACGATAACTATAAAAATCCCGAAAAATGGTTTCAAAAAAGAAACGCTCATGGAAAACGCGAAAAATGAAGGAAGTGTTAAATAATGATTAGTTTACTAAAACTAATACACACTTCCTTAAAAAAAATGGCAATCTTCTCCACAGGATACCTTCTGGTCGACAAAAACATGTTAGAAAATAAAACAATCCCTCCCGCGCAAAAATACATATAAAACATTACATATTACCAATAAATACATTACTAACACAACACTGTAAAGAAAACTACACATAGCTACAAAACTCTAACACACACGATAGAACAACACTACCTCCAAATTACACTTAAATTAAAGTTAAAATAAAGAAAATGTAATTTTCCTTTACCAATGCGATGCAGATTCTGACCGCGAGCTTCTCCCCTTAGAAATGACCCAAAACAAAACCGATTGCTTACAAAATACAACTTTACTTTTAAAATGGCTGCCTTAAATAATAAACATTTACTTTTATAATTCTAAAAAATGTTCTGTATTACAAATATATAACAATAATTTTTTTGAATATCTACAAAATATTTGTAACTCATAAAAAAATGTTTACCATATGATTTAAAATGTAAAATTATAATAATAAATATTATAAAATAATAATATTTATTAATATAATTAAAGAAAATACACATATAATGTTCAATATATATTTAGAAATGGTAATATGTTTTATTAATACTAAGAAAATGTAATAATGTTATAAAAAATGTTTATGTGTACAAAAATACTTATGTATTAAATAATATTATTTATATAAAATATATAAATAATATTACCCAAAATGAAAAATTATATGTTAAAAACTGCCAAAAGTTATAAACATGTTTTCAATGTATTTTTTTGTTTAAATACATATGTTATAATAAATTCCAACTATATATATAAATATAAAAAATATGTATAAAAAAAAAAATATACATCTACTGTTACAAAAACATGATATGTATCAAATATTATACAAAAAGTGATCATTAACAACTTTTTGGGAGTTTGCAATAAATATGCAACAAAATACTGTAATAACGAAAAATAATTTAATGCTGTCTTTTGCAAAATGTTATTGTAAATTTACAAAAATGTTAAAAATATGTGATATGTGAACCAAAAACATAATATATTATTGTTCCTGTTTTCATAATAATAAATTCAATATACTTAATAAAGAAATAAATTGCTCTAATCTTTTATGATAAATGTTTAATAATAAATAAAAAGAAAAAGAAAATTAAAAATGTTTCTGCATCTTTTTACATTTAATAACATATTATATGTATAATAACATATGTATATTGTATCAATTTACTTTAAAAACTATTATACTTGTTCCAACATTTATTACTATATCTTTATACTTAGGCCAGAATATATTTATATTTCTTCACTACTCCCACTATAAAATACATTAATTCAGATACAAAACTACATTTCACACATATTAAATTACTTCTCACACTTCAATTGATAGTAAGTCAGGGAACATGCTGGAAACTAACCTTAAATAAATTAGTATTCCCACTGCAAACTACATTTAAGCAGGGAAGGTGCTGGACACTAAGGGGACGATTCCGATTCGGGCCAGAAAACGTACCGACCGACTCGGTACGGGAATTTAGTCCGACCGACACGTACCGGCGCTGCCCGATCCGCCTAGTACGATGCAATGCATGTGAATCACGACCGACTCGTACGGAACACAAGCCGAACGACCGAACCGCACGGAAACCAGCCATCCGGCCGGAAAATTACTCGAATTGAACCGACCGACACGCACCAGGAATGAACCCGACAGAAACGTACCCGCGAACTCCGACCCGTGCAGTACGATGCAATGCGTGGGAAACCAGACCAAGTCGCACGGAGCTCAAGCCGTACGACCGACACGCATACAAAACCGAGCCGAAGCAACCCAATACTCCGCGACCGACGCGTACGCCGCACATAAAACACAGCAGAACACAGCTTGAAAGACTCGGAGAAGCTCGCACGAGCCAACTGCAGCGTCCTACTCGGTCAGAAGAACGTCTCCTACATGCCCCAAAACTACAAAGGGAAAAATACAAAAAAAAGGGCCAAACAAGCAATGACAAAGTCAATAAGTACTGGGGGGAATGGAACAAAGACACACCCACAACTCCACCCATATAAAGGCCACAAATCCCTACCATGATCCCTTGCAAATTCAACTGACCTGCCAGCACAGAACACCATCAGACAGCAACCACAGACACACTCACAACTCATTCATCACACAAGCCACACACCATTAGCACTTCCCTAATAGCACCCTCACATATACCCACCAAAACTGACACTCACCCACCCTCACTTGCACACTCACACACACATCAATCCCCACCACCCATCACCATGCCCCCAAAGAAGAATCCAAAGTTCCTAGACAGTGAATTGGAAGTCCTGGTAGATGAAATCCTAAGAGTAGAGCCACAGTTGTTTGGTACATTGGTTCAACAGACCCCCATGTCGCAGAAAACCAAGATGTGGGAGAGGATCGTTGACAGGGTGAACGCACAATCACCATGTTTGCGCACAAAGGAAGACATCCAGAACAGGTGGTATGACGTGCGCAGGAGGGTCAAGGCCCTACTCAAGAAGGATTACACCTTGAGCCATCGCACCGGCAGTGGCCCTCCTGCCAAACCAGTATACCTCTGGCCCTGGGAGGAGAAGGTGCGGGCCATCCTACCACCAGAGAGCGTACATGGACTAACAAACATTCCAGAGCCTGGTGAGTACACAACCAATATACCCAATATCGTGTGACAATACACACACATCACTGTCAAGGGGACAGTGAAACCATGCACCGTTAGCAAAGCCACAGTAACCAAAAGATAATCATCCCAAGATGTGTATGTTAGTTAGACAAACACAATACCTGCCATCCCATAGTGATATGTAACTGTGTCATGACATGTACAAACCCAACAACAAATAGAGCAAGGCAGCGGCACAAATCTAACCAACAAACACTGTCAGACATTTTGCCACCACTAGAACACCACCTCACAGGGAAGCTCACTGAAAGGAAGGAATTCTGTGTATGCTGCTGAAGTCAGTGTAGCCAGTAGCATGATGGGAGTTGTAGTCACAGATATTGCTCACCCTAACAATTGGCCGATCAACACCACTCTGAACCATGCTCACATCACAGGGAGTGGAAAAGAACTGACAAGATGGCTGACACTGGCTACAGCTGTGGGGAGCACAAGGCCCTGCTGGGAACTGTGCACCAACCAACAGCAGGACACCACTGTCTGGCATACTGAAAGCAAACTTGCACTCCCTGCAATGGAAGCACGTTCCATGGTGGGACATCTGGCTGGGTGGGAAGGAGGACTGACAGCACTGACCATAGTTACCAGCAGCTGTTCTCACACACCCTTAACACAAACTCCACACAACTCACCTGGGAGAATGCATTGCCTCACACTCAAATTAAATATCCCACAAAGAAACACCACCCTGGGTTATGCTGTGTGAAGCACAGGGACACTTCTGGGACTTGTAGCCAAACTAACGCCAGGACAACACTGTCAGCCATCCTGTCAGCACAGGCACACTACCCCACAGGGAAGCAGAGTCAAAAGGAAGGAAGTATGGGCATGCTGGGAAGGGGGGTGTAGGCAATAGCATGATGGGAGTGGTAGTCACAGCTCAACATCCCCCACCCACATGGCCCAGCAAGCTCACACTGAAACATGCACACCTCACAGGGAGTGAAAAGCCACTTCAAAGATGTCTGACAATGGTGCTCTGTTGTGGGGAGCACAAGGCCCTGCTGGGAACTGGGCACCAACAAACAACAGGACACCACTGTCAGCCATCTTGCCATTGCTGTCACACTCACACACAGTGAAGTCCACTCAAAAGGAAGGAAGTATGGGCATGCTGGGAAGGGGGTGTAGGCAATAGCATGATGGGAGTGGTAGTCACAGCTCAACATCCCCCACCCACATGGCCCAGCAAGCTCACACTGAAGCATGCACACCTCACAGGGAGTGAAAAGCCACTTCAAAGATGTCTGACAATGGTGCTCTGTTGTGGGGAGCACAAGGCCCTGCTGGGAACTGGGCACCAACAAACAACAGGACACCACTGTCAGCCATCTTGCCATTGCTGTCACACTCACACACAGTGAAGTCCACTCAAAAGGAAGGAAGTATGGGCATGCTGGGAAGGGGGGTGTAGGCAATAGCATGATGGGAGTGGTAGTCACAGCTCAACATCCCCCACCCGCATGGCCCAGCAAGCTCACACTGAAGCATGCACACCTCACAGAGAGTGAAAAGCCACTTCAAAGATGTCTGACACTGGTGCTCTGTTGTGGGGAGCACAAGGCCCTGCTGGGAACTGGGCACCAACCAACAGCAGGACACCACTGACTGACATCCTGAGAGTCAACCTGCACCCACTGCAAGGGTGGCATGCTTCATGGTGGGATGACTGGGCTGGAGGGAGAAGGAGGTCCGGATGTCAACCAAATACCACCAATGCTGGCCATGCACACACCTCAACATCCACATTGAAATGGTTCATGTTGGCAGGACAATGTGCTACACCAATACCAACCTCTGACTGTGACAACTTAGGACAATGCAATGTACAGGCCCGCATCCAGAGGTACAGTCACAACTGTCAGGTGTTTGAACCATTGATGCCTGTAGAAACATAACATACAATGTGTGTCTCTTCCAAAAACAGGTGATGATGGGGACATAGCAGCAGACGATGAGGAGTCCCTGTCCCAGGCTCAGAGGGACCCTGAGCTCTCTGGTGTGGAACAGCGTCTGCCCTCCTCTGATGGCGAAGACCTACCTGGCCCCTCCGGTGTGAGTCATCATGCAGCACCAGCAGGACCACCATCTGTACCACCTGCACCCACTCCTCCAACAACTGCCAACACACAGACCACCCCGGCCGACACGGACAGACCAAGGACCACCAATGACAACAGCACAGGGACCCCGGCCCACCGTGAAGCAACGGACAACAACCCCAGTACCAACCCCCAAGGGGGCCTAGGGTCACCTGTGCGTGCCACCGCAGCTCCCGCACGTGTGGCCAGGGGTGGTAGGCAGAGGTCGCTGTTTGCAGAGGGGTCTGAACTGTATGATGACCCACAACTGGCACGCATTGCTGATGCGTACCAGAATAGCACCGGAGAGGTCAGCCAGATAGTGGGGATCCTCAAGGACATTCAACAGCAGCAGGCTGCCCATCATGCCCGCTTGGACTCACACATGTCCCGTGTGGAGACACACATGTCCTGTGTGGAGACACACATGTCTGGCATGGAGTCCAAGTGGGACACATTGGAAGAACTGACAGCGGTGCAGAGGAACATATTGACATGCCTCCGCCAGATTAGCACCAACATGGCCACACCTCCCTGTGTGCCCACAACATCTGGTGCCGCAACAACTGCAACTGCCACAGGGAGGGAGGATGACTCTGGTGGAGAGTCCTCTGCACCGCAACGGCCTGCACGTGAGGGTCCCCCCAGAAAGAAGAGGGCTGTCCGAGGAAGGACAACTGAGAGGCCGATGGCCATGTATATCCCCCAGGAACCCAACACCTGTTCTGGAAATTCTCCTTTGTGTGCAAACTGTTCACCCTGTCAAATGCAACACAACTCTCCCACATGACATGGGGAGTTTAAGTTGGACTAATGCATCAGATGACTGTGGACTCTACTCAGGACATTTCTGCTACCAACACTTCCAACTCATCTGGGAACTTCGGATTCCAATCCCAATGTACAGCAACCACCATCCTGTGCACTATCCTCACACATGTATGCAAATAAACTCACTAATACACCATACTTGCCTCTGTTGTGATTCCAACGTTGTTTTTGTCATGGAGATGATCTGCTAAATGTCACTGTGCATGCTAACTGCTACAGCAAGTTCAACACCGTCATGTGAGTCATGGAGACGTGACACATATGAGGGAGACACACCACTAGGGCAACATAACACATACACACCAGGGCCATCTGACTCATCGCCTACACTGATGTTGCCAGGAAATACAAGGGAATGCACAGACACCACACCTATGCACAGTCTGTGTTAACTAGCCCACAGGTGCAGTAAGCAAATATCAGTCAGATGTATGACCACAGACAACGCACATCCCAAAGTGAAGCACAGGTTTATTACACATTTGCAACATGTTGTTTCCACTACAGATGCAAGGTAATCCCACGTGGCAGTGGCCACACAGTCAACAATTGTAGAAGAAATAAAGTCCAGGGGTGTGGGGCACATCACCTGTAGGGAAACGACTGCTTCCACCCTGGAAGTTGAACCATGGTGTCGGGGGATCCGAGTGGACCAAACAACTCTGAAAGCACCCTGTGAAGGACAGACATGACACAGTCAAAAGCACTGAAGAATAGGACAGAACTGCAATACTCATGCCCAATACATGTCACAGGATACCTACACAAAACCAAGTTAGCATGTCAACGCTGTTGGGGAGTACAGACTACCTGTAAGGACACATCGCTGCACGCATCCAGTCAAGTAGCACATGGCCACACTCAAACAGCAACAGAGCACCACCAACACATATCATGCAAACTCAAATCATTGACATGACACCTCTGGATACTCACATTCAGATGAAGAAGTTGGTGATGAGCTGTGTGCGGACATCACCATCATCATCATCACTGGCATCGTGGCCCAGGCCAGGATCCTCCACAGGTGGCGGATGTTGGTCATTGTCATCCAGGATGAGAGGCAACTCCTTCCGCACTGACAGGTTGTGTAGCATGCAGCAGACGATGAAATTCTTGCACACCTTTGCAGGGGCATATGGGAGGGCCCCTCCTGTCTTGTCCAGGCAGCGAAAGCGGCTCTTCAGGAGACCAAAGGTCCGCTCGATCACTCTCCTGGTCCGACCATGTACCTCATTGTAGCGCATCTGGGCTGGTGTCACAGGGTTCCTGAGGGGTGCCAGCAACCACGGCATGTTGGGGTATCCGGAGTCACCTACATACAGACAATTGCACATTAGCTGATTTGGGTAAAGAGGGTGGAATACAACATTGCAGAACACGCACAATGGTAAAAAGTCAGTACATAACGACAAGCCAGGCACGCTGGTTCTGCATCTGTGACATCATCCTCGGGATGCGACTACTCCTCATCACGTAGGCATCGTGTGCAGAACCGGGGAAACGTGCACACACATGTGAGATGGTCATATCTGCAAGACATACCACCAGAGCATTGATAGAATGGTAATGTTTACGGTTCCTGTATGCCTGCTCATGTGCCTGTGGTGGTACCAAAGCCACATGTGTCCCATCAATGGAGCCAATGACATGTGGCATCCTCCCCAGGGCATAGAAGTCACTCTTGACGTCAGTGAGTTGTTGACGTTTAGGGAAATAGATGTACTGGTTCAAGTATCTCAACATTGCCTCCAAAACATTGCGTAGCTGTTACAAACGCTAGCAACAGTCGCGCTGTAATCCGCAGGTAGGTGCGATCCTTCATTCCCAGCGTAGTGTCGCTACGCTGAGAACTACAACTCCCATGAGACCTAGAGCGTCACGTTTGACGTGGCAGGAAACGGCTCATAAGGAGGCAGCGGACCTCGGCTTCGTGTCGGAAATTCTCGCCGCCGAGACAACAGCGTTCCTTGACTCCACGGAGAGAGAGGTCTGGTAAGGGTGCTCTGCACCAACTCTGTTGTTATTTGGAGACTTCCCTTTCCCCCGGTTGTGAGCAGCTCGCTCATGCGGAGGAAAAGCAGCGTCATTTGGATTCCGTCCGGCGATGTGCTTGGTATCACGTCCTCCGTTGGATGAGCTTGCCGCTCGTGCGGAGGACGGGTTTAAGTCCTTGTAGGATTCCAGGCCGATACGGTCAGAGCTGGTACTGTTAAAGTGATAGGTTACTCACAGAGGCATCATTTAATAGCAGCCAGAACCTGGTAGTGATCTGCATTTCGTACGATAGAGTGGTTTCTTCTCTGCTAGCTCATGTCACAGAGGATTAAAACTCCCGATTGATTTCATGCACAAATCGTTTTGATCCATTTTGTTTTGGTGAAGAAACCATATACGGATTACAAGATAATATTGTTATTTGTTTACGTGGATGTTGGTGTATTAACAAAGTCCGTAATCAAGTGTTATTCTGGCTCTGTTTAACAGGGGTATTAAGAGTGGTATGGGACTACGCTCGATCCCTGTGAAGTATGCAGGAGCTCAGAAAAGGGTATGTTCCTCCTCCATAACAATGGTGCAGTATTAGTTACCTATAGGATTTACAGTAGCAGAAAAAATGACTTAATCTCCTTGTGTGTTTTCTTCTATGTTATTCCTATTTAATTACAGCCCTAACACTTCAAGCGGTGTTACCACACCGAAGACACATCATTTGTTGAAGCATCTTCTTCTCCAGTTTTCGTTCTTTTATGTTACAGGTATAGGAGGGGCGCTAGTCTATATGCAGTCAGTTACTTGTTTATATCCCATGACTAAAGGTTATAAAGTATATCTGATTGTGGTTTTTGTTTCAGGTCTCCCTCCCTACTGTTCCCTTCCTTTCCTTCCCCCACTTGATCCTCCCACTGACCTGTGCCATAAAGGCTATTAGGCTTGGGTAGGTCAGGAGGTGGACCATTCTGAGCATCAAACCGATCCTGAGGACATCCCTACTTAACAGAATTTCCGACCCACGAATAGTGTCCTCCCGGTCGGGTTGTGCTGGGAATGGCCACCCTTGACGATGTTGTGGCTATGCTTGCCACAGTCCAGGCTGAGTTAATGGCGTCACGCCAGGAAACGGCCGAGTTAAGAGCTAGGGTGGAAGGGATGCAGAGGAATCCTTTTAGTGCAGGTGCGGTGGCGGCAGCCCCGCCTAATGCGGTGGTGGTAGAGATGCCTGTTTCCATTCCGTTAGCGACCCCAGAGAGGTATCATGGGGATCCTGGCAAGGTGCAAGTGTTCTTGACACAGGTCATGTTACACTTTTCATGCAAACAGAAGTCATTTCCCACTAACCAGGCGAGGGTAGCTTTTCTTATTTCTTATCTAGCGGGAGATGCGGCACAATGGGCAGTACCGCTGGTAAGCCGTGATGACCCTCTCCTACATGATTGGGACGCCTTTAGAGCCGAATTTCTGAAGGTATTCGACAGAAGAGCTGATTCTTACACTGCAGACAGAGAACTGTTAGAGTTGCGACAAGGCAGCAAGGACCTGTTGGTTTACCTCAATTCTTTTCGGCAGCTAGTGGCGGAAACCAAGTGGCCTGAGACCAAACAAGCTGCGCTCTTCCATCAAGGGTTACGGGACGACCTCAAAGATGTCATCGCTCAGATAGATCCCCAACCGGCCACGTGTGAGGACTTGATCGATCTCGTGCTTCGCTTGGATTATAGACTGAGTGAGCGGAAAGGTGACTACAAAAGAAAGGAGAGACACCCACCTTCCTATGAAAGACAGAAGGCCTCTGAGTCTAGCAACACCGCAGGATCTGAACCAATGGAAATTGGCACCATAAGGGCTACATTGACTATGGCGGAAAAAGACGTCCGTCGTAAGCAAGGCCTCTGCTTATACTGCGGCAAGAGGGGGCATTTCGTCAGGGAATGCCCGTGAAACCCAAGACAAGCCGGTTCCGCAACCTTAGAACGACTACGGCGGCCATGGATAAGACGTCGGAAAACTAACAAACTCGAAGAAAGACGAAGGGGTTTCTTGGAGTCAGTTGTGTATCCCTTCCTTACAGTGCAACGCTGCACTAACAGCAGGACACCTCTTTATTAACGTTTTGTTGCTCATACAAAACGAGAGGGTCCGAATGTCTGCCATGGTGGATTCTGGAGCCACCGGCATGTTTATGGACTTAGGAGAAGCCAGACGTAGAGGCATACGTCTTGTGCCCAAAGATCCGCAAGAGGAAGTCTACGCTGTAGACGGGAGACAAATGATTACAGGACCCATCGGGTACAACACTGCAGAGTTAGAAGTACAGTATGGAGCATCGCACAGGGAGCATATCATATTTAACATCATCCACGCCCCCCAATATGGGATAATTTTGGGGTTGCCGTGGCTGCAACGACACAATCCGGAAATCGATTGGGTTGCACGAAGCAGTACAGATGACCTCTCCATACTGCTGCGAACATTGTTTTGGTATCCCAGAAGACCCAGCTACGGCGTTGGCAGGTAGTGTGATTATCGCTACTGCGGCGGAAAAAGAGATCCAACTGCCCGCTGTCTATCAAACGTATGAGGAGGTGTTCAGCGACGTACTGGCGGAAGAGCTACCACCACATAGACAGTACGACTGCCAAATCGATCTAGTTCCAGGGGCAGCAGTCCCTAGTGGTAGGATATACGCTTTAACGGAACCAGAGAACCTCCATCTCAGAGCCTATTTGGATAAACACCTAGAGATGGGTTTCATACGCCCCTCCAAGTCCCCTGCCGCCTCCCCGCTTTTTTTTATTCCGAAAGCTAATGGCGAGCTGCGTGCTTGTGTGGACTTTCGAGCGCTGAATGCCATAACTGTGAAGAACAGATATCCCTTGCCGTTAATCAGTGTCTTACTAGAGCAGGTAAAAAGGCAAAGATATACACCAAATTGGACTTGAAGGGTGCATATCACTTGGTGCGCATGAGGAGTGGCGACGAGTGGAAGACGGCCTTTAAGACCCGGTACGGGTTGTTTGAATATCTAGTGATGCCGTTTGGGTTGTGTAATGCCCCTGCGGCGTTCCAATTCTTTCTGAATGACGTCTTTCGGGAGATCTTAGACCACTACGTTGTGGTATACATCGACGATATACTCATCTATTCAGAGAATGAAGAAGCACACATCCAAGTGCAAACCATGTTACGGATCCTACAACAACACCATTTGTTTTGCAAATTGAGCAAGTGTGACTTTCACGTTACCACGGTGGAATTCCTTGGAGTCATGCTTAGTCCAACAGGCCAAGAAATGGCCGCAAGAAAGATCACTGCGGTGAAGGATTGGCCTCCCCCTCAGAACGTTCGTGATGTGCAGTGCTTCATTGGCTTTGCCAATTTTTATAGACGCTTTATCAACCAATTCTCCAAACTGGTTGCACCAATAACTCAACTTTTGAGGAAGTCACAGAAATTTGAGTGGACCAATGAAGCCCAGAACGCCTTCCTTGCCTTGAAGGCAGCTTTCGTCACTGCCCCGATCCTGGCTCATCCGGACCCTGGGAAACCTTACGTGGTTGAGGCAGACGCCTCTGACGTTGCCTTGGGAGCCATCCTGTCTCAAAGACACTCCTCCACGGGTCAACTCCATCCTGTGGCATATATGTCGAGGAAGCTTAACGAAGCCGAAAGGAATTACCACATTGCCGAGAAAGAACTCCTAGCCATCAAGGATGCCTTTGTGGAGTGGAGGCACTTCCTGATGGGAGCCAGACACGTGGTCACGGTATACACGGACCACAGGAACCTACAATTCATGACGGCAGCAAGACATCTTACCCCGCGACAACTCCGTTGGATGCTTTTCTTTTCAGGGTATCACTTTATCATCACCTATCGGCCTGGTTCGGAAAACCGGAAGGCTGATGCTCTCACTCGTCAGTCCTCTGCCAGAGATCTGGAAGGCATCCCGGACAGCGCCATTATCGACCCCAAGATGGTACTAGGTGTGATACAACCGGAGGACTTTCTCAAAGGGATCCTCAAGGGAGTTGGCTCATTTACCTGGAAAACCTGGCTTAAGAGCCATAAGGAATGGCAAAGTAGGGGCGGTTTTCCGATGAATAACAACCGTCTGTTGGTGCCTACCCGGGAGTTGAGGAAACAGGTGTTCGGCTGGTGCCATGACTCCCCGAGTGCGGGACATCTCGGAGTTGGAAAGACCGTTGACCGCATCAACAGGCAGTTCTGGTGGCCCTCTCTTAGACTGGACGTTAAGGAGTGGGTACTCTCTTGTGCTGTTTGTGCTAAAATGAAATCTGATCACCGTCGCCCGCAGGGTTTGTTGCAACCGCTCCCTACTCCTTCTAGTCCTTGGGAGAACATTTCTATCGACTTCATCGTCGGTCTACCACTGGATAAAGGTTGTACTGTTATTATGGTGGTCATCGACTATTTAACGAAAATGGGACACTTTGTCGCCTGCAACCAAGTACCTTCAGCAGGCCAGCTAGCTCGGTTATTGATGTTGCATGTGGTGCGTTTACATGGATTACCAAGTGTCATTGTGTCCGACAGGGGCTCACAATTCACGGCCCAGTTCTGGAAAACATGGTGTTCATCCTTACACATAACCACGGCCTTGTCTACTAGCTTTCACCCACAGACGGATGGACAGACAGAGCGCCTTAACCAAACGCTCAAACAATACCTGAGATGTTACGTGGACAACAGCAAGGAGGAATGGGTGGACTATCTATGGCTTGCAGAGATCGCCTATAATAACGCCACACATGGCTCCACACGGGCATCTCCTTTCTATTGCAATTATGGTCGCCATCCAAGGTTTCTTCCTTTTATCCAACCCTCCAAGGACACCAACATACCAGAGGTAGCGAGGAGAGTGGCCCATATCCAAGATACGTTAAAGAGGACTCAGGAACACCTGAACGCAGCCAAAACCGCGTACAAGGCTACCGCGGATAAACACAGACGCCCAGGTCCTTTGTATAGGAAGGGGGACTTTGTCTGGTTATCCACCAGGAATATACGCTTCCGGAAACACAGCGTGTTCAACCCCAGATTTATTGGACCCTACAAAATCAGTAAATGCCTTGGTCCCGTGACCGTGAAGCTGGAACTGCCTTCTCAGTTGCGTATCCATCCTGTGTTTCACGTGTCATTGTTGAAGCCTTCCTCCTCCCCTGTCAAGAAGCAGCCTCCGCCTCTTCTGGTCAATGACACTATGGAATATGAGGTTCGAGGCATTCGTGACTCTAAGTTGCGTGGCCGCAAATTGTGGTACTTGGTAGCATGGAAGGGGTACGGCCCTGAGGAGAACTCATGGGAACCTGCATCCGGGGTGCACGCGCCCAGATTGGTTGCCTCTTTTCACAGGAGATGCCCGCGGAAACCTGGCCCCTAGGCACGCTCTTGTTATGGAGGGGATGTACTGTTACAAACGCTAGCAACAGTCGCGCTGTAATCCGCAGGTAGGTGCGATCCTTCATTCCCAGCGTAGTGTCGCTTCGCTGAGAACTACAACTCCCATGAGACCTAGAGCGTCACGTTTGACGTGGCAGGAAACGGCTCATAAGGAGGCAGCGGACCTCGGCTTCGTGTCGGAAATTCTCGCCGCCGAGACAACAGCGTTCCTTGACTCCACGGAGAGAGAGGTCTGGTAAGGGTGCTCTGCACCAACTCTGTTGTTATTTGGAGACTTCCCTTTCCCCCGGTTGTGAGCAGCTCGCTCATGCGGAGGAAAAGCAGCGTCATTTGGATTCGGTCCGGCGATGTGCTTGGTATCACGTCCTCCGTTGGATGAGCTTGCCGCTCGTGGGAGGACGGGTTTAAGTCCTTGTAGGATTCCAGGCCGATACGGTCGGAGCTGGTACTGTTAAAGTGATAGGTTACTCACAGAGGCATCATTTAATAGCAGCCAGAACCTGGCAGTGATCTGCATTTCGTACGATAGAGTGGTTTCTTCTCTGCTAGCTCATGTCACAGAGGATTAAAACTCCCGATTGATTTCATGCACAAATCGTTTTGATCCATTTCGTTTTGGTGAAGAAACCATATACGGATTACAAGATAATATTGTTATTTGTTTACGTGGATGTTGGTGTATTAACAAAGTCCGTAATCAAGTGTTATTCTGGCTCTGTTTAACAGGGGTATTAAGAGTGGTATGGGACTACGCTCGATCCCTGTGAAGTATGCAGGAGCTCAGAAAAGGGTATGTTCCTCCTCCATAACAATGATGCAGTATTACAGTTACCTATAGGATTTACAGTAGCAGAAAAAACGACTTAATCTCCTTGTGTGTTTTCTTCTATGTTATTCCTATTTAATTACAGCCCTAACACTTCAAGCGGTGTTACCACACCGAAGACACATCATTTGTTGAAGCATCTTCTTCTCCAGTTTTCGTTCTTTTTATGTTACAGGTATAGGAGGGGGCGCTAGTCTATATGCAGTCAGTTACTTGTTTATATCCCATGACTAAAGGTTATAAAGTATATCTGATTGTGGTTTTTGTTTCAGGTCTCCCTCCCTGCTGTTCCCTTCCTTTCCTTCCCCCACTTGATCCTCCAACTGACCTGTGCCATAAAGGCTATTAGGCTTGGGTAGGTCAGCAGGTGGACCATTCTGAGCATCAAACCGATCCTGAGGACATCCCTACTTAACAGTAGCACACGGCTGAACATGGTCTGTGACATCCCACCAGCAGACGCCACAGTGTGTTGAAAGGTACCGGTGGCAAAGAAGTGTAGGGCTGCCATCACCTTCACCTTGGGGGTCAGCGCTGTAGGGTATGTCCGGCAAGGTTGCAAATGTGGGGCCAACCGCACAGTCAATTCCTCAATCAGCGGCCTGTTGAAGCGGTACCGTCAGATGCAGTCACGTTCAACTATCGTTGCAAGGTCAGGGAATGGTCTATGGACAGCTGGTGCCCTGCAGTGCATAGGTGAACAAAGAAAGATTGTCAGTCACCCCACATATGTGGCATTGACCATACTCAATATCACATGATACATCATTACAAGACACAAGTACTTGATGTGTGTGCCGTTCTGTATGGACATATATGGCACCTACATGGCCAACATCAAACATCACAGTTCAACATGTGTTGACAACAAGTTCCAGGTCGTGCTATGGGAAATCATTAGGCTGTGTCACAGTACCCATGTACTGCTGTCACGTTCCAAACACACACCACAGTGACAAGTGAGGACAGATGTGCCACAGGCATCACAGCTCATTGACAGGTAGATTCCCAGGGACCCTGTATTGCCACATGGACATTGGCATGACATGGCGTATCATGTACACGTCAGAAAAACAACCATGACTCCCACAGGTTGTCGCCCCTGTCGCCTCTGCAGGACAGACACGGACGTCTGTGACACACAAACGCACAACATCAAAGTAGATGCACAAACAACGTGGATGTGGAGACTGTCTCCCATTGTGCACATTGAATCAGAGACATCTGAAACACAACATGCACACAGACTGTGGAAGGCCATCACTATTGTGGCAATGGGTCACCCTGTGACGTACATACCTTCCCACATGTGACTCAGGGTGTATGTGACATGACATACACAAACACAACCTGGAAATGTGACCATGCCACATGCCCTGAACTGAACAGTTGCACATCACAGTGGTCATGTGCACAACACACAAAGGATTCTGTCCCCATGAACACGTGCACAGCCTGGGAGTGGCTGCCCCCAAGTGCCACCAAAAAAAACATATGTTGACCCTCATACACACACAGGTAATGCAGCCTTACATGCCTTAGGATACAGTGTGGACAGGCTGTGGTGTTGTAGGTGTGCCCCTGAGTCTCTGGCAAGTAATTGTGGCTGGCATACGTTCACCAGTGACAACCATGGTGACATATGCCAGTGACTTGTACAGGGACGCGTCGTACAGCAATGGACCGATCCGTGCGCACGCATTGGCCATTGCATATGATGTGAACGGGTACGCGTTGTACAGCAATGGACCGATCAGTGCGCACGCATTGGCCATTGCATATGATGAGAACAGAAATACGCGTTGTACAGCAATGGACCGATCGGTGCGCACGCATTGGCCATTGCATATGATGTGAGCGAGTGCAGCGTTGTACAGCAATGGACCGATCGGTGCGCACGCATTGGCCATTGCATATGATGTGGACAGAAATACGCGTTGTACAGCAATGGACCGATCAGTGTGCATGCATTGGCCATTGCATATGATGTGAACGGATATCGCGTTGTACAGCAATGGACCGATCGGTGTGCACGCATTGGCCATTGCATATGATGTGAACGCAGTACGCGTTGTACAGCAATGGACCGATCGGCGTGCACGCATTGGTCATTGCATATGATGTGAGCGGAGTACGCGTTGTACAGCAATGGACCGATCGGTGTGCGCATTGGCCATTGCATATGATGTGGACAGAAATACGCGTTGTACAGCAATGGACCGATCGGTGTGCACGCATTGGCCATTGCATATGATGTGAGCGGATGCAGCGTTGTACAGCAATGGACCGATCGGTGTGCACGCATTGGCCAGTGCATATGATGTGAACGGGTGCAGCGTTGTACAGCAATGGACCGATCGGTGTGCACGCATTGGCCATTGCATATGATGTGGACAGAAATACGCGTTGTACAGCAATGGACCGATCGGTGTGCACGCATTGGCCATTGCATATGATGTGAACAGTGCACGCGTTGTACAGCAATGGACCGATCGGTGTGCACGCATTGGTCATTGCATATGATGTGAACGGGTACGCGTTGTACAGCAATGGACCGATCGGTGCGCACGCATTGGCTATGGCCTGGCATGGCAACGGACGCATTTTCGAACCTTTAACGAGTCTGATGCAGTGAATTCAGTTGGCCACCCACAACAATGTTGCAAATTCATGGGTGTCATGAAGTTGAACTTTTGAAGGATGCTGTGGGCGTGTATAAGTGGTGCAATTCCATGGATTGGCCAGATTCAGAAGATGCAAATGACTTGGACCTATCACTTTGGACACATGGGACAGTATCTGCCTCTGCAGCACACATATAATGCTGGCTGTTCCCCTGAGAGCTCACTTGCCTGCACTACATGCTCCAGGACGACATCTGCCACCACCACTGCTGCTGTATATGCATCCTCTGGCTACTGCAATGGCACGTACTGTGGAGAGAGCCCTAGCCTTCAGCACTGAGGAGAACCAGGCCCTGCTGGACAGCCTCCTTCCACAGTACAGCAAGCTGTATGGGAAACCAGGGGAGCAGGTGAGTGTGCTGTCCACTGCCTTACTAAATGTGCATGTTGTCTGACTAGCAAGACTTACTGTGTGCACGCCACTGGCTAGCATGCTCACTGAGTAGTTGTCACCCCCCATAGTGTGTAGTTACATGCACTGAACAGGTATAGTGCAGTAACAGTACATTCCAACAAGGTTTTACTTCCCAGGCAATGATACCATGTAGTAACTGCTGGCAAACTGTTCATAGCCATCGTTGCACTGCCTGTGTACATCATGTGCCCCTGTGATTGAGACATGTATATCCAAATGTGTGATGCATGGATATGTTGCATGTGTAGTAATGGCCTTTTCACTTTGTCATCCTCACAGTTTGATGCCCACCAGAAGCAGGAAATCTGGCTGACCATCGCCCGGGCAGTAAGATCCGTGGGGGTCTACAAGCGCCGGATCCGCAACTGCCAGAAGAGGTGGCAGGACCTTCGGGGCTGGACCCGGAGGATCGCAAGGTTCCAGCTGAAGCTGTCGCCTCCTCGCAGGAGGGGCGGACACCGGACCCTGACCCCCCACATGCTCAGGATCCTGGCGGTGGTCTTCCCTGACCTGGATGGGCAGCTGAAGGCCAGACAGCAGCAAGGAGGGGGTGAGTCCATGACTGCACTGTGAACTTTGTCTGACATGCTATGTGCCCTCCTCTGGCCTGGTTAAACTTCCACAGTACATCAGTCTTGTTGTCCAGGACCCATGTCCCTCAATTGTGACATGCCCACTCCTCATCTGATACCCAGGTGTGGCCCTTACAGTCAGGAAATTGTGTCACTTGGGTACTGTGTCCTTGCATTTTGCTTAGCTCAAGGTGGGGGACAGCATTTGTTCCCGTAGCTTTGTGGTGGGCTTCATGGGTGGGTCAATTGCTTACACAATGCCTGAGTTCTGACATGTAATCTGCGTGTAACTTTGATATGTGGTCCAATTGCTGATCTGACTCACCACATGTGCCTGGGGTATTTGGCACACACCCATGCTGTGGGTGGGAACAATATTTGGGCCTCAGGAGTATGTATATCAAGTGTGTCACACATACTTAGCCACCTGCCTACTGTTCAGGGCTCATCCCTCTTTCACGTGGAGCAGGACAGTCATGCCTACTCCAGGCCATACAATACACTCTGTACTCCCACTCCCGTGTATCAGCTGACACGTTGTGCTCAGTGAAATGTTCCCTCAGGTGTCTGCCTCTGTGTCATTGTGCTGTGGCTTCGTTGTCAGGACTACTGGGGTGTTTATCGGTTAGGGCTCAGCATGCCACCTGAGATGTGACCATAGGAGACGATACTTGTGTGACATATAGGTGTTTGATCACTTGACTGTGCAGACTGGGGTATGCGACTGTGAAGTTCAGGCAGCTGTTTCTCATTCACAGCAGACTGTGAGGTGCTCAGGTTCAGAGGGTTGTGTTTCATGTCTCCCATATGTCCAATTGGTATGACGTGGACAAATAAGAGTTCAGATGATGTGGTTTGTGGGGGATGGACATGTGCACTTGTCAGCTACAGAACTTGCATTCCCCATGACCTAGGATTGTGACACAATGCAGACTGTTGTTGGCTGGCTGCCCTGCCCATGTGACTGGAGACAGTGATGTATGACTTTGCAGGCATGCCTGTGCCATGGCATTAAACTCCCTAAGAGTGATCCTGCAGGTGAGTGACAAGTGCTACATGCACCCCATTGTGGCATTGACTATCAGGACATGGGTGCATCATGGTGTCTGGTGCTGGTATGCATCATATGCATTTCAAATTAGACTCTGGCCATCCCTTTATCCGGACACCTGTACTGACTCAGTGGCAAGAGATGTGATGTGTGTATGTTCACATACTTCACCGAGTTCTCTGCAATGTCCAACTACTGTGTAGGTTGTGCATGTGTCCACACTGGGGTATTACCATCCAACAGGCACCAGACAGATGGGTGCAAGGCCAGGAGGGATGTGAGTGCCATGGTTGACCATCAGACTGAAAATTGGCTTCTCCTAATCTGTTTGAGCACTTTTGGCAATGTTCAACTAAGGATGCCAGGGCTTGCTCTGTAATGTGCTATATTTACTGTGGTGTGTGCGGTCAGTGCAGGTGACTGATGTTTGTCTGTTTCCCTAATTGTTTGCAGATACATCCACGGCCACAGGAGGGGACAGCTCCACGGACCAGGAGGAGCTGCAGAGCCAGACTGGGTCAGCAGCCGATGAGTGGTCGGAGGGACCCAGTGGCACGAAGGGCGAGGGGAGCCACACCGAGGAGTCCTCAGCACCATCCACCTCAGCTGGGGACCACAGCAGCTCGGAGGATGACTCCCTTGTGGAGGCGGGTGTCAGCAGCCACCACACCCCAGCTAGTATTGCTGTCCCCGCCACCACCACTGCCCTCCCATCGGCTCCCATTCCAGAGGTCCGTGGAGGCTCCCGTGTTCGGGAGCGTGTCTCCTTCGTGCCAGGCACCGCACCCCCTGCCCCTGTGTCCCCTGCTGCCCTGAGTGAGGAGTCTGTGTACTTACTTAGCCAGCTCCATGTAGGGCAGACAGCAATGCTGAGTGTCCTCCATGCCCACACCACTCTGTTGACACAGCTGGTGTCATTCATGGAGGGCATCTCATCGGGCATGTCTGCCCTACAGAGGAGCAATAAGTCCATGGACTCCTCCCTGACGGCAGCAGTGTCCCTCCTCCAACAGTCCCTCACCCCTCCTACCTCTGCCCCAACCACACTTCCTGGCACCCTACCTGTCCCAAGCACATGCACACCTGCACAATCACCCAAACACACAGACACGAGCAGCACAGACACACCCAAAACAAAGACAAAACGTGCACACAAGCATCCTCAGGGGACTGATACCACACCCACAGGGGATGGGGAACAGACACACACACACAGGCATCCACAGTCACTCCGCAGTCCTCTGATACCTCTCCCTCCAAGGCCCCTTCCCTTGCCTCACCTGCAACCCCACCTACAAAGCAGCTCTTCCTCTGTGACCTCGGCCTCTTCCCCTCCGATACAGCTGATCCAGCATACAGGGGAAGAGGAAGTCCACCCACACAGAGGGAGTGCCCCTCACCCCCAGACACCCTCCCCCAGGCACAGACAAACAGAGGCCCCCACCTGCAAGTCCCCCCGGAACCGGAAGAGCAAGACCCCGCCACCGCCCTGCAGCTCAACCACACAGTCTCCTTCCTCCATCCCTCAGGCCCACACTGCACAGGTTCCCCCACCACACCCTGCCCCAGGTTCCCCCACCCACAGATACACCATCCCCAAAATGATCCGGCCTTCTCCCCCTGCCACTTGCTCTTCCGGCCCCACACCCCCCGCTGCGCATGTTTGTGCCACTGGTGTGGAGACCGTGTCCTCTCCCTCTGTCCTGCCCACCTTACCTGAACCCCATTCTACTCCCCTTGAGATAGGTACTGCAGTGGAGTCCACTACCACCCCGTCTGACTTGGGCACTGCAGTGGGGAACCTGTCCACTCCATCTGCCCAGCCCACTGCAGTCGTGCCGGCACCCACACCATCTGACTCATGCCCCCAGTCGTGCCGGCACACACCATGTCAGACACCTCCACTGCAGTTGTCAGTGACTCTCCAGCACCCACCACCCCTTCCCTGCCTCCTTCTGGGGAGCCCTGATCCTGTCCCTGCGGTGTCTGGTCTGCCCCCCGTATGCCCCTCCGAGGGGAATGTCCCTGGTCCGTAGCAGTGCAGGCAAGCAAAGGGTGACATCTGCCACTGTCACCCTGTTCGGACTTTATTAATGGACTGGCCATTGGCCTTTGTGTTTTTTCTGGACTTCCAAGTTTACACCCACATATGCTGAATAAAGCTACTTTCTGTTCTCTAGTGGTTTTGCTTCCGATGTACATGATGTTGATGATTCTAACCATGCCCTTGCTGCAGTGATGGTGATTTTTGATATCAGGAAAATGAAGTGTTACTGTGCAGGACCCCATGTGGTCCAGGGGGAATGTGTCCTATCCTGGTGTGTATCCATGTCATCCTTTGCAGCAATATGAGGGTGTCATGTTTTAAATATTTGGCAATGGGATTTCCTACTTTTATTTGCAATATCACATCTGTGGCTTACACCCCTGCACATCTGTTGTGCTTGCCATTGTTCACTTTGTCTATTTCCCTGACCGTGTGACCATCTCCACTGGACATGCAAGTTTGGGCATCAATGGGGAAGGACTCATCTGTGTTATCAGTGCAACTTGCTATACATGTGTGTTGGATCTGTGCAGATGATTTCGGTGACACTCCCATGACCAGGCTGATGTGACGGGAGCCTTCATTTTGTGCTAATTGTTGACTTAGTGACCAAGTGTTCTGCTGACATGATAGAGCCCTGCAGAGACAACGTATGGCACAGCTTTCCTTACACAGGAGTGGAGTCCCCTCATGGCAGTGTGTAATTCTGTGACATTGCCTGAGCCCAAGGTGTGTGTGTTGTGTGAGCCACACAGGCTGGGATCCCTAGTGATGTTCCTGTTTGTGATGCTTGCTGAGTTGACCTATGTTCCCCCCAAATCTTCGCCCTGGGTTCTCTGGGGTGTGGGTGCATGGCACATTACTGATCATCAGGGTATCATCCATAGGTGTGTTTGCTGTCAGGGCTGAGTTTGTGGGCAAACGCAGATGAGACACAGTCAGGGTTCCCCTTGGCACTTGTTGGTTACACAAGTCATGTAATTTACAGTTTGTGGTAGCTTTCAGTGATTGTGACACGTTGTGTGTGTGACTGCTGCCACTCCTCAGGGTCAGAGCTGCAATGTTGGAAGTTGTCTATGTGTGTTCTTTGTGGGTGTCCTTGGCTTCTTCATTGGTGTGTGACTGTGGCCGGGATCCCATTGACTGGGGTGGATTTGACGTCATGCCCATGTACGGCGTACTGTGCAGTGTGTCAGACATTCACGAGTCTTGTTGACTGGCCATGTGTGATAGGTTTCTGCACCTTAGTTCCCACCACCACCCCTGGGATTGTCATGGGTGCATGTGCAATGTCAGCAGTCCATGTGAGCTTCACTGCTGCACATTGTTGGAGATCAAGGTATGTGGTGTTGAGTGTGTGCAAATGAGAGTTGTTGCACGGCTAGACCCCTACCTCCATATTGGCCTTGGCTGACAGGCCGTGCTGATTGATTTGTGCTTGTGTAGGTGTGATGGTAGTTTGTTGCTCAGGACACATGACTGTGGTTCACATTGTGAACGACATCTAGCTTTGTCATCACAGTGGGATTATCATGCAGGCCAGTGTCACCACAATGTGGGGTCCCTGGGGGTAGTGCTGTGGTGGGTCTGTCTCTTGCTGTGTTAGTTGCTGTTCCTACAAGCTTGTGTGACATGTGTAATTTGGGCTCCCTCTCATCTAACAATGCCTGATTGCCCACATAGGGAAATCAGATCCATGAGTTACTTTTGTGTGGCACTGTATACACATCTGTGTAATTGGGATTCAGGCCTCCTCATGTGTTGTGTGGTTGCCTGGGGACACTGGCACCCCCCATCACCTGTTGTGTTTGATATGCAGTGTGAGGCTGCCTGTTTGTGTTTGTGCATCTGCACCACTGCATTGGCATATCTTTAGTGTGCCATTGGCTGTATGTTGTTTGGTGGGTTTCCCCTGCTGTCCCTGGGACTCCTAGGTCATCAGTCAGCACAATGATCATGGTTTGTGTGTCCCATTGCTGCCATGGTATGGTATTTGTTCACCTCACATCTACAGTCTCCACAGGATATCTACATTTGTGTGTCCATTGTTGCAGATATGTGGGTCTGCATTATGGTGGTAACTTCTGTCATTGTGTAATTGATGAATGTTGACAATGTCAGCCCCCATGGGTGATGTTTGTCTGCACATGGCCAAAGGTATGTCTTATTTGCACTGCACTGTTTGCCTCACCCAATCTATGTTGCTATGGGACACAACCACTACTTTGCCACTGATGTGTTTGTTGTTCTGTGACCAGGAATCATCCATGCTGTTTGGCATTTGCAGCTTTTTCCATGACAACACTTACCTTTTGGTCACTGTGATGATGGGGGTTTAGACCCCATTGCCACATTGTTCAAAATGTGCTTCAGCTATGGACCCCACACTTACATTTTGGTCACTGTGATGATGGGGGTTTGGACCCCATTGCCACATTGTTCAAAATGTGCTTCAGCTATGGACCCCACACTTACATTTTGGTCACTGTGATGATGGGGGTTTTGACCCCATTGCCACAATGTTCAAAATGTGCTTCAGCTATGGACCCCACACTTACCTTTTGGTCACTGTGATGATGGGGGTTTAGACCCCATTGCCACAGTGGTCATGGTCTGCTTGCATTGTGGAGGCCACACACATTTATGTGTGACACATGTGATGGGGGTCACATTGTATGTTCAATGTCATGTTCAGTGTTGTAGGCATTTGACACAGACTACACACGCTTGTCATGGTGTTGGGGGGATGTCTTTTTCTGACATTCCTTATGTTGGAGTATGCTGGTTGTGTCATGCATTACCCGTCCTATGAGTAGGGGTGGTGTTGGTGGTAGGCATCCATCCCCCTATGAGTGGGGATGGTAGTAGTGACAGGCATCCAGGCCCCCCTGAGTAGGGGTGGTGGTAGTGGTAGGCATCCAGCACCCATGAGTAGGGGTGGTGGTAGTGATAGGCATCCAGCACCCCCTGAGTAGGGGTGGTGGTAGTGGTAGGCATCCAGCACCCCCTGAGTAGGGGTGGTGGTAGTGGTAGGCATCCAGGCACCCATGAGTAGGTGTGGTGGGAGTGGTAGGCATCCAGGCACCCATGAGTAGGGGTGGTGGTAGTGGTAGGCATCCAGCCACCCCTGAGTAGGGGTGGTGGTAGTGGTAGGCATCCAGCCCCCCCTGAGTAGGGGTGGTGGTAATGGTAGGCATCCAGCACCCATGAGTAAGGGTGGTGGTAGTGGTAGGCATCCAGCCCCCCTGAGTAGGGGTAGTGGTAGTGGTAGGCATCCAGCACCCCCTGAGTAGGGGTGGTGGTAGTGGTAGGCATCCAGGCACCCATGAGTAGGGGTGGTGGTAGTGGTAGGCATCCAGGCACCCATGAGTAGGGGTGGTGGTAGGCATCCAGCACCCCCTGAGTAGGGGTGGTGGTAGTGGTAGGCATCCAGCACCCATGAGTAGGGGTGGTGGTAGTGGTAGGCATCCAGCCCCCCCTGAGTAGGGGTGGTGGTAGTGGTAAGCATCCAGGCCCCTATGGGTGTGTATGGCATTGGTGATGGCCATCCCGCCCCTATGGTTCTGCTGTTGCTAGTGTACGTCATTTCTGCATCCCTATGTGTGTGTGACGTATGTCGGGTACGTGTCGTTTGTTTGTGTAGTGGGTGTTTGACTTAGCCGTCTGCGTCGTACGCGTCCGTACCGGTCCCGGTAATAGATGTAGAGGATTGGTAGGCCCTGTGCGATGGGATTCATGGTTGGTTTGTCTCGTTCGGGTTTCTCGTTGCTTCGACTCGTACTCGTCGCTGGCTTGTTCGTCTCGTAGCCGTGGATCGTCTTGTGGCGCGAATCGGAGCTTATGTACGGCTCTTCCGGATGCTCTGACGTGCCGGACGTAGCGACGGGTTCGGCGCGTATGGAAGGCGCATCGTACTAGTCCGGCCGGAAAGTGCTGTATATTTGCTTCCGTGCGACTCGATTCTGTGTTTACGGATCCGGCTCGGGCGGGGAACAGGAGCTGAAATGGGTATGTGCGGCTGGGTCGGGATCTGTGCAGTTATGCGCATCGTACTTGCTCGTTCGAACGAATGTTCGAATCGGTCGGGAAACACGCGTTCGGCTTGGTTTTTTTTCGGACGAATGGTGTTAGGTGCGCTTCCGGCCGAGATCGGAATCGACCCCTAAACATGTATAATTTACTAATCCAACTCCAATTGATAATAAGTCAGGGAAGGTGCTGGACAGTAAACATATATTATTTACTATTCCCACTCCAATTAATAATAAGTCAGGGAAGGTGCTGGACACTAAACATATATAAATTACTATTCCCACTCCAATGAACAAAAAGTCAGGGAAGGTGCTGGATACTAAACATATATTATTTACTATTCCAACTCCAATTAACCCCTTCGGTGCTTATGACGAGCTGGACTCGTCATGGCACACAGTGCTCGTGTGCTCATGACGAGTCCAGCTCGTCATAAGACCACCCACGGGGGAAGCGCTGGCGCTCCCCCCGTGGGAATCTGATCGTCGGGTTTTTTTTTAGGAGGCAGGGGAAGGACTTCCCCTGCCTCCCCCCGCCCTCCCCGCCACCCCCATCAATGACGTCAGCGCGCGAGGCACGCTGACATCATTGAGGTTTCCCTTGCTTCCCCGACGCGCTGGAAGCCATTTGCTTCCAGCGCGTCGGGAAATAAGGTGAGTTTTGGCTCGGGGAGGGGAGTTTACAACAAAAGAGGCATCGAGGAAAGGAAAGGGTTTTCCTTTCCCCCGATGCCTCTTTGTGCATTCCTGCTGCACGATCATGTGATCGTGCAGCAGGAATGCTCACGAGAGGAGGGAGGGAGGAGTGCTTTCTGCCCATATCTACCGTCAAACATTAGCTGTAATTCCTGATGGAGGTCTGTGCATCCTTGATTTTCTCGAGCGCAATCCCCGTGTAGGTCCAGTGACCAGGAGGTTCTTTCTCATCTGCTGCTCATATCGCGCTCTGACCCTTTATAAACAAGAGGAATGTGAACTCGCATGGAAGCCCTGCCCCACATACACCATCAGTATGCAACGTCTTCCCGCCCTTTCCCCACTATGATGGACAGCTTACTCAAAGACCCCGGCACCTTTCCGGCGCGGTGTCAAAGTTACAGACACACAAGGTCACTGGAGACAATTCTTCTGGGCCTTTACCCAGCTGTAGTGAGGTAAGGCGCTATACATTTACCCAACGAGGTAGCACTTACTGATTAGCCAGTAGAAAGTACTCCAGTTGAGTAGAGGTATTGCACAAAACGGTGGCATCTTTGTGGATAAATACGCAGGGCAGGATTCATTCTGGCACGATGCTCCTGTCTCAAAAATTAAACCTCAACAGGAAGCACTTCCAGATATAAATAAAGCAGGTGCCCGAGTTGAAGCTCAAATTCGGTAACGCATTAATCAGCACAAAAATTCGTCAGCAAGGTCGAGGCTAAGCAGGAGTGCTTTCTGCCCATATCTACCGTCAAACATTAGCTGTAATCCCTGGTGAAGGTCTGTGCATCCTTGATTTTCTCGAGCGCAATCCCCGTGTAGGTCCAGTGACCAGGAGGTTCTTTCTCCTCATCTGCTGCTCATATCGCGCTCTGACCCTTTATAAACAAGACGCATGTGAACTCGCATGGAAGCCCTGCCCCACATACACCATCGGTATGCAACGTCTTCCCGCCCTTTCCCCACTATGATGGACAGCTTACTCAAAGACCCCGGCGCCTTTCCGGCGCGGTGTCAAAGTTACAGACACACAAGGTCACTGGAGACAATTCTTCTGGGCCTTTACGCAGCTGTAGTGTAGGTAAGGCGCTATACATTTACCCAACGAGGTAGCACTTACTGATTAGCCAGTAGAAAGTACACCAGTTGAGTAGAGGTATCGCACAAAACGGTGGCATCTTCGTGGATAAATACGCAGGGCAGGATTCATTCTGGCACGATGCTCCTGTCTCAAAAATTAAACCTCAACAGGAAGCACTTCCAGATATAAATAAAGCAGGTGCCCGAGTTGAAGCTCAAATTCGGTAACGCATTAATCAGCACAAAAAATTCGTCAGCAAGGTCGAGGCTAAGCAGGAGTGCTTTCTGCCCATATCTACCGTCAAACATTAGCTGTAATCCCTGGTGAAAGTCTGTGCATCCTTGATTTTCTCGAGCGCAATCCCCGTGTAGGTCCAGTGACCAGGAGGTTCTTTCTCCTCATCTGCTGCTCATATCGCGCTCTGACCCTTTATAAACAAGAGGCATGTGAACTCGCATGGAAGCCCTGCCCCACATACACCATCGGTATGCAACGTCTTCCCGCCCTTTCCCCACTATGATGGACAGTTTACCCAAAGACCCCGGCGCCTTTCCGGCGCGGTGGCAAAGTTACAGACACACCAGGTCACTGGAGACAATTCTTCTGGGCCTTTACGCAGCTGTAGTGTAGGTAAGGCGCTATACATTTACCCAACGAGGTAGCACTTACTGATTAGCCAGTAGAAAGTACTCCAGTTGAGTAGAGGTATTGCACAAAACGGTGGCATCTTCGTGGAGAAATATGCAGGGCAGATGTGCCTTCTCTCCATTTACACCCTGAAAAGTTAGCTGTAATCCTTGATGGAGGTCTTTGCATCCTTGAATTTCTCGAGCGCAATGCTCGTGTAGTTCCTGTGACCAGGAGGTTCCTTCTCCTCGTCTGCCGCTGAGATCCTGCTCTGACCCTTTATCCCCTTCGGTGCTTATGACGAGCTGGACTCGTCATGGCACACAGTGCTCGTGTGCTCATGACGAGTCCAGCTCATCATAAGACCACCCACGGGGAAGCGCTGGCGCTCCCCGTGGGAATCCGATCGTTAGGTTTTTTTTGTGGGAGGCAGGGGAAGGGCTTCCCCTGCCTCCCCCGCCCCATCAATGACGTCAGCGCGCTGACATCATTGAGGGTTTCCCTTTCTTCCCCGACGCGCTGGAAGCCATTTGCTTCCAGCGCGTCGGGAAATCAGGTGAGGTTTGGCTCGGGGAGGGGGGTTTGTATCAAAAGAGGCATCGAGGGAAAGGAAAGGGTTTTCCTTTCCCCGATGCCTCTTTTGTGCATTCCTGCTGCATGATCATGTGATCGTGCAGCAGGAATGCCCACTAGGCACCAGGGTTTTTTAATTTTTGTGTTGGGGAGTGGCCAAAAGGGCAAGGGTTGCTCCCCTTTACGGGGGTGAATATTTTATTTATACTGTTAGGCCCACCTACCCCTTAGCTTGGCTGGTGGATTGTGTGTGGACTGGTGCATTATTTGCATATGTGATTGTAATGTTTTTTTTCTCCTTTTTATTCTAGTGTAAAGCTTTTGATTCCTGTTTGCGGTTTCGGCAGTTGTGGTTCTGCAGTTTTGCGTAATTGCATTTATTTGGTAAGAAAAATATTTTTGTTGTGTGTACTCCAAATGAGTATTATTGTCATGCATGAATGAATTTTTTGTAAGTGGTGCCATAATGGCAGCATATTTGTTAGTGTTCAGAGCATGAAATTCTTTGCGATGTTTTGCATTGTCTTATGTGTAATTTTTTTCTTCTTCTTTTTAGTGGGATATTGTTGATCCTTACTGTGTCTGTGCAGAGTAGGTGGTGGTGAGTCTAGCTGCTTCTGTCACGTGAGTGGTATAGTGTTGGAGTATATAGGTCTTTGTGATAAAGCTACATTTTGTTTATTTCTTTTTTTTTTACAAAGGGTTTGTTGTTGTTGACTTGTTTGACAAGTAACCTTTATTAGTAAGCATTATGGCTAGCCGTAGAATTATTGCTCAGCAGGTGGTTGGTTTGCTTCTTGAATCTTCCTCTGAGCAGGATTATGAGACTGACAGTGCGTCTGAGGGAGAGGAGGGAGGGGAAGATTCAGGCAGTGAGTTTTCTCTCCACATGGAATCATCGGATGATGAAGGTACTCTCAGTGCAGATGAAGTGCCTGATTTAGAGGAGGATACTACTGTGCCGATGGTGCAAGAGGCATCTGGATTGCAGCCTGGGGCTGCTAGGCTTCCTACTGGAAGTGCTGGACTCTGGGTTGATCCAAACATGGTGCAGCCGGTGTTGCCTGCCTTTAGTGGTTATGCAGGGTGTAGAGTGGATTGTGAACATTATTTGCCTATACAGTATTTTCAGTTGTTTATGGATGATGTATTTTTGGGTGAGATTGTTGAGCAGACTAATTTGTATGCTGAACAGTTTTTGAGGGACAACAGTGCCAGACTTAGGCCCCATTCTAGAGCTACCCGGTGGAGTCCCACAAATCTGGAAGAGATGAAGAAGTTTTTGGGTTTGACTTTTTTGATGGGTTTGATAAGGAAGCCGTCCATGGGTTCATATTGGTCTACCAGTCCCTTGATGGCAACGGCCATATTTCCTGCAGTTATGACTCGTGATCGGTATTTACTTTTGCTTCGGATGCTGCATTTTGTTGATAATGGTTTGGCGTTGCCACGAGATCACCCTGAATGTGACCGTCTTTTTAAGATTCGGCCTGTTCTTGATCACTTTGTGGATCGATTTTCAGAGATCTATACTCCAGGGAAAGAAATATCTATTGATGAGTCTTTGGTGCTGTTCAAGGGCCGTTTGGTTTTTAGGCAGTACATTCCTAGCAAGAGGGCACGCTATGGAATTAAGCTGTATATGTTGTCTGAGAGTAGGACAGGATATGTTTTTAATTTGCGTGTGTACACTGGTAGGGATTCCACTATTGACCCCCTGGTTGTCCGTCCACTTTAGTAGGAGTTTCAGAGAAAATTGTGTGGGAACTTGCTAGAGGACTGTTTAACAGAGGCCACCATTTGTACCTTGATAACTTCTACACTGCTGTGCAATTGTTTAAGGAATTGTTCAAAGTGGACACTTTTGCTTGTGGCACAATCCGCTCTAACCGTAAAGGTTATCCAAAAGAGCTTGTTTGCAAAAAACTTCAGAGGGGACAGTGCAGTGCCTTGCGTAGTGAGGAACTGCTAGCTGTGAAATTTGTGGACAGGAGGGATGTGTACATGCTGACTACCATCCATGATGAGAGTACTTCACCTGTGGCTGTTTGGGGTCAGATTGCTGAAGTGCGCAAACCTGTGTGCATTTTAGACTACAATAAGCACATGGGTGGTGTTGATAGAGTAGATCAGAGGTTGGAACCTTACACTGCTATTCGTAAGTCTTACATTTGGTATAAGAAGTTGGCCATCCATCTCTTCAATTTAGCAACTTTCAATGCTTTTGTTGTGTTCAAGGAGTGTTCTCCTGCGTCAAAGTTGACTTTTGTTCAGTTTCAGGAGTCTGTCATAGGCAGCCTTGTTGTTGTGGAACAGGCAAGTGTTCCTAGAGTTGGAGTGGTGGAGGATGTGGCTCGATTGAAAGATCGCCACTTTCCTGATCACATTCCTCCTACACTCTCAAAAGACTTTCCCACTAGGAGATGTAGAGTCTGTTGGCGAAGAGGTACGCGGAAGGAGACTCGTATGTACTGCCCTGAGTGTCCTTCTAACCCTGGGCTGTGTGTGCCTGCTTGTTATAGAGCGTACCACAAGCAAAAGAATTATTGGGAGCAACCATGAGTGGTAAAGTGAACTGCCTGGTCTGTAATGTTTAAGAATTGTTGTTCTGTTCAAGGTTGGCATTAGTGCAATGTATTTAGTTTCTGATTTTGTGTTAGTAGATTTGTATCTATTTGCAATTTGTTTGTGTTTTCTTTTTTGTATAAAAAAATCCTAAATGTGATGGTGGTGTGTGTAGGCTGGTGCTTGGCTGGCGGTGTGCGTGGAGTGGCGCTTGGCTGGCGGTGTGCGGGGAGTGGCTCTTGGCTGGCGGGGAGTGGCTCTTGGCTGGCGGTGTGCGTGGAGTGACGCTAGGCTGGCGGTGTGCGTGGAGTGGTGCTAGGCTGGCGTGTGCGTGGAGTGGCGCTTGGCTGGCGGTGTGCGTGGAGTGGCGCTTGGCTGGCGGTGTGCATGGAGTGGCGCTTGGCTGGCGGTGTGCGTGGACTGGCGCTCGGCTGGCAGTGTGTGAGTAGTGACTTGCTGCTGGTCACTACACACACTGCTAGCCGAGCGACACTCCACGCAATCCATCAGCTTGTGTGGTTGCTGTGTTAGGAATGTGGGCGTGTGAAAGTGATGGGCCCTTGAATGGCGCTGTCTGCTGGTGTGAGTGTTGTAATGTGATGGGCCCGCGGCTGGTGGTGTGAATGGTTTTGTATTTGTCACACGTTTGAAAGGTGTATGAATGGCCTGTAAAGAGGTTGGTGCCTTGTCGTGGCTTTACAGCTCACGAGCTGTGAGTCAATGGTTCAGTTTCTCGTCCTTTCAATTATTAACAGTGCATTTCATTTTTGTGAAATCACTCGTTAATACAATTGTATATACTGAACCATCACTCACCCTCGTGCCAAATCCAACCAGTATGTGTGTGTGTGCTTGAGGATTAGATGGCTGTGCAGTAATATTTTTTTTGTCTTTCTCAAGCAGGGTGTACCTTGTCCCTTTTGTGAATGTTGTAATGTGTTTGTTTCATGCCTGGGGGTGTGAATGGTCTTGTGTGTATCACGTATGAAAGGTGTGTGAATGGCCTGTAAAGCGGTTGGGGCCTTGACGTGGCTTTACAGCTCACGAGCTGCGAGTCACTGGTTCAGTTTTTGTCCTTTCAATTATTGACAGTGCATTTCATTTTTGTGAAATCTCTTGTTAATAAAATTGTATATACTGAACCATCACTTGCCCTCGTGCCAAATCCAACCAGTATGTGTGTGTGCTTGAGGAATAGATGGCTGTGCAGTAATCTTTGTCTTTTTAGTCTGTCTGCCAAGGTGTACATTCCGTCTAAGAATAACCTACCAACTGTAGATATTGTCGTAAACGAAACACCCATGGGAGTACATGGTGATATCTCTCTTGTGGATCCCAACAAGTTATGGTACCCACAATGTCCTGCAAACCTCAAAATGTCTGTCACATTTTCCTTGCAATATTGTGCCAAAATTTTCACGCTGCAGAAATAAACAACACATTATCTCAAAATGACCTGGTTTTGCAAGGGGGTCACCTGGGTTTTTGGCCCGGGGCTCGCGGCCACATAGGAAACCTACCAAACCCACACATTTCTGAAAAGTAGACACCCGGGGCTTCCAGGGAGGTATGGCTTGCATGGATCCCCCAAAGTTTCCTTACCCAGAATCCCCTGCAAACCTCACTTTTAGCTGAAAAAAATCACTTTTTCACACATTTTTGTGTGGGAAAGTGTGGCATCACTGGCCTCACACAAATTTCCTACCACCCAGCGTTCCCCAGGTCTCCCGATAAAAATGGTGCCTCACTTGTGTGGGAGGCCCAAGTACCCGCGACAGGCAAGGGCCCACAACGTATTGAGGCGACCTCAAAATGGCCTTTCACAAAACCACCTGGTTTTGCAAGGGAGTCACCTGGGTTTTGGCCCAGTGCTCGGCGGCCATCTAGGAAACCTACCAAACCCACACATTTCTGAAAAGTAGACACCCGGGGCTTCCAGGGAGGTATGGCTTGCGTGGATCCCCAACGTTTCCTTACCCAGAATCCCCTGCAAACCTCACTTTTAGCTGAAAAAATCACTTTTTCACACATTTTTGTGTGGGAAAGTGTGGCATCACTGGCCTCACACAAATTTCCTACCACCCAGCGTTCCCCAGGTCTCCCGATAAAAATGGTGCCTCACTTGTGTGGGAGGCCCAAGTACCCGCGACAGGCAAGGGCCCACAACGTATTGAGGCGACCTCAAAATGGCCTTTCACAAAACCACCTGGTTTTGCAAGGAGTCACCTGGGTTTTGGCCCAGTGCTCGGCGGCCATCTAGGAAACCTACCAAACCCACACATTTCTGAAAAGTAGACACCCGGGGGCTTCAGGGAGGTATGGCTTGCGTGGATCCCCCAACGGTTCCTTACCCAGAATCCCCTGCAAACCTCACTTTTAGCTGAAAAAATCACTTTTTCACACATTTTGCGTGAGAAAGTGTGGCATCACTGGCCTCACACAAATTTCCTACCACCCAGCGTTCCCCCAGGTCTCCCGATAAAAATGGTGCCTCACTTGTGTGGGAGGCCCAAGTACCCGCGACAGGCAGGGCCCACAACGTATTGAGGCGACCTCAAAATGGCCTTTCACAAAACCACCTGGTTTTGCAAGGAGTCACCTGGGTTTTGGCCCCGTGCTCGGCGGCCATCTAGGGAAACCTACCAAACCCACACATTTCTGAAAAGTAGATACCGGGGCTTCCAGGGAGGTATGGCTTGTGTGGATCTCCCAACGTTTCCTTACCCAGAATCCCCTGCAAACCTCACTTTTAGCTGAAAAAATCACTTTTTCACACATTTTTGTGTGGGAAAGTGTGGCATCACTGGCCTCACACAAATTTCCTACCACCCAGCGTTCCCCCTGGTCTCCCGATAAAAATGGTGCCTCACTTGTGTGGGAGGCCCAAGTACCCGCGACAGGCAAGGGCCCAAAACATTTTTGATAGGCAATGTTGATGTTGCCTCAAAACGTTTTGTGTCCTTGCATGTCGCGGGTCCTGGGCCTCCCACAAGTGAGGCACCATTTTTATCGGGAGACCTGGGAGCGCTGGGTGGTAGGAAATTTATGTGAGGCCAGTGATGCCACACTTCCCACACAAAATGTGTGAAAAAGTGATTTTTCAGCTAAAATTGAGGTTTGCAGGGATTCTGGTAAGGAAACGTTGGGGGATCCACGCAAGCCATACCTCCTGGAAGCCCCAGGTGTCTACTTTTCAGAAATGTGTGTTTGGTAGGTTTCCCTAGATGGCCGCCGAGCCAGGGCCAAAACCCAGGTGACTCCTGCAAAACCAGGTGGTTTTGAGATAGGCAATTTTGAGGTCGCCTCACTACGTTGTGGGCCCTGCCTGTCGCGGGCACTTGGGCCTCCCACACAAGTGAGGCACCATTTTTATCGGGAGACCTGGGGGAACGCTGGGTGGTAGGAAATTTGTGTGAGGCCAGTGATGCCACACTTTCCCACACAAAATGTGTGAAAAAAGTGATTTTTCAGCTAAAATTGAGGTTTGCAGGGTATTCTGGGAAGGAAACGTTGGGGATCCACGCAAGCCATACCTCCCTGAAGCCCCGGTGTCTACTTTTCAGAAATGTGTGGGTTTGGTAGGTTTCCTAGATGGCCGCCGAGCAAAGGTCAAAACCCAGGTGACTCCTGCAAAACCAGGTGGTTTTGAGATAGGCAATTTTGAGGTCGCCTCACTACGTTGTGGGCCCTTGCCTGTCGCGGTACTTGGGCCTCCCACACAAGTGAGTTACCATTTTTATCGGAGACCTGGGGAACGCTGGTGGTAGGAAATTTGTGTGAGGTCAGTGATGCCACACTTTCCACACAAAAATGTGTGAAAAAGTGATTTTTCAGCTAAAATTGAGGTTTGCAGGGGATTCTGGTAGGAAACGTTGGGAGATCCACGCAAGCCATACCTCCTGGAAGCCCCTGGTGTCTACTTTTCAGAAATGTGTGGGTTTGGTAGGTTTCCCTAGATGGCCGCTGAGCATCGGGGCCAAAACCCAGGTGACTTCTGCAAAACCAGGTGGTTTTGTGAAAGGCCATTTTGAGGTCGCCTCACTACGTTGTGGGCCCTTGCCTGTCGCGGTACTGGGCCTCCCACACAAGTGAGGCACCATTTTTATCGGGAGACCTGGGGGAACGCTGGGTGGTAGGAAATTTGTGTGAGGCCAGTGATGCCACACTTTCCACACACAAATGTGTGAAAAAGTGATTTTTTCAGCTAAAAGTGAGGTTTGCAGGGATTCTGGGTAAAGAAATGTTGGGGGATCCACGCAAGCCATACCTCCTGGAAGCCCCGGGTGTCTACTTTTCAGAAATGTGTGGGTTTGGTAGGTTTCCTAGATGGCCGCTGAGCACGGGGCCAAAACCCAGGTGACTCCCTTGCAAAACCAGGTGGTTTTGTGAAAGGCCATTTTGAGGTCGCCTCACTACGTTGTGGGCCCTTGCCTGTCGCGGGTACTTAGGCCTCCCACACAAGTGAGGCACCATTTTTATCGGGAGACCTGGGGGAACGCTGGGTGGTAGGAAATTTGTGTGAGGCCAGTAATGCCACACTTTCCCACACACAAATGTGTGAAAAAAGTGATTTTTCAGCTAAAATTGTGGTTTGCAGGGGATTCTGGGTAAGGAAACGTTGGGGGATCCACGCAAGCCATACCTCCCTGGAAGCCCCCGGGTGTCTACTTTTCACAAATGTGTGTGTTTGGTAGGTTTCCCTAGGTGCCGGCAGAGCTAGGGTTCAAAAACTACAGCTAGGCACTTTGCCAAAAAAGGGTCATTTTTCACTGCGAAATTGAGGTGTGTGACCACGTTGCGTTTTGCGCCGTTTCCTGTCGCAGGCACTAGGCCAACCCACACAAGTGAGGTACCATTTTTCTCGTAAGACTTTGGGGAACGCGGGGTGGTTGGAAATTTGTGGATCCACGCAGATTCCAGAACTTTCCACCACAGAAATGTGGGGAAAATGTGTTTTTTTGACAATTTTTATGTTTGCAAGGGATTCTGGGTAACAGAACCTGGTGGGAGGCAGTCAAGTCACCCCATCCTGGATTCCCCTGGGTGTCTAGTTTTCAAAAATGTATAGGTTTGCTAGGTTTCCCTAGGTGCCGGCAGAGATAGGGTTCAAAAACTACAGCTAGGCACTTTGCCAAAAAGGGTCATTTTTCACTGCGAAATTGAGGTGTGACCACGTTGCGTTTTGCGCCGTTTCCTGTCGCAGGCACTAGGCCGACCCACACAAGTGAGGTACCATTTTTCTCGTAAGACTTTGGGGAACGCGGGGTGGGTGGAAATTTGTGGATCCACGCAGATTCCAGAACTTTCCACCACAGAAATGTGGGGAAAATGTGTTTTTTTGACAATCTTTTATGTTTGCAAGGGATTCTGGGTAACAGAACCTGGTGGGAGGCAGTCAAGTCACCCCATCCTGGATTCCCCTGGGTGTCTAGTTTTCAAAAATGTATAGGTTTGCTAGGTTTCCCTAGGTGCCGGCAGAGGTAGGGTTCAAAAACTACAGCTAGGCACTTTGCCAAAAAAGGGTCATTTTTCACTGCGAAATTGAGGTGTGACCACGTTGCGTTTTGCGCCGTTTCCTGTCGCAGGCACTAGGCCGACCCACACAAGTGAGGTACCATTTTTCTCGTAAGACTTTGGGAAACGCGGGGTGGGTGGAAATTTGTGGATCCACGCAGATTCCAGAACTTTTACCACAGAAATGTGGGGAAAATGTGTTTTTTTGACAATTTGTTATGTTTGCAAGGGATTCTGGGTAACAGAACCTGGTGGGAGGCAGTCAAGTCACCCCATCCTGGATTCCCCTGGGTGTCTAGTTTTCAAAAATGTATAGGTTTGCTAGGTTTCCCTAGGTGCCGGCAGAGCTAGGGTTCGAAAACTACAGCTAGGCACTTTGCCAAAAAGGGTCATTTTTCACTGCGGAATTGAGGTGTGACCACGTTGCGTTTTGCGCCGTTTCCTGTCGCAGGCACTAGGCCGACCCACACAAGTGAGGTACCATTTTCTCGTAAGACTTTGGGGAACGCGGGTGGGTGGAAATTTGTGGATCCACGCAGATTCCAGAACTTTCCACCACAGAAATGTGGGGAAAATGTGGTTTTTGACAATTTTTTATGTTTGCAAGGGATTCTGGGTAACAGAACCTGGTGGGAGGCAGTCAAGTCACCCCATCCTGGATTCCCCTGGGTGTCTAGTTTTCAAAAATGTATAGGTTTGCTAGGTTTCCCTAGGTGCCGGCAGAGCTAGGGTTAAAAACTACAGCTAGGCACTTTGCCAAAAAGGGTCATTTTTCACTGCGAAATTGAGGTGTGACCACGTTGCGTTTTGCGCCGTTTCCTGTCGCAGGCACTAGGCCGACCCACACAAGTGAGGTACCATTTTTCTCGTAAGACTTTGGGGAACGCGGGGTGGGTGGAAATTTGTGGATCCACGCAGATTCCAGAACTTTCCACCACAGAAATGTGGGGAAAATGTGTTTTTTTGACAATTATTTATGTTTGCAAGGGATTCTGGGTAACAGAACCTGATGGGAGGCAGTCAAGTCACCCCATCCTGGATTCCCCTGGGTGTCTAGTTTTCAAAAATGTATAGGTTTGCTAGGTTTCCCTAGGTGCCGGCAGAGCTAGGGTTCAAAAACTACACCTAGGCACTTTGCATTGTGAAAATGTGGTACGTCCACGTTGCATTTTGAGCCATTTCCTGTTGTGGGCACAAGGGCTACCCACACAAGTGAGGTACCATTTTTATCGGGAGACTTAGGGTAACACAGAATTGTAGAGCAACTGTTATTACCTATTGACTTTCGATGCATTTCTGCCTTCCAAATGAAAGACGATGTGTAAAAATAAGTCATTTTGAAAAATGACCTATAATTCTCATGCTAGTATGGGTACTCCCAATTTCGGAAATGTGCAAATATCTACTGTTTCTAAAATCTACATTTTGTTCCCATTTCAGAAATACATAGGTGTCTTTCATAACAATTTTTCCATGTATACATTTTCCCAAAATAATTGCTATATACCCGGTACTTAAAAAAAAATCATTGCAAGATGTTGCTCAATTATTGGCTCTGGGTTCGTCGGTTCTTGGTGAACCTACAAGTCTTATATATCCCCACAACCAGAAAGGTCCAGCGGATATAACGGTATATTGCCTTCAAATAGCTGTCATAATTAGAAGAAGTTACAGGTGAAAACGTTGACACAAATGGCTGTTTTTTTCAACTAATTTTCTATTTTTCCTTTATTTAACTGTTAGTTTCTATAAGGAAAACTTTAAGGATCTACACAAATGACCCCTTGCTGAATTCAGAATTTTGTCTACTTTTCAGAAATGTATGGCGTTCAAGGATCCATTATTGGTTTCATAACCATTTCTACCATTAACTGGAAGGAGGTTGAAAGCACAAAAAATAGCAAAAATAGGCTATGTCCCAGAAAAATGCCAAAACTGTGTAAAAAAGTTGGTTTTCTGACAAAAGTCTGCTTGTCCCTGAAAGCTGGGAAGATGGTGATTTCATCCCCACAACCCCTTTTTTGATGCCATTTGCAGGGAAAAATCAAGATGCTTTCATTTGTAGCCCTTTTTTCGCATTTTTCAAAAAAAAAACAAAATTTAGCTGTATTTTGACTAATTTCTGGGTCCCCTCCATGGGAATCCACAAACTCTGGGTACCTTTACAATCCCCATGATGTTAGAAAAAAAGGACGCAAATTTTGCATGGATACCTTAGGTGGTCAAAAAGTTACAGGGGCCTAAGCGCGCACTACCCCAAATAGCCAAAAAAAAGGCTTAGCACAGGAGGGGAAAAGGCCTAGCAGCGAAGGGGTTAATAATAAGTCAGGGAAGGTGCTGGACAGTAAACATATATAACTTACTATTCCAATCCAATTAATATTAATTCAGGGAAGGTGCTGGACACTAAACATATAATATTTACTATTTCCACTCCAAATAATATTAATTCAGGGAAGGTGCTGGACTTTGAACAAATATTATTTACTATTCCCACTACAATTAATAATAACTCAGGGAAGGTGCTGGACACTAAACATATATTATTTACTATTCCCACTCCAACGAACAAAAAGTCAGGGAAGGTGCTGGATACTAAACATAACATTATTTACTATTCCAACTCCAATTATTAATAAGACAGGGAAGGTGCTGGACAGTAAACATATATAAATTACTATTCCAACTCCAATTAATATTAATTCAGAGAAGGTGCTGGACACTAAACATATAATATTTACTATTTCCACTCCAAATAATATTAATTTAGGGAAGGTGCTGGACTTTGAACAAATATTATTTACTATTCCCACTCCAATTAATAATAAGTCAGGGAAGGTGCTGGACACTAACAATATATTATTTACTATTCCCACTCCAATTAACAAAAAGTCAGGGAAGATGCTGGATACTAAACATATATTATTTACTATTCCAACTCCAATTAATAATAAGTCAGGGAAGGTGCTGGACACTAAACATATATACATTTCTATTCCAACTTCAATTAATATTAATTCAGGGAAGGTGCTGGACACTAAACATATATTATTTACTATTCCCACTCCAAATAATATTTATTCAGGGAAGGTGCTGGACTTTAAACAACTATTATTTACTATTCACACTCCAATTAATAATAAGTTAGGGAAGGTGCTGGACACATTACATTATCGATTTCAGTGGCATTCAAATAGATTACCGCTCAGGGCCTTATTATGATAAGGCCCAGAAAGCCTCTGACCGCATGCTTTTCCTAGCCTCATCGTGGTTTCAGTTCCAACCGCCTAATTACAATCATGGCGGTCGGAATTGAAACCGGCCGGTCATTCCGGCTGGAATCTGACGGGCTCTAGGAGCCCTTTGGCCAATTGAATACCGGCCCGTAATCCCTATGGATGAGGTTTCCGGTGTAGGTATTACGATGCTCGGATTCCAACTAGCTTTCTATTGTGGGCCCCTAGCGGGGCTCCCTTGTCCTTGCGGCCTCTGGTTGGGGGCCGAGGGGGCACCTATGGTACCCCCCTTGTTAATCCCTGCACCGCATGGCAGGCCCCTTGAGGTGCCTGCCATGCGGTGCAGGGATTAACACAATCTTCCATTTCTCAATGGGAGCTTGTGCTACAGCCGGTTTACGGCCAACATGTGCGGTCACATTGTAATTGCGGTGTCGGGACTGCTTATCGGAGATCGGTCAGTCTTGAGACCGCGACGGTGTCGGTCGGAGCCAACTCCGACCTACATCGTAATTGAGCCCTTATTTTTAAAGCAGTGCAAAACTTTTTAAGCTTTGTAAATGTTTATCAGAGGTTCATTAGAGATTCTTCAGCTACTATACAACTAATAACACATTTACTTTGAAAAGGGGCTCCATTCAAGTGGACATGTGAAACAGATAAGGCAAAGCACCACTGCTAAGAGCAGCAGACATTAACTTACCATTTTTGCTTGAACCTGAAACTTCTTATTATGCAACAGATTAGAATTTAAACAGAAATTACCTTGATCTGACAAGGAGGCTTAAAATATATAGAGAACTCTCCAGGAGTCAGTCACTCTTTATGTGCTCCAGGAGGCTTAGGATAGCACCAACCAAATTATTGTACTGATACATTGGGTGTTTACTGCACTACTAGCAGCCCTGAGAGTTGCTGGAAATTATTGGTGGTATCTCTGCCCTTCCTGGAATACTACATTTGGTGATATGCACAATGTTCAGCACTCCATGGGCGTCTGGGGTGATTCCTTCTGGCTCTTGTCAATCTCTTCGATAAGCCATGGACTTCTATACAATTTCTTTCATTGTGGCCCAGCAGGTGCCCCTGGGCAAGTGGGGCATCTAAACATTGTTATAGGGGAGGTTTGAGGGGGCTCCTCACAGTCCTTGCAATCCCAGCTAACTCTCTGCCCACCCGGCACTGATTCTTAGTGCCGGCGGGAGCTGACTCTTTTCAGTTTGCCTCCCTCCCACCAGATGCAGCATAGTTGCGAGGAACCGGGCAGGACTGCTCCTCACTCATAGAAAGCGGGGACAGAGGGGCCACCTACCTGTGCACATTGTTCTCTCTCAAGGCACTAGTCCTCTACAGGAGTGATTTGATTTCATGGAGGTATGGCACACCTGAGTTAGATTAATCCTGTGTGACCCCGGTCTTCCCTGAGGGAATTGAGTGCAGTGTGCTCTTTGGTGGATGAATCCCCTGGGAAGATGATGATTGAGTAGCCACACCACCTCATCGCTAAATGTCAGGATAAACTGGGTTTCTAGGCACAAGGAACTAATGTGACATGGGGGAATTGGAAGAGAATTACTTGACTCGCTAGCAATTGACCTCTGATCAGTTTTGGAGTTATGCTGCGCCATCACAAAGCAAGTGGCATTTGGTGGTATAAATTTCCCAATGACATGGGGATGTGAGAGACTTGTGAGTGCACCACTCTGGCAGACCTATGCTCCAAGGGTGACCCTCTTTACATCAAGCTTATATGCACTGGACCTCACAGCCCCTGCATGAGCAATTAAGGTGTCCTCCTTTCAGGCTGGTCAGCTAAACAGAATTGCAAGAAGATTCCCCACTCACCATTCTTATGTTTCCCTAATCCTCCAGGGATATCTAGCAATTCGAGCAAATCTGAAGCAGCACATGGCTTTTTCCCTCTTTAAGGACCAAGATATGGAAACTTCCTCCTACCAGAATGTTCTCCTGTGAGGTAATCAGACTACTGTAATTACCAACCAGTATGGGAATAGTTGTTGGCCATCATTTCCATCAATTGCTGGTCCAAAGACTAAGGAGGATAGGAGTGGCAGGAACAGCATTAAAATGGCTGCAGTCCTTCCTAGAGGATAGATCTTTTGTTGTCTTCGAAGAAGGAACTACCTCCAAACGAATGCCTCTTAGATGTGGGGTTCCTCAGGGCTCTTCCCTGAGCCCCACTCTATTTAATGTTTACATGAGTTCGTTGGCAGACATAGTTACACCTTTTGGCATTCAGATCATCACTTACGCTGATGACACCCAGTTGGTGGTCGCACTTAATCAACTGGAGAACACAGGCTCGAAACTAGCCTTATGCCTTGAAAAGGTGTCAAGCTGGATGGACGACTCCTATTTAAAGCTAAATGGAGCTAAGACTGAGCTCATGCTCTTGGGCAACTCCACCTCGCTGAATATAGGGTCCTTCTGGCCTAGCAGTCTGGGGACACCTCCCCCCCCAAATAACCATATTAAGAGTCTAGGTGTATGGTTAGACCATAAGCTAGATTTAGAACATGCCAGTAAGGTAGCAGCCTGCTGCTTTGGGATCTTAAGAATGCTAAGAAAGATACTCCCCCTGCTACCTTCCTCGGCAAGAAAGCTACTGGTTCAAGCTATGATTTCATCGCGCCTGGACTATGCTAATGCTCTTTATTTTGGAGCACCACTCACAACTATAAAAAAACTACAGATAGTACAAAACTGCACGGCACGTTTGCTTCTGAACACTCCCAGATGCCTTTCAGCCAAGCCAGCATTGGCATCACTCCATTGGCTACCCATTCAGGAAAGAGTCCAATTTAAGGCTCTATGTATCACGCATAAAGCACTTTCAGGCAAAGGCCCTCCCACTATTAGAGACATTATTCAACCTTATCGTCCCAAGAGATCTCTAAGGTCAGACAATAAACAACTAGCGGTAGTCCCAAAAATAAGGAGAACACGAAGCGGAGGACGCCGCTTCTCATTTAATGCTGCAAAGCTGTGGAACAATTTACCCACCGATATCCGCCTGGAACCTAACCATTTGACCTTCCGGAAGCAACTTAAAACTTATTTGTTTCCTTAAGACTGTTTGTAGTTGGAACTGCAACGCTACTAGTGCTGGGATGCTCCCGAGTAGCCATGCGCTTTAGAAATGCCTTTCCATTCCATTCCATTTCAATACACAAGCTCAGAATGCCGCTGTCTTGAAGTTTCTATAATGCCAGGGCCCAATGTTGTTCTGTAGTCTTATCTGTTGATAGAGGTGCTCCAGATCCACAAAGTGGAAATAAAACAGAACTGGAGTACACATGCCTCAATCATCGGCACAATGGGAAGACACCCAGGATTGCCTGGGTTGAGAGGCTTAGGGATGCAGCAATCTCAGCCCCATTGGCCAGCCCAAACACATAGGCAAGATTCATATTTCAGGAGATTATAGTTGTAATTGTGTAACATACCATACATTTCCTTCAGGAGTGGCGAGTCCGCCAGAAGGAAAAAACAAAACACTTATCTCCAAGCTACCATTTACATATGTTTAGATTCAGAGATTAGGCAGAGAGGGGGAAAAGGTAGGGAAAAATCCTTTACCACACAGTCAGAACCACAACCTGCCTTTACAATGCAGTCACTACCACGACTGTGACGTTACCACACGTTCCTTTACCACACAAGTCCTTACAGTGACTCGCTTTAGGGAACGCAATGTTGGACTGGTGTTCAATATTAAATCCAGCACCTTCCCTACTGATACACCCACTAGAGTTGGAATAGTAATTTATACTATTCCAAGGTCCTGCATCCCCGTACAGCAAGTCCCAACATGCATGGTAAAGGAATGAGTGGTAACATCGCAGTCGCGGTAGTGACTGCGTTGTAACGGTGTGGTAAAGAAATGCAGATAACATACACCTCCCTTTTTTCTGGAAAAAAATGGGGCTTTCTGGCTTCCTTCATACCTACCTTACCTGTAAAATTAGACTACTACCTTAAGAATATATCTTATCCTGTTTCACCTTTACTACTGGCTACCCTGCGTCTTGGTTTACCACAAAAGGCATACGAATCACTGACAAAATATCGACTACAATATCAAGGTACAAAATTATCGGGACAAAAATATCGAAGTCAAGAATATTGACATCCTATCTACATCATGGTAAGTACAAAAATATTGAGAAAAAAATATCGATATCAAAAATATAGTTGTAAAAATATCGTTTTTTTTAAATGTTAAAAAAATAATGTAAAATAAAGTAAATAATACATATAATTAAAAGAAACATAGTTACAAATATTTAAAAATGTTTAAAAATAATAACTAATACATATAATGTTGAAATAAATTAAACATATACATATAAAATATAATATATATACTTACTTAATAATATTCATAAATAATTATTTTAATAACTTATAAATTGCTAAAAACATTTTAGAAATTATAAATACATATATACACATACAAAAATAATATAAATAAAATAAAATCAAATATATATAACAAATTAAGGGGCCCATTACGATACCCGGCGTAAAAAAATCCGCCAGGCATGGAAGCGGCAAAAATCCACCCGCACACACCGTCTGAACACCGACCACGCCATTACGATTACACAAACCGAAAACCGCCATCGGCGGAAAAATCACACAAGATACCGCCCGCCATAATCCGAGTCGGAGTCAAACCGCCCGCCACGGACGGAAACACGCACGACAACACAAAACCGCCCGCCCTCACGCCCGACACACCGCACGTGAGATTACGATCGCACCGCCATGAGCGCGGGAAAACTACAAATATACCGCCCGCCAGCGCAAACAACGCCGATGAGAATCGACACGGCAGAAGCCATGGCGCCCACGTCCCTGCACAGAAACCATCCGCTGACGATAACAATCGCACACAACATGGCCAACAAGTCCACACAGCAAGGCACGCACAAATACACAAGCACAGTACACATCCCGAAAACACCCCCTGGACAAACAAAAACTACAAAGGCCAGAACCCCAGACACAACACACCTGAAAACAACAGACCATGAGGACACACCCACATAGGTAAGTACAAAAGCAGCACTCCCACAGACCACAACCCCTTGCAACATTGCAAACTAGAGAGGAGAGGAGAGGACACAGTGTCACAGCAAGGACAGCAGCACACCACAGAAACGCACACATCACAACCACCACCACCACCACCAAACACCGGCACCACAAACCCCCTGCACATTACACAACACACACCGCACCAGCACCACAAACACCATGGCACCACAAAGAATGCCCAAGTTCACGCCCATGGAGCTGACGGTCATGGTCGACGAGATCATCAAGGTGCACCCACAAATCTATGGGAACCTGGTCCAGCACACACCACTAGCCACCAGAAAGAGAATGTGGAACCGGATCGTAGACCAGGTCAATGCAGTCGGGACCTTGCCCAGGAACAGAGTCGAAATAAACAAACGGTGGAATGACGTCAAGAGCCTGGTCAAGAAGAAGGAGAGCAAGAACAGAGAGCTGGCTGCCGTCACTGGCGGAGGGAATCCCGCGCTCTTCAAGACCTTCAAAGCGTGGGAGGAGAAGGTGCGAGTCATCATACATCCCGAGATCCTCGCCGGATTAGCAGGGGAGTGGAGGCTGGTAAGTACAAACTAATGTATACCAGCACACCGCTATGTACTCACATGCACTACCACCATGCCACAGCTCCCAGGGACAAACACCCCCATGTCCAGCACACAATACACAACACATCACACACACATGCAACAGACACCACCACACACAGCCCAAACCGAACAACTGTAAGATGCGTGGGGACATGTGTACACTCAGCCAGCCACGTAACCACCAACAGGTCCCCAAATATGCCAGAAGCGCCACAACGAGCACCCACCACACCCATGTGTCCGCCATAGCTGCACTAACCGACAAGTAACAGGTAAGTGGCAGGAACACAAAGTGCAGTGGGTGGGAGGGTGGACAGCCCAAGTACAAAACACACCAGGCCCCTAGTCCCACAGCACAGCAAGGAGGAGCATCCCCCACACCCACGTGTCAGCCACCGCAGTGCACAACGACAGCCGAAAGGTAGACATCACGGTCCACAGCAATCGGTGTCAGTGGGTGTCCAGCCACCACCACGACCCACAACACCCCCCACCCCCACAGACCTGCAACATGGAGCACCCCCGCTTAGAACCATGTGGCATCCAGTACAGTGCACGCACGAACAACCTGCAGGTGGGAAACTGGACAGGGCTGGATTACTGGAGGCATGAGGACCGTAACACGACCAACACATGGGACATGTCACGTAGCAGACGAACACGCAGCACCGCCCACCGTCACGAACAAGTGAACAATGTGCACACGGACATGAACCACAGACTCACACCCCACATGACCCATCACAAACACAGCAACACCCAAGGAGCCACGTCTGCATGCACAAGCCACACTGAATATAGTACCACACGGCAGCCACTGTGCAACCCATCACACACAACCGAAACACCATTGAAGTCCTGTCCATGTAGCCCCTACTGCCTGTCAACCACACACCCCACAACTACGCCTATGTAAGACAAACAACACAAGACGCAACAGAGCGGAACAACATAAATGCACACGAACACCACTGAACCCATCAAACACACAGACACACCATGCACATACAACATACCATCCATCCCATCCGTCAGCCCCAGTCTCATGAAAGGCATGTCATCCGCACAGCTGCCACACATACAGCAGTCACGCTAAGACACATGCCCATGACCAACCATGTGCCAGAAGTCAATGAAGCGCACGACACACTGTGAGCAACAACACACAACATGGGCCCCCCTAGCACTGCAGTGATGCACATGGCACAGGGCAGCACGCACACCAAGGAGATGGGACAACTGCAATACGTTGGCTGGCACACAACCATCACTCACTCATAACGATGCGTCCAATGCCATGTCCAGTAATCACAACAGACAGCAAATATGCAGGCCATGTCAAGCATGCACACACCTCAAACCATGCACTGTCATGCTGCCACAACACATGTCACGTTCGGCACCCATGGCTCACAGCATGTACCCCAAAAGCATATTCCATCCCAAATGCAAATCTGGGGCATGGCCCCCATGTTGCCATATGCGTTCCTAAGCGTCCCATCTGAACACCAAAAGCAAAGTACAAACCAGACCCAGGATGGGCCAGGAGCCCGCATACACCAGAGTCACAATAAGTAGGGGCACAGCAACACACCCATCGGCATGGCCAATCCGTCCCATGCCACATGTGCACAGCACACAGTCCCATTGTCAAGCACACACAACTACAAATGCTACAGCCACACACACGCCTCCGGGAAACCCATGTACGAGATTGCACGAACTGTTAATGTCAGACGACAAATACATACTTCGCCAGGTGCAACACAATAACAAATCTCATTCTCTCCACAGGTGACGAACTGCTGGATGCTGGGGATGGAGACAGCAGCCAGCACAGCCAGCCTACAAGCCCCCAACGAGGACACACGGATGTGGAGGATCTGTCCTCCTCTTCGGACACGGACCACCAAGCAGGCCCATCTGGTGTGGCAGGGCCCAGCCGCTCCCCAGGACCCCTCCTACCCACCAACCCATCATCCAGGGCTGCTGAACATTCCCAGCCCCCTGCTGCCACTGTCGTTGCGGCCACACCCACGGTCATTGCGGCCACACCCACGGTCATTGCGGCCACACCCACGGTCATTGCGGCCACTACCATTGCCGCAACCGCCACCATCGCCGCACCGACCGCCGCCACCACCACCACGTCTTCGCTGGCACCAGCCCCAGCGCAGGTGGTGGCCCGGCCGACTGGATCCACCCTGGGAGCCACAGCGAGGACCGTGGTGAGCAATGTGGCTAGTGGGCAGGCCGGTGGCAGCAGTACTGGTAGGAGGAGCAGGGTCAGGGAAACGCAAGTCTCCCCTGGGAGCCATGCCCTGCCTCAAATGGCCAGAGTCCTTGGGGCCTATGAAGAGGCCCAAGAACAATGGGTCAGGTCTGCTTCAGACACGCGGGAGGTGCTGGGGGTGCTGAGGTCCATGGACGCCCGTATGGGCCAACTCGTGGACCTCATGGGCCAGCTGGTGGTGGCGGTGAGGTCACAGCCAGGGACAGCAGCTCCCCTCCGCCACCACCTGCCGGGGCGCAGGGTCGAGCAGCAGTGTCCAGTTCCCCTGCGTCCACAGCCAGTGAGCACACCTCAACCACCAGCATGTCGCAAGCAGGCACCCCCTCGCAAACGTGGAAGGGGCCGTCCGAAGTGGAAACAGATCTCCCGGGAGGACTTCGCACGCTCCAGACGCAAGTGAGGCAGCCAGCCAGCCTTCCTTGACCACCCACTGCATTGACTTGGACTACGATCCCACTCCACACAGCCATCTGGATGGCATGTGTGTGTTGGACTATGGACATAGAACCAGTGGGTACACCCTGAGCATCATGCAGCCATGACCGACAGCTCATTGTCACTGCACGCACCACTTATGTCATCACCTTACACACAATCACATGTCACAGTTTGAAATAAATGCACCTCTTACACAAACTGCTGTTTGTGCCCTGTGTTTTATTTGTACGGAATACAACGGCCACCTTGTGCGGAAAGGCACCTGATGCGTGGCATGGCAATGGAACCGGAGGGCCTGTAGGGACCTAGGAGTGGGAGACAGAACAGGAGCACATTCAATGAGTGTGTCACACACCCATCACACAGTACATGTCAACAACTACAAGCAATGTACACACATCGCACAGAGCAATAGGGCACAATGCCACAGCCACCAACAGTGGCATACTACCCTGGCCATGGAGCATTGACACACAGCACGCAGTGAACAAACGGCCACCCTGACACAGCACACACACACCTGCACAGACACAGCCACATCAGCCGTCGTACATGGACACTCACCGTCAAGTGAAGTAGTGGGCGATGAGCTGCTGCCGCACATTACCAGCTTCCTCCTCTCCGCTGTCCTCCTCACTCGACCTGTCCTGGTCTGCGGGCTGGGGCCCTGGTTGATCTCCGTCATCCACGATGAGGGGGATCTGCTTCCGAATGGCCAGATTGTGCAGCATGCAGCACGCCACCACTATCTGGCACACCTTCTGTGGGGAGTATGCCAGCGCACCCTCGGTGCGGTCCAGGCACCTGAACCTGGACTTGAGGAGGCCAAAGGTACGCTCGACCACACGTCTGGTCCTCCCATGTGCCTCATTGTAGCGATCGTCTGCTGGGGTGCGAGGATTCCTCAATGGACTGAGCAGCCATGCCCCATTCGGGTACGCAGAGTCACCTGGGTGTGAGGGACACAGAGAACCGTTGCTATTCCAACTGGACAGGGGACAGCATCGCACAACCAGCACGCTACACCACTCCACATACTCACCGACAATACAGCCACGATCCTGTTGCAGATTGGACATCAGTCGTGGCAAGATGCTGTTGCGCATTATGTGTGCGTCATGGGCCGAGCCTGGGAACTTTGCACACACGTGGGTGATCACCATGTCCGCAAGGCACACCACTTGCACATTCAGGGAGTGCGTGTGCTTCCTGTTGCGGTACAGGTGCTCAGTGGCCTGTGGTGGAACAAGGCCAACATGTGTGCAGTCAATGGCTCCAACGACGTGTGGGATTCTGCCAAGGGCATAGAATGCACCCTTCACTGCCGCCAATTCACGAGCCCTGGGGAAGCGGATGTACCTGTTTCGGTACAGCATCATGGCTGCCAGTACATCCCTCAGCACCTTGCTGAACATGGGCTGGGACATCCCTCCTCCACTGCCCACTGTGTGCTGGAATGACCCAGTGGCGAAGAAATGCATGGCGGCCATCACCTTAGCCGTGGGGGTGACAGCTGTCGGATACACCCTGCGGGGACGGAGATGGGGTTCCAACATGGCACACAGTCGATGCAGGGTTGGCCTGTCCAGCCGAAACTTCCTAATGACCTCTGTATCGTCCATGTCCGCCAGCAATTGGTATGGGCGGTCAATGTTCGGTCTCCGCCTAGGGAAAATGGCAGTGGACACATGTCAAAGCAACACAACACATAGCAATTTCGCATACACATCACTGACATGACTGAGCAAGCACATGAGCCACAGCCCAGCTATCAAGCTGGGACGGCACGGCCACAATACACTTACACAGGTCTCCCAACAATGGCAATGGCTAGTGATACAAACCACTGCCATGTGCATGCACATGGGGATCTAGGCCCCAATGACTTGCGGGGCGTGCTGATGGGGACTGACTGCATATTCGTCAGCGGCAACGCCACGGCAACATGAATGTCTGCTGAGCATGGAACTGCTTCCGAGGCTGGATGAGTATGGCACACGACGACGACGATGTGGGCACAGGCTGAGCGGCCAAAACAAGTGGGACCTGTGGCACGAGGGGATATGAGACAGTAGTAGGTGTCAGCACTGCACCCTATGTACAGCACTGTACGGATCACACCTCCCGAAACATTGACAGGTGTCCACATTGACAGCCCCATGCCAAGACGGCTGTGTGCTTGCAGTCACACGTCACAGGTGAGAGGTTACATTGCACGTGCCAGGTGGCAGACGTACATAGTGGGAGCTGGCATGTGTGTGCATGTGTCTCCTGTTCAGGATCCACCAGATGGGCGCTGGCTCTGTACTGAGCATTGGACACAGCATGTTCCGTGGAAGGCTTGTGTGTGTGGGATGGTGGCACTGGATGTGCCTCCGTTAGGTGGGGGGCCATGCACAGGGCGGGTACGTCGATGATTGCGCATTGTTGGTCACGGTGGGTGCACCCACTCAGATGTGTTGCCCTGTGTTCAATTCCTATGTCCGCATGATGATGGACTGTAGATGTGGGCAGACTACACATTGGTCGATGTGCTGTCTATATGCATGTGCCTTCACACCAGGCACAGCTGCCCCTGCACATGTGACCCCTGCTGGACTCGCTGCTGGGTCTGTGGAGCTGATGCACCTTCTGTGCGTGGGGCGGACAGCTCTCCTCACTTCCCTCATTGCGCATGTCATGACTTTGCCGCAGGTGACATGGATCATGGAGGGCCCACATGTACGCGTGGGTAGGCTACACATGATTGTTCACTGGTCGCCACCCCCAGTCAGTGTTTCGAATGGGAAGGTTGTCGTGCTGGTGGTATATTCGATGTGGCGGATGGGCGGGCCTAGGTGCGGGCTTACATTCCGGACATGGGGGGTAGTTGGATTGCGACTAGTTGCAGTACACACGGGACATGTCTCTTCCTTTCCACATCTGGGTCATCCCTTGTACTCACTGACAGTGATACAGTCATCTTCGCCCCAGCCCTCATGTCCTCCCCTCGCTCCCCCAATATGCATGTGCACCTGCGAGGCTAGCGCTTGCACAGGCAGCCCCAAGCTCGCACCAGAGAGGGCAAGGAGTGTATGTGTGGGTCCAGTTGCACGAGTGGGCTGTCTCAGGGTATGATGTGTTGCGGGACGCCGTCCACCTGCGTGGTGCCCCAAATGGAGACCCGGCCTGCATGGACTATGCATCACAGTCTTCGCCTTCCGGATCCGCCACCTGCGACACCCAGTGGCTGTGGCTGCCCTTGCGGCCATGCCGCGTCCGTCTGTGACTGATGGCCCACACATTCACTCTTTGGCCTCTCTGGGGAGGGCTCGGGGGTGGTGGCGCACGCGCTTGCACTTAGTCGCAATGGCATGTGGCGTGGTTGGTATAATGGGCAATGGATGGGATGGTGCGAGCCACCTCCCGTGACGTCAGTGCTGCTCGTGCTGTGGTGCGTCCCCCTACACTTCCATTTGACTTGTGCCATGCTAGACGTTGAGGTTCTATTGCTGCGTGATATGACCAGGAGGAGCGCGAGGAGACCTCTCACACACCATGCTCCACTGCCATCCCGTGCCCTGTATCGCCTGTGCGGATTGACTATGTTGGGGTTACACCTGGTCGACTGGGGCTGTGTGTGCCTTGTCAAGGGGCATGGCGGGCGCACAACAGGATCCAGCTTGTCCACAGAGGGTGGGCTGAGGTGCGCCTGGTACCGCTTTGTACGTGTGCCCGGCTGCTGTGCACACACGTGTTCACTCCCCCGACAGGTGTCCTCTCACAATGCCCAGGGAAGCGGTGGTGTACTGTTCATGACCCCTCCCGACACGGCGTGCTCCAACTTGGCATGTGCGCATCTACCCGTCACACCCACCCACCTGAGCACTGCGTCCATACGACTTCACACGACACATGTGTGTCTTCCACAGTTGTGCTACTCATTTGCGTTGACATCCAATACCAGTGGACTACATGGTCATGTCACGACTGCCGTGTACTTCACATACTCTCATCCTCTCTCATTCGTACTTGTGAAATGAGTCAGCGGAGACAGTTTTGGTTTCAAACATTATATTGAGTAGTCTGTCCTCTGTGATGCAGTATAGTGGACACTACTGGCAGCGGAATACATGTTGAGGATATACTGAGCATGATTGCAAATGGGATAGGGTGTGGGGTTACATGTGATTGGCTGTTGCATGTGGGATGTGGGCTTCAGAGTTACATCTGCTTGGCCAAGGCTGTGCTAATGTACATTTATGTATAGCTGCGGAGCTGCGGACTTTGACACAGACGGTATACATGTAGCCTACCAGACCGCTTGGCATCATGGGCACAGTCCATCTCAGTTCCATGTGACAGGTTTGCTGCGGTTGTTCCTCATGCACGCGTGCATGTGAGATGACATCAGGGCATGTGCTTGCGTGCATGCAGCGGCGTGCCACTTGTTGTTGCAATGTGGTGGTTACTGGACATGTCACAGTCACTGGGGTCGTGTTGTTGTTGTATGCACTTGTCGTCCATGCAAAGGTCCTGGTATGGGATTCCCGGGCGGGGGTGGGAGGGGTGCAGCACCCACAGACTCCAGGCGACCTATTCATGTCCACTGAGCGGTGTGTGTGTCCATGGGCGCTGGATCCATGTCGTGTCCTGGTTGTTCGTGCAGTTCCGTCCATGTGGGTGCGATACACAGACCCCATGCCACTGCCTCCCACGATGCATGCGGTGTTCCTGGATGTGATGGGGAACAGTGTGCATGTCCCGGTCATATCCGATGTCATGGCGATGTCGTTGATGGTGTGGTAACAGTTGCCGGTCGTTTGGTATGGCTGTTGTGGTGGTGACTGGCCAGTCCATGCGGAAGCTAAGCATGGGTGCGGGGTTGGACATCATAGGTCAATCGGGGAACCTGCGTTGTGGTCCGACGAATTTACAGGTTGTCAGGTATGCGATGCCGTCCAGCAGGGCTTCCATGTCATTGGTGGTGTACATGTTTGCCAGCCAATGTAGCGGATGGTGGCTGTCAAGGTGTTGTTCGTAAGTTGTCCCTTGGAGGACCATGATGGGGCATGCTGGGTGACATTCGATGTAGCTGTTCTCGATGATCCGTCGTGTGGAGGCACAGTGGTCCCATTTCAGTGCGGGTGCGATGTTGGCCACATACGCCATGCCCCCATAGGCAGAGCAGGCCCTGTCGTGTGCGTCCAGAGGGAGGAGTAGTGGTAGCAGGTCCGCCTTTAGACATGCCGGGTTGGAGAGGCATATCTCCACGGGATGCTGGTAGGGACACCTCCGACAGTAGAAGACGGGCATGACGCAGCTGAACAATGTGATGCGGTAAGTCAGTCGGTAACTTACGTTCAGCAGGGACAGGAGATCGCATCCCAATATATGTATCAGGTTGGTTTTGTACAGCTTGAGCTGTCCGGCGTAGTTGGGTAGGTGTGTTGCGGTTGCCATTTCGCAGCGGTGCGTTGTGGTGGCGTGCTCCGGCTGTGTGTGCAGTCTGCAATGTGCACGCTCCGAGGTTGCTGTGAGCTCTGTGTAGTCGTAGGGGGACAGGACTTGTGTTCTGTTGGCTTGTTTGGAGGACACGGGCCCTCATCCCACATGCTTCTCAGACAGTTCAAGGTCAGTGATGTGTGACTCCTTCCAATTAACTTGCATGTGGCCGACATGGGGGAGTGTTTTCTTCTTTCTTCCCCGTCCGTTGTGTGCTTCTGTGATATGCGCTATCTGCCCTGTGGTCGGTCTCCTCGGCATGCCTGTGTTGGTCTTTTCTTGGACAATGGCTGTATTCACCGGCTTCTTTCGTAGGGCTGTGGTTTCGGAGTTGGAATGGAAGGTCATTCAGTGCTGTCTGCTCTCCCTTGTGTGGGCGGCAGGCTGCCTTTCCGCTCTGCGTTGGGCCTTGTGTGTGAATGTTATTCTTGGGCCACCTGTTGTCGGTCCCCGGGCTCTTTGGTGTTCCGTTTTATATGTCTTGTTCATATGTGCAGGGTGGTATGGGTGTTTCAGTGTGGTACTGGCGTTCCTCTTCCCGAAGGGGCCCTGCTTCTCCTAGTTGGTGTTGCCGCCGCTGTGTGCTTCGCCATGTTTGTTACACTGGGGTGTGTCCTGCTGTTGCGTGACTTCACTGACATGTGTGCGTCGGTTGTGTGGTGTTGGGTGTTGTCCGTGAATTGGGCGTTGGGGACATGTCTGTGGCAGGCCTGTCACGTGTCATGTGCGTTCGGGGTGGGGCTGATGTGTGTGCTGCTTGGTTGTGTCCCTGTGTCTGTGTGCGACGCATGCATGGCGCTGCGGTTGGCCTCTGCGTTGTGCGCATGTGTGGCGGCGTCATCGCCGCTTTGGGGCCGTGACGGGGTCGTTGGTTCCTAGTCCCAGGTGGTGTGTACACATGTGTTGCGCGATGTTACGATTTGGCCTGTGTGTCATATGTGGATGCAATGGTGGATGTGTAGTGTACACGCGCTGGTGGGGGTTGTCCGCTTTTTCCGCCCTTGCACTGTGTGCGCTGTTTGCGTGCACTTGTTGTGTGTGTGCCTACCTGCGTCTCCGCGGTACGTTGCGTCCTTGGTGGTGCATCAGCAAGAGCATGGGGAGGGCCTGCAGTGCTGGATTCATGCTCGGGGAGCCGCTTCTTCGTTGTCCGTGCTCGGCGTCCGTGTTACCGCTTCGGTTTGTCGTACGGTATCTCTTGGCCGTGGGAGCCGTTTGTTTGCGGCATCGTAATTTATGCGCCGGGTGGGACGTGTTTTCGTCGGACGGTGTGTGTCAGTTGGGTTGCGCCGCTACGTGTACGGGCGCACTTTGATGGCGGACGGTGTTGCTGGCTTGCCGGCGGTGTTTGGCCTACTTTTCGCATCGTAATTGGGCGGGCGTGTGGACTGCTGCGTGCCGGCGGTAACTGGTGGTTTTTGCATCCGCCAGCACGGCGGTTGTGCTTCCGCCCGCCATCGTAATGACCCCCTAAAAAACTACAATATTTTTAATGTTTTAAAAATAAATTATACACAACATTAACTAAAACAATACAGAAAAATATTGAAGAGCGGAGGGAAAAAAATTACTATTCCCACTCCAAAGAGTGCAACAGTAGGGAAAGTGTTGGATAGCGTAGGGGTAAAATTACTATTCCCACTCCAGAGAGTGCAACAGTAGGGAAAGTGTTGGTTAGCGTAGGGGTAAAAATTACTATTCCCACTCCAGAGAGTGCAACAGTAGGGAAAGTGTTGGATAGCGAAAGGGTTAAAATTACTATTCCCAATCCAGTGAGTGCAACAGTAGGGAAAGTGTTGGATAGCGTAGGGGTAAACATTATTATTCACACTCCAAAGATTGCAACAGTATGGAAAGTGTTGGATAGCGTAGGGGTTAAAATTACTATTCCAACTCCAGAGAGTGAAACAGTAGGGAAAGTGTTGGATAGCGTAGGGGTACAAATTACTTTTCCCACTCCAAAGAGTGCAACAGTATGGAAAGTGTTGGATAGCGTAGAGGTAAAAATTACTATTCCCACTCCAGAGAGTGCAACAGTAGGGAAAGTGTTGGATAGCGTAGGGGTTATAATTGCTATTCCAACTCCAGAAAGTGCAACAGTAGGGAAAGTGTTGGATAGAGTAGGGGTAAAAATTACTATTCCAACTCCAGAGAGTGCAACAGTAGGGAAAGTGTTGGATAGCGTAGGGGTAAAAATGACTATTCCCACTCCAGAGAGTGCAACAGTAGGAAAAGTGTTGGATAGCGTAGGGGTAAAAATTACTATTCCCACCCCAGGGAGTGCAACAGTAGGGAAAGAGTTGGATAGCGAAAGGGTTAAAATTACTATTTCCACCCCAGAGAGTGCAACAGTAGGGAAAGTGTTGGATAGCGTAAGGGTTAAAAATAACATACTTATCAATTAAATAATTATTTAAATTAAATAATGATTTATTAATACATTAACAATAAATTAATTATAAATACCAATAATTTAAAATGAATAATTACTTTAATAACATTAAATTACTTCTCACACTATTCCCCAATAAACACACAACCCACTCCGCATAAAATTTAACACAATTAATATAATTATCAATTAATCAATTAATAAAAATTAATTACCAATTAATGATTAATAAACAATACATTAATTATCAATACCCAAAAATAATAATTAATCAAAATTAATTACCAATTAATAATTAATTAACAATAAATTACTTATTAATACCAATAAATATTAATAAATAATTACTTAGTTATAATACATTACTTCCCCCTATTCCCCTATAAACACACAACTCGCTCCTAAACTAAATTAACACAATTAACATATTTATCAATTAATTAATTAATAAAAATTAATTACCAATTATTAATTAATAAACAATAAATTAATTATCAATACCAAAAAATAAAAATTATTAATGTATTATAATTAATTTACTTCCCAGCCTATTCCCCTATAAACCCACAACACACTCCAATAAAAATTTAACACAATTAATATAATTATCAATTAATCAATTAATAAACATTAATTACCAATTAATAATTAATTAACAATAAATTAATTATCAATACCAATAAATTAAAATTAATAATTACTTAATTACAATTAAATTACTTCCCACCCTATTCCCTATAAACCCACAACCCGCTACAGAACTAAAATGCAAAATGTATTTAAAAATAATTAATAATTTCTAAAAATTATGATTTAATTTACTATAATTAAATTACTTCCCACCCTATTCCCCTATAAACCCACAACCCGCTACGGTACTAAAACGCAAAATTTACTTTAAAAAAATTACTAACTTCTAAACAATTAATACATATATTTAAAAAAATACAAAACATAACAAAACATGTGGAACACATACATATAAAATACATACTAAAATACATAACACTAACATAAACATCGATATTATTAACATCGATATTTTTGCTATCGATATTACAAACTTTATTATTAACAAAAACGATATTTCTTACCTTCAGGTCGATATTCTGGTCACCGATATTCTTGATGTCGATATTCTGTCCCTACGATATTTAAAACTCGATATTAATGTAGGTCGAAATAAAAAAACTCAATATTATGTCTGTGCACCAAGGCATACATGGTAAATGCATTGGTTCCTTCTTACATCCAAAAAGTATTGTGTTATTTGAGAAAGGTTCAAGTGCAGGGAAAACAACACCTGTGCATACTGCACGTAAGAGTTAGAAACACAGTAAATCACGTAGAGACCAGTAATTTGGCGCTAAACATGTGCTCGAATAATAACTTTGCACACTCCCAGTTAGAAATTTTGGGCCTTATTATGATGCAGTCTGGAAAGGCTCAGACCGTCGGTTGTAGGCTTTCCGGGCTGCATATCTGTTTAATTTCCGACCGCCGCATTACAATGCTGGAGGTCGGAAATTAAACCGGCCGGTCATTACGGCTGACTTTCAACGGGCTCAAGGAGCCCGTCGGCCAGTCGGAAGGCGCCCTGAAATCCCAAAGGGTGGCCTATACGCCCTTGGGATTACGATACTCGGTCTCTGGCAGGCTTTCCATGTCGGGATTTCCAACATGGAAAGCCTGACGGGGAGCAAGTATGGTGGCCCGTAGCAGGGCCCCCTTGCCTCTGCGGCTTCCGGTTGGGGGCCGAGGGGGCTCCTATGGTGCCCCGCTTGTTCACCCCTGCACCATGTGGCAGGCGCCCTGAGGGGCCTGCTACACAGTGCAGGGTTGAACACAGTCTCCCATTCCTCTATGGGAGCTTGTGTTATGGCCGGTTTATGGCCGTAACACAAGCTCCCATAGAGGAATGGGAGTATGCGACAGAAGAGTGTTTGGTCGCATCGTGATTAGGCAGTCGGGATCGCCGACCTGAGGTCGGTCGGTCCCGTTACCGCGTTGGTGTCGGGCAGATGTAAGTCCGCCTTACATTTTAATCACCCCCTTAATGCAGAAGCGAGGGGTGTACACAACCTGAACCCTCAGCAAGCCAACCACCTGAGTACTACGTGAAAGGTAAAATGACTGCTACAGTGCATCACCTAGAAAGCCCTTTCCATGATAGAAAGGCATTTTTGCAACCAGCATCTCTGCAAAATATACTTCGTGGTGTGGGGATTTTTAACAAGCAACAAGCAAGAAGGAAGCACTGCCATAGGTACTGTTTGCAAAAATGTAAAGAGAACCTCACATGTTTGACACATTAACCTCAGTATCATATATTCAAACCACTGCAAGAGACAGAGAGAGAGAGGGAGAATAACAAAGATTAACACATTGTTTTAACTATCATCATTTTATGCCAAAAAGGGCCAGCTCAGCTAGAGCTATATCAACAGCATTTTAAGTGTTATAGACGAATCTTAAGCCTGAGGGGCTGCTTGTGGAACTGGGTGGTGTTGTGTCAAGACGAGTCTTGATTATAAAACAAATATAGAATGTTTGTGAGAGAGGGTGAAAACATCTATTGGGTTGTAATCACACAGCAATGAGTATAAGAGACATTTTACACATTACGTTCAACTTATTGCATTAAGTAGGGAAGACTTTATTGTATGATTATTTAAAATCATTATAGTTAGAGAAAAACTTTATAGTAGATATATAAAAATAGAGATAAAAGAGTAAACCATTGATACAAAAGTTAAAATACTGTGATATTTCAAAGTTTCATTGGAACGAGAAATCGCAGGTTAAGTTCACATGATTTTCCGACAACTTGCTTTATCTAAAAATGGGTGCAATCCCATTAAAAGCACTTAAAAAGAAACAGAGGAAAGAAAGGCAGACTTAGCACTTGCCCCTTAAAGTCCGGCAGTCCTGCATATTCTTGGGTGACCCCAGCGGTGAGAGACAAGTAGTGGGGTTACTGGCACTACTGCTGCTTAAAAGTTTTATCTGCTCTTGAGACAAACTTGGTGAATCTGATGTTAAGCATCGTGTTTTCCGGGCTCATGGCTGCTGTGATGGCCTGACGGCACGATCAGACACCAAGTTTGTTCCATTCGCCCCACAACAGTATCCTTCTATTGTTAAGTAAGGCGGGGCAGACACATACCACATGCTCAATCGAATCCGGGAAGCACCCACACCCCCTGCACACGGTATTGTCACTTGAACGGCGCCAATTTGGTAGATGGTGCAAGAAGGGACGTTCGCCCAGCCTCAGTGCCAGGAATCTTTTTTTGCATAGTGTCGCATAGGTGCTTGAGAAATATGATGCCTCCACTCCAGGCTTATACCCCGACAGGACCGTCCATGCATGTTTTCTGTTTGCCAGTTGTGCCCTGTCTGAGTGAAAAGACTAGAGTCTGACTTTTTTTTTTATGCATGTTTTAGAACCTGCTGGGGTGGATTGATTCCCCAGTGATCGTTTACGTCAAGCATTTGCAGTAATTGTTCTAGATAACGTCGGTGCCTTTGACCCGCTTGGGTTGATGATATTTCTTGCCACAGCCTAGCCTCCAGACTTCCTTCCCTTGAGTTACGAAGTTTATTGCACAGCTTGATGAAGGTGCCGGCCCCTACCCCACGGTAGTCTGAGAGGCCAAACTCAAGTCTTATTTGAGCTGGGGATGAAGATTTTGGTAAGTGCTAAACTCACTTAAAAATTCTTGTTATTTTGTTCAACATATGAAAGTCTCTCCCCAGCATTATCTCCTGGCCATACGTTAAGTAGTTGGTAAGTTTGGCTTTCATGACTGTTAAAAGCGGGGCTTAACTTGGGCTTTGCAAGCTTCGTTAGGGCTACCTCAATTGACAGAGCTTTGGCCCTGACCTCTTCCTTCTGTTTGGAAAAAGTACCCTTTTGTAGTGTAGCTCCTATTTCCCTAATAGGCTCTGCGCATTGGAATAATATATCCTATAGGTTTGACATAGGACTAAGGTCAGTATGTCCCTATCGAGTATATTAAACTTAATTACTTGTGCCAGCTAGCTCAGAGGCCACTAGAAACTCCTTGACAACAAGAAGGGAGCAGTTTCTGGCAGCCGCAAAACATGACCACTATGTTTCCCTTTAGAATCAGAACGTGTCCCAGAGTCGTGGAAACAATAGATAACTATTTCACTCAGCTCAATCGTGCATGCTTAGTTTTCCTCAGAGTTACACAGAAAGAATAGACGGGCATTTTCAATAAAAGATTTATTGAACAGTCTTGTTTCTGGTGTAAGTATAATGTGCTGTTACGATCACAAGACAGTATGCGAGATAAATAATGTACAGGGTGAGCAGTAGAAATAAATAATACTGCGATAGCATTATCTTTTAGTACAGATGCTGTTACATAAATAACACAGACTAAAAATGCGAGTACTCATACGATACGTTGCTAAGCTAGTTCTATCCCAATGTACCTAACCTAACCTAGGTGTAGGACTGAGGTATGAAGTAGGTGAAGTATTCCTTACTATGGTATACTAAGAGTATATTTAAGCTTAGTATGCCTAGTATGCCAAGAGTCCCTCTAGGTTCTTATCAGCTCCATACCTGAAGAATGAGAGAGGTAGGAATCTCTTTGCCAGACTCGAACTCCAACACCCCGCAAGGGAAGTCAGATCACTGGAAGCGGGACTCTCTGCGTGCAGGGATGACAGCGTCTTCTCAGTGCATCAGGCCGGGATACGGGCTCCTCTGAAGTCGAGGTCTCCTCTAGTTTACAGGGGCTAGGTAAGGTATATTTATACCTGAGAGTACCTTAGGAATGTTAGCATTGACGTGAATTGGACAGCGAAAGACGTCATGGATGAACCCCTAAGGAATAATGGTTCATGCATAATATATGAGGCCTTGAAGAAATCAATGGTCCTGGGCTAGGGAAACTCCCGCAGCCTAAGGGTCTGTTCTTCATGAACTCGTTGTGACGTTAGGGTGGACGGATGTCGGAGACCATGCCTGTATTTGGAGTGCATGGTTTAATGCCTAAATAAGGGCTGGGATTTTATGCCTATGTAAGGGCAAGGCGAATTGTGCCTATATAAGGACATGATGCTGGAAAGCCCGTTTATGGACACCCTAAGAGGAATACAACACCCACTCCACTTTCGTGTATACGATAATACATAAATGCTAAACATTTGAAATGCTAAACATTAAAATGGAGTACCGCATATTTCTAAAATATTTCATAAAACCATTTAAAAAGGCATTTTAAAAACTCATTAGAATGCAAAAGGTACTGTACATTCGAAGCATTGATTATCATTTCAGGCATAAAGTTCGAAAATAAATGCAATTGGAATGAAATAAGCAGTAATATTTACATGTGACAGAAAATGATCGATAAGTTGTTCAAAAATCAAAGTCATTTCATGTCATGAAAATTAATTAACTGTTAGACACATAAGATGACTAAATGTCTGTGGAAGGACCGCCAAGTCTGTACTATAAGGCTAGTTCTACTTTAAGCAGATTGAAGTACCATTTTCGTTCGAAAAAATGGGAAAAAGTTCAATTTTTGGTAGAGTTCCAAGTTTTTGTACAATGAAGGCCAAATTGTTACTGTATTTCTGGAACACTGTATGCTGAATCAGAGTTAGTTTACGGGTCTGGTGTAAACATGAGATCATCTATTTCTATAGACAAAACATCATCCACTGTAGTTGGTGTGAGTTGGAACACCTCGTGAAGCAGGTTAATCGCACAGAGATGTGAAGCATTGCTTTCAGCAATGGTCGCGCAGCAATGTTCGCGTCCGTTGTTACCTGTGTGCCTGTAGTTCTTTCTCGTACCTCAGCAGCAGTCGGAAGCGTCTGTGAGATCTCAATGAATGCTGTCATCAGGATAGGAAGCCGCTGGGGACAACACATAGCATGGGCCAATATCTGGTCCAGCAGAGTATCGACGTCCGTTGGCGCATCCAATGGAAATGTTAGACAGGTGTCCAACACGCATTCTACCCCGCATAGCAGGCATCGTAGAACAGGTAAGATGCAATCTTGCCAGATTGGTCTAAATGACAGGAACCACGTGGTATTAAGGTCCCGTAGACGATTTATGCCCAAAAGCTGTACTATTTGCTCACAGCACTTTTGTTCAAGGAGAGCTTTCTCCATGTCGCTCGGAGTGATGTCGGCGAATTGGCTGGCCATAGCGCAATAGCAGGAAGAGAAATAGAATTCCGGCAACAAGTGCTAGAATTAATGGTATGCCACCAAACACCGAATGTGCAAAGTTCGGGATGATTCCGAGTATTGCCTGGAAAGGTGCTAACAGACTGGAGCAGATGCCCTTAAATACATGTACAAGTCCTGTTGTATCAGACATGTTGAAAATTCGTCCTATCATTTCTCCGAAATGTATAGGGCAGTTTGTACGTATTAAAGTCTGTATCTCAGCCGAAGTCCTTGCAATTTGTAGATCATAGGTTTCTTTGGCCGAGGTCAAAGGCACTGTTTGTTGTAAAAGCATGGCTTTCATTCTGCTTAAAGTATCAAATCTTATAAAAGAGACGTTCAGCGAAGGCCATAGAGGCAACTCCCTGACTGTGTCTATTGGGGCAAACAATACTTGCATGCACCAAGTGACCCTGGAGTTGACCGTTACTAGATATGGGATGCCTGGCAGCATACCACAGCAACTCTGATCATTCAACATGAGGTAACTCCCATTAGAAAGTTGTCCGAACGTTGGATTAATCACAGCAGCTGGTGTACCCTGCTGATGGCAAGACAAATTTGCCACAGAACCATTACAAGCCCCGTGCAAGGAAATGTCCTGACATATAAGTGAACCGCTTAGTGCACGTTTACAGTTTTTACCGCTCAAAAACACTTCACGATCCCCGCTCCAACATCTATATGTATACGGTAAAGCCCAAGATGTCTTAATGTATTCCTTACCCAACCTTTCATATTTGCCTGCTTGCATTTGTCTGAGGCAATACTGAAACTGAAAAGTAGTCACAGGTAGTGTGATTTTGCCATGAATAAGCCATTCTGTAGCTGGTTTTTCTGCCACTGTGAATGGTAACTTTTCCAGTTTTTCAATGCTCAGCACTGTATACTTTGCTCCTCTTTGTGCCATTTCGATCTGTTTATCAGTTAGATTGTATTCTGCAAACAGAGCCATTGTGTTGATGAAACGCCAAGGCCCATAGCCCGCTCGCAATGATTGCAGCGTCCAGCTTAATAACATAATAGAACGTAATTGAAATTGGCCTTGTTGTAACATCGCCAAATCTTGTTCTAGTATGTCGATAGCAGAGGATACAATGCCGTCCAGTGAATATATTCTAGAGGACAAAGTTGTTAACCCATTGTCGACCACAGAGAGTGATTTCTCTAAATTAATACGATCAAGTTCACGTATTCGTTCTGCGGCCTCTATCTGTGATACTTTCCATGCTTCATTGTAGGCAGCATAAATGCCGGCATATATGAAATGTTTTTGACGCGGTTTTCTTGGTCCAAGCAAGAAATCCCTAAGGTCTGCGTCTTTTGCAAGTAAGGATAAGTGTTGTTTCACATCCTGTAGTGTAGATGTATGCAGCCAATCGAGGCATAATTTCCCTACACTGTATGTTGTTACTACCCCCGGATGTTGTCTTTGGACGTATCTTGGGTCTGGCCTATGAATGGTAAAACCCTGAGTTTTATTCAGGAATCTTTCCTGACAGTTATTCGTGTCTGTGGGCCAGTTCAACCATTTTTTCCAATCAGGATTAGATCTGTTGAGTTGTAGTATATTGTCAACTGTCACCACTGCCTGTGTTTCGTTATTTTTTGCAGGAGTCGGTACAGAAGGTGTGTTCATCTCTTTGATCTTGGCTAATCCAAGACAAGATGTTTGTTGGATTGTTTCATTCAAAAACATTATTTGTTCAGGGATGATGCAGGCTCTAAATAAAGCTTCTATCCCCTGCACTTGCCATTCTTTAGTACCCCACAAAGTTTTTGTGTCTATTGTGTCTTTCCAAAAGTCGAAACCCTGTCTAGACAGTTGGGCATTAAATAATGCAGAGTAAATCTGTTTTGTATTTGTTAACATAATTTTCAGTCCTGTCTTGTTTACATTTTTATAGTAAAACATTTCTGGATCAGATGTATTGTAACCTGAAAAAAATTGAAATTTACTAGCAAATGTTTTTGAACTACCTTTAGGTGGTGTAGGACAATGTTCCCATTGGTTAAACATAAACACATTTCTTGGATATGCAGATTTATGCAAATAATGATGACCATAGTGGTTATAACAATACAGTTGTTCATAGTCTGATGAACCCTCTAAATATTCATTTTTAGAAAATGCAGCAGATTTTTCTAGGTCAAACATAATGTCAGTCACAGTCTCAAAGTCCCAATCATCAGAATAGGTACTGGACGTGATTAGATCACTTAGTGAAATTTTAAATAAATGTGGAATGTTCAATTTTTCCGTCGGACCGAAGATATCAAAATCTGTTTTGTCCCACACTATACCATTGTGTATAGGAACAGCTGTGATGTTCACTGATGACAAGTCTCTTGCTTCACGATGGGAAGATTTATGAGGTTTCAAAAGTACGTTTACGCCTTTTCCTTCAGTGTTCGCATGGATGTATCTGCCACTAATAAGCACGCTCACAGTTGTAACCAAAGCTAGCCAGAGCAGGAAAACAAAAAGTCCAGATATAATCCAGAGTTCAATCCATGGAGAAACCAAATAAGTCTTTTTCAGAGAGTGACGAAAGTCTTGTATTTGCTGCTTGAATTTGAATGATGCTGGCGTCGTTTCAGGTTCACTTGGATCTTCTGAGAACGTATCAAAGTTAATGAAATAGCCAGAAGCAGTTCTATCAATTGTTGGAATTGCATCAGGATTTGTAGAAATCACTGGAACCAGTTCATCACGTGCCACATTGGTTTAGACAGGTGTATTTGGACGAACTGTTACTTGTTCTTCAAGAGGGATGATTTCCATAGCATTGTTGCTTAGTCCTTCATCTGTTTCTGCTGAATTCTCGATTGTTATCAGTCTTTCAGTATGAACCTCTTGGATAGTAGCGAGAGGAGTGCGTTTGCTACTAGGTCGGAGTCCACGAGGCCTACTATTTAGTATTGGCCACATACTGTGGTTTGATGAGGTCGATGGACACAAATCTTTTCTCCTTTCTTCCAGCAAGGGGCGGCAGTAGTACTGTTCTTGTTCCTTGAACTGCTAGGACAGGTACTGGTTGTCTGTAAGAAGGTCCAAATTCCTTCTTGTCCGCAATTTTTCTCTGACTAGATCCCCAACTTTTGGAATCCAGACAGGCCTTGCTGGGACAGCCGGTTGATCCCCAGTGGTGTCTGGCTGTAGGAACATGTTGCTTTGTTTCGTTCTTAATTTGTTTAAGTCCTGTAAAACAGCCAAACGATCTTTGATATCAAAGGGTTTATTTTCCACCACTGTGCCTACGTGTTCTAGGTCTGGTACCCACATTCTTGTCCCAAATAGGACCTCATATGGAGTGACCCCCCCTAGAGAACTTCTTGGCAGGTTGTTCAAAGCACGTTGAACTCCACTAAGGTGTTTGACCCACCCGTCACCCGAGCCTAATACTCTAGCTGTTATAGACTGCTTTATGTCCCGGTTTTTCCTTTCCACAACCGAATTTCCCTCAGGATGGAATGGAGAGGAGTACCGCAATGCAATCCCCAGACTGGCCATGGCGTCTTTGTAAGCCCGAGAGCTAAACGCAGGACTCTGGTCAGAATGTAGCGTGCCTATTGCGTATATGCCGATAAAGACTCGCAAATCTTTTATAACAGTTCGAGCGTCAGCTGAGCGCTGCGGCCATAACCATAGGAACCTAGCGCATGAATCCACTGCAACCATGATATATTTATAATTACCGTCCCTGTGCAAGGGACCGCAGTGGTCCAGGTAAACACAAGCTAATGGTTTGTCTGAAATTAACAGGGGTGTCTGCGCAGGACGTTTCACTGTTGAGACTTTCATCTGTTGGCAAATATCGCATTCTAAAACATAGTTTTTAGTTTGTTTCCGAATGCCAGGCCACCAATATCTTTGCTTGAGTAAAGATACTGTTGCTGAAACACCTGCATGTGCAGAAGCTATCCCTTCGTGTGCTGCTAGGATTAGTCCTAATCTGCGTTCCTTGTTTGGAATTACCCTATCCCCCACTCCAGGGATTCGAGCAAAAGGAACGTTGTTCGCATCAATTACATAGGAGTACTTGAGTGGAAACTTTTTGGTAACGCTGCACTGCTGCCTTTGCTTGAAGCCTTGACAGCCAACATTATCTCACCGTCTATTTTTGTTTTTGAACGAGTGATCGCAGCTACGGAAGCCGTTTGCACAGCCCCCTTTGCGGCTTCGTCAGCCAATGAATTCCCTGCAACGTGAACGCCATCACGTTGATGACTCAGTGTGTGGATCACGTGAGCCTTTGGTAGTTCGTTTTTCAACTGAACTACTTGTTCCCAAAGCATTTTATGCTTTATTGTGCCACCTTTCGCATCTTTAAAACCGTTTTCAAGCCAGTTTTGTATATATTCATTATACGACTGCACACAGTAAAAAGAATCGCACACGATTAGTGTGGGGAATTCACGATCTGTAGTTTCAAGTGCCAGTTTGAATGCTTGTAGTTCAGCTCGCTGAGCCGTACAATCTCCTAGAGACTGCGTTTTTGTGACCATAGGTCTGAAGATGCCATCTCGCATGCGACCTTTAACGATAGCACACGCTGCACAGTAAGCTTGCTTACTCCCGATTGCGGGTTGTGCGGATCCGTCAGTGTAAATTATAAATTCGTACTGATCGAGAGGCAGAATTTCAGTAGGCAGGGGACATTCATGTTCATACTGCAGGAATGCTTGTGTTTTTAAATCTGGATCAAAAACATATTCAACATCTGTTGCAGCAAGAGAATTAACCCATTGTATCCATCTCGGATGTAATGCTTTAGCATTTGGAATGCTTGCTTTTGTAACCGCTTCTAAAGCAGGTACTGGGTGTCAGGCCCAGCTCCGCAGGGTCCAGTTGCAGCAAAAAGGGTCCACCTCCAGATCTCACCAACACCCTGGTACGAATAGTCTACAGGGTGTTCGAATGATCAGGCGAGGGAAAAGGAGAGGGAATAGGAACGGCAGTGGAATAGAACCTGTAAGAACAAAAAAGAACACAGGTTTAAATACATGTAGGACAGTGGCTACTCTCAGTAATGTCTCACTAGGGGACGTATGTACCTGAGCATATATGCTGCTGTTTGTACAACCCTCGGGACTCATCAAATGTCGTCATGTAGTGCACTCCTCCACCCTAGAACAAAGAACACTAGAAACATTAACCAGTGAATGGACCACCATACTTCTCCTGTTACTTAGGACTCACACAGGTGTCATACATTCCCACATATATGCATAAGCGTAGGGGATGGAAAAAGCAGTGCTAGCATTCAGCCTATCCCAATAAAGTACGAAGGTCACAGTACAGAATACAGTTCGGCAGTTCCACGAGGTTACTTCACCTCTGCTTCCAAATATCAATAGTGATAAAGTTTTGTTGAGAACTGAGTCTCAAAACATGTCCCGTCTCCTCAAATGAAAAAAGGAAAAAATCTCCAGCACACAAACGGAGCTACGCGGTTCCCTCACCGCTGTAACCCGCTGTGTAGCTCGTTTATTCACAATTGCCAAACAAAAAGGCTTATGGCACACAAACGGCAATACGCAGCAGCACCGCTGTATTCCACTTACGTCTCTCTGAAATCCGCCCTCAGTATAAGGGCAAGGAAAAGACCCAACAAACGGCAATACGCGGTAGCACCGCTGTATTCCGCTTGCGTCACCCCGAAATCCGCCCTCAGTATAAGGGCAAGGAAAAGAACCAACAAACGGCAATACGCGGTAGCACCGCTGTATTCCGCTTGCGTCACCCCGAAATCCGCCCTCAGTATAAGGGCAAGGAAAAACAACACAGACAAACGGCAATACGCGGAGCCCCGCTGTATTCCGTTTCGCACAACGAAGAAATCAGGTTTCCAATGAGAACTTTCTCGGTACTCACTGTTTCCTCATAGGGGAGTTATGAAACCCCCTCAGTCTCTCTCAAGCGGCAGGACTCTTCCCTTTGGTCCTACTCCTCCGGCGCTTCAGCAGGCAGCTCTCTCTCGTCCGAGAGAGAAAGAACAGAACAGTATTACGCGCAACTTTCTGTGCACCCTCTCCGGCTTTATTTCCTTCCGTGGCCGGGTCTCATGGGAGTTGTAGTCCAGGGAACTATGCAGGCGCTGTAACGCTCGTTTCCCTGACACTGGGGTTACGACAATAATGCGTTTCCCTTGGGCTAAGGCTCTTTCTTTTGCTACAGCGGTTTGAACTGCTGTTAGAATTTTTTCAGTTGAACTGAAGCGCATTTCGCTTGTGTGTACAAATGTGATTTGTACGCTATTGGTATTTTTTCACCCTCATTGAAAGTTAAGTAGGTGAATCCGCATTGACCCGAAATTATTCGGATCACCAAATTGCGTTGACTTACGCGTGTTTGTAAGTGATTTGTTGCTAATATGTTAGCTTGTAGTGAACGCAAGATTTCTGTATGTTCTTGTGTCCAGTTTCTGAACGAAAAATCAGGTTTGATTAATGCGTAGAGAGGTTTAACCCTTTCTGCGTAGTTTAGAATGTATGTTCTTCCAAAATTTAAGAAACCCAGGATGGATTGTAAGTTTTTTAGCGTTTTTGGAGGTTGGAGCAGCGCACACTTTTCTAAAAAGTTAGCTGCCAAGCTCTTGCCTTCACTTGAAAGCTCATATCCTAGAAATAGGACATTGAGATGGGCAATTCTGGACTTTTTAAAGTTGAATTTGTAGCCCTCAGAGGCGAAACCCAATATAATGGTGCTCACCCTGTTCAAGTGTTTATCCAGGTCATCGTCTGTCAGATAGATGTCATCGACATAGGACAATGCCTCATTGTCATAAATTTGTAGTAACTCCATTACCCTCGCTGAGAATAAACCTGGGCTATTCTTGAACCCTTGTGGGAGTCGACAAAAGTGACGCTGGGTCCCCATTATGGAGAATGCTGTTAAGTACCTGCTCTCAGGTGCTATGTTTTGACAAAAGAAACCATTTGAGATATCTAATGTTGATTTATAATTTTTATGCACAATGTTATTCATTAATGCTGTGTTATGTGCATTTTGCACTGCAAAAGTTTTAGAACAAGTGTTTAGGTGTCTGTAGTCCAAAACTAGACGATATATATTGTCTGGTTTGGAGACAGGAAACAAAGGATTGTTCATTGAGGAGGTGCATGTTTCAATCACCCCTTGATATTCAAGTTGATCTAAGATCTCCCTGACCTGTTTTTTAGCTTCTTGCTTTATTGGGTACTGCCGTTGTGCAGTTGGTTCATGTTTCAGATGTATTTTATGGTGAGGTGAATCCTCATCCCATCCTACATGATTTTTATATAATGCTGGGGCCTGGGCTACTGCCCATTTCCTGGCATATGTATATTTTAGATTTATTGGAATATGGTTGGAGAAGGCAGGCATAATAATGTCCTCACCATGTGGGCACTCCCTGACAAATTGTGGTGGCCAGTCTTTTTCTGCTAGAAGTATGTCATAGCCCTTTGATAGTCTTTCCCAAAAAAGTGCTTTCACCTGTCTAGGTTTGTCTCCCTCCATCCGGAGTATTATTTCAAATAACCTTTGCGGAGTACTAACCCTGGTGTCTACAGTCTCTACTTTAATGTATTCATTCAAGTCCACTATCTCCAGAAGTTCCTTCACGTTCTGGCGAACTATTGTGACTTCTGCTGCACTGTCCAGCATGGTCTGAGCCCATTCTCCGTTCTTGAGTTGTGTTCTCAGTATTCTCGGCATGTCTAATCTTTAGACCTGCTACTTTCTTTTGGAGAATTGAGGTTTAGCCTTAGTTTTTGGAGCGTGTTTGTCGTCTTTCGATTTCACGCGTTCTTCTCTGTGTTCCGTCCGTCCTCTTCTTTCCGAAGTCTGTGATGAGATCTGAAAGGGACGAGAGGAACGTGTATCAGTATCATGATACCTATCAGGTTTCTCAAATTATCCCTATTCCTGAGGTTATACCTCCTTTCAGAGGGCTCCTTTTGAGGAGACTTACCTCGGGATTGAGAACGTTTCTCATTTGAATTTTGTTTATTAGTTTCCCACTTCTTTTAGAAGATGTAGGAGTTTGTTTAATTGAGTCCTTCTCAGGACTTTCAGATAGCTTCGGCTTCACTGGTCTTCCACCCAAACTATCTCTGCCTAATTCTGCATAGGATTGTTCTATTATTCTGGGTAGCTCAGTTTGATGTTCTGGAACATCGAATTCCCTCAATTTTTGGCGGATCGCAACTGCTGCTGCCTCCCCTTTAATATTAGATAATATTATTGTTGAGACCTGCTCGAAATTTTTCAGTAATTTCATACCTAAATTTAGAGCAGGCTCTGCCCCGTATTCGTTTTGAATTTGTTTTAGGACATCAGGTATTACCGCAATTGACGGAATGCCATGTGTTTTAGTATAGATGGCAGCAAAGACTGAACCCCAAGTGGTGCAGTCTTCCAGTTGTGGTGTGATCCCCATTGGTAAACTGATTGTTAGGATTCTGTGTTTCTCATACGGGCTAGTATTTGGAAATACTGCTTCGATTTGAGTAATTTTTTGAGCTATCCAAAATGGAATTTGCTCACGTTTTGTGGGCATTTTACCCATGACTGAGTTGAGGGTCTGTGGTGTAATTTTTAGTGTAGTCCCCTGATGAGGGGTCTGATTTTGAATAGTGAATGATGGTTGGACTGTAAGAGTCCGCATGACATATTGGACCAATTGTCTGTAAATTTTTATTAACTCTTTTATTTGAGTATGTAATTCCTCATCTGTCATTATATCCAGTTCAGGATGAGGTGTGTAGCCGGCTAAAATCGGCCATGTTGCTCCTGGTCTTCCTAGTGGACCGAGCCTAGTAATGTTTTTGTGATGTTTTAGGGCGCCTTTAAACCAGAGCTGATGCTCCTGGTATGTTAATGGAATTTCAATATCCTCGAAAGGAATATATTCCTCTGGTAGATCATCTTCTTTGTAGAAGTGAAATGTGTGTGATATTGGATTGCATTCAGGAAGTATTACCCATGAATAGAATACCTCTGTCTGAAAGGATTCATGTGCCTCTATCACAAAAACTGCTCTACCTCCTCTTGGCAGTAGGCCATGTTTTATAAGTTTTAGAGTGATGGCTCTTCTTAAGTTTTGAGGGATGTCTATAACACCCTCAGTAGTGTAGCTCCTATTTCCCTAATAGGCTCTGCGCATTGGAATAATATATCCTATAGGTTTGACATAGGACTAAGGTCAGTATGTCCCTATCGAGTATATTATTCCAATGCGCAGAGCCTATTAGGGAAATAGGAGCTACACTACATGGTGCTCCACGTTGGGCGCCATGTAGTGTAGCTCCTATTTCCCTAATAGGCTCTGTGCATTGGAATAATATATCCTATAGGTTTGACATAGGACTAAGGTCAGTATGTCCATATCGAGTATATTAAACTTAATTACTTGTGCCAGCTAGCTCAGAGGCCACTAGAAACTCCTTGACAACAAGAAGGGAGTAGTTTCTGGCAGCCGCAAAACATGACCACTATGTTTCCCTTTTAGAATCAGAACGTGTCCCAGAGTCGTGGAAACAATAGATAACTATTTCACTCAGCTCAATCGTGCATGCTTAGTTTTCCTCAGAGTTACACAGAAAGAATAGACGGGCGTTTTCAATAAAAGATTTATTGAACAGTCTTGTTTCTGATGTAAGTATAATGTGCTGTTACGATCACAAGACAGTATACGAGATAAATAATGTACAGGGTGAGCAGTAGAAATAAATAATACTGCGATAGCATTATCTTTTAGTACAGATGCTGTTACATAAATAACACAGACTAAAAATGCGGGTACTCATACGATGCGTTGCTAAGCTAGTTCTACCCAATGTACCTAACCTACTCATGTGGTGTTTCCACAGGTCTTCCTGTTCGTACAAGTTCCTTAGAACTTGGAATGTTTAATGTTGAAGGTTCTTGTCGGTCAGTTGCTCCCTGGTAGCTGATGGATGAGGTGTTTATTAATAAACCTCCGTTTAATCACATCACCGTATTTATGGTATTTATTGAACTTTTCACTGGCGACGAGCAAGGGACGTATGGAAGAGAGTTTTAACACCTCAACATCGTGCTAAAGAAGAAGATAAGGAAAGTGCGCAGAAAGGACTATTTATTTTAATTGAGTCAAAGTTGAATTTGTCCGCAAGAAACTGCGGGTGGACCGTACCCGTGAGGTACTGTTCAAAATGTATTATTTGGTAAAGAAATTCATTGTATAAAAAAAAAAGAATGGATTGTTTAACATCAGTTAACCTAGGACTTGGAAGTATTTGAAAGAAATTCATAATTGAGTTGTTCATTATTTTGAGCGAAGAATTGAAAGGCACTCTGACTACTGCGAGTGTGAAGAATTAAAGGCTCATAATATAGTTGAATAAGTAATTCAAAAAGTAAATTCATTGTGTGGCATCAAATGAATTCAAAGTGGCATTAAATGAATTTAAAGAACCAAGGGGTCCATTACGATAACCGGCGTTAAAAAATCCGCCACCCACCATAGCCTTAAAGAACCGCCCGCCTGCACCATGGGAATACCGATCGAGCAATTATGATGTCGCGAAGCAACCGCCGCCCGCGGCGGTAAAAACACACAAAATTCCGCCCGTCCATGTCCGAGTAGAAGATTAACCGTCCGCAACGGATGCAATACCGCACGAAAACCCAAATCCGTCCGCCCTGACGACCGAGACAACGACCGTGAAATTATGATCTCCCCGACATGAGCGCGGACAAACCACATATTCCCCGCCCGCCACGGTTAACAACAGCGACGAAGAACTGACACAGCGGAAGGCGTGGCGGACATGTCCGTGCACGGAAACCATTTGCGGGACAAAGAAATACACACAACATGGCCAACAAGTCCACACGGCAAACCACGCCAAAATACGCACACACAGAACACATCCCAATGACACATGCCCCCTGCCAAAAATAAAAAACTACAAATCCCAGGACAACAGACACAACACACCTGAAAACGACAGACCATCATGACACACCCACATAAATTAGTACAAAAGCAGCCTCCTCACAGACCACAATCCCTTGCACGAGGACAAAGCGAAGACGCAATCAGACAACACAGAGAGACACAAAGGAAAGCAGCACACCACACGCACGCACACATCACACACATCACCACCACTACCACCATCACCACTGAAAAAACGGCACCACGAACCCCCCCCACATCACACACCACACACCACACAACAACCACACCAGCACAACAAATAGCAGACCACACACCATGGCAAGCCATAGGATGCCAAAGTACACTGCCACCGAGTTGACGGTCATGGTCGATGAGATCATCAAGGTGCACCCACAAATCTATGGGAACCAGGTCCAACAGACACCAGTAGCCACCAGAAACAGGATGTGGAGAAGGATAGTGGACCAGGTGAATGCAGTTGGGAACGTGCCACGCAACCTGGGCAAAATGACAAAGAGGTGGCACGACCTGAAAAGCGTGGTCAGGAAGAAGGAGGCTAAGAACCGTGAGTTGGCTGCCACGACTGGCGGCGCAAATCCCGCGCTATTCAAGACCTTCAAGGCATGGGAGGAGAAGGTGTGAGGCATTCTGCATCCGGAGAGTCTCATCGGAATACCAGGGGGAGTGGAGGCTGGTAAGTACAAACAAATGTATACCAGCACACCACTATGTACTGTCATGCACTACCAGAATGCCATAGCACCGAGGGACAAACACCCCCATGTCCAGTACACAATACACAAGACATCTCCCACACATGCAACAGACACTCACACACACTCAGCCCAAAGGTACCAACAAACAAAACCATGGGGGCATGTGTACAGGCAGCCAGCACCACAACTCACACCAGGTCCCTCTGTACCCCAGATGAGCCGGAAGGAGCACTCCCCACACTCATGTGTCAGCCATAGCTGCACTAACCAACAAGTAACAGGTAAGTAGCCTCACCACAAACTCCGAGTATCAGAGGGGGGACTGCAGAAATACAACCACCACCAGGGCCCTAGTCCCACAGCGCAGCAAGATGGAGCACTCCCCACACCCATGTGACAGCCATTGCAGTGCACACCTTCACCCGACAGTTAGATATGTTACCCTACATGGAGGGGTGTCTGTGGATGGTAAGCCCCCACCACAACTCACAACACGGCCCCCACTGCCACAGACCAGCAAGATGGAGCACCCCTCCCTCTCATGACCATGTGACAGCCATGGCATTGCACCCGACAAACCAACAAGTAGGTAGACTACTGTACAGGGCGGGGCATGAGGACTGTACTACGACTAACATTTGGGACATGTCACGTAGCAGAGGAACAGGTAGCACTGCTCCCTGCCATAATCATGTGACTAATGTGCACACGGACATGAATTAGAGTCAAATCCCACATGAGCCATGTCAAATACACTAACACGTAAGGAGTCACGTCTGCATGCACAAGTCTCACTGGAGTACTGACCCACATGCCGTGCACTGTGCCAGTCATCACACACATCAGCAACACCATCGAAGTATTGTCCATGTAGTCGTGTCTGCTTGTTCCCTTGACATCGTACAACATCACCCATGTAAGTCTATCTCGTCTCAATGTAACTGAGTGGAACCACAGCAATGTCACATACACCACTGGACCCATGAACCACACAGCTACACAATGCACATTCAATGTCTCATCCATCACATCTTAACAGCCCCAATGACATGAAAGGTATATCATCTAATCAGTTGCCCCATATACAGTAGTTCAGCAAAGATTCCTGCCGATGACCAATAATGTGTCTGTAGTGTCTGAAGCGCACATCACACTGTGATTCACAACATACCTAATATAGTCAACACACCAAGAGCACTGAATTGCTGCACATGGCTGAGGGTAGCACGCACACAAAGGAATTGTCCCATCTGCAATACGTCGTGTGGCACACCACCATCACTCACTCACTACAATGCTTGCAGTGTAATGTCCCTAAATGATAACAGTGAGCAGATATGCTTGGTATGTCAGACATACACACACCTTTGTCTCTGCAGTGTCGTGTGGCCAAAACACATGTCCCCTCCTGCACCCATATGTCACAGTATGTACCCCAAAAACATATTGAATCTCAAAAGCGTTCATGGCGCTGTACCCCGTTTCCACCAAAGCCACAAAATGTAGGGGTACTGCAACACACACACATTGGCATTCCAAATCCGTCCCATGCCATATGCACCCATCACACTATTCCATTGCCTTGATCACGCACACACATTGCAGAGCCATACACACGCATCTGGGAAATCAGTGCACAACTGTGCACAAACTGTGAATGTCAGACATCTAACACAAACCTTGCAAGGTGCAACACAATAACCTTTAGTCTCCGCCCCACAGGTGACGAACTGCATGATGCTGGAGAGGGAGACAGCAGCCATCACAGCCAGTCGACAAGCCCTCCACACGGACTCACGGATGTGGAAGACCTGGACACCTCTTCGGACGAGGACATCCGACCAGGCACATCTGGTGTGGCAGGGCGCAGCCGCTCCCCAGGACCCCTCCTACCCACCAACCCATCTCCCAGGGCTGGTGACCAGTCCCAGGACCCTGTTGCCATGGTCATTGCGGCCACCACCACCGCCGCAACCACCACCACCACCACCACCAGGGCCCCCCTGACCACTCACCCTGCGCAAGGTGTTGTACTCACCTCGACATCGACCCTGGGAGCGACAACGAGGCCCCGGGTGAACACTGTGGTGAGTGGGCAGGTCGGTGGCAGCAGTCCAGGTGGGAGGAGCAGGGTCAGGCCAACGCCATCCGAGCCTGGGAGCCAAGCCCTGCCGCAAATCGCCAGGGACAATGGGCCAGGTCAGCTTCAGACACGCGGGAAGTCCTTGGGGTGTTGAGGTCCATGGACGCCCACATGGGCCAACTTGTGGACCTCATGGGCCAGCTAGTGGTGGCGGGGAGGGCCCAATCAAGGCCAACCACACCACCTCCGACACCACCTGCTGGGGGGCAGGGTCGTGCAACATCCAGTTCCCCTGCGTCCACAGCGAGTGGGCAATCCTCACCCACCACAAGCAGCCCACACCAACACCCCCCCTCCCAAACGTGGAAGGGGTCGTCCGAAGAGGAAACAGGTGTCCAGAGAAGACTTTGCACGCTCAAAACGCCAGTGAGTCAGCCAGCCACGGTTACTACTAGTTATCTACTGCATTCACTTGGACTACTATCCTACCCCACACTGCCATGTGAATGGCATGTGTCTGTCGGACTGTGGAGCCAGAACAACATGGCTACACCTTGACCATCACACGGACATGACCGTCAACTCATTGTTCCAGCATGCACCACTTGTGTGATCACCTTGCCCACATTCACGTCACTGCTTCAAATAAATACACCTGGATCACATTCTGTCTTATCTGCTCTGTGTTTAATCAAAGATGTGCAACCGTCCACAAGATCAGAAATGCATCTGTAGTGTGGTATGTCGATAGGCCAGGAGAGGCTGTAGGGACCTAGGGGGGAAAAACAGAACAAGAGTCCATTGAATGTGTGTGTCACACACTCATCACACAGTACTTGTCATCAAGTTCAAGCAATGTACACACATCTCATAGAGCAACAGGGCACAATGCCACAGCCACTGTCAGCGGCATACTACCCTGGACATGGACCATTGCCACACAGCACCCAGTGAACAATAGGCCGCCGTGACAATGCACACATACACCTACACAACTACAGCAACATCAGCCGTCGTACATGCTCACTCACCGTCAAGTGAAGTAGCAGGCGATGAGCTGCTGACGCTCATTCACTGCTTCCTCCTCGTCACTGTCCTCGTCACTGGATACGGCCTGGTCTGCAGGCGGGGGTCCTGGCTGATCACCGTCATCTACTATCAGGGGGATCTGCCTGCGAATAGCGAGGTTGTGCAGCATGCAGCATGCCACAACTATCTGGCACACCTTCTGTGGGGAGTATGCCAGTGCACCCCCGGTGCGGTCCAGGCACCTGAATCTGGACTTCAGGAGTCCAAAAGTACGCTCCACCACACGTCTAGTCCTCCCATGTGCATCATTGTATCGGACATCAGCTGGTGTCCTGGAATGACGGAGTGGGGCCAGCAGCCAAGGGCCGTTAGGATATGCCGAGTCACCTGGGTGTGAGAAACACAGAGAATCCTTGCAATTCCAATAGGACACAAGACAGCATGTCACACCCAGCATGCTACACGAGTATGCATACTCACCAAGAATCCAGGCACGGTCCGGTTGAAGAATGGACACCAGTTGTGGGAGGATGCTGTGGCGCATGATGTGCGAGTCATGGGTGGAACCGGGAAACTTCGCACACACGTGCGTGATGATCATGTCCGCCAGGCACACCACTTGCACATTCAGGGAGTGGAAATGTTTACGGTTACGAAAGATGTGCTCCATGGCCTGTGGTGCAACAAGGCCAACATGTGTGCAATCAATTGCACCAACAACGTTTGGGATGCGTCCAAGTGCATAGAAAGCCCCCTTCACTGCCGCCAAATCACGAGCCCTGGGGAATCTGATGTACCGGTTCCTGTACAGCATCATGGCTGACAGGACATCCCGTAGCACCATGCTGAACATGGGTTGGGACATTCCAGCTCCACTGCCTACCGTGTGTTGGAATGATCCGGTAGCGAAAAAATGCAGTGCAGCCATCACCTTAGCCGTGGGGGTGAATGCTGTTGGATACACCCTGCGAGGACGAAGGTGGGGTTCCAACATGGCACATAGGTGATGCAGGGTGGGTCGGTCCAGCCGGAATTTACGAATGACCTCCACATCCTCCATGTCTGACAGCAATTGGTAGGGGCGATGTATGTTTGGTCTCCTCCTAGGACAGATGGAAGTGGACACATGTCAATGCAACATACCACATGGCACATACACATACACATACCATAAATAACTGGCAAAGCTATAGAATCACAGAACAGCCGACAAGCAGGGACAGCACAGCCACAATACTCTTACACAGGTCCCCTTACCAATAGCAATGGTTACTGACACATACCATTGACATGAGCATGCACATGGGAAGTTAGGCCCTAATAGCTTGAAAGGCATCATGATGGTTTCAGACTGCATAGGTGGGAGCCGACAACACCACGGCAATATACCTAGCTGCTGTACCAGACACAGCTTCCGAGGCCGGGTGAGTATGGCACACACCAACAACACAATGTACACAGGCTGAGCGGCCAAAACAAGTGGGTCCTGTTGCAGAATGGGATATGAGACAGTCAATGATGTCCCTAGCCCACCCAATGTCCAGCACTGTACGTATCACACCTCCAACACACATTGACAGGTGTACACATCGACAACTCCATGACAACACAGCTGTGTGAATGCAAACACACATCACAAGTGACACGTAACGTTGCACGTGCCAAGTGGGAGATGTACGTAGAGGAAAATGGCATGTGTGTGCATATGCACATCCCATGCACCCATGCTAATGTGTACATGATGATGTGCCAACAGACATGCGGAGGCTGAGCACTGGCCGTCAATGCCAATGCACACAGCATGAAGTGGCCCTGTCCAGTGTGGACATGCTCCCACACACAAATCATGGCCACACCTGCAAATGCATGGCGCACCTTCAACTGTGCATTCCACATGGCACCAGCGGACTGTACCCGCCATGGACCAGGCCCTTGAGGCCAACTCCAATGGCCCTCGCGACTGCATCCTGCGTGTTCGACGATAGAGGTAAGCGTACATGGACAGCTCGGTGCAGGCCATTGTGTGCATTTGAAGCAGGCAGACATGGTACACCAATTGCAGCAGCTTGGACCAACTGGAACAGCCCCAGGGGGCCACATGAGTGTGGGAGGGAGACAGGCATTACCACAGCTGACAGGGACTGCTGCCTGGCATCCCTCAACAACACCTGCCGCTGCTGCCACATGTCCACCTACATGTCGACGACTCTGAAGATATGTCCAGGTCCACTCACCAGCGAGGAGCTGGAGATCATGGATTCCGAGCTCCACGCACACTGCCCAAGGCTATTCATAGCAGAAGTTGTGTGTGTAAGACAACTACAGTGTGCATGGGAGTGCATGTGGGGGACACACACGTCGTATATCCACAGCACTATGATTCTGAGCCTGTGGGGATCCAACATGCACTGCTTACCATGCTAACTACAGGTGTAAGGGGTATGTAGGCTCTATGGCGCTTTCCCATGCATGTCCCTCACGAGTGGTGGTACATGGCATTTCCATGTCAGACATCCAGTCACGCAGCCACTTGGCAATGCAGGAGTCAGGGCAGTCATTGCTTGTGTGACTGGCTGGCTGGGTCCCTGCTGGCCTTCTCAGTGGCAGCAGACCTGGGCTGCACATTGACCGCACAATCCTAGGAGGAGACAACACTGACTGTACAGTGGGTCACATGTGTCTTCTGTTCAGGTCTCTCCTGAAATGCACAGACTCAGCCCTGTCGATTGGACACACCATGCCTTGTGATAGGGATGTGTGTGAGAGATAGTGGCACTGAATGTGACCTCCATTGCGTGGTGAGCCATTCACAGGGCGAGTACGTTGAGGGCTGCGCAGTGTTGGACACAGTGAGTCCACCCACAGAGATGTGTTGCCTTGTGATCTATTTGTTGGTCCACCTGACAATGGACAGTAGATGTGGGCAGACTACACATTGCTCAATGTGCTGGCAACCTGCATGTGAATGGGATGGACAGGTACTGTGTACACACTCCCAGCAGCATGCATTCACGTGTGGTGTACACATGCTGTTGGGCCATGTCCGATTAATTCCTGGCTCTGTTGCACGTCTCTGAGTATTTGGGATGTGTCAGCAGCATGCCAATGTGAGTGGTGGATGTGGGCGATGTTGAGAAGTGCATGAGTGACATTCCAAGGCTCTTGTGTACCATCCCTGCAGTTTGAAGTCCTCCAGCCCAAGGGCATGTGATGAGCCATTGCATCCAAGTTGATGCCTCTGTGTATGTGTGACCGACAGTGCAGCCAATTCCACAAAGGGTGTGACATCAACTGCTGGATGAGCTGCTACGTGGCGGGAACGGATCGGGGGATGCCCCCTCGTATTGTCAGGTCAGCATGGCGCTGCATTTCACCAGTAATGGTCTGCATCTTGACAGTCACACAGCCTGTGCCGGATGCATGTTTGTAGGGGCATCAGCAGCAAGCAGTAATGTGGGATGGTTTCTTCTGCGGTGAGAGGCAGCATGTGTCCACAGCCTAACCATAATCTGGGTGATGCGATGTATGTTGTGTATGCAGTGGGTTGTAAGTGTACTCTGTGCTGTGTGCACCTGACCTGCATATGCGATTCCTGAGGGTCAAGATGTAACTTGAGCACTCTGCATTCTCAATGCACTCAGAGTCGTAGCCCTCTAGAACAACCTGTAGTGGCCTGGATTGGCAATTCACATGTATGTTTGAGGCACTGTGCCTACTCTGATTTCGTTCGGTCATATATTTGCGATGCTTCAGCTCATATCTCTGGTGCTTACACATCTGGCACACTGTGCAACAGCAGTTATGTTCGTGTCAACGACAGGTGGATGGCATGGGCTCATGGCCATTGTGGGCCGTCATGTTGCAGTCTGTGTGAGTGGTTTCCCATTCTGCTCCATGCAGGTATGTCTTTGGCCTAATTACGTAGTGGTCATCCTTGCCCCATCAGGACAGTGGGTGTGCACACCGCGATTTGTGGCTATGGTCGCAGGGTGACACAGGCCGGGTGTAGTGCTATGTGCACAACACATGTGCCACTTATTAGCGGCTTCAGTTACTGTACGCCAGCCATTACGTGTTGATTGTGGTGGCTGTATGCAATTGCACAGGTATCATGCAACATGTGGATTGGTGGATGTTCTGTGCTGCTTCCCTTGCACATGTCTGTTTAATTGATGCCAGATGGATGAGGCCACCTCGATCTCTCTCATGTGGCATCTCCCGTGGCTGCTGAGGGACAGGGGACGGTCAACAGTGGTGTGGCATCTGATGTATCAGCTGCACAGGTGCTGAGTGTGTCAGATGTGACCAGCGCCTCGGAGGTGCCAGACGTGTGCTGGATGAATTACAGGCCGAGACGGCAATTTCTGAGTCATCTGAGGACCGAGGTGATGCATCCATGTTTGCTAACACAGGGGACGTGGACTCTGGCTCCTCTTCAGCCACGCGGAGGCCAATGCCCGCCCTCCCATCTACTTCCACTGGTGCAACACGTGTCGGCACAAGGATGAAGGATAGAGTGTCCTTCACACCAGGCACAGCTGCCCCTGCACATGTGACCCCTGCTGCCCTCAGTGCTGGGTCTGTTGGGCTCATGCACCATCTCTACGTGGGGCAGACAGCTCTCCTCAATGACGTCATTGCCATGACATGACTTTGCCGCAGGTGACACAGTACATGGAGGGCCCACATGTGCGCGTGGGTGGGCTATGCCAAACTGTCCAATGGTTGTCCCCCCAGTCTAGCTGGTCCTTCAACTGGGCCAATATCAGGCTGACATTCCTGACCCTTTCTCCACCCCCCTGGGCAGTGGCACATCTGACAACAGCAGGGCACGAGTCCTGAAATAAGGGGTGGGGGGACGCTGACGTCACGACAGGGAGTGACATCACGGAAGGTGGCTTGCAACGTCTGACTCATTGCCTCCCCTCGCTCACCCCTTATATGCGATTGCAGAGAGGCCAAAGAGTGAATGTGTGGCTCCATTTGCCCCAATCATCTGTCTCGCGGTGATATGAGTGGTGGGACGCCGTTCACCCGCGTGGTACCCCGACTCGATACCTGGGCAACAGTGACAATGCATGACAGCCTCCGGAGTCCGGATACACCACATGCAACACACTGAGGCTGTGTCTGCCCTAGCGGGCCAGGCCGCAAACACAATCCCACACGTAAGGTTGACCCACCCCTGCGCGCATAGTCATTACAACCGCTGCCATTGACAAGGGACCCATGTGGTGGGACATGGGCCTTAGGCTGACGCGCATCCGAGCCATCCCCCGCCAATGTGTGTCATGCATCTCACACATATCGCAAAGTCAATAGGACACTTTGCCTGCACACCAGGTCTCGAGTCAGGGTACCACGCCGGTGGGCGGCGTCCCACCACTGATTTCACCGCGAGCCAGGGAACTGGTGCAAATGGACACACACATTCACTCTTTGGCCCCTCTGGCGTGAGCTCGGTGCTGCTTGTGCACGCGCTGGCTTCTCTGTTGCAATCGCATGTAAGGGGTGGGCGAAGGGAGGCAAAAGAGCCTGATGGTGCAAGCCACCTTTCGTGACGTCACTTCCTGTCGTGACGTCTGCGTCCCCCCACTACATATTTAGGACTTGTGCCCTGCTGCTCACTGAGAATGTGTTGCCTGCGAGATGTGACCAGGAGAAGGGCGCCATCAGCTCCCACCCACCAAGCTCCACTGCCATCCCGTGCCCTGGGTAGCCTGTGCAGGCAGACAATGTAGGGGGTACACCTGGTGGACAGGGGATGTGCATGCCTTGGCAAGGGCCTGGCAGACGCACAGCAGTATCCAGCATGTCCCCAGAGGGAGGGCTAACGTCTACACCTGATGCAGCCTTGATCGTGTGCCCGCCTGTTGTGCCCACACGAGTTCACATTCATCTCCAGACAGGTGTGCTTTCCAAATACCCAACACAGTGGAAATATAGCCCTCCGTAATCCTCCCCACACAGTCTGTTTCAACAATGCATGTGTGCACCTACCCGTGCCACCCACCCACCTGGCCCAAGCGGAACTCCAGCTTCACATGACACATGTGTGTCTTCCACAGTTGTGCTTCTCTCTCAGGGGCGGAACTCCAACTGTCCCGTAGCACATAGACAGCACAGAGTTGAACGGGCCATCCTGTTTGAATGGGAGGGACACACACACACATCTATCTGTGACACAGTGTTGGCTGTGATGGCTATTGTGCTTGCCATGGCAGTGTTGGTGGCCATGTCAGGGTACACTCACACACATTGCATACGCAGCTTTTCGTGTCACTACTCGGCACATCGGACTGGCCAGTGTCCCTGGTGTTGGACACTTTTGCCGCCTGTCTATGTGATCTGTGACTGGATGCTGGTGTTCCTGTAGTCGGTTGTGTCTGTGTAGTTGCTGATTGCAGTTGTCACTGTGTGTGCATAGTTAAGTGAGGCACATGCCTTGAATGGTACCTCAACAATTGCAATGTCTGGTGTCACATTCCAATGTGTTTTACACGTGGCTGGGACTTCACTTCTTTCAGACTCTGCCACTTGTGTGTGATGAAGACGTGTTTTAGTGACACGGATTGTCTGCATGTATTTGCTTGAATTCCATGGTAAATGTCTACGTGTCATGTTTGCGTGCAGGCAGAGCACGGGGTGTGAGTCTGGCCACAGGATGACAGGTAGCATGTGCATAGTGTGCGGGTATGTGTGAGCTTACTTTCTGGGTGGCCAGCAGTGTAGGTGTATGTTGATCTTGGGATGGACATTGAGCATGGGCACATGGGTTACTTTCAAAGTGTGCATTTGGGAAGTGTAGGTATGTGTGGTGTGAGGTGTGTGACTTTGGGGTGGTGTTGGTGTGTGTGTGTGCACTCTGGCAATGTCGATTACACACATGTGTTGCCCAGGGGCATGGTGGGTGTTTGTATCCGTGTTCAGGTCTGTGGATGTGAGCGCCTGTGTGTACTGTATGTTGCACAGTGTGCAGTGTGTGGGTGTGTCCTTGCAGTTCAGGATGGCTCCTACTTAATATGTTTTGGCCATTGTGGGTCTGCAGGGTGTGTGACTGTCAATATTGTGCCTGGTTTAATGAAGCATGCATGTGATTTTCAGCTGTTCTTACTCACTGTGCGGACCTGCCCACCAACACTGATTCCCTGTGTATGTTTTGACATGCATTGCTGTAGCATGCTTGTTGCGTGGGTCCAACTTCTGCTTGATGAGTGGGATGTCAGACTGTGAAGGTAATTATACACATATGTAGAACGGTGCTTTGAAGTGAGCAGCCTGTCAGTGTTCATGTGATGAACTGTTGTGCCACGTCAGAGTCTGACAATAAAAGGCCCACGACCTGTAGTATTTCACTAGGTCCACTGTGGCGGCAAATCATATGCATTGACATCCAATGTCACTGGACTACATGGTCATCTCACGGCTCTCGTGTACTTCACACACTCTCATCCTCTCTCATTCGTACTTGTCTCCTTGAAATTATTCAACAGAGTCACATATTTGCTTCGAGGCATGTATTTGGACTTACTTCCTCTGTGATGCAGTATAGTGGACACTACTGGCAGCAAAATGCATGTGGTGGATATACTTAGCATGATTACACATACGAAAGGGGGTACAGGTAGATGTAATTAGTTTTTGTCTGTGGAATGGAGGCTTCAGGGTTACAGCTGCCTTGCACTTTCTATGCTACAGTACATTTGCTGATTACTGATGGTCTCTGGGCTTTGACACAGACAGTATTCATTCAGCCTACCAGACAGCTTGGCTTCATAGGGACAGTTCATCTCAGTTCCATGGTACCGGTTTAATACAATAGTGACTCCGACACACCAGCGTCAGAGGTGACACCAGGGCATGTGCCCACCTGCATGCAGCAGCGTCTCACCAGTTGTTGCAATGTGGTGGCTACTGAACATGACACTGTTACTGGTGCCATGTTGTAGGGGGTTGCAGTAGTTGTCCATGCAAATGTCCTGGCACGGAAGTACAGACAAAGGTGAGGTGACAGTTCGCACGTACTACAGCAGACAGATGTGTGTGCACTGACAGGTGCATGTGTCCAGGTGCGCAGGATACATATTATGGCATAGTTGTTTGTGCTGTATTGCCCATGTTGTTACTGTACACAAGTCCCATACCTCTGCCTCCCCCTGTTCATGCAGAGACACGGGATATGGTGGGGTACAGGGTGCATGTCCCGGAAATGTCAGTTGTCATGGCAGTGTAGTTGATGGTAAGGTGTTAGTTGCAGATTATATGGAATAGTTCTTGTACAGCTACCTGCACACTCCGTGCGGAAGCCAAGCATGGGTACGGTGTTGTACATCTACGTTCAATTGTGGTAGTTGATTCGGGGACCCATGAATTGACAAGTTGACGTGTATGCGACACCTTCCAGCAGGGTATCCATCGCATTGATGGTGAACATGGATGTCATCCGATGAAGCGGGTGGTGGGTGGCAAGATGTTCGTCGTAAGTTGCCCCTTGTAGAATCCTGATGGGACATGTTGGATGACATTCGATGAAACTGTGATCCAGAAGACGTTGTGTGGAGGCACACTGGTCCCATTGCAGTGTGTCCCCGATTGCAGCCACAAACGCCATGCCCCCATACACTGAACAGATCCTGTCGTGTTCGTCCAGGGGTGCAAACAAGTGTACCAAGTCCGCATTTGGACATGCCGGGTTGGAGAGACATAAATCCACAGCGCAGTGGAACGGACACCTCCGACAGTAGAATACGGGGATGACGCAGCTGAACATTGCAATGCGGTAAGTTAGTCGGTAACTTACATTCAGCATTGCCAGATTTGAACAGCCCACTATGTGTAGCATACTGTCACTGTACAGCTTGATCTGTCCGGCGTAGTTGAGGGTCAGTGGTGCGACAGCCATTTTGCTACAGGGTGATGTGATGGCGTGCTCCGTCTGCGTGAGCAGTCAGCAGAGTGCAGCCTCTGTCGATGCTGGAAATTGTGGAATGGATGTAAGGCGGATGGACTTGTGGTATAGCTTGTGCGGAGGACACAGTCCCTCATCCCACATGCTTCTATGAATAGTCAAGGCCAGTGGTGTGTGACTCTTTCCACATTACTTTCATTTGGTCCATATGGAGCAGTGGTATTATTGCATTTTGTGGTGTTATCTATTTTTCAGGTTGTGCGCTATCTGCCAGTGTACGTTTCCCTCTGCATGGCTATGTTTTGCTTCTTGTTGGTACAATGGCTCCATTCTCCGGCATTATTGGCAGCAATGTTATTTCGGAGCAGGAATGGAAGGCCATTCAGTGCTATCTGCTCTCCCGTGTGTGGGCATGTCACTGCGTTTCCGCTGTTCATTTTGGCTTCTGTGTGGGTGTTGTGATTGTGCACACCTGTTCTCAGGCAGCCGTGTTTTTTCATTTTGTACATTGCATGTGTTGTTGTTGCGGGCAGGATGGTTTTGGTATTTCTTGTTGTGACTGGCGTGCCTTTTCCGGTCATTGTTGATATTCTGCGCTGTTATGTGGTAGCCGCCATGTGATTATCCATGTATTACATACAAGGGTGTGTCCTATTTCGCATTCACATTACTCCACTGTTCGGGACACTTGTGTGACGTCAAGTTGACAACTGTGAGTTGTCGGTTGTGCACATGACTGATGCAGGAAGGCCACGTGACATGTACCTTCCGGGTGGGGCTGGTGTGTGGGGTGTGTAGTTGTGGCCCTGTGGTGTTTGTGTGCAGCCGTATTATTGCGCAGTCGTTGGCCACTGTGTTGTGCGCATGTGTCCCTGCGTCATCGCCGCTACGCTGCGGTGCCGTGACGGGGACGTCAGTTCCTGGTCCCGGGTAGTGGGTGCCCAGGATGTTGCGACTTGTTTTATTTTGACAGGTGGGACATGTGTGGGTACAGTGGTGGATGTGTCCTGTCCACACAGGGGTGTCAGGGGGGGCCATGTGCACTTTTCCCGCACTTGCACTGTGTGCATTGTTTTCGTACCCTTGTTGTGTGTCTGCCTACCTGCGTCGTCGTGGTGCGTTCACTCCTAGGTGGTGCATCAGGTAGAGCAAGGGGATGGCCTGGAGTGCAGGATTTATCTCTGGGAGGTCTGCCTTTTTAGTCTCCGTCAGGTAAAGTCGAGTCTCCGCCTTGGTATCTCGTGCGGTGTCTCTTAGCCGGTGGGGCTGTTTGGTTGTGGCATCGTAATTTGTACGCCGGGCGGTACGTCATTTCATCGGACGGTGTGTCTCCATTGGCTCACGCCGCTACGTCGACTGGCACACTTTGATGGCGGGCGGCGCAGCAGGCTTGCCAGCGGTGTTTGGCTGACTTTTCACATCCTAATTTGGCGGGCGTGTGGGCCGTTGCTGGCGGACGGTAACTAGCGGTTTTTGCATCCGCCAGCACGGCGGTACTGCTTTCGCCCGACATCGTAATGGGCCCCCAAGTCGGGATTTATATGAAACAAACAAAAAAAAGAAATAGTGAATTGAAAACGGTCTAATTTAGTGAAAATATCCAAAAGAATTAAAGTAAAAGTAAAGTGGCACGTTTAAATTTAAATAAATAACGCAGCAAATGCACAAATAAATGCCCTACCTCCTCCAGCGGCTGACTGTTTTTGACGAGAAGCCTGTCTACTTCTCCAGCGGCTGTTTTGTGCCTCTGTTTTTCATCTTGGACATAAGTGGAAGAACATTTTTGCACATTATGCAAAAGTTTGCGGTACTAATTTGAGTGCAGAAAGAAAATGTTCACTTTTGTTGCATTGCTTAGGAGGTGAAGGGCAAGAAGTTTTGGAAAATTTGCCATCTTTATCTACACAGGAACAACGAGGTTTAGATGAATATGAGATCTGTTTATTACAATTAGACAAGCATTATTTACCTTATGTCAGCACTATAATGGAGAGATATCATTTTGGGTTAAGGGAGCAAGGTAAAGAAGAATCTGTTGAAGAATATTTAACTGTATTGAGAAAGCTAGCTTCTAGTTGTAAATTTGGAGCTGCTAATGAAGAAAGAATTTGTGATCAATTTGTTCTAAAATGTAGGGAAGACAAAATCAGAGAGGAACTTTGACTCAAAGATGAGCCGCCATTAGAAGAAGTAGTAGGAATTGTGAAAAAAGTAGAACACATGTTAAAATGTGTAAATGAATTAAAAGGTGATAAGGTTAAGAGTCAACCTGTAGTGGAGGAAGTACAAGATTTAGTTTGTCAAGTTAAAAATGTGAAGTTTCCTTTGAAGGAGTTGGGTAAAGATGTTTCATCCGGTGTAACTTTTGTATGTTTTAGATGTGGAAAATCAGGACATAAAGCAAACTCAAAGACTTGTCCTGCTTTGAGTTTTGTGTGTCATGGTTGTGGGAAGAAAGGACATTTCATAAAATATTGTAAGTCAAAGGAAAAGAAAATGTCTAATAGAGATATAAAAGAAGTCATATGTCAAGTTAAAGATAAGAAATGTTATGACCATCCTGTTGGTAAAGTAAAGATTGATGGTATAGAGTTAGACATGAAATTTGATTCTTGCTCACATATTTCAATTATTTCAAAAGAAACTTTTGCCAAGTGGTTTTAAAGAAGAACAAATTGTATAAAATGGATGTAAATCCAGGGGGTATGGTGGACATCCCATAAGTATGTTTGGATATTTTAATGCTTGTATTGAAATGGAAAAGAAAATGATTGTTGGAAAAATTTATGTTTCTAAAATTGGTGACAGTTTAATTGGCTGGCCACACCAACGTTTATTAGGAGTCATGTTAAATCCAAATACCAATCCACAAGTACAGATTCAAGAAATTAGGTCTGGGACGAATGATTTTGTAACTGAATTCCCTCAACTTTTCAGAAAAGATTTGGGGTGCCTCAAAGGTTATAAGCATTGTATTAAATTAAAAAATAATGCTGTGCCAGTCGTAGCCAAGGTAAGAAGAATTCCTATTGCTGTACAAAGTAAGGTTGAACAGGAACTAGAGAAACTAAAAAGTCAGGGTATTATTACTTCTGTAGAGGCATCGGAATGGTTGGCTCCAGTTGTCGTTGCCAACAAACCTAATGGGGATATTAGACTTTGTTGTGATCTAAGATCTCTTAACAAAGAAGTAATTGTTGACAAATTTCCCCTTACTAATATTGATGAATTACTGTCTTCTTTAGGTGATGCTAAGGTTTTTACAACCCTAGACCTTACTCAAGCATACCATCAAATTGAACTGTCGCGAGAGTCTCAAGACCTGACGGCTTTTATCACTCCCATAGGTGCATTTAAATACAAAAGAATGCTGTTTGGTCTTGTGTCTGCCGCGTCGGTTTTTCAAAGGGTGATGGCTTCAATTTTAAAAGGAATAAAATCAGTGAAATGTTATCAAGATGATTTACTTATTTTTGGAGCTAATCAAGAAGAACATGACAAAACCCTGAGATCAGTTTTAAAGAGGTTAGAATGTGCTGGTCTCACATTAAAATTTGAAAAATGCAAATTTTCAGTAAAGGAGGTAAATTATTTGGGGCATTGTATTTCTGCCTCTGGAGTTGTTCCTAAAAAGATTTGGTAAATACCATTCAAAATTTAACTTCTCCTAAGAGTAAAGAAGAGATAGTTTCCTTCTTAGGAATGGTTGAGTATTATGGGAAATTTGTACAGAATTTGGCAAGTAAATCGAGCAACATGAGAAATTTACTTGGGAAGAATAAGGAATTTAATTGGTCGGATGATTGTCAAAATGAATTTGTAGAGATCAAAAAGGATCTCGTAGATGCACCTAATTTACAAGCTTTTATTCCAACTGATGAAACTTTTGTTGTAACTGATGCAAGCTCAAAAGGATTAGGTGCTATATTGAAACAGAATAGAGGTGGACAAGAAAAATTGATCGCGTGTGCATCTAGAAGTTTAAGGGGTACAGAAATCAATTATTCTGTAATTGAAAAAGAGCCATTGGCTATTTTTTGGGCTCTAAAAAAATTAAAAAAAATTCTTTGGGGTTTACATTTCAAAGTTTGTTCAGATCATAAGCTGTTAAAAGAAATATTTACAAAGAAAGGTTTGGATTCTATTTCCTCACGGATAAGGAAATGGGTCATTGTTTTGCAAGATTTCAATTTTTCTGTGGAATACATCCCTGGTGTTGATTACATGACTGCGATTGTCTTTGACGTCTGGTTTGTGATGTTACTGAAGAAAAGTTTGAGGAAGAGATTTTTGAGGATGAAGTTAGTGTGTGTGAAGTCACCTCAGGTGTCATACAGGAAGAAGAGTGGAAGGAGGGTCTCAAAAATGACAGTGAAATTACCAAAGTTATTGATATGATTTTAAATAAAACTTCTTTTGATAATTCTTTGTCTAAGGTGTGGCATTTGGTTACAGATGAATTATCTGTTGAGAATGAGATTTTGTTAAGGGGTACTAAGTTAATTCCTCCCAATTCTCTTAGTAAAAGGCTGGTTGAGGAAGCTCATCAGGGTCATTTAGGCATTGTAGAAACCAAAGAAAGGCTTAGAACTTCGTTTTGGTGGCCTGGAATGGATCTTGAAATTGAACGTGAGGTGAGAGAATGTTTAAAATGCAGATTAAGTGATAAAATTCTCACTCCCCGTACTCCTCCCATGGTATGTCGTAATCTACCTAATGGACCATGGGAAGATGTTGCTATTGACATTGTGGGTCCCCTCAATGGTGAACATCGTACTCCCTATCTCATTGTTTTAATTGATTTATATTCAAGATGGGTTGAGATATCTTCTGTTTCAGAGGTCACATCTTCTTGTGTGATTTCTTTTCTGAAAGATATATTTAGGAGAGAAGGGTTTTCCAAAACTCTTTTGTCAGATAATGAACCACAGTTTTGTTCAGTTATGATGTCCGAATTTTTGTTATCCTGTGGTATTTTACACAAAAGATCTTCAGTTTATCATCCTGAAACTAATGGAGCTGTGGAAAGATTTAATAGGGTAATAAAGGAAAATATTCAGCTCTCAAGAGTAAATTCTTTGAATTGGAAGGAAGAATTACAGAGATGCATTTTGGCTCATAGATTCTCTCCTCACATGTCCACACACAAGACACCTTTTGAATTGTTTAAAGGTAGAACTCCCAATACTAGTTTGTGCCCTGGTTGGATGACTTGGGGGTAAAGGTGTTAAAGATAACAGCATTGGTACATGGAGACTTAGAGAGGAAAAACTTTGTTTAAAAAACAAATTAAGTTACGATGAAAGAAAAAGGGTCAAAGATTTTTCTGTTAATATAGGTGATGTGGTGCGGGTAAAAGCTCCTGTAGGAGCTTTATCTTGGTCTAAATATGCAACTCCCATGCGTGTCATTAAATGTTTTAAAAATTCTGTTAAATTAGAAAATGGTAAAATTTGGAATTTGAACCGTGTTACCATTTTTAAAAAGAATTCCTCAAATTGTGTGTTTGATCAAAGTGTGGCTGCCCATTCATGTGACCCTGCCAATTCTCATCTGAGGATCAGTACTCGGAGAAAAATGTACCCAGATATCTGAAAGACTATGTAAAGTGACTATTTAATGTGAATTTGGTTTAACTTTTCACTTTCAGTTAATTCTGTATAAGAAGATTTTCATATGTAGTTTTCATATTTCTTTGGACTGTAAGGTATTTCCTTTTGTTATAAGAATGGAGATGTGTGGTGTTTCCACAGGTCTTCCTGTTTGTACAAGTTCCTTGGAACTGGGAATGTTTAATGTTGAAGGTTCTTGTCGGTCAGTTGCTCCCTGGTAGCTGATGGATGAGGTGTTTATTAATAAACCTCCGTTTAATCACATCACCGTATTTATGGTATTTATTGAACTTTTCACATCACTCTGAGGATCGACGGAGGTGTATGGGAGGAGCTGTTTTAACCACAGAGGAAAAAAAATGCATTTGTGGAAGTGGCTCCATTCCCATGGGTAATTCCACACTTTAGGGTCGAGTCGATTACGATGTCGTTGGGAAAGGCTCCTACGGCATTCGATTCGTCCGAATCTGACTCGGAACCCACCTTGCCGCCCGACTCGGATACTTTTCCCAACGAACGATTACGATGGCTGGAAATCGTTCGAACTGTTCGACTTGGTTCCGAAAGCCATTGGAAGTAACCTAGTCGGTCGGAACCGAATCGTAGCGGTCAACGGACCGCGTTTCCAGCCGAGCGATTAGGATGTCAGATTCGGACAGCCTTTCCGATTCGGTTGTGCCGACACGGATCGACTGTCAGAATATGACTTTGGGGGCCCGTAGCAGGCCCCCCTTCAACCGGGGCCCTCTGAATCAGGCCCATAGGGGTACCTATGGGTTTACCCCCTTTTAATTAGTTTGATAAATATTTATGCTAATAGTGTAAATAATTTGCTTTTTAAAGTTAAGTTTTAGGTGTAGGTTGTAGGTTTTGTATGGTTATATGGTGGGTGGTAACTAAAAAAAAAATTCTTGAATAAATTATTTTTGTTAATATTTTTTTTTTTAAAATATCTATTTTATATGAAAATTCATTTTGGATTTAAAATGTAATAATGTTTGTGATTACTTATGATATATTTAACATTATAATATGTATTTATTTTAAATAATGATTTTATGAAATATATTTGTGTTTTTCTAATATTTATATTTTAATTTTTTATGTGTTTGAAAATATTTTATTGTTTTGCAGAGAATTTATTTATTTCTAATGTAGTACTGACTGCAGTGGGAATAGTAAATTTTGCCCCTCCGCAATCCAACACTTTCCCTATTGTTGCGCTGACTGCAGTGGGAATAGTAAATTTTGCTCCTCTGCAATCCAACACTTTCCATAGTGTTGCGCTGACTGGAGTGGGAATATTACATTTTATCCCTCTGCAATCCAACACTTTCCCTACTTTTGCATTTATTGGAGTGAGAATAGTACACTTTATCCCTTCGCAATCCAACACTTTCCCTACTGTTACACTCAGTGGAGTGGGAATAGTAAATTCTACCCCTTCCCAATCCATTCCCTATTGTTGCACCTATTGGAGTGGTAATAGTAAATTTTACCCCTCCGCAACCCAACACTTTCTCTGTAATCTAAACTTTTTCCTAGTGTTGTTTTAATTGTAGTGCTCTGCAATACAATATTTTATCTAACGTTGCATTTATTATAGAATAGTAAATTTTACCTTTGTGTGATGTAACAATTTTATCACTGTTGTGTTGTGTTAGGTTGGATTAGTACATTTTATATATTATTAGTATAAGAATTTGTCTATTTTTGTATAAATTATAATGGGAATTATATATGTATTACTTTTAATATTTAAGATTTTTTTCATATTGTTTTAATTCATATCATTATGTTTTTGTTTATTTAAAATATTTATAATTATTATGTAAAAAAAATGTATCAGGTTCATTTTTTAATATTAATTAAAGTGGTTTGCTTTTTAAGTATTTTGGCCCTCATTACGATGTTGAGCAATCTTGTGTCCGCCCCACACCATTGCAGGAAAAAGAAACGTCCGAACATAGGGCCCTATTATGATGCAGTTGTAAATGGCTCCGACGGCATCGTAATACGCTGGTCGGGTTCCTTTCCGAGCACCTCATTACGATGGAGGCGGTCGGAAAGAAACCTGAATGGTCATTCCGACTGGCTTCGGATGGGCTCAGAGAGCCTGTCCGCCAGTCAGAATGTGGCCAGTAATCCAAGGGCAGCGCTTTCCGCCCGTGGGATTGCGATGTCGGGTTTCGGCAGCCTTTCCGTGCTTGCCTTTCCAACACAGAAAGGCTGTCGAAACTCAACTTTGGGGGCCCCTTTGGGTGCATGGCCTCCGGTTGGATGCCGAGGGTGCACCCCTGTTGATCCCTGCACCTTGCACTGTTTATCCCTGCACCTTGACGTTCCTTGAGGTGCCTGCCACGGGGTGCAGGGATGAACTGCACCTCCTATTTTCCAATAGGAGCATGCATTCCGGCCGGAATACATGCTCCCATTGTAAAGTATTGGAATGCGACCGAACACTGTTCGGTCGCATCCTAATTAATCACTCGGGACTGCCGACCGGGTGTCTGTTGGTCCTATGACCGAGACAATGTTGGGCAGAGGAAACTCCGCCCAACATGGTAATAGGGCCCCTAGTGCGGTTGGAAACTTGCAATTTTCAATGGGAGCTTGTGCGGTGGGCTGAAGACACCCACAGCACATGCTCCCATTGAGAAAAGGAAGTTTGTAAACATCCCTGCACTATGTAGCAGGCACCTTGAGGTGCCTGCCACAAGGTGCAGGGATGTTGAGGAGGGCACCATAGGTGCCTCTCCGGCCCTAATGCAGAGGGCCAGGGGGAAGAGGGCCCTGCTACGGGCCCCCAAAGTCAGTGTTCGACAGCCAAACCATGTCAGAAAATGCCGACATGGATTGGCTGCAGAAACTAACATCATAATCCCGACGGTGGAAACGCTGTCCTTTAGGGATTATGGTGACTTTCCAACTGACCGACAGGCTTCCTTGAGCCCGTCGGAGCCACGTCGGATTCCGCCGCCAGTTTAAATTCCTACCGCTGTCATCCTAATTCGACAGTTGGACTTTAAACCTACCATGTTGGGTCCATTATGTTATTAGAATATATATCTATATATCTATATATATATATATATATATATGTGACTTCCTTAAGCCCGTCGGAGCCACGTTGGATTCTGCCGCCAGTTTAAATTCCTACCGCCGTCATCCTAATTTGACAGTTGGACTTTAAACCTACCATGTTGGGTCCATTATGTTATTAGTATATATATCTATATATATATATAGATATATAGATATGTTTAACTTTTTTAAAGTAAGTTTATTTGTTATAATATACATCAAATATATTTAATTTTCATTAAATTAATGTCAGTATTTAATATATTTTATTTTTAATATATATATATTTAAAAGTCGATATTTAATACGATTGAATACTATATTTTTTCTGATATTTTTGTACTTACCTTTTTTAGTATTAGTAGTCGATATTTTAGTAGTAAATATTTTTGTCTCGATAATTTTGTAGTTCAACATTTTGGACCTGGATATTTTGACAGTGAACCGGTACCATCGTCATCGTCATGAATTTAAATGGCACTTTGGGCTGGAATCACACTGTAGTGAAGCCTAAACCATAAGCAACATACCTTTCTTAGTAATGAACCTATCAGCAATTCATTTTGTGACAGTAAAAATCTGTACACTGTACACTTTTCATTCTATGCATTTGCTTGTAAAGACACTGTTTATGTTGTGTTTTGAAGCTTTCAACACGACAAACAATTATAAGCAAAGATAACCCTAACTCAGTAAGTGGTACCTTCACAGTCTGGTGTGCAGGGCGAGCACTTGTTCATTTTCTTTGATGACTCATATCACATTAGTCTCATTCTACAGGCAAATAAACATAGAGTGGCCTTAGAGTTCAAGAACACTCACTCTCAGCTGGCTGAAGCCTACACAATCTAAAAAAAAAAAACAGAGACAGAATGAGAGCTCCACATTCATCCACAATGTTCCCAGAGAGAGCATCAGACATGCACTGAAGAGATATTTTTCATCATTGATGTGTTGTCCGGACATTGAGGGCCAGATTTACTAACATTTCCCATCTTGGTTGTGCCACATTTGTGGCGCAGCCTCGACACAGCATGCTAGTTGATATTTACAAAGTCATGCAAGATGCAATTTGCATTGCCTTTACGTGGCTTTGTAAAGAATTGTAATGCAACGCAGTTGCTTGAGCTACATTGTGTTACATTTCGTTCTGGGAGGCGTTCCATGGATGGAGCATGGGCGTTCCTATGCATCATAACATAAAGGGCCGATTCCGATGCCGCTCGGAAACCGTACCGACCGACACAGACCGGGAATGTATCCCGACCGACACGTGCACCCGCTGTACGAGCGGCGGAGTACGATGCAATGCGTGTCAAATAATACCGACTCGCACGGAGCACAATACGGACGACCGACTCGTACGTAATTCAAGCCGTTTGAGTGAATCGGCCGGAAAAGAGCCTGATGCAACCGACTCATACGCGAACGCTGCTACATAGCCTAGCATGAGCCCGACGCGATCGACTCGTACGCGAACGCCGCTACATAGCCTAGCATGAGCCCGACGCGATCGACTCGTACGCGAACGCAGTTACATAGCTGAACGTGAATGTGACAGACTCGGACTACCCCGCAAATGCTGATAAAAGCATCTGTTTCGGTCAACTGAACGTGTCCGTCATGCTCAACTAAACACAACAGAAACAGACAGTAAAAGGCCAAACAAGCATTGTCAAAGGCAAAAAAAAAGGAAAAAAAAATTCAAATATGTAAGACACACCCACAACTCAACCTACAAAAAGGGCCAAAATCCTTACCATGATCCTTAGCAAATTCAACAGACCTGCCAGCAGATAACACCACTACACTGCACTGAGACATACACTCACAACCCACCCACCACACAACCTGTACACCACTAGCACCTGTAAAATACCACACTCACAAACACCCAGCTTTACTCATACTCACTCACTCGCACTTTCACATTCACCCACACATCCATCTCCACCACCACCCATCACCATGCCCCCAAAGAAGAATCCAAAGTTCACAGACAGTGAGTTGGAAGTCATGGTAGATGAAATTCTCAGAGTAGAGCCACAGTTATTTGGCACATTGGTCCAACAGACCCCCCTGTCCCAGAAAACAAAGATGTGGGAGAGGATTGTCAACAAGGTGAACGCACAAGCACCTTGCCTGCGCACAATGGAGGATATCAGGAACAGGTACTATGATGTGCGAAGGAGGGTCAAGAAGCTGATTGGCAGAGACCATGCCCTGAGCCAGCGGACTGGCAGTGGCCCTCCTGCAAAACCTACGCACTTCACTTCCTGGGAGGAGAAGGTGCGGGCCATCCTTCCACCGGAGGGCATCCATGGATTATCAGGAATACCAGACCCTGGTGAGTACATAACCAACCAGCTAATATTGTGAGCCAATACACACCCACAGACATCACTGTCAAGGGGACAGTGAAACCAATCACTGTCAGCAAAGCCATATCAACACAAAGCAAATTATCCTGTGATGTGTATGCCAGTTAGACCAACAAAATACCTGCAATCTTAGAGTAATATGTAACTATGTCATAACATGTACAAATTTACTAACAAACACAGCAAGGCTTTGGCCTCAAAACACCAACCACCACTGTCAGCCATCTTGCCAGCACTGTTACACTACCTCACAGGGAAGCTGAGTCACAGGAAGGAAGGTCGGGTTTGCTGGGAAGGTGGGTGTAGCTAAAAGCATGATGGGAGTCGTAGTCACAGCTAACAATCCTCCTCCCACATGGCCCATCAAGCCCACCTTGAACTATGCTCATCTCACAGGGAGTGAAAAGTACTGACAAGATGGCTGACACTGGGCTCTGCTGTGGGGAGTACAAGGCCCTGTTGGGAGTTGTGCACAAACAAACAACAGGCCACCTCTGTCAGACATCTTAAATGTAAAGATTAAAGTTTTAATCACTGTCATGGAAGCATGGTTCATGGTGGCCTATTTGTTCGGGGGGAGGAGGAGGGCTAGCACTGACTACATCTACCAGCAGGCCCTGTCACACATACACCCCTCCCACCAACACCAAACACCACACCTGGGACCATGCACAACCTGAGAGAATCTACTCCCAAGATGCCTGACACTGGGCCCTGGTGTGAGTTGCACCAGTCCATGATGGGATATGTGATCAAATGTAAATTGTAACCAACAACATAGCTACAATGTAATAGGGGAGCTCACCATGTACAAAAAATTTACAAACTCAGCACCAACTCACAGCAAGGCAATGGGATCCAAACACCAGTCACATACAGCAGCCATCTTGTTTGAACACATTCACTCACAGGAAAGCTGAGTCACAGGAAGGGAGGTTGGGATTGCTGGGAAGGTGGGTGTAGCCAAAAGCATGATGGGAGTTGTAGTCATAGCTGACAATCCTCCTCCCACATGGCCCATCACGCCCACCTTGAACTATGCTCAGCGCACAGGGAGTGTAAAAGTACTGACAAGATGGCTGACACTGTGCTCTGCTGTGGGGAGCACAAGGCCCTGTTGTGAGTAGTGCTCAAACAAACACCAGGCCACCACCGTCAGACATCTTGCCAGCACTGTTTCACTCACTAACAGGGAAGCTGAGTCACAGGAAGGAAAGTAGGGTTTGCTGGGAAGGTGGGTGTAGCCAAAAGCATGATGGGAGTCGTAGTCACAGCTAACAATCCTCCTCCCACATGGCCCATGAAGCCCACCTTGAACTATGCTCAGCTCACAGGGAGTGTAAAAGTACTGACAAGATGGCTGACCCTGGGCTCTGCTGTGGGGAGTACAAGGCCCTGTTGGGAGTTGTGCACAAACAAACACCGGGCCCCACTGTCTGACATCTTGAACGTAACCTTTGAATCACTGTCATGGAAGCATGGTTCATGGTGGCCAATCTGGGCTGTGGGGGAGGAGGAGTCTCGTCAATGACTTAAACTACTATCAAGGCCTGCCCACACACACCTTCTCATCCCGAACAAATAGCACTTTTGGGACTAGTCAGTCCATGACAGTGAAAGGAAATGTACCAGAAAGATGGCTGACACATGGGCCTGATGTATGAATTGGCCACAAGTCACACCTAGTCTCAGGCCCTCTCACACACACTCACACTCTCAGCCATCTTAACTGTACATTTCCACTCAAAGTCTGGGGATGCATTGTCCCAGGTGTGCCCCCTTGGCTGGCTGTGAAGGTGTGTTGAGTACAGAACAAGTTGTGAGATGCAGACATAGCACACATCAATACACAAACACAAACCACCATATACATCATTGACAAGGGATACCTGACAGTGAATGGAATGGCCACAGAAAGATAGCTGACACTGTTGCATGGTGTCATTTACATAAAGTGCTGTTGTGAGCCGCATTCAACTCCTACATAATGCAGCGTTGTCAGCATCCTTGGCACTACAGTCCCCTCACTGCCATTGACACTTTCAACACAAGGAGTAATCTGGACTGGGTGGGTGGAGGGGTACCACTTACATCAGCATAACCCAAGCACACCAACCTCTGGACCTCACAGTTATCACCATGGAGAAGCAAGAAAGCATCCTTGGTTAACTTATCTGTCCATGGAAGACAAGGACAATATAAATGATGTTATCATGCACAAAGCTCAGCAGCAACAACATTTGCTACAGTAACACAATCACATGTGTGCAATCAGATGACAACTAGGAACACATATGACCAAATAGTATATCTCAAATGCACACATACACACAGGACTGTGACTATGTTGTTAGACACACCAATGTGACTCAAAAAGACATGCACAAATGCCAGCACACATGCACAAATCTTGCAACACATTGTAAGAGGAAGTGCATGTATGTCATTCAAAAAGCACAAATGTGTTAAAGAACAACACTCCTGTGTCAGGCACAGGGTGCCACTTGAGTTTCAATGGCTATGTACAGTCAAAGAATCAATACATGAGCTGTTCATGCACAAAGCTCCACCTGCTCAGCAAAACACATCTACTTAAGATTACAATGTTCTTAACCAATATAGGCCTCTGTGTGTGACAATTGAGGACAATGCAATGTACATACAGTCATCATGATGTACAATAGCAAATGTAATGATTGAGATCCCTTGAGCTGTGCAAAACCACAACATACATTGTGTTTTTCTGCTACCCACAGGGCCTGCAGGGGACACTGCAGGAACAGAACAAGAATCCCAGTCCCAGACTCTGGTTGACCCTGAGCTCTCCAGTGTGGATGTCTCCCAGTCCTCTTTGGACGACGATGAACAACCTGGCCCCCCCGGTGTGGATCAGCATGCAGCACCAGCAGCTGTAACTTCAGCACCCCCTGCGACCACTCCCGCAACATCTGCCAACACCCAGATGACCTCTAGCAACACGGACAGACCAAGGCAAGAAAACACAGACGGCACAGCTACACAGGGCACTATGGATTTGGCGGACAACAACACCAGTGTCAACAATGAAGGAGGCTCAGTGTTGTCTGTGTCTGCAACGGCAGGTCCTGCTCGTGTGGGTAGGGGTGGTATGAGGGTGCGCGGGGTGAGGTCACGTCCTGAAGATGGTGCTGCTGCGCAAGATGACCCACAGTTAGGACGCATCATAAATGCATACCGAGAATGCACCGGAGACTTCAGCCAGGTTGTTGGGATCCTCAAGGACATGCAACATCAGCAGGCTGCCCATTATGTCAAAATGGACTCCCACATGTCCAGGATGGACTCCCACATGTCCAGGATGGAGACCCACATGTCCAGGATGGAGTCCAAAATGGATAAAATGGATGACCTCACTGCGGTGCACAGCAACATACTCACATGCCTCCGCCAGATTGCTGACAACATGACCACACCTCCCTGTGTGCCCACCACATCTTTTACAACTACATCTGCAACTGCCACAGGGAGGGATGAGGACTCTGGCAGAGAGACCCCTGTACTGCAGCAGCCTGCACCTGAGGGTCCCCCTGAAAAGAAGAAGAGGGGTCGTCCGAAGGACAAATGAGAGACAGATGGCCATGCATACCCCCCAGGAAGTGAAAACCTGCTCCTGATATCCTCCATTGTGTGCCAAGCATTCACCTTGTTGACTGTCACTGTACTCTCCCACATGGAATGGAGGGTCTAAGTTGCAACAATGACTCAAATGACTGTGGACTTGGCTCTGAAAATTTCATCTACTAACACTAACAACTCCTCTGTTCTATCACTCTGTACAGCACTATCAATTACGTGTACTGTTTTCCACATGCATCTCAATTAAATCATATTCACAAAATACTTGCCTCTGTTTTGAATTAAACACTGTGACATAGAGATGATGACCTGCTGAACAAATACTTTGCAGGAAAACAACTACAGCAATTGAAACACAGTCTTGTGAGTAATTGTGATGTGACACATATGAGAGATACACACAACAAGGTCAACAAAACACAAAATTAACATGGCATATATACTCATTGCCTCCACTAATGTGGACTGAAAAGACACTTAAATGCACAGACACTAAACTCATTCAGAGAAAGTGGAAATCAGGCCACAGGTACAGTATGCAAATGAATGTTGGATGTGTGTATACAGACGAGGCACAACTCAATGTGGAGCACAGGTTTATTACACATTCACAACATGTTGCCACCACAACAGATGCAAGCTAACCACACTGTGACAATGAGCACAACGTAACCAAGACAGTCCAAAATGTTAGTCATTGGGTGTGTGGCATCGCTTCCTGTTTCTAAGAAAAGTTGCACTCTGTAACAGCATTGTGTGTTTTGGAGATCACATGTCACCAGACAACAGCCAAAGGACCCTGTGAAGGTCAGACATAGAACAGTCTTGAAATACCAACATTTCTGCATACATCTCCAATAGACATTCCATACACAAGTCTTATGATTTGTGAACACAACCTAGGACTCATGTCAACTCTGTACTGGTGAATATACTAACTCAATGGACACATAACAACAAGGATCATGTCAAGTAGCATGCACCCACACGTATGCAAAGACATTGCACTACATACACATATCATGCAAAGAAAAAGCTTCGTCAATTCATCACTGTATACTCACAATCATGAGAAAAAGTTGTTGATGAGCTATCTACGAACATCCTCCTCCCCCTCATCATCACTGGCAACATGACCCAGGGCTGGATCCTACCCTGCTGGAGGCTGCTGGTCATCGTCATCCTGGATGAGAGGTAGCTCATTCCTCACTGCCAGGTTGTGTAGCATGCAACACACAATGATGATCTTACACACCTTTTCTGGTGCATATTGGAGGGCCCCTCCTGTCTGGTCTAGGCAGCGAACTCTGCTTTACAGTAGTCCAAATGTGCGCTCTGTCACTCGCCTGGTCCTCCCATGTGCCTCATTAAAATGTATCTCAGCAGGGGTGACAGGGTTCCGGAATGGTGTCAGCAACCACAGCATTTTGGGGTATCCAGAGTCACCTACATTCAAACAAAAAAACATATCATGGGTCTGAAAAGAGGGTAAAACCTGACATACAAACAACACACAACATAAACAGACATTACACACCGACAAGCCAGGCACGCTGATTTTGCAGCTGTGACATCATCTTTGGGATCCTACTATTCCTCATGATGTACGCGTTGTGTGCAGATCCCGGGAAACGTGGACAGACGTGTGAGATTGTCATGTCAGACAGACATACCACCAGGGCATTGATGGAGTGAAAATGCTTCCGACTCCTGTATGTCAGTTCATTTGCTTGTGGTGGTACCAAAGCCACATGTGTACCATCTATGGAGCCAATGACATGTGGCATTCTTCCCAAAGCATAAAAGTCACCCTTGATGTCAGCAAATTGTCGTGGTGTTGGGAATTTGATGTACCGGTTCAGCAAAAGCAACATTCCCTCCAAAAAATCACGCAGCACACGGCTAAACATTGTCTGTGACATCCCACCAGCAGTAGCCACAGTGTACTGGAAGGTTCCCGTGGCAAGGAAATGTAGGGCTGCCATCACCTTCACCTTGGGAGTCAGCGCAGATGGATATGGGCGTCCAGGTTGCAAATGTGGGGCCAACTGCTCTGCCAAATCCTCAATTAGTAGTCTGGTGAAGCGGTAACGTCGGATGCTGTCACGTTCAGCCATGGTTTCTAGGTCTGGGAAGGGTCTGTGGACACCTGGTCTCCTGCGGTACATAGGTGACAAAGAAACATCATCATTTCCCTTTCAAATGTGGCAATAAACATGCTAAATATCACATGCAACATCAAAGCAAGACTCAATGCAGTCAGGTGTGTACTGTTGAGCATTGACACAGATGCCAGCTATGTGCCCCTCACAGAACATTTCATGTCCTGATGGTTGTACAACAAGTGCAATGCTGTGCTGTGAACAAATGTACTGTGGGGTCTCTCACAGTACATCTGAACAAATATCACATACCAAACACACACCTCAGTAACTAGCAAAGATAGATGTGTGGTCCAAATAACACGGATCTGAAAGGTACACACACAGGGATCATGTAATGCCACATGGACACTGTCATGACGTAACATCTGACGTACATGTACCATCACACCCATGAAAAAGCCATGATGTGACACACAGACACTACGCAACTCACATGCCAAATACAGATGGATGTTTAAAGTGAATTACATCAACAACATAAAAAATGGATTGTGTGCGTTGCACAATACGCAAATACTGTGGATTCACCCCAAAATACTGTCTCAAAAGCACTTTGTAACACACAGTCCATCACAGCTGTTATTCAGGTGTATGTGACATGTGTCCAGGCCTAGGAGGGTGATTTGTGAAGTTGTCACTCACAGTTGTGATGTGCATCACACACAATGGATTTGGTCCCCATGAAACATGGCTCATCATGGGAGTGTGAGCTAGAAAGAGCTCTGTCCAATATGACATGTGAAGCTATGTACCCACACGTCATGAAGCAGGAAATGCGGTTTCCTAAACTGTGTGACGGGCTTATTGATTGGTGTAGGGCACCTGAGGCTCAGCCAAAATAGTGTGGTTTGCATCCTTTGGCTGTTTACTGTAATGGGGACAGACGTGGGTGGCTATTCAAAAGACGCAGCGTACACTTCAAAACCAAGCCGGACGCATACATTGGCTACTGGTCTTCAGAGGTACAGATGCGGGTGACTATTCAAAAGACGCGGCGTACACTTCAAGACCAAGCCGGACGCATACATTGGCTACTGGTCTTCAGGGGTACAGACACGAATGACTATTCAAAAGACGCGGCATACACTTCAAGACCAAGCCGGACGCATACATTGGCTACTGGTCTTCAGGGGTACAGATGCGGGTGACTATTCAAAAGACGCGGCGTACACTTCAAGACCAAGCCGGACACATACATTGGGTATTGGTCATCATGGGGAAAGACGCGTTTTTGCAGCATGTACGAATCGCGTGCAAACAAACTCAGTTGGACAACAACAACAATGTATCAAAATCATAAGTGTCATGATTCTGAAAATTTGAACGACGCGGTAGGCGTGTCCGAGGCGTGCAATGTGATGGATTGGACAAATTCGGATAATGCGAACGTCTCCGACCTATCTCTTTGGACCCATGGAACAGAATCCGCCTCTGCAGCACAGATATAAGGCTGTCTGTTCCCAAGAGACTTCACTTGCCTGCACTACATGCTACTTGCCTACATCTCAACCTACCACTGCTGCTTTCTCAGCATCCTCTGGGGTCTGCAATGGCACGTACTGTGGAGAGGGCACCAGCTTTCACAGAGGAGGAAAACCGGGCCCTGCTGGACAGCCTCCTTCCACAGTACAGCAAGCTGTATGGGAAACCAGGGGAGCAGGTGAATGTTGATTGCACTGACTTCTCAGTACACCGTGGGGCATATTCTCAAGGACTCATCGCCGATTTATCAGCACTTTAGCGCCGCAAAAGTGGCGATAGATTTATCGCCATATTCTCAAGCTGGTGCAAACTGCCGATATCGCCAGTTTTCCAGCGATACCTGCTGCAAAAAACATCGCCACGGATGAGTGCGACAACTAACGCTAATGATATGCAGAGTAGGCGTTCCCGTGCAAAAACACACGAAAACACCACTTCGCGAGATTCACAACGACCAGTCAGATCTGCGATGCGAACCAAGAACAGGCAATAAGGGGCGTTAGCAGCAGGGATTTAACACCTGCCTTTTACTGGTGTTATGCAAAACCAAAGGGGATGATGGACGGAGTGTTGAACATTGCAAGCACTCACCCCCAGTCAACTGATCTGGGTTTAATCCATCATCATTCTTTAGCTCACTCCGCCACCCCACTTCAGACATGGCCATATGCAAATCAGTCTGACCCTGTGCCTCATGGGAACAGTCCAGCCCGAACTGCCAAGCCATGTCTTCCCTGGACCGGAAACAAGCATCCTGGGACCGGTTTCGGGCTCACAGCCCTCATCAGCCAGGCTATCTTGAATCCAGTGGCAAAGTGAGCAAGGGACCCACGTCTGGGCATACCCTGCCAACTTAGGGCGAACAATGCAAAACCAAAGGGGATGATGGACGGAGTGTTGAACATTGCAAGCACTCACCCCCAGTCAACTGATCTGGGTTTAATCCATCATCATTCTTTAGCTCACTCAGCCACCGCAGTTCAGACATGGCCATATGCAAATCAGTCTGACCCTGTGCCTCATGGGAACAGTCCAGCCCGAACTGCCAAGCCATGTCTTCCCTGGACCGGAAAAAAGCATCCAGGGACCGGTTTCGGGCTCACAGCCCTCATCAGCCAGGCTATCTTGAATCCAGTGGCAAAGTGAGCAAGGGACCCACGTCTGGGCATACCCTGCCAACTTAGGGCGAACAATGCAAAACCAAAGGGGATGATGGACGGAGTGTTGAACATTGCAAGCACTCACCCCCAGTCAACTGATCTGGGTTTAATCCATCATCATTCTTTAGCTCACTCCGCCACCCCAGTTAAGACATGGTCATATGAAAATCAGTCTGACCCTGTGCCTCATGGGAACAGCCAAGCCCGAACTGCCAAGCCATGTCTTCCCTGGACCGGAAACAAGCATTCTGGGACCGGTTTCGGGCTCACAGCCCTCATCAGCCAGGCTATCTTGAATCCAGTGGCAAAGTGAGCAAGGGACCCACGTCTGGGCATACCCTGCCAACTTAGGGCGAACAATGCAAAACCGAAGGGGATGATGGACGGAGTGTTGAACATTGCAAGCACTCACCCCCAGTCAACTGATCTGGGTTTAATCCATCACCATTCTTTAGCTCACTCCGCCACCCCAGTTCAGACATGGCCATATGCAAATCAGTCTGACCCTGTGCCTCATGGGAACAGTCCAGCCCGAACTGCCAAGCCATGTCTTCCCTGGACCGGAAACAAGCATCCTGGGACCGATTTCGTGCTCACAGCCCTCATCAGCAAGGCTATCTTGAATCCAGTGGCTAAGTGAGCAAGGGACCCATGTCTGGGCATACCCTGCCAACTTAGGGCGAACAATGCAAAACCAAAGGGGATGATGGACGGAGTGTTGAACATTGCAAGCACTCACCCCCAGTCAACTGATCTGGGTTTAATCCATCATCATTCTTTAGCTCACTCCGCCACCCCAGTTCAGACATGGCCATATGCAAATCAGTCTGACCCTGTGCCTCATGGTAACAGTCCAGCCCGAACTGCCAAGCCATGTCTTCCCTGGACCGGAAACAAGCATCCTGGGACCGGTTTCGGGCTCACAGCCCTCATCAGCCAGGCTATCTTGAATCCAGTGGCAAAGTGAGCAAGGGACCCACGTCTGGGCATACCCTGCCAACTTAGGGCGAACAATGCAAAACCAAAGGGGATGATGGACGGAGTGTTGAACATTGCAAGCACTCACCCCCAGTCAACTGATCTGGGTTTAATCCATCATCATTCTATAGCTCACTCCGCCACCCCAGTTCAGACATGGCCATATGCAAATCAGTCTGACCCTGTGCCTCATGGGAACAGTCCAGCCTGAACTGCCAAGCCATGTCTTCCCTGGACCGGAAACAAGCATCCTGGGACCGGTTTCGGGCTCACAGCCTTCATCAGCCAGGCTATCTTGAATCCAGTGGCAAAGTGAGCAAGGGACCCACGTCTGGGCATACCCTGCCAACTTAGGGCGAACAATGCAAAACCAAAGGGGATGATGGACAGAGTGTTGAACATTGCAAGCACTCACCCCCAGTCAACTGATCTGGGTTTAATCCATCATCTAGCTCACTCCGCCACCCCAGTTCAGACATGGCCATATGCAAATAAGTCTGACCCTGTGCCTCATGGGAACAGTCCAGCCTGAATTGCCAAGCCATGTCTTCCCTGGACCGGAAACAAGCATCCTGGGACCGGTTTCGGGCTCACAGCCCTCATCAGCCAGGCTATCTTGAATCCAGTGGCAAAGTGAGCAAGGGACCCACGTCTGGGCATACCCTGCCAACTTAGGGCGAACAATGCAAAACCAAAGGGGATGATGGACGGAGTGTTGAACATTGCAAGCACTCACCCCCAGTCAACTGATCTGGGTTTAATCCATCATCATTCTTTAGCTCACTCCGCCACCCCACTTCAGACATGGCCATATGCAAATCAGTCTGACCCTGTGCCTCATGGGAACAGTCCAGCCCGAACTGCCAAGCCATGTCTTCCCTGGACCGGAAACAAGCATCCTGGGACCGGTTTCGGGCTCACAGCCCTCATCAGCCAGGCTATCTTGAATCCAGTGCCAAAGTGAGCAAGGGACCCACGTCTGGGCATACCCTGCCAACTTAGGGCGAACAATGCAAAACCAAAGGGGATGATGGACGGAGTGTTGAACATTGCAAGCACTCACCCCCAGTCAACTGATCTGGGTTTAATCCATCTTCATTCTTTAGCTCACTCCGCCACCCCAGTTCAGACATGGCCATATGCAAATCAGTCTGACCCTGTGCCTCATGGGAACAGTCCAGCCCGAACTGCCAAGCCATGTCTTCCCTGGACCGGAAACAAGCATCCTGGGACCTTTTTCTGGCTCACAGCCCTCATCAGCCAGGCTATCTTGAATCCAGTGGCAAAGTGAGCAAGGGACCCACGTCTGGGCATAACCTGCCAACTTACGGCGAACAATGCAAAACCAAAGGGGATGATGGACGGAGTGTTGACCATTTCAAGCACTCACCCCCAGTCAACTGACCTGGGTTTAATCCATCATCATTCTTTAGCTCACTCCGCCACCCCAGTTCAGACATGGCCATATGCAAATCAGTCTGACCATGTGCCTCTTGGGAACAGTCCAGCCCAAACTGCCAAGCCATGTCTTCCCTGGACCGGAAACAAGCATCCTGGGACCGGTTTTGGGCTCACCGCCCTCATCAGCCAGGCTATCTTGAATCCAGTGGCAAAGTGAGCAAGAGACCCACGTCTGGGCATACCCTGCCAACTTAGGGTGAACAATGCAAAACCAAAGGGGATGATGGACGGAGTGTTGAACATTGCAAGCACTCACCCCCAGTCAACTGATCGGGGTTTAATCCATCATCATTCTTTAGCTCACTCCGCCACCCCAGTTCAGACATGGCCATATGCAAATCAGTCTGACCCTGTGCCTCATGGGAACAGTCCAGCCCGAACTGCCAAGCCATGTCTTCCCTGGACCGGAAACAAGCATCCTGGGACCGGTTTCAGGCTCACAGCCCTCATCAGCCAGGCTATCTTGAATCCAGTGGCAAAGTGAGCAAGGGACCCACGTCTGGGCGCACTGGTGTTAAGCAGGACGACCAACTTCAGTAGAAAGGGAGCCCAGCCCAGAGCCACATCTGAAGACCAACAGATGCCATGGAGACACTGATCATGCAGCTCGGAAACCCAAGAGGGCCACAACACCCACCGCAACCACCCCCAGGCACCCCCTCCCCAGACCCTCTCCCCAAGGTCATGAAGTCCAGTAGTCAAAGGTAGTGGAAAAACAGAACTTTATTACAAATACATAAATCAACAAAACGAAAAGCTCAGCCAACGCGTTCCATTTCCAACGGGGAACTCCAACAGGGCAACGTGTCTTCAGAAACCTGTGGGAAAAATGGTGACAATGGTCAAACTTCCGTATGGTCACATGCCTAATCTGGTACAGTGTACTGCACTTGGACAAACCGGAATGCTCACAACCAGATAAACCATGCATGAGAAGACTGTAACAGAACTACGTGTGGCCGTAACCGTCGTAGGAATGAAGAGGAAGGTAACAACCACACGAACTGCTGCTACGGTCACATCATGCAGGACTCATCACACCTGAAAGCATCGCAGTGTGTGTCAGCTCGTTACCCCTGCCCCTCACACCCCCCACACTGCGCAGGAACATCTTGAGACCACGCAAGTGAACTACGCCATAGCTGGCGTCACGCAAGTGTTGGGGGCAATTCACAGCACATGTGTATGACTTGTGCCCCCTGCCGACACTGCACACAATCACCGCAACAGCAACCACACGCATGCCATCACTGTGCATACAAAAGTGGACCACCGTGGCCTGTCCACCAATGTCGTCGCAAATACCCCAGGCAGTGTGCATGATCCTCACATGTCCGCAAGTCCGCCACCAACCAGCGCTTTGAGGATGGCCCCCATGGAAATGCACTGCCCATCGGCAAGTACCAACTGAACACACCACACACCTCAACTCCACAATCCCCCAACTCACAACTGTGGGAATGCACAGGTCACCAATCCACCACCAAAGTGACTACTGCGTGTGTCTCAGTCTCCACCACAACCTGCCCATAGGCCTACACACACATGGCCGACCACCTTCAATGGGCACATTCACACTGGAGACGAGGTGGCTACGTCACAAACCAACCCGCACACATCACGAACATCGCATGCAGGACCGTGTCAGCAAGGGCGGCTCCCCCCACCCAGCCACGAGTCCGCTGCCATGACTGGTGGTGCCTGCGCGATCCTGTGCGCCTGATGCACCCCAGCCCAGGTCCCCAGACCGGTCCTCCGCCCAGCGATGACTGGCCGCCCCTGCGCACCCAGGCCTCAATGCTCACCTGCCGCCACCGGCGTGTCTCCAAGAGGGCCCACCTCGTGCCGGTGCATCCTCCTCAGCCGATCGCTGGATTCCGCGCCACAGGCCCCCAGCGCACCCTGCGGCACCGCACCACAGAGTCATGTGTGTGCTGACTGCTGACTGCTGCCTGCGCGTACACTGCAGTCCAGCAGGGCACACTGTTCAATTTGAGTCTTGATTCGCTGGACGCCGTATCGAGGCCAACGCATCATCGCAGGCTGCACACCCGCTCAGCTCTTCAGGTGCCACTAACCCTGTGCAACGCAAGTCATCATCACGTGGCGGTAGACCCTGCCAGCCGCAGTGCAGCGGGTGCCACTAACCCTGTGTAACGCAAGTCATCCTCATGTGGCGGTAGACCCCTGCCAGCCGCAGTGCAGCGGGTGCCACTAACCCTATGCAACGCAAGTCATCGTCACGTGGCGGTAGGCCCGTGCGGGCCACAGTGCAGCGGGTGCCACCAACTCAGTGCGCCACAAGTCATGGACCCTTCATGATTGGGTCTCGTGGTGCGGACGCCATCATGTCAACTCCGGCAGGGGGTATGTGATGTGCTAGGCCCCTTTTATTGGCATGGTCACATGTCCTGTGACGCCTGTGCTGGATGTGTGTGGTGTGGGTATGAACCAGCCCTCAGGGACTGGCTATGGCATGCTGACAACTAGACCAGTGATCAGCAGATCACTACAGGGAAGACCTGGGACATGTAGCTTTGTCGTCCCCCCCTGAGCGTAAGCGGAGTGGACTGGCCTGGCGTATGGCAGGCCAGCGTAGTGGTGGGAACAATGAGCCCGGGGATCTGGGCGTGCTTCAGTTCTGGGCTGGACATGGAAGTAACTGATGCTTGTGTCTCTGTTGTAGTGTCTACGCCACCCGGACCACAATCGACAATGTTGCACCCTGTGACTCAAATCCCACGACACGAGCAACATGGACGTAAGGGGGAATCACTGACCCTACATTCATCCATACTCTCATACTTGAATGATCAAAGGCATGACACATCTGTGTGATTCTGAATGTTTAATTCACATCCAGTGGAGTGTTGCAGCTGGAGCAGTACAGGGCCATGCAAACCCCACTTCACATTATTGGCCCGTGGAGGGCCAGCCAGAGTCCTTCAGGGAATGACAAGTACATCGGAAAGGGAAGAGTTCAGTCCGCAGTCTGATCGCTGTGTCATTGGTAACCAAACAGAAGATGGCAGTCCATGTCGAGGTCCAAGGTGAGTGTCGTAGAGTGTATTGGGGGACAGTGGAAGGTGATGATGCAAAGGGCAGAACCAAGCAGAAACTGGCCATATGGCGGAGATGAATGCTACTGCCTCCTCCTTACCAGTAAGGTTGATTCACCCGCATCTTCGTCCTCTGTCACATGTGCCTCACACGTGGGTGGTGGTGGATTGCCTGCCGCACTGTGAGGCACTGACACATCAGGGGGCGGAGATGTGGATGTAGAAGCAGCAGCAGCATTCATCTGCGCAAGGCCTTGAGGCACCAATGCCATGACGATGTTCTGCAGGGCATGGTAGGTCCCAGCCACATCTCGCTGGTGTGCAGCCGTGGCAGCCATTCTTTCTGCCGTCATCCGCTCCATGTTCTCCATGAGCCCCCGCATCTGTCCCAACTCCCGGCTGACATCGCTGGAGCCACTCTGACTGGACAGTTGTTCTTGTCTCAGTATCATGACTCCAGCGATGTCAGCCATGGATCGTTGGAGAGCATGGAGCGGACTGTGGGTGTCCATTAGGGACTGTAAGTGGTCCCTGATGGTACTCAGACACCCATGTATGGCATCAAGTTTGGCTGCCATGAGGTCGAACCACACCCGCACCTGATCAGCCATCTTCTCCTGGACCTCTAACACACAGCGTTGAAAGGCCATGTGTTGTTCGTGGGGGTCCTGGGAGTCAGCCGTGGTGGTGGGTGCTTCCTGCTGTGTGGTCTGTGCAGGGGTTGGGGTCTCCTCGATGCAGCTGGGCTGCCCTGCTCCTGGAGGTGAGGTGCCGTAGCTGTCCATGAACTCTTGGAGGGCGTCGGTGTCGAAGGTGTGGAGGTCCTCTTCGTCATCAGTGAAGACCTGTTGGGTCTGCTCTGCAGGAGGTGTTGGTTCTCCCTCTGCAATGTGAAGGGGAGATGTAGTTTAACATTTTGTTCACATGTATGTTGACGCATTGTACAGGTTTACATACAAACTGCATGACAATGTACATTTTGACTGTTTGGGAGGAGCTGCCTATTTGATGCGTGACAGTGGATATTTCGACAACATCACGGATGTGTGTTTGTACTTGTACATTATCATCTCACATTTCCCTGCTATGCCAAATGTGATTGGCCAGTTTCTACACACAAGCGGCACCAGTTGTGTCCTCTGTTCTGTTGTGAACGTGTTGCAGTTTATACCACATTGTTGTCAATGATGATGTGCTCTGAATATTATGTGTGTGTGCTGCATTTTGGGAGAGTTAGCCTTGCAGCTCTGATTTGGCTGGCCCTTATCCCTTTCAGGCGGTGTGCCTTTGACTTCTGTGCTTCTACAGTGCTGAGATGTTGCATTCTTAGGGAAATTGGGCTCTTGGTGGGACTTGGGACTCTGGGGCATGGTTTGTCCGCAGTTGTGTTGTTGAGGTCAGGGGTTGTTTGTGCACGTGGATGTGTCAGAGTGTGACCTGCTCCTTTACGGATGTAGTCCACACTCAGCCACCTCAGTGTTGTGGCGTGCAACATGTCATGATATATTGACTGCAGCCATGCTATTCGTCATGCAGTGTCACTTGCATTGTCAGTGTGGCTCACAGACACACCGCTTTGCTGGGTTCAGCACATGTGCATGGGTTTGTTGTGAGATTAGTGATGTGTGGGCAGAGCCCCCTCTGTGCACATTGTCGACGAGGGCCTACTTGCTGTTTCTATGTGTGCTTTAGTATGCCAAGGAGATCAGGGACATGATCCAGAGTCATTGTGGATGTGCACTGTGCTATACTTGATTGTTTATGTGTGCCATTGTGCCCATCTCCCTCGTCCCCCCAGTCCCTGGTGGTTATTCACCCTGTTGCTGTTGTGTCAGGTCATGTTGAGCAGTGTCCGGTGCCCAAACTCCTGCCACCGTCTCCACACTGATGACTGTGGACACCATTTCCTCCATCTCATCAAGCTCCTCCTGTGGCGCTGGACTCCCACCTCCAGTCTGCATTGCTGCCTTCTGGTTGTTGCCGAGTTTCAGCTTGGTTTTGCGCTTCACATCATCCCAGCGCCTCTTGAGCTCTTCCATTGTCCTCCTCAGCACTCCGACTGCATTCACCTTGTCCAGGATGGACTGCCATATTCCATTTTTTGTTGCCAATGACACAGTGGAGGTGACGAACAGTTGTTGATGGTGTTCTACCACCTCTGTGATCAGGATACTGTTTTCCTGCGGACTGAACCTCGTCTTCCTCTTATTCTTGTCCTTGCCCTTCCCTGTCCCCGAGGTCCCAGGCTGGTCCTCCGTGGGGCTTGTGGGGTTCTGGCCGTCCTCTGTACCTGCTCTGGCTGCCTCCATTGTGCTTCGCTGTAGTTCGGTTTTTGTTTGTTTATTTTGTTTTCTGCTTTTGTAGTGATTTTTCCCACCTGACGTGTGTGTTTTGCAGGCCTGGCGCTGCTTTTCGCTGATTGTATTATCGCGGTTGGGCCCATCGCAACTTTTTTCGCGTTCAGGTTTGGATTTTCATCACCGCCCCGGTAGTGTTATCGCGGACATTTGACGCGTTATCGGGGTACTATCGCATGTTACCGCCGTGTTGTGAATGCCACGTTAACACAGGGTTATTTTCCCGCGATAGACGGCGATATGTAAACTTGCGTTAACCTATTTTGGCGATGTTTATCGCACGTTCTTGAGAATATCCCCCCATGTTTCCTAACAGGCACTACTAGCATTCAGTTCACCAAGGACATGCATGCACACATAGTCATTGTAATTCTCACAGTGTGTAGATTCATGTACTGGACAGGTACATTGATGTAAAAGTGTATCCTGTGCAATTTCATTTCATGCACTGTACTCATGTTGTTGAGGCAGGCTTGCACACAGGACAACTGCCCCTGCTGATACTTGAACTTCCTTAATACATCATCTGCCCTACTACCAATGACCTATATGTCCACGTGTGTGATAAACAAACATGTAGCATGTGTAGTAATGGTGTGTCACTATGTCATCCTCACAGGTCGATGCCCATCAGAAGCAGGAAATTTGGCTGACCATCGTCCGGGCTGTGAGATCTGTGAGGGTCTTCAAACGCCGCATCCGCCACTGCCAGAAGAGGTGGCAGGACCTCCGTGGCTGGACACGGAGGATTGCAAGAGTCCAGCTGAAGCTGTCACCTCCTCGCAAAAGGGGTGGACGACGGACCCTGACCCCCCACATGCTCCGGATACTGACGGTGGTCTTCCCTGACCTGGATGGGCAGTTGAAGGCCAGACAGCAGCAAGGAGGGGGTGAGTTTGTGCCATTTAGCTGAACTATGTCTGACATTCATGTTGCACTCCCTCAGCCTGGTAACACTCTCACAGGTCGTGTGTCTGCTGAGACAACACTTGTGTACCAAAATGTAAAAATGCCCCATTCTCATCTGATGCCCAGGTGTGTCCCTTTCCGTCTGTAACATGTGTCACTAGGCTCCTGTGTATTTGCTGTAGTCCAAGGTCACTGTGTACAGCACCATGAACAACAGGTGCATTGAGTTGACCATCATGAGTGATGTGATTGTCTGACATGTGTCAGCAACTTGACAGGAAAAAGACCTGCACTCTGTGTGGTATATACCTAAATGTACGATTTGCTGATCTGGGTAAACACAGGTTTGTGAGATTAATACTACACACACGTGCAGCAGGCAAGACCAATGTTGATGCCTCAGACAAATGAACTAGATAAGCTTTAAAAATGCATAGTAACCAGCCTCGTGCTCCCTCTAATCCCATATGTCACAGGGAGCAAGGACAGGTATGCCAAGTCAGGCCATCAGAGACACTGTCATATCCTATTTTTGTGTGTCAGGCAACACTGTAACCATTGCAATTAAAGATTCATGTGTCTGACTCTGTGTCAGTGTGTTCAGGACGAGCTATTTTGATTACACATGTGGCAAATGTATAGGATATGGACAGACATCTCATGTATGGAAATTGGCTCAGATACACAGGACTAATCATGTGTGTGTTATCTCTTGACTGTGCATAATGGTGGCTTCAACATATATGTGTATGCTGCATTACTTTGTTCTTGGGAGTTTGCAAAATGTTCCGGTATACAGATTTGAGACTTCATATACTCCAATGTCTCAGTAGAACAACGTGAGCTTGTCAAAGTGTCAGAATTGTATGTAGCAGTTTGGGGACATGTATACTTGAGCACTAGAGATCTTACTTGAACAGTGTATACATGAGTGTGACCTGGTGCTGACTGTCAAATCTTGATTCACAGCCCCGGTAACAAGAGTCAGTACAAACTGTTTAGGCAGACAGGACTGTGGCATAGTGTGCCACATGAACAAGTATAAGATGCAGCATTTGTAGTTGTCAGTTGTCCTGCATGCAGACCATTTTAGCATTGTAGTTCACGACATGAGCCCATCATGGTTACTGAGAATGGAAGTATGTTCATCATGTAAACTCATGAATTTGTCCATCCCATTTGCGTGCCCACTTCCAGACTCCCTTGCATGAGATGGGACATGTTTGTGATAAGCCCTGACACTCAGGAGCATTACAGATCAGACAACAGGCAAGACAGTGTCCTGTTGGCCATGTATCTAGTTTAATTTGAGATCCATCTAACAGATGTTTCCATTGCCATCATGTGTTTGGTAACCATGATACACTGGCAGACTGACAACTGACATGTTTACATATGTGTGATGTAAAGGAATAGTGGCTTTGACATTATGCAAGGCCTTGCTCTGTGATGTGTTGTGAAAAGAAATTATGTGTCAAGTATATGCAGATGACTGATGTGAATCTGTTTCCCCTCCTTGTTCACAGCATCATCTACGGCAACTGGAGGAGACAGTTCCACGGACCAGGAGGAAGCGGCTAGCTAGACGGGGTCCACTGTGGAGGAGGATGAGGGACCCAGTGGCACAGAGGGTGAGGGGAGCCACACTGAGGGCCGCTCACAAACATCAACATCAGCTGATGAACCATCCAGCTCCAGTGATGACTCCCTTGTGGTGGTGGGTGTTACCAGAGCAGAGGCCGCACCCACAGAGTCTGTCCCCACCACCACCACCACCTCCACCCTCCCAGCTGCTCCCATTCCAAAGGTCCGTGGACACTCCCGTGTGAGTGAGCATGTTTCCTTTGGTCCAGGCACTGCACCCCCTGCATCTGTCACCCCTGCTGCCCTGAGTGTGGAGTCTGTGGACTAGCTGAAACAGTTACATGTGGGGCAGACATCCATGCTGAGTGTCCTCCATGCACACACCAGTCTATTGACACAATTGGTGTCATACATGGAGGGCATATCATCAAACATGTCTCCTACAGCGGACAAATCAGTCCATAGCCTCCTCACTGACGGCAGCAGTGTCCCTCCTGCAGCAGTCCCTCACCTCTCCTTCCTCTGCCCCATCCATCATCCCCACTACCCTACCTGACCCAAGCACACTCACACAGGCACATGCGCACACACCAACAGACACAAGCAGCACACAGCCACCCAAAACAAAGTCCAAGAAAACACGCATGCACACTCAGGGGACTGACATCACACACACAGGAGATAGGGCAAAAAAACACACACACCCATCCACAACCACTGCGTATTCCTCAGCAACCTCTCCCTCCAAAACCCCTACCCTTGACTCTCCTGCAACCCCCCCTTCCCAGAGGGTCTTCCTCTGTGACCTTGGCCTCTTCCCCACTGATACATCAGACCAGACTCGCAAGGGGAAGAGGAAATCACCACGCACAGAGAGGAGATCCAGCACCGCACGCACACCCTCCCCTAAGAGTAGGAACACTGAGGCCCCCATCGTACATCCCCCAGGACAAAGAAAGGCAAAACCCCACCACCATCCCACACTTCCCCCTGAAAGCTACATCCGCCATAGCCAAGACCACCCCTCCCAATGTTCACACACCAAAAGCCATCCCAGGTTCCCCTCCACACCATTACACCATCCCCAAGATGATAAGGCCCTCACCCCCTACCACAGGCACTTCCACTCCCACAACACCACACCCTCAGTCACTTCCAGACACTGCAGTGGAGACCCTGCCCCACCCATCTGACCTGTCCACTGCAGTGGAGCCCCCACCCCCGCAATCTGACATGTCCACTGCAGTGGAGCCACAACTCCCTCAGTCCAACATGTCCACTGCAGTGGAGCCGCAACCCCCTCAGTCCAACATGTCCACTGCAGTGGAGCCACCACCTCCTCAATCCGAATTTTCCACTGCAGTTGCTACGGACACTCCAGTAGCCCCCAATCCTCCCATTACCCATCCTGGTACACCCTAATCCTGTACCTGTGGTGCCTGGCCTGCCCCAGAAGATGCCCCTCCTTGGGGAGTTATCCCCTAGTAATGTCAGTGCAGGCAAGCAATGGATGAAGACTCATCCTGTCTACCCCCTGAAGGACTCATTGACATGGACTGGCCATTGGCCTTGTTTTTCTGGCAGAATCGTGATTTCACATTTAAATGCTGAATAAAGCAATGTTTTGTTATTTTTGCTATTTTCTTTGGTGTACATAATGTTGCTGAATAGTGTACTGAAATTGCCGTTGAAATATTGTTTTGGGACAAAACATGATAGAGTGATGTGATGGACTGCCTGAGGTCCATGGGATGTGTGTCCTATTACAGTACGTAGCAGAGTCGTCGTTGGCTGAAATTGCTTGTTGTCAGGATCCACATTGTTTTGGACAAGGAGTGTGAAATTCTTTTCACAACCTCCCATCTTTGGCTTACACTTTAGCCCATATGTCGGGCTGACATTTATACTCATTTTAAATGTTTCTAGTGGTATGCACCACTCCAATGGACATGCATATTAGTGCATTGATGATGAACAAGTCATCTGTCTCATCAGTGCCACTTGGTAAACATGGATTATGCCTACGTGCCACAGACTTGGGAAACACACATGTACACAGGCTGATGGGACCAAAGTATTCTGTGTGTTGTAATTGTTTAGTCAATGTCTGAGTCTCATTCTGACAAGGCAGACCCATGCCAAGACCAAGCTTGACACAGCGGACCTTCCACAGTAGTAAAATCACCTCTTGGCAGTGTGTTAATCTGTGACCTTTCCAAAGCCCATGGTATGTGTTCTGTGATCATGTATTTTTGGTGTTGACAGCCCTTTTTCTACCACGACTGTAGTCCCTGCAGATGTTCCTGTCTGCGAGGCTTGCCAAATTGTCCAGTGATTTGTCAGCCTATTTGACTGTGAGTGTCCGTGATGTGGGTGCATGGGACAATGAGAGTGAATATGGTGTCCGCCCTGTTTGGGTTGCTATGAGTGCCTGCACTGTGGGTAAACTCACGTTAGACATAGTTAGGATTCCACGAGTCACATCTGTGCTACCAACATTAGCTTGTTTTTTATCTTTCATCTGTTTTCATGCGTTTGGTACTTGTATGTGTGTATGACTGCTCACACTCAGCATATTCTTCCCTTCTCTGTCACCTGATGTCAACGTGTCTTCTTTATAGATCTCCTTGAGTGTTTCATTGCTCTGGGACAGTGTTAAATTTCCCTATGTGTCTGATACATTTCACGTTATGCACATGTCATCTGTCCTAAGCGGAGTGACAAATTTCATCATGTGTAATGCCTAGCTATGTGTCTTGTGTTTGTAAAACACAGATCCAACCACCACCCCTGGGATTGTCATGGGTGCATATGCAATGTCACCATTCAATGTAGTCTTAGCTGCTGCACATTGTGTGTGATCAAGGTGTGTGGTGTTTAGACTAGCCAAATGAGACTCACCTCTTGGCAAGGCCCCTACCTACATTGTGGCCTTACATTACAGGCCATGCCCTGTGAGTAATGTTTGGGTATGTGTAATGGAAGTTGTTCTGGCAAGACACGTGACACAGTGCACAAGAGTGAGTGTGCTCCAAAGTATGGTCCACATCATGATTTTGCATCACAGTGGGTCATCATACAGCATACTGTCACCACAGTGTAGTGGCCTTGAGGATACCAGGGATGGAGAGTCAGTCTCCTGATGTATTATTTGGAGTTCCACCAAGATTGTTCCACAGGTGAGTGTTTTTGACCTGCTCATCAAACAATGCCAAATTGCCAACATTCTGTAACACAATAATGGAGATGCATCTGGCTTATTCTCAGTACGCATATGTCTCAGTGGAGTTTAGACCACCATCATTTGGGGGGGAGCCTAGAGACACTTACACACATACACATGTTGTGTTTGTTCTGCAGTGTGTGGTTGACTGGTTGTTTTGGTGCATCTTGACCCACGTATTTCTACTGGCTCTGTGAGCAGTGATTCGATGTTTGTTTTATTTTGTTTATCTACTGTCCCTGGGACTCCAACATCTTCAATCTGGCCTTTCATCATGTTCTTAATTTGCCATTGCTGCCACAGTGTGGAACAGGATCTTGTCTACACTGTTGTTTCTGGCGGATTTCCTTTGTATGCGTGTCTGTATGTGAACAAATGTGTGTTTATGCATTTTGATGGTCACTTCTTCCATTGACCAAATGAACATTGGTGGCAGTGTTAGTCCACAATGGCAAAGCTTGCCTCCACATGGCAGGGATTTTTTTTGAAGGCCCAATGATGTTTGCCTCAACAGATATGTGTTTGTTTGGGACACAACAACTACTTTGTCACTACATTGCTTGTGGTCTTAGGCCTCAGAGAGTCATACATGATTGTCTGCACATCCTGGGAGTCGAACCCCACACTCACCTTTTGTTCACTCCACTGATGTGGGGGTTCTGACCCATGTCCCCTATGTGCTTGGCAATGCTGGGGGTTTGAACCCCACGCTCATCTTTTGGGAACCACACTGATGTGGGGGTTATACCCCATCTCCCCTATGTGCATGACTATGCTGGTGGTTTGACCCCCCTATCACCTTATGGTAACAACACTGAGAGGGGGGTGGTATACCCCATGTCCCCTATGTGCTTGGCAACGCTAGGGGTTTGAATCCCACACTCATCTTTTAGGAACCACACTGATGTGGGGGTTATACCCCATCTCCCCTATGTGCTTGTCAATGCTGGGGCTTTGTACCCCACAATCTGCTTTTGTTCACTACATTGATGGATGTAACTGCATTTGTTTGCTTAATGTCACTGATTCTGGATGTTTGCGCACAATACACAAGCTTGGCATGGGAGTAGGGGGGAGTGTTTGCCCTCCACCCCCTGTGGGGTGGACTGTGCTGGGGGCATGGACATCCACCCCCTGTGGGGTGGACTGTGCTGGGGGGATGGGCATCTACCCCCTCTGGGGTGGACTGTGCTGGGGGGATGGGCATCCACCCCCTGTGGGGTGGACTGTGCTGGGGGGATGGGCATCAACCCCCTATGGGTGTTTTGGCTTTCGCGGGATCATGACGTATTAGTGGGTGGTAGGTGTCTGACTTACCGTCTGTGATGTCCGCGTCAGTTCCGGTTGTTGATTCGGTCATAGGCGTACAGTATCGGGATGATATGCGCGATCGGATACATGGCAGCTTCGTCTCGTACGCGGTGTTCGTGTTGTGGCACGATTTGGACCTGATGTACGGCTCTTCCGGATGCTGTGACGTGCTGGAGGTGGCGACCTGTTCGGCGCGGAGGAAGTACGCATCGTACTTGCCCGGACGGAAACTGATATGGTAATGGTCCCGGGTGAGTCCATTCAGCATTTACGTAGCCGGCTCGTACTGAAAATGTTGCTCAATTCGGAGCGTGCGTGTCACTCGAGAAATGCACACATTCGCGCATCGTACTTCCTCGTTTGGACGGACCGGCTCCGGGAACGAGTTGGCCGGAAGGTAAGGCTACGGATGGCTCTGGGAGGGCCATCCGAGCGAGATCGGAATTGGCCCCTAAGTGTATTTATAAAGCACCCGTTCACCCAAGGTTATCTTGGCGCTGAATCCACCCATGGATTTCACGCACTCCTGGAATTCTAGAGGATTGTAAACCTGGAATTGAATGAAATTGTTATGCCTATAAGAGGATGGTGTAGAGAGGAGAAAAATCTCTGCAGCACATAATTCCGGCCCCCTGATATACCCCGGCAAATAAATTGTTGTCCAGGGATTTTCATTTTTGGTTTGTGTTTTTGGATCATTAGAGTAGTAATTTAGCTTGGGTAGATATTTCTGCCTCGGCCCGAATTTTTCTGGTTGACATTTTCTAAAATGGTGGATGTAATATTTCAGAAACCATGTGATCTATATTCTTCATTTTGGTGTGAAAACATGGCTTTTGGGTGTCAAGTAGTCTTATAGAGACAGAAAATAACTCCTCAGAGCAACCCTTCTGCCATTTTCCAAAATGGCACTATAATAGAGGAAGAAGAGACATATATAATAAATGAAGCAAATAATAATAGTTTTTAATCCATTTATGTATACACCAAACAATGTTTATGACCTGAATATGAAAAAAATTATGTTTATTACTCCTGTATTAGACACATTTTCATAGTTCACTTTATTTATTTATTTCAGCAATCGCTAGTGGTGCATTTGCAGTATGTTGGGCAATTCTAGAAGAGCATATCAACAGGGACATCTTTTTGTAGCACAGGTTTTGCAAGTTCATGTACTTGCAAGTTGTGTGGGTAGAGACTTTAGAAATTTCATAGGTTTTAGTACCCCATTAATATCTTCCCAACCAAATCAACACTGATCTTTCTCTACATATGCATGATACAAAATATTTACACATCTTCAGATCAAGTAGAACAGTCTTTTAATGTGTCCCTGCGCAGAATATAATGTTGGTGGAAGGTCACTTAGGAGGACTGATCTCGCAAACTCACTGTACCTCGGATCACCAAATGTGTGATGGTCAGAACATGTTTTCCACACATGAACAAGGTATTTTTCTACGTCTTTAAAGTCACATTCTTCTTTTGTCTCAGAAAATCCTGTCAGAAACTTCACAGGTTCAGCAGTTAAAGCTCCAAGCTTTGTTCCAATTTTGCTCATAGTGTCATCACCCGCAAGAATATGTGCTTTTATTAACCCTGGGCATAATACTTTGCTACGCTCACGGAGCATGCAAAGTTTGTGTTACTACGCAAATTGCACGTAGCAGAGTAAAAATCTCTGCTAATCAACGTAGCAGCAGTATATTAAACACATACAAATGCTTTGTTAAAGCAATTTTCTATGCTAAAAAGCATATAACAAATTCACAAAAGTGAACTTTGACAATGAAAATATCAAGCAATGAGAGAGGTGATGATTTTGGGTTCCCCCTAACCTAGGGGGAGGACCAAGCAGATGCCTTGAACACAAAAAGCATATCATGTGAACGATTCAGTGGTGGTCCCTTCCTCCTAGGACCACCCCAAGCACAGTTATGGGCAAAAATACAATCCCAACCAAAGGCCCTGCAAAGCATTATGGGACGAGATTAGCAGTGGGCAGTGAATATTATAGTGTCCAATATCAAAATAATTCTACAAAGAGCTGCAGTTCAACTAGTCGTTACTAGATGTCCCTCACGAGTCAAATGCAAAAGCATTGAAATTATTAATACATCAAGCTGCAGTTCCACTAGTCGTTACTAGATGTCCCTCACGAGTCAAATGCAAAAGCATTGAAACCCTTTCATGAAGCTTTTGCATTTGACTCGTGAGGGACATCTAGTAACGACTAGTGGAACTGCAGCTCTTTGTAGAATTATTTTGATATTGGATACTATAATATTCACTGCCCACTGCTAATCTCGTCCCAGCACCTGAAGCACCCGACATCGTTGGGCATTCGTCTACCGAGCCCCTGGCCAGCTTCTGTAGAGAGAGAGAAGGAAAGAGAGATGAGCAAGCAATGAGGAAGCGAACAGGGCTGGGCTGAAAATTTGTGTCAGGGCTACTTTTGGGTCCTAGTTTGGCCCTGGAGGCAATGATAGAGAGAGGGAATTAAGTGGTATCTAGTACTGAGATCAGGCCACATGAGGATATTGAGAACAATTATAAGAGAAACAAAATGGAGAAGATGCAGGTTTAGATCTGAGGTGCTATTGCTTAAGGAAACCCACAGTACCTGAAGTAGCATCAAAGTCTTGCATGATGCAGGTGATGGGCCAGCTGACCCTAAATCTTTTCCTTGTAAAAAAAAATGAGTTGCATGGTGTAAACCGTGTCCTAGGGATGCAAGAGGAGTTAAGGGGGGAGTTTGTTTATTCAGAAGCAGAGTGAGTTTTCACTACTCTTAGCAGATAGTTGAATTTGAGAGGAATGCTGCAAACTTGGGAGAATAAGCGGTGTGGATGTGTGTGATGTGCTTGAGCAAAACTAAGGAATGGTCCCACCTGCAAAGTACACCAGAGGCTTGCATTGTGGTTTAGCCGTAGTACCACTGTAGCCTTTGGTGCTTACATCTGTGTTAAGTATATTTTACTTACGACAGCAGAAACACTATCACCACTAAGATATGAGCCACGTTGGAGAAAAGCAAACAAACCCCGTGCTGTGGACTGAAGATAGTCTGAAGGTGTGTCACGTGCACAACCCAGCAGTTAGTATGATTGAAAGCTAAAACCTATGCATAGGAAATATGGCCTCTATAATTTTCTATTAAAGGCCCTGAAACTATATTCGATATGTCAGCAGATGGAGTAGTCACGTGCTGAAGCAGATATCCTGTGAAAGGCAGACGGTGACAAGGAAGAACACATCGCAACAGCCATCCTGGAAGAGGATGTGGCATCTTATACTGCAAAATGCGCACAAGCGCACAAGCAGGCAAGGCCTGAATTAATGCAGGAAACTGGGTTGAATATTTTTAAACTGATCTATCGCAGGTCAATGTTGTTCTTTTACCACAGGAGAAAGAGAAGAGTGGGGTGACCTGACCACCCCAGGATATCAAATCCAGCGGTCTCTGTACTAGCGAAATGAACAACAGGGCCAGCGTGTTGGCTGAAATGGAGGGGTCAGATTAAGGTTTGGGGATGTGAAGATTCAAGTCGGAGGACGCCTTGTATGCTGATTTCCTGTCCACAGTGTCACAGAGGCCGTGGAAACCAGGAGCAAGGATTTGCAGCCGTCTACAACCAGTGGCGCAGGCATGTAGGAAGGGTGGTGGGGCGGGTGGGACAAAAATAAAAGTAAATAAATAAGTAAAAAAATAATTACACTTACCTTCCTGGTGCGACGTACTCCTCGCTCGAGTCTTCTCCAGGCAGGCAGGCTCCAACGTGGGACCAGGAAACTGCATTAACCAATCCTGGTGCTGCTCTCATGCAGCATGAAAGAAGTGCCAGGATTGGAGGGAGCGGCCTCCTTCGGCGCTCCCAAGAGCACTGGAGCCCTATGCTGTCTCAGTTAGAGAGGTTTAAAATGTGCATATGAAATGAAATGAAATTCGTACTTGTAAAGCACACTGCTGCCCCCAACAGAGGCGTCCTGGCGCTATACGCATACCGCTGTGGAACCCTTCCTGGCTATTCCCTGTGAGATGTCCACTCCTGGGCACCCCCAAGGTGAAGCCAGGCATCCCAGCGCTGGTGGGGCCGTTGGACGGCCAGCATATCTGGCTGGCCGTCACAAGACGGCTGGCCACAGAGACATGCACATTTTAAACATAGAGGGGCAGATTTACAATTAACTAACGCAGCACGGCGCAGCAAGTCATTTTGCTGCGCCATGCTGCGTTAGTTTGGAAAGCACAGGGATGCGACATATTTACAAGAATATGTCGCATCCTTGTGCTTCCCCCTGCGCTGGCGCACAAACTGCAGCCATGCGCCGGCGCAGGCACCCTTGCACCATGGTGCAAGGATGCCTGCGTCGTGGGGAGATTGTTTTTGTGCAGGAAGGGGAACCTTCCTGCACAAAAACAATTACTACAACCATTTTCCTCTTTCAATGCGTGCTGCAGAATGCAGCACGCATTGAAAGAGGAAAAAACGAGGAGAAATGAAAACATTTCTCCTCGGTGCGCCTCCCTACGCCACCTCTAGAGTGGCGTAGCTTTCAAACGCATCTCCAGAGTTATGATTTCTCGTAATTCTGGAGATGTGTCTTGTTCCATGGGTGTTGCGTGGGAACACCCACAGCAACACCCATGGAACGCCCCTTCACCGCAAAGTGCTGCGTGTGAAGGGGCCGTATTTACAAGGAGAGGAAAAGTCACGCAGGGTGGCTTTTCCTCTCCTTGTAAATATGGAGCAGCCCCCTGCGCCACCAGTACGTCACAAAAAGTGACGTACTGGTGGCGCAGGAGGCTTGTAAATCTGCCCCAAAGTGCCCTGCCTATCACTGCTTTCTGCCGCTGCCTGACTGGCAGCAGCAGAAAGCAGAAAACCCTGCCCCTCCCCCCCCCTCCCTGACGCTCGGCTCACGACAGGGTTTTGTAACATAAAATGATAGTAAATTAACTTTATCACCATTTTATTTTTCCATCTCTTGAGCAATTTATTTAGTGAGGCGACGCTTCTCCACCTGGAGGAGCTGCATCTGTCTGCAACCCTCTAGTGATCACCCAGTAAAAGATACAATGGAAGATTGCAATCAGAGCTGGCCTTTCCTCAGAGAGCACACTTGGTGAAAGAAATTTGGCTCCCTGTGTTAGAAAGTCACCCCTTTTGGCCTGTTCCCCCCATTTTTTGTGCTGAATGGAACTGATGGTAGTTGACTCTGACTGTCTCCTGGGATCTGCTAGTCAGGCCCAGGGCCAGTGCTATGGCAAAAACATACATTTAGGTACACTTATAATTGGCATGACCTACCCTATTAGTCCCTGGTGGATAATAGGGCAAGGGGATAACAACTACCTATAAGTCCCTAGTATATAATAGGGCCTGGCAGTTTAGAGGCCAGCAGCCTTTGTTGCACTTGCATGTGTGCACTGCTGAGAGTCTCAGGTCATTTTAAAAGAAGCCCTGTGTTGCAGCACGGCTTTTATAAGTAAGAGTCACTGTAAACTCGACTTTGGTGGTATGGGCACTGTGAAGCAATAACCAAAATCGTTTTTGCATATTAGGAACCCCAGGTCTCCCCTAGGTGTTCCAGGGGTGTGGGAGGGGTCCTATGACTATGAGCAGGGACTTTATAAAAGAGGTTTTATAAACCCTGATGAGAAAGAAATTGCACATTTCATTTTTTCCCTTGAAGTAGTTGGCCTCATAGGCTAACATGGCAATATGTTATGGACAAATAACTATTGCTTGGAAAAAAATATAATTCAAACAATGAACCGAACGGTATTGATAAATTCAGAAATGTGGCATTGTTGAATTTATCATAACTTGTACAGAAAAGAAGTTATAAGACTTTCTTTTCTGTTAGCCCAAATCCAGCCTCTAGCACTCTTCCCTGATTGGTCAGCCCTGAGGGTATTAGCCAAGCTGCCTGGATTAGGTGATAATTGGCTGGCCGGGCAGAGGGTATATGATGGAGGGAGCTCAGTGGGGCATAGGAATGCCAGAGCAGGGTGTTGAGCCATAAAGCAGAGAGTCCGCCTCCCACCTTTCCGATCCGAAGCCTCCGAGATCATCTGCGGCGTACCCCAGGGATCCTCCCTCAGCCCAACACTGTTCAACATCTACATGGCCCCGCTCGCACGCATCGCCAGACAGCACGACCTCAACATTATCTCCTACGCCGACGACACTCAACTGATCCTCTCCCTCACCAAGGACCCCTCGCCGCCAAAGCCAATCTCCATGAAGGAATGAAGGCCGTCGCCGATTGGATGAAGATCAGCCGACTAAAGCTGAACACGGACAAGACGGAGGTCCTCATCCTCGGCTCCAACCCCTCAGCCTGGGACGACTCCTGGTGGCCAACGACGCTGGGAGCAGCCCCGACACCCACCGACCACGCACGCAACCTGGGAGTCATCCTCGACTCAACGCTCTCCATGGCCAAGCAAGTCAACGCAGTCTCCTCCTCCTGCTTCAACACCCTCCGCATGCTTCGCAAGATCTACAGGTGGATCCCGACAGACACAAGAAGAACAGTCACCCAGGCCCTCGTTAGTAGCAGACTTGACTATGGGAACGCCCTCTACGCGGGAGCCCCGGCCAAGCTCATCAAGCGACTGCAACGCATACAAAACGCCTCCGCACGCCTGATCCTCGACGTACCACACCACAGCCACATCACCCCCACCTGAGGAACCTGCACTGGCTCCCCGTCGACAGGAGGATCACCTTCAAACTCCTCATCCACGCACACAAGGCACTCCACAAAACTGGCCCAGCCTACCTCAACAGATGACTCTTCTTCTACGTCCCCAACCGCCAGCTCCGCTCCGCCGACCTCTCCCTCGCCACCTTCCCTCGCATTCGAAGAACAACCACCGGCGGCAGATCCTTCTCACACCTCGCCGCCAAGACCTGGAACACCCTTCCACTAAGCCTACGACAGACCCAAGACCTGCTGACCTTCAGGAGGCTACTCAAGACCTGGCTGTTCGACCAGTAGCAGCACCCCCCCCCTTCCCTCTCCCCAGCGCCTTGAGACCCTCGCGGGTAAGTAGTGCGCTCTACAAATTCTGTGATTGATTGAAAGCATCAGCTTCAAAGGAAGAACAGGTTAAGCAAGCCTGTCAGCCAGGGGCACCCCCTCTCCCTGCCAGATGGGAGGCTTAAGGAAGGAATTCACAGTACTCTCTGTTTAGCTCAGTTAGCGTTTGCTGTTCTGCCAAATTTTTAGCCGTGATGGATTTCTGGTACAAGACTATGCCACACTTTGGAGGAAGTTGTCATGCCTTAGGATGTTGCCCTGCACCTCATTGGACAGGGGTGCGCCCCTGCTTGTCGCCAGAGAACACTAGATAAATATGTGAGAGGTACAGAGCCTCTCAGTTCTGCTGCCTGAAACTACAAGAAGAAGGAAGATTGTCCTGTTAGAATCCTGATCTGCACCAAAGGGCCTGCCTGGTGAAGACTGAGCCTGCTGCACCAGCTGGGGCTAAAGCTCTGAGGATTTGCCTTGCTTCAAGAAGGAGCAAGGCATGGACCCCCTGCAGCTACAGGTTAACAGAGCTTAACCTACCCTTCTCTAGCCAGAGACCCCTCCTGGAGTGTGTCCAGTGGAGTTTTAAGGGGTTGACCAAGTGCATTGTGGGAATTGAAGTCCAGGCCTGCCAAGGACAATCTATGAGATTCCAGACCCTATAATTTGTGTTTTTGGCCCTTGGAAACCACAGGGACACCTTCTGGAAGGACCTCCAGAAGTTTGGTAAAGTTCTGGAAACTTTTTGGAAAAAGCTCCATATGGAGCCGACTCGACCGCCTGGGTCAATCCGACCATTTTCAACCTCGACCCGGCCAGGATTCCAGGTTTGTCCCACTGAAGAGCTCCGACTTCCAGGGTTTGATCAGGAGCTCGCGGAAAGGCAAGCCGGTGAACCCTCACTGAATTGGGACTGGTGGAGAGCATCGAGAGCCCTTGGCAGACAAAGCTCCAGAAATGCAAAGGTAACATTTTGACCGAGGCCTCCCATGTGAAGTATCCAAGGAGATCTCCATTGTGATCACCCTCAAACTTTAACTTTGTCTCTGTCACGAGAGACCAGGCGTCAAGAAGTGGCGCTATTGGTTCCATAAGCACTTAGAAAGTGATAATTCTTTAAAAATTCATATCTCTGGTTCCCCACATTGGATCTTGATGGTTTTGGTGTCATTTTAAAGATATAAATGTTACCTATCTCTATAAATTGTGGTAGGTTTTTATTGTGTATTGTGTCGTACTTATTCACTGTACTGTTTTTTTTTAATGCTTTACATTCCTGTTTAAAAACACTTTTCTTTGCACCTATGTTGTACAGAGAGCTTCAGAGCCCCTCTTGAGGTCGGCACCCTGGGCGTGAGCACAACTCACACATCATAAAGGCACAGTACATGGTGCAGGGCAACAGTACACCGTAAAGGCATGGGACAAGCAGGAAATATGCCAGGTATGACATGCCGGGCGTGAGGTACAGGTCATGGCCAGATTAGTCTGAGAAAACTGGTGCTGGGGAGGGGTGTGGGAGAAAGGCAGTGGCTCGGCCCTTTGCTGGGGGGAATGGGGTTCAGAACAATGAATTAGTTGGGGTGGGTATGGGTTAGTTCTGTTTCCAAACAACACCAGTCCAACAGCTCTTTGCGATAGCGGGAATATTTCCCACTTTCACGGAGGAAGACTGATTCAGCTCAATTTTTATATAATTTTAACTATTTATAGATTTTAAATGTAGTTGTTGGACAACTTCTTTGACATTGAAGCACTGCCATGTATTGACCTCTGCTTACCAGGAAGTTAAAATTACCCATTCAAACCAAAGCAGCAATGCATTTTCCTCGAATGACAAACTGCTGGTATGAATCTATGCCCCTACTCAAAGTGCAAGAGGGGAGCACAGATTCTGCATCCTGCGACCAAGGTTTCATAAGACCCTGATATTGGAACCGTGGCAGACACTGACTTCCCTTCTGTTTCGAAGTTAGATTTAAACTCCTCTCTTTCACTGAGTTTATAATCTCAGACTGATGTTATAGCACCTAGATACAACCATGTTCACTGTACTGCATGCTATTCTCCCAGGTACATTTGAGACAGAATTTGAACATCTCAACTTTGCTTAAATCATGAATATATAATGGAAAACATGTTGTTGCATCCAGTACAAGAAAATGTAGAAAATGAGGGTGCAGCTAGCCACGCATGCAACAGGAGACCGGAGTCTGAGCTCCCATGCCTGGGCCCACAAATTCCCCAATAATCCTTTTTCACTGAGAAGGCAGTAATATTGTTTAGCCCCCTGTTCCCCGCAGGAGTTGGGGGGTGTTGCAACAGGCCATTCTTCAGGGCACCAGACCAAGTCCGTCTGCCCTGAAGTGCTGAGACGCTAGACTCAACATGTTGTGTAGACCTCTGTGAGGCGAAGGAATGCAGTGCGGGTTGGAGCATGCACCACGCCTGGATTAGAGCATCAGAGGCCTCGACGTGAGTGTAGAGGCTGAGTCCTGACCAGGAAAACCTAAGGCTGATTACCGACAACCTGGCTGCGGAGGTAGGATGGCACAGCTCCAGGGAGAGCACAGGAGATGTTAGTGGCCAGAGAGGGCCTGCCCAATATTACTGGCAGACAAGGGCCCCCTTTGAAGCAACACTAGATCTATGCCAATGGAATATCCCTGGTGGCCCGGAAGTATAGTGTGAGTGACCAAGACGGACAGAGCATGGAGCCCGCAAGAAACTGGGGCCCCTCCTGATGGGCCTGCACTTGTTGCACTTAACTACAGAGATGGTGCAAAGGGGACACGTGGGATTTATGAGCATTGAAAAAACTTGTTTCCCATCTCTTAAAAAGAGCCTGACACTGGACAATAGAGGCAGCGTTCTCTGAGGGCAACAAGGGAATTAAGAGACAGTGAATACACCTGAAAGGCAGGTTGCTCCCCACCACCCCTCCTGAACAGGATGGCATCCACTGTGGCAAACTAAGGTAGCCCCAGCAGCCTGATAGCCCGGAGGAGGATGGGGCTCCGACTGCAGAGACGAACGGAGCCAGGGGGACCACACCAGTGTGTGGGGAGCTTACAGAACTACTATAAATACATCTGAATAAAGTACTGGTGGCTCTTGCAGGCTCGAAGGAAGCCCATAAAACCAAAAATTCAGTAGCTGTGGAAGTTGAGATCCTCAGAGCTGACCATGATAAACTCTCCGACAGGATACAAGAAACCGAGACAGTCCTCACTATGTGGAGCCCGAATCCAAGGCAACTCAACTACACCTTAAGTGTTTTCTGAAATGGTTGCAGTCCTGGAACACAGAATGGAAGATGCCAAATGGAGAAACCATCGGAACAATATAAGAGTGGTGGGTATGCTGGAGAGGGTGGAGAGAAACACATGGTGCACTTCTCAGAACACTGCTGCAGTCGGAGGTGGCACCCGTTGGATTGACTACCTTCTTCACTTTGGAACGGGCATACAGGGAGACCCCCCAGGCAGCCCTCCTCGGACAATTGCGGTCGAACTCTTGCACTACCAGGACCAGGATGTGCACCTTATGAAAGCCCGGGAGTCAGGTCTGTACGAAGTTGAGAATGCTTCAGTAGCACTATTACCTGACCACAACACGTTGGTACTGAAGAAGGGCCTCCTTAATGGCGATCAAACAGGCACTTAGGAAGATGGGCATACAATATGCCCTGATATTTTCGGCTGGTTTCAAAATCATTGTCGACAGCATAGCAACATTTTTCACTAAACCCCCCTAATCCTAGAAACTGCCTGAAGGCCTGTGGTGGTGATGAGGAACGACACCTGCATGCCTTCTCATCCACATCATTCTCCTGGCCTAGGAGACTGGCCGGACTTCCGTCCGAATGGGACAGAGCTGCTGCAGTGCTGGCGGCAAGTGAAATAAGCAGAGGATGCCTGTTTGGGGGAAAAATTGCACAGCCTTGGGCATACATCCATCGGAATCAGACTCTGATGCAACCTCCACAGCAGAGGACCACCTGACTCACATTACTCCCAGATCAGTGGATGGCCTATAAGAACTTGCAATGATGGTAAGCAGGGGTGGGGTTGGATGGAGAAGGGGCCAGCTGCGACCTATAGCCTAGTCCTTGAAGCTGGGAGATGGATTTTAGGTCAAAGGGACCTTAGTATGCATCTCTCAACTGATTAGATATCTGCCTGAAGCACTGTAGCCTTGTTGTTATTTTGTAAGAATTAGTACATGACTGTGGCCAAACAGAGAGTCTATGGCCATCCACGCAGCACCCCCCCTTGATTCACCTAGAGTTAGGATCAGGCGTGATTGTATAAACAAGTTCTTCATAGTTAGGTAGTTCAGACAGGAGGCCACTGCTTCTCCGCCCTGGGGACTGGAAGTTTGGTTTATAAGTTTTAGCATGTTATCGACCTCAACATACCTTCAGAGTGGGAAGCTGAAACGGGAGAGGGACTGCTCTGGTTGGCTGAAGGGTAGGGTGGGCAAGGGCTATTTCGAGCTGCGAGGGGAAATGGTAGGAGATGGGAGATGCTCTGGATCGCTTATGATGCAGTGCACCACAGTAAAATGAACACAGACCTACTCTATTGTAGCCTGGAACATATGGGGTAAGGCTCAGCAGCAAAGAGGCACAAGGTATATGCCTATTTTAAACAGAGGGGGGCACACATAGTATATCTCCACAAGGCACATTTCAATTAGGCCTGGGCATTGAACTCCGCTTGCGGAGTTTGCTGAGTTTTCTGCACTCCACGGAGCTCGCGGAGTGCAGAAAACCCCGCTTCGCGTAGTGCAGTGGAGTTTTTTTCCCCCTCGCGCTCGCGGACCCGGAAGTTAGCGAGCACGAGCTTCAGCTCGGGTAGAATTTCTACCCGAGCGGCAGAAAGACCAGCGCGAACAGCAGTTCGCACTACACTCGGCCACTTGCGGAACTTCGCAGAGTTTTTTTGTAACTTCACGGAGTTCTGCGTAGCAAAACTCAGCGAACTACGCCCAGGCTTAATTTCAATGCTGCAGAGGTCACCCGCTTATGCCGGCAGTGGTGAGACAAGCTGTTTGCAACAGAATATTCTGCATTTGCAAGAGGAGCTCCAACCTGGGTCAGACTCAGGGTTCTCTTCTCTGCATCATAGATCTGAGTGTACAGGGAGGGGATATAGGTACTAGTGACTGGTAAACTAGACGGCCAATAGGTGCAACTTTGATGTGTTTATGCTCCAAGTCAAGATCAGCTGGCGTTCTTTGCTTCACTATCCCTGCAGTTGGGCAGCCCTGTGCTACTTGGTGAAGACTTTAATTGCGTTAGTGACACCCACTTGGGATGCCAAATGCCTCTAGCTCCTGGAGCCTAGTCCATAAAAGTTAAGGATTCTCCTCCTAGGTCAGTGATAGGGACCTGGCTGATATATGGCACCTGCATCATGGTATGGCCAAAGACTATTCTTTTCACTCCAACCTGCATGGAATTCAGCAATTTTGGGGCAGTCCCATGCTACATGCAAAAACGAGGCGGGAGTGTATCTGCAACGCCAGCAGCTGTCATCTTCCCTGATTCCCATGCGATGTAGACTCACAGGTGTTATATAAAATCTATGCAAATATTTAAAGTGGATAAATCGAAGCTTGTAATTAGGGGAGAGCTCCGTGAGCTGCCCACAGCAGAAATCCCACTGGGCTTCAGTCAACGGAATAGGGAGTTCGCTATTCCAGTTCTGCAGGGATCTAGGTGTCACCAACAGGGCAGTGCTTTGCATGTGTGTATACAGTCGTGCAATGAGTTTACGAGGAGATGGGGATCTCAACAAGTTCTCCAGTGCGGGCAAAGGCGGAGGGGCCATCGGGAAACCCTCCCAGAGGGCACGGCATGCCGTACGCAACTTATGATATAAGAAGAGCTCAGCAAATGGCACCGCTTGTCCCCCATCTGCCTCCGGGGGGGGGGCCTGAACGTGTCTCCCGGATACAGGTCGGCGAAAGTTCGAAGTTTCATCTTTTGTTCCAGTGTCTTACTGACACCCTCTTGAATGCAAGGCAGCATTGGATTCTGCGCTAGGGGGATGGAGGGGGCATATAACACCGGGATATTCGCTCTCTTGCGCAACTCGTCCCATGCCCAACGTAGTGTCCCAGAGGTGTCTATATCTCCACGAGGGTGACACGACGTGCGGTAAATCGCCACCTTGAGCGGGACGGGAGCCATCGCGTCAGTCTCGACTGATACATGGGGCTGGAAGAGCGTCGGGTGGACCCAGTAGTGCAAGAATTGAGCCTGGGCACATAGTGCATAAAGATGCATGTCTGGGGTGCCTAGACCACCCTGCTTCAACGGGAGCGTCAACAAATCCCAGGATGTTCTAGCCTGTCCGCCCGCCCACACCAGGGAGACCATCTGCGACTTCAGGGTGTTAAAAAGTGCTGTGTAAGAGGGATCGGTATGTTAACAAATAAGTACAAAAACTTCGGTAAGATGACCATTTTAGCCAATGCTATCTTTCCAGCCAGAGACAGAGGTAACCCAGACCACATTTTAACCTTCTCTTCCAATCACGTGACAGCCCGCCCATAATTTAGATTCCACACCTCCTGTGTAACTCGACTTATCCATACCCCCAAATATTTAACCGCCTCAGCCTCCCATCTCAGAGGGAACTCGGATGTCACCGGGGGCGTACCATCTGTCAGTGGAAATATCACCGACTTGGCCCAGTTGATGAAGATACCAGCCAAACCCCCGAACCGAATAAATTCCCTCAAAATGGGATCCAAGTTCTCCTCTGGATTGACAATGTAAAGAGTCACATCGTCTGCGTAGAGGGAAATGAGTAGGCTCCGGGAGCTGAACCCTATGCCTCGGGCTGTGTGGTGTTGCCGGAAGCGGGCAGCCAAGGGCTCCATCGCGACCGCGAAGAGCAAAGGAGAGAGGGGGCACCCCTGCCTGGTGCCAAGCAAAATGCGAAAGGGGTCTGAAAGTACGTATTCACCCTAATCCGAGCGCTGGGTAGAGTGTACAGCAGCCTAATGCGGTTAATGAAGAGCGGGCTAAACCCCATGCGGCCTAAAATTGCAAACAGATATGGCCATTCGAGCGTATCGAACGCCTTGGTGGCGTCTAAAAATACAGCCGCGGCTCGTACGTCTGGGTGTAAATAATGCAGCACCGAGAAGATGGTCCGCAAATTGTGAGAGGTCGACCTCCCGGGAATGAACCCCGACTGGTCGGGAAGTGCAATAATGGGAAGCAGGGGCTGCAATCTGTTTGCAATCAGCTTGGCCAGGATTTTAACGTCCACATTTATCATCGATAATGGCCAATAGGAATCTATCTCCGTTTCCGGCTTCCCAGGTTTTAGAAGAGTAATAATGATCGCTTCCCTCATGGACTGTGGTAGCACTCCATCCTCCAGAGCCTCTTCATATAGTGCCAACAGCCGAGGTGCGAGCTCCTCCACATAGGTTTTATAAAAGGACGTGGTCAGGCCATCAGGCCCAGGGGCCTTATCTAGCGGTAAACTTTTTATAACCTGGGCTACATCCTCCACTGTAAACGGGAGATCCATATACTCTCTATGGGTCCGATTGAACCAGACCAGTGCCAGTGAATCAAGGAAAGTTTGCAGTCCCTCAGGACATGTCTTCTGGGTAGTAGTGTACAAGTGAGAATAAAACATGGAGAATGCGTCTAGGATTTCTGCCTGGCCCCTGATAGTGGCACCTTGTGAGGTTTGTATTTCGTGAATGAACGCAGTCGACCGAGAAGGTCGGATCATACCAGCTAATGTGCGGCCTGGTCTATCACCCTCCCCATACCGCCGCGCCTCAGCATATTTCCCCAAGAACTTAACTTCGCGTTGAGCTTCTTCGGCGAAGTCCAACAATTTGGATTTCAGGAGACCCACGGTTTGGGGCTCGTTTGTGGAATAAAATCGCTCCTCAAGCTCCTTTATCTGAGTTTCCAGTGAGGCAATCGTGCCACGGATAGCCTTTAACACTCCCGCCTGCCGGGCAATACACTGACCCCTGATAACTACCTTGAATGCCTCCCAGAGGGAGGCCTCAGTAGCTACCGAGCCCATATTGAGGGTGAAATAATCAGTAATATCCGTCCGTATTTCCTCCTTGAAGGCTTCATCAAGCAGGGCATGCGGCGGGAGGCGCCAGGAGAAAGCACGGGGGAGCGAGCCCGGGAGTGACATTTTCAATAAGCATGGGGCGTGGTCCGACAGGGAGCACGGCAAATGCAAAATGTCAGAGGTCCAAGCAGCAATATCCCGGGAAACTAACCAGAAGTCCAAGAGGGATCAAGCACTGTGATGATCGGAAATACATGTGCCCTCCTTCACTAAGGGGTGTCTCCTACGCCATATGTCGAGTAATTCCCCATCCGAGATTATGGCATTTAAGGCGGCACTGGCAGCCGGATGTAGGGGGCGTGCCGCACCCTTCCTGTCCATGTCATCGTCTAGGATAGCATTAAAATCCCCTCCCCACAATATTGTACTGCAACCTGTTGCTCTGACCTTGGTCCAAATATCCTGAAAGAAGTTGGGGGAGTCTACATTTAGGCCATATACTGCTACAATAACCAGGGAAACCCCCCCCAGCACCCCATGTATGAGGATATATCTCCCTTCGGGATCTCCATGTACCCCTCCCTCCCGCCAGTCCACTCCCTTTCTGACCAGCACAGCCACTCCGCGGGTGTAGTTAGAGTAGATAGAAGAATACACATTCCCCCACCTGTTATGTCGCAGCCTCTGCGATGGTGTTACATTTAAGTGTGTCTCCTGCAATAAACACACGTCTATATTATGTATGGATGAATAAGCATGCACGAATCTAGATTGCCTGCTGTCATTCAACCCTCTGATGTTCCATGTAAGAAAATTTAGTGTTGTAGCGTGATTACGCATGCAGTACCCTGACTTAAGTGGTGTGAGCAGTAAAGGCGTAGCAGCTTCCAATTACAGACTATGTAGTCCGACCAACAAGATGCAATCATACTGGCAATGAACAATAAAACATTCCCTACCCTCCACCCACCTCCCACTCCAACCCCCCAATCAGGTTGTAGAATACCCACCCTTAACAAACTAAAACTCAAAAAGCCACAGAGTGGTACAGGGAACCTTCCCATGGGGGCGCAGCGGCACCGGCAAACCTCCATGTTCGCACAGGGTGGCCGGGAGTACTGCGGAGATTGTTACAAGTCCATAACAGTAATACTAAATCATACAGAACAACGACACACTGTGCAACCCGGAACCCACAGCAACAAAGCAGACAGCACCTCCCCAATCCAGTATCATAGCATTACAGTCACCCAGGCTGATGAGCTATACGATACCCATGTCAGTCATTGTCACTAAGTTGGCTAGCTGCAGACATCTCAGCTCCCCGGGTTTCTTTGTTTCTCTTCCCTCCGACATGTTTGGCAAACTTCAATGCGGACTTCGCATCAGTGAAGAAGTGGGCTTTGCCATCATACAAGACCTTTAGCTTGGCTGGGTATAACAAGGAATACGGGATCTGTGCCTGCAGAAGGATACGTTTGGCAGGGAGAAATTCTTGACGTGCCGCCTGTACAGCAGGGGTGAAGTCCGGGTAGAACGAGATGGTGTTGCCTTTGTGTGAGATTTGACCCTTCTCTCTAGCCAGCCGCAAGATAAGATCCCTATCTTGATAATTCAATAGCTTTGCCAGGATTGGCCGAGGCGCTGCCCCAACTGGAGGTTTCGGCCCCAAGGATCTGTGTGCTCTCTCCACCACAAAGACAGGGGATAAGTGGGGATCAAAAAGTTTGTGAAGTAGATCCGCTACGAAGGTCTCCATTTTGGAGATGGCAGTAGTTTCCGGGATACCAGTAATGCGTAGGTTATTTCTACGCGACCGCGCCTCCAAATCATCGTTCTTAGCCCGGATAATTCCTAGTACTTTGTCCATACGTAGTAGCTGTTCCTTAGTTTCCACCTAGAACTTGTGAAATTCCAGAGCATCAAGGCGGGTCTCGTGTACAGTCACCTGGGTCTTGACCGTGTCCAGTTGTGTAGTCAGGGTATCCAGCTTCGAGTCTATGTTTCGCAGGCTGGAGCGCATCTCCAACATGAGGGTACGCAGGTCTTCACCCTGATCCTCCACGTGCGTGTCATGCTGACCGTCCACCTGTGCATCCGGGTCTGATTCAGTATGACATGTGGCACGCTTGTTTTCAAACGTAAGTTTTGGTTGCTTAGCGTCTTGTTTACCCACAGTGCAGAGGCAATAAAGAGGTGCAGATCTCGAAGAAGGTCAGCCTGCACTCAGCACGTCCTGTCGCCACCCCACTCCAACAGCGATATGGGTTATAGATGGGCACAAACCACCAAGGGTCCTCAGGGGCACAGACAGGATGTTGCGTGCCAGTAATTGTAGCCCTCTAGAAGGGCAGCTGGGCGACCATCCACAACCAGCCGCAGCCCAAGGATCGCCGCAGCACTCAACGCCAGTCAAATCGCGCAGGGCCACACATTCACTGGTCTCCTACTCGGGCATATTCAAAGGCACACATCACGGCCTCCACTGAATGAAAATTCCTCCCTCCGGGTGGTCCTCCACGGTGAGAGTCGGCCTAATCCAGAAATGGCGGACTCTCCGCCTATAGCGCTTTGCACCGTCTCGAGCGTTCCTCGCCAAGTCCGACACCCACACTGGAGCCGCAACTCCCCTCAATGCTGACTCGGCGTCAGCAGCGGTCCTGAACCGAGCTGCATATTCAGGCTTCTGACCTGCTCCTCTGCCTCAGATCTCGGCCGCAGTGCAGCGCGGTCCTAAAATGGCGTCGCAGGGTTCCTGATATGTCATTCCACTCCACCTCACACGCAGCTCCGGGCAGCAGCAAGTAGCAGCAGTCGGAGCCAAACACTCCGCAGTTCCTCTGTCCCCCTCAGGCAGCGCACATACCTCGAATCTCAGGGATGCCGCGGGCAGGGGAATCCCGTCTTCTCCCCAGGTCCGCGGTCTACGGCCCACCAGCAGCCTCGGGCTCGATTTTCAGACTGCCCGCCCGCAGCACAACCAAGGGTCCGGATTATCGCGGGCAATTAGCGGGTCCACAAATCTCCACACAGCTCAGCCCCAGTATACCCGCAGGTCACAGGAACGACAGCGCTGGGGTCCACTAGTGTTCCGCCATCCGCAGGCAACAATAACCAGCTTAACAACTCTCCATATGCAAGGATTCTACAAGGATTAGTTCCCGGCCGGCGGAGCTCACTCACAGAGCGGCCATTCCGCTGCGCGGCAGACCACGCCCCCGCATTGCCCCTTTTTTAATCTTTTTTTGGGTGGGTGGGAATTGGGTGTTGGGGAAAAGTTGGGGTTTATCTTTATTATTTATTATGGACAATGGACTCGAGCAGACATTGGTTGGACTCTTGCTTTATCTTTGGACATTGGTTGGGGTTAGGGAGAGGGGTGGGTCAGGTGTTGTGGGATTTTACATTACTTTATTTTGTTAGGGGAATAAATTATTGATACTTAAAGTTTCCATACAATGTAAATGCTTTGTGGGGGGGTTACTCTTTTACTTCACATGGTTTCCTTTGCTGCTGCAGGGCCGCAGCCAGTTTTTGATTGAAATAATCTGCCGATAGTGTAACACACGAACAGATAGATGTGGTACCCTTACTTGTGAGTGACTTGTCCTACTAGTACTGTCAGTCTCTCCTCCTAGTCTACGCAGTCTGCAACTGGACTTGGAACGGAAGGATGTGGGTGTGTGAATTAATGAATTAATATTATTAATTATGCCTCCTCCAAACTTCTTCTCTTACCTGTGAATGATGTTTATTTAAACTTAGGCAAAGCGATGGCTGCATGGTGATGATGGTTTGGTTTCCCAAGATACCATGGTAGTGGTGGTAGTAATAGTAGACACTGGCAGTAGCATTTGCAAAAAAAGAAAATGAGACAGTCAGTCGCCTGAGGGAGACTCGGGAAGGAGTAGTAAAACAAAGTACAGTACACAAGAAGACTGCCAAACAAGAAACCATGAAGATAAGCAATGCTAAAGTAAAATAAAAAATAATGGTGGCGGGGATAGCCTAGTACAAGTTACAAACTGTGGTTGGCTGGACCTATGAAGTGGACAAGTGCAACCTTTAGTGCTGTAAGTATGATGAATCGGTGCCGGCAATTAATTATGATAGATTATGTTCCTCTGGAAAAAAAATTGACTTGCAAATACTGAGCATGGATGGGCAAGCAGAAGAAGATCCTCGCCCTGCCTTGAGCTAGTGTTGCTTTCACCACATCCGCCCCAGCAAGTGTGTGATCAATTATTGGTGTAAATTAATTTAATTTAGTCACACCTCAATATAAATCACACAGCCCGGGGGAAGAGGGTTAGGGTTTGATGGATGGTTGGGAAGGGGTATTTTAGGGAAAGGTTTGACAAAGACAAACACTACACATGGACAACACACAATCTTGGCAGACAACCATCATAAATCTGTTAAGGGAGAAAAAGGAAATGCATGCATGATGATGACTTGATGGTTAATGATGAGTAGTACTAGACTAGTAGTACAGGCCAGGGCAGCAGTATATTATTAATTATTATTATTATGCAATTGCCTTGCCTGTCTGCCCCCAGAGAGACCCAAATTACATACATTTTATGTTCTGTTGTACCGGGCTTTCTTTTAAAGCTAGCAAAGAAAATAAAAAATAGCTTTAGGGGTCAAATATATAAGCAACAACACACACAGTCGTAAAATGATTGAAAAGAAAAAAATGAATCAAATGAAATAAAAGAAGACGATACTATAAGTTACTATGTTATGGTCAAATTGGGAGTTGTATCTCGGCATTCCTCTTGGTCCTTCCTTCCATGGACGCTCCGTCGTCAATCGTGAGTGCCACTGCCTGCCTGGCGGATGCGGATTGGTAAGGTAAGTGTGAGTTGTTTTTCCCAGTAAGTGTAGATGGAAAAACAAAAGGGATAATGGAAAATCAAGGAGAAAAGTAAAGTTAAAATGCATAAATTACAGAGGAGTGCAACAAGATCACTTTCAGAGGCGGCATGGCTAAATCATGTCTACTCTGTTTCCAGCATTAACCTACAACAACAGCAGTGAGAGCAGGCCCGCAGCATCCACCCAATCTCCACTTAGCTTAGATTTTGAGCCAGACAGAGCACACATATACAGCAACTTAGCATTTTCCAAATTAACTAAACCAATGCACCGCTGTCAGTCATACCACTACACAGGCCTCCACCACTACACAGACATGTAGGTCTGCTGTGGTTGTTGTTGACTTGTTTACCTTTTAGGCCACTTCATGAAACGCCCCGAGTTATTCCATCAATCATCTCCAATCCTATGGACTGACTGCGAGGAGTATAGTATGGTCATCATGGTGTCCAACTCTGTAGTGTACCGAGTGAGTCCGGATTCCATATTCAAAAATGCAATGGATCGGCCAGTAGAAGTACAATTTTGTTATTAAACAACAAGAAGGGAAACATTTACTTGAGTCACTTTTTTGTGTGTAGGATAGATTAAATACTAGTACACTTCATCGACAACAACTACACAAACACCAATCACTCAGAGTCAGCGTCCAATGCATGCCATCATCATTACCTGTTCTTAAGGGGCAGTCCCTCTCGGCTCGGAAAGGAGGATAGCTATAGTCAATTAGTCATGTTCTTTGGAGGGACTCCACGAGGCAGGCACGTATTTCTTGTACTATTCTCCATCCAATGTCTGGCTTGAGGGAAATTGATTTAGGGCGAGTCAGGAGGAGTGGACTGGAGCAGGACTCGGAGGAGTGGACTCGACTTACTTCTTTAATGACTGCACACAGTTGCAACTCCAATCCGGGAATAAAAGAGTAAGACGGTGGTGATGGACTTTTTGTGATTTGAACCAGAAAGACAGAGACACACACAAATAATAAAAGTAAATAAGGAAGAAAGAAAGTAACACGTTGAAAGCCTAGTTGTCAGGGAAGTGGAGCTCGTCCTCAAACTCTGGTGGTTCACCCAGAAGTAGGTCATCTAACACACTACTTCCATGACTTAAGTCGCTGTCATCATCTTCCTGCTGTGCTACTTCAGGTATAGTGTAATCAGGTGGTATAAAGTGCAGATTCATTTTGATCATGGTTAACCTCTCCACGTTTTGGGGCGAGAGATTGGTCCTTTTCACTGTTACAATGGCACCAGCAGCACTGAAAACACGCTCAGAAGAGACCCTTGCGACAGCCTGCTGAGCACTGGCCAATGGGTTTTGATCAATGTAGACCTCTGTTGGGTCATCCAGATAGGCCGGGACCATCCGCTTAATGCTCAGGGGTGCTCCGCTTTGCTCTGCCTCTTTTGCCTTTGCCTCAGCACTGGACCCACCAAGCCCTTGCCGTACATACCATTCCTGTGCCGATTTTACTGGGGCTGATGATCCTGTTCTTGCTGTTGTTGATGTTGTTCTTGGTGTTGTTGGTGGTTTTGACTGCTGTGAGCCAACCGCACTGCCCTCAGGCTCTGAAGTTGAACTTGACGCAGGCTGCCCTGCAGTACTTGTTGTGGGCTGGAGTAGCGGGCCTCTAATTCCCAGCCATTCTTTTTCTAAGCGACTGGCTTCCGCAGCTATCCAAGTTTTGTACTTGGCAACATCCACTTCTGAAAAAGAAATCAATGTGTTAGTGTTCGGTACTGTTTTGTATCGTGGATCCAGAATTGTGCAGAAATTAAATGGTTGGATGACACAATGCCTCTTTGCACCCTTGTATTTTCAGATAAGCTAAGGGTTAAGCTCTCCACCAACTCATATGCTTCTTTTTTTTCCTCTACACCTGCGTACATTGCCGACACCCCCTTCAGCTGTTCCTGTAGCATGTGCAACAATGGGATAGCTTGGCCCATAGTATAGTCCTCCTTGCTGACTTCACGTGGGAAGAGCCCGAAAGGAAGTAGCATCTCTGTCAGGCATTTAACTAGGCCCCATTGGTCCATCTCAACGGTCATGCCTTTCACAGTAGCATCCCCTCTTTACATGACATATTCATTGATAGGTCTGTACTGCTCAAACAGACGTTCAAGCATGAAATAAGTTGAGTTCCAATGTGTTGGCACCTCCTGGATGAGTGCTTTAACTGGCACTCTATGCTCACATTGAATGATCCTCAGCTGCTTCCGGGCTTTAAAAGAATGGATGAAATGTGTGCAGATTCTTCTGCAGGTGGTCAGTAAGTTGCTGACTCGGTCTTCTTATTTCAGAAAGTCTTGAACAATAATGGTAATGCAGTGCGCCAAACACAGGACCCTGAAATAGCCACCATCGTTCAGGGCCCTAACTATATTACTGCCATTTTCCGTGGCAACAAAACCAATGTTAAGCTCTCTTGGGTGCAGCTATTCAAAGACCTTGCTGTTAAACTCTTCCAAAATTTTGCAGCAGTATGAGATTTCTCCATGGCGAACATGGCTACAGTTGCATGTTTTTGAGTGCATTAAAAATCTCAGCAGTGTCAACACATGCAGATAACTTTCTCTAACCCCCACAAAAGAGATCCAGTGTGCAGTGATGCACATGTAATCAGTAGCTTTGGATCTGGTCCATATGTCTGTTGTCAGGTGGGTAGTGTGAACAGCACTCTGCTGCAAAGCTTGTCCAAGCAATTCCAGCACGTCGTGATGTAGTACTGGAACAGCAACTCTGGCAAAATAGGACCGGCTGGGAACCTTCCATTTTGGGCAAATGGCTGTCACAAGTTCAAGAAAACCCACCCCTTCCACAAAAGAAAAAGGGAGAAGGCCCAGCACTAACATTTTAGCCAGCTTCGCATTGTACAAACGTGCCGTTGGGTGGTTGCGTTCATACTGCCCCTACGACCTAAACATGCTGAGAATGGTAGCCTGGATTTTTTTCCTTTCTGGTGCTACTGATGCAGGTGACATCTTCTTGACAAAATATACACTGAAGATGATGGGGGGTCTAAGGGAACGTTTTTTGAGACTAGCGCGGATATATTCCCCAAATATAACTATAACACAACAAAATATCCACGGGTCTAGCGAGCCTAAAAGAGCTCTGGGAACAAGCGGCACAAGCAGAGACCTTTAATTGTACTTCTTGACGCCAGATGTTGTTAGGCTCAACACACGTTTTGTTGCGGTACTCTCTTGCCTGGGACCCCTTGGTGTCTCAGCCTGACTCTTACTCTTGTGCCACTGCAATGTTGCTGATGCGGATCTGGCCGGTACCACTGCACTGCTGGGGACAGGGCTACTTTGTGTACCAGAGAAAATGTCTCCCTCTTGTTCACCTTCCACCGTGATCGGATCTTCTACTCCTTCATCCCAACCAACAACAATGGGTGCAGTTTTTTTGCCGCTAAGGTGGTCCTCCCACTGGATCATGTGGTGTTTTTTCAAATGGGTTGTTTGGCCTCCGGTACCATAGTTTGTACCAAGCTTACCCCGACTAACACCTTGTCCACAAATGGAGCATATCGCAATGTTCCCCTCCTTCCTGCTAACCAAAAAGAAGTCCCAAACTGGGGAGGTCAACTTTCTGGAGCTGCTGGTGCCACTTTCAATGTCGGATGAAATGGTAGGTGGGCGTGGAGTTTGACTCTCTGCAGTACCTACTTCTACTGCGGTGGTTGTGCTGGATGTAGGTCGCTGCCGGGCCTTTGCAAATGCAAATATGGAAGGTGGTGTTGATGTTATCTGTGTTGGTGGTATCCGTGCCACATCCCTCTCAGCAATTTGAGCTGGGGTAAAGACGGTCTCCACTGGGGCTGGACTAATGTCCATGATGACTGGCTCATCATCATCATCATCCTCCTCCTCTTCTACATCTACCTCCATAACTCTAAGGCTTTCTGGAACCTTCCTTTTCCCTAGCCTTGTCTTGTGGCGTGTCTCACCCTCAGACTGAGGTGGTGGCTTCCGACTGGCGCCTAGATCATCAGAAGGGGGACTTGCAGAAGAACTCGATTGACTAATCCTCCTTTTCCTTGCTGGGGATCTGGAAGACAATGGATCTTCGGGATGACAACCTGGGGGTGGCACTCTGAGCACTGAAGGGCTAGGTATTCTTCTGGAGGTCTCTCTACAGCTCCCTATTGTGTCCAGAATAGCCTTCACCAAGTTGGTCATGCTCCCCAGACTCTTCTATTTCTTTGTGAATGTACCAGTGTAGCTTTCCAAAAAATGGTTAGGGGGCCTAGTTGTGCGTCTACGAGACTTGGTGAGGGACTTGGGAAGACAGAGGGTAGTTTTGACCATGCCGACATATCCGATAGTGGAGGGGTGCCTGAGATTCCCAGATTATGGTATTTTTTAACAGGCAGTACAGATTCAGTGGATTACGGGATGGATGGAAGGCCAGCACACAGAGTAGCTGGAGGCGATGGTGAGGAAAGCAAACCAGGAGGAGCTTATTGCCCTCTTACTGCACAAAAAACTCCAGAAACTGCCCATACTGTTTTCAGTCTCCATGCAGTGCTGAAGGAAATTTGTCAAACTGAACTGCAGGAGTTCTCCCTGTGCGCCGGCACTTCACCTGGTTGATTTACCATATGGGGACGAAGCCTCCTTTTTTTTGTCACAATAAATAGTTCACTGGACCGAAGCTGGCCTTCTAACGGTGGGTGACTGTTTCTAACACTAACACAGCTAGACCAGTTAATAACAGCTCAAGGAATGGCACCGGGGCAATTTCTAACCTACGGAGCTCAGATACAAATGTTTGCACGACTGTGGCAGACGAACAACCAGGAAACTCCACACCACAAATTATTTCAATTGCTTATGGCCTTGGGGAATAACAACCTCTTAATTACTTGGCTTTGCAGGGCACATACTGGTGTGCTCCGGAGAGGGTTACCCAAGGCCAAAAGCTGATGGAAAGCAGATCTTGGACACAAGATCACAGATAAAGAATGGGAAAATATGCTAACTTGCACTCAGACAGTATCCGGGAACACCACAATACACAATTTAATATACTACATCAGACATTTAAACATTTATATAGGCGACCCGTGACCCTGCCCAAGATGTAGGTCACTGACTGTGAACTTTTTGCACAAGGTCTGTGTTTGGTCAGTGATACGATCCTACTTGACTTGCATCCTACTTCAGCAACACATTTTTGCTTATTCAGGTGGGCGACTCCTGTTCTTGCCCCATCACTATGACTGTATACAGAGTCCCTCAGATATCCATTCTAGTTCCTAAAATCTCTACCTAGCACTACTATCCGTCCTCCTGGCAGGCATGATCATCAAGATCCATCAGCATGCAGACATCAGCAAATGGCTAGCCCCGGTTGGTATTTCAATTACACTGGCATAATTGTGTAATTTCAGAAATTTTGTGTTACCTTTGTTGCGCACAATTACAGAAAATGCACCATTATTCCACATTGCGTAATTATACCGCATTTGCTGCAAATTTATAACATGAGAACAACGTGAAGGACCAGAATGTGAGTGGCTGTAGCTTGTTGCACAGATGTTTTCTGTTCAAGTTTTTTTTGTCATGAGTGATGTAATATGTGAGGTCAAAAGCAGTGCATTGCGGGGTGCAAGTAATAGTTAGCTCAGCTAACTATAACTGCTGAATTTCTCTGGTTTTGTACAAGTGAAACCTGAGCCTAACTATAACGTCCCAGTAACTTTTCGTTTTTTCAGAGAATTGCTAAGGTTTTTTAAATTCCATTTTCTAACTATAACGTCCCTGTAACCTTTGTTTTTTTCAGTGAATTTCTTAGGTTTTTTTAAATGCTAATTCCTAACTATAATGCCCCTGTAACCTTTGGGTTTTTCAATAAATTTCTATGGTTTTTAACTTGCAGTCAGGTTTACAGAGTGATGGAAAAAAGGGGCTGTGACTCCGACCAGCTCTCAGGAATCCCGCTGTGTGGGACTTACTGGAGGTAACATGAGGTCTTGTTGGTACCCAAGGACCCTCAGCAGCCAAGGAGACTTTATTCCTCAACCAACAGTGTGCCAGGAGGCTTGTTTGCAGAGTGGTGAATAAAGGGGGAGGGACCTTCATTTTTTATGTATTCGGGAAGCTGGGACGTGTGGCCTCCCTTTACGCTGGACCTATTTTGTCCCTGGGGACCCCATCTTCTGGGGCCAGGCCTATCTTGAATAGGGAAGAGGGCCACAAGACCCCTCTCCCCACGCAATTTCGGCCCTGGGGACCCCATATCCCAGGCCCGGCCTATTTTCCTGTAAATTTGTTTTTAAAAAATAATGAAAGAAGGGTCTCATGGCCCCCCTCCCGGTCCGATTTCAGCCCTGGGGACCCCATCCCCTGGGTCCCGGCCTTTTCTTTCTTTAAAAAATAAATAATTTGAGGGGGGGCTGCGGCCCTCCCTCCTGGGTCGATTTTGGCTCCGGGAAGCCCATACAATGGGGCCCGGCCTCTAGTGTGGGTGCCCTGGTCCCACCCAGGCCACCCACATTGTAGAGTTGGTGACTGTGGGGAGAACCTGAAGGCCCCCGCGCTCCCTTGCCAGTTCCCCGTGTCCTGTGGGACCTGTCATTGCTTTTGGACAGAGGTAGCTGCTGAACATGCAAATCCCTCTGTCCAAAAGCAATTCTCCTCTGCTTTCAGCAAGCGAGAGCATTTTATATGCTCTCACTTGCTGAAAGAGGAGCAGCGTTTACTATGGCTTGGCAGGAGCGGTAAAGCTCCTGCCAATCCATAGCAAACAGCTATATCCAGGGGATGGGCACTCCAGAACATAGCAGGAGCTGGCCTTGGGGGGTGGTGGTCCCCAAGGCCATGTATGGCTTCAGGAGGGGGTGCGTGGCCCCCTCCATTGCTGGACACAGCCCCAGGGAAGAGTTGGACCCTAGGGCAGTGGGGGGCAGCACGGCCCCCACTTTAATTGTTTACATTTGCCCCAGGGATGTGGTGGTCCCTGGGGCTGCGGAGTTGCCCCACAGGCCCCCTGCATTTTTTATACTTTTGCCCTGGGGAGGGGGCAGTCCCCAGGGCTGCAGGGTGGGCTCGTGCCCCCGCATTAATGTCATATTTAGCCCCTAGGAGGTGGTGGTCTACGGAGCTGCAGGGGGGCCAGAGCCCCTACAGCATTTAGCCCTGGGGAGGTGGCGGTCCTCAGGGCACGGGGGTTGCCCAGGGCAACCTCTGCATAATTTGTAAATAATGCCCCGGGGAGGCGGAGGTCCCCGGGGCTGCATGGAGGCCATACAGTCTCCCCCACACTTATCTTACACATAGCCCCGGGAAGGTAGCAGTTACGGGGCGTGGGGGTGCCATGGGCACCCCCACATAATTGATAAACACTGCAGCCGGGATTTGACCCACCCAGGGGCTCCCTAAAAAAAAGCACGAGGTGGCCCGCAAGTCTTTTTTGGAAAGTTTTGCTGCAGATCCTCGGATTCACCCGCGAATTCACTTCAAAATTAAATGTAAAAAAACCTTTAACACCCGTCAGGGCCCCTTTGGGACCCCAGACCATATCCGGGGGGTCAGGGTTTTCCTATCCTGCCCCCATTTCTTTATTTTTCACTTTTTTTATGGGACTCGGCTACAAGACGAGTCCCAAGATGGCTGCCAGCACGTCCTGGTTGAAGTGTTGGCACACAATCAGATTTGAGTAGGATCCGCCAGTCCACTGTAAGGACTCACGGCCCCAGATATCTAGATTTTTTAAACTTGAATATCTCTGAAACTACTGATCAGATTTACACAAAATCAGAAAAAGCACACTTTTTGGACCAACATCTAGCTTTCTGCCAAATTTGCTGTAGTTCCATTCAGCAGTTCAAGCTGTAGTTGTGTTCAAAAAATGAAAAATCCTCATAGACATAACCTGGGGAAAGCGCATTTTGGGACCACAATTTTATCTTGGACCCCGCTTGATGGATCACCCTCAAACTTTCAACACAGCAGTTGAACCAAAAAGGGGACGTTTTTTTTAAAAATGTTGTAAAGATTCGTCAAGCGGCGCCAAAGATATTGGTAAAACAAAAATGCTTTTCCTATGGAAACTTTGGTCCTAACTGTAGCTACCTACTGGGGACCGCTAGTAGGTAATATATATAGATAGATAGATAGCTAGATAGATAGATAGATAGATAGATAGATAGATAGATTTTGTCACTGATAAAAGCAAAGCTTACAGGGCCATTATAGTTAGGCTAATGTTCTACCCATATAAAACCACAGAAATTCAGCAGTTATAGTTATACTTATAGTTATATTCATTTTAAGAAACTATGACTTGTTGCCTTAAGTTACTTAATGGCACAAGTTATAGTTTCTTCAGATGAGTCTAACTTTAGTATAACTATAACTGCTGAATTTCCATTGTTTTGTATGGGTAAAACGTCAGCCTAACAATAACGACCCTGTAACCTTTGGTTTTATCAGTGAATTTCTATGTTTTTTTTAAAACTGGGGCTTAATGAATGAATGAGGTAGCTATTATACAGCGCCTGGTTATCCGAGGGCATCCCATCGCTAATAGTAACGCAGATACCAGTTTCGAACATATCAAGGGAAGAGAAGAGTTTTTAGCTGTTTACGGAAATTCATGTAGTTTGATTGTGACCGGATATGGAGGGGAAGGCGGTTCCAGGTCTTGGCAACATTGTATGAAAAAAGACTACCTCCACTTCTCATTCTTTTATTTTAGGGACTGTCACCAAATGTTTACTTTCGGATCTTAAAGCTCTCTTGGGCTGATAGGGATGGATCATGGAACGAATCATCGGGGATCCTTCTCCAGAAAGTGCTTTATGTACAATGCCCATGGCCTTAAACTGGATTCTCTCCTGGATTGAGAGCCAATGCAGAGAGGCCAGTGCAGGTTTGGCTGAGAGACGTTTAGGGATATTTAATAGCAGACGAGCTGCATAGTTTTGTACTATCTGTAGTATTTTGGTTGTAGAATGTGGAGCTCCTAAGTATACAGCATTGGCATAATCAAGCCGTGACAAAATCAATGCTTGAACTAGCAGCCTTCTGGCCGTGAAAGGTAACAAGGGAAGGATCTTTCTGATCATCCTCAGGAGGCCATAGCAGCTGGCTGCTACTTTCCGAGCTTGTTCCTTGAAATCAAGGTTGCAGTCAAGCAAGACCCCCAGGCTCTTAATGTGCTTTTTCAGGACAGGGGGATGGCCCAGACAGTTAGGCCAAAAAAGATCTATATTGGGAGGGGCAGAATTGCCAAGGAGCATAAGCTCAGTCTTTGCCCCATTGAGCTTCAGACATGAGCTATCCATCCATCTGGAGACTTTTTCTAGGCAAGAAGTTATGCTCGGTCCAGAATTGTCATTTTTATTGAGGAAAACGACCAACTGAGTGTCGTCCGCATAAGTGACAATCTGAACCCCAAACGGAGTAACTATTTGTGCCAAGGAGCTCATGTAAATATTAAATAAAGTGGGGCTCAGTGCAGATCCCTGAGGAACTCCACATGTAAGGGCCAGTTGTTTGAAGGACTTTCATCCTCAAAGACTGAGAAAAATCTGTTTTACAAAAAGGATTGCAGCCATTTCAGTGCTATTCCAGTCACTCCTACGTCCCTGAGTCTGCTAATCAACAGAGGGTGGTTCACCGTGTCGAAGGCTGCGCTCAGATCTAACAGAATAAGTGCTGCGCAGCCTCCGCCATCAAGGATTTTTCTAGTTTCCTCCACTACCGACAGGAGTGCGGTCTCCATGCCCTGCTGTGATCTGAATCCTGTCTGTGAGGGGTGAAGCTGGTTGTTCTTTTCTAGGAATGCAGAGAGTGATGAGTTCACATGCTTCTCAGCATTTTTACTTATACCCGGCAACAAAGATATGGGTCGATAATTCGCCCATTCTTCCGGGTCCAAACTAGGTTTTTTTAAAAGAGCTTTGACCATCGCCTGTTTCCAAAGCAGGGGCACAGTTCCCGTCAGAAGAGAGGCATTGATGAAGTCCAGTATGATTGGAGAAATAGTCTCAACAATCTTATTTAAAATGGTGGGGGGGGCTGGATCTGCTGGAGAGCCAGATTTTAAGTGGTTCAGGATCTTCTGCAAGGAGGTTTGGTCTAGGGGGGGGAATTCCTCCAGCAGGTCCTGTTCCTTTATTGAGTCAGTTGGTAGTACCATCTGTTGGTCTATTTCCTGAGGAAAGGACGTATAGATAGTTTGTATCTTGGCAGAAAAAAATTCTGCTATCTGGTTGCACCAAAGTTGGGCATTGTCTGAGGTCGGGGGAGACGGGGGGGTCAGGAGTGTTTTTACAATGTGGAAAATTTTGCGAGGGGAATTTGCAGCCGATGTAATTCTATTTTGGTAATAACAGCCTTGAGCGGATTTTATTTCAGATTTGTAAAGTTTTATGGCTTCCCTATATGTGGCTTTGTTGTCAGGTGAAAAGTCCTTTCTCCATTTTCTTTCCATTATTTTGCACGTTTGTTTAAGTTTCCGAAGTTTGGGAGAGTACCAGGGGTTTCTATTGGTTCCTGTCTTTATGTGTGTCTCTTTTTTGGGAAGGACAGTGTTGAGTGAGGACTCCAGGCAACTGTTAAAAATGTCATTTGCAATAATAGGATTTGGGTGGGATATTGGTCTGGTGTTCTCCAAGTTTGTCACCCAAAATTCCAACGGAAGTTTTGACCAGGTGCGGATCGGCTTTTTAATTCCTACCGCTGGGGTACTTGTATCCTGCATAACCCAAATAAATGGGAGCAGGAAGTGGTCAGACCATGGCAGTGGGATGGGTTTAGAAACCAAAAGATTTTGAATGTTTGAGAATATAGGGTCCAGCAAGTGGTTTTTAGAGTGGGTTGGGCCTATTACTTTTTTATTGAACTGAAAGGCCGCTAACCCTTCAGCCAGTTCTGACGTGGTGGAGAGTTGTGTGTTGTCAAAATGCATGTTAAAATCTACCAATAATGTAAAGTTGGGAAGGGAGCTGGCAAAGTTGGCTACAATGTCTGGCATAGTCTGGCAGAATTGGCCAAGAGGGCCTGGAGGCCGATATATTAAAATACCTGAAAAGGTAGATACATGAGATACCCTGATCGAAAAGGAAATACTTTCGCAGTCGGGTATGGGATTTGTGGTGATACGGCCCTTAAATTCATTCTTGTGATCACGGCAATACCCCCTCCCCGACCAGCGTCTCAATCCAGCCTCTGAATTACATAGTTGGATGGGAGTGCCTGTACAATGGCATAATCCGTCTCTTTGTTCAACCATGTTTCTGTTAGGAATAAAATATCTGGTTTCTCATCTTCTAACAGGAGATGGATTTCTAATGCGTGCTTGGGGAGGGAGCGACAGTTAAGTAACAGCATTTTAAGCTCCTTTTTCTCAAGTGGGGTATCGGGTCTTCGAGAGGAAGGACCTAATTTGAAACCGCAGCGGGGACATTGTGAGGCATTGTTATCAGGTGACATGGAGTGCCTGCACTTACTTCTAGGCTCTTCTCTATAAAGCTTAAGCTGCTCGGTAGTATAGCAGTACCTTCCCTTATTTAAACTGGCAGGATTCCTGGCCCTGGGTCCCGGTCGGGCGCGGACGGGCGCAGATGGGCTTGCCATAGGCGCGTCTGCTGCGCGCGTCCACTGCGCGGTCGCGTCATCGGCTCCTAATGAGGCCGATTGTGCGTGTCAGCATCACGGAGCTAGAGCGCGAACTGGGACTAGAGCGCTAACTTGATTAAAGAGTTGCCTCCCCCAGGAGCATTGAACGCAGCTCCTTTTGCAAATACGCAGTAAAATTGAGGTAAGAACAGTTCAAATTCAAAGACAATTAAAAAACAGTTAAAAATAAAGCGGTCACCAGCAGCACCCTTGTGCTTGACCTACTCGGTATTCAGTAAATGCGCTACTGCGCGGTCGCGTCATCGGCTCCTAATGAGGCCGATTGTGCGTGTTGACGTCACGGAGCTAGAGCGCAAACTGGGACTAGAGCGCTAACTTGATTAAAGAGTTGCCTCCCCCAGGAGCATTGAACAGCTTTGGGGCTTAAATCTGCAGAGGAATCGCGGGTTTTAAGTTTCATAAAAAAAAAAAAGCAATTTTGGGCTCATAGTGGGTCCCTCAGGGACCCCTCTATGTGTCCTGTGGAATAAGGGTACCTGTATCCTGACCCCTTGTTTGTCTTTTGCAGTGTATTTTCGATGCACCCGGCCAATCCGACATAACAAAATGGCGCGGCAACTTTTTATTCAGTCTACGGCCAGCCAATCAGAGACTACCTTTCCCTAAAGGATCCTCGGATCATCCATAGGTTGTTCCGTGGAGTATCTGAATCCCTATATATCTACATTTTTTTAAACTTTAATATCTCTAAAAATACTGAGCAGATTTAGACCAAATAACTGGAAGTATGATCTGAGTAACCAAATCTAGATTTCTGCCATATTTGGAGTTAAAAAATGCAAATACTTTTATATATATATATCTATATATCTATAAATATAGATATATAGATATATATATATATACAGATATATATAAATAAATAATAGGTTTCACTTACCTGGAATATACTTACTTTTTCTTTGTAAAGGAAGGCATGCATGGTAAAGGCATATGCTTGGTAAAGGGTTGCATGGTAAAGGCACATGCCTGGTAAAGGCTTGCATGGTAAAGGCATGCGTGTTAAAGGCATTGCTTGATAAAGACTGTGTGGTAATGACTGTGTGGTAAAGGTTGTTTCCCAGTTTCGGCCGATCATACGTGGCAACTAACATAAATGTGTTTAGGAATGGCTCTCAGACATGAACCTTGACATCCTGACCACTAAATTGTTAACTGAGCCTGTCCCTTAGGATTTCACATTTCCTCTATCATCAGCTTCAAAATACACATCTCATAAAAGGCAGACACTCTCTGGCATCAACACATGTTCCGCAAAATCCAATCTGACTTCAATGAGGCAATTGTCTGCAGATCAGCATCCCAGAATCATTTGATCCCCTGAAGAGTGTCCCTCATGCCACTGCTCAGATGACCAAGAGCCTAAATATGTTTTACAGAGTTTTCAGCACTCCCAATGAACTTCACTGACTCGGCCTATCAGATGACATCAGCTTCAAAGTCTGTTGCATCCGCTACAAGGTGGTAAACAGGAGTAGGTCAACAAATCTGTCAAACAGGATCAAGATCTCTTGCTTACTATGTAACTCTTGTCAGAGCATCCTCATCAGTTGCTAGTCCTCTTTGTGCTGTTTGTTTCCCATCATGAAAACCTCTCCACTTTTCACCTCCCCATTAACCGCCACTTTAACCTACAAATTCCCACAGTAAAAAATGTAAATCCGTATTTGTAAAGCGCAAACTACTCACCCTTACGGGTCTCAAGGTGCTGGGGGTCGTCGTGGAAATTAAGTGAGCTATTGCCCAGAGTCACATGGTGCTGAGCTGAGCTGCCGCCGGAGCCGGGGAACGAACCGTGAGCCCTGTGCTCCGAAGTCAGCTGCCCTGGCCGCTGCACCACACCTCTGCACTATGTAGGTTCACACTGTATAGATCCCAGTACATAAGCATGCACAGTGTTGAAGTAAAATATTTGTTTGACTATGTTTTTGCAGTAGATTTATTTTGTATGGAAAGGCTCCTATGAGTATGGTAGTACAGTCCTTGTTTTGATGCATGAGAGAATGTCTGGTGTTTGACAGGAAACATGACCTTCAAGAAGACATATTGTCTATGAGATGAGGAATGATTGATTTGTCAAATGTGATTTAAAGAAGCGGTCTTGGGGCAAAATCATCTAAGGTAAATACTGCTATTTTTTATATGGCTATGGTAGTGAGCCACTAGTCTGAATAACTGGATTAAATCCAATAGCTCACTGTTATTATGTAGCGTGTTATTAACAAAAACTGTTACCCATTGTTACTACGTCATAACTGAACTCCAGGCTGCACTGGCTGGGCTCTCTGAGAGCCTGTCAGACCAGCACTGGAATTCCCAGAGCCCAGCTTCTGAAGGAAAGGGCACCAGGGCAGGGAGTCAAGGCCAGATACTTATGTTTTTTACATTTGGACATGGATGAAAGGCCAAGTTATTTATGGCACACCCATTACTCCTCTGCCTGTTTGTAGTAGCTGAAAACAGGAACAGATGATTTTGGGGGCCATACATAATATAAACTTATTGTCTATTTCATGTCACTCAGAACCCCTCGGTGACATCTATCCCTGTAATTCACTGCTACCCATCTATAATTCTACATATAATTCTGAGCTGCGCTGTCTGTAACTCACGTAATAATTGGTGGAGTTATGGTTCTAAGTATGCACTGTAGTCAGTACACTTCCAATGGAAATGGGCATGTGGGCGCCCTCTTCATCTGTCCAGTGGGGAGTACAGGATCATAATATGGAGCTGTGATTGATGCAGATTCCAAGAAGGAATTATAGAATCACTGTGTGAATGTCAAGTCTCTCCCATGCAGAAAGATTATTACGTGTAAATGGAACTACTGTACATTTATACCAGCTACATTTTGAAAATGGCATGTATATTGGCTCTATTTTTAGTGTCACATTGGGTCATGTGAGTGCCAATGCAATACTTTAGTAAATGTGCTTCATGTATCTTTGGTGGTCTGACCAAATGAAAACCCCGGGGCTGAGGTAAGGTTTTCCCTTTTTTTCTTCTACAGTTGGACATGTATATATTGGCCTACAGCAGTTGTTTCCTTCGTCTCTTATTTCTTCCTCAATCACTAGAGACAAGCTAACTACCTCGATCTTCTAGATTGAGTAAGAAAGCCATTGAAGTGAGAACTGTTTAGGACATGGACTCGGAGAAAAAGCTACTGTCTTCTTTGTGGGGAAGGATACTTAGTTCAAGAAAGCAGGTCCATACAATGAGAACATGTCTCTCTGGCATCTTTCTCCAACTTGATTTGCAATGTTCATTGTTATTGTTTGCTTGGTCTTGATTTTACTCATCCAAGACTATCACCCAGAACAAATCCTGTGCAATATGGGCCCTCATAACAGTTTGCTCAATTTTGGCACATGCATTCCGGAATCAGAATCTCCAATTCCAAATTTTATTCTCTCACCAAAATCTTGAAGTCATAATTTTTTTCCCTGGAATGTTCTTTTTCCTGAAGAAGATTTACAAAACAAGGCTACCAATACTAAGCTTGATTGCCAAAAAGTGTGACATCCTTCTATTTGTTGTTAAGATCTCTGCCTAAGAAACTCTTGTAGCTGTGGTTATTGGTAAAAAAGACCAAAGAACCAACATATATGTAATGAGGCCCCCAGTGCTCCATTTGTGCCAGTGTTTGCCGGTGTTCAGCACTGGCAGTTATTTTGTAACTCCTGATTTATGACAGTGCACCATATGGTGGCGCTGTCAGTCTATTTTTTAAAAAGCACATGAGGAAAGTGTTCAGCAATTTAATATATGATTAGAAAAGTAATAATACCTGGGTGCTCAGGCCATTCTTACTGCTTTGGATCATCTAGTGTAGTCAAAATTGTCACATTTGTAGGACTGTAATGGCTAAGTAGGTGTCATTGGCACTGGTATGTGGCAGCGCTGGGAGGGACAGTAGTTGGTGGAAACTGCAATGGCCACTTGAGAGATATTTTGGGCCCCGGAACTTTTTATTTTACAAATTAAGCACTGGTCAGGCCCCAGCAGTACTTGTGGTAATAAGCTTTTACCACCACATGGTAGCACATCTCAGCCAAAGCAGGCCTACTGCTTTACAATAGAAATCAAACTATCAAAATTGTGTCTCATTTGAGCTGGTCTTGTGCAGAATTGTGTATCCAACAAATGAACAAGAAGGGATTAAGTTGTTGAAACTAAGAATTCAACAAATATTAGCAATGATCAATTACACCCACAGTGAGGTGGGAGGGTGGCAAATTCAAATGTCTGTGGCTTCTTAAGTGATGGTCTTAGTTAAGCGTTTGATCAGAAATCACTTTGTTTGGCAATCACTTGAGTGGCCTCTCTGGCTTTATTGATCTTGACAATGAACCGGTTTCAGGTTTGCGAGGTCCTGTTTTTTACAGAGTGGATTAGGTTGTTTTACAACATGTAATTTGTGGGCACGTCTGATTAAAATGATTTTTGGACAGCATGTTGTCATCAATGTAAGTATGTGTGCTAGAAGAACCCCCTGCCTGCCACACGTCCTGCTACTGTCAGGTCAAAAATAGAAATATTGTAGCTCTCCTCTTCAAACTTTGGTAGATGATGTTGATAAATCAAACTAGGAAAGACTGAGGGTGCGGCTAGCAAAACACAAAGTTGAATTTAAAATGGGAGGGCATTTCTTCATTGAGGGGTGTCCAGTGCAAGTTCTGTAGAGCTGGCACCATTCTTGATTTTGAGGATATCCATGTAAGATAAGTACATATACAGAACCCTGTTTACAATGGTATGTTTGGTCGTTAAATATTTTAGTGGCTGAATATATCTGATGTACATTTGTTGACATTCCTAAGCTGTGATCCAACCTCCTCACAATCTGAAAATGGTCAGTGATTTACTCCATCTAGGAAGTGAAGTAACTTCCTTTCTAGGATGGGGCGTGGTAATGGATCATCCTTAGATTCACTGGAGGTGTAAGGAAAGAGCTTCCTATAAGGGTAAAATGTTTTTCAAGCAGAGAAAATATAAAAAGTGTATTTTCCCAGAAGGCTTCATTCCCTGGGCACATAAATTTACACTACGTTGAATTGTGCACATGGGCAATTGGACCTGTTGAAATTTGTTTCCTGACGTTCCTAGTAGCATACCTGGAATCTTGTATCTGGTATAGAATTCCAGGCATACTACTATAAATGTTGGAGAAAAGAAAAAATATCAAAAAATATGTAGATGCTTATTTTGTTTTTTGTTTTTTCCTGAACACAACCCACTGTCATTTGCAATGGAAAACATTTATATAGTGAGCAGTTATCCTGAAAAAAAGGTATGGATCGCCCCCACCGGGATCTAGGTTTGACACCTCTGCTTTAGTGCAAAATATATCAAATCAATCAAGTAGTCAATCAGGTAGCACTTGTATAGACCGGCTAATTAGCCTGAGGGTATCCAGGCGCTGTGCTGCAGATCTCAGTTGAAGAGCCAGTCCTGTCCTGAAGTGGGTCAGAGAGGGTGCGGTGCGGAGGTGAAGATGGCACCTTCATGGCACCGCTCGCCAACATCGTCCGAGCACACCACCTCAACATCGTCTCATACGCCGACGACACCCAGCTGATCCTCTCCCTCACCAAGGACCCGGCCACCGCCAAATCCAACCTCCATGAGGGAATGAAGGGCGTCGCAGAGTGGATGAAGACTAGCCGGCTGAAACTGAACTCGGACAAGACGGAGGTCCTCATCCTTGGCTCCACCCCCTCCGCATGGGACGACTCCTGGTGGCCGACCATGCTGGGTGCTGCCCTGACACCCACCAACCACGCACGCAACCTGGGGGTCAGCCTGGATTCAACGCTCTCTATGACCCAGCAAGTCAACACGGTTTCCTCCTCCTGCTTCAACACCCTCTGCATGCCCCGCAAGATCTACAGATGGATCCCCACCGAAACCAGAAGAACGGTCACCCAAGCACTCGTCAGCAGCAGGCTGGACTACGGCAACGCCCTCTACGCAGGAACCACGGCTACACTCCAGAAGAGACTCCAACGCATACAAAACGCCTCCGCATGCCTCATCCTCGGACTCCCCCGCCACAGCCACATCACCACCCACCTGAGAGATCTGCATTGGCTCCCGGTCAACAAGAGGATCACCTTCAAGCTCCTCACCCACGCTCACAAAGCACTCCACAACGCCGGACCAGCATACCTCAACGAGCGACTGTCCTTCTACACCCTGAACCGCCAGCTTTGTTCCGCCGACCTCGCACTCGCCACCGTCCCACGCATCGGCCGAACGACCACCGGTGGAAGATCATTCTCCCACCTCGCCGCCAAGACATGGAACACCCTCCCCGTCCACCTGCGTCAGACCCAGGACCTGCTGACAACCAGGAGATGCCTCAAGACCTGGCTGTTCGACCAGTAGCTGCTCCCCCCCCTCCCCTTAGCGCCTTGAGACCCTCACGGGTGAGTAGCGCGCTCTACAAATGATTGATTGATTGATTGATTGATTGAAGGTGGAGGATGTTTCAGGGTTTAGCAGCGAGGTGGAAGAAAGACCTCGTCGGGGTGGGTCCGAGCTATGCCGGCCACCAGGAGTCGTTCCAGAGGGTGGCGTGTCTGCCGAAGATCAGAACCTCCATTTTGTCCGTGTTGAGTTTTAGGCAGTTGTATTTCATCCATGCAGCAACGTTCTTCATACAGTTGTGGAAGGTGGTCTTCATCGAGGTGGGGATCGCTGTGAGCGAGTGGACGAGTTACGTATCGTTGGCATAGGAGATGATGTTGCGTGATCTGACGAATGGACTGAGGGATGAGCCTTGGGGTATGCCGCAGATGGTGTGCTTGGGTTGCGAGATGAAGAGACAGAAGAGAACTCTCTGGGTGTATCCTGTGAGAAAGGATGCCATCCATCTAAGTGCATCGTCTGTGATTCCAATCTGGCCTAGTCGGTCGATGAGTATGTGGTGGGAGATGGTGCCGAAAGCTGTGTAGAGGTTCAGGAGGCTAAGGGCGGCTGATTCTCCTCTCTTGAAAAGGGTGCTGATGTTATCTGTTGCGGTGATCAGGGCTGTCTTGGTGCTGTGATTGGCTCTGAAACCTGATTGGGACATGTCCAGCAGGTTGTTTTTCTTCAGGTGTTTGGTGAGTTGGAGTTTTATGGCCTTCTCCAGGACTTTGGTAGGAATTGGGAGCAGGGAGATGGGATGGTAGTTTTGGAGCTCCCTGGAGTTTGCCAAAGGTTTCTTGAGGAGGGGTCTAACCTCCGCATTTTTCCATGTGTTTAGAAAGGTGGCTGTGGTTATAGAGGCGTTGAGGATGGAGGTGAGATGGTGGCTGATCTCGTCTCTTCCGAGGTTGAAAAGTCGATGGGGGCATGGGTCAGTGGGTCAGTGGGTGCTCCCGAGTGGATCAAGTTCATAAGAGTGGTTGTGATCGGTGTGCTGAGTAGTTCCCATATGGTGAGCGGGTGATCGGTGGTTGTCGTCGATGGGTTGCTGAAAATGTCAGAGAGTTGGGGATCGAAGTTTCTATAAATGGTTCCTATCTCCTTGTGAAAGTGTACGGCGTCGCAGAGTTCCTGTAAGGAGGGGACCGAGTTTTCTGTGGCTGACGGGCAGGTGAACTCTCTGATGATGGTAAAGAGCTCCTTGGTTTGGTTGGTGCTTGTCGCATTCCGGTGGGTCAGGGCCTCCTTTTTTTGTGGCTTTAACCCCTTACATGCTCATGACGAAAGGGCAAGTGTGCTCATGATGGAACCATTTCGTCATGAGCACACTTGCAGAAAATCCCTCTGCTGTAAACAGCAGAGGGATTTCCCTTTTTTTTTTTGTCTTGGAAGGTGGAAAGAGTTTCCCAACCTCTCAAAGCATGTTTTTGGTTTTCCCTTGTAATGACGATCGCGCTCATGGCACGCTGTCGTTATTACAACAAAAACGAAACTGAAATTTAGTTTCAGTTTCACAGTTTTGGTGCTTGTGGGGCTATCTCAGCCCCCCGAGCACCGAAACACATGGGAGAGGTATCGTTGGAAAGTGGAGAATCTCCCCTTTCCAATGGTACCCGTCCCTAGTGGATCCCTGCTTGGAGATCGCCCCAGGAGGGCGATCCCCAAGCAGGGATCCATCCACTAGCACCAGGGGGGGGGAGCGGCTCCTTGGGCAAGGGCCTTTGCTCCCCCCATAAAGTTTTGCCACAGACAGTCTTTCTGCCCCCCCTGGGGGGCAGATGGGGGCACTAGCCCCCAATCTGCCCCTGGGGGGAGGGCAGAAAGCACCCTAGACACCAGGGATTATTTTTTTATAGACCAGGGGTGGGGGCTGCCCAGAATGGGCATCCCAATGCCCCCACCCTACCCCCTCAAAGAAGGCAAAATACTTTCTGCCCCCCTGGGAGGCAGATGGGGGCAATAGCCCCTGATCTGCCCCCGGTGGGGCAGACAGCCCACTAGGCACCAGGGATTTTTTTTTTATATGTAGAGGAGGGGCTGCCCAGAATGGGCATGCCAATGCCCGCACCCCAAAAAAAAATGCTACAGTCTTTCTGCCCCCCCTGGGAGGTATATGGAGCAATAGCCCCTTATCTGCCCACCTCCAGGGGGGCAGAGAGCCCACTAGGCACCAGGGATTTTTTTCTCCAAAGTTCTGGGTGAGGGCTGCCCAGAATGGGCATGCCAATGCCCCCACCCCAAAAAAAATGCTACAGTCTTTCTGGCACCCCCAGGAGGCAGATGGGGCCAGTAGCCCCTGATCTGCCCCCCGGGGAGGGGCAGAAAGCTCAATAGGCACCAGGGATTTATTTTTTATACGTAGGAGTGGGTGCTGCCTAGAATGGGCATGTCAATGCCCCCACCCCTCAAGAACTGCCACAGTCTTTCTGCCCCCCGAGAGGCAGATGGGGGAAATAGCCCCTTATCTGCCCCCTCGGGGGGGTAGAAAGCCCACTACACACCAGGGGTAAAAAAAAAATCAAAATTCAGGGGTGGGGGCTGCCCAGAATGGGTATGCCAATGCCCCCAACCCCCACAAAAAGATGCCACAATCGTTCTGCCCCCCAGGAGGCAGATTCGGGCAGTAGCCCCTGATCTGCCCCCCAGGGGGCAGAGAGCCCAGTAGGCACCAGCGATTATGCTGGCTTTTATATGTAGGGGTGAGGGCTGCCTAGAATGGGCATCCCAATGTCCCCACCCCCCAAAAAATAACCACAGTTTTTCTGCCCCCTTGGGGGCATATTGGGACAATAGCCCCTGATTCCCCCCTCCCCAGGGCGGCAGAAAGCCCACTAGGCACCGACTTTTTTTCGGAATGTGCCTTCCAGTGGATTTGGGGTTCTAGCGCAGCTAGCACCCAAGGAAACCTATCAAACCTATACATTTTTGAAAACTAGACACCCAGGGGAGTCCAGGATGTGGTGACTTGTGTGGCTCTCACTAGGTTCTGTTACCCAGAATCCCCTACAAACCTCAAACTTTGTTAAAAGAAAACACATTTTCCCTTACATTTCTGTGATAGAAAGCTCTGGAATCTGTGCAGATCCACAAACTTCCACCCACCCAGCATTCCCCAACGTCTCCCAATAAAAATGGTACCTCCCTTGTTTGGGCAGACCTACTACCCATGACAGGAAACGGCCCAAAATGCAATGTGGACACACCACATTTTTACAGTCAAAACTGACCCTTTCTTGGCAAAGTGTCTAGCTGTAGATTTTGAACCCTAGCTCTGCCGGCACCTAGGGGAAACCTAGCAAACCTATATATTTTTCAAAACTAGACACCGAGGGAAATCCAGGATGGGGTGACTTGTGTAGCTCTCACCAGGTTCTGTCACCCAGAATCCCTTTCAAACCTCAAACTTTGAAAAAAAAAACATTTTTCTCACATTTCTGTGATGGAAAGTACTGCAATCTGCGTGGGTCCACAAACTTCCACCCACCCCGCATTCCCCAAAGTCTTCCTATAAAAATGGTACCTCACTTGTGTGGGTAGGCCTAGTGCCCGCGACAGGAAATGGACCAAAACACAACATGGACTTACCACATTTTTACAGTGAAAACTGACCCTTTTTTGCAAAGTGCCTAACTGTAGATTTTGAATCCTAGCTCTGCCGGCACCTAGGGAACCCTAGCAAACCTATACATTTTTGAAAACTAGACACCCAGGGGAATCCAGGATGGGGTGACTTGTGTGGCTCCCACCAGGTTCTGTTACCCAGAATCCCTTGTAAACCTCAAACTTTGTAAAAAAAAAAAAAACATTTTCCTCACATTTCTGTGATGGAAAGTTTTGGAATCTGGGTGGATCCATAACATTCCACCCACTCCGCATTTCCCAAAGTCTTTTGATAAAAATTATACCTCACTTGTCTTGTGTGGGTAGGCCTAGTGCCCGCGACAGGAAACGGCCCAAAACGCAACGCGGACACACCACATTTTTACAGTGAAAACTGACCCTTTCTTGGTAAAGTGCCTAGCTGTAGATTTTGAACCCTAGCTCTGCCGGCACCTAGGGAAACCTAGCAAACCTATACATTTTTGAAAGCTAGACACCCAGGGAAATCCAGGATGAGGTGACTTGTGTGGCTCTCACCAGGTTCTGTTTCCCAGAATCCCTTGCAAACCTCAAACTTTGTCAAAAAAACACGTTTTCCCCATAGTTCTGTGATGGAAAGTTCTGGAATCTGCATTGGTCCACAAACTTCCAACCCCCTGCATTCTCCAAAGTCTCCCGATAAAAATGGTACCTCAATCATGTGGGCGGCTCGAGTACCCGCGACAGGCAAGGGCCCAAAACGTATTGTGGAGACATCAAAATTACCTATCACAAAACGACCTGGTTTTGCAAGGGGGGGCACCTGGGTTTTTGGCCCCAGGCTCAGTGGCCGCCTAGGGAAACATACCAAACCCACACATTTCTGAAAACTAGACACCCTGGGGAGTCCAGTGAGGTATGGCTTGTGTGGATCCCCCAACATTTCCCTACCCAGAATCCCCTGCAAACCTCAAATTTAGCTGAAATAAAATCACATATTCCTCACTTTTCTGAGTGGGAAAGTTGTGGGATCACCGGGCTGACACAAATTTCCTACCCCCTAGCATTCCCCCAGGTCTCCTGATAAAAAAGGTACCTCACTTGTGTGGGTAGGCATAGTGGCTGCAACAGGAAAATGGCCCAAATCGTACTGTGGTGACTTCAAAATTACCTATCATAAAACTACCTGGTTTTGCAAAGGGGGGCCCCTGATTTTTTGGCCCGGGCTCGCGGCCATCTAGGGAAACCTACCAAACCCATACATTTCTGAAGACCACGGACCTGGGGAGTCCAGTGAGGTATGGTTTGCGTGGTTCCTCAACATTTTCCTACCCAGAATCCCCTGCAAACTTCAAATTTAGCTGAAAAAAATCACTTTTTCCACACATATTTGTGTGGGATCACAGTGCCGGCACAAATTTCTTTCCACCCAGTGTTCCCCTTGGACTCTCGAGTAAAATGATACCTCACTTGTGTGGCTGTCCAATGCAGAATCAGCTAAAAACATTTTTTTTTTAAATGTAGCACTTAGAATTCGTGGTGCTATACCCTTAATCCCTATGTTTTTGGCCCTTCCCAGTCACAGGCCTTTGGCCCACCCACACAAGTAAGGTATCATTTTACTCGGGAGAACAAGGGAAACGATGGGTGGTAGGATATTTGTGCCAGCATGGTGATCCCACACAAAAATGTGTGGATAAATGATTTTTTTAGCTACATTTGAGGTTTGCAGGGGATTCTGGGTAGGCAAACATTTGGGACCCTACGCAAGCCATACCTCCCTGGACTCCCCGGGTCTCTAGTTTTCAGAAATGTCTGGGTTTGGTAGGTTTCCCCTGATGGCCGCCGAGCGCAGAACCAAAAACTAAGATGCCCCCCTTGCAAAACCAGGATGTTTTCTGATAGAAAGGGGGCATCTGCGATTTTGGTCCTGGGGTTGGCAGCCATATCAGCAAACCTACCAAACCCACACATTTCTAATAAACTAGACACCCGGGGGATCCAGGGAGGTGTGACTTGCGTATACCCCCAAAGTTTCCCTACCCAGAATCTCCTGCAAACCTCAAATTTTGCAGAAAAAAAATCAAATTTTTCTGAAATTTCTGTGTGAAAAAGTTGTGGGATCACCGGGCTGACAAAAATGTCCTTCCACCCAGTATTCCCCATGGTCTCCCAATAAAAATGGTACCTCACTCGTGTGGGTGGGCCAAGTACCCGCGACAGGCTAGGGCCCAAAACGTACTGTGGAGACATCAAAATTACCTATCACAAAACGACCTGGTTTTGCAAGGGGGGTCCCATGAGTTTTTGGTCCTGGGCTTGGTGGCCATCTAGGGAAACCTACCAAACCCACACATTTCTGAAAACTAAAGACCCTGGGGAGTGCAGGGAGGTATGGCTTGCATGCACCCCCAAAGTTTTCCTACCCAGAATCCCCTGCAAACCTCACATTTTTATGAAAAAATCAAACTTTTCTCAAATTTCTGTGTGGAAAAGTTGTGGGAACACCGGGCTGACACAAATTTCCTACCACCCAGCGTTCCCCCAGGTCTCCCAATAAAAATGGTACCTCACTCGCGTGGTTGAGCCAAGTACCCGCGACAGGCAAGGGCCCAAAACGTATTGAGGAGACATCAAAAAACCTATCACAAAACAACCTGGTTTTGCAAGAGGGGTCACCTGGGTTTTTGGCCCCGGGCTCGGCGGCCATCTCGGGAAACCTACCAAACCCACATATTTGTGAAAACTAGACACCCAGGGAAGTCCAGGGAGGTATGGCTTGCGTGGATCCCCCAATGTATACATAAGTATTGGGGGCCATGAGTTTATACAATTCTGCTGTCTGAATTGTTTTCTTGGTGGGGCGGAGGAGGAGTATCCTTGGCAGCAGAGTTTTTCAGCCCTGCAATGTATGTTCCACTGCTCTTTAGAAGTCAGATAGCCTCCCTCTGAAGGCGTGACCAACATTGGGTAGCAATCTCCAGCCCGGATTCGACGTGGGGTTTAACTCACCTCCTCTGCCGTCCAAAAGGAGGCTTCAGCTTATTTGTACATCTGCCAAATGTCATGATACTTGATGGGGAAGATGACAAAGCGTTCTCTCTAAGTAGAGGCTCCTCCTGCACCAGTGACAGCCAGCTCACTTTACTTTTCACCTAAATGAGACACAAAAAAGTCGGTACATATCTACGAGTCGATGACTGCTAGACTACCCCCTGTAAAAACCTAGGCACAAGTGTCAAGAGCCGACGGACTACATTGACGCTCCCCCAATGCTGACCTGCCGGCTATCGAAACCCACCCAAGGCACCAAACTATCACTTTTTGCTCATTAAGATGAACTCTACAATGGTGCACACTTTACGCCGGGGGGGGTCACCACCATCAAGTATACCATTTACATAAGCCAGTCCTTTAAGCCTATATACTTGAATTCAGATATACCATAGGAACAAATTCACTCACCAGCCCCCACCCGCGTCCTATTGGAGAAGGAAGAGTGTGAGCTCACAAGATGGCGCGTGTATTCAGGCTGCGGTCAGTCAAGGATACTCGGCAATATGGCACCCTGGGGCACTTGGTACAGACAGAAAGCAATTTAGGGGGCCAATACACGATTCTGGTGCTGTTAGATCTTTCTGCTGCGTTCGATACGGTCTCACATGAAATACTGCTCAGGAGACTGGAAGAGATTGGACTTAGAAATTCCGCCTTCCAGTGGATGACAAGCTTTCTTTCCTCTCGATCCCAGACCGTTAATCTAGGCCCTTATCGCTCGGCGTCTATGAAGTTGACCAAGGGAGTTCCCCAGGACTTGTGTCTGAGCCCTACTCTGTTTAACATCTATGTTGCTCCCTTGGCCAATCTCCTCAGAACTTGCGGTTTCATTCCTATCTCCTAGGCCGACGATACACAGTTGCTATTTCCCTTCAAAAAACTTACCTCATCTGTGCAGTCGTCCTTTTCTTCTGGCATGAAGGCTATCTCCAATTGGATGAGATGTAACTTCCTCCAATTTAACGTGGGGAAGACCGAGATTTTGCTCTTTGGAGATGGCCCCTTACTGTGGACTCCTGATTGGTGGCCGGTGGACCTAGGCACCCCCCATGCCCCCAAGTCCATTGTCAAAAATCTAGGCATTCGCCTGGACCAGGCCCTCACTCTGAAGGAGCACGCTGCTCAGACAGCAGGCTCCTGTTTTCATATGTGGGGCCTTTTACGCCGAGTTTTTCCCCTGCTTCCTGACTCTACTCGGAAGACCTTGACGCAGGCATTAATACTGAGCCGTCTGGACTACTGCAATGGCCTCTTGGTCTCGGCCAATGAGTCCTCGCTCAGCAGATTGCAGGTAGTCCAGAACACCGCGGCGCGACTGGTCCTAAATGCCCCCCCCCGGACTGCTTCTCGCCCTCTCCTCCATCAGCTACACTGGCTCCCAGTACGCGAGCCGGTCAAGTTTAAGGTCTGTTGCACGGTCCACAAAGCTCTAAACAATCTCGGCCCCGCCTATCTTGCAGAGAAATTTATGCTGTATACACCCTCCAGGTCCCTTCGCTCTGGAACTAAATCCATTCTTATGGTTCCCCGAGTTAAGAAGGCTAGACTGGGTGGAAAGGCATTCTCCCACCTTGGCCCTCTTTACTGGAATTAGCTCCCCTTGTATTTGAGACAATGCCCTGACCACCTCCAATTCAGAAAGCATCTTAAGACCTTCCTTTTCTGTCTTTGATCCTGTTCCAGTCCCTCAGCTTTCCTGTTGCCTGTCCGCAGCGCAGAAATACCCCTCCGGGGGTCGATTCAGGCGCTATATAAATAAATAAATAAAATAAATAAATAAAGGGTGTGGTGGGGTAACTTCTACATTTGGCGCCCCAAAAAAAAAACGGAAAGCCAGTGCTAGACCCAGCAACATGACACATCATCCATATTTTAAATGCTCTAAAATCTGTCAAAAAGATACAACTCATTAGAAGGGTTGCCACCACTTCACTACGTTTGCTCACTTGCTTGGCTAACAGATCCCTCGGGTCACCTCACGCAGCTCCTCCCATCTCCCCACAGACCGGGATACGGAACAGTTCTCTTATCTTAAACTTCCCAAGAAGCCAACCCACTCACTGTTTCTTTCTGGGCTTCATTGAAGTTGTTCCGTGCAGTCTTGGTGGCTAATACCCAGGTGCTACTAAGGTTCGGCGGCTATTAAGAGAGAGAAAACAAAGAGGAATAAGGGAGCATGAAAGACTTATTAAAAACGAAGGGATGGGAGAGAACCGTCAGCTACCTTGTTTTCCTTGTCAGTCAGAGCCAAACTCTTGAGGGGGAGAGGCCCAAATTCCTATTTTTAGCAGACAATGGATGCAAGCGGAAAGCATATTGAGAAGAGTTTTGGGTTGAGGCAAGCAAAGAAAAAAATAAAACCCCAGAGAACAGCAGACACGCCGAGTAAGAATGCTGCGAACGGACAGAAGCTATAGACTGTTCGCCGGGCTTTATATGTTATTCACACTAGATTACTATCTGTTGAACTTTGCACGTTACTTGGAGCTTTCTAGAACTAGAGTGGAAGCCAACTTAGATTCAGCAAGGTAAAAAAACGCTTTTTCAAGCGCACACGCTGCATTTAAAAGGCATTTAGATGATCCTGTGCCAGTTACCTTGCCGTTGCTGACCGCAGTCTTTCCTCCAAGACGGCGTTTGTGACTGGGTGGCACTGGCACCGCTGCTCCTGCTTCTGCCTAGTTGTGGGGGCGGGGAGAGGAGGTGTCAGGCGAGTTGGGGACAGTGCGCCCGCTTCTATGAAAGTGAAAGCGGGTAGGTCGCGCAGTTAAAAAGTAATAAATTCAAGATTTGTAAAGTTGTTTTTGGTGAGCCGCATAAGAAAAAAAAAGCTTGGTCACCATTATCACAAGGCAGCGCCACATATTGATGAAGTGAGAGGTTCCCTACCTCCGTGTAGGTATTATAGCACTTTATTTGGTCATTGCCAGTTGCACAGCTACTCGTTGCACAGTTCTTCAGCACCTGCTGACATTTTAACAGATCGACATTTTTATCTTCTTAACCCCTTATTTTTAACAATCCTACTCACTTAATTGCTGGTTTCCGCTCTCCGGTCCACCACGGCTCCCGACATAGTGGAGTGGAGAGAGTAAGGCAAGTCAGGCTGCAGTCCGGGCCGAGCGTTTGACGGCTGCCATTTTGGAGCGGTTAGCGCTCCAGGCTTTGGATCCCACGAGGGGAGGGTACATAAAAGCACCCCTGTTGCGGACGCACAGCGGACCTGCGCAGCGGGTGCGCCGCTGTCGCGCCGAAGGCGCGCCTATTGCAAGCCCATCTGCGCCCGTCCGCGCTCAGCTTGCACTCAGCGCCAGCCACGCTGCCGGTTTTTGTACCCAGTACGGCTGCCATGTATAAGTACACCAGAGGTGAGCTCCTGGGATTATCCACCGTGTGTTATAAATGTCCAGGGCCAATTCTGGGAGGCAGTAATGATACTGGGGCACAGGTATGTCCAAACTGTAAAATGAGACTTACAGATACAAAAAGTAAGATCTAGTCTGATGGTGTCATGAATAAAACCGACAGAGAGCATCCCGTAGGAACAAGGGAGAATCAGTTTGTTGCTAAGAAAAGAGAGTATGTCCGAGAATTGTCATGCGCCTTATTAAATGCACGGTCTCTAATCAAACATAAACACGAATTCGGACATTTTGTTGACTCACATGCCCTTGACCTCATTTTTGTTGTGGAAACTTGGGCAGATGAAACATCAGGGCCCAACCTAGTGATAGCTCTTCCACCAGGTTTCACAATAGCCAGGAAGGATCGTCTGCATAAAAAAGGAGGAGGTCTGGCAATAATTTATAGAGATCACTTAAAAGCATCTTTTAAAAACATTTCCACTGATACAGAAACAGAGGTGCTTTCGTTTAAAATAACAGTCAACCATGTGTATTCCTTTAACGGTTTATTAGTGTACCGCCCAACAGGACCCAGAACTACTTTTATGCAATCCATGGGCCAGCTCCTTGAACATCTTGGGCCTGATTCACAGAACTAACTTACGTCAAAAACATAAAGTTAGTACTTTTTGGTATTCACAGAATACACTTACTCATTTTGGTATTCACAGAATGAACTTACTCATTTCGGTATTCACAGAAGTTAGTAGTCCTAACTTTAGGACTCCTAAATGCCTTCTGTGAATACCGAAAGTCTTAAAGTTAGGATTTTTCTCAGTTTAGGAGTAGTAAAGTTAGGACTCCTAACTTTAGGACTCCTAAATGCCTTCTGTGAATACCGAAAGTCTTAAAGTTAGGATTTTTCTCAGTTTAGGAGTAGTAAAGTTAGGACTCCTAACTTTAGGACTCCTAAATGCCTTCTGTGAATACCGAAAGTCTTAAAGTTAGGATTTTTCTCAGTTTAGGAGTAGTAAAGTTAGGACTCCTAACTTTACTACTCCTAAACTGAGAAAAATCCTAACTTTAAGACTTTCGGTATTCACAGAAGGCATTTAGGAGTCCTAAAGTTAGGACTACTAACTTCTGTGAATACCGAAATGAGTAAATTCATTCTGTGAATACCAAAATGAGTAAGTGTATTCTGTGAATACCAAAAAGTACTAACTTTATGTTTTTGACGTAAGTTAGTTCTGTGAATCAGGCCCAAGGTGAATACTCAAAACTACACTATTCTAGGTGATTTTAATTTTCACCTAGATAATTGTTCCGATAATGACTCCCTGGCCCTCATGGACCTGGTGACAAACGTAGGTCTAGAGCAGATTGTGGAAGGGCCTACTCACAGAGCTGGACACCTTCTGTACGCTGTCTATACAGACTGTCCTTTCTTAAAACATAAGAACAATTTACAACTCCACTGGTCCGACCACTCAGCAGTAATGCTAAATCTCAGCTTGCCCCCCCCCAACAACCCTTAAGCATCACCTAGTTAGAAGTCAAGAAAGATATTTATGGCAGCGTATAGATAAAACAGCTTTTATCTCGCACCTGAATCAGAATAAACCCTGTCTCGCCCATGACTCAGAGGTAGCTGCTTCAGATTATCATGATTGGATCACCGCAGCTGTACAAGCTACTATTCCCCGGAGAGTTTGAAAAACTAGCAGGACAGCACCCAGCAAACCATGTTTCTCTGATGAACTTAGATTATTAAGAATGCTCTGCCGCAGACAAGAAAGGTGTTGGCGACAACTCTATGATCCTAGGGAGAAAGAGCTATACAAGATAAAACTAGCACAATACAAAGAATTAATTCAAAAAAACAAAATCAGCTACTTCTCGGAAAAAATAGAAGGAGCAAAGAAAAGCTCCAAAGAGCTTTTTGCAACAGTGCTGAAATTAAGCCACCTGCAGGACACTAAACAAAATACCACAGACCAAGCATTCTGCAACAGCCTAGCATCTTCATTCTGTAATAAAGTGTCTGCTATTTACAATTCCTTTAAGTTTAAGGCACTTTGCATCGCCTCTCAGACCTTGCATAACCTTGATTCTGTTATTTTAACAGATCACTTCCGATGGCATATTCCAGCACGTACACTTCGGTCTGCCTCTCTGAAGCTCGTGAAAGAACCTAAGTTCCGCCTTCTCAGATGGGGTGGTAAAAAGCTTCACACGTGTCACATCCAGATGGTGGAATGAGATGCCAATAAAGTTCAAAAACTCCCCTGACTTACTCTCCTTTAGGAAGGGACTTAAAACCTGGCTTTATACCCTATAAACTCTCTTAAACAACAGGGTCGTACATCTCTCGGTTGTCTATGTGTTGAGCTGCAAGTGCCTAGATGCCCTCGGGTAGCAGCGCTATATAAATAAATAAATAAATTATTCATATTAAGCGGGTGTGCACCAACTGCTTACCACTTATGAAAGTGAAAGTGGGCATGGCCCGCTGTCAGAAATAGAAAAAAACAATGAACGAATAGAAAAGCACGTCCACCATTATACCGGCTCAGGCGGCCGTGCTGCTTAAATAAACAAGTGACAGGCTGCTCGTAAAATGAAAGCGCGCATCACACGCTTTTGCAGGAAAGCATGTTGTGCCTGCAGTAGTAAATAGACATTAAAGAATGTAGTGCTTACAAAAGACGTACCGTGTAACAACCGAAGTAAAGGGGCCAGTAGCCATGGGAGGTTACAAATTAAGACAAGACCGTCCTAAGGAGGGACTAACAAGCCAATTACTAAATCAGAAGGCAGCATTTACGAACGACAAAGACACATGCCAATGAAAAATATGGGTCGGGGAGTGGGCGGGGCTTTTCTCCCGTACTGAACTACCCTAGATCTTCCCTAGAGCAGCGCTTGCAAGCTGACTCTAGGCTCGACCTAAAAAGGGGTCCGTTTTCACTGTAAAAAAGTGGTGTGTCCACGTTGCGTTGTGGGCCATTTCCTGTCACAGGCACTAGGCGTACCCACACAAGTGAGGTACCATTTTTATCGGAAGACTTTGGGGAATGCGGGACTTTGGGAAATGTGGGGAGGGTGGAATTATGTGGATCCACGCAGATTCCAGAACTTTCCATCACAGAATGTGAGGAAATGTGTTTTTTTTTTACAACGTTTGAGGTTTGCCAGGCATTCTGGGTAACAGAAGCTGGTGAGAGCCAGACAAATCACCAAATCCTGGATTACCCTGGGTGTCTAGTTTTTAAAAATTTATAGGTTTGCTAGGTTTCCCTAGATCCCGGAAGAGCTAGGGCTCAAAATCTACAGCTAGGCACTTTGCGAAAAAAGGGTCAGTTTTCACAGTAAAAATGTGGTGTGTCCACATTGCGTTTTGGGCCGTTTCCTGTCATGGGCACTAGACCTACCCACACAAGTGAGGTACCATTTTCATTGGAAGACTTTGGGGAATGCGGGGTGCATGGGAATTTGTGGATCCACACAGATTCCAGAACTTTCCATCACAGAAATGTGAGGAAAATGTGTTTTTTTTTTTTACAAAGTTTGAGGTTTGCAAGGGATTCTGGGTAACAGAACCTGGTGAGAGCCAGACAAGTCACCCCATCCTGGATTCCCCTCGTGTCTAGTTTTAAAAAATGTATAGGTTTGCTAGGTTTCCCTAGGTGCCGGCAGAGCTAGGGTTCAAAATCTACAGCTAGGCACTTTGCAAAAAAGGGTCCGTTTTCACTGTAAAAATGTGGTATGTCCACGTTGCGTTTTGGGCTGTTTCCTGTCACTGGCACTAAACCTACCCACACAAGTTTGGTGCCATCTTTATCGGAAGACTTTGGGGAATGTGGGGTGGGTGGATTTTTGTGGATCCACGCAGATTCTAGAACTTTCCATCACAAAAATGTGAGGAAAATGTTTTTTTTGACAAAGTTTGAGGTTTGCAAGGGATTCTGGGTAACAGAACCAGGTGAAAGCCTGACAAGTCACCCCATGCTGGATTCCCCTGGGTGTCTAGTTTTAAAAAACATATAGGATTGCTAGGTTTCCCTAGGTGCCGGCAGAACTAGGGTTCAAAATCTACAGGTAGGCACTTTGCAAAAATAGAGTCAGTTTTCACCGCAAAAATGTTGTATGTCCACAGTGCGTTTTGGGCCATTTGCTGTCACGGGCACTAGGCCTAACAAGTGAGGTACCATTTTTATTGGGAGACTTAGGGGAACACAGAATGGTAGCGCAACTGTTATTACCTATTGACTTTCGATGCATTTCTGCCTTCCAAATGTAAGACAATGTGTAAAAAAGAAGTCACTTTGAAAAATGTCCTATAATTCACATGCTAGTATGGGTACCCACAATTTCTGAAATGTGCAAATAGCTAATGTTTCTAAACTCTATATTTTGTTCCCATTTCAGAAATACATAGGTTTCTTTCATACCGATTTTTTCACTATTTATTTTTTCCCAAATGAATTGCTATATACCCGGTTCACAATAAAAAACCATTGCAAGACGCTGCTCAGTTATTGGCTCTGTGTTCCTCAGGTTCTTGGTGAACCTACAAGTCCTATATATCCCCACAACCACAAAGGTCCAGCAGATGTAACGGCATATTGCTTTAAAAGAATCTGTCATACTTAGAAGAAGTTACAGGTGAAAACGTTGGCACAAATGTATTTGTTTTTCAACTCATTTTCAATTTTTCCTATTTTCAACTGTTAGTTTCTATATGAAAACCTTGAAGGATCTACACAAAGCACCCCTTGATAAATTTACAATTTGGTCTACTTTCTAGAAATGTATAGCTTTCCAGGATCCATTATTGCTTTCGTACCCATTTCTACCATTAACTGGAAGGAGGTTGAAAGCAGAAAAAATAACAAAAATAGGCTATGTACCAGTAAAATGCCAAAACTGTGTAAAAAATGTTGGTTTTCTGACAAAGGTCTCTCAGTCCCTGCAAGCTGGGAAGATGGTGATTTCAGCACCACAAACCCTTTGTTGAGACCTTTCGCAGGGAAAAAACCAGACACTTTCATCTGTAGCACTTTTTTCCCCAAAAATACAAAATTTAGCTGTATTTTGGCTAATTTCTGGGTCCCCTCCAGGAAAAACAACAAACCCTGGATATCTCTAAATTTCCCATGATGTTGGAAGAAAAGGACGCAAATTTGGCGTGGATACCTTATGTGGTCAAAAGGTTACAGGGGCCTAAGCGCCAACTACCCCAAATTGCCAAAAAAAGGCTTAGCACAGGGGGGGGGGGGGGGGAAGTCCTAGCAGCGAAGGGGTTAAGGAGGCTGATTTGGTGGGAGTGGCTTGGTTGGCGGCACTGGTGATCCAGGCGTTGAAGTTCTCTACTCTCTGGTCCAGGTTGGTGATGATGATGTGCTGCGTGGTGCTGAGGGCATCGGTCCATTGTTGCTGAGTGACCTTGGTCCAGCTGAGATAGGGGGTGTTGTGTTGGTTGGGGCGGTGCCTAGAGGTCCATTGAGGGTGAAGTGTATAATGGAATGGTCCAACTAGGTGAGTTATGAGGTGTAGCTTTATCTGATTCTGTTGCTGGATGTGAAAATGGTGTCCAGCGTGTGTCTTGCTTTGTGTGTGGTGCCCGTGACCACCTTTTTGAGATCAATGTTGTCCAATCTTTCCAAATAACTAGTGGGAATTTCTGATATAATTTATAACAAAAACTGATGAACTTTTAGGTGTTTCTTACACTAATAAGTATTGCATGGGATGGATCATTTTTTATGTATGGACACAAATTAGACCCCGGCCAACAGATATCCCAAGTACACAGGGAGGCACACTAAATTGAATGAGATAAGTAAGCCACCTAAACAGTCCTGCTGTTATTATATTAAATGGGATAATACTTTGTATCACTTCTAGGTAATGTGGAGATAAGTATGTTGGGCATTGAGGCAAAGTGATTTGGCCAGAGTTACAAAAAATAAGTTAGGTAGGGGACCTGATATTTTATCACTTGCTTTCTGGTTTGCATTTAAGACTCGATTTCCCACACAGATCCTCTTCCTCTCACATTTCTATCAGAAATGCTCAGTCTTTTAAAAATAAATTATATATGGGCTGCCTACAACAGTATGTAATCAGGATGTTATAACCAGAGTCTTGGACCTGGCCCTTTTTGCTGGGTCACCCCCAACATTTTGCCTTCTGTTGCTGAATCCTTTCTGTTGGCTTTAGGACTATGTGCACTTTTTCCCTGCTAACCAGTTGTAAAGTGCTTGTGCTCACTCCCTAAAACATAGTACAAGTTACCTACACCTCATTGGTACATGTAATTACTTTTAAGTCCTTGGTAAAATGGCACAACATGTTCCCAGGGCCTGTAAATGAAATGCTACTACTGGCCTGCAGCACATATTGTGCAATCCATAAAAGTAGCACTTTAAAACTGGTCTCAGGGCTGCCACTGCAGCCAATAGTGCAGCTTTAAACTGCCACTTCCACCTGGCAAAATAAACCTCTTGCCAGGACTAAACCATCAATTTTAATATGTATAGGTCACCCCTAAGATAGGCTATAAAGACTCATAGGGCAGGTTTGGAACCTTGACAGAGGTAGAACTTTCCAAGAACCATATGTGGGGACTGGACAGGAAGTCTCCTCATGTATAAATATTGGACCTCCAGAGCCAATCACCCAAAAACCCCTGTACTTGGGGACTGTACAGAAGAAGAATTGCTCTGCTGGCAGAGGACTGTCCTGCTGTCTGAGAAGGAAGACTGGACCTGCTTGCCTTCAGCCCAGGCTACCAAGAGTGACTTCCAGGGTCAGTTGGCTGATCTACTCTCTAAACTACAAACACAAGAACAAGCTTCAGAATCCTTCCTGCAACTTTCCAGCTGACCTGCTACAACTGGGCCTGCCTGGACCTGCAACTGAACCCTGCCGCTGGCCTCTGCTTGATTGGCTTCCTGATTCCAAAGAGGTGCCCCCCAGGTCATGGATTCTTGGCTGTCCTCCTCCTAAATAAAAGGTGAAAATCATGATGTTTGAGCTCCCTGCAAATGTCCACGTTTATGCCAAGTCCCTGCTGCCCACGGCGACTGCCAACGTGAAGATCTGGTGAGACGTGCTTTTCACACCGCCAGCGACTAACCGCCGACGCAATGCTCTACTGACTCTTTACGCTACATCAACCACCGTTTACGAAGCCCATCCTACTCTTCATGCTACAACAATTACTGTCCACGATGCTCAGTCTCTGCCTTGCTGCCTTCTCATTCGATAAGGAAACTTTTCACTCTGGACTTAGAAGGAAACTGTTTCAGCAGAACTAACCTGGTTCCTGTATCCCACCCGCACTCCTAGCGGTCGGTCTGAGCTTGTGACTTTTCCCTAGTCTAGCACAACCAGAGGACCGTGAGGGGCGTGTTGCGCTTTTGGATGCTATTTTCACAACAACAACAAAAAATACAATGAACATCTCCGGTTCTACTAATTGGATTTTTGTTGTTCTCATATCATTCTATTTACTGTAAACTAAAATGCACACTCTTTTTTAATTAGCTTGGGCTTTTTCTTGTGTTGCATTTTTACTTAATTACAGTCTGTGTGCTGCAAAAATACTTTACGTCTTGCACCTAAGTTAAGCCTGATTGCTTTGTGGCAAGCTACAAGAGGGTTAAGCATGGGTTAATTTAGTGACTTTTGTGGTTCACCCTGACAAGGATTGTGGTTGCTGCCAGAGTGGGGCTTCTAAATTGCTGCACCAATAACCCAATTCCTTACACAGGGCTACTGGAAGTAGGCAACTTTGTAGCCACAGCATTTACTGCATATTTATGAATTTGCTGCATTTGCCAAATAATCCACAATAATCTGCTGCATAATCTACAGATTTTAACAAAAGATTTTTTTTTACTCAAAGAGATCAAAAGTTACTAAAAACAAAGCGACAAGATTTACCACGCAGTGGAAGACCCTTCCCAAAAGGTTGACTAATCACATTTCTGTTGCTTATTGTTGTTATTGGGTATCAAACTGTTACTGTTTCTAGCTACATAATTTAGTTAGCTGTGCTGCATAATTTGGTTTTACCATGTTGCATACTTCCATTACCCTGGTTGTAACTCATCACGTACTAGGTTCGAGGCCAAGTCTTTTATTTTCAATTCACAGGAGCCATCAAACCTGCTGGTGAGGGTGCAAGCTATACGGCAGGTCATGTAAGTGATATCTGTCAATCAAGTGCCCCGAACTGAGGGATATTTGAGCTATGACACGTAGCAAGTCTACCAGTGGCGGCTGGGGACATTTGAAACTGGTGGGCATGAAACGTTGGACATGACTTTTATATAGCGACCGAGGTGAACAAGTCCAATGGACAAACCTGGGGTTCAGGGTGAGTCCCTCTCCCAAGAAAGAAATGAAAAAATGATTGGCAAATGGTGCATTTTAAAGCAAACAAATGTAGTGATAAAGCAAGGCTTATAAAGCAGTGGGAACGTATAGTCTTGAAACATTAAACACATTCAAAACTGCCCCATATCTTCCTGCATTAAAATGTTCAACAGTTACTGTAATGTGTAAATTGTACAGCATGACAATTTTAGCCCTATAAAATATATGCTTGCCCAGTGTCTTGCACTGCATGCAGCATTAACTTTCTAAAAATATGCTCTAAGCAGACTTCTAGAAGCACCCACAGCTGCTGGCTGCCACCAGTCATATTGAAATATGTGCAGACAGGTCTTTAAGTTGGATGAATTAAGTGGGGGCTCTCTATAATGGAACATGTCAAATAAATGTCTGTGATTCCCATAGTGTGCCACCTGACTGGTATATTGGTTTCACTCTGAGAAGTAATTGTATCCAGATAAATGACACAACAACTGACATACACCTAGAGCCTGTTAGTACAATAGGCTTTGTTAATGGGTGTTAGCTGTTTAAGATAAATGAGTAACAACAATTTGTTCTAAATAATTAACATTGGAAATGTTTCCGTTCTGAAACTGTGAGTCTGTGATTTAAATAGCATTGAGTTTTGGCCTTCAGTTACGTGTGCTTTATGTTAGATATGTATCCTCTTTTTTTCTGCATATGTTGTCCATCTGCACATCTTCAACCACCTCTCTTTCCTCTTCAGCATCCTCTTTTCACTCTTCCCCGAATGCACTTCCTCGCATCTCTGTCACTTCACCACCTCCAAACATGCACTGCACTCCCTTAAATGTAATCACTTTAATTTCTCTTACTTTTGCCTTGCAAATATTCTGACATCTGTGTACCCTCTTCACACACATATCCACAGAATTTCAGTTGCAAATGGAAAACAAAAACCTTGTTCTGTGTGCTATGCAGAAAGGCCAACCCATTGACACGCACTTTGTTTGGCTTCAGCCTTAGCGCCTGTGCGCTTAATCAAAGCCCCTTATAAACACCTGGCATGGCTCAAGCCTCAAAGTATGCACAGAAAAAAATACAGATAAACAACAAAATTATACAATAGCTAACACTTGGGGAATGCAAGATTAAGTAAAGCATGTGAAATAAGAGAGAAGCTAATCACTGAAATGCATTCCCTTAATGTTTTTCACATTCATTGTTTGCAAGTCAATCCATGTTTTTGGCATCAGTGTTAACCTAGGGGTATGAAGACAGGGCCAGTTTTAATGTCATACATCAGACAACTGTCGACTGTAAGCACATATTTCTCGCCTTGATCAACTTCGCAAGGGAACAAGAACCCTGCTCGTTATTTGGATCCATTTCGCCGTGGAACAAATACAGCAGCTCCACTTCTAATGGAGCCAGCAATCTGCAGCGAGGGCATGGGGTTTTACAGTGGGGGAAGTTGGCGTGATGAGCATCTCAGCACAATATCCATAACATAACATTAGCTTGAAAACACTTACCATTACCGAGAACAAGGCAAAAGATTAGACGTGCTTGCATCCACTCTCACGTATGAGGAAAGAGTGGAATCTATGCCTTAGAATGATGGACGTCTGAAATAACACTGGGATGAGGTCTCCGATGCCCAAAACCGTGACACTGATTGCGTCACTGGCCTACAGAGTGCATACAACCATAGACCACAATGGCAATGAAGGGCTTTAAAACAGAAAGCCCTGCGTCCTGCATCACAGTTCCGAAAGTTGATTTACTGCCTGGCTTCGGTCTCCTGCTTCGGAGACAGGTGAGGCAGGCAGCCTGAAACAGACAGCCAAGCCCAGACTTAAATACATTGATCAATCTATTTAATATGTTTGTATGTAAATGTGTAGGAATTTCAGAGGGGAGTAGCCTCTTGGCCCTAATGGAGAAAACGCCCCTGTAGTCTACCCACAGTCTTCTGCTTTCCTCTTCAACTACGAACTATAATTCAGATAGAGTCTCTGATTTTCTTCTGTGTGTCCTACGTTGATTACAAATTATTTGTTCTTAGTGGTTAAAGATATAGCCAATACAAATGACTGATCTCCCAATAAGACATTTAAAATAAAACTAAGGGGCATATTTACAAGGAACTAGTGCCGCTGCAGCTTCATTTTTTTTATGCAGAAGCGGCGCAATCAGTGCTTCACATCGCTCCATATTTACAAACTGATGCATTGGGCCAATTGCATCAGTTTATAGAGGCCTGCGTCACATTATACCTGTGCCACGTGTAATGTATGCAGGGTAGGTGTTCGCACGTTAAAAGCCATTTAGAACTGGCACAGTGAAATTTACAACTTTTCACTGCTTCACTCTACGACTTGACTGCATTAAAAAATCCCTATGCCTTCTCAAACCAGGCGGAAGGATTGACGTAGGGCTTTTAACATGGGACTCGCCTCTGTGTTCTGATGCATTGCTGGAGTTGCATTAGTCATTAGACCAACTCCAGCAATGCGTCACTTTAGCGCCAAAAGTTGCATCAGAATTTCTAACGCATCCGTGAATCCTTGCTCCATGGAGCACTGTATTAGAAATACAGCACATCCACGGCGTCGTTGGGGCATTTGCGGCAGGCATCAGAAATCTGACGCATCGATGCCGATGCGTCCGCTCTAGTAAATATGCCCCTATATATTTCACCATGGCCACGCAAAATACATATAGACAATAAGGCACTTATAGAAAAACAGAAGCCTCGACAGATAATCCTTTTTAATATTTACACAAACACGTATGTTAAATGCGAAACCATGATGTACTATTTAGAGGCCATTACCCAAAACAGAAACAGTCTCACAAACTCCCCGAAATGAATGCGAGTCCCCACGCAGTCAGTTTCCAACTTGCTTCACTGCACTCAGCCTGGAATACACATGGCTAACTTGGTAAGCATACACCGGTCTAAGCTCTAAAAGAAGGCAGCAGCTCAAAACCAGACCTGGAATCGCGAACCTCGGACACCTTTTAAAATTTTGAATTACTAAATTATTCAAGTGAGTTGATTTTTTAAAAATCTGATTTGTCTATGGCTACCAATCTTCATGTCCACATAGAAATAACAGACTTCAGGCTGGGCACTTTTAAAGCGTTTGTAAAATCCACATTATGTGTAGTTGGGGGAGGGTGCCTTATCTGACATATAATTTATTTCGTAGTAACTGATGCCGCCTCAGATGCTGCATGCATGGATTAAGGGCATTTTCTAGCAACTAAATGCATTTTTTTCCACATGATAAAACAAATAATTGTTAGCCCAGAGGTTGAAAATAGCAATAAAGGCATTAGTAGAAAACAAAGAAATTCATGTGAAAAAATAACTTCGGGGTAGTATAATACATTTTCAAAATATGCTCTTCTTGTGTTTGGAACACCAAGTGAGCAGGAATTGAAAACAAGAAGCCCTAGAATTTTATAAAATGATTGATCAAGATTGCAGCTATAGTGGCTTGTGGATAACAGTTCCTGAAGAGCTATCTATAGATTAAAAAAAAACGAAATGCCATGATTGCTTTCCGTGTGCGCTAGTAGCAGTGAATATAATCAGTGTTATTGTGTACATGGTAAAGGATTCCCTGCCAAAGCTGTAACTTATTGCATCCGAATCCTCATTTGATGGCTCTTAAAATAAGCATTGTCAAAACCAATAGGTCGACCTTATTGTGCTAACACGTAAACACAGGAGTGCTGTTCCATGAGAATCTTTCCACCATACATGTTGTTAGGGAATACATTTAATTGATTCTGGTAAAATTTAACAAGTAACTAAAAAAAACATTGTTATCACTATTTGTTGATAAACTGGCCCAGGTGAATAAAGAGTCACTCTCATTGCTCATTGTAGGAGAGTAGGATCTGCTTCACAGGGGTACCCCCACTTTTTGCTGATACTTCACTGGTTTTCGACATTAGTCTGGCTGGGGCCCTGCTATTCAGAACCCCAGCCTAGCTGTTTCCTCTTTAAAAGGGTCTCCATGTGCCTTAGGCACATCACTGATTGGGATCTGGAGTGCCCTTGTAAGTCCCTAGTATATGGTATACTATGTACCAAGGGCATAGGTACCTCAGAGGCCTGCCAGGGGCTGCAGCATGTATTATGCCACCCCTGGTAGGCCATCCAAACTGGCACCACAGGTCTGCTACTGCAGCCTGGGTAAGGTGGTGCATGCACCCCTTGCTGTGGTATAGGTTACCTATATCACTAAATGCATACACACATATAAACCTATAAGTCACTCCTAAGGCAGGCCTTATCAATCCTAAAGGCAGAGTGCATGGTTCCTATGTGAGAGGGTGCCCCTGCATGAGCAGGGCCCCTCTGCAGCGTTCGGAGACCATCTCTGATGCTGTTTGTAGTGCAGCCTGACCATATACTCTTAAACGCATTATATCCTCGCGGTAAAATGCTAACTATGGAATGGCTGCACCTAAACATGTCGTGTTTGGTGTCAAACATCTTGGAATACTACCCCCCGCCAATCCTGGCAGCGGGGGTAGCATTCCACCCTTCTATAGGGAAAGGCATGTTAACTCTGACGAGTCCGGTAACTTCTTTCCAGAGCCAGGCATCACAAAATGGATGCTGCTGCCACAGACACGAGTCTGGCCTCCTGCTGCTGGACGAAACTCCGGCAGGGGAGGCCTGGACAATAGGTTTCCTGTCCCAGGGAGGTGTGACCACCTCCCCAGACAGGACAATGTGTATTGGGGCTGGGCGGGAGCACTTTCGGGTGCTTTGAAGTCCTGCACTGGGGGCACATTTGGTGTCCCTGTGCATACCCCAGTTCAAACCGGATCAGGGGCTTGCAGCCCCTGCTTTGGCGCGAACTGGACAAAGGGAAAGGGGTGTAGCCACCCCTCTGCCCTGACCCACCCATAGGTGGGGCCACAGAGTAGTCCATCCCCTATTTGTAGAATAAAGGTAGGAACCCAGTCCCTAGGACTTTAGATTATACCTGGACGAAACTCTGAAACAGAATCCTGGACCTTCGACGCTCTACTCACGATTAGAGGACTGAAGAATCTCCCTTGGGGTCAAGGAGTGACTCCCCTGCTTGGCAGGCACCAAAGAAGCAACTGTCCGGTTCGCATCACTGAAGGTCCCGTCGGACGCCGAAGTCATCGCATCACCAGAGGTGGATTCTCAGACTTCCCCGAGGCTACCCTGAGTCCCCAGCAAAGCTGAGGCCCGTGGCTATCGTGGGTGACTTGAGACCGTGACCCCTGGACACCGAGCACAATTGCAAGTGCACCATCTTCTGGGTCTCCCAAGAAGTCGTGCTTTGGGCTCCGAGTAGCCCTAGCCTCCAGCACCATCTGCACCGAAGATCACTGGCCCCCACTCCACGAGTGTCCTGTAAGCCAGCTCCACGTGCGGCATCACGAGGCTCCTTCGCGGTCGCTAGCCCGTTGGCTAGTAGCCTTTAACGAAGGCCAATCTTTTCTTTACTTGGCAGTCTGGTTGCTCCAGGCCTGCCCTCACTTACCCTCGCTGGGTGAGTTCCCCAGACCTTGCTGGTCTGCATCATCGACGATCTACATCTTACTCGAGACTTGCCGTTGCCAAGGCTTGTTGGGTCCAATCTGGTCGCCGACACCTCTGCACCCGACAGACATCAAGCAGCAGCACGAATCCTGCTCCTGGTCGCCAACAACGCCTCCCGGACCTCGTGGCTGAAGAGTCAAGATGACCGTCATCGAATCTGAAGCACTCGACATCGGTGGGCATCTGTCCATCGCCTCCCTGGTCACTGGCTAGTGACCCAGACTCTGTCCCCTCTGCTTTCAGGTTCTTCAGAACTCCGATCCACTCTTGGATCCACCCGGACACTTTTCTCCTGGTCGCCAGCAGCACTTTGCAGCAGATCGCCATAAGAACCGACGACGAAACCCGACCCCGAAAGGCACCTATGCACCCGGCTTCCCTGGGTGAGGTAACACGAGTACTCCGGTGCTCCCGTGGGTAGAGACTCTTCAAAGTCCTAGATCTCAAAGGGTTTTGTCCTAGTCCTCTTCTAAGTGTCCCTTTCCTCTATTTTCCCGATCCCGACTTTCTCCATAGAAGTTAGCGGCGTATCGCGGTTGTGTATTTACACTGCACGCGTCTCCCGTGGGTCCCCTGTGTCACTACCTTGGGTGGTTCCTTGTGGTCCAAGCACTTCTAGAGGCTCTAGGCCTAGTGTCTAGTTCAGTCGTGGTTCGCATACCACTTTATTGGTATATGGTTTGGTACGCCCCTAGGGCCCAAACGTGTATTTGTGCTATTACTGTGATTTAAGATCTTATAACCTATGTACTTCGAACTCTAGCCTCATAAAGAGACTAGAGGGGTGTGTTTAATAATAAATACATATATTTTGAATATATACCTGGTGTGGTGCTCTTTCATTTGGTCACTCAAGAGATTATAGACTGGTAAAACAAGCTGCTTTACATTCCTTCAAGACTTAGCCTGAAGGCTGCTCTCCATAGCTACCACTAGGATAGCTTTCAATAAGGTTGTCTTTAACCTACCTACCATAAGAGTCGATTTGGACTGGTGCAAGGTGCCCACTATAATTAGTGGACAGCATATGCCAGGCCAACTTCTCACATTGGTGTGCAGCGTGTGGGATTCCAGCTTGCTATTGTTTTACCAGATAATCTCAATTGAATTGATCAACTGAAAACCACTAAAGGTACCTAAGGTACATATAATTTAAGCTTAGAATATCAGTAAGTTCTACTGAACTTAGAGTTGTGTGTTAAGGGATAGCACAACCCTTTCTACAACTCAAGAGAGTTTAGTAGGCCACACTAGAGTAGGTAGTGCATACACCACACCACACTAGTAATGTCTTTAAAAGCAGGATCCAAAGATGCCCTGCAGGAAGCCATTGAGCTTCCCCCTCCAAGTATGACACACTCCCATTCTTGGAACTGAGAGCTTTGTGTAACGTGAGGAAATTAAGGACAGGCCAAAGTCCCACCACCCAACACCTCCAGGAGTTGTTGGTGGCTTATGATCTTAGTAAGTCCTCAGAGACTGAAGGGGTAGGAGCAGAGGGTGGGCCAGCAGATGAGGAAGGGGCCAGGGGTACTACTACCCCCAGCCCCCCTCTGAAACTGACCAGGAGGGTGACAATGACCCTGACCTGGAAAACCCAATCCCTTCTGGGGAAGATGAAGATGAGGATCTAGAGAACCACACCTTTGTCCCCCAGGAAGGATTATGAGTGTGCTCAGAAAGTCTAGGTCTCCTTCTCAGGAGTCTAACCACTCTGGCACCTCCATAGGGAGCTCTGTTTCTTCTCACAGGAGGGAATCCTCTCATGAGAGAAGAAAGAGACTGGTCCAGTATGAGGAAACTCAACTGGAGATCAGGAAGAAGCAATTGGCTTTAGATAGAGAATCCCTAGATCTCCTTAAAGAGAGAAGAAAGTTGGGACTAGAGTCCCATGGTGGCAGCCATGTCCCTAGAGATAGGGAAAGGTCCTATGACCATAGGAACCTGAGCAAGATTGTCCCTCCCTACCAGAGTGGGGATGATATCCACAAATGGATAACTGCTTTAGAGAGGGCCTGTAAAGTACAGAAGGTCCCTCAGGAGCAGTGGGCAGCAATCTTGTGGCTCTCCTTTGCTGACAAAGGTAGAGACAAGCTCCTCACTGTTAGAGAGGAGGATGCTGACAATTACAAGGTCTTGAAGAGTGCTCTTATTGATGGGTTTGGCCTAACCACTGAACAGTACAGGTTGAAGTTCAGAGACACCCAAAAAGCACAGACTCAAGACTGGGTAGACTATGTGGATTGTTCTGCCAAGGCTCTGGAAGGCTGGTTGATGGGCAGTAAGGTGTGTGACTTCTCAGGATTGTATAATCTGATAATGAGGGAGCAGATTCTTAATAACTGTCAAAACCAGCTGTTGCATCAGTACCTGGTTGACTCTGATCTGACCTCTCCCCAAGAATTGGGAAAGAAGGCAGACAAATGGGTCAGAACCAGGGTGAAGCAGAAGGTACAGAACCAAGGTGGGGAAACCAAGAAGCAAGATGCTAAGAACTCTGACAAGGGTGGGGAGAAGGGTAAAGATCAAAAGTCTTCATCAGGCCCCCAAAAATCTTCTTCTGGTGGGGATTCCCAGTCTACCAAGGGTAAAGGCCAAAGAAAACCATGGTGCAAGGTCTGTAAGCAAAAGACCCACTGGACCAGTGATTGCACCAAGTCCAAAGACTCCAGTCCAGCACCCACCAATGCCCCTAAGGCACCTGTTCCCCCTAGTACAGTTGGTGGAGGTGCTCCAGCAAAGGGTTTAGTAGGGTTCACCCTGGGAACTGAGTTGGGCTCTGACTTAGTCAGGGAACTGACTCAGGCTGTGTTAGTCTGTGATGGAGGCATGGATGTGACCTCCACTGTGAGTCCCAGTAATCTGGGCAAGTACAGACAACAGCCTTTAATCAATGGACGAGAGGCTTTGGCATTTAGGGACACAGGGGCAAGTGTCACAATGGTGACACAAGACCTTGTGCTACCTGAGCAAGTTATACTTGGTGAAATGTACCAAGTGACCAATGCTAGCAATGTCAGAACAGACCATACTCTGGCAGTTGTTAACTTCTCCTGGGGAGGGGTAACTGGCCTTAAGAAGGTTGTGGTAAGTGCAAACCTACCAGTCGAATGCTTGCTTGGCAATGACTTAGAGACTTCTGCTTGGGCAGAAGTGGAGCTCAGGACCCATGCAGAAATGCTGGGGATCCCTGCAGATGTGTTTGCTGTGACCAGGTCACAAGCTAAACTGTCTAAAACTGAACAGGCCTTGGATTCTGGAAGAATGGACCAAGTGCCTTCCAAGAGGAGGAGTAGTAGGGTTAAGGCAGTGCCTTCCCCCTTGGCTCAGGAGGAAGATCAGTCCCTTGAGGGGGATGATCTCAGCCCTGAAGAAGGAACTGTCCCAGAGGAACTTGAACCTGAACAGGTTGAGTTCTTGGGGACAGGGGGACCTTCTAGGGCAGATCTGAGCCAGGAGCAGCAGAGCTGCCCCTCCCTTGAACCCCTCAGACAGCAAGCTGCTGCTGAGGCTGCTGGGAAAGCTAGTGGTCCCCATACAGTGTATTGGGATGATGGACTCCTGTACTCAGAGAGTAGAGACCCCAAGCCTGGTGCTACCAGGAGGTTGGTAATACCTTTGAAGTTCAGGGGCTTCCTATTGACCCTAGCCCATGATATTCCCTTAGCAGGACACCTGGGCCAGAACAAGACTTGGGATAGAATTGTCCCTCACTTTCACTGGCCCCACATGTCTGAAGACAGTAAGGAGTTTTGTCGCTCCTGTGTAACCTGCCAAGCCAGTGGCAAAGCAGGTGGCACTACAAAGGCCCCCTGATACCACTACCTGTGGTGGGGGTGCCCTTTGAGAGGGTAGGGATTGACATTGTTGGTCCCATGGATCCCCAAACAGCCTCTGGGCACAGGTTTATCCTGGTGGTAGTGGATCATGCCACCAGGTACCCAGAAGCTATTCCCCTCAGGACCACTACAGCACCTGTGGTGGCAAGGGCCCTCCTGGGAATCTTCTCAAGAGTGGGCTTTCCTAAGGAGGTAGTATCAGACAGGGGTGCAAACTTCATGTCTGGTTACTTAAAAGCAATGTGGAAGGAGTGTGGAGTTACTTATAAGTTCACCACACCCTATCACCCACAATGCAATGGTTTAGTTGAGAGATTCAACAAAACCTTGAAGGGCATGATTAAAGGGCTCCCAGAAAAGCTTAGGCGTAGATGGGACATACTCTTGCCCTGCCTTTTATTCGCATATAGGGAGGTGCCTCAGAAGGGGGTTGGTTACAGCCCTTTTGAACTTCTGTTTGGCCACCCTGTGAGGGGTCCACTGTGCTTGGTGAAGGAAGGATGGGAGTTACCTCTCAAGCCCCCAAAGCAAGATATAGTGGACTATGTACTTGGTCTCCGCTCCAGGATGGCTGAGTACATGAAAAAGGCAACCAAAAACCTTGAGGCGAGCCAGGAACTGCAGAAGGCCTGGCATGACCAAAAGGCTGTTCTGACTGTTTACCAGCCAGGACAGAAGGTGTGGGTGTTGGAGCCAGTGGCCCCAGCAGCTCTCCAAGACAAATGGAGTGGACCCCACACTATTGTTGAACAGAAGGGTGAGGTCACTTACTTAGTGGACCTAGGAACACCCAGGAGTCCCCAAAGGGTTCTCCATGTCAACAGACTTAAGCCATATGTGGACAGGGCAGACATGGGCTTGCTCATGGCTACTGATGAAGGGCAGGAGGAAGAGAGTGACCCACTCCCTGACCTGCTCTCACAGAACCCTGACGATGGGTCAGTTGATGGTGTAGCCTTGGCAGGCAGCCTCACTACCCAGCAACAAACTGATTGCAGGCAAGTCCTCAATCAGTTTAGGCATATGTTTTCACTGACACCCAGTCAGACCACCTGGTGCACTCATGAAGTGGACACTGGGGACAGTCTGCCTATTAAAAACAAGATTTATAGGCAACCTGACCATGTCAGGGACTGTATCAGGACTGAAGTCCAGAAGATGTTGGAATTGGGAGTGATTGAGCCCTCAGATAGCCCTTGGGCTAGTCCAGTAGTCCTAGTACCTAAACCTCACACCAGTGGTGGGAAAAGAGAGATGAGGTTTTGTGTAGACTACAGAGGCCTCAATGCAGTCACTAGGACTGATGCCCATCCAATACCCAGGGCAGATGAGCTCATAGATACTTTGGCCTCTGCCAAATATCTCAGCACATTTGACCTAACAGCTGGCTACTGGCAGATCAGACTAGCTGATGCTGCAAAGCCCAAAACAGCATTTTCAACCCCTAGTGGGCATTATCAATTTGTGGTGATGCCCTTTGGTCTGAAAAATGCACCTGCCACTTTCCAGAGGTTGGTGAACACAGTTCTCACAGGACTGGAAGCCTATAGTGCAGCTTATCTAGATGATATTGCTGTCTTTAGCTCCACCTGGGAGGATCACCTGGTCCACCTCAGGAATGTTTTACAGGCCCTGCAAAAGGCAGGCCTGACTATCAAGGCCACTAAGTGCCAGATAGGGCAGAGTCAGGTTGTGTACCTGGGCCACCTTGTGGGTGGAGGCCAGGTTCAACCTTTGCAGAGCAAAATCCAGACCATCATGGACTGGACTGCTCCCACTACCCAGACTCAGGTGAGAGCCTTCTTAGGCCTGACTGGGTACTATAGGAGATTTGTCAAGGGGTATGGATCAATAGTGACACCCTTGAATGACTTAACTTCTAAGAAAATGCCCAAAAAGGTTCAGTGGACAGTTAGCTGTCAAAAGGCATTTGATGACCTCAAGCAGGCCATGTGCACTGCTCCAATTCTGCAGAGTCCTGATTACTCCAAGAAGTTCATTGTTCAAACTGATGCATCTGAATTGGGGGTAGGGGCTGTACTGTCACAATTGAATGAAGAAGGTCAGGATCAGCCAGTAGCTTTTATTAGCAGAAGGCTGACCCCTAGAGAGAAACGTTGGTCAGCCATAGAGAGGGAGGCCTTTGCTGTGGTCTGGGCTCTGAAGAAGTTGAGGCCATACTTGTTTGGTACACACTTCCTGGTTCAGACAGACCATAAGCCCCTCTTATGGCTAAAACAAATGAAGGGTGAAAACCCCAAACTGCTTAGGTGGTCCATTTCCCTACAGGGGATGGACTTTACAGTGGAACATAGGCCTGGGAGTAACCATGCGAATGCAGATGGACTCTCTAGGTATTTCCACTTAGAACATGAAGACTTAACTGGGCAAGGTTAGTTTAATGTCCCTACGTTTGGGGGGTTGTGTAGGAGAGTAGGATCTGCTTCACAGGGGTACCCCCACTTTTTGCTGATACTTCACTGGTTTTCGACATTAGTCTGGCTGGGGCCCTGCTATTCAGAACCCCAGCCTAGCTGTTTCCTCTTTAAAAGGGTCTCCATGTGCCTTAGGCACATCACTGATTGGGATCTGGAGTGCCCTTGTAAGTCCCTAGTATATGGTATACTATGTACCAAGGGCATAGGTACCTCAGAGGCCTGCCAGGGGCTGCAGCATGTATTATGCCACCCCTGGTAGGCCATCCAAACTGGCACCACAGGTCTGCTACTGCAGCCTGGGTAAGGTGGTGCATGCACCCCTTGCTGTGGTATAGGTTACCTATATCACTAAATGCATACACACATATAAACCTATAAGTCACTCCTAAGGCAGGCCTTATCAATCCTAAAGGCAGAGTGCATGGTTCCTATGTGAGAGGGTGCCCCTGCATGAGCAGGGCCCCTCTGCAGCGTTCGGAGACCATCTCTGATGCTGTTTGTAGTGCAGCCTGACCATATACTCTTAAACGCATTATATCCTCGCGGTAAAATGCTAACTATGGAATGGCTGCACCTAAACATGTCGTGTTTGGTGTCAAACATCTTGGAATACTACCCCCCGCCAATCCTGGCGGCGGGGGTAGCATTCCACCCTTCTATAGGGAAAGGCATGTTAACTCTGACGAGTCCGGTAACTTCTTTCCAGAGCCTGGCATCACAAAATGGATGCTGCTGCCACAGACACGAGTCTGGCCTCCTGCTGCTGGACGAAACTCCGGCAGGGGAGGCCTGGACAATAGGTTTCCTGTCCCAGGGAGGTGTGACCACCTCCCCAGACAGGACAATGTGTATTGGGGCTGGGCGGGAGCACTTTCGGGTGCTTTGAAGTCCTGCACTGGGGGCACATTTGGTGTCCCTGTGCATACCCCAGTTCAAACCGGATCAGGGCTTGCAGCCCCTGCTTTGGCGCGAACTGGACAAAGGGAAAGGGGTGTAGCCACCCCTCTGCCCTGACCCACCCATAGGTGGGGCCACAGAGTAGTCCATCCCCTATTTGTAGAATAAAGGTAGGAACCCAGTCCCTAGGACTTTAGATTATACCTGGACGAAACTCTGAAACAGAATCCTGGACCTTCGACGCTCTACTCACGATTAGAGGACTGAAGAATCTCCCTTGGGGTCAAGGAGTGACTCCCCTGCTTGGCAGGCACCAAAGAAGCATCTGTCCGGTTCGCATCACTGAAGCTCCTGTCGGACGCCGAAGTCATCGCATCACCAGAGGTGGATTCTCAGACTTCCCCGAGGCTACCCTGAGTCCCCAGCAAAGCTGAGGCCCGTGGCTATCGTGGGTGACTTGAGACCGTGACCCCTGGACACCGAGCACAATTGCAAGTGCACCATCTTCTGGGTCTCCCAAGAAGTCGTGCTTTGGGCTCCGAGTAGCCCTAGCCTCCAGCACCACCTGCACCGAAGATCACTGGCTCCCACTCCACGAGTGTCCTGTAAGCCAGCTCCACGTGCGGCGTCACGAGGCTCCTTTGCGGTCGCTAGCCCGTTGGCTAGTAGCCCTTAACGAAGGCCAATCTTTTCTTTACTTGGCAGTCTGGTTGCTCCAGGCCTGCCCTCACTTACCCTTGCTGGGTGAGTTCCCCAGACCTTGCTGGTCTGCATCATCGACGATCTACATCTTACTCGAGACTTGCCGTTGCCAAGGCTTGTTGGGTCCAATCTGGTCGCCGACACCTCTGCACCCGACAGACATCGAGCAACAGCCAGAATCCTGCTCCTGGTCACCGACAACGCCTCCCGGACCTCGTGGCTGAAGAGTCAAGACGACCGTCATCGAATCTGAAGCACTCGACATCGGTGGGCATCTGTCCATCGCCTCCCTGGTCACTGGCTAGTGACCCAGACTCTGTCCCCTCTGCTTTCAGGTTCTTCAGAACTCCGATCCACTCTTGGATCCACCCGGACACTTTTCTCCTGGTCGCCAGCAGCACTTTGCAGCAGATCGCCATAAGAACCGACGACGAAACCCGACCCCGAAAGGCACCTATGCACCCGGCTTCCCTGGGTGAGGTAACACGAGTACTCCGGTGCTCCCGTGGGTAGAGACTCTTCAAAGTCCTAGATCTCAAAGGGTTTTGTCCTAGTCCTCTTCTAAGTGTCCCTTTCCTCTATTTTCCCGATCCCGACTTTCTCCATAGAAGTTAGCGGCGTATCGCGGTTGTGTATTTACACTGCACGCGTCTCCCGTGGGTCCCCTGTGTCACTACCTTGGGTGGTTCCTTGTGGTCCAAGCACTTCTAGAGGCTCTAGGCCTAGTGTCTAGTTCAGTCGTGGTTCGCATACCACTTTATTGGTATATGGTTTGGTACGCCCCTAGGGCCCAAACGTGTATTTGTGCTATTACTGTGATTTAAGATCTTATAACCTATGTACTTCGAACTCTAGCCTCATAAAGAGACTAGAGGGGTGTGTTTAGTAATAAATACATATATTTTGAATATATACCTGGTGTGGTGCTCTTTCATTTGGTCACTCAAGAGATTATAGACTGGTAAAACAAGCTGCTTTACATTCCTTCAAGACTTAGCCTGAAGGCTGCTCTCCATAGCTACCACTAGGATAGCTTTCAATAAGGTTGTCTTTAACCTACCTACCATAAGAGTCGATTTGGACTGGTGCAAGGTGCCCACTATAATTAGTGGACAGCATATGCCAGGCCAACTTCTCACACTCATCTTTTCAAATCTCACTGCAGTCTGTAAATTTTGCCACCTACCCTGGTTGTGCCTGGTGTCCGCGCCACCTCTAACTCTCCAAGGGGTATATTTACTTAGACTTTATGCCGTGTTTGCTTCACAAAAGTAGTGCAAATCAACATAAAATCTTTTTTTATGTATTTTCTTTCCAGCACAAAACCTATTTTGCACTGGAAACTCGCTTAAAAGTAATGCATTGCAAAGCCAAGGGGGCATTCCATGGGTGGTGCATGGGCATTCCAAGGCAACCACCCAAGGTTTTTGATATAAAACTCTATTTCCTTAAAAAAGTAGACAGGTTTTTACTTAAAAAACTGCACACATTTCAAATAGGCACTATGAAGGAGAAATGCTTTCATTTCTCCTTTCTTTTAAGATTTCACATGTGTGCTGCACTGTACAGCAAACATACAAAGTGGGAAAAGCTTTAAAGTTAGTCCAAGCATGGTATTTTTTACTGGAAGGGTGTCATACCAGTACAATACCTATGCTAGACTCACAAAGAAACTCTTGCACTATGGTGCAAAGGTGTGTCCATGGTGCACAGCAGCATATTTCTGCGCCTGCACTAGGGAGAGGGGAGGAAAGTGCCATATTTCAGCAAATATGGCGCTCTCCTGCTCTCTCCTCACGCAGTTCAGCGCAGCTTTTGCGGATGCTGCACTGCGCTGCGCGATTATCTAGTAAATCTGGGCCCAAATGTCTAAAGTAATATAATATGTACCCATCACTCCAGTCCTCACAGTCCTACACCGTGTCTCATTTCTGCCCTACATTATCTTCAATTCTGCAAAGCAGCTACTAACATCCACCTTGTGTGGCTGGAACAATCACCAGATCCAATGACCAAGGCAACATACAAAGACTTAACATGTCTATAGTGGTAATGAAAAATTGGTAAATGAATAAACCTAATGATAAGTTTCTATCTGGTGGCAAGAATGTAATACATTCTTGCCACCAATCATTATTGCTTCTTTCCTCCGCTGTATCAGAAAGAAACTCAAATACATATATTTGAGGAAATATAATTCCCATAAATAACCCCTGCTCCTCTTGTTTCCATAGCTGAGCACAAAGTGACACCCACCCCTGACTATAACCACAATCTTGATTTTTACCGCTTCCAGTTTACAGTGTTTCATTGTTTCCCAATTCAGAAAGTACCACAATATAATGATATACCCAAATTTTCTTTGGGACGTACCTACATCACCTACAAAGACCTCGATTACAAGTAGGTTGGAATTTCATGCTGAATTACCATTTCCGGGGGAATCTCTGCATGAAATTCTATCTATTATGAGTTTGGCTCCTTGGGATGGGGAATAACAGTGTGTGTAATACTTTGGGTTTTCATTGAATTTGTAAGTTTTTCCTAATGTAGAGTAACATAATATTGCAATTCCTAACTATAACATTATTTTAACCTTTTTTCAATGAATTCCTATGTTTTGTTAATATCAAGTAAGATGTCCATCGTCATGCATGGTGTGAGGTTAGGCACAGGGCCTGGCCTGTGGTCAGGACCCTTACCCAACCCCACCGTGTGCCCAAACCCCCTGCACATGGCCATTGACCATGCGAGGTGTAGAGTTGGGCACAAGGCCCTTTCTGCAGCCAGGCCCTTCAGTTAATCCCCATGGGTTCCCCTTCCAATTATATAAATACCGGCCCCATGGGATGGGGTCCCCGGGGCCTCACAAAGTCTCGCTCAGGAGGTCATCACATCCCCTCCCGTCCCCGCAAAAACAAATATGAACCCCCCTCCCGGGCCCTAGCCCATCCCAGGGGTTAATTAACATTGGAAATGTTTCCGTTCTGAAACTGTGAGTCTGTGATTTAAATAGCATTGAGTTTTGGCCTTCAGTTACGTGTGCTTTATGTTAGATATGTATCCTCTTTTTTTCTGCATATGTTGTCCATCTGCACATCTTCAACCACCTCTCTTTCCTCTTCAGCATCCTCTTTTCACTCTTCCCCGAATGCACTTCCTCGCATCTCTGTCACTTCACCACCTCCAAACATGCACTGCACTCCCTTAAATGTAATCACTTTAATTTCTCTTACTTTTGCCTTGCAAATATTCTGACATCTGTGTACCCTCTTCACACACATATCCACAGAATTTCAGTTGCAAATGGAAAACAAAAACCTTGTTCTGTGTGCTATGCAGAAAGGCCAACCCATTGACACGCACTTTGTTTGGCTTCAGCCTTAGCGCCTGTGCGCTTAATCAAAGCCCCTTATAAACACCTGGCATGGCTCAAGCCTCAAAGTATGCACAGAAAAAATACAGATAAACAACAAAATTATACAATAGCTAACACTTGGGGAATGCAAGATTAAGTAAAGCATGTGAAATAAGAGAGAAGCTAATCACTGAAATGCATTCCCTTAATGTTTTTCACATTCATTGTTTGCAAGTCAATCCATGTTTTTGGCATCAGTGTTAACCTAGGGGTATGAAGACAGGGCCAGTTTTAATGTCATACATCAGACAACTGTCGACTGTAAGCACATATTTCTCGCCTTGATCAACTTCGCAAGGGAACAAGAACCCTGCTCGTTATTTGGATCCATTTCGCCGTGGAACAAATACAGCAGCTCCACTTCTAATGGAGCCAGCAATCTGCAGCGAGGGCATGGGGTTTTACAGTGGGGGAAGTTGGCGTGATGAGCATCTCAGCACAATATCCATAACATAACATTAGCTTGAAAACACTTACCATTACCGAGAACAAGGCAAAAGATTAGACGTGCTTGCATCCACTCTCACGTATGAGGAAAGAGTGGAATCTATGCCTTAGAATGATGGACGTCTGAAATAACACTGGGATGAGGTCTCCGATGCCCAAAACCGTGACACTGATTGCGTCACTGGCCTACAGAGTGCATACAACCATAGACCACAATGGCAATGAAGGGCTTTAAAACAGAAAGCCCTGCGTCCTGCATCACAGTTCCGAAAGTTGATTTACTGCCTGGCTTCGGTCTCCTGCTTCGGAGACAGGTGAGGCAGGCAGCCTGAAACAGACAGCCAAGCCCAGACTTAAATACATTGATCAATCTATTTAATATGTTTGTATGTAAATGTGTAGGAATTTCAGAGGGGAGTAGCCCCTCGGCCCTAATGGAGAAAACGCCCCTGTAGTCTACCCACAGTCTTCTGCTTTCCTCTTCAACTACGAACTATAATTCAGATAGAGTCTCTGATTTTCTTCTGTGTGTCCTACGTTGATTACAAATTATTTGTTCTTAGTGGTTAAAGATATAGCCAATACAAATGACTGATCTCCCAATAAGACATTTAAAATAAAACTAAGGGGCATATTTACAAGGAACTAGTGCCGCTGCAGCTTCATTTTTTTTATGCAGAAGCGGCGCAATCAGTGCTTCACATCGCTCCATATTTACAAACTGATGCATTGGGCCAATTGCATCAGTTTATAGAGGCCTGCGTCACATTATACCTGTGCCACGTATAATGTATGCAGGGTAGGTGTTCGCACGTTAAAAGCCATTTAGAACTGGCACAGTGAAATTTACAACTTTTCACTGCTTCACTCTACGACTTGACTACATTAAAAAATCCCTATGCCTTCTCAAACCAGGCGGAAGGATTGACGTAGGGCTTTTAACATGGGACTCGCCTCTGTGTTCTGATGCATTGCTGGAGTTGCATTAGTCATTAGACCAACTCCAGCAATGCGTCACTTTAGCGCCAAAAGTTGCATCAGAATTTCTAACGCATCCGTGAATCCTTGCTCCATGGAGCACTGTATTAGAAATACAGCACATCCACGGCGTCGTTGGGGCATTTGCGGCAGGCATCAGAAATCTGACGCATCGATGCCGATGCGTCCGCTCTAGTAAATATGCCCCTATATATTTCACCATGGCCACGCAAAATACATATAGACAATAAGGCACTTATAGAAAAACAGAAGCCTCGACAGATAATCCTTTTTAATATTTACACAAACACGTATGTTAAATGCGAAACCATGATGTACTATTTAGAGGCCATTACCCAAAACAGAAACAGTCTCACAAACTCCCCGAAATGAATGCGAGTCCCCACGCAGTCAGTTTCCAACTTGCTTCACTGCACTCAGCCTGGAATACACATGGCTAACTTGGTAAGCATACACCGGTCTAAGCTCTAAAAGAAGGCAGCAGCTCAAAACCAGACCTGGAATCGCGAACCTCGGACACCTTTTAAAATTTTGAATTACTAAATTATTCAAGTGAGTTGATTTTTAAAAATCTGATTTGTCTATGGCTACCAATCTTCATGTCCACATAGAAATAACAGACTTCAGGCTGGGCACTTTTAAAGCGTTTGTAAAATCCACATTATGTGTAGTTGGGGGAGGGTGCCTTATCTGACATATAATTTATTTCGTAGTAACTGATGCCGCCTCAGATGCTGCATGCATGGATTAAGGGCATTTTCTAGCAACTAAATGCATTTTTTTCCACATGATAAAACAAATAATTGTTAGCCCAGAGGTTGAAAATAGCAATAAAGGCATTAGTAGAAAACAAAGAAATTCATGTGAAAAAATAACTTCGGGTAGTATAATACATTTTCAAAATATGCTCTTCTTGTGTTTGGAACACCAAGTGAGCAGGAATTGAAAACAAGAAGCCCTAGAATTTTATAAAATGATTGATCAAGATTGCAGCTATAGTGGCTTGTGGATAACAGTTCCTGAAGAGCTATCTATAGATTAAAAAAAACGAAATGCCATGATTGCTTTCCGTGTGCGCTAGTAGCAGTGAATATAATCAGTGTTATTGTGTACATGGTAAAGGATTCCCTGCCAAAGCTGTAACTTATTGCATCCGAATCCTCATTTGATGGCTCTTAAAATAAGCATTGTCAAAACCAATAGGTCGACCTTATTGTGCTAACACGTAAACACAGGAGTGCTGTTCCATGAGAATCTTTCCACCATACATGTTGTTAGGGAATACATTTAATTGATTCTGGTAAAATTTAACAAGTAACTAAAAAAAACATTGTTATCACTATTTGTTGATAAACTGGCCCAGGTGAATAAAGAGTCACTCTCATTGCTCATCTTTTCAAATCTCACTGCAGTCTGTAAATTTTGCCACCTACCCTGGTTGTGCCTGGTGTCCGCGCCACCTCTAACTCTCCAAGGGGTATATTTACTTAGACTTTATGCCGTGTTTGCTTCACAAAAGTAGTGCAAATCAACATAAAATCTTTTTTATGTATTTTCTTTCCAGCACAAAACCTATTTTGCACTGGAAACTCGCTTAAAAGTAATGCATTGCAAAGCCAAGGGGCATTCCATGGGTGGTGCATGGGCATTCCAAGGCAACCACCCAAGGTTTTTGATATAAAACTCTATTTCCTTAAAAAGTAGACAGGTTTTTACTTAAAAACTGCACACATTTCAAATAGGCACTATGAAGGAGAAATGCTTTCATTTCTCCTTTCTTTTAAGATTTCACATGTGTGCTGCACTGTACAGCAAACATACAAAGTGGGAAAAGCTTTAAAGTTAGTCCAAGCATGGTATTTTTACTGGAAGGGTGTCATACCAGTACAATACCTATGCTAGACTCACTAAAGAAACTCTTGCACTATGGTGCAAAGGTGTGTCCATGGTGCACAGCAGCATATTTCTGCGCCTGCACTAGGGAGAGGGAGGAAAGTGCCATATTTCAGCAAATATGGCGCTCTCCTGCTCTCTCCTCACGCAGTTCAGCGCAGCTTTGCGGATGCTGCACTGCGCTGCGCGATTATCTAGTAAATCTGGGCCCAAATGTCTAAAGTAATATAATATGTACCCATCACTCCAGTCCTCACAGTCCTACACCGTGTCTCATTTCTGCCCTACATTATCTTCAATTCTGCAAAGCAGCTACTAACATCCACCTTGTGTGGCTGGAACAATCACCAGATCCAATGACCAAGGCAACATACAAAGACTTAACATGTCTATAGTGGTAATGAAAAATTGGTAAATGAATAAACCTAATGATAAGTTTCTATCTGGTGGCAAGAATGTAATACATTCTTGCCACCAATCATTATTGCTTCTTTCCTCCGCTGTATCAGAAAGAAACTCAAATACATATATTTGAGGAAATATAATTCCCATAAATAACCCCTGCTCCTCTTGTTTCCATAGCTGAGCACAAAGTGACACCCACCCCTGACTATAACCACAATCTTGATTTTTACCGCTTCCAGTTTACAGTGTTTCATTGTTTCCCAATTCAGAAAGTACCACAATATAATGATATACCCAAATTTTCTTTGGGACGTACCTACATCACCTACAAAGACCTCGATTACAAGTAGGTTGGAATTTCATGCTGAATTACCATTTCCGGGGGAATCTCTGCATGAAATTCTATCTATTATGAGTTTGGCTCCTTGGGATGGGGAATAACAGTGTGTGTAATACTTTGGGTTTTCATTGAATTTGTAAGTTTTTCCTAATGTAGAGTAACATAATATTGCAATTCCTAACTATAACATTATTTTAACCTTTTTTCAATGAATTCCTATGTTTTGTTAATATCAAGTAAGATGTCCATCGTCATGCATGGTGTGAGGTTAGGCACAGGGCCTGGCCTGTGGTCAGGACCCTACCCAACCCCACCGTGTGCCCAAACCCCTGCACATGGCCATTGACCATGCGAGGTGTAGAGTTGGGCACAAGGCCCTTTCTGCAGCCAGGCCCTTCAGTTAATCCCCATGGGTTCCCCTTCCAATTATATAAATACCGGCCCCATGGGATGGGGTCCCCGGGGCCTCACAAAGTCTCGCTCAGGAGGGCATCACATCCCCTCCCGTCCCCGCAAAAACAAATATGAACCCCCCTCCCGGGCCCTAGCCCATCCCAGGAGTTTTATTAAAAAAATAAATCACCATTTATCACAAAAAAACAGTTTTGACCTCTGGGACTCACCACCCCAGACCCAGGGGGGCATGGTATCTCTTCCTTGTCCCATATATTTGTTTTAGATTTGTTTTCAGTAATTGGACTCCTATAATGCCTGCCATTACATCTTTGTTAATGTGAGGACAGCCAATTAGATCTTATTCCAAATTCTGTTGGCTCTGCGGAGCCTCCATGACATGAAATAACTATATTTTTTTAACCTTAATTTTCCAAAAACAACTGAATGGATTTAACCAAATCACAAAAAAGAATGCTTACTGGGTCAAGATCTAGCTGTCTGCCAAATTTGGTGTAATTCTGTTTAGCAGTTTTTGAGGTATTGTTCAAATTTCCAATGGAAAAATTTATCGGGAAAGCATATTATAGGATCCACCGTTTCTCTTAGCCCTTGCTTGATGGACCAGACCAAAACTTTCCTGGGAGAAATTGGGGTAGATGAGATGTTTTTGGGAAAGTGTCCTGAACATTTGTCAAATGGTGGCAAAGTTATTAGCAAACCAAAAATGCTTTTGCTATGGAAACGTGGTCCTAGCTATAACTCCCCAGTGGCAACTGCCACTGGTTATGTATGCATGCATGCCACTAGATGTTTAGATGTGTGAGTCTATATTTATACTTGAATCTGTTAAATCCAGTTATTAGTTGAACCAAATAAATTCCCTTCAAATGTTATGCCATCTCTCCTCTCTCTAACTCATCACAAACATTTATGACTACAATGAACTCCCAAACATCCTTTTCAAAATTCCACCTCCTTTTTATCCAATTCACCCAACTAACAGGCACACATGTGCTCTACTCCCAGTAACAAATCACATCTTTCCTTTTCTAATCCACTTCCAATATTCTATTCCTACTCAAAACACTAGAGAACTGAAGAGCACAAACTTAACAAAGTTACTACAACTAATCCACGAGGAAAAAAGAAAGCACATATTACCATACATGGTTTTTGATGCAAAACCCTATGGACTAATAATGGAAGGCAAGGCTCTGTACCAAAAATAATGCCTCCTGAAAGCAGGTACCAAGTTTAAAAAATCTTCTAACTTCTCCTAATCTTTTAATCTTTGTCCAGGCATAGCATTTTGGAAGGATATCCTCATTGGTTCTTTTGCTAGAAATTTGTAAATGTGACCCAAAGGCCCTCATTATGATGTCGGGCGGAATCACTTCCGACACCTATGCATGCTCCCATTGTAAAATGGGAGGTATGGTTCATCCCTTCCCCCCGTGGCAGGTACCTCAAGGTGCCTGCCACAAGGTGCAGGGATTAACAGGGGGGCACCATAGGTGCACCCTCAGCCTCCAACCGGAGGCCCTGCACCCAAGGGGACCCTGCTGGGGGCCCCCAAAGATGCTTTCTGATATGGTTTCCATGTCAGACAGACCGGCATGGAAACCATGTCGGAAACCGTCATCCTAATCTCAAGGGCAGAAAGGCCCGCCTTTGAGATTACTTGCTGCATTCTGACTGGCGGCCGGGATCTCTGAGCCCGTTGTAAGCCAGCCGGAATGACTGGTCGGATTCCTTTCCAACCACCTCCATCAAAATCAGAAGGTCAGAAATGAAACCGACCGGCCGATTAGGCTGCAGTTTCGGAAGGCTCCAACCGTCGGTCGGAGGCTTCCGAGCCGCATCGTAATCGGACCCAAGGTGTTTAATGTTCAACTTTCTGCAGTACGAGTCAGAAACAGTGAGAGGTATTTACTGCTCACTGTGTCCAACTTGTGCTGTTTGCATTTCATGCATTAATTCAGAACAATTCTAAGAAATATATATTAACTTTAGACACCTCCAATGCAAATATGACAGGTACTTGGTTTTGCAGCGAGCAGCACAGCACAGGCACGGCCTGGTTGTACTTTTCAGTACAAACTACAGTGCCAATGATAATTAAACGTGCAAATTGGGCACAAATACTATTTCTACACATTATGGACCATTTATATCCCTCTATAAATCAGAAGGAAAACCGCCATGCGCACCTAGTGCAAATGTTTTTTAATCAGGAGGTTTTTTTCACACCTGGAAGTTTTTTCCAATATTTACTGGAGGGGGTCAATATAGGCCCGTAACTCTAGACCTGCATTTCATGTATATGTTATTTATGTGCAGTTTATGTTGTTCATGTTTGGAAACACTGGCAAGGCTCAGAAGGACCGTGTGAATTACTGCAGTTGTAGCAATCATCTGATTCAGGCAATCACTTGTTCATCTGTTGCTGTGTATTGTCTTCTGATTATTTCAGTCAGTGCATTTTCGAATTATGGTGGGATATTTTAACAGCTTTCAGAAGCAAGGCTGATGTCACGCTGTCTAAACATTAAAGATTAAATAAAATGCAATACTGCAAAACATAAACAAATCACTATAGTTTGTATGTAGCTGGACCATTGTGCATTCCTTTAGAGCTGCCAAAGGACCCAAGACATAGTTGTCAATTTCAGTCAATCCTGTTTCATTCAACAGCGCTTTGCATGCTGGAATTTTTCATCCCAACCCAATAATGGGCCACATAAAACCTCAAACCAAAGAATAGAATATAGGTGTTGGCTCAAAAAAAGTCAGAAATGGCTGAACGGATTAAACTCGACATGAGATCATGTGGGGTCACGTGACTGCTATGCCTGGGTATCACCACATGATGTAGCAGGTCTAATTAACAAACTGTTTTAGGAGAGTGGAATGCTACTAGATCTATTGCTTCATCCAATTGATCTATATTATGGGTATTTATTATATATATATATATATATATATATATATATATATATATATATGTGTGATTCTGCAATCGCTGTATGAATGCACATCACAAATTTCCTTATAATCAGCGACTTGTGATGCACTGAGTCACTGATTATAAAGAAATTACGTCAGAACTCGACTGTAATAAGTTACTGCAGTCAAGTTCTGACATCACAGGGCCTTATTTATGAGGCCTTGCAACACTTTTGCACCGCTGGAGCATCACTTTTTGTGACACAACGGCGGCGTAAAAAATGCGCCATGATGCACCGTATTTACAAAGTGACACATCTAGGCAGATGCATCACTTTGTAAACCCCTGCACTACATTATACCTGTGTCAGGTATAATGTATGCAGGGTGGGCGTTCCCCCACATCGAAGCCTTGTAGAAGTGGCGCATTGAAATCTATAAGATTTGAGTGCACCACATCTAGGACGACATTTCATGAAAACCTTACGCCTGCCTCATGGCAGGCGTAAGGTGACGCAGGCCCTTTCATTGCCCCATGTGAACAGGACACATTGCTGGTGTTGCGTCTTAGTTTTCAGACACACTCCAGCAATACGACACTTTTGCGCATACAGATACGTCAGTAATACTGACGTATCTGTAACTACTCGCGACATGATACGCCATACTTTAAATACGGCGCATCTATGGTGTCACGAGGAGGCGCACTGAGAAGTGTCGCAGCAATGCAACACTTCTCATAAATGAGGCCCACAGTGTCTGCTGCTAGAACCAGCAGCTGAGGTGAAAGGTGGGTCAGGTCACAAAGCAGCTGTTTCAAGTAAGGAAAATAAAATGTTGTTTTTCTTTCTTCTGCTCTATTTTTCTAGCTTACAGAGACAAGCAGAAAGAATATGTTTCTATTTTCTGCTCTTTAGATAATTATAGAAAAGTTAGGATCTTCCTGCATGTTCTAAACTTTTCAAGCTCAGCAGGTTTTTTTTTAAATAAAAAAAATAACTTGTATTGAACTGGTTCTAATATTCTTGTGAAACAAATATCTAACAGGTTTTTAATTGTGTTTAATTTTGCACTAAAGGTTCGATTTTTATTCTTCATGTTGGCAAACATGCTTTCTCTTTCATATGTAAGAGCTACGCATAAAGGTTTTAAGTAGTTTGTGGGAAAGGTGATGATGTGACCATGTATTATATGGGATAAAGTCCCCTCTGCCATACATGATAAGGATATTGCAATTCGCCTTAGAGTTCCATAACCTTATGAAGGAACTCAGACTACAGCCCTGTATATGGTTATGGAACAGCTAGGAGACTGGCAATATCTTTATCATGTACAGCAGGGGTGACTTTATTTCATATAGTTAGGTCAGCATTTCCATCGGAAATGCCTTTTTTGTTTTGCTTATAACTTTTACACCGTTTGACGAATCTCCACGACATTTTCCAAAAATGTGCTCTTTTTTGCCTAGGTTATTCATGGAATTTTTCAGGGTGATCTGTCAAGCGGGTGCCAAGTAAAAAAGGGGGTTCAAGAAATACAAAATACCCATGCACTTTCCATAGACTTCTTTAGGCAGCCCTATTGCAAACACTGCTGCAGGGAATTATACCAAATTTGGCAGTGAACTAGACCTTGGACCGCAGGTTGTGCTTTTTGTGAATTGGTGTAAATCCGTTCAGTAGTTAATGGGATATTAAGGTTTAAAAAACATTAATATATCTGGATGGTTGGCTGGGTTCAAGGCACTCTTGCGAGAGTCCCTTGAACCCAATTTTAAACAACCATTGGCAAAGCCATTAGGTCTCGCCTCTGTAGCCTATTGGCTTTGCCAGTGGTTTTTAGCCTTTCACCTTCCCTGATGCTATACAGCAAGGCTAAAGAATAAAAAAAAAATATTAAGCTTTTGACACCGCCAGTCGATTTTTTGTAGCGGTAACCTGTAGTTTTCAGGGACAATGTTAAACACACCTTTATTCAGCAAAAAAATTCCTGAAGTGAAGAGTCCATTAATTATGTGGTCGTACTCTAAAGAAGGGCATTTTGCAGAATCTAAAAATAACCTAAAAGAAAGGGCTGCATCAACCAGAGGGTGCATCCACACGCCGCACCGTCCTGGTGTTTGACATAATATTTCTATTTTTCTGAAGTAACCATACCTGACAGAAAGGTATGAATGTGCAGCAGTTTCAATGTTAATGAAAAACTATTTTAACAGGAAAGAATCCCTTTATCGAAGGCTCTTTCAGAAGGATTTGTGCGTTGGGTAGCTCTATCATTGATGTGCGTGCATATGTTTTAAGGTCACAGGACAAAAGAAATAGGCAGTATTGCTAAAAACACAAATGCATGCAGGTGCCTCCTCGTCTGACCACGTTAACACCTGTCATTGCAGTGATTCTATCTGGAGATGACTATGTATTTTCATCACAGTGGCAACAGTAACGATGAAGCCCTTCGTCTCACTAGTGGAGCAGAAGAAATTGTTAGCTTTGACCTTTACATGAAAGTAATTGGTGAGAATATTGGTTGTGTACACAAAATTATTTGCAAATACATACATTGCTCATATTTTTGCTTCCCTGCTACCCCTGATCACAAAGATAAAAATATTTTCGGGGAGACATGCAGCTTGTACTTATCAGTATTGCAGACACATTTCACACTACATTCTTCAAACAGGTAGAGCCGGCTTTGAAAGAACAACACATGACACACGACAGGGCACTCAGCCGGGGCACTGTTCTCTCGCCCACAGAAACAAACCTGCAGACAATGCTCTGTGGGGCATTGAGTAACGAGAGGCCAGTTAATATATGGCTGCACTTATGGCTCATTCAGTATGTATACAGCAATAAATGGTGTTCGACGTGTGCATGAATGAACCTGTGAGCCTGGACACAGTGAATGGTAATGTGCCTGGACCGCTTAGGAATCGCCATGCTCAGACCTCTCTGCATGCCTGATGCTGTGCATACAAATCCTTCAATGTTAATCAAAAATTCTATTGATATGATTACTCTCACATGAAAGAATGAATGGTGCTTTCATGCCAATCATCGCTGCTGTTAAAAACATATATATATTTTTTACAAGGCTGTTTTTTTGTTGTTTTTTTGTTTTTAGTTACCGATCAGAGTTGGGTCAGTAACTAACATGGAATAAAAGTGTAAGTGTTTTTTTTTATAAAGCGAGTGTGAGAACGCATCAGGGATTGAATTGTATCAAAAGGGGTGCTCATCATGGAACGTAAGTTCTCTTAAGTTGTCTCGTTCATTACAGAAACTGGTGCAACACGGACCTTGCAGAGGCATGAGCTGAACAAAAATACTGATTAATCCTGAAAAATGGCGAAGGTCTTGGATGTGACAGCAGCGTTTCGGGAGGGACTATGTGCAGCACTAAAGGGTAGGGAAGGCTTGAAAGTGCATAGACATGCACACTCGTGATGCTGCTGTGGCATCCTGCTGGCCATTTCCACGTGCCACAACAGTGTTTTTACCAGCCTGTCGTCCACTTCATAGCAGCAGACACCGATCGCAGAGACTGGCCCTTGGTGGCAGGCCATGGCGAATCCTAAAGCCGATCCAGAAGCATTGTGTATTACTCAAATGGTATAGTCAAATCGGTCAGATCAATACGGGGGGAGGGTGGGTCACGCAGAAATAACATAGCAAGCGAAAGACATAGGGGAATACAAAGCACAGTGAAGGGGGAAGAGAACTACACAAGGGGAGAAAGCTGGAAAAAAATGCACTCTCGTGGAGTGCTTAATAAAAAAAAACAGCAGCACTCATGTACAGTGCTCAAACACAAATAAAAAAGTAGCTCCTAAAACAGGAGCAGTGGATGGACACAAGTACTGGGTCCATGCTCTGAGAGAGGCCCAAACACAAAAAGAGGCATGATGCGTGTATGCCTTTGACAAATGGGGACAAAAGATATGTTAGCAACCATGGAGCGAGCAAATTATAAACCTATGAGCAGACTGAAGCCACAGCCCAAAAGCAACACATCTCTTTGAGACAGTGCATACGCTCTGTAGCCAAGACCTAAAAATAGAGCATTTTCATTGGCCCGGGAAGCTTTTTTTTCCCTCAGGCCAATTCACACCCGCATATGTCAGACACCCGTGGAATCGAGCGCTCTAATTCACTACCAGCCATTACAGTACTCAGGCAATTAGTCACCTATCCTGAAGTTAAAAGAAATAATAATATTAGGGGGCAAGATAGGGATACCCTGCCCCTCTTGGCCCTGTGGGGGGGACCCAGAGAGAACCCCCCAGGGCCAAAATAAAAAGAGAATTGGCAATTTTTCCATGATTGCGTGGGAGTCCCACACAATTGCAGCCAAAAAAAATGCCGGCCTACCATTTTATAATAAATATATGGAGAAGCAGGTGTCAGTAGGGTTCCCCTCCCCGAGTCCATTTAGGTCAATGGACCCCATCACCCAGGTTGGGTATATTAAATTAAGGGGAGGGGCATGCTTCCCCCTTCCCCTAGCCGATGGAGGCCCTGCGGATCCCATTCACTGGGGCTGAAATGAAAAAAAAGTGGCGGGGCTGTGCGGCCCCCCCTTCCTAAGCTGGGGGGTTGTGCAGCCCCCTACCTCAGCCGGGGGGTTGTGTAGCCCCTTCCCTAAGCCGGGGGGTTGTGCGGCCCCTCTCAAGCCACTATTGGCCCTGGGAACACTATATATTATTAGCGGAGAAGGACAAGTGGTCCCCCTCCCCAAGAGCTAAGAGGCCCAGGTGAAACCATGCCCCAGGGCCAGGTGTATTACCATTAGGAGATGAGGCGTTTGGCCCTACTTCCCCAGCCCAATTGGGTTCTGAGAATCCATTCCCGCGGGGCCATACTTTAATTATAGGGGAGGCGATGGTGACCCCCTCCCCAAGTCTTGAGAGGCTCTAGTGCACCTTCCTCATGGCCAAATGAACCCTGAGGACCCAATCCCCCAGAGCCATATTTTAAATATAGGGGAGAAGAGCAAATGGTCCCCCCTTCCTGGGCTTTAAGAGGCCCTGAGGGCCCCATCCCTTGGGCAATATTTTAATTATGGGGAGGGGGCATGTGGTCCCCCTTCTCCAAGCCTTAAAAGGCCCCAGAGACTCCATGACCCAGAGCTGTTTACCATAATTAAGAGGACGAAGACCACACACCCTCCCCTGAGCCTATTGTGGCCTGAGGACTCCATACCCTCGGGCCAAATGCAATTCAAAAGGCAAAGATGCCCCAGCAGCTCTCTTTGTATGCTATCTTTGCATGTTCCCTATGGGTGGGAGCAATGTCTGTTTCCCTGCCCGCAGAGTACCCACATAAGTCTGCTCCCACCTGGTGAGTGCATATTTAAACCTCCTGTCACCTGGGTGCAGACTTCTCATCCCTGCCCATGCTGCTGCAGGCAGGTAAGGCATGTTTGATTTCACTCAGTGGGAGATTTATAAATGCTCCCACCAGGTGAGAAGAAGCATATGTTTTCCCATACCACATCAGTGCTGGCAGGGAAACTACCCTGTCCCGAAGGTGGGTTGCAAGGGTCAGAATACTTGAGCTGGTGGGGTCCCTGGGGCTTTTAATGCTCTTTTAGAAATGGGGGTCTCTAGTTGGCAATGGTATACACCTTTGTCCAAATAGGGACCCTTGCTTCTATTCAGGGAAAGGGGGGTACACTCCTGAATAACCCCTACTCACCCCCTTGGTAGCTTGGCACGAGCAGACAGGCTTATCTCAGAGGCAGTGTGTAAAGCATTTGTGAACACATACAGTAATACAGTGAAAACACTACAAATGGACACCACACCAGTTTAGAAAAATAAGTAATCTTTATCTAAACCAAAACAAGACCAAACGACAAAAATCCACAATACAGTAATAAAAATATGACTTTCAGATGGTAGAAATAGTTCAGTTCAAGCAAAATTGCAGATGTGACACTTTTCTATCAAAGTTCCTGGGATGCGCCACGCAAACAAACAAAACGGGCCGCAGGGAAGGTGATGCGTCGGTTCCTTACACTCAGGGAAGGTGATGCGTCGGTTCCTTGCTTCGGGGGAGGTGATGCGTCGGTTCCTTACTGCAGCGCAGGGGAGGTGATGCGTCGGTTTCTTGCTTCGGGGGAGGTGATGCGTCGGTTTCTTACCGCGTGGGGAGGTGATGCGTCGGTTTCTTACTGCGTACCCCAATGATGCGACAGACTTGGCGCCTTGATGCGACGATCCAGTGACGATGCGTGAACTCGTGCAGCCGCACAGCAGGCCTTGTGTCTTACTCGGTGTGATGATCTCGGACGTCGGAGATTGGTGCACTCGATGCAGCGATTTCTCGGGCCGCGGCAGGCGCTGCGACGGTTTCTTCGGCGATGCCTCAGAAACAGGTGTGGATGCGTCTTGCTTCTTCAAAGTTGCATCAATTTTCCGGGCTCCCAGTGGGAAACAGTCTCTAGAGGTCCAGAACAGCAGCAGGCACCTCTTTGCAGATTAGAATTCCCAGCAAGGAAATTTAGGGGAGCTGGTGATGAAGTCTTTGTGTCCTCGAGACTCCAGAACAAGAGGCAAGCTCTGTTTCAAGCCCTTGGAGATCTTTTCCTCAAGCAGGTGACAAAGCAAACAGCAAGGTCCTTTTCTCCTTTCCTTGGCAGCAAGTAGCCACTGCAGGCCAACCCCAGACAGCAAACAGCACAGGGGCAGTATTCCTCCTCAGCTTCTCCGGCTCTTCTCCTTGGCAAAGGCTCCTCTTGATTCCCAGAAGTGATCTAAAAGTCTGGGGTCTGGGCCCTTCTTTTTATACACAAAAATCCTTTGTTCCCTGAAGGCAGAGAGTGGCTGTACACAGCCAAAACCAGTTCTGTCCTCACTGGTGCAGCTTCATGGCAGGAGGTGGAGACAGCATTGATGAAGGCAGACCAGGCCTATTCAGGTGAAAGGAAATCTCCTCCCCCTACTTTAAATGCAGCCCAGGTCTATTAAGCCCAGCCCTGACTCATCAGACTTCTGGAGCCACTGCCCCTCGCCAGCCCCTGTCATCCAAAAGCAAGACATGCAATACACAAACCTAGCAGAGGCACACTGGATGGTTAGGCAAGAAAATGCCTATTTTCTAAAAGTGGTATTTTCAAACATGTATGAATGTAAAAATCACCCTCACTAAAAGATGCACTTTAACATTCTGAGTTCAGGCATTCTAAACTTTAACTTCCTACTTTGTTCCCAGGGCCAGTTATGTTTATAAGATGTTATAAACAAACTCCCCATTCTGTGCTATGGGAACAGGTAGTCTTGCAATAGTGAAAAACGAAATTGTCAGTAATTCACTGTCAGGACATGCCACACACATCAGGGCATGTCCTACCGTTCACAGACACTGCACCCTGCCCACAGGGGTACCTTTGGTCTACCTTAGGGGTGTCTGACATGTTAGAAAAGGGAAGGGTAGGGCCTGGAAAGTGGGTGCGCTTGCCAAGTCGACATGGCAGTACAAGACTGCACAAAAGCTCTGCAATGGCCGGCCAGAGTTACATTTACAGGCTGCTTCTGTGGGCGGCCCAAGCAGTGCTGCAAGCCCACTAGCAGCATTTGATTTACAGGCCCTGGGCACACATGGTGCACTGTACTAGGGACTGACTAGTAAATCAAATAAGCAATCATGGAAACACCAATCCATAGCAGTAATTTAAAAAGGGAGCACTTGCACTTTGGCACTGAACAGCAGTGGCAAAGTGCCCAAAGCATCTACACCTGCAAACCGGAGTCCAACACACAGCAAAAACACAGGAGGCAAAAGCAAACAAATGGGAGGGAGACCCATGCCAATGGTGCCACGTCTAACATGCTCGGAGAGGGTGGCAAGCAGCCCCCTCCATTACAAGAAATTGCACAGCCCAGGGTTGGGGTCCCCAAGGCCTACTAAGGCTTGGGGGGGGGTAGGGTGCACACCACCTCCCCTTTTATATGAAATCAGCCTCAGGGGATTGGGTGCAGGTCCTACAAAGGCTCTGAGAGGGGTGCGTGTGGCCCCTTCCAATTCTTTTGACATTTTGGCCCCGGGAGATGGGGTATCCGGGGCTGCCATAGGCTAGGGGAGGGGGTTGTATGCCCCCTGCTCTTACTAAATGAACCTTGCCCCAGGGGATGGGGTCCCTGGGGTAAAACGGGCTTGAGGAGGAGGCCCTACTAATGTCCCCTTCCCAAATATTTTTTTTTTAAATGTGATGTATCATTTTGTTTTATTTTTATTTTTTTCACGAACTTGTAGGAGTTTCTCAGGATCACAGCAGAAACAGCTGATTTTATTTTTAGGTCCCGGGAGGGTCTACCTGGGTCCCCCCCTCCCCCCCCCCACAGGTCCTCGGGGCAGAGAATCTCTACTCTGCTGCCTTATATTATTTTTATTTTGAAACTTCAGGACAGGTGTAAGGAAATGCCTCTTTTTGTGTGATCACACCCAAATTGTTCGACTGATGCTGCTAGTTTTTCGACTCTGAGAGTGCACTGATGCCTACTTACCAGACCTCAGTGCCAGTGCCCTGACCCTAAAGTGTATGTGGAAATAGCTATACCCAATTCAAAATGGCTAACTTACTTGTAAGTCCCTAATAAATGGTACCCTGCTGCCCAGGGCATGTAAGTTAGGGGGCACTCCAGGGCTTACAGCACTGATTGTGCCACCCTGGAGGTCCCCCAAGTAAAACATGACCCATAGTCCACCACTGCAGGCTGGTAGAGCAGTCATGCAATGCTTGACCAACTTTGCTATTGAAAGCCTGGACATGTGAATAAGTAAACACTCTGGCAGGCCTACTGAGCCCTAAAGGCAGGGTGCAACATATGACACAGACAGGGCATTTACTTTACATAACCTGGCAGTAATACACACAATTCAACTGTTTTATTATGGAAAGACTTGGTCGCTCAATTAGCTAGTACAGGTTTACATGCTGAATCCCTTTAGAACAGTACGACAAAAGTGGCCACTCCAAGGTATCAAACAACTTGCTACATTAAGTCTGACTTGCATCTTAAATCGAAAATTAATATATCTTGTGGCAGTGTGCAACTTTAGCATAGCTGCCACTATGTTGCCTTTAAAACTCCTGTGCCTAAACTATGAATTTAGAATTTACTGCCAACATCAGTACACATCAGTACACAAGCCATTGAATCGAAACTACACTGTAAACCCACTTCTGGCAACTCCACACTCTATGCTTCCAGCTTTCACCTCAAGCATCTAATAGACAGCATCCCCTATGGGGAGATGCTGTTGTTACACAAAATTTCAGCCTAGACTGTGATCTAGTTGAATGTCAACTAGAGACTAAAGAAAGATTTAAAGAGCGAGGTTACGCAGTGAGGACCATTGATCGAACGATAAATAAAGCCAATGAAAAGACCAGGGAATCCATTCTCTTTGGGGTGGAATCAGATACTAACCAGAGACAAGATCTTCGATCTGTTGGTGATAGTAATATGACGAATGTCAGACTAGTCACCACCTACAGCACGCAAGAAAAATCTAGTTGGTCTATCATAAATAAACAATGGCCAATAGTGTTAACTGATCCTACTATGGCCCGATTCTCCCCAAGAAAACCAACATAACGTTTTGTCGAGCATTCTCGATGAATAACGCACTGGTCAAAAGCAGCCCTGAAGTAATTCAAACTACCAATTGGCTTTCGGCTAGAAAAGGCTTCTTCAAATGCAGTTCATGCAGGGCGTGCCAATTTGGGATAAATGCTGCAAAGTATAATACACCATTTAATCCCAGACCAGTTGAACTGGAGGGTCTTTGTACCTGCAGAACTGATTATGCTGTTTATGTATTAGAATGCACTTGTGGGCTTTGGTGTGTGGGAAGTACCAAGCTACAAGTGCATGTTAGAATCTAACAACACTTAGGGGACCGCGCGCGGCGCCAAACAAGATGGCCGCCTAGCTCCGGAGCTCCGCATCGCGGCGGAAATGTCGCGGTAAATTTCGCGGCAAAAAATTACCTTTAGACATCGAAACAGTGAGTTTCAGACATCGGAACCGTTCCTGAACAGCCTCATATGCCTGATATGGGTGTCCTCTCTGTTTTTTGAGGTAAAACCTCTCTTTATTGCTCTGACTCCTCTGCAGCCGCCATTTTGGATTTCCCTGTGAGGCTTTCCTCGCATTTTACTTCAGTTGCTATGCTGCTTTCCTGATTTATGGGTGATACTTATTAATCTCTCTATCAATTTTTACCTGACCAGACATATTTTGAATTTTGGTAACAATAGTGCTGTACTTTTGAACTGTTTGCGCATACACCTGTGGAGCCTACCTCACATACTGTGAGACATTTCATTTCCTCACTGGTGTTTTCCTCCTACTGCACGTAGTTTTTTCCTTCCCTGCTCTATGGGCAGGAGCAAGAAACTATTACTTACACAGAAGAGATCCACTAATCAATCTCCAGTGTCAGTATCTTCTTCCTCTGCTCCTGTAATTAGGAATACTACCACTATGGCGCAATCCTGCTCTTCAAAGTCAACAACTGCGTCACCAGCGACAATTAAACTGCAGGTCTCATCTTCCGCTAACAAACGCCTCAAACAGGACCCTCCTTCTCCACCAAAGCCTGTTTCCCCGGTTTCTCTTGACACTATCTTTGAGGAAATTCGCGCTTTGCGCCCTTTATCGAGGAGACTAATTCACGCCTACAGGCTATGGACACCAAGTGGGCTTCTATGGACACTCGCATTTCCACAGTGGAACAGCAGGTTGATGAACTTCAAAGTGTCTCTACAAAACTAATTGTCCTTGAGAAGGAGGTCCTTTGGTTGAAGAAATCAGCGGAGGACTTGGAAAACAGAAATAGGCGCAACAACTTGCGCTTATACGGTCTTCCGGAGAATTTAGAAGGTGATGATCCAGTTCCCTTCTTTAACAACTTTCTCATAAAACTTCTGGACCTTCCTGCTTCTACAAATCTGAATATACAGAGAGCACACAGGCTAGGCCCTCGTTTGTCCTCTTCAGCTGCTCCCTCCAAGCCACGAGGTGTGATTTTTCTGTTTTTGAGGTTCACGGACTTGCTACTGGTTTTAAATGCAGCTAAGCACAAAAACAACTTGTCTGGTCGGGTACTAAGTTATTTTTATCTCAGGATGTTTCCTCTGCAACGGCTAAACGGCGGAAAGAGTTTTTGGATCTTCGACCCCTTTACGCATGCTTGGAGCCCGATATGGACTTTTTCACCCATGTTTATTCAAGGTTACCTATCAGAATAAAACTTCGACCTTTGAGGAACCAGCAGAGCTGAAGAATTTCATCCAGTCACTTTCTACATCGTCGATGGATGTTTCTGGCCCTCTCTCTTCTTCGTCCTTTATACCTTGACTTTTTTCTCTACTGTTTTGGATTTACTCAGCTTGGTTTTACTCAATGTTTTTTATCTTTTAAGATTACTGTTCATAGTTATATTGTAACATTATGTTGTCTTATTTGGTTCTTCATCATTTCTTTTACATCCTTCTTTGTTTTATAGATACTCTTTTATCCTCTAACGCATCTTTCTCTCTGTTTCCTGTTTATCGCATATGTTCTCCGCTGTGATGCTTCCTCCCCGGTAGTTGTGCCGTCTTCCTCGTGTCGCCACTCCTCGTATTCTTTCTTTGTCTTCCCCTAAAAGGTACGTATCACAGTCGTCATCCTCCTTGTTTTTTCAATTTACATTCCCTTATTGCATTAGTGGTTGTCATGTACTGTCTTCTCTTACTGTCTTTTTCTCCACTTTTTCCTTTATTCAGTCCTTCTCCCTTTTCTTCTTCCCTTTTCCTTCCCTTTCCCCCCTTTTCTCTAATGTTGTACTCATATTTGGATTGTGAGTTTAAGTACAGTATTTATTGCATCTCTGTTAATATTACACGTTTTGTTGTTGTTGTTGATTTTCATATATTTTTGACGGTTCTACATTCAGAGTTATTTCTTGGAATGTGAAGGGTTTTATTAACCCTATTAAGAGGCAGAAAATGTTATCGCATCTTGCCTCTTATAACCCTGATCTGGTTTTTCTGCAAAAGACCCATTTGACAGACATTGAGGCTTTAAAATTGAAGAGGAGCTGGGTAGGATCAGTTTTATTCTCTCCCACTACTAATAAGAAAAATGGTGTAATAATTCTATGTCATAAGAAATTAAATTGCAAAATTATTTCGCAAGAAATCGATACAGAAGGTAGATGGATATTAGCTAAGTTGTTAATTAATAATATTTCTTTGACCGTTTTTAATGTTTATGGCCCCACCCACCCTGATTGTTCCTTTTGGCCTATGATCACACAAAAATGTATTCAGTTTAGAGATGAAAATGTCATTTTAGGAGGTGACTGTAACCAAGTTGTTGACCCTTTCCTAGATCGCCAATCACAGACACGCTTTACACCCCATAGATCTCATAAACAATTTCTGGACACTATTTCCCAAACACATCTTGTTGACTCTTGGAGGCTCAGTCACCCCGATTCTCTTGACTTTTCTTTTTCTCTCCCCCTCACAACTCTCTCTCCCGCTTAGACTATATCTTTCTTTCTCAATCCTTATCTCAAAACTTGCTATCCTCTTCTATTGAACCTATCGTTATTTCTGACCACTCCCCAATCATAACTGAACTTGACCTACTTCCACCATATCCCAGGTCCTCCCGTTGGCGTTTCAACAACTCTCTTCTACTTGACCCTTTTTTCTCTTCTTCTTTCACCACCTTTGCTGACGAATTTTTTGACATTAATAATGTCTCTACTTCCTCCCCTTATATAATTTGGGACTCCTTTAAGGCTACTGCAAGGGGTTTCATTATAGACTTCGTCTCAAAAAAGAAGAAACGTTTTCTCCAGCAACATAAAGCCACCCTGGCCCACATCAAGGCTTTAGAACACAAATTCTATACCTCATCGGGCAACGCAGTCCTTCCAGCCCTGATTCGCGCTAAATTGGCATTCAATAAAACTTCGACTGACAACGCTTCTTCCATACTTCTCCGCAGTAGTGCTCGGTATTATGGTGGTCGTAATAAAGTTGGAAAACTCCTAGCAAACTATCTTAAATCTCGTAAAGATCGTACGCTGATTGATTCTGTTTATTCTGCGGATGGCTCTCTTCTTCATAAGGATCAAGATATCCTTAACGAATTTAAATTGTTCTATGAAGATTTATACACCCCGGAGTCCCCTCCGTCTAGTTCCCTCATTCAATCCTAGCTTGATGGAGTACCATCTTCATCCAGTTCTCATCTAAATCTGTCTGGTCTTGAGGTTGACCTTACTCTTAATGAACTTTCCTCTGCTTTGTCCGTTCTAAAGAAAGGGAAAACGCCTGGCCCTGATGGTTTTTCTGTTGAATTCTACCTACATTTCTCTAACTTACTCCTTCCTAAGATTTTAAATCTCTTTCATTTCTTTTTTCTCTCTGGCAAAACAGAAGGTACCTTTCAAGAAGCCACAATTTGCCTTATCCATAAAGAGGGACGAGATCCTATGTTTTGCAAAAATTATAGGCCGATCTCTTTGGTTAATGTCGATTACAAACTTTTTGCCAAGACACTTGCTTTACGTTTAGATCCTCTTTTACCTCATTTGGTTGGTAAGGAGCAATGTGGTTTTGTCAAAAGTAGGTTGACCTCTGATAATTCTCGTCTTTTTCTTAATGTTTTAAACAAAGTCCCCTCTCTTTCCACATCTTTAGCGGCCATTTCTGTTGATGATGAAAAAGCATTTGACAGAGTAGATTGGTCATTTTTATTTACATCCTTGAAATGGCATGGATTTGGTCCCAAATTTATTTCTCTTATATCTTTGTTATATTCAGCCCCCAGAGCGTCAGTACTAGTTAACGGTTGTGTCTCGTCCTACTTTCACCTCCAGCGTGGTGTCCGTCAGGGATGTCCTCTTTCCCCTCTTCTTTTCGTTCTTGCTCTTGAACCCTTTCTTTCCTCAATCCGCAACAATGCTTCTATTTCTGGTTTTTCGTACGGTGAGCAACATTTAAAACTCTCTGCTTACGCAGACGACATCCTACTCTTTATTTCTGATCCTGACAAGTCCATTCCCTCCTTATTACAAGAATTTGCTTCCTTTTCTCTTGTTTCTGGTTATAAAATTAATTCTGACAAAACAGAAATTCTTCCCCTCACTAAATTCTGTCTTCCTCATTCCTTTTCTTCCACTGGGTTTGCATGGAATAGTTGCAAAATAAAATATCTAGGTATATGGTTCTCCAATTCTATTGCCTCTTCTATTAAATTAAATATGACTGCGACCCTGTCTCGGATTGACAAATTACTTTCCTCTTGGAATCCTCTCTTTCTTTCATGGTGGGGTCGGTTGGACTCAATCAAGATGATGATTACTCCTATTTTGCTTTATACTCTTTCTATGCTTCCTGTTCACATTCCCGCCTGCTATTTTAAACAAATCGATTCTCGTCTAACTAAATTTCTTTGGCAAAATAAAAAATCAAGGATTTCTCTCTCTTCTCTTCGTAGAACAAAATCTAATGGTGGTGTAAATTTTCCTAACTTTCGTTTATATCATAAGTCTTTTTGCCTTCGACAGGCCTCCAAGTGGCTCCTCTCTGACTACTCCCCCTTCACTCCCTTATGGCTCTCCATTGAGCGAGCCCTATCATTACCGTTCTCTTTAAAGGAAGTCTTGGCCTTTTCTGCCAAAACTCCTCTTACCTCTCTCCCATTGTTTAAACATACCTGTTCTCTACTGAAACCTTTATTACATTCCAATCCTATCTCTAGAGAATCCTTTTTAGAATCTCCTATTTGGCACAACTTCCTCATTACTATTAATGGTAGACCTATTTTTTGGCACTCTTGGAGATCACGGGGTATAGCCTGGGTCAAGGACCTTTTGATGGTCTAACTCCTTGTTTATTTCCCCAGTTTCAATCCACTTTTCAATGTCCCCGCTCCTTTCTACAGAAATTTACTGCTCTAATGACGGTCATTCTTGATACTTTCTATTCTCTTCCTTCCTCACCCTTTCCCCCTGCCTCTCATTCTCTTCTCAAAATTCTTCTCTTAGCACCTAAAGCATCTCCTATATATAAATATTTCTCAGCTCCTAATCCAGAACGTATCAAAACCAAGTTGGAACTTACATGGGAATCTGACCTGGGGTGTGAATGGTCTATTATTTTTGGGACAAACTTTGGTTGCGTTCTCTCAAAATCTCTCGTTCCGCTTCTCTTACTCAATCTATGTTCTTTCTCTATCATAGACTATATCATACTCCCACATCTATTGCTAAATTTTCTCACTCTACTAATACAAACTGTTGGACCTGTGGCTCCCCTAGTGCCGACCTTCTTCATCTTCTTTTTCTCTGCCCTTCAGTCTCCTCTTTTTGGTAGAAGGTTTGGTCTTGTGTGTCTCGCCTATTTAATATCTCTATTCCCTATTCCCTTCCCCTACTCTTCTCTGGAAGTCTCTCTGATTCCATAGACCTTCTCTCTCATAAAAATGGTCTCTTTGACCTTATGCTCGCTTTGGCTTTCCAACACATTACTCTCAATTGGAAAACACTAACAAAACTCTCCATTCAACACTGGTGGAACAGCCTCTGTCATATGCATCGACTTGATATTGCTTTCGCCTCCTCTTGTAAACCTGTGCTCAATAGAGATCTCTTTTGGCTACCTCTTGTCACTTATTTAGATCATTTAGTATTAACTGATAACACTCGTTTAAATGCTGAAAATTTCAAGCCTCCTTGAACGTATATTTTCTTCATTCCTTACCTTTTACAGTTCTTTGATCACCATGTACATTAACTTGATTAGTTTTATCTTTTTTATCCTGATGTAAGATGCAATTTTCTTAAATTTTAATTTATTAGCTTTGAAATGTTTACCTTCCTTTTCCCCCTTCTCCTTCCCTCCCCCTTATTCCCTCCCCCTTATTCCCTTCAAAATTTAAAATAGCTTTCTTTTCTTCTTTACATAAACCTCTTATTTGATATGTTTTTCTTTTCTCTCAGATTGCAGTAAATTTGTATTGTTGGTTTCTTGTTATTTGTACTACCTTTATTCGAAATAAAGCTTTTTAAACATGAGAATCTAACAACACTTGAGGGCCACTGTCAACTCAGATTCTTTAAAGCCGGTGGTGCGCCACTTCAAACAAGTGCATAACAACAACTTGAATTGTTTGAAGTATTTCGTTATAGAGGCAATCCCAGCTCTAAGAAGAGGGGGTAATCTTGAATAACTCTAACCTCAATTAGAGACTCTTTATATTCGAGAACTCAATTCTAAATCGCCCAATGGCCTCAACGTCAGTGAAGATCTCCATAACGTTTTATAATGAATGGGTCCTTACTGATATTTTTATAGGTATCTTTATCTATGAGAATTTGACACTATATATAAAATGTGAAACATATGAACTTCCTGGACTATTCATGGTATTAATATATTAGAATCAGTATTGCACATAGAAGAAGCTGCTGGTTGATTTCCCTTATATTTGCACTTTATATCAATGCACTTTGAACACACAGCACTTTAGGTAGATGTTAATGATAGCATGGATTTTTAAGTGACAACAGTAAGATTTGTGTTTATTTATGTATTAAGCCCTTAGGGCATATCTATAGGAACAATTCATAATTTACATAGGTGTGGTCCACATTTGTGTCTATATTATAAGGTGAGTTCCAACGTGTTGGCACCTCCTGGATGAGTGCTTTGACTGGCATTCTATACTCACGTTGAATGATCCTCAGCTGCTTCCGGGCTTTTAAAGAATGGCTGAAATGTGTGCATATTCTTCTGCAGGTGGTCAGTAAGTTGCTGACTCGGGCTTCTTTTTTCAGAAAGTCTTGAACAATAATGTTAATGCAGTGCGCCAAACACAGGACCCAGAAATAGGCACCATCCTCCATGGCCTTAACTATATTACTGCCATTATCCGTGGCAACAAAACCAATGTTAAGCCCTCTTGGGCGCAGCCATTCAAAGACCTTGCTGTTAAACTCTTCCAAAATATTTGCAGCAGTATGAGATTTCTCCATGGCGAACATGGCTACAGTTGCATGTTTCCGAGTAGCATTAAAAATCTCAGCAGTGTCAACAACAACTGCTTCTGATATCTTTTCTCTAACCCCCACAAAAGAGATCCAGTGTGCAGTGATGCACATGTAATCAGTGGCTTGGCAACTGGTCCACATGTCTGTTGTCAGGTGGATATTGTGAACAGCACTCTGCTGCAAAGTTTGTCCAAGCAATTCCAGCACATCGTGATGTAGTGCTGGAACAGCAACTCTGGCGAAATAGGACCGGCTGGGAACCTTCCATTTAGGGCAGATGGCTGACACAAATTCAAGGAAACCCACCCCTTCCACAAAAGAAAAAGGGAGAAGGTCCAGCGCTAACATTTTAGCCAGATTTGCATTGTACAAACGTGCCGTTAGGTGGTTGCGTTTGTACTGCCCCTCCGACCTAAGCATGCTGTCAATGGTAGGCTGGATTATTTTCCTTTGTGGTGCAGCTGATGCAGGTGACTTCTTGAACCCAGTTAAGCTCAAAGACGCACTTTTTTTCATTGTAGTACTCTGTTGCCTTGGTGTCACAGTCTGACTCTTACTACGGTGCCACCGAGATGTTGATGAGGATGTGGATGTGGGCGGTACCACTACACTGCTGGGGACAGGGCTACTTTGTGTACCAGAGAAAATGTCTCCCTCTTGTTCACCTTCCACCGCGATCATATCTTCTTCTACTTCTTCATCCCCACCAACAGCAATGGGTGCAGTTTTACTTTTTTGTACGCTAAGTAGGTGCGCCTCCCACTGGATCATGTGGTGTTTTTTGAGATGACTTGTTTGGCCTCCGGTACCATAGTTTGTACCAAGCTTACCCCGACTAACAGCTTGTCGACAAATTGAGCATATAGCAACGTTGTCCTCCTTACTGCTGACTGAAAAGAAGTCCCAAACAGGGGAGGTGAACTTTCTTGTGCTGCTGGAGGTGTCACTTGCCATGCCAGATGAACTGTAGGGTGTGCCTGGAATTTGACTCTGTGCACTTACAGTACCATTACCTACTGAGGTTGTGGTTGAGCTGGATGTAGGTCCCTGCCGGGCCTTAGCAAATGCAAATATGGAAGCTGGAGGTTGTGTTGGTGTTACCTGTGTTGGTGGTATCCGTGCCACATCCCTCACAGCAATTTGGGATGGGGTAATAATAATGTCGGTCTCCAACTCCACTGGGGCGGGAGTGATGTTCATGATGACTGGCTCGTCATCATCCTCCTCTTCTACATATTCCTCCATAACTCTAAGGCTTTCTGGAACCTTCCTTTTCCCTAGCCTTGTCGCGTGGCGTGCCTCACTCTCAGACTGAGCTGGTGGCTTCCAAGTGGCATCTAGATCATCAGAAGGGGGGCTTGAAGAAGAAGTTGATGGACTAACCCTCCTTTTCCTTGCTGGGGATCTGGAAGACAATGGATCTTCTGAAAGAGTGGCTTGCTCTTCTTCCTCTGCAGGAAGCTTGATTTCGTGAACTGCCCCTACTTCGGGAGGAACAACTACTATTGTGGGCGGTGGTTGCGGCTGTTGTTGCGGCTGTTGTTGCCCACTTATCTGCTGAGTTTCCTCCTGCGTTGATTGGGTACTACTTTGCGATAACGATAAGTCAATTTCAACATCACTTCTCGTTGGCGTTTGCGCAATTAGACTGGCTGCCTCTGCGACACTCATGGACTTGGGCCTAGGTTGGTGGGGTAGGCCCACTGATGCAGAGGTGCTGCTCCCAGCTTGGTCCCCGGACACCGCTGCTGCAGGCGTAATTTTTTGTTTCCCAAAAAACATCGTGGGCAGCACACCAGTCTTGGTAAGTGCCACTTCCTTCTTCTGTTCCTTCTTCTCACTGGCAACTTTCTTGGTACTGGAGGACCTGGTACCTTTCTTTGGGGCCATCTTCTTCAGATGTCAGCAGGACACAGTTGCACAAGTTGCAGAGATGTCTGTAGCCACACGTCACGTGATGTTGTTCGCAGCAGGACTTCTGTCTGGCAGTACAACGGGTGATGATGACACCTCCTCCTCAGTCTTTTGTGCACCTAAAAGCAAAGAAGCCACAGGAACATCAGTGAAATGTTGCATTTGTTGTTGTGGTTCAATTAATACTAGTACAAATAAACACATTTTATTAACTCAGTTTAAGTTATAAAAAAAAATATAACAGTGTAGCCATTTGTGAGACTTTGACAACAAGGGCTTTCATGGTATACTGTGTACAGTCAGGAAGGATAGGAAATAAGAAGAACAAAAACAAAAATACAAATGGAATGGAAGTGGCACAAAGCTGTGTTGTTTAGCATGCCTCCTTTGCCTGGCTGTTATAGGCCTGTTTCAGTTCATTGTTTTCCAGGCCTCATGCTTGTTGCTTGTGACTGTGAGTGTCCATGTGGCAGGTGGCCATTTTGTGGTGGTAGTTATAAGTGAGCTGCTTTGGCCATATAGGCCTGCATGTGTTTCCTTTGGTCCTTCTTGGCTTACTGCTTCCATCCCCTTTGCCAGCTGCAGCTCCCTGAATGACGTGATGCGCAAATTAATGTTTGGAAGTCCGATGGTGAGTCCGAATGACGTGTTCGCGATCGCACACTCTTGCGGTGTCCGATGGCTCGTCTGAATTACGTGTTCGCGATCGCACACTCTCGCGGGATCGCGCGGCCGGCTACCAAAATCTCGTGGCGCACGCGAACGGACAGGAAAACTCGTCGGCGAAGGCAGTGTTGTATACTTTATAGGGTGTCCATAAACGGGCTTTTCTAGAATCATGTCCTTATATAGGCACAATTCGCCTTGCCCTTATATAGGCATAAAATCCCTGACCTTATTTAGGCATAAACCATGCACTCCAAATACAGGCATGGATTCCGGCATCCGTCCACCCTAGCATCTCAACGAGTCCATGAAAAAAACAGACCCTTAGGCTGCGGGAGTTTCCCTTGCCCAGGACTATTGATTTCTTCAAGGACTCATATATTATGCATGAACCATTATTCCTTAGGGGTTCATTCATGACGTCTTTCGCTGCCCAACTCACGTCAATGCTAACATTTTCAGGTATAAGTATACCTTCCCAAACCCCTGTAAATCAGAGGAGACCTCGACTTCAGAGGAGCCCTATTCCCGGCCGGACGCACTGAGAAGACGCTGTCATTCCTGCACGCAGAGAGTCCAGCTTCCAGTGATCTAACTTCCCTTGCGGGGTGTTGGAGTTCGAGTCCGGAAAGAGATTCCTACCTCTCTCATTCTTCAGGTATGGAGCAGACTAGAACCCAGAGGGACTCTTGGCATATTAGACTCTTGGCATACTAGGCGTAACATACTCTTAGTATACTCTAGTCAGGAATACATCACCTACTTCTACTTCTCCCTACACCTAGGATAGGTTAGGAACACTGGGGTAGAACTAGGCTAGAAACGCATCGTATGAGTACTCGCATTTTTAGGCTGTGTCATTTTATGTAAATGCATATATGCTAAAAAGATAATGCTAACGCAGTATTATTTATTTCTACTGCTCACTCTGTACATTATTTATCTCGCATATTGTCTTGTGATCGTAACAGCACATCTAACTTACAACAGAAACAAGACTGTTCAATAAACCTTTTTATTGAAACGCCCGTCTGTTATTTCTGTGTAACTTTGAGAATAACTGAACCATGCACGACTGAGCTGAGTGAAATAGTTATCTATTGTTTCTACGACTCTGGGACACGTCCTGATTCTGTAAGGGAAACACAGTGGTCATGTTTTGCGGCTGCCAGAAACTACTCCCTTCTTGTCGTCAAGAAGTTTCTAGTGGCCTCTGAGCTAGCTTGCACAAGTAATTAAGTTTAATATACTCGATAGGGACATACCGACCTTAGTCCTATGTCAAACCTATAGGATATATTATTCCAATGCGCAGAGCCTATTAGGGAAATAGGAGCTACACTACATGGCGCCCAACGTTTTGGTAAGGCAGTAATTCAACGTTAGATACTGAGTAACTCAGCTGTGTATCTCTTCTTTTTCTCTCAGAGACCCCTACCCATATACTCCTAAAGACGTCTGGAGTGGGCAGGGTTAAGTATCCGCCATGGCTACATAGGGCAGAACCCTATATATTAGCTGTTTGGTTTGCTCAACGTTGAAGGATACAGTGTTCCTCAATATTGTGCACCTTATCTTTGTTTCCTTGAAACTTGTTCTACATTTTTCATAAAACAAAATGTCCTTAAACGGGGACAATCCCACCGGAAACGGTGGAGCTGCGGCTGATCCAGCCCAGCCAGCATTTTTTAACAACACCGGTTTAAATGAAACCGAGGAGGGTGTCATCGACATCGCTCCAAACTTAAGAAGAGCCATTACTCTAAAACTTATAAAACATGGCCTATCACCGAGAGGAGGTAGAGCAGTTTTCGTGATAGAGGCACATGAATCCTTTCAGACAGAGGTATTCTATTCATGGGTAATATTTCCTGAATCCAATTCAGTAACACACATGTTTCACTTCTACAAAGAAGATGAACCACCAGAGGAATACATTCCTTTCGAGGATATAGAAATTCCATTAACATACCAAGAGCATCAGCTCTGGATTAAAGGCGCCCTAAAACATCACAAAAATATAACCAGGCTCGGTCCACTAGGTAGACCAGGAGCAACATGGCCGATTCTAGCCAGCTACACACCTCATCCCGACATAGAAATAATGTCAGATGAGGAACTACTTACTCAACTCACAGAGTTAATAAAAATCTACAGACAATTGGTTCAATATGTCATGCGGACTTTTACAGTCCAACCATCATTAACACTTCCAAATCAAACCCCTCACCAGGGGAATACTCTAAAAATTACACCACAGACTCTATACGCAGTCATGGGTAAAATGCCCACTAAGCGTGAGCAAATCCCGTTTTGGATAGCTCAAAAAATTACTCAAATCGAAGCAGTATTTCCAAACTAAAGCTGAACACGGACAAAACGGAGGTCCTCATCCTCGGCTCCAACCCCTCAGCCTGGGATGACTCCTGGTGGCCAACGACGCTGGGAGCAGCCCCGACACCCACCGACCACGCACGCAACCTGGGAGTCATCCTCGACTCAACGCTCTCCATGGCCAAGCAAGTCAACGCAGTCTCCTCCTCCTCCTGCTTCAACACCCTCCGCATGCTTCGCAAGATCTACAGGTGGATCCCAACAGACACAAGAAGAACAGTCACCCAGGCCCTCGTCAGTAGCAGACTGGACTATGGGAACGCCCTCTACGCGGGAGCCCCGGCCAAGCTCATCAGCGACTGCAACGCATACAAAACGCCTCCGCACGACTGATCCTCGACGTACCACGCCACAGCCACATCACCCCCCACTTGAGGAACCTGCACTGGCTCCCCGTCGACAGGAGGATCACCTTCAAACTCCTCACCCACGCACACAAGGCACTCCACAAAACTGACCCAGCCTACCTCAACAGACGACTCTTCTTCTACGTCCCCAACCGCCAGCTCCGCTCCGCCGACCTCTCCCTCGCCACCGTCCCTCGCATTCGAAGAACAACCACCGGCGGCAGATCCTTCTCACACCTCGCCGCCAAGACCTGGAACACCCTTCCACTAAGCCTACGAAAGACCCAAGACCTGCTGACCTTCAGGAGGCTACTCAAGACCTGGCTGTTCGACCAGTAGCAGCATCCCCCCCCTTCCCTCTCCCCAGTGCCTTGAGACCATCGCGGGTAAGTAGTGCGCTCTACAAATTCTGTGATTGATTGATTGAAATACTAGCCCACATGAGAAACACAGAATACTAACCATTAGTTTACCAATGGGGATCACACCACAACTGGAAGACTGCACCACTTGGGGCTCAGTCTTTGCTGCCATCTACACTAAAACAAACGGCATTCCGTCAATTGCGGTAATACCTGATGTCCTAAAACAAATTCAAAACGAATACGGGGCAGAGCCTGCTTTAAATTTAGGTATGAAATTACTGAAAAATTTCGACCAGGTCTCAACAATAATATTATCAAATATTAAAGGGGAGGCAGCAGCAGTGGCGATCCGACAAAAATTAAGGGAATTTGATGTTACAGAACATCAAACAGAGCTACCCAGAATTATAGAACAATCCTATGCTGAATTAGGCAGAGATAGTTTGGGTGGGAGACCAGTTAAACCAAAACTATCTGAAAGTCCTGAGAAGGACTCAATTAAACAAACTCCTACATCTTCTAAAAAGAAGTGGGAGACTAATAAACAAAATTCAAATGAGAAAAGGTCTCAATCCCAAGGTAGGTCTCCTCAAAAGGAGCCCTCTGAAAGGAGGTATAACCTCAGGAATAGGGATAATTTGAGAAAACCTGATAGGTATCAAGACACTGATACACGTTCCTCTCGTCCCTTTCAGGTCTCATCACAGACTTCGGAAAGAAGAGGACGAACAGAACATAGAGAAGAACGCGTGAAATCGAAAGACGACAAACACGCTCCAAAAACTAAAGCAAAACCTCAATTCTCCAAAAGAAAGTCGCAGGTCTAATAGTAAGACATGCCGAGAATTCTGAGAACGCAACTCAAGAACGGAGCATGGGCTCAGACAATGCTGGACAGTGCAGCAGAAGTCACAATAGCTCGCCAGAACCTGATGGAACTTCTGGAGATAGTGGACTTGAATGAGTACATTACAGAAGAAACTGTAGACACCAGGGTTAGTGCTCCACAAACGTTATATGATATAACACTCCGGACGGAGGGAGACAAACCTAGACAGGTTAAAGCACTCTTTTGGAAAAAACTATCAAAGGGTTATGACATACTTCTAGCAGAAAAAGACTGGCCACCACAATTTGTCAGGGAGTGCCCACACGGCGAGGACATGATTATGCCTGCCATCTCCAATCACATTCCAATTCACTTAAAATATACATATGCCAGAAAATGGGCAGTGGCCCAGGCTCCAGCATTATATAAAAATCATGTAGGATGGGATGAGGACTCACCTCACCATAAAATAAATCTGAAACATGAACCAACTGCACAGAGGCAGTATCCGATTAAGCAAGAAGCTAAAAAGGAGGTCAGGGAGATCTTAGATCAACTTGAATATCAAGGGGTGATTGAAACATGCACCTCCTCCATGAACAATCCTTTGTTTCCTGTCAATTCAAAAAGACTTTATTCGGTGAACAAACGTTTACCATAAAAGTACATCACATAAAAATTCTAAGCAACTAAAAACCATTAAAATCTGATCCCATCTACATAATCATGGTTTTACGAAGTTTAGATACTTCTTTTAAAAATTAAATCATTGAAGCAATAACTAAAACATCATCTAAAATTTGCAACATTACGAAAGCAGATAGGCAATGTCTTTGACCATTTTTCTTAAAATTGGTAATATCCACTTCCGTCTAGCATTAATATAAAATTTACAAAAAAACACAATGTGCAAAGTGGATTGTGCGGCAATATCGTCACATGGACATTTACGTAAGTATTTGGACCAATCATTCTGTAAGGGGAAACTAACCAAACGAAAGAAAATATTCAATCTAAAACGTGTCAATAAAAATCTCTCATAATCGTTCATTATCAATAATATGTATGGTTGTATTTTGGGCAACGGTGTTATCACGTGGTGTGCCATTACAGAAACCTTACTAGCTTCTAGCAAGGCTCTTTGATCACCAAGATAACGTAAACAAGTGGCTTTAAATTCCTTTCTTGAAACGTCATGCATAGATTTAGGGTGATCAAAGAATTTTATATACCCCAATCTAGTTAGAAAATTCTTAATATATTCCAACCAACTGATACGTCCTTTCCTATCCAAGCTCAAAGCGTCTTTCAAAACAGATCGATTAAACTCGGTCTCATCCGCGGTCCACACTTTATACCATAGCATCAATGGTTGGATTTTTATAATATCTTCAAGGTATAACATACCCAGTTCACGGTGGCAAATCGCGTTTGAAGAACTTAGCGGAATCCCTAAAAGAGATTTAAGAAACCTATTTTCAGCCACCTGTAATATACTAACGTTAACATGCCCCCAAAGACCCGCCCCATATGTTGCAATTGCCACACATTTGGCCTTATATATTTCGATTAAAACCGCCGGTGATCGTTTCCCCATTTTCCTACTAAATTTAAGAAGAGCCATAATCGAATTGATAAAAAGCAACTTCCGTGTTTTAACCGCTTGGAGCCAATTTCCCCTGGTGTCAAATAATATACCCAGATACGAAAAAAATGTAATATTCTCTATAGGCTTTGAATCAATGAAAAGGGTTCTGATGTTCTTTATACTTTTGGGGCCACAAAACATTGTAAAAGTCTTAGAACAATTTACAATCAAACCTAGGCCGGACATAAAATTAACAAACGAGTTGACTACCCTTTGGAGGCCTAGTGGGGTACGTGAGATTAATACTGCATCATCCGCGTACAAGAGGGCAGGGACCGGGCGAGTATTAATCATCGGCAGGTCCCTGCACTCCTGCACGAGCTTGTGTTCCAAGCCATTTATATAAAGTGTAAAGAGGAACGGTGCAAGTATACATCCCTGCCTAACACCCTTTCCCACTTGAAAGTGCTTAGTACATTCACCGTTCCTCCCATATCGTACCCTGGCTTGTGCCCTTGAATAAAGCTGTTTTAAAAATGCAATAATTACGATATCCACACCCATTCCATTTAGAAGTTGCCAAAGCTTTTCATGGATCACACAGTCAAAAGCCGTGGTCAAATCAACAAAAGTTAAAAACAAATTTTCATTTTTTGCCCTATTATATTTTTCTAAAATAATAGATAAGTTAAGACCTTGTTCAATCGTACCCCGACCTTTACGAAATCCATATTGTAAATTACTAATAATTGCATGATCTTCTGCCCAATCTTGCAATCTTTCAAGTAATATCCTACCTACTATTTTGATTGTCGAATCTAGCAGGGAAATTGGGCGGTAGCAGGCTGGGTTGTCCCTGTCTCCTTTTTTAAAAATTGGGACGATAATGGAATCATACCAGGTAGGGATGAAACCCCGAACACCACAAGCATTAAAAACCTGGGTCAAAAGAGGTCCCCATAACTCTAAATTCGACTTAAAAAGATCAACCGGGACACCATCCAGGCCCGGTGCTTTACCCCGCGCTCATTTTTATAGCCTTGATGACCTCGCTTAAAGAAAATTGTAAGGAAAGAGAAGACTCATATTGCAGGGACTCTGAATTCACTATGTTAATATTTTGGACCTGTTCCTGTTGTTCGGTACTCGAATACAACTTAGAAAAATGAGCTATCCACTCAGTCTCAGTAATTGAAATCTCCAAAGCAGAATGATCTTTTTCATCAAAGAGTGGAGCATTGACTACCTTCCAAAAAGCCTTAGGGTCACGATCCATAGATGCCCTTCTAAGATTTTCCCAGGCCTCATTTCTTATAAACTTTTTCCTTTCTTTAATGATTTTATTATATACCATTCTTGCCTCTCTAATTTTCCCCTATTTTTATTTTCCTCCGTTAAACACAGCTTTAAACTTTTATATGCTTTGGTACATTTATGGTCAAACCAACCTTGCTTCGCTTGTTTGCCTCTCTTACTGGTTCTGTACATGGAGTCCTTTATCTCTTTAGATACTTTGACAAAATTATCTATAATATCCTGTTCCGAACTATTCTCATCTAGGCAAATCGCAAAACTGTCCCTACATTTAGTAATAATTGAACTTGTAAAGATTTCCGGTACCAATTTTATCCACTTGATTGCGTAACCATTTTGTCTATTTCCAGCTACATTTTCCACCCTATGTGTTAAATCAGTCTTTGAATTAAAACCTTTTTTATGGGCTTCTATTTCTATACTAATTGGAAAATGGTCACTTAAAATAACATCATGTCTAGTAAAATCGCCCACTCTCTTTGCATGGGTATTAGAAATCAAAATAAAATCAATAGTTGAAAATAATACACGGCCATTAAATGTTGGACTGAATGCGACAGCAGGTGTACATAACATGTTAGCAAAGCCTAAGTCATTTTGAAACAATAAGTCGTTTAAACACTCTCCCAAAAATGTATGTGCGAAATGAGCAAAACCCTGGCCCTTTTCAAATTGAAAACCACAAATACCTTTGTCCGCATATTGACATAAAGGGAATTAAAATCCCCTCCCATGATGACTAACGTATCTTTGGATGAGCTAATTTGCATATTATGCAATTCATTTGTTAAACCATTTAAAGTATCAGCAGTTCCCTCTAGCGGTACATTATTATAAAAATTCACCATAATAACATAAATCGATCGATCTAAAAACAGCCCAACAATTTGATAATAAGGATTACTAACGTTTCTATAAAGAATCTTAAAATCAAGATAATTTGAAACATATAAAGAAAGACCCCTTTTGCTCTACCATGTGGCGATGCCACTGCTGGGGAATGAAAAGTTCTAAAGCCATTAATATGGACTGGTTCCAATGTCCATGTTTCCTGCAAGAATAATATATCAAAGTTTGTCACAAACTTAACCCATGCACTGTTACCCACTTTGTTTTTTAATCCTGCCACATTCCAAGAAAGGAACCTGCATTTATGGATTTTTACTTTAGATCGACTATTATTCAACGACTGTTCTCCACTTAACATCACAACTGGGTTATAATCAAGAACCGTATCTTGTTCGACTAAGTCACTGGTTTCCATCTGCGATATATCTAAATTAGAACTGACCTTTTGGGCGCAATCCTTTAATATTCTAGTACCATCTAAACAAATTTGTGTATCCTCACTTAATACCATCTCCGACCCCTCCCACCCTAGTTCTTTCTCCGTTGAACTTGTTGGAGCTGGATATTGCAGTCAATCTATTTCTTCCATATTCGCCAATGTATTAAAGCGATTGTGCAGCGGGAGATTAAATAAAGGCCTATTGGCCCCAGTTGCAGATTCCCTTCCTGTCAACATCGTGTTACTAGTGGGACGGTAAAAGAAACCAAGGGGAACTAAACTCACACCTTGATCAGATATAATATCTCTACTGACTCTACTCAGTAGAGTTTGAACAAGTTGTGGCGTTTGTAAAGATAAAACCACACAGTCCCCTGAGAATAACTTCGTGCCCTTACCAATCCAATTTACTCGCCTAATCATTTTAAATTCTTCAAAGACCCTCTCTAACAAGCCTGTCCTCACACTTATCCAATTGATAGTTCTATTCCTTAAGGTTTCCCACGTTTCATTCATACCTACTTCTAATTTCGGTACATTAACTAAAATGACCACATAGGGAGTGACCGCCGGTGGCAGTTCTAAATTAGGTAAGATATTCTCTACCCCAAGATGGGTTGCAGGTCTCATTCTTGTCTGTTCACGAATTGGAGACCGAAACTTATTCAGTATGCAGGATAGGATAAACATTCCTAGAATGTTTATCTATATCATTTTGACGATGCACACTACGAGCTGTGGTATTCTTTGTCTCTAAGACAATCTTCTCTTTTTGAACATCTAGCCAACTATTAGACCCGTTATAATCCAAGGAAGCGGTGGGGTTTTGTTTTGCCTCTGTCCCTACCCCTTTCTCACTCAATTTCTCCAAGGGGTGAGTTCTTTCTAAACACTGTATTAACATAGTCTCAATTTGCGCTGTTTTGCCTAAAAAACCATCCATTCTCTCTCTGACAAATGAATCCAGCGCATCCACTTTTAATCTTAGCTTTTCAATAACTTCGAAAACGCTCGCATGAAAGTCATTTCCTACTTTAGCTAAGCCGAGCTTCTGTTTCGGCTTATTGGTATACTTTCTAGTTGGCTTTTTTCGTGTTGCACTCAGTTCCTCATTTATACATTCTACTGAGTTCGATGTATGATCTGGTGAGATAACTGGATTTCTAGGCCGCTTTGAGGGGGGTTGGGTTTCAGAATCATGTTCACTCACCAAAGTGTCATCCATTACCGTAACTACACAACCGTTAGACTTTGGGGTCTTTTCTCCCCCCCTAACTGTCTCATCAAATTCTATAGTCTCTTTTGCCTTCCTCGTTAATGCTAAGTGCTCCACATCCTTTATATTAACATGCCCAGGTTTTAATGCCTCCTCTACTGTGTTAATTTGTTTTTCGATGGCACCCACAGCACCAGTAAGATAGTTGAGTAGAGTCTGCCGTGGGCCTTCCCCTATTTTTCCCTGCCCTTTACTTCTGTGGTTAAAGTTTTCCTTTTCCCCATTTTTCAAATTCACAAAACTCACTACAGATCTACCTTTATATCACCTTCTAACCCTTACTACGACATACAATTCCTCCAAATTTAATTTCGTTGGTATAATTTAAAAATTACCCCCAAAAATAAAATAAAAAGAATATATATTTCACAGCCACTTTTAGTCTCTAGAGTCTTTGAATCCCTTGGGCCTTGAATAATCAAAATAATCCCTTTAGTCCTCTTCTCAGATGACCTTGTTACAGTACCTTGTGTGCAAAATATAACAGAATTGGGCCAAAGATCCGTGGCCCAGCCCAGCCTACTCCTGGCTATGACGGGCTAAGACGGGCCCGTCTTGGCCCGGTCTTCGCCCGGGCCGCGCCCGCGCGCGTCCCGCGTCGCGGGAACCGCGAGGCTGCTACTTGTACTGGCGCCGCCCCTCCAGGGGCTGTCCGTAAAGTGCATCGTGCAAAGTGCAAAGTCAAGGGAAAGGGAGCAGGGATCAGTGCCACCAACAAAGTTCAAAACTCCCGCGTCGCGGGGAACCGCGAGGCTGCTACTTGTACTGGCGCCGCCCCTCCAGGGGCTGTCCGTAAAGTGCGTCGTGCAAAGTGCAAAGTCAAGGGAAAGGGAGCAGGGATCAGTGCCACCAACAAAGTTCGAAACTCCCGCGTCGCGGGAACCGCGAGGCTGCTACTTGTACTGGCGCCGCCCCTCCAGGGGCTGTCCGTAAAGTGCGTCGTGCAAAGTGCAAAGTCAAGGGAAAGGGAGCAGGGATCAGTGCCACCAACAAAGTTCGAAACTCCCGCGTCGCGGGAACCGCGAGGCTGCTACTTGTACTGGCGCCGCCCCTCCAGGGGCTGTCCGTAAAGTGCGTCGTGCAAAGTGCAAAGTAAAGGGAAAGGGAGCAGGGATCAGTGCCACCAACAAAGTTCGAAACTCCCGCGTCGCGGGAACCGCGAGGCTGCTACTTGTACTGGCGCCGCCCCTCCAGGGGCTGTCCGTAAAGTGCGTCGTGCAAAGTGCAAAGTCAAGGGAAAGGGAGCAGGGATCAGTGCCACCAACAAAGTTCGAAACTCCTGTCTCCAAACCAGACAATACATATCGTCTAGTTTTGGACTACAGACACCTAAATACTTGTTCTAAAACTTTTGCAGTGCAAAATGCACACAGCACAGCATTAATGAATAACATTATGCGTAAAAAATACAAAACAACATTAGACATCTCAAATGGTTTCTTTTGTCAAAACATAGCACGTGAAAGCAGGTACTTAACGGCATTCTCCATAATGGGGACCCAGCGTCACTTTTGTCGACTCCCACAAGGGTTCAAGAACAGCCCAGGTTTATTCTCAGCGAGGGTAACGGAGTTACTACAAATCTATGACAACGAGGCATTGTCCTATGTCGATGACATCTATCTGACAGACGATGACTTGGACAAACACTTGAACAGGGTGAGCACCATTATATTGGGATTCGCCTCTGAGGGCTACAAGTTCAACTTTAAAAAGTCCCGAATTGCCCATCTCAATGTCCTATTTTTGGGATATGAGCTTTCAAGTGAAGGCAAGAGCTTGGCAGCTAACTTTCTAGAGAAATGTGCACTGCTCCAACCTCCAAAGACGCTAAAAACTTACAATCAATACTGGGATTCCTAAATTTTGGAAGAACATAGCATTCTAAACTATGCAGAAAGGGTTAAACCTCTCTACGCATTAATCAAACATGATTTTTCAATCAAAAACTGGACACAGGAACACACAGAAATCTTGCGTTCACTCCAAGCTAATATGTTAGCAACAAACCACTTACAAACACGCGTAAGTCAAAGAAATTTGGTGATTCGAATAATTTCGGGTCAATGTGGATTCACCTACTTAACCTTCAATGAGGGTGAGAAAGTACCAATCGCATACAAATCCCATTTGAACACACAAGCGGAAATGCGCTTCAGTTCAACTGAAAAAATTCTAACAGCAGTTCAAACAGCTGTAGCAAAAGAAAGAGCCTTAGCCCAAGGGAAACGCATAATTGTCGTTACCCCAGTACCAGCTTTAGAAGCGGTAACAAAAGCAAGCATTCCAAATGCTAAAGCACTACATCCGAGATGGATACAATGGGTTAATTCTCTTGCTGCACCTGATGTTGAATATGTTTTTGATCCAGATTTAAAAACACAAGTATTTCTCCAGTATGAACAAGAATGTCCTCTGCCCACTGAGATTCTGCCTCTCGATCAGTATGAATTCGTAATTTACACTGACGGATCCGCACAGCCCGCAACTGGGAGTAAGCAAGCTTACAGTGCAGCGTGTGCTATCGTTAAAGGTCGCATGCGAGATGGCATCTTCAGACCTATGGTCACAAAAACTCAATCACTAGGTGATTGTACAGCTCAGCGAGCTGAACTACAAGCATTCAAACTGGCACTTGAGAGTACGGATCGAGAATTCCTCACACTAATCGTGTGCGATTCCTTTTACTGTGTTCAGTCGTATAATGACTATATACGAACCTGGCTTGAAAATGGTTTCAAAGATGCGAAAGGTGGCACAATAAAGCACAAACTGCTTTGGGAACAAGTAGTTCAGTTGAAAAACGAACTACCAAAGGCTCACGTGATTCACACACTGAGTCATCAGCGTGATGGCGTTCACGTTGCAGGGAATTCATTGGCTGACAAAGCCGCAAAGGGGCTGTTCAGATGGCTTCCGTAGCTGCGATCACTCGTTCAAAAACAAAAATAGACGGTGAGATAATGTTAGCTGTCAATGCTTTGAGCAAAGGCAGCAGTGCAGCGTACCAAAAAGTTTCCACTCAAGTACTCTTATGTAATTGATGCGAACAACGTTCCTTTTGCTCGAATCCCTGGAGTGGGGGATAGGGTAATTCCAAACATGGAACGCAGAGCAGCCTTGATTTATGAAACACATTTGGGGGAGGGTCTGTCACACCAAGGGATCTCTAAAACAATCTTGACGTTAAAAGAGATGTACTGGTGGCCTGGAATGAATACACACATTCACATATTTATCAACAACTGCTTAGACTGTAAATTACAGCGGGAGAGCCACCAGACACCATGCTGCGAATGCGGCAGCCCAGTACATACACCACTGTTAGACAGCATTAGGCTATCTACTCGCCGGCGTCCCACTGGACAAAGGCATTCCCGCAAATACTAAATCTAGGTTCCTATGGTTATGGCCTCAGCGCTCGGCTGACGCTCGAACTGTTATAAAAGATTTGCGAGTCTTTATCGGCACATACGCAATAGGCACGCTACATTCTGACCAGGGTCCTGTGTTTAGCTCTAGGGCTTACAAGGAGGCCATGGCCAGTCTGGGCGTTGCATTGCGGTACTCCTCTCCATTCCATCCTGAGGGAAATTCTGTTGTGGAAAGGAAAAACCGGGACATAAAGCAGTCTATAACAGCTAGGGTATTAGGTTCGGGTGATGGGTGGGTCAAACACCTCAATAGCGTACAGCACGCTCTCAACAATCTGCCAAGAAGTTCTCTAGGGGGGGTTACTCCATATGAAGTCCTATTTGGGACAAGAATGTGGGTTCCAGACTTAGAACACGTAGGCACAGTGGTGGAAAATAAAGCATTTAATATCAAAGATCGTTTGGCTGTTTTACAGGAGCTTAACAAATTAAGAACGAAACAAAGCAACGTCTCCCTACAGCCAACCACCACTGGGGAAATATCGGCGGTCCCAGCAAGGCCTGTCTGGATTCCGAAAGTCGGGGATCTAGTCAGAGAAAAAATTGCGGACAAGAAGGAATTTGGACCTTCTTACAGACAACCGGTACCTGTTCTAGCAGTTCAAGGAACAAGAACAGTACTTCTGCCGCCCCTTGCTGGAAGAAAGGAGAAAAGATTTGTGTCCATCGACCTCATCAAACCACAACATGTGGCCAATACTAAGCAGTAGGCCTCGTGGACTCCGACCTAGTAGCAGACTCACTCCTCTCGCTACTATTCAAGAGGTTCAGACTGAAAGACTGATCACAATCGAGAATTCAGCTGTAACAAATGAAGGACTAAGCAACCAAGCTATGGAACTCATCCCTCTTGACAACCAAATAACAGTTCGTCCAAATACACCTGTCTACACCAACGTGACACGTGAAGAACTGTCTCCTGTGATTTCAACAAATCCTGATGCAATTCCAACAATTGACAGAACTGCTTCTGGCTATTTCATTGACTTTGATATGTTCTCAGAAGATCCAAGTGAACCTGAAACGACGCCAGCATCATTCAAACTCAAGCAGCAAGTACAAGACTGTATTCACTTTCTGAAAAAGACTTATCTGGTTTCTCCATGGATTGAACTCTGGATTACATCTGGACTTTTTGTTTTTCTGCTCTGGCTAGCTTTGGTAACAACTGTAAGCGTGCTTATAAGTGGCAGATACATCCATGTGAACAAGTGAAGGAAAAGACGTGAATGTACTTTTGAAACCTCATAAATCTTCCCATCGTGAAGCAAGAGACTTGTCATCAGTGAACATCACAGCTGTTCCTATACAGGATGGTATAGTGTGGGACAAAACAGATTATGAAATCTTCGGCCCGAGTGAACAATTGAACATTCCACATTTGTTTAAAATTTCACTAAGTGATTTAATTACGTCCAGTACCTATTCAGATGATTGGGACTTTGAGACTGTGACTGACATAATGTTTGATCTAGAAAAATCTGCTGCATTTTCTAAAAATGAATATTTAGAAGGTTCATCAGACTATGAAGAACTGTATTGTTATAACCACTATGGTCATCATTATTTGCACAAAACTGCATATCCAAGAAATGTGTTTATGTTTAACCAATGGGAACATTGTCCTACACACGCCACAAGGTAGTTCAAAAATGTTTGCTAGTAAGTTTCCATATTTTTCAGGTTACAATACATCTGACCCAGAAATGTTTTCCTATAAAAATGTAAACAAAACAGGACTGAAAATTATGTTAACAAATACGAAACAGATTTATTCTGAAGCATTTATTGCCCAACTGTCTACACAGGGTTTCGAGTTATGGAAAGACACAATTGAGACAAAAACGGTCTGGGGTAGTAAAGATTGGCAAGTACAGGGTATAGAAGCTTTATTTAGAGCCTGTATCATCCCTGAACAAATACTGTTTTTGAATGAAACCGTCCAACAAACATCTTGTCTTGGATTAGCCAAGATCAAAGAGATGAAAACACCTTCTGTGCCAACACCTGCCAGTGAAAATAATACAAAGGCAGTGGTGACAGTTGACCATATACTACAACTTAACAGAACTCATCCAAATTGGAAAAAATGGTTGATATGTCCCACAGACACAAACAGCTGTCAGGAAAGGTTCTTGAACAAAACTCAGGGCTTTACTATTCATAGGCTAGACCCAAGATATGTCCAAAGACAACATCCGGGGGTAGTAACATCATACAGTATAGGAAAATTATGCCTCGATTGGCTGCGTAAATCTACACTACAGGATGTGAAACAACACTTATCCTTACTTACAGGAGACGCTGATTTTAGGGAATTCTTGCTTGGACCAAGAAAACCGCGTCAAAAACGTTTCATATATGCCGGCATTTATGCTGCATATAATGAAGCATGGAAAGTGTCACAGATAGAGGCCGCAGAACGAATACGTGGACTTGATCGTATTAACTTAGAGAAAACACTCTCTGTGGTCGACAATGGGTTAACAACTTTGTCCTCCAGAATTTATTCATTGGATGGCATTGTATCCTCTGCTATCGACATTCTAGAACAAGATTTGGCTATGTTACAACAAGGTCAATCCCAATTACGTTCTATAGTGTCATTGACATGGACGCTGCAATCTTTGCAAGCGGGCTATGTGCCTTGGCGTTTCATCAACACGTCGTCTCTGTTTGCAGAATACAATCTCACTGATAAACAGATCGAATTGGCACAAAGAGGAGCAAGGTATACAGTGCTAAGCATTGAAAAAATTGAGAAGTTACCATTCACAGTGGCAGAAAAACCAGCTACAGAATGGGTTATTCATGGCAAAATAACATTACCTGTGACAACTTTTCAGTTTCAGTATTGCCTCAGACAAATGCAAGCAGGCAAATATGAAAGGTTGGGTAAGGAATACATTAAGACATCTTGGGATTTACCGTATACACATAGATGTTGAAGTGGGGATCGTGAAGTGTTTCTTAGCGGTACTAACTGTAAACATGCACTGACCGGTTCACTCATATGTCAGGACATTTCTTTACACAGGACTTGTAATGGTTCTGTGGCAAACTTGTCTTGCCATCAGCGGGGTACACCAGCTGCTGTGATTAATCCAACGTTTGGACAACTTTCTAATGGGAGTTACCTCATGTTGAATAATCAGAGTTGCTGTGGAATGTTGCCAGGCATCCCATATCTAGTAACGGTCAACTCCAGGGTCACTTGCTGTATGCAAGCATTGTTTCCCCCAATAGACACAGTCAGGGAGTCGCCGCTATGGCCTTTGCTGAACGTCTCTTTTATAAGATTTGATACTTTGAGCAGAATGAAAGCCATGCTTTTACAGCAAACAGTGCCTTTGACCTCGGCCAAAGAAACCTATGATCTACAAGTAGCAAGGACTTCGGCTGAGATACAGACTTTAATACGTACAAACTGCCCTATACATTTTGTAGAAATGGTATCACGTATCTTTAACATGTCAGATACGACCGGAATTGTACATGTATTTAAGAGCATTTGCTCCGGTCTGTTAGCACCTTTCCAGGCAATACTTGGAATCATCCCCAACTTTGCACATTCGGTGTTTGGTGGCATACCATTAATTCTCGCACTTGTTGCCGGAATTCAATTCATCTTTCTGCTATTGCGCTATGGCCAGCCTATTCGCCGACATCACTCCGAGCGAAATGGAGAAAGCTCTCCTTGAAAGAAAGTGCAGTGAGCGAATAGTACAGCTATTGGGCATGACTCGTCTACGGGACCTTAATACCACGTGGTTCCTGTCATTCAGACCAATCTGGCAAGATTGCATCTTACCTGTTCTACGCTGCCTGCTATACGGTGAAGAATGCGTGTTGGACGCTTGTCTAACATATCCATCAGCTGCGCCAAAGGACGTTGATACTTTGCTGGTCCCGATAACGGCCCATGCTCTGTGTTGTCCCCAGAGGCTCCCTATCCTGATGTCAGCATTCATTGAGATCTCACAGTTGCCTCCTGCTGCTGCTGAGGTACGAGAAACAACTACAGGCACACAGGTAAGAACGGACGCGAACATTGCTACGGCGACCTATGCTGTGAGCGATGCTTCCCATCTTTGTGCGATCAATCTCTTACACGAGGTGTTCCAACTTACACCAACGACAGTGGATGATGTTTTGTCTCTTGAAATAGATGATCTCATGTTTACACCAGACCCGTAAACTGACTCTGATTCGGCATACTATGTTCCAGAGAGACAGCAACAATTTGGCCTTCATTTTTCAAAGACTTGGAACTCTACCAAATTTGAACTTTTTGTCCCATTTTTTGAACGAAAATGGCACTTCAATCTGCTTAAAGTAGAACTAGCCTTATAATACAGACTTGGCAGTACTTCCAGGGACACTTAGTCATCTTGTGTGTCTAAGAACAGTTCATTTAATTTTCATGACAGGCAATGACTTTGATTTTGAACAAACTTATCGATCATTTTCGTCATATGTAAATATTGCTTTTATTTTGCATTCCGATTGCATTTATTTCAAAATTTATGCAGGAACTGATAAGCATTGCTTACTGATGTACAGAAACCTTTGCATTTTTAAATATGTCTTTTAATGCTTTTTGGGATATGTTTTAATATGCGGTACTCCATTCTAAATGTTTGGCATTTTAAATGTTTTAGCATTTTAGTAGTGTCGTATACACGAAAGAGGAGTGGGTGTTGTATACTTTATAGGGTGTCCATAAACGGGCTTTTCTAGAATCATGTCCTTATGTAGGCACAATTCGCCTTGCCCTTATATAGGCATAAAATCCCTGACCTTATTTAGGCATAAACCATGCACTCCAAATACAGGCATGGATTCCGGCACCCGTCCACCCTAAGCGTCTCAACGAGTCCATGAAAAAAACAGACCCTTAGGCTGCGGGAGTTTCCTGCCCAGGACTATTGATTTCTTCAAGGACTCATATATTATGCATGAACCATTATTCCTTAGGGGTTCATTCATGACGTCTTTCGCTGCCCAACTCACGTCAATGCTAACATTTTCAGGTATAAATATACCTTCCCAAACCCCTGTAAATCAGAGGAGACCTCGACTTCAGAGGAGCCCGATTCCCGGCCGGACGCACTGAGAAGACGCTGTCATTCCTGCACGCAGAGAGTCCAGCTTCCAGTGATCTAACTTCCCTTGCGGGGTGTTGGAGTTCGAGTCCGGAAAGAGATTCCTACCTCTCTCATTCTTCAGGTATGGAGCAGACTAGAACCTAGAGGGACTCTTGGCATATTAGACTCTTGGCATACTAGGTGTAACATACTCTTAGTATACTCTAGTCAGGAATACATCACCTACTTCTACTTCTCCCTACACCTAGGATAGGTTAGGAACACTGGGGTAGAACTAGGCTAGAAACGCATCGTATGAGTACTCGCATTTTTAGGCTGTGTCATTTTATGTAAATGCATATATGCTAAAAAGATAATGCTAACGCAGTATTATTTATTTCTACTGCTCACTCTGTACATTATTTATCTCGCATATTGTCTTGTGATCGTAACAGCACATCTAACTTACAACAGAAACAAGACTGTTCAATAAACCTTTTTATTGAAACGCCCGTCTGTTATTTCTGTGTAACTTTGAGAATAACTGAACCATGCACGACTGAGCTGAGTGAAATAGTTATCTATTGTTTCTACGACTCTGGGACACGTCCTGATTCTGTAAGGGAAACACAGTGGTCATGTTTTGCGGCTGCCAGAAACTACTCCCTTCTTGTCGTCAAGAAGTTTCTAGTGGCCTCTGAGCTAGCTGGCACAAGTAATTAAGTTTAATATACTCGATAGGGACATACCGACCTTAGTCCTATGTCAAACCTATAGGATATATTATTCCAATGCGCAGAGCCTATTAGGGAAATAGGAGCTACACTACAGCAGGGATCCCGGTAAGTCGCTATTGCGCGCGCGAAAACGCATTTTGAAAGCGCGAACAAGGAAAGAATTCCGCTACGCCGCAGATCGCGGAATTTTCGGTAATTCCGCGTTCTCCTTGGAACGCGGAATTGCCAAAAATCCGCAAATTCCGCGAGCAGAGCAGATTTTACCGCCCAGGGTTAGTCTATAATACTATATTATGTAATGCTTACATAAGTTGAAGAGATATAGCTGCCTATGAAAAAAGGAGTTGGTCATAGAATATGCAGTAAGCCCACTATGGGCTCAATTCTGGCAACAAGTTTATATTATGTTGCAATTACTATTTCATATCAGCACTGTCCAGTATCAAACAGATAATGCACTATGCATTGTGTTTTTGAAACAAGTGGGATTTTATAGATAGCATAGTAATACCTAGTATGCACAGCAGAATAATGATGAATTATGTTAACTATCATTTTTTTAAATTGTAAGATTGATGTATAGACATTAATTTAAAAAGAATCACATATGTAGATTGTTATTTTAGAATCTATGTACTGCCTTAATATTCAGTATTCGTTAAATATTGACTATGTGTGCAATTTAAAGCATACGACAAATAAGGGCTTGTGTAAGACAATAGTCTGTTGTCAATTTCTATTGTTATGTTGCAATCATGTGGTGAAAAGGAAAAAAGAAGTTAGTTGATGACGCAGCACGCATGTGAGCAAGGCCATTTTGTGGTGGCCAAAACGCGTAATGGATATGAGTGAATAAGTCGAATAAAAATAAGCACTGAAGAATTTTGGAGTCTGTGCCCAGTTGCGTGGAATATTTAGTTTCGGATGTGAAGTTGATATATATATATTGTTGCAAAGTCATTGTGTGCCCTGGGCACCCCCCAACTTTTTGCTGACTGGTACTGGTGGTAACTGACTCTGACTGACCCTGGGCTCTGCCTAACCAGGCCAAGGGCCAGTGCCAAGCTGAAAGGAACACATTAGAATACAGTTAAAACACCTAACATACACTAGGGTACGCTATGGTATGGTGGGGTACCCCTGTAATTGGCATGACCTACCCCATAAGCCCCTAGTATAGGGCAGGGGATTGAAACTACCTAGAAGTCCCCAGTACCCTGGGGCATGGCAGTTTAGAGGCCAGCAGCTTTTTCTGCACTTGCATGTGTGCACTGCTGAAGCCTGAGGTCAGTTTAAAAACAGCCCTGGGTGCCAGGACTGCTTTTAAACAGTAAATTGTGCCCAAACTCGACTTTGGTGGTAGGGCCACTTAAAAATGGATAACCTACAATGTTTTGGCATATTAGGGACCCCCAGGGTCTCCCCTAGGTATCCCAGGGGTGGGGGGTCAGGTATTTATAAGGTACACCCTTATAAAATTAGTTTTTATATGCCTGGGTTAAGTGAAATTTCACAGTTCACTCCCCACATTGTGTTAAAGTGCTGCTCAAATTCGACTTTGATGCTAGAAGCACTGTGGAAGGAGGATCTGCAATATTTCTGCAGATTCAGAACCCCTAAAGTCTCCCCTAGTTGCACAGGGGGTGGGGGTCCTGTAGAAATTAGGGAAATACTTATAAAATATGTTTTTATAAGCCCTGGTGCTAGAAAACTAGCCCAAGTCATTTTCCCCATTGCAAATCCCATGGCCCATAGGTTAACATTGCAGGAAGTTATTAAATAATAACTCCTGATAGGAAGGAGATAGAGCTACCGTTCAAACACTTCCTAGAATGGTAGTGAAAAATCCAATATTATATTGTTGAATTTCTTCTAAAATGTACAGACAAGAAGTTATTAGACTTTCTTGTTTGTGGATCCAAATCCAGCCTTCCAGTGGTCTGCCCTGATTGGTCAGAGTTAAGTGGATTAGCCAGGCTGCTTTGAAGAGGTGATAAAGAGCCCATGGGGTTAACTGGCTCTGCTGGCAGGGCAGTGTGCTGTTCAAGAGGAATGCCAGGCCAGGGGTGGAGTCGTAAACCATGCTCTTCAAAGGCAGAGGGGAGGCCTGGGTGTCAGTTACACTTTTACACTTTTGACCCAGAGTCAGGGCTAGGCTGAAGGAAGGTATGTGCAGATGGTAGGGGAGAGTCTAAGTAAATTAGCCATCCTAGGGGTGTGTTTAGCCAGCTCTTACCTCCTTGCTGGAAAATCAGCCATTATGGATTTGGAAGATTTGATGCACTCTGGGACAAAATAATGCCACACTCTACAGGATGTGGTCATCGCCTTGAGGAGTTACCCTGCTCCCATTGGTCAGGAGTGACCTGCTGCTTGACCCAGAGAATTTTGAATAAGTATCTGAGAGGGGCAGAGCCCTCCAGATCTGCTGCTTGAAACTTACTGAAGCAAGACATTGCCAAGCTGAGAAGTTTTGCTGTGCAAAGATTTCTAAGGCCTGACCTCTGAAAACTGCACCATCTGAAACTACAGCCCTGCGGATTATTTTGCTGAAAAAGAACTAAAGAGTGGACGGCCTGAAACCTACAGGTTAAAAGAGCTCATCTGGAACATCACCAACTAAATCTGCACCTGGGGGAACTACCAGTGGATTTGTAAGGGTGACGTCCCAGTGGATTGTGGGAACTGAAGTCCTCAACTTTCAAGGACCATCTTGGAGCTTCCAGACCCTTGGAGTGAGTTTGAGACACTTTGGGACCCTTTGAGAAACTTCAGGAAGAAGTTCAAGAAGTTTGGAGAACTTTGGAGGAACTTTGAAAAAAAGCTCCATAGAGGGACCAACTCAACCTGGTCAGCCAAGTCGCCTGCCTTCAACCGCGAGTCGGCCAAGCCATCCAGGTTCGTCCCGCTAAAAGCTCCGTCGGTCCGACTTCCAGAGTTTGACCGAGAGTAGAAGAAATCTGAAGCCGGCGAACCCTCACCGAATCCAGCTACATGAAGAGCATCGAGGGACCCCGCGAGAAAAAGCTCCAGAAAAGCTTCTAAGTCCGCTCGTAGAAAAGGTGACTGGGAGCAAACGCGAACGCCAAGCCGCCTGCCTTCCATCGCGTGTCGGCCTGGGCTCCTGGGTTGCCCCGCTGAAGCGCTAAAGAAACAGTTTCTAAGTCCGCTCCAGGAAGGTTGACCGGGAGCTCGTCGAAAGGCAATCCGGCAAACCCGCACCGGACCCGGACTGGCTGGGAGCTTCGAGGGACCTCGCGAGAAAAAGCTCCAGAAAAAAGTTTCTAAGTGTGAAGGTAGAAACTGCGACCGGGACCTGCCGCAAGCTGTAGCCGCCCAGGGCTCCATCGCGGTTGGCCTGAAACTTTAACTTTGCCCCGGTCTATCGCGAGCAGGTATCCCAATATGGTGCTATAAACTTCTAAGTGCTATATAATTTTAAATCTTTGAAAATTCATATCTCCGGTTCCCTACATTGGATTTTTGTCGTTTGGTGTCATTTTAAAGATAAAAATATTTCCTATTTTTATAAATTGGTGTTGGATTTTTATTATGTGTTGTGTCTTAATTATTTACTGAATTGGTGGTTTTTAAATGCTTTACATACCTGTCTTTGAAGTTAAGCCTGTCTGTTCGCAGCCACGTTACCAAGGGTTGAGCATGGGAATAATTTTCTAAGACCTATGCTGAGTCCTTCCAATGATTAGTGGCCTTATTGCCAGTGGCAGACCTACATTTGCCCCTACCAATAATCCACTTTCCAACATTTGGTGCTCAGCGGTGTGGATGAGGACTTGTGTTTAAAAAGTACACCTTTCAGTGAATGATTTAAGATTATAAAAATCCTCAAAATTGCCTTAGAACAAAACTTTTGAGTTTGATTTTGGGAATTTGGACTAAACTGTTTTTAATCCATTGTTTTGATTTTTCCAAATTGTTCTAAGTCTGTTGTGCCTAGTTTTTTGTGACCCAAAACTAGGGAACCATGGAGCTGAACCTTGCTAAACTGTCCCAGTTTAAGATGGCTGATCTTAGGGAACAGTGTAGGCTTAGGGGGCTGCATGCTGCCAGGAAGATGAGGAAGGCAGGGTTGCTTGAGTCCCTAAAGGCCTGGGCCAGGGCAGCTGAGGAGAACCCAGGGGGGTGGGAGGATGTTCCCCCCAACCTCACCCAAGAGAGGGGTGAGGATGAGACCTCTTCCATTGTGACTAGTGTTAGCCAAGTGAATCAAGGTGGTGGTGGGAGTGGGGAAGGGTCCCTTACTCAGGAACCACTACTGTCCCTTGCAGAGAGACAGCTTCAGGCTCAATTAGAGTTGATTGCCTTGGAGAAGGAGAAATTCGAATTGGCTAGGAGAAGATGGGAGAGGGAGGAGAAAAGAAATGGTGGCAGTGAAAATGATGAAGATTTTGAAGTGTCCAGGGGTGGTGCATTTGAACCTAAACTTCCCAAGGGCATAGTGCCCAAGTACACTGAGGGGGATGACATTGACAAGTGGCTAGCAGCTTTTGAGAGGGCCCTTAGAATGAGTAGGGTCCACTCTAAGTATTGGGGTGCTCTCCTGTGGGAGTTGATTCCAGTAGCTGGGAGGGATAGGCTCCTGACCCTGAAGGGAGAGGATGCAGAATCATACCAGCAGATGAAGGTATGCTTAGTCAAGAGGTTTGGTCTGACTCCAGAGCAGTACAGGGTGAAGTTTAGAGGCACCCAGAAATTGAGTTCAAAGTCTTGGGTAGACTTTGTGGACATTTCAGTGAAGGCACTGGAAGGCTGGATTGTTGGTAACAAAGTTGACACATATGAGGGATTGTATAATTTGTTTTTGAAAGAACATATTTTGACTCATTGTGCAGAAGAGAAGTTACGCCAGTATCTAGTGGACTCTAAGCTGACAGACCCCAGAGAGCTGGGTGAAGCAGCTGATGAGTGGGTGAGAACCCGGGTTTCCATACAGCACCAGGGGGGTGACCAGCAGAAAGTAGGACAGGTCCCTCCCCAGGGGAAAGCCCAAGGGAAAGAAGGTCAAAACCAGAAGGAGTCCTCCAAAGACCCACAAACACCTGCACAAGGAGGGGGGCCCCGAGCCAACCCAAATCCAAAGGGAGGTGGAATCAGGGAAAGAATGGTAGGTTCTTTGATCCCTCAAAAGTGGGTAAGTGCTTTGACTGTAACCAGCCAGGGCACAAGCAGGGAGATGCTGTCTGCGCCAAGAAGCTCCCCCCTAAGGGGCCATCCACAGGGATTGCCAGTGTCAGTGTAGGGGTGGAGAGTGGTGCCCCAGTGAGGAGTATTCAGGTGGTGGAAGCAACCTTAGTGTCCCTGGGTGGGGTGAATATTGCAACCCTTGCTGCCTTACCTCCAAACATGGACAAGTACAGGCAGAGGCCTAAAGTGAATGGGACTGAGGTTGAGGCTATCAGGGACACTGGGGCTAGTGTAACTATGGTCCTGGATGAGCTGGTGCCTCCAGAGAGGTTGTTACCTGGTGAGTTTCACCAGGTGACTTATGCAGACAGTACTACCAAACTCCATCCTATGGCTGTGTTGGATTTGGAATGGGGAGGTGTGACAGACCCTATGAAGGTAGCTGTTTCAAAGGTGCTCCCAGTCCAGTGTTTACTGGGCAATGATCTTGAAGCCTCTGTGTGGTCAGAGGTGGAGAGAGGACTCCATATGAAAATATTGGAGCTCCCTGAGTGGGTATGTGCTGTGACTAGGTCACAGACTAGCCAGAAGGGAGGGGCTGGACACTTGGACCCTGGAACAAAGGGCCAAGCATCCAAGGACAAGGGTACTGGGCCTGGTGAGCCAGCCCAGGGAACTCCAGAGGTGCAGGCAGAATCTAACCCTGATGGGGAGGATCTGGCCTCTGAGGGAGGGACTCCATCCCTGCCAGAGCTGTCAGATTTGGCAGAACTGACAGGAGCAGGTGGACCCTCCAGAGAGGAGTTCAGTAAGGGACAGCGTGACTGTCCCACCCTTGACAGCTTGAGGCGGATTGCTTCTAAGCAAGAGGAGGGGGATGACAGTGGGTTTCACAAACTCTACTGGGAAGATGGAATGCTTTATACTGAGGCCAGAAACCTCAAGGAAGGGGCCACCAGGAGGTTGGTGGTACCCCAGAAGTACAGAGAGTTCATCCTGACTTTGGGTCATGATATCCCCTTGGCAGGACATTTGGGACAGACAAAGACATGGAACCGATTGGTGAACCATTTCTACTGGCCCCATATGTCTGAAAAGGTAAAAGAGTTTTGCAGCTCCTGTGTCACCTGTCAGGCCAGTGGCAATGCAGAGGGCAAGACAAAGGCTCCCCTAATACCACTGCCAGTGGTGGGGGTTCCTTTTGAAAGGGTGGGGATGGTAATTGTTGGTCCCCTGGACCCACCTACTGCATCAGGGAATAGGTATATCTTAGTGGTAGTGGACCATGCCATTAGGTACCCTGAAGCGATCCCTCTTAGAACCATTGATGCTCCTGCAGTGGCTAGAGCACTGCTTGGTGTGTTCACCAGAGTGGGTTTTCCAAAAGAGGTGGTGTCAGATAAGGGCACGAATTTTCTGTCCAGCTATCTGACTGCTATGTGGGATGAGTGTGGTGTCAACTACAAGTTCACCACCCCGTATCACCCACAAGCAAATGGTCTTGTTGAGAGATTCAACAAAACCCTGAAGGGCATGATAAATGGGTTGTCAGAGAAACTCAGGAGGAGATGGGATGTTCTCCTCCCATGCTTACTGTTTGCCTACAGGGAGGTGCCACAGAAAGGGGTTGGTTTCAGTCCTTTTGAATTGTTGTTTGGACACCCTGTGAGGGGGCCATTGAGCGTTCTAAGAGAGTCTTTAGAGAAGCCTCTTAAAGAAGCAAAGGACAATGTGCTTGACTATGTGCTAGGCCTGAGATCTAGAATGGCGGAGTACATGTACAAGGCAAACAGGAAACTGGAGGCCAGCCAGGAGCTCATGAAGCACTGGTATGATCAAAAGGCTACTATGCCTGAGTATACTCCAGGACAATTGGTGTGGGTGTTGGAGACTGTGGCTCCCAGGGCCCTCCATGACAAGTGGAGTGGGCCCTATCCAATCTTTGAAAAGAAGGGTGAGGTTACCTATTTGGTTGACCTTGGCACCCCCAGGAACCCTCATAGGGTCCTGCATGTGAATAGATTAAAACCCCACCATGACAGGGCAGACATGACCATGTTACTGGTCACTGATGAGGGTGTGGAGGAGGAAACTGAGCCTGTGTCCGACCTCCTCTCCACTAATGTGCAAGATGGGTCAGTGGAGGGGGTGATACTCTCTCCCAAGTTGACAGACCAGCAGCACAGAGACTGTAAGCAAGTGCTGGAGCAGTTTGCTGGCCTGTTCTCTTTGACCCCAGGCATCACTGAGTGGTGTGTGCACCACATTGACACTGGTGACAGCCTACCTGTCAAAAATAAACTGTACAGGTTGTCTGACCATGTCAGAGCCAGCATTAAAGCTGAGGTTGCTAAGATGCTGCGGGTAATTGAACCATCTGAGAGTCCAGGGGCCAGTCCAGTGGTGCTGGTACCTAAACCTAATCCTCAGGGGGACCTAAGGAGTTAAGGTTCTGTGTGGACTACAGAGGATTGAATGCAGTCACAAAGACTGACGCTCACCCTATACCTAGAGCTGATGAGCTCATTGATAGGTTAGGGGCTGCTAAGTACCTGAGTACTTTTGATTTGACTTCAGGTTACTGGCAGATTGCCCTCACTGATGGAGCAAAGGAGAGGTCAGCATTCTCCACACCAGAGGGACATTATCAGTTCAAGGTAATGCCCTTTGGATTAAAGAATGCACCTGCCACCTTCCAAAGGTTGGTGAACAGGGTCTTGTCTGTGTTGGAACAGTTCAGTGCAGCTTACCTGGATGATATAGCTGTATACAGTTCTACCTGGGGGGATAACTTAAGCCACCTAAGGGAAATGCTTCAGGCAATGCAGCAGGCAGGCCTGACTATTAAGGCAAGCAAGTGCCAAATAGGGCAGAGTTATGTGGTGTACCTGGGCCACCTGGTAGGTGGGGGCCATGTACAGCCTCTCCAAGCTAAAATCCAAACTATTTTGGATTGGACAGCTCCTGTTACCCAGACTCAGGTCAGGGCATTCCTTGGACTGACAGGGTACTATAGAAGATTTGTTCAAAATTATGGGACCATTGTGGGGCCCCTAACAGAACTGACTTCTAAAAAGAGGCCCAAAAAGTTGATTTGGACCCCAGAGTGTCAGAAGGCTTTTGACACTCTGAAAGCTGCTATGTGTTCAGCACCAGTGTTACTGGCCCCTGACTACACAAAAGAATTTGTAGTTCAGACAGAAGCTTCAGAGCAAGGGATTGGGGCAGTGTTGTCACAGCTAAATGAAGAGGGCCTTGATCAGCCAGTTGCCTTTATTAGCAGGAGGCTTCTTCCCAGAGAGCAGAGGTGGAGTGCCATTGAGAGAGAGGCTTTTGCTGTGGTGTGGTCCCTGAAAAAGTTGAGACCCTATTTGTTTGGGACTCACTTTCGTGTTCAAACTGACCACAGGCCTCTCAGGTGGCTCATGCAGATGAGAGGGGAGAATCCCAAGCTGTTAAGGTGGTCCATTTCCCTACAGGGAATGGACTTTACAGTGGAACACAGACCTGGGGTTGCCCATGCAAATGCAGATGGACTTTCCAGGTTTTTCCACTTAGCTGATGAGGACTACCAGGGTGTAGGTTAGTAACCCATCACCTTTCGTTGGGGGGGGGGCTATGTTGCAAAGTCATTCTGTGCCCTGGGCACCCCCCAACTTTTTGCTGACTGGTACTGGTGGAAACTGACTCTGACTGACCCTGTGCTCTGCCTAACCAGGCCCAGGGCCAGTGCCAAGCTGAAAGGAACACATTAGAATATAGTTAAAACACCTAACATACACTAGGGTACACTATGGTATGGTAGGGTACCCCTGTAATTGGCATGACCTACCCCATAAGCCCCTAGTATATAATAGGGCAGGGGATTGAAACTACCTAGAAGTCCCCAGTACCCTGGGGCATGGCAGTTTAGAGGCAAGCAGCTTTTTCTGCACTTGCATGTGTGCACTGCTGAAGCCTGAGGTCAGTTTAAAAACAGCCCTGGGTGCCAGGACTGCTTTTAAACAGTAAATTGTGCCCAAACTCGACTTTGTTGGTAGGGGCACTTAAAAATGGATAACCTACAATGTTTTGGAATATTAGGGACCCCAGGGTCTCCCCTAGGTATCCCAGGGGTGGGGGGTCAGGTATTTATAAGGTACACCCTTATAAAACTAGTTTTTATATGCCTGGGTTAAGTGAAATTTCACAGTTCACTCCCCACATTGTGTTAAAGTGCTGCTCAAATTCGACTTTGATGCTAGAAGCACTGTGGAAGGAGGATCTGCAATATTTCTGCAGATTCAGAACCCCTAAAGTCTTCCCTAGTTGCACAGGGGGTGGGGGTCCTGTAGAAATTAGGGAAATACCTATAAAATATGTTTTTATAAGCCCTGGTGCTAGAAAACTAGCCCAAGTCATTTTCCCCATTGCAAATCCCATGGCCCATAGGTTAACATTGCAGGAAGTTATTAAATAATAACTCCTGATAGGAAGGAGATAGAGGTACCGTTCAAACACTTCCTAGAATGGTAGTGAAAAATCCAACAATATTATATTGTTGAATTTCTTCTAAAATGTACAGACCAGAAGTTATTAGACTTTGTTTGTGGATCCAAATCCAGCCTTCCAGTGGTCTGCCCTGATTGGTCATAGTTAAGTGGATTAGCCAGGCTGCTTTGAAAAGTGATAAAGAGCCCCTGGGGTTAACTGGCTCTGCTGGCAGGGCAGTGTGCTGTTCAAGAGGAATGCCAGGCCAGGGGGTGGAGTCGTAAACCATGCTCTTCAAAGGCAGAGGGGAGGCCTGGGTGTCAGTTACACTTTTACACTTTTGACCCAGAGTCAGGGCTAGGCTTAAGGAAGGTATGTGCAGATGGTAGGGGGAGAGTCTAAGTAAATTAGCCATCCTAGGGGTGTGTTTAGCCAGCTCTAAGCTCCTTGCTGGAAAATCAGCCATTATGGATTTGGAAGATTTGATGCACTCTGGGACAAAATAATGCCACACTCTACAGGATGTGGTCATCGCCTTGAGGAGTTACCCTGCGCCCATTGGTCAGGAGTGACCTGCTGCTTGACCCAGAGAATTTTGAATAAGTATCTGAGAGGGGCAGAGCCCTCCAGATCTGCTGCTTGAAACTTACTGAAGCAAGACATTGCCAAGCTGAGAAGTTTTGCTCTGCAAAGATTTCTAAGGCCTGACCTCTGAAAACTGCACCATCCGAAACTACAGCCCTGCGGATTATTTTGCTGAAAAAGAACTAAAGAGTGGACTCCCTGAAAGCTACAGGTTAAAAGAGCTCATCTGGAACATCACCAACTAAATCTGCACCTTGGGGAACTACAAGTGGATTTGTAAGGGTGACGTCCCAGTGGATTGTGGGAACTGAAGTCCTCAACTTTCAAGGACCATCTTGGAGCTTCCAGACCCTTGGAGTGAGTTTGAGACACTTTGGGACCCTTTGAGGAACTTCAGGAAGAAGTTCAAGAAGTTTGGAGAACTTTGGAGGAACTTTGAAAAAAGCTCCATAGAGGGACCGACTCAACCTGGTCAGCCAAGCCGGCTGCCTTCAACCGCGAGTCGGCCAAGCCATCCAGGTTCGTCCCGCTAAAAGCTCCGTCGGTCCGACTTCCAGAGTTTGACCGGGAGTAGAAGAAATCTGAAGCCGGCGAACCCTCACCGGATCCGGCTACATGAAGAGCATCGAGGGACCCCGCGAGAAAAAGCTCCAGAAAAGCTTCTAAGTCCGTTCGTAGAAAAGGTGACTCGGAGCAACCGCGAACGCCAAGCCGCCTGCCTTCCATCGCGTATCGGCCTGGGCTCCTGGGTTGCCCCGCTGAAGCGCTAAAGAAAAAGCTTCTAAGTCCGCTCCAGGGAAGTGGACCGGGAGCTCGTCGAAAGGCAATCCGGCGAACCTGCACCGGATCCGGACTGGCTGAGAGCTTCGAGGGACCTCGCGAGAAAAAGCTCCAGAAAAGTTTCTAAGTGTGAAGGTAGAAACTGCGACCGGGACCTGCCGCAAGCTGTAGCTGCCCAGGGCTCCATCGCGGTCGGCCTGAAACTTTGCCTTTACCCCGGTCTATCGCGAGCAGGTATCCCAATATGGTGCTATAAACTTCTAAGTGCTATATAATTTTAAATCTTTGAAAATTCATATCTCCGGTTCCCTACATTGGATTTTTGTCGTTTTGGTGTCATTTTAAAGATAAAAATATTTCCTATTTTTATAAATTGGTGTTGGATTTTTATTATGAGTTCTGTCTTAATTATTTACTGAATTGGTGGTTTTTAAATGCTTTACATACCTGTCTTTGAAGTTAAGCCTGTCTGCTCGCAACCACGTTACCAAGGGTTGAGCATGGGAATAATTTTCTAAGACCTATGCTGAGTCCTTCCAATGATTAGTGGCCTTATTGCCAGTGGCAGACCTACATTTGCCCCTACCAATAATCCACTTTCCAACATATATATATATATAATTCACTGAAAAAACCATAGGTTTTAGGGAAAGTTATAGTTAGTTGGACATTGCACTCGTACAAAACCCGTGAAATTCCCCGTTATAGTTAGTTCAGCTAACTATAACTCGCGCCCCGCAATGCACTGCTGATGACGTCACATATTACATCACTCATGACATGGTCAGTGACATCACTGATGACATCACTGACATCATCCAGTGACTGTGTGTTTCTGTAAAGTTTAAATATGTTTAATATATATAGGGAAAGGCGTATTGAAGAATGAGTGGGTGTATAAGCGTCTGAATGGATGATTTAGTAGGTGCGTGACTGAGTCTATAAGTGAGTGATTAAACGTATCTTACTGGATGCATGGGTGAGTGACTAAACTGTGTGAATGTCTGTATCCGTCTGTCTGTTGTTGTGTAAGCAGCTGCATGGGTTTCTGACTAGCTAAATGAGTGTCTATATGGGTTATGGATTGGTTCTCTGAGTATCTATATGGGTGCCTCAGTGTTTGTGTGGGTGGGGTGTGTGTGACTCTGTGCATAGATGTGTGAGTGGGTGATTCACTGGGTGCATGGTTTCAAGAGTGCGTCTGTGATGGACTGTATGGGTGGGTGAGTGTGTGTATGGGTGTGTTAGTGATTGAATGTATATCTCAGTGGTACATGTGTGAGTAACTACATATGTGAAAGGCAGTATATATGTGTGTTGGAGTATTTAGATGGCTATAAGTGAGAGTGTGTGATTGTGAGAGTGGCTATATGGATGAGTGTGTGCTTGCCTCAGTGATTGCATAGGAGCGTAAGAATGTGCTCGTATTTTTATGAATGAGTGAGCTGGTGTGTATAACTGTATAGGTGAGTAAATTGGAGTGTGATTAATTATTTGCATGACTGACTAGGTGTGTGAGTACCTCTATGGATGAGTTGCGTTGTGTGAGTGTTTATATAGGTGTATGAGTGCATATGATAGTCCTGTACTGAGTGACTGTAAGTATGAGTGACTGTACGGGTGAGTGAGTAGATGTGTGTGTGTAGACCTAAGAATCAGTGAGTGGGTATGTACTTATTGGTATTGGAGTGTGTATGGTTTTGAGAATGGCAGTCTGTAATTTAGAGTGGTTGTATCAAACGTTATATTAGGGTGTGAGAAGATGCATTAAATTCTCACATGGATGATGTCATCAGTGATGTCATTTGAGATGTCATCAGTGATGTCATCAGTGATGTCACTCACCATGTCATGAGTGATGTAATATGTGACATCATCAGCAGTGCATTGCGAGGCGCGAGTTATAGTTAGCTGAACTAACTATAACGGGGGAATTTCACGGGTTTTGTACGAGTGCAATGTCCAACTAACTATAACTTTCCCTAAAACCTATGGTTTTTTCAGTGAATTTCAAAGGTTTTTTAAATGCTAAACCCTAACTATAACAGGCCTGAAACCTATGGTTTTTTCAGTGAATTTCAAAGGTTTTTAAAATGCTAATTCCTAACTATAACAAGCCTGAAACCTATGGTTTTTTCAGTGAATTTCAAAGGTTTTTTAAATGCTAATTCCTAACTATAACATGTCTGAAACCTATGGTTTTTTTCAGTGAATTTCAAAGGTTTTGTAAATGACAATTTTTAAATGTATTAATTGTTATATTTATTTTTTTTGATACTGATTTACTACATTTTTTTAAACTATTTATTTTTAGATATTTTATTTTTTAAATTACATTGTAATTACATTATACATTACATTACAAAATATACTTTCTCAGAATGAATTACTTTAGTTTAAATACTTTGCAAATAGGCAATATACTTTTAAGTACAGTAGTTACAGTTGTTGCAATGGGCAACACAATTTCAAACACAATGCAACATTGAGCTCAATGTGAATTTCTAGCTAAATGCAATTAGTTACTTTATGGATTACTTTTCTAACCACAGGACTGGATCCTATATTCAGTCCTGGGACATCTCCTGTAAACAGTTGAGTAAAAGCGTTTTGGTTACAGTAGTGATTTTTAAGGAATATTATTGTATTTTAAAAAGTTGACACTTAGAAACTTTTTCACATAGAATCACCAATGTTATCCTATGGGAGGAAATTCACTTAGCAGGTAAGTAGTGTTATCGTTACTTTTTCTTACTCAGTGGTGGATCCTAGATCCAGCACTGGTGCATCTCCTGTAAACAGTTAAAAGAATGCGTTTAAGTCATACAGGCGATTTTTAAGGAATATTTGTAGTTTGTGAAAATAAACACTTTGAAACTTTTCTGCTGAAAACCAGACAATGGATTCCTATGGAAGGAAATATAAGTTACTGGTAAGTACGGTTAAAATTACTTTTCAGGATCAGTACTGGGCTGAAAGATGCAGCACTGAGGTCTCTCCTGATAACAGGTGAGTAAATCGGAATTCGTATTTTGGCTGATTTTAGAGGAATATTTGTATGTTTCAAAAATCGACACTTAGAAACTTTTTCAGCAAAAAGCAGGCAATGATATCCTATGGAAGGAAATTCAAGTTACTGGTAAGTACGGTTAAAATTACTTTTCAGGATCAGTACTGGGCTGAAAGATGCAGCACTGAGGTCTCTCCTGATAACAGGTGAGTAAATCGGAATTCGTATTTCGGCTGATTTTAGAGGAATATTATAAAGTTCCAAAACTCCACACTTTGAAGAATTTCCAAGTGAAACCAGTCAATGATATCCTATGGAAGGAAATTCAAGTTACTGGTAAGTACGGTTAAAATTACTTTTCAGGATCAGTACTGGGCTGAAAGATGCAGCACTGAGGTCTCTCCTGATAACAGGTGAGTAAATCGGAATTCATAGTTCGGCTGATTTTAGAGGAATATTTGCACAATGGTGAAGGGAGGGGCGGGGCCTGAGGTAACATCTGTGCAAACGCGCCCCGTGGCGCGTTTTAAGTTGGGGGATTAAGTCCCCTTGAATCATGAGGGTCCCTGGGGTCCAACTAGCCCACCCTGTACCTCCAGTATGCGCCAGGGAGCTGCGTTGCAGAGAGGTGTTCAGAGGCCACGCCCTTTTGCACCTCTCTGCAACGCAGCTCTGTGGCGCTTTCTGGACGTACCTGGTGGGCTAGTTCGCCCCAGGGACCCTCAGGATTGAAGGGGATTTCATTCCCCATCTTAAAATGCGCCACGGGGCCTGTTTGCACACATGTCACCTGAAGCCCCGCCCCCTCCCTTCACCACTGTGCAAACATGCCCCGTGGCGCGTTTTAAGTTGGGGGATTAAGTCCCCTTGAATACTGAGGGTCCCTGAGTCCAACTAGCCCACCATGTACCTCCAAAAAGCGCCACAGAGCTGCGTTGCAGAGAGGTGTAAAAAGGGCGTGGCCTCTGTACACCTCTCTGTAACGCAGCCCCTGGCGCATACCGGAGGTTCCTGGTGGGCTAGTTGGCCCCCAGGGACCCCCAGTATTCAAGGGGAATTACTTCCCCTTCTTAAAACGCGCCAGGGAGCGCGTTTGCAGACTGCTGCAGGGAGGGGCGGGGCCTCGGCACAATGCCGGTCTTTTTTTTTGTTGTTGCTTTTTCTGCCCAGGGGTCCTTGTGGGACCCCTGAGCAGACCTAGGGGGTCAGGGTGTTTCTACCCTGCCCCCTTTGTGCGTTTTGCGCACTTGTTTCTTGTGTTTTTTTTTTTTAATCAGTGGGATCCGCGCACCCTAAGCGCATCCCGCCGATTTTGGAAAAAAAAATGTTTTTTCTGCCCAGGGGTCCTTGTGGGAACCCCTGAGCAGATCTAGGGGGTCAGGGTGTTTCTACCCTGCCCCCTTTGTGCGTTTTGCGCACTTGTTTCTTGTGCTTTTTTTTTTTTCTCGGCGGGATTCGCGCACCCTAAGCGCATCCCGCCGATTTTAAAAAAAAAAAATGCTTTTTTCTGCCCAGGGGGTCCTTGTGGGACCCCCTGAGCAGACCTAGGGGGTCAGGGTGTTTCTACCCTGCCCCCTTTTGCGCTTTGCGCACTTGTTTCTGTCCCTCGGTTCTACCGAGGGACAAAATGGCTGCCAACACTTCCTGATTTGGAGTGTTGACAGCCACTTGACAGCCAATTAGCATACAGCTCGTGATCGGGAGGGTACGCGGACCCTACTCGGCCATAGATATATATGTGACTTTACTTTTGATTTTCTCAGGAACTACTGAACGGATTTACACCATTTAAGCAAAAGGCACGACACTGAACCAAGGGCTACCTCTTTGCCAAATTTGGTGTAATTCCGTTCAGCAGTTCGGGCTGTAGCTGCGACTAAAGGTTCCTATGGAAAAATGAATGGGGAAAACGCGTTTTGGGACCCCCTTTTTTCTCGGCCCCCGCTTGACGAATCAACCCGAGACTTTCAGGGTAGGAGCGGAGCGGAGCGCCCCAACAAGTTGGAAGCTTTCGCGAAGATTCGTCAACCGGCGCAAGAGTTATTTCAAATAGAATGTCACGGATTTCCTATGGATAATAGGTCCTAACTATAACTATCTACTGGCGACCGCCAGTAGATAATATATATATATATATATATATATATATATATATATATATATATCACTGAAAAGAGCAAAATTTACAGGGACGTTATAGTTATCTTCCGATTTTTCTCACACAAAACCATAGAAATTCAGTAGCTATAGTAAGAGCTCTCAAGTAACTATAACTCGTGGCCTAAGGTAACTGTAACTCACGCCCCAGCCATGCACAGATTTCTCATCAATAATTTTACAGCAAATGTTTCACTGATATTATTAATAATGTCATAGACGATCCCCTGAGTGATGTAATAAGTGGGGTAATTAGCAGTGCATGGCAAGGGCACAAGTTATATTTCTACTAAATTTGGTGTAATTCCGTTCAGCAGTTTGGGCTGTGGTTGCATCTAAAATCCCTATGGGAACTTGCATGGGGAAAATATGCTTTGGGACACACCCTTTTTCTTGGCCCCCGCTTGACAAATCAACCCAAAACTTTCAAGACAGCAGCTGAAGTAAGTAAAAAAAGTAGTTTTGTAAAATTTGTGACGATTTTTCAAATGGCACCAAATTTCTTAGCAAAACCAAAAACGCTTTGTCTATGGAAACTAGGTTCTAACTATAACTACCTACTGGCAATATATTTAGAGATGTCAAACATCACCCGTGATATTATCTGAAAATATACAAATTGCTCAGTTTTTCATTTGGGTAAAGGAACCCAAGTTGTCTCTAATGAGCAGTGGTAGCAAATCACTTTTTCTGATCTTTTACTGCATCATTCATTTGAGACTGTTATTTGTGTTTGCTTTTTTATTTTATTGCATTAGAGACCTCAGGCTGAAATGTACATCCTTATGCCTTTTTACCTAGACTCCCCACTTCAGTTTATTTAGTATATGCGCTTTGCACTCTAAGGAGTCCTTAGAGCAAAGGTGGGAGGTGGACATTGAGATCCATGATTTTGAGAATGCTGATGCTGCCAGCCTTACAGGGTGTGTGGGGTTGGCAGTCTGCTGCTCTCTTTGTCTGCAGACAGGCCGAAGCTTATGAGACTTCTATGAGGATGTGGATGATAAACTGACAGTTTCTAGGGAAACAATGCTGGGAGATTTGTTCTGCTAACCCAACAATGGGATTTTTTGTACCTGCTACATTCCTGGCCGTAAGATTCTTGTCATCCTGATGTAGTCAATGCTATTCGAGAGACGTTCATGATTATATACTACAAGAACACTTCAGGAAGGAGGGTTGAGTAGCTGTCACATTCATAGAGGACCCTACATGTAAACAAGTGTCTCTGGGACAAGTTGTGCCCTGACTCTTTGGCATGTCATTGCCTTGCCGCATATGTTTTTGTGAGGACACTGCCCTCCTGACTCTAGACTCATGTGGTTAGGATTCCTTTCACTTTAGCAGAGTGGTGGTGCTGGATGAGTTCAACATGCCCACTCACAAAAAAAGCTAATAGTGGAACTCATGAGTACCTCAATACACTATCATGAGCTGCAAGGACACAAAGCTGGCTAGCCCAAACAAAGGAAAGGCATTTGATAACAGCCAAACACAGGTAAGTAATGTTATTTTTTAATACAAATAGATCTCCTCAGTTGTGGATGATGCCATTGAGGAAAAACGAATGTTAATTATTTATTTCACTACAATTGAGACAAACAGCATGCATGTTCAAAACAATCAATTTGACCACACGCTTTGCATTCCAATTTCCATGCTGGACATTTCCTAAAGCTAGAAACGTGTGGTGTTTCCACATCTGTTTTAGGTATCTCTGCTCTTTTAGTTGCTCTTTCTGTTCTTGCTTGTAGGTTCCTTCATGGCCAACTGATTTACAATTACTTTGAAATTACTCATGAATGGTGTATGAGTGCTAGATTTTCAATCCTTTATGATTGCTACATAGGTCAATGCTCTTAGTTATGTCAACTGCCTCATTCAAAGGTGGATTCTTATAGGCTAATAACTTCTCTTGCACTTTCTCGGCGAAACATCTTTCCACAAGTTTGTCTTCGACTAATGCCTCAGTAAAATGTCTTAATTTTCAAGAGGAAACCAAAGTTGGGCTACATAAGAACCAATGCATTCATGGGGCTGTTGATCATGTGTGAAAGCCTTGTAGCTGTGCACAGCTACGCTAGGCTTAATATTAAATTAGTTTTCCAAGCCTTTGATGGCTTCTTGTAATTTATTGAGTTCATTGTCACCATGGCTTTCTTGACTGCAGGAACATGTGCAAATATTGCTTGTCCTTCAAAGCCTAAATATTGTACAAGTTAGCTGTTTTGGATATGAAGGTGAGGCACCAAGTGCTCCTTAATGAAAGTTTACAAAGTTTGTAAAAGTTATGTAGATTTTTGAACGTGAATAAATGTTGTCAATACTATACACGTTTGTTCGTGAATCTGTTAATGCTGCTTGGTTCATGAAGAGTACACTTCAATGAGTTCTTGGGTTAGTAGATGTCTGCTGAGACTTAGAATTGTAAAGACCCGGAGGAACATGGCGGCCGCTAGCTAAACGGCTGCGGCTCGGCTCCCCCTTGGGTCCTCTTAAGTAGTTATGGATCCCTGCTAGAGGAGTTTTTGTTCTTCTCTTTGCCCCCCCCCCGTACCTGAGGATATGCGATTGGAGCTGATTTCCCCCGGATTCGGACACTTTGATATCGGTGGTAGGGAGAGTGGAGCGGTCGGCGTGGTTTGTGGCTGGCGCTGGGAGGAAGCAGCCCGGACTCGGCGGAGATGTGACTCAGCACTTTTCCTGTTCCGAGTTGCGGGAGGCAGAGCCAGCACCAGCGTATGCGTACCTCCAACCCCCCGTGTTTGCAGTGTCCCAGGAGTAGTTGCAGACCTTCAGGTAGGGTGTCGCCGAGTTTGGTGTCACATATCTTCGGAGGACGCACATCTTAAGGGCAGCAACGAAGGTAAGAAGAAATTCTTCTTTCTCCCAGGGGGTACTAAAAACGAAGCCCTAACACCCCCGGCGCTTGGCCTATATAGTCTTCAAATCGGGAAGAAAGCTCAGGCAAGAGAGGCACAGGGTGAGACACAAGAAGAGTGTATGGAGACAGGAGAAGCTGGCAAGTTAGGTGGGCCAGTGGCAGCAGATAATCATCCACTAAAAATAAATAGATATACCTTACGAACAAGAGGTGCCCACTCCTTTAATAACGACATTATTAAACCCAGTCTGTTTCCACGAACCCCCAGGAATCTCTGAAGTAAAAACATCCACGCGACAGCGCAGGCATAAGGGACCCATTACTGATGATGGCGCCAACCTAAAAGGCAAAGAGGCTGACGTTAGTAAGGGAAAAGGAAGGGGTAAGAGGGTTATTCCCTCTAAGGTTAAAATTACACCCTCGCTTAAAACCTACTATAAAGTCATGTCTACCTCTACTGCCTCAGTAGGCGATATATTAAAGAACGTGGGTCAGGGCAGTCTATTGGCAGAAACATCTAGTTCTGTAAGCTCCTCAATAGGGGGGACGGGCAATGTTGTGAAAGTGCCTGACATAGCCTCTGATAGGATATTAAGTACACATCCATCAGTGAGCTTATCAAATAGATATTCAGTCTTAGCCATAGATGATCCTCCAGATGTGTCTCTGAAATCCCTTAAGGCCTCCAATATTACCTTTCTCAATACCACAGAAGACAACGTAACAATGGAAAAACCAGTCGATACAATAGGAACGCCAGGTACATCAGACACGTCTTGCTCCCTGGCCGATATATTATTGGCTATGAAGGATGAAATGGCCAACAGATTTACTGTGTCTGAGGCAAATCAAGCTGAAATGACCAATAGATTTGCAGTTTCTGAAGCGAATCAGGCAGCTATTCAAGCTTCCTGTGAAGTACTAGCTAAAAGGCTAGACGAAGTTGTATTAAGAACAGACGCAATTGATCTGGAAATTCCTAAAATCAGGGACTCCATGCATTCTACCACAACGGAATTGGTGAAATTAACGTCCCAGAATAAAGAACTGAAAGATGATATCGAGCGCCTGGAGAATCACTCCAGGAGAAACAACTTGCGGCTTTTGAATGTCCCTGAAGCATTGGAAGGATCGGATATAAAGGGGTTCGTGATATCTGTGTTAAAAGAGACAGTGCTAAAGAACGCGCCTGAAGTAGATTTAGTAAGTGAAATACAAAGGGTTCACCGCGACCCCTTCAGAAGGAACCTTGCAAGACAAAAACCTAGGAAAATATTGGTGAATTTTCTAACTTATTCAGTTAAGGAGCAGATCCTGTCATCCGCCCTTAAAGAAGGCACTATAACTTCAAATGGTTCTAGTCCCTTCTCCTTTCAAATAAGATCAGATATTTCGTATGTGACAGCAACACGACAGTGGGAGTTAGGGAAAAGACTAGAGGAGTTGAATAGCATCGGGGCTAAGGCACAGTTAAAGTTCCCCGCACAATTACGCGTAATGTGGAAAAACCATATGCATCAGATTAGATCTAGCAAGGAGGCAGATGAACTTATAGCAAAAATTAAAACTGAGCGGGGGGGGGGGAGGAGGGCATTGAGGAAGAGGCGAGATATCTGATTTGATGTGTTTCTTTTTCTATTTGTTTTTTTTTTTTTTTGCTGATAGCAGGACCTAAATTATACATGTAGTTTTTACACCAAGGGGGGGATAGGGGCCGAATAGGTTTGTCTATTGGAAGGGAGGGTTCCTCATGGGCAGGGGAGGTACTGGGGGAGATGGGAGGGGGGAGGTGCACTGGGCGCAATGGGTGGGGAGCAATGGGTAAAAAATAAAAAAAATGAACCTCATCTCACTTCTGATTTAAGGAAATATTGTCAAGTTGGTGTAACAGATCAGCAGCTCAATGGCAGGAAACCAAAATAAAAGGGACAGTAGGACCATCTTTATTTCCTGGAATGTTAACGGGTTAAGGTGTCCTCGTAGGCAAAGGCTGATTTTAAAATATTTAGAACTTTCCTCTGCCCAGGTGTGTATTCTTCAGGAGACGCATCTGAGCTTTTTGGAAAGTCGTTCTGTTTTTTCAGGAGTGCCCTGGATAAAATGCTACTGTGCATCGCAGCAAACGATCCACAGTAGAGGTGTAGCAATTTTGATTAAGCATGGAGCCCCCTGGTCTATAAAAAACTCGCAGTCGGATCACACTGGGAGGTGGTTGGTTGCACAATTGTCGCTGGAAAACTCGGACTTAGTCTGTGCTTCGTTTTATGGCCCAAATGTAGATGACCCGACATATATCTGCAAGTTGCAATCAAAATTGACAATGGAAACTCCTCCTTTTTTAATCGGTGGAGACTTCAATGTTCTCTTGGACCCTTCAAAAGATAGGTCCAATGTGAGTTATCATGTTGGGGCCCCTAGGGTACGTCGTGCATTGGTAAACATGCTACACGACTTGGACTTAGTGGATGTGTGGAGGGCAATGAAGGGAGATCTTCAGGGCTATACGTTTTACAGCAAAAAGCACCGTCACTCCTCCAGAATCGACTATATATTGACGGATAGATCTACTCTGGGTGGTCTGGAGGGAATTTCAGTCTTGCCAAGCCATCTTTCAGATCATGCCCCAGTGCAGTTTTCACTTCAAAGTAAAGGGCGCTTGGTGCAGACAAGATGGACGCTCAACAGGGCTATGCTTCTGGGTTCTGAAATTATCCAGGCTGTTAAGCAGTCTACGTTAGAATTTTTTTTTTTCTTTGAATATGGGCTCCACAACTACGGATTTTATTTGGGATGCCTATAAGGCAAATTTGAGAGGGAGGCTCCATGGTCTTATATGTTCTAAGAATAGAGCTGAGGCTAGGGCCCTGAAAATAATTGAGGAAAAAATAGCTAAGTTAGAGAGTGAGAGGAACAGATTAAGTCATGGGGACCAAGGGCATTTGCGACAAGTTATGAGCGACCTAGAAGATGCAAGACAGGATTACAGGGGGAAATTAGATACAAAATGTAGGGCACAATGGCATACCAAGAATATGCAAAACTTTGAATATGGGGAGAAAGCAGGTGCCCTACTGGCCTGGAAAGCAAGAACCAATCGATCTAAGAACAACATTACTGAACTGATAGTTAACAGCAAAGGGGAGAAATCGAGGAGCTTTGAAGATATGCAAACTTGTTTGCTGTCTCTCTTTTCGGATCTCTATAAAGAGGATCTGGCTCCATCTCCAAGCACTATACAAGCATGGTTGAGGACTAAATCTTTGCCTTCCCTGTCAGAGGAGAGTCATAATAATTTAGAAGCCCCCATTACAGCAGAGGAGATAATTGAGCAAATTAAAAAATGTAGGAATAAAAAGGCTGCAGGTATGGACTCGCTTCCGAACGAAGTGTACAAATTGTTAGCAGAGGAGCTGACCCCGGTACTAGGTACCATCTTTAATTCAGTGTACTGCCTCACAGGTAAAGTCCCAGAGTCTTGGAAGGAGGCCACAATTGTCCTGATTCTAAAACCAGGCAAGGATCCGTTAAAGGCCGATTCATACCGTCCAATCTCCCTGCTAAACGACGATTATAAGATCTTTATGGGCGTTTTAGCGGGGAGATTGGCGAAATTGATCCCAGGCCTGATTCATATCGACCAGAAGGGCTTTGTTGTTGGAAGGCACATCCAGAGACAGACTCAATTATTATTAGGAAATATCGACTTGGCCATTGAAAGATCTGATCCTTTGGCCATAGTTGCTTTGGACGCGGCCAAGGCCTTTGATAGGGTTTGCTGGGTGTACCTTTGGGAGGTACTAGAGGTAATGGGGTTCGGCCCGATTTTTACTCAAACCCTGAGAAACTGTTATCAGGGAGCCTCTGCTCGGATTCTGTTGAACGGTCTGCTGACTCCTAGTTTTAACATCCAGAGGGGGACCCGGCAGGGTTGCCCGATTTCGCCTCTCCTGTTTAACATTTATATTGAACCGTTGGCTCAAGCTATTAGATTAGATGACTTGATCTACCCTTTTAAGTCTCAACATTATAGCTGTAAGTTAGCTTTGTATGCTGATGACTTAATACTGTACACTAACGATCCTGAGGTGGTTATTCCCCGGGTGGAGGAGCTTTTGGAGAGGTTTGGGACCCTGTCAGGTTATCTAGTAAATACATCAAAGACCGAGGTGATGTGTTGGAATCTAGATCAATGGAAAGGCACAACCAGCAACGAGTTAAAATACTTAGGTATCATCATTGTTAAAGACTTGGAAAAAATTCCCCAGATAAATTTGAATAGAATTACTAAAGAAATAGATCGCCTCTTTGCTAGATGGAGGAACCTCCCCTTAACTATTTACGGGAAAGTTAATTTAGTAAAGATGGTCATTCTTCCCAAGCTTTCGTATTTGTTCTCCACAATACTCTTGGCCTTTCCATATAAGTGCATCAGTAAGGTGCAGAGTAAGATCGGGAGCTTCATTTGGGGAGATAAGGGTGTGAGGATGTCATGGAAGAAATTGAGACGCAGACTAAAAAAGGGGGGGCTGGCTCTCCCTGATATAAGCTGGTACGCAGTAGCATTTCAATTTAAGGAAGTTCGGATGCTGCTTGCGAAACCAGATGAGTCGGCGTGGGGAACGCTGTTGGGAGAAATGGTAAGAACGGAGGGAGGAGGAGGTGGTGAGGCTTTTTTATATAAATTCGGGGTTCCAAAATACTTCAAGCGAGTACGTCTGAAGGTTCTCAAGGCAGCTTTGGAAACATGGTACAACGTCAGAATTAGATGGGGGATAGGATACTACTCTGACCTAGCACCTATTTGGGGCTCCCCTGGAACACCCTGTTGTCTTAGAGATAGCCTGGCGGTACCCATTAAGAGTGCGGGCATAAACATTTGGTCTGACCTGTTAGATTCAGGGGGGATACATCCATGGGAACTATTGAGGGCCAGAATTGGTACAGGGTTCTCCAGATTTAAATATTTACAACTGGTATCCTGGTTTGATGCAGAAAAAGGCGAAACAAGAGGGAATTGGGATATAGAAAGTCTGTGCCACTCTACACACCCAATAAAGAAGGAGATATCAGTGTGGTATAATCATTTGTTAGAAGCTGAAGATCAGGAGATCCCATCCCCTACCCTAGTCTGGAATCAAACCCCTCTTGAACCCTGTATAGATGCCCTGTTTGAGCCATCACTGAAAGTACTATATAAATTTATTAAACCCGCAAGTTTAAAGAAGAACCACTTCTTTGTTATCCATAGGCTTTACTATACTCCAGCTAAGATAGCCAAGTTTGCCCCGTCCCCAGTACCAAAATGTCCTAGATGTTTGATGCCAACTGCTAATGACCTCCATATCTTCTTTGAGTGTCTTGAATTAAAGAATTTTTGGAAGGGAATTGGCGACACCCTTCAAGACATTTTCAAAGCTAACATCGATGTCAACATGTCACTAGTCTTCTTTGTGGACGATGGACTATTTTGTCAGACTGCACCGCAGATCCAGCGCGGGCTACTTTTATATATGATTATACTTGCACGGCGAGAGATATGTAAAAGGTGGAAAGACCCCCTCCCCCCGAAGAGTGAAGATTGGCTTAAAGCCGCATTTGCTATGGCCCGCTTGGACTATGAAGGAGAAGGGGATAGCTTGATAAACATCTGGCTACCTCTTACGAGATGGGGACGTAATTTGAGATTAATATAGCTCGTCCTATGATTACACCAAGTCCCAAAACGAGCAGGACCGGTCAGGTGACCTAAGCTAGTGCGGTAAGCCGGAGGGCCCACAGATTGAAACATCGGCTTCATAAGACCCGTATAAGCTTATTGGTGAGATGAGGACAAAAAAAAAAAAAAAAGTAGATGTCTGCTGAGGATGAAGGCTGGCGCGTGGTGTTTCTGTTAAAGCTCCCTCACAGCGAAGCAAGGCACGCCCACTGCAGGAGTGTGGGGATCTGTTACTGTTACAGCTATCTCGCAGAGCAGCAAAGGCCTCCCTCCCACAGAAGAAGAAGCAGGTGGGATTTCTCAAAGTAGTATGGGCAACGATCAGCAAGGTTCACTCTGAGGAAATAAATACAAGCAAGAGGAGGGTAGGGATAGAGGTAATGAGAGAGGGCAGGAGGGACAAGCAAACAGTAGATACACAGACACACTGGGGCATATTATTAATTCCCTATCGCCACCACAACGTCACTTTTTGTGATGTTGTGGTGGCGATAGGGTCAGCCCCCTATTACCAAGGCAGCGTTAAACCACATAACGTGGCTAAAAGCCACGTTAAGTGGCTTAACGCTGCCTTGGTAATAGGGCCCCTTTCACGCTAAAATTAGCGTGAAAGGGGCATGCAGTGGGTGTTGCGGTGGGCGTTCCACCGCAACACCCATTCACTTCGACGCTGCCACCTATTATCAAGAGAGGCGATAATAGGTGGCAGAAGACCAGGAAAATCCTGGTCTTAAGGTGGCAAAACGAGGAGAAATGCTTCATTTCTCCTCGTTTTTGCTTTTTCCATGTTGCTGCCTTGTGCACCACACATGGAAAAAGCAAAATGCCAAGGTTTGTTTATGTACAGGAAGGTGTCCCTTCCTGTACATAAACAAACCTGTTTTTGAAAATGCCATTTTGTAATTTTCATGTGTGCTGCATGAAGCAGCACACATGTAAGTTACAAAATGGCATTTTGGGTTTGTTTATGTACAGGAAGGGACACCTTCCTGTACATAAACAAACCACCCTGCTCGCAGACACCCTTGCACTCTGGTGCAAGGGTGCCTGTGTTGGCGTTAAGTCGTGAGACTTAGCGCCATCGCAGGGGGACACGCCAGGCTGCACCATATCCTTGGTAATATGGTGCAGCCTGGCAGCTTCGAAGTGGCGATGAGAGGCGTTAAGCCATGGAGGCTAACGTCTCTCATCGCCACTTCCTTGCTAATATGCCCCAGGAGGTCTTCAGTCTGCTGAGGAATACTTGACGCTGTGAAACAGAGACACCTCACTAGCAGACCTAGTTAATGAGACAATCTCATGTGACCATAGGCACCGGAAGTTAGGGTGCGGGGGAGAAGGGGGTGCTGCAGCACACCCAAAATAACCATGCTGAACTTCAGATGGCGAATCAGCAATAAAGATTCATTTTTTGCTTTTCTCATTTCCTGTGTTCACAGATAGAAGACAAATGTCAGGCTATGTGTTCTGACAAATTGCTGCTTATTCTTTTAACATGGAAATTGGTGGTTACTTTCCTTTCTCTGACTGAGAGGTTCTTGTAAACTGAGGTATATAACAATGTTGCTGGGGCACAGGGAGCGTAAAAAGATAGGCTATACAACATTGTTTCTTAACACATATCACATTTTAAATGTCTATAGATGAACTGCATTAATATTTCAAAATATATCAGAAAATGGAAAATATCAGGAAAGCCCAAATGAGTAACATTTTTTGTAGGGAAACAATGCTTTTAATAGGATCAAAAGAATGATGCACAAATTATATTTGCCGAAACCCAGTAGCCACACACTATTTTACAGGCACTATATAGTTTTATCAGTACAACTGAAAATCTATGCAAACTTAGTGGCCATTTAAATGTGCTGTCAGTAAATGGCAATGTGCTACCACACCAGGCTTTAGCAATATGTTTGGACAGTGTGCTCCAAAACGCACCGCTAGCTACATACTACACTCTCACCACTCTTACGATGAATGGGTGTGACTCATTTGCTACACTTGTTCTTTGTGTGACTCTTGGATTTTTCACAATCCCCATGACTTAAGTGATCTAACATTGATGGGAGCAACCTCACCTTGAAAACTGTTCCAGGACCACTGCACTTGAGAGTTTTGGTGGTAGGATTCGGGCAACGAAGAAATTCTCAATGCCAATAGGTTGCAATGAAAAGAAGTAAATACCTGATACAAGGGAGAGAAACATATATTTTATTCCCCACTCACACAGTGTGCTTCTGACACTCTCTCATCACAGGAAAGAGGTCCACTATCTCACCACAGCATTATTGTTCTCAAAAAGAACCTTGATGTGTGTGTGGCGCGATGGCAGCCCTGAAGGATGGGTTTCCGATGCCTTGGACTCACCAGATTAAGAGCACAGCACTGCTCTCTGTTGTCATTCATCAGTATGAGTGGTCCACACCATTCTGCAGAGTCCTCCCCATACCCACCTAGAGGGGGCATCACAGCTATGCTTCATTAAAAAGAAGAGTGTTGTATCAGGATTTCACAGAAGGTGAACCTGGAGGCCATGAGCCCAACATATTATATTCTATTACTAATACACTGTTGAAAATAGTGACAGAGGGTGCATCATGGCTGATGTAAGCCTTCTGCTCCAAAACTCCAATGTTTCTGCCTGTTCTTCTTGTTTAATTTAGAAGATTCTGCCATGAAGTGCTGGAATGTACTAATAGCATTCTATACCTCAGGCCTAACCAATCATTAAACACACTGGGGCATATTATCAAGGATCTGCGATACTTATCGCAAAGCGCGCTTAGCGCTGTTTTTTTTATCGCCGGCTATCGCTGGATTTCCTCACCGTGATAGCGCGGTATTATCAACGCGTATCGCAAAGGCGATAGGAAATCCAGCAATAGCGTGTAAAACCAGCAATAGCGTGAGTATTCCAGCGCTAAATCAACAGCGCTAATGAAAAGCTTGCTAATAGGCAAGTGTATACTTAACCTAACAATCCACCTCCCATTGACAAGATGGTTAAGTCAAGTTTTTTTCAGGTGTTAAATTCCAGCGATAAGCGCAACTTTTTTTATCGCTTCGTGGGCATTGATAATAGGGGGAAGTTGTGTTTGCGAATGTTTCAAAGGAGTTTAAGTCAGGAACGCCTACTTTGCATGTCATTAGCGATAAATTTCGCTGACATGCAAAGCGGCACCAAAACGTTCGCTTTCGCCATAAAGCTGTCGCTAACAGCTGTTAGCGACAGCTTGCTAATGGGGCGATAGAAATATCGCCGCTTTAGCGGCAAAAAGTGCCGCTAAAGTGGCGATACTGCCCTTGATAATATGCCCTATTGTCTACTTTTATTGGAATTTGTCTGCACCTTGGGTCCAACACTCAGGGAGAGGGCATTTTACAACTGTTACAGCCCTTGGGAACTCGCCATGATGCTAGAGGTGAAGTCATTTCACATAATAATGCAAGTAGCATTTTCTTCGAAAACATCTATACATTGCCTCATACTCAGGTACAGAATCTGAAACCAAGGACGTTTCAAATTAGTAACCTCTTGGAGACGGCATTTTATTTGCACATGGGTCGCTTTGCTTATTACCATTTCCACATAGCCACCCCTCGGCAAAAATAGGTTTTCCAAACCTATTCCACCAGTCTCTTGCCTATATAAACTTTTGTTTTGTGTTTATATTTAAAAAATGGAACGGGCATTTTCTTCAAAGTGTTAAAACAGTTGCACTGTGTGTTGAAAACCCATTATCTTTTTTATCATAGTCAGGAGAATAAAACCTAGCTCCTCTCTTGATAGTCAACCACTTCACTCTGTGATTGGCTGCCCTTGGAGCAACGGGCTTATTGCCGAACATTGTCTTGAACAGAATGAGCTCCTTGGTGGTGTCAGTGGGTTTTCAAATTGAGACACAAAGGGGTCAACCAATTGAGACCCACTCTGTGCTACATCACAAAAACACTCTGGGCCTCATTTATGAAAAGTGTCGCATCGCTTCGGTAAAACAGCGACGCAACACTTTTCAGTGCGCCCTCCTTGCGACACCATGGATGCGCCGTATTTACTGCACGGCGCTCCATGTCGCGAGGATTGACAGATGCGTCTGGAATCCAGACGTATCTGTCGGCGCAAAAGTCATGCATTGCTGCAGTTGATTCCTAAGCATGATGCAACTCTAGCAATGCATGGGGGAAGCCTATATCTATTGCAATACTTCACCCTTACGCCTGCTATGAGGCAGGGATAAGGTTTAGACGCAGTGGAGTCCTAAAAGTGGCGCAGTGAAATCTGATATATTTCACTCCGCCACTTCTACGAGGTTTCCTTGCGGGTGAACGCCCGCCCTGCATACATTATACCTGATGCAAGTATAATGTGACGCAGGGGTTTACAAAGTGACGCACATGCCTAGATATGTCACTTTGGTAGTATGGCGCAGTGTGGCGCATTATTTATGCCACCGCTGCATCACGAAAAGTGTTGCAATGGGCTCATAAATAAGCCCCTGTATTTGTGTTGTAGGTTGGCCACAGGGTGAATCTTTTGGTCTGATATTCAATCTGACACAATAAACATGGGCATACAATGATTGTGTTTGTCTTACTTAAGGAGTTGATGTATTTCCACATGCAAACAATGCCTTCACCCTCATCCCGCCATTTGTCAGCAGCAAACTCGCCGGTAATTGTTCGCAGTTTGATGTATGAAGGGGCTATGGCGAGTGATTGCTGGAGTGGGAGACACAGCCATTCATCAGCTGGGAGTACGTCATTAAGAACCATGCTTCGATTCCCACCCAATCCAGATCAGAAGGCATCAGTAATTGGGCACCCAGATGCAAAAATAGGAATCTGACACCTGCTATCACTTATAGTTAGGGAAGACCCATGGACGGATCACACCTGCTTACACAGCTAACTCATGCATGCAAATCCAGCTAGAAAGGATGACAGTGCGAGCATCAATGGAGTGATAAATTAATGCCCATTTAGAATTATCCCCGGCGCACCAGGGCATTTTTCTTTTCATTGCACCAGAGGGAAGGGCAGTTATCTCCCATTATTCACCTAACTCATGCAGTGCTTTGACATTGCAGAAAAAGTGATCAAAAGTACATTGCTTTTTCAATAACTTGTTTCTGTAATCGATATGGTAATCAATAAAACGAAAGTCGGCACATGCACCTACGTAGGTGTGGGGGGAGGCAAAGTGACTATGCATGGGTGAGTAATTCACTCAAAGCACTCACAATGCTCATATCCCCCCCCCCTCAGTTTCCGAGCCAGTGCTCAGGAGTTGCTCCATGGTCCGGCTCAAGTGTCGACACATCTGATTCTTAGCATGTATTTCAGGAAAGAATGAACTGATGAACGGCGCCATGTTGATATGCCCTGAAGAGTGGAAGCGGGCTGTTTTAATTTAAAAAGAATGCCATTCCTTCCTTAGATGGGGCAGACAAAGGGGCGGACAAAGAGCTCATAGTTCCAAACAGCTTAAAATGATGGGGGTGAGCAGAAAGCGGAGGCGTAATGTAAAGTGATGGGGCCCTCTGCAGAATGGGGAGAAGGGCCCCTGAGCCTACCATATCTCACAAATGCTCATTGGCCTTTGGCTCCTCTGAAGGGTTTGTGTGCCCCTAGAGTGTTGCCCCCCCCCCCCCAGGCTGCAGGGCTGCAAGAGTCTGTGGTACGCCTCTGGTGGAAAGGTGCTGTACTGCGCACAGGTGTACTGTACACAACGCCGTGAGCACTCCCCTTGTCCCAAGCACCGTGCATAGATGACATAGTCATAGGAGGCACTATTTCTACTTGTCACAAGACAGATGAGGGCCACAACATTTATACACTTCACACATGGTATGGCTGCGTAAATACATATAGATGTATATGGAAAGGCAGCAGACCATGCTGTGTGTGTATATTATAGACAGGTGTGCTGCACACACGCCAGGCACTGATGCCATATGTAAAGGAGGTAGTGAACTGCCATTCACAGACTATTATCTATACTTAATATTTACTTGGTATACCAACACGTCTCGGTACATACGTAGTTCCTACAGGAATGAGAAGTAGCTAGAAGGACACAATCTGGGGCATATGTACAAGGAAACTGCGCAGCGCTGCAGCAAATTTGGTGCCGTTCTCGCCATTTCCAGAATGCAGGGATGCATCGAATTTACAAGAATGCGGCACACCCCTGTGTTTTCCCTAGTGCTACAAATAGCTGCCTTGCGCCAACACAAACAGCCATGCACCATAGTGCAAGGGTGCCTGCGTTGCAGGGAGGAATCCCTTCCTGCACATAAACAATCAACAATGGCAAATTGCTACTTCTACGTGTGCTGCATTCTGCAGCACACATAGAAGTAGCAAATCACCATTATTAAACTATTGTTTATGTGCAGGAAGGGGCATCTTCATGCACAAACCAATCATTAATTGTGTTTTGCTCTTCTATGTGTGATGCAGAATGCAGCACAAATAGAAAAAGCAAAAACGAGGGGAAATAAAAGTATTTCTCCTCGTTGCACCAATCTATCGCCTTCTTTTTCATGGCGTTAGTTTTTGGTGCTGCCTCAGATTTACCTATCCTTGTAAATCTGGGTGAGCGTCAAAAAGCAATGGGTGTTACAGTGAAACACCCACAGCAACACACCGTGCACACCTCTTTCACACAGATACTTGCGTGAAAAGTTACCATATTTGCAAAGCGACTTTAAGCCACAAAAAGTGGCTTAACTCACTTTGTAAATAAAGAGCAGGGCATTGCGGCACCGAAACATCTGTAAAAGTGATGTTCCAGTGGCACAATCCCCCTGTTCATATGCCCCTGTGTGTGCACAATGTGCAGGCTATGGCTACAAGCCACGTTCTGGACGCTATGCGTATTGTTTAAAGAACATGCCATACCCTGACAGCAGTGTGTCCACAAACTTGCCCCATGATCTGTGCTTAATATGCTTAACATGCATAGGAGTTTGCCAAATGCCGGTGGTAGTTCCTGCTATGTACTGTACTAATAGCGTCTCTGCTGGAAATGATTCACCACATCTGTATGCAGGACAGTCCACGTAGGACATGCAGGAAGGCCAGACTCTGTTTGTATAATGAACAAGTCTGCTCTGCACAGTGCACGGCCACTGGATTATTTCACACCGCAGATGACCCCCAGCAGTGCTGCTCTGTTTGTGTTATGCACAAGTACATGCGGTTCTCTGTATGATCTAGGCTTATTGCATACAGTTAAGGCAGCATGCAAGAGCTGGGATACTCTATGCATATGAGCCACATGTAATGACCAATGTTTAATACATGTAGGACCTGGGTGCATGCCTTCATCCTTGCACTTTGCACAAGAAAAGGCCAAAATACATGTATTGCACATACTCCATCCTGGGCACAGGAACAGGCAATCTACATAATGTTATGCCTTGTGTTATATTTGCCCCCATGTGGACTTGACAGAGTGTATGGCAGCAGACATGTTATATATAGCCCAGGATTTCAGCCCACAGCATGTCTGTACAAAGTACTGGTGAACTGTGTCCAGACCTTAAGGAATGGGATCTTAATGCCATTTTAGCTATTAATTGAGTGTCGGGGACATGATCAAAGAGGCGTTGCTGTGAACAGCATACAGTCTAACACACTGAGACCAAAACAGACTAATATAAGCACAGGAACTTGAGTCTCAGGTTGCAGCCAGACTTTGAGAGAAGGTTCGGAGATGGACCTTTCAGCCTCTCAGATTGGCCCCCGTGGTCCTACACATGCATTCAGAAGATCTGAAGAACAGGGCTATTCCGAAACAACTTTGAGAAGAGTGGACTAGAACTGAGGACATTTACACCGATGCTCCACTTACATGTCAATGAAGACAGCATAATGTTCAGATGCAGAACCTGGTAGTGTGTACATGTGTCCGGCCCTCCTGGACATTTTCCCCCAAGGATGGATTCACCAAGAGAGGAAACATATGTGTTCCCGGAAGGGAGCAGTGTCTAACCATTAGGCGACTGGCAACTGCCAACAGTGTGGTAACTTTGTGTTGTCTCACAGTCTTTCTAAAGGTTATTTTACACTCATGTTGCAGGGTAGCAAAGTGCAACTAGGAAGAAGGCTGTGACAGGGAGGGGGCACAAAGTGTGTTTGGACGAAAACCCTCACTCACCCAAGGGTTACATGCTTCATCATTGGGTTCCTCCAACACACTGGGACCGCAAGGTACTCAATGTGGGCTACAACTTACCCCGGAGTGAAGGAGCAGGAGTGTTTTGTATAAAGCACGTATGGTTTCAATACCTCAAGGGTGGCAGTGAAGGGCAGAGTGCAACAAAAAAGTGTGTTTATTAAAACTATCTCCATGAGGACAACGACTTTATTCTTACGTCCTACGGGATAGAGGATAAAAGCAATGTGAAACAGGGTTATGGACGTGTACCCTGTGATGTGGTCAACATGTTTCTGCCTGAAATGACAATTACGTTCAAGGCATTCATCAGGACCAAGATCTTATGTCACTCTGCTGGAACAACGTGCAAAAGTAAAATAAAATTACAAATACAAAAGATACTCAGGCCTCTATTATTGACCAACAATCCGTTGCAGTAACAATCAGTGTGATAGGTCAGAAGGCCCCAAGATCAACGTGTATAATCCGACTCTACCATCTACAGAGTCTCTCACCACGTAGATTCCTCTAGTTAGAGGTGCAATAAAAGTTGCATCACAAACATGGACAGGCCAGCATACAGACATGTATTCAGTTAAAATCTTGTATGATGTTTCATATGAGGATTAACATAAAATGATACGTAAAAGGATTAACAAGTACTAAATGGATACTAAAAATGTACTTGTAAACTGTGCATCATACTGGGCCCACATGCAATGCCACCAATAGGCCCTAGTGACAGGTACACAGTATCCCATGGCAGTCTATAGTAATTTGATTTAGCACAACACAGATGGCGACAGAGTAATGCAGATTGCACAAATACAATGGCAACTGATATATAGGGAACCTTAATATATATGTCCTAAACAGTAAAACGCCCAAAGAAAACACAGCGCTCAGACACCAAACAGCATGGGGTATTAGCAACTACATGTGGTGGTCTCAGCAAATATGCGAGAGTAAAGGTGGTAGCAAAATGCTATGATACTGGTAACCATCTTAATCAGCCGGATAGATAGGCTGCCCAAGTATTATTTACTAATTAAAAGGAGCGGAGTCCATAGGAGCAATACTATGGACAACAGACCCCAAGTATGCAGTCTCAAAGTATGACTAAACAAACTAGCCGACAAATGAATTTTCAGATATGCCAGCCAAAGCGTGAGGTAAGACAGTCTGCAGCACGGACCCAACCCTACCGTGATATGTGTAGTATCAGCAGGAGCGCACTCACCTTACACTTATGGTGGTGCTCCGTCGCGGACTCTGGAGGGAGTAAGGGGCCGACCATCCTGTGTGCCTAATATACGGAAGTAGGATTCTGTATTGGTTGAGAAACAAATCCGACGTGCGCACGCATGTGACGGATTAGCGTCCACGCGTATGGTAGTCAGGGCAATGAGGCAAACGTAACTCCGGCCATCTGTTGCCATGATACCTGAAATCAACGAGTGGAACACGAAAAGAACGTCCTACGGGACTCGTGTTTGAGATATGCAGTTCCACTATGAATGTGCATGCATGGTTATATGAGCCAAATGTATATAAACAACCATGATATATTGAATAATTACGAGGATTGTAGCATCAAGAACCAATGTATAACTGGCAAATAGCAAACGAGGGAGAACGGGGCATGAAATTATACATAGTTACTGGTCTGAGTCTACACTATTATGTAGTCCAAACAATCCCTACTCAAACAGAAAGTAGAAGGGCCAGGGTTGTAACCTGTCAGCCACGGAATATTACGATGGCTATGATAACAATGAGGTGTTTATGGTAAATGGCCTGAGTCTACGCTCTATTGTAATGAAACGATCCATACCCAAAATTACTCTTCCGTACATGACCGGAAACCGTACAGGTGCAAGCAATGAGGAGGCCAAACTTGTAACCAGCCGGCCACAGCATGTAATAATGGCTGCAATGTGTTCACATATAGTAGTCATAAGGAATAATTTTGTAGACCTAAAATGCATAGCCATATAGACCACCAGATGCAGTATAGAGTAGGGTGCTCATGTGTGTTCAGAGTTGTAACATAGAAGTACATGAATTAGATGGTGCACCACGGTATATCGTCATTTAGACCCGTCTGATGGCTGCCCAATCTAAACACCCACCGCTGTTCCCTGTGAAACAGAATTGTATCTAAGGGGCCCATATCTCTATGGTAATGTGGTTTATCTGGGACCACCCATCTGAAGTCCTCCTCTGTGTGTCCTGCATCTTGGAAGTGGCATGTGAGTTTGGTGTTAGATTTCTTGCACTTAATGGAAATCCTATGTTCAATCATCCTGGTTTTGACCTTGCGGGTAGTCATGCCCACGTATTTCAAGTTACAGGGACATTGGATCAAGTAAATGACTGCCTCCGAATTACAATTTGTATGGTTTGTCAGCTTCCAAGGTGTTTTGAGTCCCAGATCTAGTTGTACAGTCTGTGTGGTCAGGTGACAAACCATACACGTGCCACAGGGGAAGTGGCCTTGTATGGGTGCGCCTTTCCAAATAGCACATGGAATGTCTGCAGTGCAGGGCTGACGCAGTCTAGAGTGCACCAAGATGTTACTCAGTTTCCTACTGTGGTTAAAGGCAAACAAGGCTCTCTTGCAGACCTTCTTGCCTTTATTCAAAATGTGCCAATTAGAGTTGATAGCCTTCTTAACCGTGGCACTTAGGTTAAGAACTTACGTGGCACTTAGGTAAGTACTCACACACACCAGACAACCAGAGGGGCCTTTAGTGTGGGTCTCTTGCAGCGCTTCCCGGTTATTGCTGAGGGCCCTCTTATTAGCTCGGCGCACTAGATGGGAAGGATATTGTCGTGCACGGAGGTTCTTGCTGAGATTATTGGCATGTTCATGGTATGTAATAAATTCAGTGCAATTCCTCCTGAGACGTAAAAATTGCCCCACCGGGAGGTTATCCCGGAGGGCTCAAGGATGGAAGCTTTTGTAGTTCAGGAGGGCATTGCGGGCCATGGGCTTCTGGCACAATTCCGTGTATATCTGTCCCTCTTTTGCATACAGTCTAAGATCAAGGAATGTAAGTGATTCTTTGCTTGACTCACATGTGAATCTGAGATGGGCATTAAGGGAGTTAAGCCAGATGGAAAATTTTGCAGGGAAGCCTGATCACCCTCCCAGATGACCAAAATGTCATCGATGTATTGCTTCCACAGCACAAGTTTGCTGTGGAAGGGATTCACCGCTGGATAGATGTGGGTCTCCTCAAACCAGTGCATATATAGGTTGGCCATACTGGGGGCACAGGTGCTGCCCATAGAAGTGCCAGTCACCTGCCAGTAGAGTTGGTCCTCAAAGGAGAAATAACTCTCTCTCATGGCAAGGTTGGCGCAGTCCATGACAAAAGATGTTGGAGTCTGGTCACTGCGAGGGTTATGTGACAGAAGATGTTCAATAGTCCTGAGGGTATCCTCCTGGGGGACATTAGTCTGTAACGCCTCAGCGTCAAAGGAGGCCAAAAGATGTATCGCAGGATCAAATTGGTTGGTAGTCAAAAAAGACAGAACATGTTTAGTATCCTGGAGATACAATGGCATCTTAGCCACTAATGGCCTGAGGAACCAATCCACAAATTGTGACAAGAGTTCTAAAACAGAACCGATGCCCGATACAATGGGGCGGCCAGGTGGAGGTCTCTGGGCTTTATGTATCTTCGGCAGTTTATAAAATGCCAGAATTCTGGGGTGACTAGGTATCAGGAACTCTGCCTCGCTCTTGGTGATCCATCCAGACTCTTCAGCCTTATTGACAATGTTGGAGATAGTTTTTTGGAGTCTAGGTGTGGGATCACTTGTGATCTGCTTGTAATATTTGGTGTCCTGTAACTGACGTAGACACTCAGCACGGTACATCACAGCATCCATAATGACCGTTGCTCCTCCCTTGTCAGCTGGCTTAATAACAATCTGTGGATTTCTTTTATCCTCTATCCCATAGGAGGTAAGAATAAAGTTGTTGTCCTCACGGAGATAGTTTTACACACACTTTTGTGTTGCACTCTGCCCTTCACTGCCACCCTTGAGGTATTGAAACCATACGTGCTTTATACAAAACACTCCTGCTACTTCCCTCCGGGGTAAGTTGTAGCCCACACTGGGTACCTTGCAGTCCCAGTGTGTTGGAGGAACCCAATGATGAAGCATGTCACCCTCGGGTGAGTGAGGGTTTTCGCCCAAACACACTTTGTGCCCCCTCCCTGTCACAGCCTTCTTCTTAGTTGCACTTTGCTACCCTATATCTTGTGTGAGTAACTATTGTTGGAAGTAGTATAGGATAGATCATTCTATTTCGTAGCACATTCTTCCTTTTACCCCCTGTGTGAGAATCACACTCATGATGCACACATAACTGTAGTGACAAAAGTTATCTCCGCAATTATTAGGTTCCCACCTATGCTATTCCGCACTGCACTACTAAAGTTTTCAATTTGTACTTCAGACTCGAGTCAACTGTACAGCGCTGCGATGCTTCCCAGCTTCATTCAAGCTAAACATGTGCATTACATCTTACATACATGTAAAACAGCACTTATGACATTTCTAAGCGCTGTCTGTAACAATCCCTACTAACTTGGAAAGGATGGACGTCTGAGTTGCCTCATGGCATTCAGATCAACTCATCTTTCAGCAGCACGAGTTCCATTCACTGGCACGAGCAAAATGAGTGTGCAAATTGTTAAAATTCCCCCACACCAATATGTTCTGGAGCGGTGGACAAGGGATTACTCGGTCTGGGAAAATACTTTATAGTGGATGTTTTTACGGTAGAAGTCCGAAGTCACATCTCTACAATGCTTGTTCCAGTCGTTTCCCACTCTGTGCACAATCGTTGTGTAGGCAAGGAATATGAATAAGGCTCTAAGGGCCAGATGTACGATGTGATTTTGCATGCCCAAACGGGTTTGCGAACCCGTTTGCGCATGCAAAATCACTGTTGGCCATGTACAATTCCCAAATAGCGAGTCGCAATTTATTTGCGACTCGCTATTTCGGAATTGCACGTCGCAATTAGGAAGGGGCGTTCCCTTCCTAATTGCGTCCGCAATCTTATGTGTGAATGTTTTGTGACCGCAATTGCGGTTGCAAAACACTCGCAAGTTACCATCCTCTTCAAGAGGGTGGTAATGCAGTCGCTATTTGGAAGCCACTTTGTGACTGTCTCTAAAAATATTTTTTAAGGGCAGGCAGTGGTCCCAGGGACCACTGCCTGCCCTTAAAAAATAAAACGAAAACATTTCAATTTGTTTTTTAAATGCATCCCTTTTTCCTTTATGGAAAAAGGCTGCATTTTTTTTAAAAAAGCTGCTTTGTTAAAAAGCAGTCCCAGACATGGTGGTCTGCTGAGCCCAGCAGGCCACCATCCCTGGGAGGGCTGGCATTCCCAATGGGCTCGCAAATTGCGAGAGGCTCATTAATATTAATGAGCTTCGCAATTTGCAGCCCTATTTGGAATCTCAAAACAGTGTAATAACACTGTTGTACATTTCATTTAGCGCCTCGCAATTTGCGACTTGCAATGAGTCGCAAATTGCGAGGCGCTAAATGAAAGGGTCGTACATCTGGCCCTAAGTGCTTGGAAGATACTTATCTAAAGTGCTCTGGGTAGAAATGCAACTGTGATAAATGTTAGTTTTCTATAATAATTGTCCAAACTATGTAACTTTATGAAATTAATTTACCAACCACAACCAATACAGGTTAGAATACTTTTCAAAATGTATATATTTTTTCGGACAGGTAATCTGTTTCTCTGGGAGATGTTAGTATTCTGTTCTTTAACCAACCTATATGGCCTGATAGAGTCGATGCAAGCTGTAAGAGTAGCGTAGAGGAACAAATTTACTAGTGTTGGTAAAAACTAAATTAATGCTAGCAATGTTTGCAGAACCCAGGGTTACTGGGTTACAAAGGAAGTCCACAGCCTTAATTAGTGTTAGTAGTTACTGCAATAAAGGAAAGGCTTTAGCCCGGAGTCCAGTTGGTTCTTCTCAGGAAGCCGCCGATATAATGAGCCTCCCACAAAACGTAATTGCCTGATCGATTTTGTATATTTTTGGTCGCCTTTACTAGTCCCACGAGCCTGATCATGCATGGAGGTGGGTGTGGGTTAAGAGGCATTGTTCTGAAATCAATGGACCTGAAAATTGGTGTCGGATGACCACAGGCAATGTTCGTATTGATTATCTGTTTAGCAGAATATGCCAGAAATATCTGCCAAGTCAGCCTTTTCACTGAATTTCTAGAAGCCGAGGGCTACCAATATCATTCTGTGTGCCTAGTCCCTGGACATTTTCTGTCCTTGCCACTAGAGAAGCGCCAGAGAGACACAGTTGTATTTCATACAATAAAATTAAAAACAAACAATTAGACCATGGGCCATTTGTATTCAAAATGCCATTAGCCAGGACTGTTAGTGTAATAAACTGGGAGACACCAAGGAAGACGACTCCGGCAATCGATAAAGATCAATCTTTATTCCAGTACAGCATGTTGACAGGAGTGAGTCCCGATCATGAATGCCAACTGTAGTCCGCCCACCATATATATACATCCACACTCGCATACAAAAGATGCTCCCACGCGCCCCTTACACACAAACTACCACTGCATTATATAAAAGTGGACATGTGCGCGAAATGCGGTTCACACTCGTGTCTACCTAAAATAACAACACAGGCGTGTGGTAAGGCACGAGCGCGACACAAAGATGCGTGGCTCGTGTATACAACAGTTAGTCATTTGCTACAGACATCTGTGAAGAACCCTAAGGCCGCAGCATGGCTTTCTCAGATCTTTTATCCGTGTGCTCAAGTAAGCATCATTGGTTTGGGTAAAAAAATATTTTCTTAATAAAGTGTAGACACAATTCAGATTACAGTACCTTGTACACAACTATATAATGCAAATTAAAAACATTGCTTTGTGTAAGCATCTCACATTCTGTTTCACAAAAAAGGCAACCCAAGTTAAACTAGGTTTTACAGTTTCTTCATGTTCTTCCCTTTGTCAGTCTAGTCCTTTTTTGAAACACAAACAAAGGGCCTGATTATGATGTAGGTCGGGGTTGCCTCCGACCAACATCATCGCGGATTCGGGACCGCAGTATTACAATGCGACCACAGATGGTGCGGTCGCATACTCCCATTTCTCTATGGGAGATTCTGTTAATCCCTGCACTGCGTGGCAGGGCAGCTCAAGGTGTCTGCCACGGGGTGCAGGGATTAACAGGGGGGCACCATAGGTGCCCTCTCAGCCCCCAACTGGAGGCCATGGAGGAATGGGGGCCCTGCTAGGGGCCCCCAAAGTCACTTTCTGACAGGCTTTCCATGTCTGAAAGCCCAACATGGAAAACATGTCGAAAACCAACTTCATAATCCCGACTGCAGTACAGGGATTAGGTGCCGGTTCTGACTGGCCAACGGGCTCCTTGAGCCCGTCGGAAGCCAGCCGGAATGACCGACTGGTTTCAATTCCAACCACCTAGATTGAAATCAGGCTGTGGGAGTTGAAGCTGTTGATGCTGGTCGGAAAGCCGCTGACCAGCATCATAATCAGGCCCAAAGTGTTTGATGGGATGCCCCCACATATCTACCAGGTGTCATGCTTCATCATAGGACATCTAAAGAAAAAAACTCTAAACTGACCTATATTGCTTTTGGTGTGGCCATAAAAGACTCTAATAATCTGAGACCCCAATGACACTATTATATAACACAAATTCTAATGAACAAAATATTGATTATTATTTTTACTTTTCAGTTATTCTGTATACAACCACATTTTTTTATAATTTTTTTTTATTATCACAATACATATCTTTTCTTTAAAAACTTCACTGTCACAAACATGTATTCAAAGCAAAGAAATAATGACTGAATAATCACAATTAATCTAAATGTGCAATTGTCACATAAATTCATAGATTGACAATTTTTTATCAATGCGACATGAATAATATCCAGTACAAAGTTTAAATCAAAACATAATACAATTCATAAGTAGACATATACAAAACCCCACAACTGCCATCAAACAAATACACTCTCACTATTCAAACCTGCTCATTCAGACCTGCACTCATACATAAAAGAGATTCAAACAAGAGGGAGATCCTATATCAAAATTAGAATTAGAAAAGACAGATTTTGTAATTTATGGTGATATAAATCACCCCCATCAGATGCTTCTGGTGAGTCTGTCCCCAAAGACCTCTCCTCATATATATAGCTGGTCAACGCGCGTTTCGGTGGATCTACGGTTAAGCCACGTTCCTCAGGACCAAAATGAAGTAAAAAGAATCTCAATAGAAGTGACCGGGGGTTATCTTTTTACAGCAACTAATTCAGATCTTGTCAGCGTGAACTTAAAGTTCTACCGAAATGGAATAGGATGCCTGCTGGAAGCTATATTGCATAATCTATATGTCAATGTCTGAATCCTCACAAGAGCCTTACGTATGATTCCAAAATAGCAACATGTTTAGGTATTTATATGAGACCTCTCTGTTGCTTGGCTTGGTATTTAGCCAGCCGGTGTCCTGGCTAATGGCGCTACGATGGCGCGAGTGATGAATATCCTGCTACGTTCACACTGAATCATGAACGTAGCAGGATATTCATCACTCGCGCCATCGTAGCGCCATTAGCCAGGACACTGGCTGGCTAAATACCAAGCCAAGCAACAGAGAGGTCTCATATAAATACCTAAACATGTTGCTGTTTTGGAATCATATGTAAGGCTCTTGTGAGGATTCAGACATTGACATATAGATTATGCAATATAGCTTCCAGCAGGCATCCTATTCCATTTCGGTAGAACTTTAAGTTCACGCTGACAAGATCTGAATTAGTTGCTGTAAAAAGATAACCCCTGGTCACTTCTATTGAGATTCTTTTTACTTCATTTTGGTCCTGAGGAAGGTGGCTTAGCCGTAGATCCACCGAGCACGCGTTGACCAGCTATATATATGAGGAGAGGTCTTTGGGGACAGACTCACCAGAAGCATCTGATGGGGTGATTTATATCACCATAAATTACAAAATCTGTCTTTTCTAATTCTAATTTTGATATTGGATCTCCCTCTTGTTTGAATCTCTTTTATGTATGAGTGCAGGTCTGAATGAGCAGGTTTGAATAGTGGAGTGTATTTGTTTGATGGCAGTTGTGGGGTTTTGTATATGTCTACTTATGAATTGCATTATGTTTTGATTTAAACTTTGTACTGGATATTATTCATGTTGCATTGATAAAATATTGTCAATCTATGACTTTATGTGACAATTGCACATTTAGATTAATTGTGATTATTCAGTCATTATTTATTTGCTTTGAATACATGTTTGTGACAGTGATGTTTTCAAAGAAAAGATATGTATTATGATAAAAAAAATTATAAATAAATGTGGTTGTATACAGAATAACTGAAAAGTAAAAAATAAAAAATAATAATCAATATTTTGTTCATTAGAATTTGTGTTATATAATAGTGTCATTGGGGTCTCAGATTATTAGTCTTTTATGGCCACACCAAAAGCAATATAGGTCAGTTTAGAGGTTTTTTCTTTATTCGTTTCTGCTTTTCCCCCCTCTTAGACCTTTACACATTTAGGGGATAACTTCTCTTATAGTTGATCATCATAGGACATCCCCATGCTCTCCAAAACCATGGTTTCATGAGGAGCGGGCCAACACCCTAGAGTCAGTGAGGCACTTTTCAAACCTAAGATCCATGAACTGAATTAAAAACCAATGTGGTATTCCAGTATGGTTTTTTCTTTACAGGATACCACTTGGCATTAAAAGTGGGAGTGGAGTATAAGGGAATAACCCCAACCCCACTAAAGTGTCAAAATGCTTCTGCCACGGCGGTTCCCCACAGGCAGTGGAGTCAGTTGATTGCTGCTAGTGGGGTGTGCGAGAGGTCATAGCGGTGCTCTGCGACATGACGGTTGGTGTGCTGGTGTAGGAAATGGTGCAGCTAGCACAGGAGAACAGTCCTACTGTAAAGTGCGGTGCAATGTGGTGGCAGTGCTCGCTGTCGTATCCGGTGTCCAGGGTGCGGAGGACAGTGGTGTCGTACCTGCGTGTGAGCCGGGAACAAGGGGTCCTGGCAAAGGGCATTGTATTAATTCACCAGCGGCATGCCCACTGCATGCGTCCTCTGCGCAGCTGCACTGTGGTCTCCTTTAAGTAGGTCCTGGGAGGAGAAAAGGGTGCTGGGAGGCGATGGGCGCAGCTAGGTAGGAGACAGGAAAATTTGTCAGTGCAGGAGAGGAAACAAAGAAAAATGAAGTTACAGGAGAAAAGCACTAGACAAGAGGGGTAATAGGAGTAAAAGCAGGAAACAGCCGAATATGAAATAAAAGTGAAGAGGAAAAAAGCAGAAAACAGTAGAATAAGAGATGAAAGTTGAGAGAAAAAAATGCCAAAAACCAGAAAATAAGAGATGAAAGTCAGGAGGAAAAAAGCAGAAAACAGCTTAATAAGACGCGAAAGTAAATAGGGAAAAAGAAGAAAAACAGCAGAATAAGAGATGAAAGTGGATGAATCAAGCGGAGAACAGCACAATCAGAGAGGCGATAAAGGGAACAGTCAGGTGGCAATCAAAGGCAGGATGGAGAGAAATGCAATGGCAGGTCTGGTGGGAGGAGGGAGAGCTGGATCTGGTACCTACTCAAGGGGGTCATGCTGCAGCCTCCATTAAGTAGGTTCGGGGAGGAGAGAGGTATGCTGGGAGGCAGTGGGTGGGGCTAGGCGGGAGGCAGTAAAAAGGCGGCAGAGATGGAGGGGAAATGCAGCAAGCAAAGCTACGTGAGAAGCACTAGAAAAGAGGGAAAATGAGAGTAAAAGGAGAAAACAGCAGAATAAGAGATGAAAGTCAAAAGGAAAAAAGCTGGATTAGAGATGAAAGTAAAGCAGAGAAAAGAAGAATCAGAGAGGCAATAGAAGGCACAGTCAGTAGCAATCAAAGGCACGGGTACAGCGATGCAGCAGTAGGGCTGTCGGTATGAGGAAGAGCTTGGTCTGGGACTTGACACTTAACTAAGCGGATTATTGGCAAGACCGCAGAAAGTGGAAAATGATGAGAAGCCAGTTTGAGGTCTAAGCAGAGGTGGCAATGAAGGTAGCATAGCATGTTACTCCTTTCCCTATAGCGCTAGAGGGCCTAATGAAACATTTTTTCATTTTCCTAGCATACGCACCTTTTGCTCAGAACCTGGTTTGCAAATTTGAGCTCCAATGCATGGACTAATCTGACACAACACAATTCAGTAGTATTTGTAGAATCCTGCCCAATCAGCATTAATGAAGCAGGATTATGTTGGTGAATCCTTTAGAAAGGGCTGGAAATAAAATGATGGAGACCTGCAAGGGACATTAAACTCACATCAATGGATTGTGTTTCATAACATACAAAATATTCCTTTTTCATTGCAGTTTCTGGGACTTATGTAAAATTTGGTGGATGTGGGCATCGGCCAAAAAAAGGAGAATGTTGAAGGAAAGTACTCCTTTTGGCATGGTTACCCCCCACTTTTTGCTAGACTCTGGTGCATCTTTGCCTGAATGTGCACTGGGATCCTGCTAACCAGGTTCCCAGTGCCTGTGTTTTTTTCCCAAAGCTGTACTTTTGGTACCACAATTTGCACACCTCTGGCTCACATACAAGTCCCTTGTAAAAGGTACAAGTGGTACCAAGGAGCTTGTGACCAGAGAGGGTCCCCTAAGGGCTGCAGCATGTATCTTTCCACCCTAAGAGACCCCTCACCAAACACATGCACACTGCCACTGCAGCCTGTGTGTTTTGGTGCAGATAAAAGTATAGAGTTGACCTGGCCCATATCCCTGTGTGCCAGGCTTACCAGCACTGAAAGAGGCATAGGTATGTCTGCCCTACAGCAGGCCTTACAGCCCTAAGGCAGGGTGCGCTATACCTCTTGTGAGGGCATAACTGCATGAGCAGATATGCCCCTAAGTCCATTCTTAGACATTATAAGTGCTCAGTGAAGCCTTACAGAGTACATTGGCTGGGAGCTTGTCACTACGAGTTCCAAAGCTCCATGATGGTTTCACTGAAATCCAAGATGTTTTGTACCAAACATCTCAGATTAAATAGCCCACACTGATGCCAGTGTTGGATTCATTATTAAATGCACTCAATGGGCAGTTCAGAGGTGCCACCTGAAAACCTACCAACCCACTAGTCTGTGCCTGTCCGGTCTGCACCAGCCTGCCACTTCTAGACATGTTTCTGACCCCCTGAGGTGGGAGCCTTTTGCTTTGGTGGGTCAGAAATAAAACCTGTTCTGGGTGGAGGTGCTTCACACCTAACCCCAAGCAGGAACAGCATAGAAAGGTGGTGAGCCTCAAAGGTCTCCTGTCCTTTCTTATGCTGACCAGGGCCTCTCCAGCTAGTGGAGATGCTCGCCCCCCCCCGACCTAGCCCCACTTTTGGCAGAAAAGTAGGCAAAAAATTAGTAAACAAGAGAGGTGTGTCCCTTCTCAGCCAGGACCACCCCTATGGTGTCTTAAGCTGAAATGACCCCCTCCTTTGAAAATCCTCCATATTCGTTTGGAGGATTGGATTAGGGTATGCCCCCTTCCCAGAGGAAGTGGACATACAAAGGGTGTAGCCAGCCTAAAGATAAGTAGCCCATTGGCTACTACCTTCTCACTCCTCTAACACCCCTAAATTGAGTATTTAGGAGCACCCCTGAAACTTAAGCCTCAGGTTATCGATGACCTACGAAGAAGAGGACAAAGAAGAGCCATGCAGCAGCGAAGATTGAGGACACCAACTAACTTGGCCTCAGCCCTAGCGGCCTGTCTGCAGCCCTTAAAGACCCTGCTACAGTGGAGCGACTCGTCCCGCAGCCCAGAGACCTCCAGAACCCTGGGAGAACTGCCTGACTTCGAAAAAGACTCCATATCTTCCGTGGACAGCGGACCTGTCTAGAAGTAAACCAAGTTTAAAGACTAAAGCGCTGCCTGTGGAACCGTGAAATCGACCACCTCTGCACCCGACGCCCACAGACCAAGTCCAACAGGCTCACCAGTCCAGAAAAGGTTCCACAGCAATCCTGAGCAAGAGTCCCTTGTGGATTGACGCCTGCCAGAATCCATGTTGATGCCTGCAGCCTCTACACGATGACCCCCTCCCAACTGCGACTGCAGTGGTAAGCTGATTTCTGACGCTGAAAGGCATCCCTGCACCCGGAGTCCCCTGGGCCTTGGGGAGATCTACCAATGGTGTCCTGACACTCCAGTCCATCCTAACCTACCTGTGCATCTGTAGGTTTCCATCGATCAGCTTCTTGGCCTGAGCCTGCAGCCTTTTTTCAAGTTTAAGATACTCCATTGGTTTGCATTGGGCGCCTGACGCTGTGTTGGCACTGTGCACCTGGCCGCCCCTGTAAAGCTGGAGGTGCAAGTTTGGTGCTGCCTTGTGCCCCCCCCCTGTGCTTACTCTAACCCCAGAGACTGGGGTACAAAACCGTGCTAGCCACCTGCAAGTAGTACCACTTTGATTGCCCCCTTTTTCCATTGGATAACATTGGCACCAGATACCGAGTTTGACCTCTGCACCCGACCGCCCCTGTGCTGCTGGTAGTGCACTGCGGCCACTTACCTAAACCTTGTCTGGTACTGATTCTTCATTCAAAAGCTCAGTTTCGTAAATCGTTTACTTACCTGCAAATTGCTGATTGTGTTTCCTCCCATAGGATAATATTGTATTGATTGAAAAATGCACTGTGTCCACTTGTGATCTTAGAAAACAGTGACATTGCAAAACTTATTTTTCTGCAACAAAGTATCTTTGGTTCTTTAAAATAAATATACTAAAAGTAATATTCTTACAAATCATTGGTCTCGGATTTAGTCATTGAGTGTGTGTAATCATTTCTTGCCCGTGTGTGTACAACAAATGCTTAGCACTGCCCTCTGATAAGCTTAACTGCTCGCCCACACTACCACAAAAGAGAGCATTAGTATTATCTATTTTAGCCTCTTTAAAGCCTCTGGAGATCCACTGGACTCTGTGCACACTATACCTTACTTTGGTATAGTATATACACAGCCAGATTCCTACAAATGTCCCATCTACCAGATGTATAGTGTATCGCTGGCTATATATACTAAGTAGAGCAGATAAGACAGCCACGATTTTGGTGGATATGCTGCATTTCTCAAACTCTAAATAAACTCCAGTCTCTTAAATGGACAGAAGCTACAGTTACAAAAATGGCATGAAGTGAAGGACATTTAGGAAAAAGGGTACCTGGACCACTGTATGGTCCCCAAAATGCCCAAGCCCACAATGACAAATTAGAAGCTGGAGAAACTGGAAATGTGTGTTCAAAGTACCCTGTTTTCATGCAAAATAGATTTATTTTATACTTGTGTCTATAAATTTGGATACTTTTAAAAAACTTTCCAGTTTAAGACAAATTTTGTGACGGGTCCTTCGTATTGAATCCTTTGAAAAACCAAGATTTCCTAGCTAAATTCACTTTATCTCAGAATCAATTCTTTAAGGTTTTCTGGCTTTTGGTCCAATTTTCCATTTGATATGCAAACTTATTACTGTTCCTTGTTACTGAAAAGTACAATGCAAATTCTAGAGAACAGACTTGGCACATTATGAAGGCATGCCAAGCGCCACTCTGGAAATATTTTATGAGCCATGTTATATAAAGAAGCACAGCCAGAAGTGAGTAGCTTATCAATGTGTGCTACCAAGCACCTCCTAGAGACAAACCTCGACGGCATACCATGGGCTCAAGACAGCTTCTCACGCATAAGCTTAAGGCATTGAAATATGTTCAGAGGAAGAAAGGTTTTGGGAAGGCGGGATGTCCAAGGTCATGTGATCTAAAGAAAGAAGATGGTTCACTCTCATAAGAATGAGCCTCTTAATGATTAAGAAACTAAGTAAAATTCCACAAACTATGTAAAATTGTTTGCAACAGTAGGTACAGTCATATTTGCGGAATACGTGGATCTAAGCAAAATGATCATGGGTGATAGGAATTTGTATCAAAGGCGGCAGCAGCACTTTTCATCCTAATGGGAATGGGTATGCCCAGATGTGTGTCCCTTGCTTGCTGTGTCACTGGATTCAAGCTAGCCTGGCTGGTGAGGGGTGTTACCCCGAAACTAGTCCAGGATGCTTGTTTCCGGTCCAGGGAAGACCCAGCTTAGCAGTTCGAGCTGGACTGTTCCCATGAGGAGCAGGGTCAAGACTGATTTCCATATGGCTGGGTCCAAACAGGCGTGGTATAGTAGGCAAAACAGCAATGGATTTAACCCAGATCTCTTGACTGGGGGTGAATGTTTGATTCATTCAGCATTCCGTCCATCATTTATTGCTGCAGCGCTTCTCACCCTAAGTGGGATGTGTATGACCTGACGTGGGTCCCTTGCTCGTTGTACCACTGAATTCAAGCTAGCCTGGCTGGTGAGGGGTATAACCCCGAACAGTAGCGGCTCGCAGTGGGAGTGCTGTGGGACGGTGGGGCAGGGCGGGGGAGGGGCAGGGTAGTAGAGTCGGACAGACAAGGTCCACAAGTAAAGTAGGTAAATAAATAAATAAAACTATTTATCTTGCACACGCTGCATCGCCGAGTTGGTGATGCAGCGCGCGCAAGGTAAATAGTTTTATTTATTTATTTACCTACTTTACTCGTGGACGTCGTATGTCCGACTCCACTACCCCCACCCTGCCCCTCCCCCGCCCCGCCCCACAGCACTCCCACTGCGAGCCACCACTGACCCCGAAACCGGTCCCAGGATGCTTGTTTCTGGTCCAGGGAGGACCCGGCTTGGCAGTTCGGGCTGGACGGTTCCCATGAGGAGCAGGGTCAAGACTAATTTGCATATGGCTGTATCCAAACAGGTGTGGCATAGTGAGTAAAAGAATAATGGATTTAGCCCAATTCTCGTGACTCGGGGTGAATGTTTGATTCATTCAGCATTCCGTCCATCATTTGTTGCTGCAGCGCTTTTCACCCTAAGTGGGATGGGTATGCCCAGACATGGGTCCCTTGCTCGCTGTGCCACTGGATTCAAGCTAGCCTGGCTGATATGGGGTGTTACCCCAAAACCGGTCCCAGGATGCTTTTTTTTGGTCCAGCGAGGACCCGGCTTGGCAGTTCAGGCTGGACTGTTCACATGAGGAGCAGGGTCAAGACTGATTTGCATATGGTTGGGTCCAAACTGGTGTGTTCTAGCGAGCAAAAGAATGATGGATTTAACCCAGCTCTCTTGACTGGGGGTGAATGTTTTATTTATTCAGCATTCCGTCCATCATTTGTTGCTGCAGCATGCAGGCCTACTAGTAGCATTTAATTTACAGGCTCTGGGTACAGGTAGTACCACTTTACTAGAGACTAATAAGTAAATTAAATATGCCACTTGGGTGCAAGTTAATTTTACTATGTTTAAGGGAGAGAGCACAAGCACTTCAGCACTGGTTAGCAGTGGTGAAGTGCTCCGAACCTTAAAAGCCAACAAAAGCATGTTCAGAAAACATGCGGGTGAAGGCAAAAGATTTGGGGATTACCCTGCAGGAAGGGCCAATTCCAGCAGGTCGAAATATATAAATGCTCTGAAAAAATGCTGCCCCCTGCAATATCAGTATTTCTTCAGGTGCAATATAACCCTGCCAAAAACTTGTATTGAATCCCTGAAGAAGATTTTAATTTTCTGCGTCGTTACCCCTGATTTTTACTGGTATTATGACTACTGCGCCCTGTGACACAGCTATTCAGCGCAGGGCCACAGTGCATGTGCTCTGGCACCAATATGGGATTGTCAAAATAGTTTTCACTCACCTGCTCTTTATAACTTTCCTGTAAAGCCATGGTACCTGATGAAGAAATTGCAATGACATTTTGTAAATTAAATGTCATATGGACTGCAGTATGTATTTACACCATACACAACAAAATATATGGCTGCCAGAAGTATCACTGTGCTCCGGCTGGGCTGAAGTTTAAAAGCACTGCAGTGACACATCCACGATGGAGGATTTTGAGAACCGTAAAAAGTCTGGTTATAAAACCTTGGACCAGGATGAGGTGGCAAAGCTATCCCATATGGAAGGAAAAGTGAAATAGCGACCTCGAAATCCAACTTCGTCCTGCTCAGAGCTTGTTGCGCCAAAACTAATGACTTCAGCAGGAGCCTGATGATGAGACAGCCTTCGCCCTTGCCCCGCTGGAGATTTCTGACTTACAAAAAGTAGACTACAGCAGAGGTAAACACTTTGACCACAAATGCCCTCCCTCTTTGTGTGTTTGAACTCTGCTCTATTCCGGTCGCCCTAAAATTGAGCTTGAGCCCCACTGAAACACGATCAGATCTATTTCAATGGCATTTACTTTTATTAGGTTCTCTAGTTATAAACAATAAAAATATCATATCTTCCATTACCCTTACCTGATCTTAATTGTTTCTGTCTCATTGCTTGTTAAACTTTTCAATATTTTCTTAAATTGATTTGGAAATTTTATTGCGTTGTTTTCATAACTTTAAATTAGTTGGTCCTGCCTGAATTTAACACATTTCTCAGGGGAATTGTCTACTACTTGTGTCATATGTACCATAGGATGAGCATTCTTTCACGGAGACCTCTGCTGAGAGCTATAGAGGGTGTGTTTTATTCGTTGATAAGGGCCACTTCTTCCTAAATGAACAATCCACTTTATGACAAAAACTAAGTGTCATTCTTCACACCTTGAGAGTGAACTGTAAAATTAGGTCCAGGACAAGATACAATGAAAAACCTGGATGGTACTTTGTCATTGGACTGTTAAAGTTTGACAGTAAGGAAGGGAGAAGGATGTGTTGATGAAGATAGAGGTCTAAAGTTCAGGTTTAGGAGCGTTATTTCAGAGCATATAAGGATAACAAATAGGGCTCATATCTTGCTTTTCTGTCATTTAACCACTCTTGACTGAGAATTTGTAGTACTCGGGAGAAAAAGGGCGATCCTTGAAATGTGCTTTCAGAATTCTCCATCATCTGAAAATGTCCATAGGTTGCAAAAGTCTGATTTTTGAAACCCAACCCACACATAACCCTTTTCATTAAACAGAAGATTTTAATGCCTTGCCAATTTTATCGTCTACGTTTCTTTAACTCAAACGATGCCAAACCTGACTGTGTGTTTACTGTTGAACGTTTAACAGGCATGGGCACTCTGACGAGCTAACACTCGCAGCCCTTCATGTGTCACTTCGGGTGCACGGTACAAGAGTTTCCAGAACTGGACTTTGTTTTAGTGTATTCTGGGACTTGTATTCCTGATATACTTTTGACATTGACACATCTGATAGCACAGGTTTTTGAAGGTAAACCCAAAACTGCAATGGTGGCAAAGCCATAGCCTGCCACAATCAATAAGTAATTAACATGTATAACAATAATCACACCAAGAGGTGATCAGCAGGTCATCCTGGTGTCATCGTCAATAAGCTCAACTAAGACCCTCTAACCTTTCCTTTGTTAGATGGGGAATTAGAGAGTGCAAGTCGCAGTCTAACAAATCTATTTTGAAAATAGTACACAACTGATTAAATGGTTAAATACATCCATCAGTGAAGGGATTAAAGCAAGATCCAGGGCTGTCAATGTCATTGAAGAGGTATAAAACCTGCTGCTCGACACCCTCTGTTAATAATCCCATCAGGGATTTTACTGACTGACAAGCGGGCATTGCGACTGACAGGTCTCTGAACAGGGTGACTACTATATTTCGACAGGCAAGTCCATTTGCATGAACATGCATGACACAATCAAAGCTTCTGCTTTTTTCTCTTATTGATGTCTCTTTGATCCAGAAGACTTAAGATCTAACTCGCAAATCAATTTGTAAGCATATTCACAAGAAATCAGTATTAATTTTGGTGCTAACCATGACAGGCGTTGAAGAGGTGTCTTCTGCAATGTATGTGAACATATTGTTAGCTGTAGTGCTCCTGCAGCCTTAAAAGAGCAGATAGTAAGCCAAGACTAGTCCGTACAATATTACATAACAACACTGCCCCCAGTTAAACTATCAGAAGATGAATTATGACAAAAGCAAAAGTGAGAAATACTGTAAATGTAAACATAGTTTGCATATTCCAAGTGGAGAAAGAGGCAAAACAACCAAAAGATGACAGGGTACTTGCGATACATGCATTAATGCTGAACCTTAGTTAGTTGTAAACCATAGGAGTAGCCCACATGCTCCTCGGTGGGAGGTGTGAGCTGGATCCTTTTTCCAGTGTAAACCGTTGAAACAAAAAAGTATTGCACTTGGTAGGTTCATCAGTGATGCATGCAGACTGTGGATTCTATCTCAGGTATAAAGAAAATGAGTACTCCACGTGGTTGGGTCCTCCGTGGTAAATGTATTAATGGTGGACCCTTTGTTAGGTGTAAACCAAAGAGGTACTCAATACAGAAGGGTCCTTGGTGATGCCTGAATCAATGGCGGACCCTTTGTTATGTGTAAACCAAAGAGGTACTCAATACAGAAGGATCCTCTGTGATACATGTATGAACGATAGACCCATTGTTAGGTGTAAACCAAAGAAGTACTCAACACAGAAGGGTCCTCGGTGATGCATGAATCAATGGTGGATCCTTTATGAGGTGTAAACCAAAGAGGTACTCAATACAGAAGGGCCCTTGGGGATGCATGAATCAATGGTACACCCTTTGTTTGGTGTAAACCAAAGATGTACTCACACAGAAGGGTCCTCTGTGATGCATGAATCAATGGTAGACCCTTTGTTTGGTGTAAACGAAAGCAGTACTCACACAGAAAGGTCCTAGGTGATGCATGAATCAATGGTAGACCCTGTTTTTGGTGTAGACCAAAGAGGTACTTACACAGAAAGGTCCTCGGTGATGCATGAATCAATGGTGGACCCTTTATTCAGTGTAGACCAAAGAGGTACTCACACAGAAGGGTCCTCAGTGATGCATGAATCAATGGTGGACCCTTTGTTCAGTGTAGACCAAAGAGGTACTCACACAGAAGGGTCCTCAGTGATGCATGAATCAATGGTAGACCCTTTGTTTGGTGTAGACCAAAGAGGTACTCACACAAAAGGGTCATCTTGATGCATGAACCAATAGTAGACACTATGTTTGGTGTAGACCAATAAAGTACTCCAAGTTGGATGGGTCCTCTGTGATGCTCGCACTCGATGATGCAAGCATTAACAAATGACTCTTTGTTAGGTGTACATCAAAGGAGTACTTCACATGGAAGGGGTCTTGGTGAAGCATGCATTAATGGTGGAACCTTTGTTAAATCTAAACCAAAGGAGTTCTCTATGCTATAGGACCCTCAGTGGTGCTTGAATCAACTAACAGTGGTAATCTAATCCAAGGGTACTCACCCAAAGGTGAACAATTCAATTGAATCAACCAGGTCAACAAATGTTTGTAAGGAATTAGTAGAAGTGTGTTGTCCAAAAGGATGTAGAAATGGAAGCGGGGATTTCCACTAGAGGTCTAGCATGCTATACGCAAGTATAGAACAGCTGACCAGGGGTTCTAAGAGGGTATATATATTAATAGAAGGGATAGTAGTTAATCCAGTAACATAAACATAAGTATAGGTGAAGGAAGTGACCCAAATCGGACCACCCGGGTCACTAGTGACCACCTCTCTGCCTTCCAAGAAATGAAGAGTCGAGAAGACAGTAGAGAATACAAACTAAGCAATTTTATTAGTAATGGGCTGCAGCCCAGTCTGACCAGTCTCCTAAGATGACTGCCGAGGGACTAACTCCCCCCAACATAGCATCAGATATTATACATTTCCAGATCCCTAGAAACACGCCCAGACTGGAAAATTCCAGCTCGGGCACTGGTGAACAAAGGAGGCACAGAGAGATGAGCTACCACCTGCAGAACGGGTACATCTTATCACATTCTCAAGGTTGCTTTGCTCGAGCTCAGCGCTCTTCAACGTGGGAGCAGGGATATGAGAGAGGAAAGGCATGTGGTGGCAGAATAAACCATTCATTAGTACATTAGGATACGGCCTTGAATATGATACAGAGAAATGACTCTAAGCTGTCTTCTTCGTTGGGCAGGCAAGCAATGTGGCAGAGTCTTACTTTCGATCACAGTACAAAATGGCGCCTACAGACAAAATGGCGCCGCAAATGCTAACTTAACGAGCAAAATGCTAGAAGGAGTCAGCTAGACGCATTTTCAGTCCAACATAGGGAGTAGAAGTTTACTTACCTCTGGATTGTGGAAATGTGGGTCTGCAAGAATGGCCCTGGAGTCAAATGTGTGGATAGTTTTTACATGAGGACCAAGGAGGTAGAGTTCAGTACTTCAATGGTTCAATAGTTAATTATCATCCCCTGAGAGTAAATCACAAAATAGTCCAGGAACCACATGTAGGAAGGTGGAATCTGACTATATGGTTGCCCCCACTTTTTTCCTGGTGTTTTGCTGGTTTATGACTTAGTTGGACTGGGATCCTGCTATTCAGGGCCCCAGTCTATCTGCTTCCTCTATAAAATGGGTTCCATGTGCCTTAGGCACATCTCTGATTGGAATCTGGAGTGCCCTTATAAGTCCCTAGTATATGGTATACTATGTACCCAGGGCATAGGTACCTCAGAGGCCTGCCATGGGCTGCAGCATGTATTGTGCCACCCTTGGAAGGCCAGCCAAAAGGACACCACAGGTCTGCTACTGCAGCCTGGGTAGGGTGGTGCATGCACCCCTTACTGTGATATAGGCTACCTATATCACTACATACATACACACATATAAACCTATAAGTCACTCCTATGGCAGGCCTTATCAATCCTGAAGGCAGAGTGTGTGGTTCCTATGTGAGAGTGTGCCCCTGCATGAGCAGGGCCCCTCTGCAGCATTCGGAGACCCTTCTCTGATGCTGTTTGTAGTGCAGCCTGACCATATACTCTTAAGCGCATTATAACCTCGCGTTAAATGCTAACTTTGGGATGGCTGCACGGAAACATGTCGTGTTTCGTGTCAAACATCTTGGAATACTACCCCCCCGCCAGTTCTGGCGGCGGGGGTAGCATTCCACCCTTCTAGAGGGAGAGACATGTACACACCGGCTTGCCCGGTAACTTCTTTCCAAGCCCTGGCATAACAAAATGGATGCCGCTGCCACAGACACGAGTCTGGCCTCCTGCTGCTGACCGAAACTCCGGCAGGGGAGGCCTGGACAATAAGTTTCCTGTCCCAGGGAGGTGTGACCACCTCCCCAGACAGGATAGTGTGTATTGGGGATGGGCGGGAGCACTGTATGGTGCTTTGAAGTCCTGCACTGGGGGCACATTTGGTGTCCCTGTGCATACCCCAGTTCAAACCGGCTCAGGGGCTTCCAGCCCCTGCTCTGGCGCGAAACTGGACAAAGGGAAAGGGGTGTAACCACCCCTCTGCCCTGACCCTCCCATAGGTGGGTCCCCAGAGTATGTCCAACCCCCTATCTTAGTATAAGTATGGGACCCCAGTCCTTAGGACTTTAGATTTACCTGGACGAAACTCTGACACAGAATCCTGGACCTTCGATGCTCTACTTCAAGATTAGAGGACTGAAGAATCTCCCTTGGGGTCAAGGAGTGACTCCCCTGCTTGGCAGGCACCAACAAAGCAATTGTCCAGTCTGCATCGCTGAAGCTCCCGCCGGACGCCGAAGCTTTTGCATCACCAGAGGTAAATTTCCAGACTTCCCCGAGGCTGCCCTGAGTCCCCAGCAAAGCTGAGGCCCGTAGCTGTCGTGGGTAACGTGGAACCGTGACCCCTGGACACCGATCGCATTTGCAAGTGCATCCTCTTCTGGGTCTTCCACGAAGTTGTGCTTTGGGCTCCGAGTAGCCCCAGCCTCCAGCACCGACTGCACCGAAGATCACTGGCCTCCACTCCACGAGTGTCCTGTGAGCCAGCTCCAAGTGCGTCCACTTGAGGCTCCTTCGCGGTCGCTAGTCCATTGGCTAGTAGGCCCTTCGGAAGGCCAATCTTCTTCTGCTTGGGCTCCCTGGTTGCTCCAGGCGTGCCCTGACTTACCTTTGCTGGGTGAGTCCCACAGACCTTGCTGGTCTGCACCATCGTCCTTCTTCCATTTCCATGAGACTTGCCGTTGCCAAGGCTTGTTGGGTCCAATCCGGTCGCCGACACCCCTGCAATCGACAGACATCGTGGGCAGCTCGAATCCAGCTCCTGGTCATCGTCGACGCCTCCTGGACCTCGTGGATGAAGAGTCAAGATGACCGTCAACCTACCTGAAGCACTCGACATCGGTGGGCATCTGCTCATCGCCTTCCTGGTCACTGGCTAGTGACCCAGACTCTGTCCCCTCTGCTTTCAGGTTCTTCAGATCTTCGATCCACCTTTGGATCCACCCGAACACTTTCGACTTGGCCGCCAGCAGCACTTTGCAGCAGATCGCCATTGAAAACGACGACGAAACCCGACCCCAAAAGGCACCTATGCACTCGGCTCCCCTGGGTGAGGTAACTCGAGTACTCCGGTGCTCCCGTGGGTATTGACACTAGAACAGCCTGGTTCTAAAAGGGTTTGCTCCAAGTCCTCCTCTAAGTGTCCCTTTTCTTTAAAATTCCAACCGCGACTTTCCCCATAGAAGTCAACAGCGATTCGCGGCTGTGTTCTCACACTGCACGCGTCCCCCATGGGTCCCCTGTGTCACTACCTTGGGTGGTTCCTTGTGGTCCAAGCACTTCTACAGGCTCTAGGCCCTGTGTCTAGCTCAGTCATGGTTCTTATACCACTTTATTGGTATATGGTTTGGTACGCCCCTAGGGCTCAAACGTGTATTTGTGCTATTACTGTAGATAACTAACTTATAACTTATGTACTTCGAACTCTAGCCTCATAAAGAGACTAGAGGGGTGTGTTTAGCAATAAATACATATATTTTGAATATATACCTGGTGTGGTCCTCTTTCATTTGGTCACTCAGGAGATTATAGACTGGTAAAACAAGCTGCTTTACATTCCTTCAAGACTTAGCCTGAAGGCTGCTCTCCATAGCTACCACTAGGATAGCTTTCAATAAAGGTTGTCTTTAACCTATCTCCAATAAGGGGTTGTTTGGACTGGTGCAAGGTGCCCACTATAATTAGTGGACAGCATATACCAGGCCAACTTCTCACACCACACACGCCAGTGGTGGGAGGAACCACAAAGCAGCAAGGGCAGCCAAGGACAATAGTGCCAGGTGGCAGGGGCAAAGGAAAGTGTGGCACAGTCATGTGGTATTGCACACTTGAACACAGAACGCCAATGCTGAAGGCCGCAGTGGTAGTAAGACCACTATTAATTTAAGGAGAGTGTCTGCAAATAGGGATATGGAGAGTAGATATCACTGAAAACCTCACTGCTATTAAATAAAAGGTTTCAGAACATGCTCTGAAAGTTTTACAACCTAAACAAAGGTTGATGCATTTGTACCAAATAATTACATGTACGGCCAGGATAAATAATGTATAGATGATTAGCAGGGTAAAAGTATGTGGCAATTACCCCACTAAAAGGGTAAACAGGTTTAGTAAGGGCCGTTAGTCCAAAATGTGACACAAGTCCAAATAAACAGAACATACATTATAAATATTCAGATTGCTGTAAGGGATTAATTGACAGTACAGGGCAATACACAAAGTGGGACCCACAATTAAAATATATGTGCAAAGAATATAAGTGAATGAGGGCATATATGATCCATCAATTGGTCAATAACACTATTGTGAAGGGTCAAATGTGAAAATATCAATAGATATACTTAGTTCCTTCTGGTAACCGTCACACCAATATGAAATTACACAATTCGAGGAGAAAAAGTAAAATGCACCTGATAGGAAGCAGTGATTTTTAAGATCTCATTCCATTCTTCCATGGTCTTCAAGCCATTAATGAAAAATAGGCTGCAGAAAATCCATTTGCATTCCAATCTGTTGAATTAAAAGTTCAGACTGCCGCGTTGTGGTGGTTTTTTCACAACATCAATCACTTGCCAATTTAAAAAAAATGTCCCTACAGTTAGCATAGGTGTTAGGGTCTACAATTGGGCATTTTGGGCTGAACATCCAATTGTGCATCATTGAAGTTCTGTCAACGCGCCAGACAACTTTTACTGTAAACCAGAGGACTATTGCTGTCACATTTTCAACAAGGATCACTACTCAGTTCTTTTCTACACTGAAGTATCCCTCTCATCTTTTTATTCTTTGTGTAACTAATTTGTCCCCAGGCACTTATCTAGCCCCTGACTCCACTCTGTGTTCTACCTGATTCGTCTCTCTGGGTTTTCGCAAAATGTCCTAAACCCTCTACTTTGTGACCAATAGATAATGTATCTTTATGTTCAGAATCCCCATTAACCCACAACCGTTCTTGCATGGTTGGGTTATTAGCATGCATGACAAGCTGATGTCTTATTAGTTCATCGGGTAATGCTCAAAACGTACAGTCAATGCCAATTTTTTCTGGGTGGATACATACTCATCAACTCTTCTTTGCTGTTCCTAGTTCATGTGGGAAAATGTATGTCTCATGATCCCAATGCACACCTTCAGCTCAAAATACTCATCCAGTTAAATAATGATATTAAATACATTCTTACCTACCCTCCCCCGCAACTTTTTAAATACTGATTTAAACCTCCAGGCCCAATGGAATACAATAATGTATTTGTCCACTCTGGAGTCATGGTGTCATTGCCAGAAACTGTCAAGATGTGATTAGGAAACTAATCCTGCCACTCCACCATTTCATTGGAGAATCCTTTGGAGGAGACAAGAGGTTGATGCTACCTACAGCTGGCCCTATTAGATGTCCTTGGACAGCCCTAGTTCCAGTCAGTTTGTACACCAGGTTCCCAAAATTTAATGAGAAAAACAAAATGGTAATCAAAGAAGGGAAAACACAAAAAGAGGCTTCGCACTGAACTTTCCAACGAGGCTGAATTATGCATGGTCTTATGTGGGTTGCTTTCAATCCCCATCAGGGGATACATGGCTCAGCATGTCGGGCTGGATAGCCACTTTTGTACCTGATCCATGACTGATTTTCTTACGCTTGATTCTTGTCCGTTGTGGCACAGGCACTCTACAAAATAATAGAATGGAATGTTGCCCATAGTAATTGCTGGTGTATAGGATACATTCAAATGTTTCTTTCCATTTAATTTAGTAGTTTGAGGTCAGCATTATTGTTTAGTTATCTCTCATCAGAGGATATGTCCTGCTCCTCATGCACGTATTGGAAAAGATAAGCCCCGCCCACCGTGCTGCGATACACATGGATTTTCTTATTTATCTATTGTTTATTAGATAGCTCACCAGCCCATCAAGATATGTATAGACTTTTGGATTCAAGTCACTGTGAGGTCCAGTACACCTCTGCCAAATAGTGAGCTCTGTGGCTAGTAGGGTAACAGCAGTACTTAATTTCAGCCGGGGGTTTCCGGTGCTTGGCACCAGCACTTAATTGTCAACACCGGCTCTTATGACAGTCTGTTACATGGTAGTGCTGCCTTTCTAATTTAGAAGTAAGCACAACCACAGTCATTTATTTATTCAATACACATTAAAAAGGACTAATACCTGCTGCCGAAGACATTCTAGTAGCTCTGTGGGCCTGGAATAGTCACACCTGTTGGAGTGTGGTAGTTAGTTGGGTTTATAGGCGGCGCTGACAGGGGCAATGGGTAGCGCAAGCTGCAATGGCCTCCTGACGAGGGCCTTGGCACTATTGTTTTACAAATTAAGAGTGGGTAACAGTCACTGCCATCAACAGCTTGTCTCTATATCCATATAACTACAGCAACATACAGAGCCATCCTTGCCATTTAACACGGTATTGCCAAGGTCTAACTTATCAATAGTGCAGCAGTTGAATGACATTGTGGCTCAGGGAGGTACAGGACCCATTGCACCACACTTATAGCTGTTTTTCACTACCATGTCATAGGGCGGGGGCCCATTTTCTTTGTTAGTATTGTGGCCCATGGCACCCTTGCTACACCACTGATTAATACACTTCTGCTCCCTGGGTAAAAGCAACATTATGAGCTCAGTCAATCCATGCTGACCTGATAGCATGTGCAGCATTTACAGAAGTGTGTGACTCAGTGGATAGAATTGTCATCTCAGGGTCAGTAGCATGAATACTTCCATCCGGCTATTGTGTTTATCTACAGAAAAGAAGCAATGCTTATCAGACTGAATGTCTGTGTGTGGGCGATGGCCCTGTACTGCAGCCTGCTGACACTGGAAGTTGCTTGGCATCTCATGGTTACGATTTTCAGCCTCTGTATTTTAAGAAGTTTGGGTCTTTAGTATAAACCAGATATTCCAGCATTCAAGGGTACTCAAAACCACTAATAACAAAAAAAAAACATATTGGAAAGTTCTCTCTACAAACTTCCACAAAGGTATGACGGTTTACTGTGAGAATAAACGAGTGAGCATGAATGAATCTGAAACAGATCATGGCCAATTAAATCTACTGTCCTCAATGTATACTTGTGGTATCTTCTTAAATGGATTGATGATGTCATAGAAGTGACACAAGCCAAGACACTTTGACGATGCTGATGTTATGTTTTGAAAGGCGAGAGGAGGAGCTAAAGGGCGGTGGCTGGGGTGGCACCTGTCAGATAGTGAATCTAACTATTTTACACTGGAGACTGATGTAAAATGGCGAATTTAGAGGTGATTCAGTGATGTGTGGGCCATCCTAACATCAAGGTGAGGAGCTGGGGTGAGAGCTGTGTAGAAGAACTGAACTTGGTTAACATCACAAGCATTGTGCGATTGAAGATTTACTAAACATGCATGAGAAATGTTTTTATTTATTGTTGGACTTGGCCCTTTTTGCAGGGTCATCCCTGAACTTTTTGCTTTAATCCTAGCCTTTTTTCTGAGATGGTGTTGGTGGTTTTAGGACTCTGGGCACTTTAGCACTGCTGTTCAGTGTAAAGTGTGTGTGCTCTCTGTGGTAAACATGGTAAGATTGGTCTACACCTGTTTGGCATATTCAATTTACCTGTCAGTCCCTTGTAAAGTGGTATCTCAGATACCCAGGGCCAGTAAATTAAATGCTACTGGTGGGCTTGCACAGCTGATTGCGCCACCCACCAAAGTAGCCTTTCAATCCTGTCTCAGGCCTCTGCCATTGCAGGGCCTGTGCGCGCAGTGTTACTGTCGCTGTGACATGGCACCTAAACTGTGTGCCATGTCTGTGACCCCCTTTTACTGCATGTCAGTCACCCCTAAGGTAGGCCCTAGCTAGCCCTATGGGCAGGGTGCATTGTAGGTAAAAGGTAGGACATGTACCTTAAGTGTGTGACATGTCCTGGTAGTGACAAACAGCCATTTTGGTTTCTCACTTCTGTGAGGCTGCCCTCCCATAGGAATGCATTGGGGATTCCCTGATAAGTGTTTCAGTGGTAATTCCTGATATGAGATAAGCAGGGTGGTCAAGTTTGGTATGGTTGGAATAGTAATAATAAATGCTGCGCAATGGTGTGCGCAGATTTATTATCACTATTTTAGAAATGCCACTTCTAGAAGTTAGCATTTCTGTGTGCTATGTGTCTGCCTGTCTGATGTGCATTGCATGTCTGGCTTTGGAGTGACAGGGGCTGGTGAGGTGTGTGTGGAGGGCAGGGTGAGTCACCGCTAGGCCTGATAGGGGACTGCATTTGGAGTAGTGGGTGGAGTAGTCCCCTGACCTTGAATAGGTCTGTGCCTGCCTGGGTGAATGCTGGCTCCGCCCCCCCTGTGGTGTGTTTGATGACGAGCCCCCACCTGACAATAGGGAAGAGGAGCCCCGTAAACAGAATGCTCCAAAACCCCCAGAACCAGTTCAGTCTGGTTCCCCCAAGCCCTGTGCCAGGGCAGACAAAAGAAAATGCTGTATAAATACTGAGGCTGTGACCCCATGATAATGTTGCGCTGTTCCTGTGCTTCCTTGTGACGTGGGGCTTGCTGCTGCTAGGCCCCAGGAGGAACCGCCACAAGGGACTGTCGCCCTGCTGGAGGGCCCTGTGTGCTGGCCTGCCTGGGCCCAGCTATGCCCCTTGAACTTTAAGGACTCTTAGCACCTCGTGAGCACTATATCTTTATTGCTGGATCCCCAGGGAGGGGGACTCCAGCCTCTGCAGGAAAAGAGGAGCGCGAGGGCTCTGCAGCACTGAGCTGCGACATTGTCCGGGGGAATCCCGACGTGGGGATTCCCCCTGCATTGCTGGAAGAGAAGCGGGAGCCGACCCCGCATGCTGGTGCCTTTGTTGGTCTAGCTAGAGCCCACCCCGCCTGCCGGTGCCGTTATTTATGGAGCAGGTGCCCACCCCGCATTTGTGTGGTTAATAGCGGGAGCCCACCCCACGTTGGTATTATTTTATGGAGCGGGTGCCCACCCTGCATGTGTGCTCGTAACGCGGGAGCCCACCCCGCATTGGCCAGGAATCACCGCCACCGCCCGAAACGAAGAAGAGAGAGCCGCTGCAACGCGACCCGGAAGGCAGGCAGGCTCCCTGACTGTGGGCGGTGCCAGGAAACAGAAGCGGACTGCAGGCAGAGAGAGAGACAGAGCGACGCGGCAATCCGGCCAACCGTGCCTGCAGGAGAGCAGGGCCCCCGTGTGCTAGTGGGAGCCCCGCGGGTCATCAAGATCAAGAGGAGTCCAGGAGGGAACCAGAGCCTCGCGGGCACCCTGCCAGTGTGAGCTGTGTGATGGTGAGCAAAGGTGTCGGCCGGCCGGTCGAGGCACATTGTCGGTGCCTACCAGGAGAGCCCGGTGAGTGGGGCTCACATTTGCACAATGGGTGCAGGGAGAAGCGCACCAGACGGAGCCAGTGAACAGAGCTCCCTGAGGCACCGTGGTGCCAGTGCTAATTCCTTTTTGGGGGCAATGTTGTTTTCAGAAGTCCCGGAATGGGGCTTCCATGGCACGGTTGGTGCCAGGGCTAATTTCGTTGGCCTCATTGTTGGTGCTGAGAGCGGCACCGGAAGGCCCCCATTGAAGGGGGCCCCTAGGCACGGTTAGTGGCAGAGCTTTCTCTGCTCTACAGCTGCCCCGCCGGACAGAGGGCAGCTGCAACAAAGGGGGCATTTTGTTGTTCCTGATGAGGAGGAGGTGAGTTACACTCCCCCACCCCCAGCGCATGGCGCACCTTGGTTGCCCTGACATTTTTGGACAAAAGGCATTTGAGCCCAAAGGAAGGCCAGTTGGCCTGGGTTCAACTTTATGGTGGTGATAGGGCGCAAGGCCCTAGGGTGATGTATGCACCTGGCGGTAGGGTTACTGTGGTGCACTGCCGATTTATGCATAATGTGTTTATGCCTAATGTGATGCCTAATGCAAATGTCATGATATGATGTTTGGCCTAATGGGATTGCATAATGTGTTTATGCTAGTGATAATGCTGAGTTCATTATTTTACCAGTAGTTACTGGTTGTGTTTAATTTGACTGCTTATGCTTGTGATGGTTCTGACAGTGGCCCGATTGGCCCTGTCATGTATATAATCCCCTGTGAATATTGCCTAGTGCCAGTTGGCACAGTGAATATTGTGTGATTATGATTCTAATGTGTTTTGGATAATACAAAGGCTATTTTTTATATAACCTTGTGTGGAGTTTCTTTTGTAGTGTGCCTAGTGTGTTGCTGCTGTGTGTGTGTGTTGCGCAAACGCTTTACACATTGCCTCTGGGATAAGCCTGACTGCTCGTGCCAATCTACCAAGGTGGTGAGCAGGGGTTATCTTCAGTGTGTAACTCCCTTGCCCTGACTAGAGTGGTGGTTTCTGCCTGGCTTAGGCGTTTGCCCTAGCCAACCAGATATCCCATTTCTAACATTTATTATTTCCATTTTGTGATGGGCGAGTACCCACATCGCGCTGCAGCTTGTTTACCATTGTGAACGTTTTTTCTCGCGCTTTGGCTCCTGCGCATTTCACCTGAGAACTGTATGATCGGTGCAGCCTCGTATCTCACTCTCATGCTGCCTTGCTGTTGGTAGTCCGTGTGCACTAGCACTGGACTCGTGGTCTCCCTCCTGGGCACTCAGGTTCCCTTGAGCATCTCTCTCATGCCGCTTTTTGGTTTGTGATGAAATCAGGAGTACGATAACTTCTTTTAGAAACAAACGCTACATCTGTAATTTCTTGAAGCCTTGGCAAAGACCTGATTGAGAAGCGCACAAGTCATGAGGTTCTTGGAAGCGGTGCTAACTGCGTGCAGAGGATTCAACTGTGTGTCTTCAAGGTGGACTCCGGTGAAAGGCGCATCAATGAAGAGAGAGTTGTTGGTGCATATAGTTGTGAAGGTCTACGGTGATAGGCACACCTAAAGTGGCTGACCGGAGGCAGGTGTATTGGCAGTTAGTTACGGTGATAGGCACACCTTGAACATGTGTGACTGTTAAAGTACACCGTGATGGGCACACCTTTATGCTGAGTACTCGGTTTAATTTTTTTGCACAGTTGTACTGTACATGCTATGTAAAGAACACATTTAGGCAAATTAATTCTTCAGAAAGTTTTTTTCCGTAACCGTTTGGTGCCTTCTGCCTGTCTCTGAAATACACGGCTGGGGTGGGTGACAGCTGGCTTCCCCCATTCCCTCTAGACAGCCACACACAAAGGAAGAGTAGGTGTGACTGATTGGCCATCTGCATGCTGATGGGTCATCCTGAGCAGAATGGGAGGGAGGAGCGGACTCTCCTGAAAGGGCTGCGTCCTGTCACCGCACAAGGGTTGCATGCCCCCCATGCATGAGTATGGAGCCAGGGCACGAAAGAAAGGGACTCTGTGTGATGTAGCTTAGATTTCACCTAGATTATGCATTGCTTTATTTTTATGTTTCAGACAGACTGCATTTTAAAATGGCACGCAGATTTTGGTGCAAGTGAAAACACATGAAAACATGAAATGAGGCCTGGTCAAAATGCTTTCAGTCTGAAATGCTTTCATTTAAAACCCATGCTCAATTAATTAATCCAGGGTGGTTAAAATGTGTAGATTTAACCTCACTATAGAATGTACATTTAATTTAGAGAATGGTTGTTTTTTTTTAACTTTTGAAGTAGCACATAATTGTGCTGAAATAACAGGTATTTTGCAGTGTAGAGAAGCACGTGACTTCAGTTTGCTTTAAGCAGCATTTCACTAACCTTGAGATAAGGAATAGAATGTTTCCTCCCGTCTCGTCTCCATGAAAGACCTTTGTTCCTCTGTTCCCGTCTCAAGAGACCCTGGCTTTGTTGCATATTTTAGACAATGCATATTCAGTTCATAACACATCTTTCTTATAATGTGTATTAATTAATCAACCATGCACCAACACTACATGTGGGGCAAACACATTTTGCATGAAAAGCTATCTAAAACATTAGAGCATGTTGCTATGAGCATGTATTAACTGTTTGCGCTTTGAAAATGTGCACTAGTGCATGTTTATGCTATGTTGTACATTGCACATTTTGCATGTTGTGCACTAATAATAGAAAAGCTGCTTTAAATTAATAGCTTTCGCTAGGTAATAATTAATACAGGGTATTAGAATGGTGGGAGGTGAACATAGTGGGTTTTACTTCATAAATTAATATTCTTTTGTGTTTGTTTTACTTTAGTATACATTTTGGGCCCACAATAAAATGGCTGCCTATGAATCCAGCATGGCTGAGAATTGTTAGCAGTTTGCTGAATGAGAGACGCATGCGCAGAAGAATGTGCCAGCTGCAGGAACTGCCAAGTGCCTCAAGTGAAGACACATAGGTCAAGGCCACAATGATCTGCACACTCCTGTCACCGTGCCAACGTACCAGTGTTTGTGGGAAAGTGTCATCCCTTTGTGCGATGTGAAAGCAAGACGGAAATTGATTGATACATTTTGTTGCAAGAAATGTTCTTATGATACATGTTATGTATATTGTTCTTAGCATTAAGCCCCTATTGTCAGAACCGGTATGGGTTGGACTTGCGATGAGAACAGGATGCTAAGATCCCTATGTCACCTGTGCCAACCAATCACAGTGCGAGTTTCTACTGAGACTGCAATATTGTTAGTATTGTCAGCCAAGAATTAGGGTATAAATAATGACCCCTTAGGGGGCGTGTCAGGAGAGATGAGGAGAAGGAGCAGGAGAGATCTGACCAGACATCATTCGGGTTAGGTACGTGAACGTCGCGGGTGCAGCCTGGGACGAGATTGCGTCCGAGGAGACACAGAGAGAGAGGGGAGGCTCTGCTCATTATTTTTGGCAAGAGACCAGGCAAGTTCTGCGAAGCCATGGAGAGAAGGAGGGGCAGCGTCTGTGGGCCATGTGCAGCTCCTGACACAGAGAGACAGATGAACAGACCAGGGCAGAGAGAGCAGCTGATAGAACAGGTTTAGATTTAGATGCTAAAACTCTAAGTTTATGCTTTGACTAACCAACTAGCTTTGAAAAGATTTGTCTTATGCATTTATTTCTCTTTATGGGAGATTTTTGCCAATTATTAATTATTGATTAGCCTTGCAAAACTCACTCTTGAATTATATTTTCCTGAACTCTTTAAAGAATTCTGACTGACATTTGATGCCTCATTCCCTTCCTTTATGGAGTACCTTGTATTCAATCTATAATATGCTCTGTAATAATTCTATTTTTCCTATTTTTTCAATTCTGTAACCTGATTGATATTTGACTAATGAATAAAGGGTCAGGGAACCTTAACTTTTAACTAGAAAATAAGACCCTTTAAAACTACTCACTACTCTCTTTATTGCCTTAAATATTATTTGAATTTGATTTGTGATGTTCATGTAAAGTCTCCTGATGATGATACACGGTGGCCAAGATCCATCACCTTTAAGCGATAAACTAGAGGTAAATGGGGTTTTGCATTGAGAAATTACCGTGAAATTACCGCTGGATCAGTGTCTGGTAGCAGAGGTAAGGTTAACACCATCACCAAAAGGAGCATAGTTTAGTTTAATGCCTAAATAGTGCTAGAAAATAATTGCCCAAGTTAGATAAATGTCCAGATTCTCAAAAGAAAGTCCTGATTCCTGATTCCAATGCTCAGAACTTGAAGACTGGCAAAGCAGTACTGGAAGGTAATGCAAGAAGGCGATTGCTGGAGTGGTGTGAGTAGGGTTGTGAAATGTTGTTATTGTGCTAGGAGGTATTTTTTTTGAAGAGTTGAAAAAATAGTAAGGGTTTTGACTGTTGGTGAAATGTTGCTAATTTTGACTTGATGGTTTTATTGATTATATTGGTAATTTCATAGGACAGAATTATTGATTATTGATTTATGTTTAACAAAAGAGTTAGCGTCTTTGTTTTATGTAGTCCAGAATTCCCGGGAAATGAATAGCGGGTGGTGACAGAAGCCACACTGCAGTGAGGTTACTCGTCTGTTGGAAAATACTGAGAAGCTACGCAGGGCTGGCAGTATTAAACTAGGGACTATTTCGTATAAAAGTTGAGATTGAGTGATTGCAAAAGGTTCGCTGGTGAAACTTTGGTCTTATATTTCCTAGTAAGGGTAACACTGAAGGAGTAACAGGTTCTCTCGAGCTTGAATGAAGGGTAAACAGAGGTTTTTACTCGCAGTAGAAGAGGAGCAATTCTGAGACTCCAGAATATGTTGAAAATCTATCCTTTGTATTAGTGGAACAGGCAGAGTAGCAAATGTTTTTATGTTGTTACTAACATAATTTTGATTAAGAAAACTCAGAAAAATATTACCATAAGATTTTGTAAAGGGAGGGTCAGTAGTAGGAGTTAAACTGACTGAAATTGAAACAGACAGCATTGGAGAAAAGAAATTGCATTGAACTATTGTTTGAAGGTTTAAAGAAACTGTTGGGAGGTAAAGTGAAAAATGTGTTTTTAATTGGTGATGCTCCTGAAGGAACACCTGTGCATTTTATGTCTACCAATTTGGGACAAAATTCCTGTATGTGGGTTCACCAATGGTGCAAGATTACTGAAAAAGAAGGTCCTTTGAGGTTTCCAAAAGATGGTACTTTTGAATTGCAACTTATTGACAAATTAAGGGAAGTGTTATGTGAAATAAAGACACCATCTAGAGCTGCACAATTTGAAGCTTTAAGCATGTGGGAAAAGGCAGCAAGAGACAAAGCAAGTGAGGATAAAAAGGTAAAGCACCAGATACAGGAGAAGGGAATTAATGATGATAAAAAGCTTCAAATAAATAATGATTCAGGGGATGAAATAATGGATGCATTGTTAACTGAGTGTCCGCCACCTTATGTGGTCCCCACTAAAAATACTGATAATATTGTACCAGTAAGTACTACAGTGGCTACTGCTTGTGTTGAACAGAGAGAAACACAGATTGAGAGAACTGTGCAGACATTCCAGATTGACCCACTATCTGTTGATTCAGCACTGACAGTGATATCTCCAGGTGTTACTGCTTCAAATGTGCCTGATTCAGTACAAATATTACAAACTGCAGATGCACAGGCAGTGCTTAGACAAATTGTGACTGTCCCAATTAATATGGTCCCTACTCAAAAAGTTCAAAGAGATGCAGAAGGAGTGATTTTGTCGGGGTTTATTTCAGAAACTCAGAATTCACAGATTATTGAACAGAAACTACCCCAGACAGTCCAAGCACTGAAAGGTGGGGGACAAATGGTCTTTACAACATCTGCAGCCCAGGATAAAATGAATATATTTGAAGATGGGATTTTTCAAACCTGCTTTGAGGAAGCAGCAGTGATTAAAAAGATAGAGAGTATGGGGGAACAAATTAACTCAGACCCTGAAAAAGAGAAACAGCTTAGTGTTTTAAATTCAACATTTGAACATGAAGAAATTAACAGTCCCTGCTGTTTAAATCATGAAAATGTGAACCAGTGCCAGGAGAAAGAATTAATTTCCCTGAGTAAGGAAACAGCTACATGTGCAATAACTACACATGATAGACTGACTGATTTGGCTCAAAAATATGAAATTGATGTTTCAGGAAGCTTTCCATTTCAAAAAAGTTTCAGGGTACATATGAATGATGAGGCAAATGAGAAAATGTGTTCTTCAGGAATGCAATTGCACTTTGCAGAAATAATTAAATATATTTTCAAATGCAATGGGTTTGAGAAATTAGGAGACAAGTGGGCAAGAAAACATGAGAAGAAAAAGAAACCACCAGACCTAGCAAGGAAACTGGATAAGAAAAAGAAACCACCAGACCTTGTTGAGGAAAATAATAAACAGGATGAGGGAGAAGCTTTTGCTTAGTCATTGAGAGAAAAGGTGGGAGAAGTGCATGTTCATGTGCCACGGAACAAAAGTGAACTTGCAGCATTCCTGAACACATTCCCAAAATTGAGAGACAAACTTATGTTGTGGTACCCACAAGTTGATGGATTTGTTGAAATTTTAAAAGAGTTGTGTATTAATTTGAAAATTATTTTTGACACTGCCATGCAAACTGAATTGTGGTTTGAATCTAAAGTTGTTGTTCAAAGGCCAGGTGAGGAGACAATGAAAAAGGTTTGCATGAATGCACCATCATTTTCTGTTGTTATGGAGAAAAACGTAGCAGTGATTACTTTCCTGAAGGGCAGAGTGCCAGCAAAGGATGTTAATTGGATACAGATTAAAAGAACACAGGATGGAAGTAAAGGTATTTTGGTTTGTGCAAATTCAGGTATGGATGTTGCACTGCTGGAATAGGTATTCTTTTGCCATCTTTGTAACAGATTTGAGTATTGGAAGAAGAAATGTAAATTTAAACCTGATGCAGCAAATTGAAATGCGCAAACACAGAGAGAAATGCAGGTGCAAAATGTGCCAGCCAAGCAAATGCATATGTCAGTTCAGAAACAGGTACCAATGGCAAGAGTTTTTCAAGCTCAGATGCTCCCACAAAATATGGAAACTGCTCAAATTCATTTAAATAAGTTGTCTAGAGCAAATGTGAATTATTTCCAGAAACAAAATGAGAACCCAGTTCAACAGGATGCTGTATTTGAAGATGAGAGTTTTAACCCTAACAATTCTGAATTTACCAAGTCCATTGTGAAAACAGTGGAAGGTCCAGACTTAGTAGAAGGAATTTTAAAAAGAGAAATTACAAACCCAGTTTTAGAAGAGGTTGCAGCAAAATTAGGCCCATTTGAGGAAAGTTACCAATTTGCTGTTTTTGATACAGGCCTGGCAGGAAAACAATTGTTTTGCAAATGAAACAGCACAAATTACTGTACACCAGATGATGTAAATTTTCAGATTCCTGATGAGGATGTACATTTTAAAATGGCACAACAAGAGACAGCTGTAGCATTGTTTTCAGAAATGACAGTTGAAAAATTACCTTCTGATTTGAAAGAAATAACAAACACTGAAATAAGAGAATTCACAGAGAAAGATGTCAGATTAATAAAATGTGCAGAACATGTCTTATTAAAATTAGAACCCGATGACATGTATTCAAGAACACCATTAGTTGCAGAAATTTTACCCATAATTGGAGATAAACTGAGTAAAGGATTTTTGATGGAATTGATTGGAATTTTATGTAACTTTCTGATCACAGGTTCACAGAAACTAAATGAAAAGAACAGATTAGTGCAGGAGATTAATCCAGCCAATATATTTTTTCACATTCCATGTGCTGAAGAATGGCTTACTGTTATTGATTTTTGTCAAGTTCATGTCACAGTGCCATTGCATGAAGATAGTCAGGAGTACTGTCAAAAAGAAAATGAATGTCTGGAACACATAATTGGAAAGGGAGCAAGAAAGGTGTCACCAGAGAGAGTGGAAATAATTCACCAGATGAATCCACCTCAAATTCAGAAAGAAGTCAGGATGTTTTTGGGAATGGTCGGTTGCTATAGTGAGTGGTTACCAAACCTTTCCCTAGTGGCTAAGCCTTTATTGAGGCCGACACACAAGGATGTGTCTGATCCGCTTCCATCGGACAACAATTGCACAAAAGCATTCCTAGAGTTGAAAGAGAAAAAGTGTCGCGCCCCAGCACTAGGAATGAAAGTTTATTTAAAAGAAGATACACCAATTTGCAGTGAGAGGGAGGGCTGCGCTCTCTCAGTGCCTGTTCAAAAACATGAATGTGTTCAAAGGTCTGTGACGTATTTCCCAATCACCTTTGACCCCAACGTCACAGAAATGCCAGCAAATAAAATTATTTGTGATGAAACTGAATATGAGTGTCTAGATGTCATGAATATATGCATGAAGCCAAGATTAGATTTTAAGGATGAACGTCTGATTGAGCCCAACAATGTCCATTTTGTAGATTGCCCATGTTTGAAAGGTAACAATGACACATTAGGAGCAGCACATGCTGTGCTCCCTATACATTATGTCAACCACTACTACCTGGAAGGCCCTAGGATTAGGACCTCCAGTCTGGCCGCTAATATTGCTTTTGCTTGTAGTGCTCAACCAATTTTCAAACTATGTATACAATGTGAATATTACATGTACTGCTCCTTGACTTTTAGACACTTTTGGGTACTATGTTTGAAGTTATCCCCAACTGCTATGATAAAACATTGGACTAAATAACATTAAATTGCACAAGAAAAATACTCATTTTTGATGTTCTCTTCTCCTTTTGTTTGATTTATTTGGAAATGTTCTTCTATCTTTGATACAATATATCGATTAAGTAATCATTTTTGTAGGACTTTTAGTACTGGCTATTTAGCTAAATCTAATGACCACACTGTAAATTGTTTTAGTCAAATATTAGAGTGCCGAGTTACAACCGTTTTTTAAAAAATATTGTGTTCTGTTAGCCTATACATTCAATGGAATTTTCACAGGTGAATCTGAAAAGGATACTGTTTATCTCATGTTGATGATAAGGACTTATACTTGTAAAGAACTAAAAGAGGTACAAGAAAATGTTTTAGAAGCAGAACAATAGGGTTGTATCAGAACAAATTTTGAGAAAAATGACAACTGCATAGTAGCAAATGTGTTATTGCAAAAACTGATACCCAGGTATAGATTGCCAGTTTCTCTGAAATCAGATCATAATGAGGTCTCAAAGATGATGAGTGCAGAACCACAGATTGGACAAGAATTGGATTGTAACTATCTGCCTGAAGTTCCAAGTATAATAAAGCAACACAAAGACAGTACAGAGTCTCATTTTGCAAAAGACTGTGTTTTAGCATCACTGAAGTGGCTTGAATATGTACATGCAAATGCACTTGTGAAAAACACAAATGAAAAGACTAGCCATTGCTGTGAAGGTCTGGCTGATGTAGAGCGTGCAGTTTCTCACCAGATTGCAGCTGCTACACAAGATCTGCATAATGGATGGTGCCAAAACTTTGATCTGAGAGATGCTGTGAAATGGAAAGGCCTGTTCCAAATGATCCTGTCAAAGACTGTTGTGAAATGTGGTGGCCTTCCAAATAGGGTGTATGCGTCTCACACACGTATGGTACCGTGTCCCCCTGATAAAACAGCTCCTCTTCAAAAAAAGATGCCAGCAGTGGTCAAAAGCCCACAGAAGAGGGTCAGTCAAGCTGTAAGGGAACACACAGAGCGTGAAGCAGCACTAGAGAAGACTGAAGTTGCACTGGAAAAGCAAAAAGTGGAAACTGACACAGATGAAAGCGGTGTCAAAAGGGTGAATGAGTCAGGTGCAGCCTCTGAAGAAGAAATTAGTGCTGTGGGCCTACGAGTGGAGGTAGGAAAAAGCTGGCTGAAAGAGTATCCAAAACGTCTGCAGTGGTCCATTGAAAAATCATTTGCACCCATAGCTGAAAAGTCTGAATATGAACAAAGTGAAAATAAAAGTGAAAGGCTTGGATTGAAAACGTGCAAAGAATTGATGGTGCTCTGTCAGAGTTTCTCAGCACCTGAGTGGTCAAAATGCATGGAAAAATACAGAATGCCACATTGAATGAACTGTGTGATGCGAGGTTTGAACTGTATGAGCCACCCTGATGGCAAGCTGGTAACAAAGAGACAAGAAATGCTGAAACAAATAACTGAGAATTGTCAAGAGCTGAAGAGAAAAGAATCTTTAAATGATGAAAAAAGAAAAAGAAGAAAAGAAAATAGAAAAGAGAACTGTTCTGTTGAATTTTCCTTTTATTATTTTACTTATAGTTACTTATTTTAGAGAAGACTAACAGTTCCAAGAAGCTACTTACAGAACTCTGCACTAAACATTTGAGCTTGGCGATATATGATCTGATTACAGACAAAACTTGTGTTGCCTTAGAAATAGAGATAAAATTGTTATATGCTCAGCTTTTGCAATAAAAATGTCAGTTGTGAAATTAAATAAGTGTGATAAAGAACAAATCAATGGAGGTATCATGATTTGACTTTATCAAAGGGAGGATTGATGTAGCTTAGATTTCACCTAGATTATGCATTGCTTTATTTTTGTGTTTCAGACAGACTGCATTTTAAAATGGCACGCAGATTTTGGTGCAAGTGAAAACACATGAAAACATGAAATGAGGCCTGGTCAAAAATCAAATGCTTTCAGTCTGAAATGCTTTCATTTAAAACCCATGCTCAATTAATTAATCCAGAGTGGTTAAAATGTGTAGATTTAACCTCACTATAGAATGTACATTTAATTTAGAGAATGGTTGTTTTTTTTTAACTTTTGAAGTAGCACATAATTGTGCTGAAATAACAGGTATTTTGCAGTGTAGAGAAGCACGTGACTTCAGTTTGCTTTAAGCAGCATTTCACTAACCTTGAGATAAGGAATAGAATGTTTCCTCCTGTCTCGTCTCCATGAAAGACCTTTGTTCCTCTGTTCCCGTCTCAAGAGACCCTGGCTTTGTTGCATATTTTAGACAATGCATATTCAGTTCATAACACATCTTTCTTATAATGTGTATTAATTAATCAACCATGCACCAACACTACATGTGGGGCAAACGCATTTTGCATGAAAAGCTATCTAAAACATTAGAGCATGTTGCTATGAGCATGTATTAACTGTTTGCGCTTTGAAAATTTGCACTAGTGCATGTTTATGCTATGTTGTACATTGCACATTTTGCATATTGTGCACTAATAATAGAAAAGCTGCTTTAAATTAATAGCTTTCGCTAGGTAATAATTAATACACGGTATTAGAATGGTGGGAGGTGAACATAATGGGTTTTACTTCATAAATTAATATTCTTTTGTGTTTGTTTTACTTTAGTATACATTTTGGGCACACAATAAAATGGCTGCCTATGAATCCAGCATGGCTGAGAATTGTTAGCAGTGTGCTGAATGAGAGACGCATGCGCAGAAGAATGTGCCAGCTGCATGAACTGCCAAGTGCCTCAAGTGAAGACACATAGGTCAAGGCCACAATGATCTGCACACTCCTGTCACCGTGCCAACGTACCAGTGTTTGTGGGAAAGTGTCATCCCTTTGTGCGATGTGAAAGCAAGACGGAAATTGATTGATACATTTTGTTGCAAGAAATGTTCTTATTGATACATGTTATGTATATTGTTCTTAGCATTAAGCCCCTATTGTCAGAACCGGTATGGGTTGGACTTGCGATGAGAACAGGATGCTAAGATCCCTATGTCACCTGTGCCAACCAATCACAGTGCGAGTTTCTAATGAAACTGCAATATTGTTAGTATAGTCAGCCAAGAATTAGGGTATAAATAATTACCCCTTAGGGGGCATGTCAGGAGAGATGAGGAGAAGGAGCAGGAGAGATCTGACCAGACATCATTTGGGCTAGGTACGTGAACGTCGCAGGTGCAGCCTGGGAGGAGATTGCGTCCGAGGAGACACAGAGAGAGAGGGGAGGCTCTGCTCATTATTTTTGGCAAGAGACCAGGCAAGTTCTGCGAAGCCATAGAGAGAAGGAGGGGCAGCGTCTGTGGGCCATGTGCAGCTCCTGACACAGAGCGACAGATGAACAGACCAGGGCAGAGAGAGCAGCTGATAGAGTTTTAGCATCTAAATCTAAACCTGTTCTAAGTTTATGCTTTGACTAACTAACTAGTTTTGAAAAGATTTGTCTTATGCATTTATTTCTCTTTATGGGAGATTTTTGCCAATTATTAATTATTGATTAGCCTTGCAAAACTCACTCTTGAATTATATTTTCCTGAACTCGTTAAAGAATTCTGACTGACATTTGATATCTCATTACCTTCCTTTATGGAGTACCTTGTAATCAATCTATAATATGTTTTGTAATAATTCTATTTTTCCTATTTTTTCAATTCTGTAACCTGATTGATATTTGACTAATGAATAAAGGGTCAGAGAACCTTAACTTTTAACTAGAAAATAAAACCCTTTAAAACTACTCGCTACTCTCTTTATTGCCTTAAATATTATTTGAATTTGATTTGTGATGTTCATGTAAAGTCTCCTGATGATGATACACGGTGGCCAAGATCCATCACCATTAAGCGGTAAACTAGAGATAAATGGGGTTTTGCATTGTGAAATTACCGCTGGATCATGTGCACTTCAAAGCATCTTTTTGAAGTCTCTCCCACTTCAAAGGCCCAACTGGGTAGAAGTACAGGACCTCTGGCATCACCAAATCAGCACATTTCAGGAACGGAGGACATTCTACCAGGAAGACGGACTGCTATGCTGCTGGAGGGACTGCCACTTTGCTGAACCGCTTTGCTGTGTTGTCCTGCTGCCTCTTGCCTGGGAGTGAGAAAGGACTGGACCTGCATCTCTATATCACAGAACGAAAGTGTCTCCAAGGGCTTGGTGGCTGCCCCCTGTTTTCTAAAATCTCAAGGATATCAAAGACTTCCCTCTTCAATCTGCAACCACCACCTAGATTCCGTCTGCTGGGAGTCCTGCTCTGCCAAGTTGTGCCAATCCAGTCCTGGGCCCTTTGAAGTGCATACCAAGTGCTGCAACCATGAAAATCCACGCATCAAGAATGTTGCACCGATCAGAACTAGCACACTTCCCTCAACACCGACGCATTGCTGCTGCACAAACTGTGGACACTGCATCACCGACTGTGCGATGCACTGTCCGTTGTTTCCAATGCATCTCCAACTTTGCGTGGCTTGGCACCAGCACATAGCTTTGTGCTGCTTGCATCACCTACAGCCCAGCGGTATGACAATGATGCATCGCCCCAATGTTTATCGCATCTGGACTCTCAACCCATCTTCGACTTTGTGCAGCTTGGAACCAACGCATTGCCTACATCTGCAGGATCAACTGCGGCGCATCGCCTCCTTTGCTACATGCATCGCCCTCAATGTCAACACATCCAAGGTACTGTTCAGCGGGCCAAAGCTGGTCCCTCATTCCTACCTGTGCTCCTTGGCGTTCGGCCTAAACTTTTGGATCTGCCCTTGTCAAGCGCGATCAGATAGTCCGGTTTGCGCTATTAGTGTCTGAGCACTACAAAACATTTTATTCTTTAAAAAAAAGCATATCTTGACTTCTACTTATTGGATTTTTGTCATTGTGGTCTTGTTTTACTCATGAAAATATAAGCTTTGTTTCTAAACTGGTGTGAAGTCCTTTTGTGGTATTTTTACTATGTTACTGTTTGAAGTATTGTACAAATACTTTACACATTGCCTCTTAAGTTAAGCCTGACTGCTCTGTGCCCAGCTACGAGAGGGTGATCACAGGTTAATTTAAATTGTGTTACTCACTTACCCGGACTAGGATTGTGGTTCCTGTTCGGACAGGGTGCATACGTCTGCCAACCAGAAACCTAATTTCACACACTATTGCTTAATTAGCACCTTCACTTTTTATACTTAACTTCTTTATCTATATAAATGACAACAAATCATTGGTGAGTTGTCAGTCTAATGTGCTGTTGAAACCTTGCATTGTATCTCCTTCTTTCCCTACATTTAACCCTCCATTGCTTCATTCAACTGGTTATTTATTTCCTCTGGCATTTATTGTTCTCTGAACTACCTTTAGGCCTTGCACTATTTTACTCCTTTTTGTACTTCTACTCCTCACTTCGTACCCAAACAGACACTCAGTATATCCACACACCCCTTTGTGGACCATCTACCATCAGGTGATTCTCTCTTCTTAGCTCAGTTACAAATACGTAATTAGTGTCTGTACATTGCAAAAACCAAACCAAGAGAATTATGAGTGCTGTGAATAAATGCAAAGCCGCGAGAACCAGACCCCTAGCAAGATGGTACATGGAAGAGCTCAGGCTCACCAAGGTCACTGCAAGCAACTTGAAGGCAGATAGAAACAAAGTCAGAGTGGCACTGATAACAGAACCTACAAATCCACCCTCAGACAGTTCCTTCAGCAACTCAGAGCCACCAAACACTCCATGTTCATTGACCACATTGAAAGCAGCACCAATAGCACCAGGCAAATCATGCCATAATGTAAGACTTAAATTCTCCGGCTGCAAGCTCCACCAGTATAGTTCCCTTTCAGGACATATGTACCCATCTGTGTATATTCTTCAGCAAGAAAATCACCAGCATCTATGAAAATGTAACACCCCAACACAACCTTTCACACTTGCAGACCTCCTGCTCATCTATACCAACACCCAGGGACTACACCGACCACTTAGCCCACCAGCACCACTCACAAACCACAATAACTATGCAGATTCAAATTCTCCGGAGCATCCTAGAACCCCTGCCCTCACCACATCTTCATCAAAGTACAGGAATCCATCAGCACAGCCCTCATTCAGATCCTAAACGAATCATTCATCACAGCCACCTACCCAATGCCTGGAAACAAGCCACAGTATTCCCCGTCCTCAAGAAAATCTCAACACACCAGAAGACATTAGCCAACTTTTGGTTCATCTCTCTGCTTCCCTACCCAACAAAAGTCATGAAAAAGATAATAAGCAAATGCCTAGCCACCCACTTCACTGCAAACACCTTGACACCTGTCAGGGTTCACCCAACTGACAAGTCAACAATCTCACAGCATATTGGTGCTGTACTGCACCGATCAGGTTCTAGGAGTTCGGAAAAGAGCAGGTGTTATAGAAGGCCTACCTGGTGCCTCAAGGTTCACAGGAGTATCATGAAACAGCGTAGACGTGCAACAGTAGCTGCAGGTCTAGTTTCTCATGAACAAGAAACATCGCGAGTAAAGGTGAAACAGTGAAGTGCACGTGTAGCGATCCAAAACGGGCACTTCACCTTAATCTCCTCAGCGGTAGTATCGTCTTCATTGTGCTTGCGTGTTGTAGTCAGTTTAGAGGTCAGACTAGTGTCTCCAACTTCACGCAAGGAAATTTATCCTAGGGTAGTTAGTGTCTTTCTAGCATGCGGGTCTAGTCAGTCAGGGTGTTTTTTGGACAATAATTTCAGAAAGATTAAATTCAGAAGAAGGCGGCCAAAGCCTTTCTAAGCTTCTCAAATTTTACAGTCATGAAAAGGTATTGATCACAAGAAGGATAGAAAGACAGAAAGAAATTAATGAAGACTTTCCTGAAAAGTGTTCCAGTTGCAGGGAGAGATCCAGAATCCTAATTGAATTGAGACTAGTAGCAAACCTGTAAAGAAAAGAAAGTTGAATTAATGTCATAGGCAACTAGTTGATATAAATATATTTGTCTTAATAAAAAAAAAGAGTGAAAAGTGTTGTGAAGAAATATAGAATGTTCTAAAAAGACGATTTAAAAACAAATGACAGACTCAGTTAGTGAAAAGTAACATTAATACTGAGTAAAAACTACACTGCATATTAATAGAAGAGAAGCTAATAACCTTGATCTAGAGGGTAAGAGAATTAAAGATATGAAATGCATTGAGTAGATTTAGAATAGGAAATGTGTAGAGAAATTTAAAATCCGGCTATTGTGTTTTCAGTACATCAAGTGACCCACTCAAGACTCCAACCAGCTAGAAAGATAGCTGTTTGAGGGAGTAGCGGTGAACCAAAAAGATCTAGACAAGGCAGTCTCAAACCCATTCCCCTGGGAGTTCGCTTAGACCTCAATCATAATTGGGGGCTGAGTAAAATTCTGAGGTGGGAGTTGGGACAAATGCATCGTACTGCTCCTGTGAAGTTCTGAAGTTACCAGTGAGTTCTTGACGCCCGTAACAGAGAGAAATGCCCAAGTTGAACTATTCACACGAGCAGAATGGCAGAAGGCTGTGAGTGAAAAGGGTTGTCAAAAATCCTAGAAGTGATTCAACAAGAATTGATGGCAGTGAGGGAGGAGAATAAGGCCTTAAAATTAGATATCGAAGCATCAAGAAGAGAAACCTTGGCGTTAGCAGTTAGAATAAAAGGAGGAGCTTCTGGTGTTAAATTTGCCCCATCATCCTCTGACAGGGGAGCCTCTGGCTCAACTTCTATTCCTACATTAGGGGTTACTACACAAGTTGTACATTTGTTGGCTCTAGTATTTCCTTTAGCCCCGCCAGACCATTTTAGTGGGGATCCCCAGAAGGCCCAAATTTTCCTGACACAGTGCTCCCTACCTTTTATGTGCCATCCTACGAAATGTTCCTGATGCACAGTCTTGAACAGCCTTTGTAATGTTCTACCTCAGTGAGAGCTGCCTAGTGGTCAATGCCCTAGTTTAGTCAGGACGCTCTGATTTTATATAATTTTTAAGAATTTAAAAAGGAGTTTCTATGAATATTCGATGGGGGAAAGGTGGGTCAAGCTACAGATAATGAACTGCTTGAATCAAGACAAGGGAATCGAGAATTGGTGTCCAACCTTGCACAATTCAATAAGTTGGTGGTTGAGACAGAATGGCCAGAGAACAAGAGAGCTACCTTGTTTTATCGTGGGTGGAAAGATGATACTAAGGATGCTTTGTCGCAAATTCCCAATCGTCCAACTGAAGAATCTGCATTAATTGATTTGTCCTATAAATAGATTATCGACAAACAGAAAGAAAGGGAGAGAAAAGGAGGGAATTTCGTCCTAGTGTTCCTAGGTTTGACCGAATAAGTACAGAATTAGCAAAGACATCAGAGAGAAATTTGGGAATTGAACCTATGCAAATTGGAGTGGTAAGAGGGCCTTTTTTAAGGAACAGAAAGAGAAGCTCAGACAAAATAATCTATGTCTCTACTGCAGAGCCAGTGGGCATTATGTTAAAATGTGTCCAAAGAAGCCAAAGGTTTTCAAGAAGGAACACTTGCAGCACCACCAGTAGGGGGAGTTGGACTGGTGGATGCTACTGAAGGAACAACTCCAACAGATCTTTGAATTGCTAACACCTTACAATCATCAGCCCCAGATCTCATTTTATCTATGACACTTAGGTTTAGAGTAATTAAACTCAAGGAAGTTGCAGTGATGCTGGATTCTGGACAGCTGGAAATTTCTGTAATATTAAATTTGTGTCCAAGGTGGGTCTAGAAGCTCAAAAGTGAAGCTGTGAGAGCTGTGGACGAACTAATCTATTGTCTGGTCCCATAGTAAGTCACACAGAACTGGTTGAACTCATCAACGCTTTCTAGCCAGGGGTTACAAGTCACATACAATTGAGAAAGCAGAAGAGAAAATACTAACAGTCAGCAGGGCGGATACCCTAAGAGATCGACAGCTCCAAGATAGGGCACCATCCAAACTAAGACTAATCACGGATTACAATGAAATGCCAAGAGTGCTAAGAAACAGTATGAATAAACACTGGCAAATACTGCCCTCGGACAAATCTTTGAGTCACTATATTACAGATGTACCACTTTTATTACATATAGGAGAGGCAAAACCATAAGATCGATACTTAGCCCTAGTTACCCAATACACAAAACTAGAGACAATTGGTTGTCAAAAAGATGTATAGGGTTCCACAAATGTGGTAATTGCAGGGTATGTGACTTAGATATGGACAATACAAAACACTTAGCAGGTCCCAATGACCGACAATATGACATCAGACAGATGATAAACTGCAACAGTAAATATGTTATATACATGTTGAAATGCAAATGTGAGAAATTTTACATTGGCAGCATAATTAGACACCTGAAAGAACGGATCAGTGAGCATGTGAGAGCCATTAAATATCAAGACAGCAGATACCCCACTGCAATACACATAAATGACTGTACGTCACAGGGTCTGCGCAAAACACTTACATTCTGTGATATAGATCGGGTGGAGATGGATCCCAGAGGAGGCAATAAAGAATTACACCTAAGACGTAGGGAGGCCACATGGATCATGAAATTACGCGCAGTAGAGTACGGATAAAATCTAGGTCATGAATTGCATTATTTTTGGGGGAATAGATTCTCCTATGTATAGGTCTGTCATACCATCATAGATATATTCAAAAGTTCATTAATAATGTCTGTAATTATATGCAATGTATAACAACTTAGGAAATTGAACTGAACATTCCAACATGTGGCGAATACATCGTCACTGAACACTGCCTCATAAGAGTCAAATGTACTTAAATGACTACAATATTAATGATAAGAACTGTGATGTATGAGATTTTGACCTATAAGTTATATTATACAATTTTGCATTACAATACATTTCGGGGTTTTGCACTATCATATCCTGCTGGATGTATACTCACCATCTATAGCATCCTTTTTGACTGGCCTTTATGGCCACACCATATTCTAGAGCACATATTTTCTGCTGAACCATGGATATATAGGTTCATAGACCACTATATTCACTAGAGCTGTCTCTTAACACTCTGTAGATCACTGCCACTTGACTTGATATTACACGATTATTTGCACTACTTTGACTTTTACGAATTTTGGTCGGACGAATACGCTATTAAGTCGCTGTGGTTCCAGCTATACTGAGCAAGTCTCTGATCTCATTACATATGGCTGAGCTCGACGTTCACCAATACTGACTACTGTAGCACCATCTGTCTACACTACTACACGATATGGGGTAAATGTTCAGTTTGTATGACGGATCATGCATTGTTTAGCTGCCCGTTACGCATTAACTATATCCTAAATGGACCATAACTCCGATCGAGGATGTCAATATATACGGACTCTGCACTTAGTGATTCAATACTATCCAATATGGCGGACACTTATTCGCCTACTATAAGACCGCGCGCTACTGGGCGACACTTTATGGATTACACTCTTTATGTGTGACGTATGGGTGCACCACCCAACATGGCGGACGCCTTTTGCCTGACTCTATGGCAAAAAGCGGTTTAGCGCAGACGGCTCCTGGATATATAACTGAATCATTTCCGATTGCCTCATACACAGCGACCATACTGGGAGCCGGTGTTGGACGCCACAATACGTGCGTGCACTAAAGGTGAGAATTAACTAGTTAGATTCCCTACTTTTTTACTACTATTATGGGACAAGATACTTATAATATTGCTCTACATTTCAGTGCCTTATCGAGCATGTACTTGACACTCATCCTTACTACCGTCGACAACACGCTATCATACATGGCTTGTCGGGTAAGATATTGATGTTATTTTCATACTTGCTGATTAACTTGGAATCCACATGATTAGACAGGCAGTTCGTATGGAGCCGGGGAGGACGAGAACTTTTTGGGCGGAGCTTTTCATATTTTCTCGAATACTTGTCCCAATACCTGCTCCAAATTGATTTGTAGTAATGTAGACCGCGGGCTTCTACATGGGTCTCCCGATCGATTTCGGGAGACACTTCCTGATTTGATACTATTAAACACACACTGAATAAATAGTTCAACCCAGATACATGATCGGGTTTATATTATGGATAATTAAGACAGGATTTGGTTGGGGTTTCTGGATTTATTGAATTATATGTGTAGTAAATGTACTAAGGAGTGTATTTTATAACTTCTGGATATTTACATATGTTCAAGCAATTAATCGAATACTTTATTGAGTACACATATTCTTTAAATTTTAGATTACATTGAGAAGCAAAGAAATAGAAATTTGGATCATCTTTACTCTTCTCTGCCTCCCTGGCCGGGACGGAATTATAACCGGTACAGAGGTACGATAAATTCCTTCCAAACGCACCAAAATATCAAGAGATACACATCGTGTATCCTCCTTACACTATCATAATACTTATGTTAATTCCATAGGCGCACAGACTGTGTTGCATTAATACAGGTATGCCCCCTCTCACTCTCTAGCCTCTTTCATGGGGCTCACATGCACAATGTAAATAATTGATAAGCGCACTCTCTACCACATGCCAGGTGTACTATCTTTTATCACCACTAAAAAAAAGGATAAGAGCAGCCATACTGTACACATCAATGGGCACAGGGTGTTGTATTCCGCTTTAGGGGTCCGTATATAGGCTTTCCTGAATCATGTCCTTATATAGGCACAATTCACCTTGCCCTTATATGGGCAAAGAATCCCTGTCCTTATTTAGGTATTAACCGTGCACTCCAAATACAGGCATGGTCACTGACATCCCTCCACCCTAACGTCACAACGAGTTCTTAGAAACCAGACCCTTAAGCTTCGGGAGTTCCCCTAGCACAGGACTATTGATTTCTCCAAGAACTCATCTATTATGTATGAACCGTTATACCTTAAGGGTTCATTCCTGACATCTTCCTCTGTCCGACTTCACGTCAATGCTAACATTCCAAGACACCTACCAGGTATAAATATACCTTCCCTTGCCCAAGCAAGTTAGAGGAGACCTCGACTTCAGAGGAGCCCGTATCCCGGCCTGACGCACTGAGAAGACGCTGTCATTCCTGCATGCAGACAAATCCAGCTTCCAGTGTTCTGACTCCCTTCGCGGGGTGTTAGAGTTCCAGATCCGGCAGGAGATTCCCACCTCTCTCATTCTCAAGGTATGGAGCTTACTAGAACCTAGAGGGGCTCTTGGCATACCATACTTGGCATACTATACTTAACATACTCTTAGTATACCAGACTAGAGAATACTCCACCTACTTCTACATTTCCCTACACCTAGACTAGGTTAGGTACATTGGGGTAGAACTAGCTTAGAGACGCATCGTATGAGTACTCGCATTTTTAGCTCATGTTATTTATGTACGTGAATATATGCAAAAAGATAATGCTAGTGCAGTATTATTTATTTCTACTGCTTATGCTGTACATTATTTATCTTGCATACTGTCTTGTGATCGTAACAGCACATATCTCTTACACGAGAAACAAGACTGTTCAATAAAACCCTTTTATTGAAACGCCCGTCTTTCCTTTCTGTGCAACTCTGTAGAAACTAAGCATGCAAGATTGACTGAGTGAAACTGTTATCTATTGTTTCCACGATTCTGAGACGTGTTCCGATTCTAAAGGGAAACAAAAGTAGTCATGTTTTTCGGTTGCCAGAAACGACTCCCTTCTTGTTCTCAAGGAGTTTCTAGTGGCCTCTGAGCTAGCTGGCACAAGTAATTAAGGTTACTATACTCGATAGGGACATACCGACCTTAGTCCTATGTCAAACCTATAGGTTATATTATTCCAATGCGCAGAGCCTATTAGGGAAATAGGAACTACACTACATGGCGCCCAACGGTTTGGTAAGGCAGTAATTTAACGTTAGATACTGAGTAACTCAGTCGTGCTTTTCTCAGAGACCCCTACTCACATACTCCATAAGACATCTGGAGTGGGTAGGGTTAAATATCCGCCATAACTAAATAGGGAAGCACCCTATATATTAGTTTTTGGTTTGTTCAACGTTGAAGGATACAGTGTTCCAAAATATTGTGCACCTTATCTTTTTGTTTCCTTGAAACTCGTTCTACATTTTTTTAAAACCAAAAATGACCGAAACCGGTGGAGCTGCGGCTGACCCAGCCATAGCAGTTTTTAACTTTACAGGTTTAAATGAACCTGAGGAGGGTGTTATAGACATCACTCCAAACTTAAGAAGAGCCATCACTCTAAAACTTATAAAACATGGCCTACCACCAAGAGGCGGTAGAGCAGTTTTCGTGATAGAGGCACACAAATTCTTTCAGACAGAGGTATTCTATTCATGGGTAATATTTCCTGAATCAAATTCAGTAACAAGACTGTTTCACTTCTACAAAGAAGATGAACCACCAGAGGAATATATTCCTTTCGAGGATATTGAAATTCCACTAACATACCAGGAGCATCAGCTCTGGTTTAAAGGCGCCCTAAAACATCACAAAAACATTACCATGCTCGGTCCACTAGGTAGACCAGGAGCAACATGGCCGATTCTAGCCGGCTACACTCCTCATCCTGACATCGAAATAATGTCAGACGAGGAACTACTTACTCAACTTACAGAGTTAATAAAAATCTACAGACAATTAGTCCAATACGTCATGCGGACTTTCACAGTCCAACCACCATTGACACTTCCAAATCAAACCCCTCAACAGGGGAATGCACTAAAAATTACACCACAGGCTCTATACGCAGTCATGGGAAAAATGCCCACAAAACGTGAGCAAATTCCATTCTGGATAGCTCAAAAAATAACTCAAATTGAAGCAGTATTTCCAAATCCTAGCCCTCATGAGAAACACAGAATACTAACAATCTGTTTACCAATGGGGATCACACCACAACTGGAAGACTGCACCACTTGGGGCTCAGTCTTTGCTGCCATCTATACTAAAACACATGGTATTCCGTCCATTGCAGTAATACCTGATGTCCTGAAACAAATTCAAAACGAATACGGGGCAGAGCCTGCTCTGAATTTAGGTATGAAATTACTGAAAAATTTCGACCTGGTCTCAACAATAATATTATCTAATATTAAAGGGGATGCAGCAGCAGTGGCGATCCGCCAGCGATTAAGGGAATTCGATGTTACAGAACATCAAACAGAACTACCCAGAATAATATAATAATCTTATGCAGAATTAGGCAGAGATAGTTTGGGTGGAAGACCAGTGAAGCCGAAACTATCTGAAAGTCCTGAGAAGGACTCTATTAAACAAACTCCTACATCTTCTAAAAAGAAGTGGGAGACTATTAAACAAAATTCAAATGAGAAACGTTCTCAATCCCGAGGTAGGTTTCCTCAAAAGGAGCCCTCTGAAAGGAGGTATAACCTCAGGAATAGGGATAATTTGAAAAAGCCTGACAGGTATCAAGATACTGATACACGTTCCTCTCGTACCTTTCAGATCTCGTCACAGACATCGGAAAGAAGAGGACGGTCAGAACATAGAGAAGAACGCGTGAAATCGAAAGACGACAAACACGTTCCGAAAAATAAATCTAAACCTCAATTCTCAAAAAAGAAGGTAGTAGGTCTGAAGATCAGACATGCCGAGGATACTGAGAACACAACTCAAGAACGGAGAATGGGCTCAGACAATGCTGGACAGTGCAGCAGAAGTCACAATAGCTCGCCAGAACCTGAAGGAACTTCTGGAGATAGTGGACTTGAATGAGTACATCACACTTGAGACTGTAGACACCAGGGTGAGTACTCCACAAAAGTTATATGAAATAACACTCCGGATGGAGGGAGACATACCTAGACAGGTGAAAGCGCTCTTTTGGGAAAAACTTTCAAGGGGTTATGACATACTTCTAGCAGAAAAAGACTGGCCACCACAATTTGTCAGGGAGTGCCCACATGGCGAGGACATTATTATGCCTGCCTTCTCCAAGCATATTCCAATTCATCTAAAATATACTTATGCCAGGAAATGGGCAGTTGCCCAGGCCCCAGCATTATACAAAAATCATGTAGGATGGGATGAGGACTCACCTCACCATAAAATACATCTAAAAAATGAACCTACTGCACAAAGGCAGTACCCAATAAAGCAAGAAGCTAAAAAACAGGTCAGGGATATCTTAGATCAACTTGAATACCAAGGGGTGATTGAAACATGCACCTCTTCAATGAACAATCCTTTGTTTCCTGTCTCCAAACCAGACAATACATATCGTCTAGTTTTGTCTTACAGACACTTAAACACTTGTTCTAAAAGTTTTGCAGTGCAAAATGCACATAGTACAGCATTAATGAATAACATTGTGCGTAAAAATATAAAACCACATTAGACATCTCAAATGGTTTCTTTTGTCATAACATAGCACATGAAAGCAGGTACTTAACAGCTTTCTCAATAATGGGGACCCAGGTCAATTTTGTCGACTCCCACAAGGGTTCAAGAACAGCCCGGGGTTATTCTCAGCGAGAGTAACGGAGTTACTACAAATTTATGATAATGAGGCTTTGTCACATGTCGATGACATTTATCTGACAGACGATGACCTGGACAAACACTTGAACAGGGTGAGCACCATTATACTGGGCTTCGCCTCTGAGGGCTACAAATTCAATTTTAAAAAATCCAGAATTGCCCATCTCAATGTCCTGTTTCTAGGATATGAGCTTTCAAGTGAAGGCAAGAGCTTGGCAGCCAACTTTTTAGAAAGGTGTGCGCTGCTCCAACCTCCTAAAACGCTGAAAAATTTACAATCCATCCTGGGTTTCCTAAATTTTGGAAGAACTTACATTCTAAATTACGCAGAAAGGGTTAAACCTCTCTATGCATTAATAAAACCTGATTTTTCAATCAAAAACTGGACACAGGAACACACCGACATCTTGCGTTCACTCCAAGCTAACATGTTAGCAACAAATCACTTACAAACACGCGTAAGTCAACGCAATTTAGTGATCCGAATAATTTCGGGTCAATGCGGATTCACCTACTTAACATTTAACAAGGGTGAAAAAGTACCAATTGCATACAAATCACATTTGTATACACAAGCAGAAATGCGCTTCACTTCAACTGAAACAATTCTGACAGCAGTTCAAACCGCTGTAGCAAAAGAAAGAGCTCTAGCCCAAGGGAAACGCATTATTGTCGTAACCCCAGTACCGGCTCTAGAGGCGGTCACAAAAGCGAGCATTCCAAATGCTAAAGCATTACATCCGAGATGGATACAATGGGTTAATTCTCTTGCTGCAACAGATGTTGAATATGTTTTTGATCCTGATTTAAAAACACAAGCGTTCCTGCAATATGAACATGAATGTCCTCTTCCCACTGAGATTCTGCCTCTCGATCAGTATGAATTCATAATTTACACTGACGGATCCGCACAACCCGCAACAGGGAGTAAGCAAGCTTACAGTGCAGCGTGCGCAATCGTTAAAGGTCGCATGCGCGATGGCAACTTCAGACCTATGGTCACAAAAACCCAATCTCTAGGAGATTGTACAGCTCAGCGAGCTGAACTACAAGCATTCAAACTGGCACTTGAAAGTACAGATCGCGAATTCTCCACACTAATAGTGTGCGATTCTTTCTACTGTGTGCAGTCATATAATGAATATATACAAACTTGGCTTGAAAATGGGTTCAAAGATGCAAAAGGTGGCACAATAAAGCATAAAATGCTTTGAGAACAAGTAGTTCAGTTAAAAAGCGAACTACCAAAGGCTCACGTGATCCATACACAGTCATCAACGTGATGGCGTTCACGTTGCAGGGAATTCATTGGCTGACGAAGCCGCAAAGGGGGCTGTTCAGACGGCTTCAGTAGCTGCGATCACTCGTTCAAAAACTAGAATAGACAGTGAGATAATGTTGGCTGTCAATGCTACGAGCAAAGGCAGTGGTGCAGCGTTACCAAAAAAGTTTCCACTCAAGTACTCTTATGTAATTGATGCGAATAACGTTCCTTTTGCTCGAATCCCTGGAGTGGGGGATAGGGTAATTCCAAACATGGAACGTAGAGCAGCTTTGATTTATGAAACACATCTGGGGGAGGGTCTGTCACATCAAGGGATCTCTAAAACAATATTGACATTAAAAGAGATGTACTGGTGGCCTGGAATGAATACAGAAATACACATATTCATCAATAACTGCATAGACTGTAAATTACAGTGAGAAAGCCACCAGACACCATGCTACGAATGTAGCTGCCCAGTACAGACATCATTGTTAGACAGCATTAGACTATCTATGCACAGGCGTCCTCATGGATAACTGCGATCCCACAAATACTAAGTCAAGGTTCCTATGGATATAGCCTCAGCGCTCAGCTGACGCTCGAACTGTTATAAAAGATTTGCGAGTCTTTATCGGCACATACGCAATAGGCACGCTACATTCTGACCAGGGCACTGCGTTTAGCTCTCAGGCTTACAAAGAAGCCATGGCCAGTCTGGGCGTTGCATTGCGGTACTCTTCTCCGTTTCATCCTGAGGGAAATTCTGTTGTGGAAAGGAAAAACCGGGACATAAAGCAGTCTATAACAGATAGGGTATTAGGTTCGGGTGATGGGTGGGTCAAACATCTTTATGGGGTCCAACGCTCATTAAACAATTTGCCAAGAAGTTCTCTATGGGGGGGTCACTCCATATGAGGTTCTATTTGGGACAAGAATGTGGGTGCCCGATCTGGAATGTAGAGGCACAGTGGTGGAAAATAAACCCTTTGATATCAAAGATCGTTTGGCTGTTTTACAGGAACTAAACGAACTAAGATCGAAACAAAGCAACGTATTCCTGCAGCCAACCACCACTGGGGAAAAACCGGCGGTCCCAGCAAGGCCTGTCTGGATTCCAAAAGTTGGGGATCTAGTCAGAGAGAAAATTGCGGACAAGAAGGAATTTGGACCTTCTTACAGACAACCAGTACCTGCCCTAGCCGTACACGGAACAAGAACAGTACTTCTGCCGCCACTTGCTGGAAAAAAGAAGAAAATATTGTGTCCATCGACCTCATCAAACCACAGTATGTGGTCAATACTAAATAGTAGGCCTCGTGGACTCCGACCTAGTAGCAGACACACTCCTCTCGCTACTATCCAAGAGGTTCAGACTGAAAGGCTGATAACCATCGAGAATTCAGCAGTAACAGATGAAGGACTGAGCAACAATGCTATGGAACTCATCCCTCTTGAAACTCAAGTAACAGTTCGTCCAAATACACCTGTCTACACCAATGTAACAAGTGATCAACTGGTTCCAGCGAGTTCTACAAATCCTGATGCAATTCCAACAATTGACAGAACTGCTTCTGGCTATTTCATTAACTTTGATACGTTTTCTGAGGATCCGAGTGAGCCCGAGACGTCGCCAGCATCAAAAACTTTTAAACAGCAAGTACAAGACTTTTTACATTTTTGAAAAAGACTTATCTGGTTTCACCATGGATTGAACTTTGGGTTATTTCTGGAATATTTTTCTTCCTGCTTTGGCTAGCTTTGGTAATGACTATCAGCGTGCTGATAAACGGCAGATACATCCATTGGACACTGAAAGAAAAGAAGTGAACTTACTTTTGAAACCTCACAAATCATCCCATCGTGAAACAAGAGACTTGTCTGCAGTGAACATCACAGCCGTTCCTATACAGGATGGTATAGTGTGGGACAAACCAGATTTCGATATTTTTGGCCCGACTGAACATTTGAACATTACACATTTATTTAAGATCTCACTAAGTGATTTTGTTTCATCCAGTACCTTTTCTGATGATTGGGACTTTGAAACTGTAAATGACATGATGTTTGACCTAGAGAAGTCTGCTGCATTTTCTAATAATGAATATTTGGAGGGTTCATCAGACTATGAACAGCTGTATTGCTATACCACTATGGTCATCATTTCTTGCATAAATCTGCAACACCTAGAAATGTGTATATGTTTAACCATTGGGAGCATTGTCCTACACCACCAAAGGGTAGTTCAAAAACATTTACTAAAAAGTTTCCATATTTTTCAGGATACAGTACATCTGATCCAGAAACATTTTACTATAGAAATGTAAACAAAACAGGAATGAAAATTATGTTAACTAATACAAAACAGATTTACTCTGCAGCATTTATTGCCCAACTGTCTAGACATGGTTTCAACTTGTGGAAAGACACAATAGACACAAAATCTGTCTGGGGTACTAAAGATTGGCAAGTGCAGGGGATAGAAGCTTTGTTTAGAGCCTGTATCATCCCTCAACAAATAATGTTTTTGAATGACACAGTCCAACAAACGTCTTGCTTTGGTCTAGCCAAGATCAAAGACACGGAAAATCCTTCTGTACCAACACCTGCAAGTGATAACAATACACAGGCAGCGGTTACAGTGGACACCATACTACAACTCAACAGAACAAATACAGCATCCGGGGGTAGTAACAGCATACAGTGTAGGAAAATTATGCCTCGACTGGCTGCAAAATCTACACTTAAGGATGTGAAACAACACTTATCTTTACTTAAAGAAGACGCAGACCTTAGGGAATTCTTGCTTGGACCAAGAAAACTGCGTCAAAAACGTTTCATATATGCCGGCATTTATGCTGCTTATAATGAAGCATGGAAGGTGTCACAGATGGAGGCCGCAGAACGAATATGTGAACTTGATCGTATTAATTTAGAGAAAACTCTCTCTGTGGTCGACAATGGGTTAACAACTTTGTCCTCCAGAATTTATTCATTGGACAGTATTGTATCCTCTGCTATCGACATACTGGAACAAGATTTAGCCATGTTACAGCAAGGCCAGTCTCAGACGCTGCAATCTTTGCATGCGGGCTATGTGCCTTGGCGTTTTATCAACACGTCGGCTCTGTTTGCAGAACACTATCTAACTGATAAACAGATCGAACTGGCACAAAGGGGAGCAAAGTATACAGTACTGAGCATTGAAAAACTTGAAAAATTACCATTCACAGTGGCAGAAAAACCAGCTACAGAATGGCTTATTCATGGCAAAATTAGTCTACCTGTGACTACTTTTCAGTTTCAGTATTGCCTTAAACAGATGCAAGCAGGCAAATATGAAAGGTTGGGTAAAGAATACATTAAGACATCCTGGAATTTACCTTACACCTATAGATATTGGAGTGGGGATCGTGAAGTGTTTCTGAGCGGTACACACTGTGAAAGTGCACTAAGCGGTTCACTGATTTGTCAGGACATTTCTTTACACAGGGCTTGTAATGGTTCTGTGGAAAATTTGTCCTGCCACCAGCAGGGTACACCAGCTGCTGTGATTAATCCAACGTTTGGACAACTTTCTAATGGGAGTTACCTCATGTTGAATGATCAGAGTTGCTGTGGCATGTTGCCAGGCATCCCATATCTAGTAACGGTCAACTCCGGGGTCACTTGCTGTATGCAAGTATTGTTTGCCCCAATAGACACAGTCAGGGAGTCGCCTCTATGGCCTTCGTTGAATGTCTCTTTTATTCGATTTGATACTTTAAGCAGAATGAAAGCCATGCTTATACAACAATCAGTGCCTTTGACCTCGGCCAAAGAAACCTATGATCTACAAGTAGCAAGGACTTCGGCTGAGATACAAGCTTTAATTCGTACAAACTGCCCTATACATTTCGTAGAAATGATAGGACGTATCTTTAACATGTCTGATACAAGCGGAATTGTACATGTATTTAAGACCATCTGTTCCGGACTATTAGCACCTTTCCAGGCTGTCCTTGGAATCATCCCAAACTTCGCACATTCGGTGTTTGGTGGTGTGCCGTTAATTCTAGCACTTGTTGCAGGAATTCTGTTTCTATTCCTCCTACTACGCTATGGCAAGCCTCTTCACCAACATCACTCCGAGCGATGTGGAGAGAGCCCTCCTTGAACGGAAATGCCGTGAGCGAATAGTACAGCTTTTGGGCATGCCTCGTCTAAGGGAACTTAATACAACGTGGTTCCTGTCATTCAGACCAATCTGGCAAGATTGCATCTTACCTGTTCTACGCTGCCTGTTTTGCGGTGAAGAATGCGTGCTAGACACCTGTCTAACACTCCCATCAGTCATGCCAACGGATATCGATACTCTGCTGGACCCGATAATGGCCCATGCTGTGTGTTGTCCCCAGAGGCTTCCAATCCTGATGGCGGCATTCATTGAGATCTCACAGACGCTTCCGGCTGCTGCTGAGGTACGAGATGGATCAACGGGCACACAGGTAACAACGGAAGCGAACATTGCATCTTCTGCTGAAGGCGATTTTTCTCATCTCTGTGCAATTAACCTTCTGGACGAGGTGTTCCAAATGTCACCAACTTCGGTGAACAATATTTTGGCTACGGAAATAGATGATCTAATGTTTACGCCAGACCCATACACTGACTTTGATTCGGCTCACAGTGTACCAGGGCAACAATAAAAATTGGCCTTCATATTTTCAAAACTTGAAACTATTCCCAGAAATTGAACTTTTTCCTTTTAATCTTTGAAATGACATGGCTAAAGAACAATCTGCTTACAGTAGAACTAGTCTTATAAAACGGACTTCTTTGAATACTTCCAGGGACACATTGTCACCTTACTTGTCTAACATTTCATTTAATTCCATGATATGCAATGGCTTTGATTTTAAGAACTTATCGACCATTTCATTATATGTATATATTTCTGATTCATTCACGTTGCATTTTACTTCCGTTATATGCTTAGAATGAAAACTATGCTTTAAATGTACAGTACCTATTGCATTTCAACAGTTTTGAGCTTCTTTTAAAATGCTTTTAGAAATGTTTTTAGCAATATGTGTTACTCACTTTTATGTTTAGCATTTAAATGTTTAGCATTTAGTATTATCGTTCAATCGAAGATGGAGTGGGTGTTGTATTCCGCTTTAGGGGTCCGTATATAGGCTTTCCTGAATCATGTCCTTATATAGGCACAATTCGCTTTGCCCTTATATAGGCATAGAATCCCTGTCCTTATTTAGGCATTAACCGTGAACTCCAAATACAGGCATGGTCACCGACATCCGTCCACCCTAACGTCACAACGAGTTCCTAGAAACCAGACCCTTAAGCTTCGGGAGTTCCCCTAGCACAGGACTATTGATTTCTCCAAGAACTCATCTTTTATGTATGAACCGTTATACCTTAAGGGTTCATTCCTGACGTCTTCCTCTGTCCGACTTCACGTCAATGCTAACATTCCAAGACACCTACCAGGTATAAATATACCTTCCCTTGCCCAAGCAAGTTAGAGGAGACCTCGACTTCAGAGGAGCCCGTATCCAGGCCTGACACACTGAGAAGACGCTGTCATTCCTGCACGCAGACGAATCCAGCTTCCAGTGTTCTGACTCCCTTCGCGGGGTGTTAGAGTTCCAGATCCGGCAGGAGATTCCCACCTCTCTCATTCTCAAGGTATGGAGCTGACTAGAACCTAGAGGGACTCTTGGCATACCATACTTGGCATACTATACTTAACATACTCTTAGTATACCAGACTAGAGAATACTCCACCTACTTCTACCTTTCCCTACACCTAGACTAGGTTAGGTACATTGGGGTAGAACTAGCTTAGAGACGCATCGTATGAGTACTCGCATTTTTAGCTCATGTTATTTATGTACGTGAATATATGCTAAAAGATAATGCTAGCGCAGTATTATTTATTTCTACTGCTTACGCTGTACATTATTTATCTTGCATACTGTCTTGTGATCGTAACAGCACATATCTCTTACATGAGAAACAAGACTGTTCAATAAAACCCTTTTATTGAAACGCCCGTCTTTCCTTTCTGTGTAACTCTGTAGAAACTAAGCATGCACGATTGACTGAGTGAAATTGTTATCTATTGTTTCCACGATTCTGAGACGTGTTCCGATTCTAAAGGGAAACAAAAGTAGTCATGTTTTTCGGTTGCCAGAAACTACTCCCTTCTTGTTCTCAAGGAGTTTCTAGTGGCCTCTGAGCTAGCTGGCACAAGTAATTAAGTTTTATATACTCGATAGGGACATACCGACCTTAGTCCTATGTCAAACCTATAGGTTATATTATTCCAATGCGCAGAGCCTATTAGGGAAATAGGAAATACACTACAAGGGTTTTTGGACTCAACCACGCTTGTGCACCACCAGTGATATAGATTACTGCACTTATTCAACCGATTCAGAATTATGCTGTGGAAGTGTAAAAGGCAATGAAAAGAAGCCCTACGATTTGCTCTTCACAACACAGATCCATCACATCGGTGCTAATTGATATAAATTGAAAGGTGGGTACCACCAATCACTAATGTAAATGGAAGATGTTCCCATGTAATATATTACGATGTGTTCATATAATTGTCTTTCCAGCCCTGAGGAAGTCGTGGGTTAATCCCGGACGACAAAACACGTGTTGGCTGGAGCAAATAAAGAAAAGAAAATTAAAACACAAGAAACCCTTTTTTGAATTTTTCTATGGTCTTGATTTAATCTGTGCTCGGGCGTATGTTTAAGAAAATCAGGGTAGCTATGACACCGGAGGAATTACAAGAATGGGTTCTAGGAGACCCAGTGAGAGAGATTCAACATCAGTTTCCATTTCATAGGGAGACTCTGTATTTACCCACTAAAGAACATCAACAGAAGGTCTTATTTAATTGTCATGACAACCCATTGGTAGGAAATCATGGGATTCATCATACTGAGGAACTGGTTAAGAGACAATTTTGGTGGCCCAATTCAGTTAAAGATGCCCAGCATTATTTGGAGGCTTGTGAGACATGTGAATCGGGAACGTTGGACAGACGAGCCCCTCAGGGACTCCTACAACCTATGCCTAACCCTCCTTATCCTTGGCACACCATAGCTATGAATATAATTGTAGATTTGCCTTCTAGTCAAGGATATAACTTGATACTGGTGATGGTGGATGCCTTCTCTAAGATGGCCCACTTTGTTGCCTTAAAAGGAACGCCCACTGCTAAACAAGAAGCAACACAATTTAATTTGCATGTGGCTAAGACTCATGGTGTCCCTAAAATAATAATCTCTGAACAGGGGTCCTAATTCCTGTCCTATTTTTGGAAGTCCTTTACCAAGAGGTTGGGTGTGGAAACTAGGTACTCCACCAGTTCCCATCCAGAGACTGATGCGCAGTCAGAAAGGACCAACCAAGAATTAGAGAAATATTTGCGACTATTCCTCCTAGATCAAGAAGGGGATTGGCAAGATCTCCTTTGGACTGCAGAAGTTTAACCTAACAATGCAAAAAATGCTTCTACTGAATATTCCCCATTCAATTTAAATTATGGTAGACATCCCAATTCCCTCTGTGAGAGTTCAAGAATTAGCAGTGCCAGCAGTGCAAGACTTAGTACAACACCTAATGAAGGTGCATGAATCCGCTACTAACAATTTAATAAATACGAAAGAGCTTTACAAATTTTATGTTGACAAAAGAAGAAAACCAGAGCCAGTCTTCAAGGTGGGAGAAAAGGTTTGGTTGAGTACAAAAACTTTGAGATTAAAAGGGAATAGGAAATTCCGACCTCGTTTTGCAGATCCATATACCGTAGAAAAGGCTATAAATCCAGTGACATACAAAATCAAACTCCCCTCACAAGTCAAAGTTCATCCAGCTTTTCATGTGTCCTTACTAAAAAGGGTTTCTCCCTATCTGAGAAAATCGCAACCCCCTAAGCCCTTAATGGTTAAGGGAAGAGAGGAATTTGAGGTTAAAAGAATCTTAGACTCAAAAAGGGTACGTGGAAATATTTATTACTTAGTTGATTGGAAGGGTTACGGACCAGAAAAAAGATCCTGAGAGATACAAACAGATGTGCATGCTCCTAGACCTGTGAAGGCTTTTCATCAGCAATATCCTCACAAACCTCTGCAGGGAGGCTTTAATTTGCGAGGGGGTACTGTCAGGGTTACCCAAATGACACGTCAACAATCGCACAGCACAATGGTGCTGTACTGCACTGATCAGGTTCTAGGAGTTCAGAAAAGGGCAGGTGTTATAAGAGGCCTACCTGGTGTCTTAAGGTTAACAGAGTATCCGAAAGCAGTAAAGACGTGCAACAGTAGCTGTAGGTCTAGTTTCTCAGGGATAAGAAACATCGCAAGAACAGGTGAGACAGTGAAGAGCGCGCATAGCAATCCAAACCACACACTTCACCTTAATCTCCTCAGTTGTAGTGTTGTCTTAATTGCGCTTGCGTGTTTTAGTCAGTTTAGAGGTCAGAGTAGTGTCTCCAAGTTTGCGCATAGAAATTTAGCCTAGGGTAGTTTCTTTCAAGCACGCGGGTATAGTCATTCAGGGTGTTTTTCTGGCAACAATTTTGGGAAGGAATAAATTCAGAAGTCGGCGGCCAAAGCCTACCTAAGCTTCTCAAATTTCACAGAAGTCGGCGGCCAAAGCTTACCTAAGCTTCTCAAATTTCACAGTCTTGAAAAGGTATTTATCTCACAAAGGATAGAAAGACAGAAAGAAATTAATGAAGACTTACCTGAAAAGTGTGCTAGTTGCAGGGAAGAAATCCAGAATCCAAATTGAATTCATGCAAGTACCAAACCCGTAAAGAAAAGAAAGTAGAATTAATGTCATAGGAAACTAGTTGATACCAGCATATTTAGTGTTTTAAAAAAGAGCAAAAAATGTTGTGAAGAAATACAGAATGTTCTAAAAAGACGATTTTAAAAAGAATTACGACAGAGTCGGTTAGTGAAAAGTAATATCAATACTGTTTAAAAACTATACTGCATATTAAAAGAAGAAAAGCTAATATCCTTGTTCTAGAGGGTAAGAGCATTGAAGATATGAAATGCATGGAGTAGGGATAGAATATGAAATGTGTAGAGAATTTTAATATCCTGCTATTGTGTTTTCATCTCATCAAGTGACCCTCTCAAGACTCCAACCAGACAGAAAGATAGGTGTTTGAGGGACTAGCAGTGAACCAAGAAGATCTAGACAAGGCAGTCTCTTCTCTATCCCCATCCCCTTTCCCCCTGGGAGTTCACTTAGACCTCAATCATAATTGGAGGCTGAGTTGAATTTTGAGTTGGGAGTTGGGATAAATGAATCGTTCTGCTCCTGTGAAGTTCTGAAGTTACCAGTGAGTACTTGCTGCATGTGACAACACCACTCAATCCAGATTCATACCCAGGGGCGGCTCCTCCATTAGGGCCGAGGAGCGTAGCCCCACTTCTTTCTCACAGTGCGAGAAGCGAAATATAAAATGGTATTTTAAATACCATTTTATTTTTCTGCTTCTCACGTTGCGAGAAAGCAGAATGGTATGCCTGGTTGTGGGCGGGCAGAAGGGTATGCCTGGTTGGGGGCGGGTGGGTGGGCGGGTTGGGCAGGAGTGGCTTGCCCACCAGTCATGTGCACTCTACATTTTCTCTATGTAGACTGCATGCAGCCTACATAGAGAAAATGGCCTCTCTACAGGCGCCCGGCTGAAGCCGTCAGCACCAATCACAATGCTGCCATTGCAGCATTGTGATTGGCTGAGGGGAGGGAGGATGCCTGCTTCCTGTTGTCCTGAAGCAGCAGGAAAATGTGGCACCCGGCCAGCAGCAGAGGCGGGGCGGGACCCGGTGAGGTAAGTTTTATTTTTTTTATTTTTAAATTAATCCCACCACCCCTTGTGAACTCCTGGCCGACCCCCCTACCTGCACCCGCGAGTCATGAGAGGCGCAACTATTCAGGCCCAAGTACAGAGACAGTCCTCATCACCACCACAGATGAATGATTATGGAGAGAGGTTACGCCACTGCCCTCATCCTACTGATGCTAACACAGTCTCCCACCCCATCCTTATCCAACAACCGCAAAAAGTAGGCATTCAGGGTCCCACACTTTGCTGGATTGCTCCTTCCTGACACTTTGCACCCCATCTGTCAGCCACCTCGGATGCCAACAACCTTGTCTGTCGGAGTTCTACACAGATCCTCACTCAGCCCCACGCTTTTCAACGCCTACATGCCCCCACTCACCAGCAACATCTAAGCCCATGGAATCAACATCATATCGTATGCTGAAAACCCCCAATTCATACTTTCCCTCTTCGACAAGACACTAAACATGTGGACCAATTTCTCCACCTACATGACTGAAGTTGCCAGATGGATGAAAACCAACTGCATCAAGCTCAACACAAACATGGTGGTAGTAGTAATCTTCAGCAAAGACACCTCGCTATCAGCCTACACTTGGTGGCCTGCCGAACTTGAACCCCCAACCCTCCCGGCAACCCATGCAAAGAGCCTCAGAATAGTAATTGACATCAACTCACCATGACCAGCCAAGTGAACGCAGTCTCCATCTCCGGCTTCCACACACTCAAGATGCTGAAGAACATCTTGAAATGGATCCCCACTAAAAGTCGTAGAACCATCAACCAAGCCCTCATCACCAGCAAGTTGTACTACGGCAACACACTTTATGCTAGAGTCAGTGCTCAACTCACCAAAAGGCACCAACCTTATAAAACTCTGAGACCAACCTCCCCCTCTAGACACCACCTCCAACCCAGCACTCACAAATCCTGCACCTCAAACAGCTCCACTGGCTCTGGGTCCACAAACGAGCACTCGTCAAGCTCCTCACAACACATACAAAGCCTTACAAAATATTCCCCCTATGTACCTCAACAACTGCATAAACTTACACAAACCTAGCAGACACCTCTGCTCAGCCTGTCTCCTACATGCACCCTCCTCATACTCAGAACCATAAACATCAGGCATGCCTTCTCCTCCCTCGCTCCTAAAGCCTTAAACAACTTGTCCTTGCACCTAGAGCATCCTCTTCAGTTCTTCAATTCCACAAGAAACTGAAGACCTTCCTATTCATCTAGACCCAACCCCGACTCAGCCCATGCAGTGTGAGTGCCAGGCCACCTTCCTGGGTGAGTTGTGAGATATACAAATATACATACCATAACATACTGACTATTGCATGTTATGGCGTAGCCAGGCCACTGGAAAAACGTAATTATGCAGCTACAGCATTTTCTGAATAAGTAAGGATTTTCCAAATGGAAAAAGGTGGTTTTAGATCATGTCTAAAACATAAGTAGGATATTGATAGATGGATAGATAGATAGATAGATAGATAGATAGATAGATAGATAGAAAGATAGATATTGTTTTCTGCTTAGAGCAGCAAAATTGTATGAGTCTTGCATACATAATTTCATTCTAGGAGGCATACGAAGGGGCTGAAACATGTCGACCACCTACCTGGATTAACAAGTGCAGTGGACTCATTGAATGTCCAACTTTGCACAACACTGTTTTTAGCTTTTCCCCATGCTCCAAACTGAATAAAATTTTAGTTTAGGTGGCATGAGGATTCTTTTTAAAAACTCACTCCACACGAGCGCCCTCACTTTTTTTGATTTCTGATCACTACTGAAATAACCAGTGGTTCCGTCCAGGCGGAGGAAGCATGAAAGAAACCCAATGATGATGCTGTCACGTATCTGACTAAGGCGGAGAACCAAGATATACCGCCCACCGACTTGTCTACGTGAATGAGGGTTTTTTAAGCATTGATGGATAGAACCACATGAACCATGGTAGCAGGTACAAGTAATCCATTCCCCATTGATTTTGGATAACTATTTGGCACTTAAGGCAATGGAAGACACAGCAGTATTTTAGGGGTGAAACACTTCAAGAAAGTGGCTGTGGCTGGCAAGTGCGCCAGGCCAGTCGTGATCCCTTCAAACACACCGGGCCTTTTAACCAATTCCACTGCATATCCTGGGGGCTCAATTTCCCTATTGCTATTACAGTTGTGAGCTGGAAACCTCCACCACAAACAGGGCTGCTTTCTTTAAATCCAAAAGTAGCTGAAGATGCAGGACCTTGCCTGGATTTTTTCACAATCCTTATGACTTCAGTAACGTAACGTTGATGGCAGCAGTGACGGCTAGCAAAAAAAAATGGGGGGCGCGAAAGCGCACAACTTAGCATTCATTCGGGAGCCACACCTGTGCAGCACTGTCCATGAAGAGGAGAAGGGAGGGCTTCCTTCCTGCTCGTGGAACGCAACTCCACCCAATTCTGGAGCTGCTTTCATGCTGTGAAAGCAGCTCCAGGATTGGTGGGAGCAGGCTCACCCAGCGCTCATTTTGAGGCTGGGGGCCTGTGCTAGCAATCTCCAGCCTGTTTCACACCCTTTGGATTTCCGGGTGTACACTGCCATGTTGGGCTGGCCATCCAAAGGAGACCGGCCAATCCGTCATGCGCACTGTACACCAGTGCTGTCATTCTGCATTTGCAGGATTCAGCCCCACCCCTTTAGAGAGCCACCCGGGCTCTCCACTGCTTTGTAGCACATACACGCATGCATACACCCCTCGGGGCGGGCTCGACCCGAGGGGATAAATAAACGGCAGGAGACTGCTCGGGGTCTTCCCGCCAGTATCGTACAGACCGTGTGGCGTACCTGTTATTTCAGCACTGCTGCAGCCTGCTATTCTTTGGCCCCGCCACGCTACACTGGCGACGAGGCCGGTCGCATTCCATGCGTGCACCGCCTCCAGGTCTCCGCTCGACAGGGAGCCTGCGGGGCCCACCCGCGACGCTCCGTTCCTGGCTGCGGGAAGAACCTCGCCCTGCACACCCCATGTGTCGCTGTCTGCGGCCTGGGCTTGCGTCGCCCGCCCCTCGCTGCTGCCGCCACTGGGACACACACGTGGACCGACACCACCATCTCCGCCGCTGCGCCCTGTGCCCGCCCGCACGTCAGCCCAGAGCAGCGGGAGCCGGCAGTGTGCGCTGCAGCCGAAGACGTCAGCGGTGAGTATTAAGCCTGGGACAGGTCTTCCCTGCTGTGGCGCCTCGCGGTACTGCAGGCCCCTGCACAGTGACTCAGGAGCATCTGAGTTGAGCTTCTCCCACGGGGCCTCTGCCCCTTCTCCACCTGCCTGCTCGTAAGCCAGCCAGAGCCCCAAGGCCACTGCATAGGCCCAGGCACACGTCTGGGCCTCAGGCCCCTAGCACCCACAGCTGCCCTGCTTGTTGCCTGCACCCAAAAGTGAGGAAGACAGCTAGGCCCACCAGCAGCCTTGATGGTCTCTTGTCACCTGGGATCCTCCACAAGCGAACCAGGAGGGCATCGTCTGCCGCATCATACGCAGGGGAACAGAGCCACCTCACCCGGGTCAACAGGGCCTGAAGACCAGTCAGCCACACGTGGCTACGTGCCAGCGCGCAAGCTCACTCACGGATCCCTAGCGCCAGGACCGCGCCACCGCATCTGCGCACAGACGCGCGGACACCATGAGCAACCCGGCTCCAGATGGTGCGGACGGTCAGCAGGCTGGGGGGAACAATCAGGACAGGGGTGCCAAGGCACCACTCCCAGGACACAGTCACACGGCTATCGCCCCACTGCCGCCCTTCAGCGAAACAGCAGATCCCGCCACGGCAGCCCCGTGATGGAAAGCGTGGGTCGGACGGCTCAATAACTATTTCAAGGGCACCAGAGAGACTGATGGCACTGTGAAAAGGTCGCTCCTCATCTACTATGGAGGCTCAGAGATCTACGACCTCTTTGAGACGCTCCCAAACACGGGCAATGATGACGACTACGAGGCGGCAGTCACCGCACTCAACAGGCATTTTGACCCTCAACTTAACCCCGACTTCGAGAGGTTCAAGTTCAGACAGGTGTCACAGTCGGACACGGAGTCTGTGGATATGTTCTACGTGCGTCTGCATGCCGGCACGTGCGACTTCGCAGATCAGAGGGAAGAAATACGTGGCCAAGTCATCCAAGGGTGCCGCTCAAAATTGCTGCGGAAGCTGATCCTTCGACAGCCGGGGATCTCGCTGGACGAGATCCTCATGTTGGCCCGGTCCCACGAACTGTCGGACATTTGGGCTGGCGAGATGGAAGATGCTCTGCACAAGCCGGTCGCGGCGCCAAACACATCAAGATATGCACCCGTCAAAGAGGAAAGGGTGGAAGCAATCCAACGGCGCCCCAACACGGCTCGCCAGGCACCAAGGACGATGACCGGAGTACCATGTGGCTACTGCGGAGAGGACCACTCGGCGACGGCTGTGTGTGGAGCGAGAGGGAAGACATGCTCTCGCTGCGGGAAAGTAAACCACTTCGCCAAGGTGTGTCGCAGCGGCCGGTCCCGACAGGCTCCTCCAAGATCGCGGGGCATGTCGCAACGTCTGCGCCAGGTCTCACTCGATGACCCGCCATCGCCAAGGGACGACCCGCCACAAGAACGCTGCCTCGCCCTTGAAGAGGATGACGATGAGGTGTTCGTTGTGTCCTTTGTCTGCAGGTCCGACAACCGCCGGAGTCCGCCACCGATGTGCTCTGTTCAAGTAGAAGGAACGGCCGTCCGAGCGCTCATCGACACGGGCGCATCCGTCAACGTGATGGATTCGGAACAGTATGACCGTCTGTCGCCACGACCCCTGCTTGCACCCACCAAAGCCCGAATATATACTTATGGAGGGACAGATCCACACCCCCTCCAAGAGGTCATCCAGGCCAAAATCGCCAGTGGGATGCATGTCACGGTGGCTCGATTCCATATCACGGAAGGAAAAAAAGGCACGTTGCTCAGCTGCCATACGGCAGAAGACCTGGGCCTGGTCTTCTTCGCCCACCAGATCCATTACTCCCACGCCGAAACCATTCTGAGGGAGTTCCCAGCACTGTTCACTGGACTGGGCAAGCTAAAAGGAAAACAGTTCAGGCTCCACATCGACACCACCATGAGGGCCGTCGCTTTGAGGCACCGGAGGGTGCCACTCAATCTCCGCCCGCAAGTGGAAGAAGAGCTGAAGAAGCTGGAGGACCTCGATGTGATCGAGAAAGTGTCCGGCCCAACCCCGTGCATGTCCCCGCTGTTCGTAGCTCCCAAACCAAAGCAGCCTGGAGCCATCCGCCTCTGCGTAGACATGAGGCTACCGAACATGTCAGTCAAGAGGGAACGCCACATCACGCCCACTATGGAGGACATAGTGGCAGATCTGAACGGAGCCAAGTGGTTCTTGAAACTGGACTTAAACGCGGGGTACCACCAGCTGGAGCTCGAGCCCGAAAGCAGGTACATCACCACGTTCTCAACGCACGTTGGCCTTAGGAGGTACAAGAGACTGAGTTTTGGAGTGTCGTCGGTGGCCGAAGTCTTCCAGGATGCCATCAGGGAAGCACTGTCGGGGCTGCAGGGTGTGATCAACCTGAGCGACGACATTCTGGTTTTCTCGAACACCCAGGAAGAACACCACACTTACCTACGAGCTACCCTCCAAAGACTTGAAGACTGTGCCCAACGCTCCACAAAGCAAAGTGCTCATTTTACCAGGAGTCTATTGATTTCTTCGGGTACACCTTCACCAGGGAAGGACTACAGGTAGACCCTAAGAAGGCCGTGGCCATCCGAGCGGCCTGCACTCAAAGTCCCCCACGGAGGTACGCAGCTTTCTTGGCATGGTCACATACTGTGGCAGATTCATTCCAAATCTGGCCACCCTTTCCGAACCACTCCGCGCTCTCACACGCTGTGACCACAAGTGGGAGTGGACTGTGGCTGCCAATCCAGCATTCAACAGCATCAAGGCAGCGCTCCTGGACAAGATGGTGATGGCCTACTTTCACCCGGGGCGGCGTACTGAACTGATCGTCGACGCCAGCCCAGTGGGCCATGGAGCGGTTCTCCTTCAGGAACATAGTCACAAAACCTGGAGATCCATGGCATATGCCAGCAGGGCACACACAGACACCGAAACGAGATACGCTCAAATCGAGAGAGAGGCCCTGGCGATAAAGTGGGCGTGCCAGCACTTTCATCTGTACCTCTATGGCCAAGAATTCCAGGTGGTCACTGACCATAAACCGCTACTCCCGCTCTTCGCAGGGTCATCTAGACTTGCACCCCCGAGAATAGAGCGATGGGCCGTGCAGCTGCAGGCTTACAACTTCAAGGTCATCTTCCGCCCTGGGGCACACAACCCAGCCGACTACCTCACACGCCACCCCGAAGCCATGCCTTCTCGAAGCTCACCGACGGATGTGGCCTACTCTGAAGCGTTCGTGAAAATGGTCTCGCAGGGAGCCTGTCCCGCAGCCATGACACTCGAGGAACTTGGACAGGCGATGGATGAAGATGAGACATTGTCTAGGGTAAAGGCCTCCCTGCTGAGCAATGGTTGGGCGCACTTCATGGACGGAACACAGGCTCTCAGAGCAGAAGATAGCCATGCCCGGCAACAGATCTGGCAGGTACGCCATGAACTAAGCATGGGAGAACATGGGGTCGTTCTGAGAGGACACGTGATCATAATTCCGAAGAGGCTACAGCAGCAGATCCTTCAGCTGGCACATGTCGGACACCAAGGGATGGCAAAGACTAAAGCCAGGCTAAGGAACAAGGTCTGGTTCCCAGCGATGGATTCCATGGTGGAAGAAATGGTGAGGCAATGTCATGCCTGCACTATCACTGAGGGAGACCCGGCGCCGGTGATCACCGAAGAACCCAGTGAAACTCCATGGGCCAAGATCAGCCTCGATTTTGGAAGCTTTCCAGATGGGCGCACCATGTTGGTGATGGTCGACTCCTTCTCAAAGTTCCCTATCGTAGAGGTAGTTGCATCAACGGCAATCACGCATGTCCAAAGAGTCTTGAACAAGACATTTGCACTCAAGGGTCTGCCAGAGGAAATTCGGACAGATAACGGGCCACCGTTCCAAGGCCGGGAATTCCAAGAGTACTTGGAACGAAAAGCTATCCATCACAGGAAGATCACCCCTCTGTGGCCCCAAGCCAATGGGGAGGTGGAGCGTCTCATGCGAACACTCAATCAGGCCCTACGCATTGCCGTAGATCAAGGGGAAGATGCAGAAACTGCACTTAACCAGTTCCTTGACGCCTACCGACAGACGCCGCACAGCACGACCAAGTGTGCTCCCTCACATTTACTCTTCAGGAGGCCGCCGCGCGACAGCATCCCGACGGATCCCACGTGGAAGCCCCCAGAACGGGACAATGACGCCGTCCAAGCGAGAAGGGCCCTGACTAACCAAAAGGCGAGCGAAGCCAGTCGGGCACGAGAGCCGCAGTTGAAAGTGGGGGACCGCGTCGTGGTCAAGGACAGACACCCTGGCTGGAAGTTCAGGACACCCTATGAGCCAGAAGGGTGGACAGTGGTGGATGTTCAAGGAACCATGGTCACTGCCCAGCGAGGACAGTAGTCTGTCACGAGTAATGTGTCGAGTTTCAAGAAGATTTACGATCAAAGTCCTGGCCAAGGAGAGTTGGAATGTCCCGAGGATACCCCAAGTCTTACTCCACCTGGCTCGCCAGGGTTCTTCACCGAGGAGCTCGCAAGTGGAGAGGGAAGAGGCTGTCCCTGTGCCTAGTCGGCTCCCTCAGGATGCGGTGACTGGGTCACCCCCGAACGCACCATCAGACGCAGTGGTCAGTTCCAGCTCCCGGAGCCAGAGGTATGGTCTCCGGCCGAACCCTGCGCCGAGTCAAAGACTGAAAGACTTTGTATGCACCTCTCTGTGAACCTGAAGAACCTGATGGTCGGTCACTAAAAGAAAGGAGGGATGTAGAGAGCCACCCGGGCTCTCCACTACTTTGTAGCACATACACGCATCCATACACCCCTCGGGGCGGGCTCGACCCGAGGGGATAAATAAACGGCAGGAGACCGCTCGGGGTCTTCCCGCCAGTAACGTGCAGACTGTGTGGCATACCTGTTATTTCAGCGCTGCTGCGGCCTGCTATTCTTTGGCCCCGCTGCGCTACAACCCCCACACTCGCGCTGTACACAGCACGAGCCAGTGCAATGGCAAATAAATAAAATTGCATTGACATGCCATTTTATTTATTTGTGTTTGCCTGCTGCTCTCGCAGCAGGTCTGGTGACCCTTCTACGCTCCTGAGGAAGAGCCCCCGCAGGGTCAGCGCCCCCACTCACAAAACTGTCCAGCACTGACGCATTCTGTTTCTCTGTACACAGAAACCATTTCGCCACTCTTGGTCGTTTATTTTACAAATCGTCATTCTCAGGTGTGATAGTCCAGTCCACTCATATCGAATCCAAGACTACAAGTCCCAGAATCCACTGATACGGTGATTAAGGTTGACGATAGGGTGCTCGGCCTCCCTTGGAACGGCAGCATGGCTCTCCTTCCAGGGGCTCTTCCCGCCTGCCAGCGGCCTCGCCTCACATGCACATTTCCTGCTGCGCCGCCGCATACATTTGTAGGTGTCCCCAGGGCCACCGCATTTATAAACCAGTTGACTCCCGTCCACCTAGTCGGCCAAAAGAGTAATCAGAGAGCAGACATAGTAATGGCGCGTTTTGCGTCCCTGTGGGGCCCGGTCAATTACCAGTGCCGGAGTCGGCCTGCCTCCAGCAGAGGGATACGAGGCCGGTCTCTGTGCCGTGCTGAGGGGGTGGGAGGTGTCTGCCCGGCCCTCGGGACCCGGGGACACGAAGACGCACTGCCGAGCATCACTGCCTATTTCCCTTTGGTCTTCATTAGATTGAAAATCTCACATCACGGCGCTTTACAGCCTCGTGAAGCCCTCCTTACTTCACCGAGGAGCCCCGAGACGAGGGCGGGGCGGGGCGGGGCGGGGGCAGCAGCTACTGATTGGATTTCAGGCCTCGGGATTGATGTACAGGTGTGGCACGTGGGCTGTGCATCAGGAGCATTGACCAGTGCACCCTACCCGACCCCGACAACCCAAGTACAAAGGATAACTTCAACAAACGAAATGACAGTCTCAAGAAATATCTAATTCTAAACGGCTAATTTAATGTTTTTTTTTTTGTCCTCTCCTGGATTTTGACAAGAAATCACGACGAGTAGTTCCGAGTCAGACGTCAGCAGCTTATCGCTCTTTATTTTATTCTTTACGTTCTGGCGTTTGTAGTTTTGAATATTCCATTGTAACTGCAGGGCTACAAAACCCATATTTTAAAAGAAGCATTGGCAAAGCCAATATGTCTGTCCTATGGAACATATTGGCTTTGCCAAAGTTTTTTTTTAGCGATGCTGTATAGCAGCAAAGAGTAAACAAAACAGGCATTTACAATGCAATCGGTCTCACATTTTTGAAAGTTAGTGCTGTTGGTGCAGTGAATCACATTGTTTTTTGCTTATGTGTTTTTTGTTTGTAGCTGAGTGAAGGTATGTTGTTTATAGTGGAATTATGTGGCTTGAATCGGAATTGTTAGTTGTGGAATTGTGCGGAGTGGAATTGTGTGGTGTGTGTAGTGTATTTGTGTAGTGGAATTATGTGATATGGTGAATAGATAAGGATGAGAGGTGCACAGAATAGACAGAAAGCAAGATTGAGAGTGAAAGGTAGTTTGAGCATGAAGTGGTGAATGAACTCCAGACAGAGTAGTCGAAACAGTATGTGAGAAAGAGAAAGAAGGGGAGAGAAGATTGTAAACGCATAAACAGGCTGCGCTTGTGTACGCAGACGACACCTAAAGAAGAGGGGGAGAGTGTGTGTTCGAGGTCTGGTCTTCTTTAAATGTTATGGTAAAGAAACTATGCTGAAAGATCTGAAGTGAACCAATATGAGAAATGCTGGATTAGTGTGCGAGATAGTGCAGTGAGAGAGAGTATGAGAGATAAAGGGAGTATGGTGGGGCACCTTGGGGGGAGGTTTTAGGTGGACCTGTACCCAGTATGTGGATGTATAGGAAGGCAGCATGTGTGAGCAGGCACTTTAGGGAGGAGACATTGAGTGTGAGGAAGGGATGTGAGGCGGCAGCGGAATTGTGAGATGAGGGGGTAGTGGTAGTGTGAGGGAGAGATGAGAGGGGCAGTGTGTATGTGGAAGAGATGATAGGGTTTGTTATAGTGCGATGTAGAGATGGGTTGTATTGGTATTTTTTGTTGTGGAATTGCATGGTGTGTGATTGTGTGGTGTGGAGTTGGGTGGAGGAAATATGTTGCACGGGGTGCTGTGGAATTATGTGGATAGTAATTAAATGGTATGAACTGTAGTGCAAATTTGTAGAGTGGGATAGTGTGTTATGGATTTAAATAGGTGGAATGGTATCTGTTGGTGAATTGTGGTGTATGGGACTAAAATTGCATTGCAGTATGCCATTAGTGATCCTTAAATCACTATGGTTTTAAGATGAAATGAAATCGAGAAGAAAGGCTTGGACTTCAAAGTTAAAATCACTTCTAGGCACTATTAAAATAGCTTATAACTAATAACCCACAGACAAGTAACATCCATGGTCTGAGTTAAAAGTTTTGAAAGCTAGCGGAAATGAAATGCTTTCAGAACTGGTATGTAAATCAAATAGCTGCTAATAATGTTTTTAATATGTAAAAAAGAATAGAAAAGTGACTATATGTTAAAGTGACACTTAAACTTAAATGGGTGTTTTCTACTTTGGATTCTCCTAGCTCTGCCCAGAAGAGAAACAATTTCGTTTCAAACTAATTTTCCAATGCTGTTCTATTCACTTTAATTCTAAATGTGAAATTGTGCTTTCATACAATAATATTGTATATGTGCAAACAAACTAAATGGATGTGTTCCTAAAAAGCAGACCATAAACAAATGAAATAAATGTCATTTTAAGTCTTTCATTAAGGATAAAAGCGTATTTGGGAATTAATTTTCAGGAGTGCCTCTGTCAACCAGGGAGGCCTTGAGGACAAATGGCAGTACTTTTAGAGAAGTTGTCCGAGACATGACTTGCTAGTGCTATGAATGTGTTTTTGATGAGTGCTTTCATTTATTTTTGCCCTGCTTTTTAGGAACACATCCATTTAAGTGTTTAAGTGTCGGAGTCACTATAACATATGGTCATTTTGGGTGATTCACGGTATTTAGGGCCCATTTACTGTGGAGACTGTTTTAGCGCATTATAAGATCTCTGCAGACTAAAGAGCCAGCCAGCCTGCTTCCTTTCCACATTGTCTTTGAACAGTAGAGGCTGCTACCGTTCGGGGGTGGAGGGTAGTGGGGAGTCGAGAGGAAAAAAAAGACTTACCTGTGCGGCAGGCTGGCCGCCGCCTCTCCTCCGTCCTCTTACTTCTTGAAGTCTCCAGTTCCGGCTGCCAGCAGGAAGCACCCGGATGCCCAGTCCTCCTTGAATCAATCACAACTCTGCAATGCAGCGTTGTGATTGGTCTAAACACCGTGGTTGGGCTCTCAGACAGGGACTGTGAGGCTTTGCATGTTCCTCATCAGTCTGTGTAATGCAGCCTGGTGGGGAAGATGCAAAGTGTGCAGGGCTGTTTAGCCAGCCCAAGAGGGCCGGCCAAACAATCATGTGCACTAAGGGAGTGAAAACCACTCCTCCCCCTGCTCTTGCCAGCCCCACCCTGCCACTGACTCCAATAGGAAAAATAAAATGATAATAACTATACTTTATTATCATTTTATTTTTCCTTTTAAGCAGTGGGGCCTCGCCTCCCGCCTTAGTGGAGGAGCCACCTGTTAGAAATGGGGGTCTCTAGTTGGCAATGGTTTGCACCTTTGTCCAAGTAGAGACCCTTGCTTCTAGTTAGGTTATGGGAGTTATGCCCTTAGATGACCCCTGCTCACCCCCTTGGTAGCTTGGCACAAGCATACAGGCTTATCTCAGAGGCAGTGTGCAAAGCGTTTGTGCACACATACAGTAATACAGTGAAAACACTACAAAGGGACACCACACCAGTTTAGAAAAATAGGAAATCTTTATCTAAACAAAACAAGACCAAAACAACAAAAATCCACCATACATATATCAATATATCACCAAAAAGAGGTTATTCACAAAAATAAAGCTTGTAGCAACAAATAGCTTCACCTGGGGCTATTACGACGTTGTGACAGATGAAAATCCAACAATACGGCGCCAACCGCGAGGTGCGTGGCATCGCGCCCGGCGTCATTCGGACCCCAAAGAACAGTACCTTGGCAAACGATGAAAACAGAGATGGTGCACAGCATCGGGGAGGTGATGCTTCGTTGGCGCCGGTTTCTTACGACCACAGGGGAGGTGAGGCATCCATTCCTTACTGCGATGCAGGGGAGGTGAGGCGTCAGTTCCTTACTGTTGCTGGGGAGGTGGCGTTGCTGTGGCATCGAGGAGTCAGTTCTTTACGACGGTCCGGGGCTGATGGATTCGGGAGGTCACCCACGTCAGGTATCGGCTCTGCGATGATGAAGCACAGGCGTCGGTGAGGTCTGGCCTGCGGTGTGAGTTGGGGCGGTGCGTCGTGAGCGTCACAAGAGGTGCCCTCGGCTCTGGTGCGGCAGCGGTGTCGGTGATGGCATCAGAATCGGTACAGTGCGATGTTGGCAGGTGTCCGGACTGCGGTGCAAGTCGGGGCGGTGCGTCGTGCACTTCACGAGCGAGGCCCACAGCTTCATTGCAGGTCGCTGCGTCGCTCGCCAGCATCGGTGTTGCAATTTTCCTCTATGGCAGCTGAAATAGCAGTTCCAGGTGCAGGAGGACAGAGGAAATGAAGTCTTTGTGTCCCTGAGACTTCAGAACAGGAGGCAAGCTCTACACTAAGCCCTTGGAGATCTTCTTCAAGCATAATACACAGCACACAGCAAAGTCTTGGTCCTCTCCTAGGCAGAAACAGCCACTGCAGCCAACCCCACAAAGCACACAGAAAAGGGGCAGTTCTTCTCCTTCAGCATTCCCAGCTTTTCTCCTTGGCTGAGTTCTTCTTAAGGCCAGAAGTAATCTAAAGTACTGGGGTCTGGGCCACAATATTTATACCATATTTTCCTTTGTTCTCTTGTTTCAGAGAGTCTTAGCTCAGTCCAAACCAGTTCTGTCCTCTCTGGTACAGCTTCCTCACAGGAGGGGGAGACAGCATTGTGTAAGGTAGACAGGGCCTATTCAGCTGAAAGGAAATCCCCTCTCACTACTCTAAATGCAGCCCAGGTCTGTTCAGCCCAGCCCTGACTCACCCAGGAAAGGCAGGATACACCTCAAAGCCCCCCCCCCAGCTGCTGTCTACAGTGAATGCACATCCCCAGCCCCTGTCAAGTTTGCACTCCTTCCCTTCTTCGTTTGTAATCATTCAAAGACAGACTGTGATCTGTAGATGCGTGCGATCAGCTGCTGTGAACCGTCCCAGTCACAGCACTTAACAAGAATTCCAAAGGGCACATTGCTCACGCACCCAACTGTCGCACTGCGATATGGGAAATGTTCCCCACAATAAACCATTTGTTGCTGAGTTATCCATTTAAACCATTTGATACCAATATTTTCAAAATTCTTATTTCATCAATTTTCCTCATGATTTTAGTCACTGCGGAGACAGCGGGATTTCACCAAGATTCTTTATTCAACTTTTCTCATGCCTCCTGCATGCCCATCCAGGCTTTTTAACAGTGACACGTCCAGGTCAATCATACAACGGAGTAGGCTCATTAGAAAATACCCAATGCATTTCAAGCCATAAGGCTCTTTGTCAGGGGTCTCTAAAACAGATGAAAAAAACAGATGAAAAAAACTGCTGCTCAGTTGACTATTCAAATAAAACCTTCAATATGCAAAACTGTGTCCCAACGAACAATCCCCCTTCCCAAATCACCCATCAACCATCAATACCCCCCACTCTAATCTTAATCACTAACCCAATGCACGTCCCGAACGCCCTCCTTACTCAAACCTTTCCCACCCAACCAAACTTCTACCATATCTGAAAAAAACTCGTGTGATGCAACCAAACCCCTACACGATGCTTCCCTTTACCATGCCAGTTCTCCTTAATGCCCAATACTGTGCAACCAATGCCTCATTAATACCCCTACATCACAAAAATCCTCTACCCTCTTTCAAAATCCCTCATTCACATAACATCCACCCCACTGCCCTTTCAAAACCACCTTCCCCGTACCCTTGCTATCTATCCTACTATAAGTTACCTTGGACAGCCGCAACCAGCAGTCTAACCTCCTCCAAACTGTTATCCCTCTCCCTCCCATGCGGCCCGTAATTTAAACCGTATTCTCACTCATGTTGCCAATTAATCTGATGTTTCCTTGATTAACTGTCGTCACGTAACCTATTCACCCAATAGCCGTGCTTCATTTCTCAAACATTCTATCAAGAACTCCATCTCCCATAAGGCACTTCCCGTTCCCTGAGCAAAAAAAAAACAGAATTTTACCGTACTAAACCCTCCAAAACCCCTAAAACATATCGAACCCCATATGACATGTGACAAAAATGCGAAGTAATCTCTGAATAATAAAACCACAATGTTAACTCATTTTTAAAAGTGGCATTTTCAAAACACATAATTTAAAAACCATCTTTACTAAAAGATGTGTGATTAAATTCTGAGTTCAGAGAGACCAAACTCCATTTCTCTATCTTGTCCCAATGGGAAGTTATACTTTTAAGCTGTTACAAAATATCCCCCATTCTATCCTATGGGACAGATAGCCTTTCAATAGTGAAAAACGAAATATGCTGTATTTCACTATCAGGGCATGTCATACACAACAGTACATGTCCTACCTTTCACATACACTGCACTCTGCCCATATGGTTACCTTGGGCTTACCTGAGGGGTGTCTTACATGTAGGAAAAGGGACGATTAGGGCCTGGCAAGTAGGTGCACTTGCCAGGTCGACATGGCAGTAAAAACTGCGAGCAGACACTGCAGTGGCTGGTCTGAGAACCCTTTGAAAGTCTGCTTGTGTTAGTGGCACAATCAGTGCTGCTGGTCCACTAGCAGCACTTGATTTACAGGCCCTAGGCACCCTAGTGCACTGTACTAAGGACTTAAAAGGAAATCAAATACGCCAATCATGGAAACGCCAATCCATAAAACACAATTTACAGGGAGAGCATATGCACTTTAGCATTGAACAGCAGTGGTAAGTGCCTGGAGTCATAAAACCAACAAAAACAGGTCAGAAACGGGACGCCCAAAAAAGCAAAAGGTCTAGGGATAAACCCGCTGAAAAAGCCAGGTCTTACACCACCACTGTCTTTGAACCTCTGTGTCAAGTACTATTCTTTGGTCACTACCTTTTACAACTAGGGGCATGTGAACGGCAGAGTGTCTTTCCCATCTTATCTATATTTTTAATTTGCAAGGGTTGCGTTTAAATTACGGGGCACAGCTTGAAAAAAAAACAGGAAAGAAATAAAACAAAAATGTTGTTAGGCAAGGAATATGGAAGAACATATGAAGCAAATTATCAGTATCACTCAGTAAGATGAATGCTTCCAGGAGAGCAAAAGTGTATAACGGACAAACTCATGGAAGAATGGGAAAGTCTCAGAAGTTTGTAAAGTTGAAGCCAGGAGGACACTTCAAACAAAATAAGTCAGGGTCAACAGAAGGTGTCCTCTTGAGAGCAGCATACCTCAAAGATTGGGCCGTGTTCGCCACAGAGCAGAACCAGAACATCCACACCATGCTATACAAAACAGTTTATTGGCATGATGAGTCAGACAAACATTGCTAAGGATGCATGAAATACATCCACAGAGCTAAAATTATATTTTATTTAATAGACTGACGTGGTCAATTCCAGGTTGTTTCCTGGCCTGTGCACTGGTAAAGGGGGGTTGTGAAAGGCAGTCACATTTCTAAAGGGTGCGTGCCTCAGGCGCAGAGGACTGCTAGCTGGAAGCGCCTTGAAAGGAGAGTGCTTGGGAATAGGCCATGAGAGTAACATTAGAGCCCCCTTTGTTCACAGAAGGATGGAAAATGCAGGGATCAGCCTTGCAGGAGAAGTGCTGCAGGCATGAGCAGTAAATGAGTACAAAAAGACATGGGAATAGCAGAACAGACCGCTGTTCTTTTCATGCCTTCCTTAGATACAGTGCTCTGAAACCTGGTTAGGTGAAGTTGGCACTATATCTAACACTAAATAAATAGATCTATTGTGTAGCTGCATACACAGAAAACAGCTGTCCTCCTCCGTTCTCATGTCTTAAGAATACCTCCAGCAAGGCTGGGCACTTATATTCTCTTTTCTACCCACGTATTAAAGATTGAACATTGGTAAAGCTGCAGACTGTCTGGTACTTGCATACTGATGTAGGTCCAATCAGGAGTCTAGCACCAGACCATGCAAACAACTCTAGGACAGATCACGCCTACAGGCTTTCTCTGTATAGGGACAGAGATGCTTGAGCAACCTCCCTTCACACATCATGCTTGCTCCTTCCTTGGGAAAATTCAAAGCTCTCCCCTTCCAAATATCCCTACCATCTTAGACCATTTCTTTTCCTACTTCGCTACAAGTCGCTATGAGGCTGCGCTTCCTATCTTGTCTGTATTTGTAAGCATTGCCCTCAGTTGATACTGCAAACATACTAATATGTCTCTCGAAGGCTATTGCGCAGTCCCGGCCGGCATGACTTGTGGGTGGTGGGCGGGTGGGGGGTCGCGTAGGGGCTCATGCGGGGGGTAATAAAAAAGAATAAATAAACTTACCTTCCCGGGTCCTGCGCCGTCTTAGCTCCTGGCCAGGTCCAGCGGAACGGAAAGCAAGCAGCCTCCCTCCCCTCCCCTAAGCCAATCACAACGCTGCAATGGCAGCGTTGTGATTGGTGGGAACGCCGACCAGCCAGGCCTCCATGGGGAGGCCATTTTCTCCATGTAGGCTGCATGCAAAGGGAGAGTGCACATGACTAGATTGGTCGGCCCTAGAGGGCCGACCAAACAGTCAGGGCCCGCAGCATTGGGCAAGCCACTCCTCCCCTGCCCTCGAGCAGTACCCCCAACCAAACCCTTCTGCTTTCTCATGGTGCGAGAAGCAGAAACATAAAATGGTAGTTTTACCATTTTATGTTTCTGCTTCTCGCACTGCGAGAAAGCAGTGGGGCGACGCTCCTCCGCCCTAATGGAGGAGCCGCTGCTGCTATTGCGCCCATTGTAATCCCACCCACCGCACCCCCAAAAAAATACAGGGAAAGCGCAAGAAAGGATCATTTAAGAGGACAATTGAGTATAGGGCCCAAAGGCCTCTGGGGAGTGCTCTTTACATGGTCATCCCTGTATAACATTGTTTAAAGGGATAGTTTAGTACAACACTGTTCACAGGAACAACTTCTCATGTGACGCACCACTGAAGGGGACAGCTCTATATAGCACCTTTTACTGGAATAGCTTGCTAGAACGCCATTGTGGAGAACAGTCGACTATATTGTCTGACAGGACGTTATCCCACAGACAGAGCTCCTACAGCAGCTCTGGGTGCTGCCTGCAGGTTTAGGGGTGAACTCAGAATGTTATCCTTCAATTTTAGATAAAGTAAGTATGGGTAATAATGCCACCTATTATTAAATGGCACTTCAGTCTGTGTTGTGCGCTCCTTAAGGAGTCAATATTATTGCATCCATGCTGTACTCTGCACAGATTTATGGTTAGCGCTTTGAAGCGTACTTTGAGAATTTTTGCGCACTGGATAGCCCGTGGACGCCTTAATACAATGTTGCACATTTGAACCTCGAGAATTGGGACTAGCAATTCCCTCGTTACTGCAGTGTGTAATGTGTTGTCACATTTCTGCCTACGTTAACCTGTGAGCATCTTGTTCATCTCTGTGTAGCGCTAAGAAGTCCATAGCAGATCTGTGATTGGCATTATTACGTAAGAAAGAGACACATAAACTAAATTATTAAAAGTTACCTACCTTGGAACTTCAGGGGATGCAGAGGGAATGTGTCAGTGCCTGCTTGGGAGGCACGCTGGCAAGGCATCTGTCAGAGTTGCTCTCTGTTGTGTGCCTGTCCCAGTGCCCACTAGCAGAGCTGTGTTACCACCGTGCACCAAAAGGCAGCTTCATGTGAATAAATAACAAGCATTCATTTGTAAATGATGTTGAAATGGTGTATGCCGTCGTGTGTATGTTGTTGAGGAAAGTGCTACATTTACTCCATATTCAAGTTTAGGCAGGGCTTTAAGTGGGATGAAAAAACTGGGGGTCTCTCAAAGGGGCGTGGCCAATGTAATTAAGGGCGTGGCTTAAAAACAAGTGTGCTAAAAATCTGTGTTTAGCATAGTGTGCCGCCCCACTTGTATTTTGCTGTTTCTGTCATTGCATCCAGATATATGATACAACAAGTAACATCATGCCTACAACAAGTCAGGACTATTGGCTTTGTCGATGGTTGTTAGTTGCATAAGATAAATAAGCAGCAACTATGGCTTGCATATAATATTGAAAAAGCTTCCACTTAAAGCCCTGGTGACACCACGACAATGTTGCTGCTCCTGAGTTTCAACAAGAGAAGGGAAATTCAAAGAGATAATGACTCTCTTTAAAGGATTTCCCTTCCCCTACAGCGCTCACCTGGCATGACATCATGACGTAACTTCTCCACAAGTGATTAGTGAGCAGCGCGCACCGATGTGTCTGCTGTCACTGTAGTCCGGAAAAAAATGGACCGCCTGTGCCAGGGCACAAAACAGAGCCCGATAGAGACCCGTTTCGAGGCCTCCTTTAAAAAACTGCCGGTGCTCAGCACCGGTGAGACCCGGCCCACTTAAAGCCATGAGTTTAGGAATGACGGTGGCGTGTTTGAGGAAATCTGTCGGAGTTCACCTTTAACAATCCCATGGACATCTGGTGAGTGGTGTGTGTGTGTGTAGTGTGCAGTGAATATCTGAGTCTGAGGTTTAGTATTTATTGGTAATTAGGGCGTGTGCGGCACACGTGGTAAACCTGCTGGAGGTAAAGGCTTCGTAAGGTTGAGGTGCTTGGTGTGTTGTGGGGAGGGGGCTCAGTGGCTCCTTGTCCACTAAGCATGTAACCCTTCCCCTTTAAGAAACTCCGACAGACGAGTCCAAGGAGATGAACAGACGGATTGCCATTTAAACAATAAATGGAAAGTTAAAGTCATCCCCTTTGCCGATTCTCTTTAAAACATAAGCAAATATGTGGCAATAGTATGATGTCAATAGTGAAAAGTCCTTTAAAACATCTGCAGTAATAAATAACGAAAAATACGGCAATAGTGAGATGTCAATAGTGGAATTCCCTTTAATAGTACACCCGCTGTTTCCTGATAAAACGCGTCTGCCAATGTAAAGAACGGAGTCCCCTTTCAAAAATCAAAGTAGATAAAAGCTCTGTTTGATGATACAATGCTGAATGATAAAACGAGGAAAGATAAACCAGGGTATATTCCTTTAAAAGATCCACAAAATGTGGCACGAATGAGATGTAAATAACGGAGTTCCCTTTAAAACATAATCATTTTTATAAAAAAATTAAAAGTGCTGTTTCCTGATACAATGCTGAAAGAAAACTGGGTAGGAACATAAAAAAACCCTGCAGGCTGCAAATTAAAAAGCAGTCAATATTTTATGCATGAAGTGGATGTCATTGCAAAGCTGCAAAACAAAAAAGCCATGTGGACTCAACTCAACACACATGAAACACACATCTGAGAAACTAAGGCCGACAAGAAGGGACCGTGAACGCATTGTAATGGCTGACCCAAGAGAACAATGAGTGAAATCGCCTGGGAGGGAACCAAGCACCCAAAGGAGGGACAATTACAACAAATGCACCAATAACAAGGCAGCATTTCTGAATTGCACAACAAAGAACGAATGGCAACGATGGGCATGGCAAATGCCCACAAAGGAGATACAACAGGTCTTGCATGTGCACTGCCTAGGTTCAACCTAAAAAGGCATTATGCCATGTCTGCCCACGTTATTTTATAGGCGTGCAGAACACACATGCGCATGCCTACAAAATGACACAAGCACTTTTTTCATTTTCTTTACAGATCCGAGTTTGATAGTTGAATAAAACTTTTTAAAAAGTAGCACAAAAGTGTTTTTTTCTTTCCCTCTTTTTCTGAGGCGCATGTGGGAGAAAGCAACATTTAGGGTGCAGTTTGGGGAAGAAAGCAATACTGCGAGGCAAAGGAATATGGTGGGCAGAAGCACCAAGGAGTGCATGGGTGGAAGCAACACGGGTGAGAGAGAGGCACATGGAGTACTGGGGGGAGAGAAGCATGCAGGCTAGAAAGAGGAACATTTAGATATTGGAACGGAAAATATATGGGCAAGCAAGCAATGGGGGCGGGGGAGAAGCACACAAGGGCAAGCACAACTCAGAGGGTGGGGGAAAAGCAAACAGGGGAGAGAGAGCAACATGGGGCGTGGGGTAGGGGAGGAAGAGAAGTACACAAGGTAGACAGCTGGGAAACACATGCACTCTTGTGGAGTGCTTCACCAAAAATAAAAACCAGTACTTCAAATGTGAGAAGTGTAAGACACACGTATGCAACCATGCTCTAGGGGAGTGACAAACACAAGAAGAGGAAGTAAAGCACACACAAGCTGACAAACAAAAAACAAGCAAATGAGAGTGACAGTAAAACCAACCAATGGTAAGCAATGGACATCCTCTAAGCCCACTGTTTCTGGTCAATAGGTCATTTCGACAAGAGACAGCTTGCGCTTTCTGGTAGGTGCAACCTAAAAAGTATTGTATGAGCGACTCATGCCTAAGATGAGGAAACTTGAAACCTCTCTTTGCGTTCATTATTGGCATCTGTAATGTCACAATCAGCAAAATAAATACAACAGCCCAGAACAGCAGACCCAGACCTACCCACACATAACATAACAAGTTAGCATTGCGGCAAATGACTCCATATGTACATGGCATAACAATTTTAGTCCTGTTAGTTAAATCAATCATTCTTTACAGGTGTATCAACCACATTGATTTAATTGAAATGAGCCACAACTCAAAGTCAATAATTTCTTAATTGAAAGTTCTGAACAGGAAATAATGTGTTATAATGACTCCTTGATGAGGTGTCTTCCCGTTTAGGGAATAGGGGGGTTTTGGACCACCAAATTCTTTCCCTTACACTTTGCCCCTTGACCTGACTTAGTGGAAATAACCAAGAACCCTCTGAAACTGCATACCTTTTTACCCAGATCAACATATCAACTCTCGCTATTGATCCAGCACCAATCAGGGATCAATAATCGATAATACACAAACATTGGCCCATACACATACACCCAACATAAATCCCTGATGGCACTGTTTCGAGTTTATTCGTTAAATCAGTTGTTTCCTAATTACCTAATTACAGGCTCATCTAAACATACTGGATACATAACTGAACCTGATATCAAACTCTATTTCCTCTGGTCGATGGACCATTAATTGAAGAGTTGATGATAACTAATTATTGATCTATACTACTGAAATAAAACACAAATTCAATGTAAAGTTAATAATATTTATCGCAAATAATGTGAAGGTAAATGCTCATCATGTACAGTTTTACAAAGCAAACAACGAATAAATCACAGAGCAAGAACATTTATCAAACAAAAATATATCAAACTCATATCACAATGATTACAATGCAATAAGGGAGTGGATAGATGAAGAGACATAAGTTTCAGAGACAAATATACTTTTGCAAATAATTATGCAAGTTACAGTTTTAGCTATACGAACCTAAGTATTTTAGTGGAAAATCTACCCCCTGTCCACGAGAATAGATGGGGGTTCCCCAAGAAAGATTCAGGGAATAAAGAATTGGACAGGAGCAAGAAAACAGGTAGGCCTCTATCTGCATACAGCAAACCGACGGACAGCGACGATCTCCCCTCTCTAGCTTCTTCAAAGAGGCGACCCTCAAGAGTTCTCGAACTGTTCAGCAAACTCGCCTCCCAAAATGACACCTCCCAGACACCCCAGTCTAAAAGCCCATGCTGGTACATGTGACTTCTGTTCAGCAGCTTTCCTTTGAAAATCCTGTCTTCTATCTTCACCCATGTTAATGAATTCTTTCTCTTCAGCCCGCAAACTACAAGTCAAATTATTTCTTTGAGCATATACTGTATCTATTGTCTGTGTAATATGGAGAAATTCTCCCATGTATCCCGCATTTCTATTACTATACACCTTATTCATATCTTTTCTAATAGGAATTTCTGAAAACACTAAATCCATATTTGAATAATAGTACTCCAAGTTCTCCATCACGTAAAAAAGACTAGTTAGAACACTACATGAAACACTATGGGGTCGATTCCGATTCGGGCCGGAAAAAGCACCGACCGACTCGGATCCGGAAAAAATACCGACCGACACGTACCCGTGGCGCCCGACACGCCAAGTACGATGCAAGGTGCGAAAAATCCGACCGACACGTAACGAAACCAAGTCGACCGACCGAGCCGCACGGAAAACAGCAATCCGGCCGAAAAAACACGCGAATCCAACCGACCGACACGCACCCGGAACAAATCCGACCGAAACGTACACGCTAACTCCAAACCGCTAAGTACGATGCAAGGCGCGAAAACCACGAGCGAGTCGGACGGAGGACAAGCCGTACGACCGACACGCATACAAAACCGAGCCGAAGCAACACAATACACCGCGACCGACGCGTACGCAGCATAGAAAACTGCACAAACACAGCGTGAACGAAACGGAGAACACCGTACGAGACCAATGCAGGGTCCGACTCGGTCACAAGAACGTTTCCAACATACACAAACAGCACAAAGGAAAAATCACCCAAAAAAGGCCAAACAAGCAATTACCAAGCCAATAAATACTGGGGGGTGGGGACAGAGAACAAAGACACACCCACAACTCCACCTATATAAAGGACACACATCACTACCATGAGCCTTTGCAAATGCCATTCCACTGCCAGCACCCAAGAGAAAGCAACCACACACCCACAGCTCATCCCTCACATAAGCCACACACCATCAGCACACCAACAAATACCTACCTCACATACACCCAGCAAAACACACACTCACACACCCTCACCTGCACACCAACACACACATCACTCACCATCACCACCCATCACCATGCCCCCAAGAAGAATCACAAGTTCCTAGATTGTGAATTGGAAGTCCTGGTAGACGAGATCCTCAGGGTAGAGCCACAGCTGTTTGGCACATTGGTCCAACAGACCCCCATGTCGCAGAATACCAAGATGTGGGAGAGGATCATCAACAGGGTGAACGCCCAATCACCATGTCGGCGCACAAAGACCGACATCCAGAACAGGTGGTATGACGTGCGCAGGAGGGTACGGAAACTGCTGAAGCAAGACTACATCAACAGCCAACACACCGGCAGTGGCCCTCCTGCCAAGCCAATATACCTCAGGCCCTGGGAGGAGAAGGTGCGGGCCATCCTACCGCCAGTGAGCATATATGGACTAGAGGACATACCAGAGCCTGGTGAGTACACAACAAATGTACACAATATACTGCCACAAAACACACACACATCACTGTCAAGGGGAGAGTCAAACCATGCACTCATAGCAATCACACAGCAACCAGAACAGAATCATCCCAAAATGTGTATGTCAGTCAGAGAAACACAACACATGCCATCAAAAAAGTCACATCCAACTGTGCCAACACATGTACAAACACAACCACAACTACAGCTAGGCAGTGGCACAAATAGAACTAACAAACACATCCACACATGTAGCCACCACAACAACACCAACACACAGTGAAGACCACTCAAAGGAAGGAATTCTGTGTATGCTGGCCAAGTCAGTGTAGCCAATAGCATCATGGGAGTCGCAGTCACACATATTGCCCGCCCCAAAACTGTCCCATCAACACCACCATGAACCATGCGCACATCACAGGGAGTGGAGAAGGACTCACAAGATGGCTGACACTGGCTACTGCTGTGGGGAGCACAAGGCCCTGCTGCCAACTGTGCACCAACAAACAGCAGGACACCACTGACTGACATCCTGAGAGACAACTTCCACTCCCTGCAATGCAAGCACGTTCCATGGTGGGATATCTGGCTGGCTGGGTGGGAAGGGGGACTTGCAGCACTGACTATAGTCACCAGCACCTCCCCTCACACCCCCAACACAAACTCCACAGTACCCACCTGGTAGAATGCAATGCCCTCCATCCTAACACAAGATCCCACAAAGCACCACCACCCTGGGTTATGTTGTGTGAAGCACAGGGACACTCTTGGAACTCTTAGCCAAACAACTGCCAGGACAACACTCCCAGCCATCCTGTCAGCACAGCCAGCCCACCCCACAGGGAAGCAGAGTCAAAAGGAAGGAAGCATGGGCATGCTGGGAAGGGGGGTGGAGGCAATAGCATGATGGGAGTCGTAGTCACAGACATTGCTCAGCCTCACAACTGGCCCATCAACACCACCCTGAACCATGCTCACATCACAGGGAGTGGAGAAGGACTCACAAGGTGGCTGACACTGGCTACTGCTGTGGGGAGCACAAGGCCCTGCTGCCAACTGTGCACCAACAAACAGCAGGACACCACTGACTGACATCCTGAGAGACAACTTCCACTCCCTGCAATGCAAGCACGTTCCATGGTGGGATATCTGGCTGGCTGGGTGGGAAGGGGGACTTGCAGCACTGACTATAGTCACCAGCACCTCCCCTCACACCCCCCCAACACAAACTCCACAGTACCCACCTGGTAGAATGCAATGCCCTCCATCCTAACACAAGATCCCACAAAGCACCACCACCCTGGGTTATGTTGTGTGAAGCACAGGGACACTCTTGGGACTCTTAGCCAAACAACTGCCAGGACAACACTCCCAGCCATCCTGTCAGCACAGCCAGCCCAACCCACAGGGAAGCAGAGTCAAAAGGAAGGAAGCATGGGCATGCTGGGAAGGGGGAGGAGGCAATAGCATGATGGGAGTCGTAGTCACAGCCCTACATCCCCCACCACATGGCCCAGCAAGCTCACACTCACGCATGCACATCCCACAGAGAGTGGAAAGGCCCATCAAAGATGTCTGACACTGTTGCTGTGTCGTGGGGAGCACAAGGGCATGCTGGGTACTGCACACCAACCAACAGCAGGACACCACTGTCAGCCATCTTGCCATTGCCCTCACACCCACACCCACTGAACTCCACACAAAAGCAAGTAAGTATGGGAATGCTGGCAAGTGGGGTGGAGGCAATGGCATGTTGGGAGTCGTAGTCACAGACATAGCTCACCCCCACAACTGTCCCATCAACACCACCCTGAACCATGCTCACATCACAGGGAGTGGAGAAAGACTCACAAGATGGCTGACACTGGCTACTGCTGTGGGGAGCACAAGGCCCTGCTGCCAACTGTGCACCAACAAACAGCAGGACACCACTGACTGACATCCTGAGAGACAACTTACACTCCCTGCAACGCAAGCACGTTCCATGGTGGGATAACTGACTGGCTGGGTGGGTGGGAAGGAGGGCCGGCTGTCAACCAAACACAAGCAATGCAGACCATGTTCACACCCCAGAAAATACATAGAAATTCCCAAATAATGCAGGACAATGTGCCACACCAATATCAACCCCTGACTGTGACGACTTAGGACAATGCAATGTACAGGCCCGCACCCAGAGGCACAGTCACAACTGTCATGTGTGTCAACCATTGATGCCTGCAGAAACATGACATACATTGTTTGTGTCTCCCAAAAACAGGTGATGATGGGGACACAGCAGCAGACGCTGAGGAGTCCCAGTCCCAGGCTCAAGAGGATGCCGAGCTCACTGGCGTCGTACAGCCTCTGTCCTCCTCGGACGATGAAGAACAACCTGGCACATCCGGTGCAAGTCAACATGCAGCACCAGCAGGACCACCAGCTGCAGCACCAGCAGGACCACCAGCTGCACCCCCTGCACCCACCCCTACAACGACTGTCACCACGAATACCATCCCTGCCGACATGGACAGAATAAGGAGCAACACCAGCACAGTGACCCTGGACCAACCTGGGGCTATGGACACCACCACCACCACCACCACCACCACCAACCCCCAAGGTGGACCAGGGTTATCTGTGCGTGCCACTGCACACACTGCACATGTCAGCAGGGGTGGTGGGAGGGTGGGAGACAGAGGTCGCTGCTTGCAGACGTTGCTGGTGTGCATGACGACCCACAACTGGTACGCATAGCTGATGCGTACCAGTCCAGCACCGGAGAGCTCAGCCAGGTAGTGGGGCTCCTCAGAGACATTAAACAGCAGCAGGCTGCCCATCATGCCCGCTTGGACTCCCACATGTCCCACGTGGAGTCACACATGTCCCGTGTGGACTCACACATGTCCCGCGTGGAGTCCAAGTGGGATGCACTGCATGAGATGACGGCGGTGCACAGGGACATTTTACAATGCCTCCGCCAGATGAACAGCAACCAGTCCACACCTCCCTGTGTGCCAACAACATCTGGTGCCGAACAAACTGCAACTGCCACAGGGAGGGAGGAGGACTCTGGCGGAGAGTCCCCTGCACCGCAGCAGCCTGCACTTGAGGGCCCCCCAAGAAGAGGGGTCGTCCGAGGAGGGAAAAGTGAGAGGCCGATGGCCAAGCGCAACTCCCAGGAAGCCTGAACCTGTTCTGGATGTTCGCCTTTGTGCACAGACTGTTCACCCTGTTGACGGCAACACTACTCCCACACATTGCATGGGGAGTACAAGTTGGACCAATGTGTCAGACAACTGTGGCCCCGATACTGGGGATCCTGTCTACCCGGACTTTCAATTCACCTAGGAACTTGGGATTGCAAGATTCATGTACAGCACAACCCATCCTATGCACTATTAACACAAATGTATCACAATAAACACACTAATACACCATACTTGCCTCTGTCGTGATTCCAACGTGGGTGCTGTTATGGGGATGATGAACTGCAAAATTACACTGTGTATGCGAACTGCAACAGCAAGGACAACACAGGCATGTGAGTACAGGCAACGTGACACACATGAGGGAGACACACCACCAGGGCTACACGACACATACACACCTAGGCCATCTGACTCATTGCCTACACTGATGTTGCCAGGGAAGACGGTGCAATGCACAGACACCACACTCATTCCCAGTTGTAGTCAAGTAGCCCACAGGTGCAGTAAGCAAATGGCAGTCAAATGTGTGACCACAGACAACGCACATCACAAAGTGAAGCACAGGTTTATTACACAGTTGCAACATGCCGTAACCACTACAGATGCAAGGTAACCCCACCTGGTAGCGGGCACACAGTCAACAACTGTAGACGGAAGGAAGTCCATGGGTGTGGCGCACATCACCTGTAGGGACACAACAGCTACCAGCCTGGATGTGCAATCACGTCGTCGGTGGACACAGTTGACCAAACGAATCTGAAAGTACCCTGTGAAGGACAGAAATGACACACAGTCAAAAGCAATGGAGTATAGGACAGAACAGCAAAACTCATGCACAATACATGTTACAAGATACCCACCCAGAACCAAGTTAGCATGTCAACACTGTTGGGGAGTACAGCCCACCTGTCACCACACATCGCAACACACATCCAGTCAAGTAGCCCATGGACACACTCCAACAGCACCAGAGCACCACCCACACATCATGCCAACTCACATCATTGACATGACACCTCAGGATACTCACATTCAGCTAAAGAAGTTGGTGATGAGCTGTGTGCGGACATCACCATCACCATCATCATCATCATCATCGTCACTGGCATCGTGGTCCAGGCCAGGATCCTCCACAGGTGGCGGATGTTGGTCATTGTCATCCTGGATGAGAGGCAACTCCTTCCGCACTGCCAGGTTGTGGAGCATGCAGCAGACGATGATAATCTTGCACACTTTCGCAGGGGCATATGGGAGGGACCCTCCGGTCTTGTCCAGGCAGCGGAAGCGGCTCTTCAGGAGACCAAAGGTCCGCTCAATCACTCTCCTGGTCCGACCATGTGCCTCATTGTAGCGCATCTGGGCAAGTGCCACAGGGTTCCTGAGGGGTGTCAGCAACCACGGCATGTTGGGGTATCCCGAGTCACCTGCGGACAGACAAGTGCACATTAGCTGACTTGGAAAAGTGGGCGGAATACTACAGATCAGATCACACACAATGGCACAAAGTCAGTACACACCGACAAGCCAGGCACGCTGGTTCTGCATCTGTGCCATCATCCTGGGGATGCGACTACTCCTCATCACAAAGGCATCGTGTGCTGAACCAGGGAAACGGGCACACACGTGTGTGATGGTCATGTCTGCAAGACACACCACCAGTGCATTGACCGAGTGGTAGTGCTTGCGGTTCCTGTAGGCCTGCTCCTGGGCCTGTGGTGGTACCAAAGCCACATGTGTCCCATCAATGGAGCCAATTACATGCGGCATCCTCCCCAGGGCATAAAAGTCACTCTTCACGTCAGTGAGTCGTCGCAGTCTAGGGAAATAGATGTACCGGTTCAGGAAGAGCAACATTGCCGCCAAAACATCGCGGAGCACACGGCTGAACATGGTCTGTGACATCCCACCAGCAGTCGCCACAGTATGTTGGAAGGTACCGGTGGCAAAGAAGTGTAGGGCTGCCATCACCTTCACCTTGGGGGTCAGCGCTGTAGGATACGGCCGGCCAGGCTGCAAATGTGGGGACAACTGCACTGCCAAATCCTCAATCAGCTGCCTGGTGAAGCGGTACCGTCTGATGCTGTCCCGTTCCACCATCGTTGCCAGGTCTGGGAATGGCCGATGGACAGCAGGAGCCCTGCAGTGCAGAGGAGAAGTAAGCAAGATTGTCAGTCACCCCACATATGCGGCATTGAACACACTCAAGATCCGAACATACATCATTATGAGGCACAACTACATGAAGTGTGCAGTACCGGAAGGACATGTATGGTACATACATGGCCAACATCTGTCAACACGGTCCTACAGGTGGCATCAATTTGTCCCAGGTTGGCCCATTGGATATCATGATGCCGTGTCACAGTTCCCATCTCCTGCTGCCGTGTCACAATCACCCCCACAGTGACATGTGAGGACAGATGTGCCCCAGGCACCACAGCTCAACGACAGGTACATTCCCAGGGACCCTGTAATGCCACATGGACACTGGCATCACATGGAGTATCATGTGTACACCACAGCAAAACAAACATGACCCCCACAGGTAGTGGCCCCACTTGCCATGGCAGGACAGACATGGACGTCTGTGACACACACGCACAACATCAGAGTCCATGCACACACAACGTGGATGTGGAGACTGTCTCCCATTGTGCACATGAAATCAGAGACATTGTAAACACCACATGCACAAAGACTGTGGAGGACCATCACTATTGTGCCACTGGGACACCCTGGCTCAAACATACCGTCCCACATGGGACTCACGGGGTATGTGACATGACATACACATACACCACTGTGAAATGTGACCATGGCACATGCACAGATATGAACAGTTGCACATCACAGTGGTCACGTACACGTAACACCCAGGATCCTGTCCCCATGAACACGTGCACAGCCTGGGGGTGGCTGCCCACAGGTGACACCCACAGGACAACATGTACACCAACATACACACAATAGGAAATGCAGCCTTACATGCCTTATGATAACGTTTGGACAGGCTGTCGTGATGTAGGTGTGCCCCTCACTCCCTGGGAGCTATCTGTGGCTGGCATATGTCCATCTGAGACAGGCATGCTGACATATGCCAGTCAATGTACAGTGATGCGTTGAACAGCAATGGACCGATCGGTGCCTCCGGCCGGCCCATTGCTTTCAATGTGTGCGGGTACGCGTTGTACCCCTGTGCGCGTTGAACTGCAATGGACCGATCGGTGCCTCCGGCCGGCCCATTGCCTTCAATGTGTGTGGGTACGCGTTGTACCCCTGTGCGCGTTGAACTGCAATGGACCGATCGGTGCCTCCGGCCGGCCCATTGCCTTCAATGTGTGCGGGTACGCGTTGTACCCCTGTGCGCGTTGAACTGCAATGGACCGATCGGTGCCTCCGGCCGGCCCATTGCCTTCAATGTGTGCGGGTACGCGTTGTACCCCTGTGCGCGTTGAACTGCAATGGACCGATCGGTGCCTCTGGCCGGCCCATTGCCTTCAATGTGTGCGGGTACGCGTTGTACCCCTGTGCGCGTTGAACTGCAATGGACCGATCGGTGCCTCCGGCCGGCCCATTGCCTTCAATGTGTGCGGTGCACGCGTTGTACCCCTGTGCGCGTTGAACTGCAATGGACCGATCGGTGCCTCCGGCCGGCCCATTGCCTTCAATGTGTGCGGGTACGCGTTGTACCCCTGTGCGCGTTGAACTGCAATGGACCGATCGGTGCCTCCGGCCGGCCCATTGCCTTCAATGTGTGCGGGTACGCGTTGTACCCCTGTGCGCGTTGTACCGCAATGGACCGATCGGTGCGCACCCATTGACAATGGGCTTGCCTGGCAACGGACGCGTTTTCGAATTTCGAACGAGTCGGTTGCTGGAAAATCAGTTGGTCACCCACAACAATGTTGCAAAATCATGTATGTCATGAAGTTGAAGATTTGAAGGATGCTGTGGGCGTGTTTTGGTGCTGCTATTCCATGGATTGGCCAGATTCAGAAGATGCAAACGACTTGGACCTATCACTTTGGACACAAGGGACAGTATCTGCCTCTCCAGCACATATATATTGCTGGCTGTTCCCCTGAGAGCCCACTTGCCTGCACTACATGCTCCAAGACGACATCTGCCACTGCACTGCTGCTGTCTCTGCCCCTCTGGACCCTGCAATGGCACGTACTGTGGAGAGAGCCCCAGCCTTCAGCCTTGAAGAGAACCAGGCCCTGCTGGACAGCCTACTTCCACAGTACAGCAAGCTGTATGGGACACCAGGGGAGCAGGTGAGTGTCCTGTGCACTGCCTTTCTGAATGTGCATTTTGTCTGACTAGCAAGGCTGAGAGTCTGCACGCCACTGGCTAGCAGGCTCACTGAGTAGTTGTCACCCCCCATAGTGTGTAGTGACTTGCACTGGACAGGTATGGTGCAGTGACAGTGCTTCTGAACAGGGTTTTACTCCCCATGCAATGATACCATGTAGTGACTTCTGGAAAACTGTCCATGGGCAGCCGTGCACTGCCTGTGTACACCATGTGCCCCTGTGATTGCGACATGTATATGCAACTGTGTCATGCACGGATATGTTGCATGTGTAGTAATGGCCTTATCACTTTGTCATCCTGACAGGCTTCTGCCCATCGGAAGCAGGAGATCTGGAAGGACATCGTCCGGGCTGTCCGGTCCGTGGGGGTCTACAAGCGCCGGATCCGCAACTGCCAAAAGAGGTGGCAGGACCTTCGGGGCTGGACCCGGAGGATTGCACGGGTCCAGCTGAAGCTGTCGCCTCCTCGCAGGAGGGGCGGAACACGGACCCTGACCCCCACATGCTCAGGATCCTGGCGGTGGTCTTTCCAGACCTGGATGGGCAGCTGAAGGCCAGAGAGCAGCAAGGAGGGGGTGAGTCAAAGACTGCACTGTGAACTCTGTCTAACATGCTATGTGCCCTCCTCGGGCCTGGTTGAACTGCCACAGTACAGCAGTCATGTTGTCCAGGAGCCATGTCCCTCTATTGTGCACTGCCCACTCCTCATCTGATACCCAGGTGTGGCCCTTACATGCAGGGAATTCTGTCACTTAGGACTGTGTCCTTGCAGTTTGCTTGACTCAAGGTGGGAGACAGCATCTGTTTCCCTGACTCTGTGGTGGGCATCATGGGTGGGTCCATTGCTTACACAATGCCTGTATTCTGACATGTATTCAGCGTGTTACTTTGATCTGTGGTCCAATTGCTGAGCTGATCCACCACATGTGGCTGGGGTATCTGGCACACACCCATGCTGCGGGTGGGAACAATGTTTGGGCCCCAGGAGTATGTATATGACGTGTGTCACACATACTTAGCCAGCTGCCTACAGTCCAGGGCTCATCCCTCATTCATGTGGGGCTGGACAGTCATGCCTACTCCAGGCCATACAATACACTCTGTACTCCCACTCCCGTGTATCAGCTGACACATTGTGCGCAGTGATTTGACCCCTCAGGTCAAATCACTGCGCACAGCCAGAGAGCCAGACTGGGTCAGCAGCCGAGGAGTGGTCGGAGGGACCCAGTGGCACGGAGGGCGAGGGGAGCCACACCGAGGAGTCCTCAGCAGCATCCACCTCAGCTGAGGACCAGAGCAACTCGGAGGATGACTCCCTTGTGGAGGCGGGTGTCAGCAGCCACCACACCCCAGCTAGTGTTGCTGTCCCCGCCACCACCAGCACCACCACCGCCCTCCCATCGGCTCCCATTCCCCAGGTCCGTGGAGGCTCCCATGTCCGGGAGCGTGTCTCCTTTGGGCCAGGCACCGCAGCCCCTGCCCCTGTGTCCCCTGCTGCCCTGAGTGAGGAGTCTGTGTACCTCCTTCGCCAGCTCCATGTAGGCCAGACATCCATGCTGAGTGTCCCCCATGCGCACACCGCGCTGTTGACTCAGCTGGTGTCGTTCATGGAGGAGCATCTCATCGGGCATGTCTGACCTACAGAGGGGCAACAGGTCCATGGACTCCTCCCTGATGGCAGCAGTGTCCCTCCTCAAACGGTCCCTCACCCCTCCTGCCTCTGCTCCATCCACACTCCCCAGCACCTTACCCGTCCCAAGCACACACACACCGGCACAGGCACACACCAGCACACACACATCCAGCACACTGACACACACGCCAATGACAAAACGCACACGCACGCACATTCAGGGGACTGAAGCCAGACTCACAGGGGATGGGGCCCTGGAACACACACACGCATCCACATGCACTGCGCAGTCCTCAGTTCCCTCTCCCTCCAAAGCACCCTCCCTTGCCTCACCTGCAACCCCAAAGTCACAGCAGCTCTTCCTCTGTGACCTCGGCCTCTTCCCCACCGATGAAGCTGCTCCAGCATACCGGGGGAAGAGGAAGCCCACCCACACGGAGCAGAGTGCCCCTCGCCCCCGGACACCCACCCCCAGGCGCAGACGGACTGAGGCCCCCACCCGCAAGTCCCCCCGGGGTCCTAAGAGCAAGACCCCGCCACCGCCCTGCAGCTCAGGCACAAGGTCTCCGTCCTCCATCCCTCAGGCCCCCACTGCACAGGTGCCCCCAACACACCCTGCCCCAGGTTCCCCCACCCACAGATATACCATCCCCAAGAGGATCAGGCCTTCTCCCCCTGCCACTTGCTCTCCCAGCACCACACCCCCCGCTGCGCTTGTCTGTGCCACTGATGTGGTGAGGGTGTCCTCCCCCTCTGTCCAACCCACCTTGCCTGTTCCCCATTCTCCTCCCCTGGAGGTAGGCACTGCAGTGGAGTCCACTACCGCCCTGTCTGACTTGGGCACTGCAGTGGCAGACCTGTCCACTCCATCTGCAGGGTCCCCTGCAGTTGTGCCGGCACCCACGACATCTGAGTCATGCCCCCCAGTTGTGCCGGCACACCCCATGTCAGACACCTCCACTGCAGTTGTCAGTGGCTCTCCAGCACCCACCACCCCTTCCCTGACTCCCCCTGGTGAGCCCTGATCCTGTCCCTGCGGTGCCTGGCCTGCCCCCGGTTGCCCCTCCTAGTGGATTGTCCCTGGTTTTGTGCAGGCATGCGTAGGGTGACATCTGCCAGTGTCACCCTGTTTGAACTTTGACAATGGACTGGCCATTGGCCTTTGCTCTTTTTTTCTGGACGTCGTTTTCATTCAACACATATGCTGAATAAAGCAACTTTCTTTTCTCTAGTGCTCATGCTTCAGATGTACATGTTGTTGGTGCTGCTAACCATGCCCTTGCTGCAGTGATGGTGATATCTGGTCTCATGATTATGAAGTGTTACTGTGCAGGAACCCATGTGGTCCAGGGGGAATGTGTCCTATCATGTGGTGTATCCATGTCATCCATAGCAGCATCTGAGGGTGTCATGTGTTCAGTATTTGGCAATGGGATTTCCTACTTACATTAGCAATTTCATATCTGTGGCTTCCACCCCTGCACATCTGTTGTGCCTGCCATTGTTGGATTTGTCTACTTCCCTGACCGTGTTGCCATCTCCACTGGACATGCAGGTTTGGGCATCAATGGGGAAGGACTCATCCGTGTAGTCAGTGCAACATTGCTATACAAGTGTGTGGATCTGTGCTGATGATTCCGTTGGCACATCCATGACCAGGCTGATGTGACGGGAGCCCTCATTTGGTGCTAATTGTTGATTGTGTGACCAAGTGCTCAGCTGACATGATGGGGCCCTACTGAGGCAACATATGGCACAGCTTTCCTCACACAGGAGTGGAGTCCCCTCATGGCAGTGTGTACACGTATGACATTGCCTGCGCCCAAGGTGTGTGTTGTATGTGCATGTCTGTGTGTTCACTTCCATTTATCTGCGCATGCTGTGATCCCTAGTGTTGTACCTGTTTGTGATGCTTGCTGACTTGAGCTATGTTCCCCCAAAGTCTTCTCCCTGTGTTCTCTGTGATGTGGGTGCATGGCACATTACTGGTCATCAGGGTGTCACCCATAGGTGTGTTTGCTGTCAGGGCTGAGTTTGTGTGCAGACGCAGATGGGTCACAGTCAGGTTTCCCCTTGGCACTTGTTGTTTGCCCCTGTCATGTGATTTTCAGTTCGTGTTATCTTTCAGTGATTGTGACACGTTGTGTGTGTGACTGCTGGCACTCCTCAGGGTCCGGGCTGCGATGTTGGTTGTTGTCTATGTGTGTTCTTTGTGGGTGACCTTGGCTTCTTCATTGGTGTGTGACTGTGGCTGGGATCCCATTGGTTGGTGTGGTATCGCCGTCATGTCCATGTACAGCGTAGTGTGCAGTGTGTCAGACATTCAGGAGTCTTGTTGAGTGGCCATGTGTGATGTGTTTCTGCACCTTGGTTCCCACCCACCACCCTGGAATAGTCATGGGTGCATGTGCAATGTCACCAGTGCATGTGTACTTCACTGCTGCACATTGTTGGAGGTCGAGGGGTGTGGTCTTGAGTGTGTGCAGATGGGAGTTGTTGCCCAGCTAGACCCCTGCCTCCATGTTGGCCTTGGCTTACTGGCCATGCTGATTGATTTGTGCTTGTGTCAGTGTGATGGTAGTTTGTTGCTCAGGACACATGACTGTGGTTCACAGTGTGAACCACATTCAGCTTTGTCATCAGAGTGGGATTTTTATGCAGCCAAGGGTCACCACATTGTGGGGGCCCTGGGGGTGGTGCTGTGGTGTGTCTGTGTCTTGCTGTGTCAGTTGTTGTTCCTACGTGCCTGTGCTCCCTCTCATCTGACAATGCCTGCTTGCCCACATAGGGGATTTGGATCCATGAGTTACCTTAGTGTGGCAGTGTATGCACATCTGTATGATTGGTATTCAGCTCTCCTCATGTGTTGTGTGGTTACCTGGGGACACTGGCACCCCCCCCCCTCACCTGCTGTGTATGATGACAGTGTTGGTCTGCCTGTTTGTGTTTGTGCATCTGCACCACTGCATTGGCATATCTTGGGTGTGCCATTGGCTGTATGTTGTTTGGTGTGTTTCCCCTGCTGTCCCTGGGACTCCTAGGTCATCGGTCAGCACAGTGATCATGGTTTGTGTGTCCCATTGCTGCCATGGTATGGTATCTGTTCACCTCACATCTGCTGTCTCCACAGGATATCTGCATTTGTGTGCCCATTGGTGCAAATATGTGGTTCTGCATTCTGATGGTCACTTCTGTCATTGTGTCATTGATGAATGTTGACGGTGTCAGCCCACATGGGTGTTGTTTGTCTGCACATGGCCAAAGGAATGTCTCATTTGCACTGCAGTATTTGGCTCACCCAATTTATGTTGCACTGGGACACATACACTACTTTGCCACAGATGAGTTTTTGGTTCTGTGACCAGGAATGATCCATGCAGTTTGGCAGTTGCAGCTCTTTCTTTGTCAACACTTACCTTTTGGTCACTGTGATGATGGGGGTGTAGACCCCATTGCCACAATGGTCAAAATGTGCTTCAGCTATGGACCCCACACTTCCCTTTTGGTCACTGTGATGATGGGGGTTTAGACCCCATTGCCACAATGGTCAAAATGTGCTTCAGCTATGGACCCCACACTTCCCTTTTGGTCACTGTGATGATGGGGGTTTAGACCCCATTGCCACAATGGTCAAAATGTGCTTCAGCTATGGACCCCACACTTGCCTTTTGGTCACTGTGATGATGGGGGTTTAGACCCCATTGCCACAATGGTCAAAATGTGCTTCAGCTATGGACCCCACACTTCCCTTTTGGTCACTGTGATGATGGGGGTTTAGACCCCATTGCCACAATGGTCAAAATGTGCTTCAGCTATGGACCCCACACTTGCCTTTTGGTCACTGTGATGATGGGGGTTTAGACCCCATTGCCACAATGGTCAAAATGTGCTTCAGCTATGGACCCCACACTTACCTTTTGGTCACTGTGATGATGGGGGTTTAGGCCCCATTGCCACAATGGTCATGGGCTGCTTGCATTGTGGGTGCCACACACATATATGTGTGGCACATGTGCTAGGGGGTCACATTGTATGTTCAAAGTCATGTTCGGTGTTGTAGGCATTTGACACAGCCTACACACGCTTGTCATGGTGGTGGGGGGATGTCTTTATCTTGCATTCCCTAGGTTGTGGTGTGCTGGTTGTGTCATGCATTGTCCATCCTATGAGTGGGGGTGGTAGTAGTGGTAGGCATCCAGCCCCCCCTGGCTAAGGGTGGTAGTAGTGGTAGGCATCCTGCCCCCCCTGGGTGAGGGTGGTAGTGGTGGTAGGCATCCAGCCCCCCCTGGGTGAGGGTGCTAGTCGTGGTAGGCATCCAGCCCCCCCTGGCTAAGGGTGGTAGTAGTGGTAGGCATCCAGCACCCCTGGCTAAGGGTGGTAGTAGTGGTAGGCATCCAGCCCCCTGGCTAAGGGTGGTAGTAGTGGTAGGCATCCAGCCCCCTGGCTAAGGGTGGTAGTAGTGGTAGGCATCCAGCCACCCTGGCTAAGGGTGGTAGTAGTGGTAGGCATCCTGCCCCCCTGGGTGAGGGTGGTAGTGGTGGTAGGCATCCAGCCCCCTGGGTGAGGGTGCTAGTAGTGGTAGGCATCCAGCCCCCCTGGCTAAGGGTGGTAGTAGTGGTAGGCATCCAGCCCCCTGGCTAAGGGTGGTAGTAGTGGTGTGTATCCAGCCCCCCTGGCTAAGGGTGGTAGTAGTGGTAGGCATCCAGCCCCCTGGCTAAGGGTGGTAGTAGTGGTAGGCATCCTGCCCCCTGGGTGAGGGTGGTAGTGGTGGTAGGCATCCAGCCCCCCTGGGTGAGGGTGCTAGTCGTGGTAGGCATCCAGCCCCCTGGCTAAGGGTGGTAGTAGTGGTAGGCATCCAGCCCCCTGGCTAAGGGTGGTAGTAGTGGTAGGCATCCTGCCCCCCTGGGTGAGGGTGGTAGTGGTGGTAGGCATCCAGCCCCCCTGGGTGAGGGTGCTAGTCGTGGTAGGCATCCAGCCCCCCTGGCTAAGGGTGGTAGTAGTGGTAGGCATCCAGCCCCCTGGCTAAGGGTGGTAGTAGTGGTAGGCATCCTGCCCCCTGGGTGAGGGTGGTAGTGGTGGTAGGCATCCAGACCCCCTGGCTAAGGGTGGTAGTAGTGGTAGGCATCCTGCCCCCCTGGGTGAGGGTGGTAGTGGTGGTAGGCATCCAGCCCCCTGGGTGAGGGTGCTAGTAGTGGTAGGCATCCAGCCCCCTGGCTAAGGGTGGTAGTAGTGGTAGGCATCCAGCCCCCCTGGCTAAGGGTGGTAGTAGTGGTAGGCATCCAGCCCCCTGGCTAAGGGTGGTAGTAGTGGTAGGCATCCTGCCCCCTGGGTGAGGATGGTAGTGGTGGTAGGCATCCAGCCCCCCTGGGTGAGGGTGGTAGTAGTGGTAGGCATCCAGCCCCCTGGCTAAGGGTGGTAGTAGTGGTAGGCATCCAGCCCCCTGGCTAAGGGTGGTAGTAGTGGTAGGCATCCAGCCCCCTGGCTAAGGGTGGTAGTAGTGGTAGGCATCCAGCCCCCTGGCTAAGGGTGGTAGTAGTGGTAGGCATCCTGCCCCCCTGGGTGAGGGTGGTAGTGGTGGTAGGCATCCAGCCCCCCTGGGTGAGGGTGCTAGTAGTGGTAGGCATCCAGCCCCCCTGGCTAAGGGTGGTAGTAGTGGTAGGCATCCAGCCCCCCTGGCTAAGGGTGGTAGTAGTGGTAGGCATCCAGCCCCCCTGGGTGAGGGTGGTAGTAGTGGTAGGCATCCAGCCCCCTGGCTAAGGGTGGTAGTAGTGGTAGGCATCCAGCCCCCCCTGGGTAGGGGTGGTGGTGCGCATTCAGGCCCCTGTGTGCATATGTGGCATTGGTGATGGGCATCCCGCCCTTATGGTGCTGCTGTTGCTGGTGTAAGTATATTCAGCATCCCCGTGTGTGTGTGTGATGTGTTGTGTACGTGTTGTATGTGTTTTGTGGTTGGTGTCTGGCTTACCTTCTGTGCCGTACGCGTCCGTGCCTGTTCCGGTAGTAAATGTAGAATATTGGTATGATCGGGACGAAGGGATTCATGGTTGGTTCGTGTCGTTCGTCCTTCTCGTTGCTTGGCGTCGTCCTCGTCGCTTCGCCTCGTCCTCGTCGCTTCGCGTCGTCCTCGTCGGTGCCGTGTTCGTCTCGGAGCCGTGGATCGTGTTGTGGCGCGAATCGGAGCTTATGTGCGCCTCTCCCGGATGCTTTGACGTGCCGTGCGTAGCGACGGGTTCGGAGCGTACAGAAAGCGCATCGTACTTGTCCGGCCGGACGGGGCTGCATTTTCCCTTCCGTGCGACTCGATTCGGCGTTTCCGGATTCGCCTCGGTCGGAGAACAGGACCTGGTTTGGGTGAGTACGGCTCGGCCGGATTTTTTGCTGTTGTGCGCATCGTACTTGCTCGTTCGGTGTACTGTACGGATCGGTCGGGAAACAGGCTTTCGCATGGCTTTTTTCCCGACCGAATGGTATTGGGTGCGCCTCCGACCGAGATCGGAATCGGCCCCTATATGTTAAAGGAAGGTGATGGTAAATCACCCCCTCCGAGACAGAAGAAGGTAATTGCATGCACACATAACAATCTCTCACATCCATTATATCCACATATTCATACAACAATTTGGTGAAGACATTTAACGAGAAATCACTAATTGATTTATCATGATGATAAATGCTATCATCAACCTGGTCATTGTTAGTTTTAAGAGTTACTTTAGTAACAGGATCCATTCTTTCACTAATCACATTATTAGTATTATTCTTGATATTAGTCACCATTAGAACAGGTACAAAGACAGTTAGTATTAACCATATTAACATTAATAGCAAAACACTACATAAGCAAGCTTTGATGCATCTACGTTTAAAACTGGGTTCTTGATTTCCAGTCTCTATATCTTCTGCCATTTTGTATACTAAAAATAAAAATAAAAATTTAGGAAAAACGTAACAACTTTCTAAAAAAAAATTCTTTTGACAGACTTGTCCAAAAACCACCGGAAAATAGTGTATCCAACACTTCAAGAAGAAAGCTTCTTGTTTACCCCCTCTTTTTCTTTTTTAAAAGAGTCTTCTTCAGATCATCTGGAACTTCCCAAATATTTTCGCTGAATTTTGTTGCACCTTAATTTTTCACTGTTCTCTCTTAAGGCGGTCTCAATTTGCTTTCATCAATTAGCTCAGTACCAGTACCAGTTTCGTTTTCTATTTGATCTGTGCTTTCAATTTCTTCCAAAACAACATATGTCCATTCTGAAGCTCTGTATTTCCTGCTTGGGACTCTTATTCTCTTTGTTCTTCGTACTGATTCTTCCTCTGATTCTTCTTGTTCAGTTTGACTTGATACTTCATTTATTTGTTCTGGCCTTCTCTTTTCAAGAGTGTATTTCAGTCTTTTTACTCCACTTGGCCAATTATCACCCTTTTTCGCTCTCTTTGCTTGAACCACTTCTTCACCCTTTCTTTCTGGTTCACAGGCTCTTTTATTTAGTCCCTTTCTTTGTTGAACTTGCTCTTGATCTTCTGTATCTTCTTTTTCTACTTGCTCAACAGCAGTCTTACGAGACCCAGTAGCTGGTGCCCACTCTACTTGACTTGTGCTTGGTTGTTCATCATCATTTTGCTTGTCAGAATCTGTCACTCTAGATTCTTTAGCTTCACAACCTTCAGCTTCTGGTTTCTTATTTTTATTCACCAGTTGCTGCTCACCTTCTTGTTCAAGTGGATTTGGGACTCTTCTGGTATGACTCGCATGGATCCAGTTTGGCAAGCCACCACACTTCACTGCTGGTGTTGTCACCAAAATGATCTGATAAGGTCCATGCCACCTGGGTTCTAAACACGACTTCCTCACGTGTTTCTTGACAAGAACCTACTCTCCTGGACTCAGATCATGTGCTTGATCCGGCTGTGTTGTGGTTGCAATTTCTCCAACCTGATGAGACACAGAACGCACCAGATCAGCCAATCCTTTGCAATAATCAAGCACTAGATCATCAGAAATGTTCATCAGTTTGTTTGCTGGTACAATCGCTTGTCTCATTGCTATTCCCATCAGCACTTCATGAGGACTTAATCCAGTCTTTTTATCTGGGATGCTTCTAAGACTCATCAATACCAGGGGTAAAGCGTCAGGCCCCTTCAGGGTTGTGGAAGCACATACTTTTCCCAGTCTAGATTTTATAGTGCCATTAATTTGCTCGACCACTCCAGATGCTTCTGGTCGGTAGGCACAATGCAGCTTCTGCTCAATCTGTAGTGCTGCACAGATCATCCAAATTATCTCATTATTAAGATGAGATCCCCTATCTGTCTCTAAAGTGACTGGAAAACGAAACCTAGGAATTAGTTCTCTTAATAGCAGTTTTGCAACAGCCAAACTATCGTTTCTTCTTGTTGGATAAGCTTCTACCCAACGAAAAAACAAGCAAACAACAACTAAAACAGATTTTAGTCTGTTACATGGGGGAAGCTCGATGAAATCAAGCTGGAGCCTCGTAAATGGTCCTGCTGCTTTTCCTATTCGTCCCCAACTCACAACTGTCTTTCTGCCTGGATTTTGCTGCTGACATGTAACACACCTCTGGCATAAACTCTCTGCAATGGCCCTGAATTTAGTATTATACCATGACTGCTTGAAGAGCCTTATCATTGCATCTCTTCCAACATGTGCAATTCCATGGTATACCCTTGCCATTTGGGATAGTAAAGAATCTGGCATAACTGGTCTCTCATCAATATACACCCAAACTTCATCTTCTGCTCTCATTTTGCACCCTGATTTTTTCCAAATTTCCTTTTCCTCATCACTTGCCTCTTCTTGTAACTGTCTAATCTCATCCCAGGTTTCTCAGGAGGAAAACATTAGGTGGCTATTAGTATTTTTCTTTTCCACCCCTCTGTTTATTGCAATTGAATTTTGTGCACAGAAACGCGCTACTTGATCAGCGTATCTGTTGCCGCTTGTCACATAATCATTTCCTGACTTATGTGCAGAACATTTGACCACTGCAATTTTCTTTGGCAATTGCAAAGCATCCAATAAATCTTTCACATTTTTGCTGTTTCTTATAGGAGAACCTGAAGAAATCAGAAATCCCCTTTGCATCCATAACTGTCCAAAATCATGAACCACCCCAAAACCATATTGACTATCCGCAAATATGGTTACTTTCAAATTTTTGCCAATTTTGCATGCTGGGAAGAATTCTTATATAAAACTTAGAGAAAGAGAAAACCTACAGAGCCATATTATGACAGACATTTTGGTGATGAGTAATAATGGAAAATTAAACCAGTCTTAGTAGATATATAAATATGCAGGGTTTCTGAAATAAAGGTTTAGGAGGCTATTCACAAAGGTAACTTGCACTTGTGAGAAATTTACAAGTGTAATTTGCTCTCACACTTTTGTAATTTAAAAATCAGAGTGTAAAGTTGCTCAAAAGTGTAGACTTACACATCTACTCCCCTTGAAAAAGGGGGTAGAGCCAAAATCACCTGTGTAAGTTACTACTGTCAAAAAAGGAACAGGCAGGAAGTCCAGCACGACAACGCCAGCCACTGATACTTCCATATTCGCCCATAGAAAATAATGGAGGTAGGGACATAAAATAAAACCCCATAGGGAAGAGGGTTAAATTAAAGCAAATTAAATTATTACAAATAATGAATAATATAAATAAATATAATGTAAAGTCAATAGCAATTTAAAAATAAAACATATTTAATTATAACATATTTTATTAACTTTAAATTTAAGAATTAATATGACATGCATTTTATTAAAATATAATTAGATTTCTTTAATTAATTTTTATATGCCACATTTAATAATTATTAATGCATAATATTTTTTTCACTTTAGGTGGGAATTTATTTTTGAATTTGAACCTCAGATTTTTTGTATAATTTTATATATTTGAATTAATTAAATATTTAATTTAAAATTAGGTTAATCGAGCTGTGAAACTTATTCTATTCTGTGAAACCTGTAGAGCACATGGTAATCCAAAGCCCTCCCAGTGCTAGAACTGTCTATAGTGCTACCAGCTCACTTAAACTACCTACCGAAAAGCCAGGTCTTCAAGGCCTTATGGAAAGAAAGTTAGTTGGGGAGCTGACTCAGTTTAAGGGGAAGGTTGGGAGCCAGATGTGAGAAAGAGCCACCACCCCAGCGAGATCTACTAAACTTAGGGACCTGTAGCAGGTGGCCTGAAGAGGTTCTGAGGGACCTTCCCGGGATGTTAGGGATGGCAAAAGGTCTCAGCAATGTGGGACCTTTCTTGTGGGGTGACCTATGCAGAATGCATAAAGCCTTACATTTGACCCGCTATTTCACTGGAAGCCAGTGCAGATCCTTCAGGGCTTTTTGCAGAGGGATGTCTGGGGAGGTTCATAAGAAGCCGCACGGCCGCGTTCTGGGTGGTCTTCAAATTTTTCTTCACATAGCCTGGTGAACCAAGGTACAGAACATTGCCATAATCGAGATGCGAGATGAAAGGTATTGGACAATTAGTCTTCTAGCTAAGAAAGGGAGAAGATTTAATACTTTTCTAAGTAATCTCAGAATACCAGAACAATTGGCTGCAAGTTTTTTTGCTTTGTGCTCCATAGTTATCATGGAGTCTAACCAAATTCCAAGGCTCTTTATCATCACTTTAGGCTGGGAAGTCTCTCCAAACAATCAGGCACAGGGGTTAACACTTTGTTGTTGTAGTTACTGCCCAGTAGGTGCAGAGACAGAATATCGAGTACAAAATATCGAGTTGCACAAATATCGAGTCATTAATATCGTGGGTCAGAAATATCGACAGCAAGAATATCGTGGTCAAGAATATCGATTTGGAGGGCATGGCTTGGAGCGTCAAGATGGCGGTCGCACTCTAAGAGTCCTCCGGACCCCTCCGTCATCCACTCCGAGTTCCACAGCCATCGGCAGCCCAATACTTCTCCCGGTGACAGACATCCACCCACCACGGCGGCGACAACCTTCTGTGGTGAGCAGAACCACTGAAACACCCGCCTACAGCCAACCACCGCCATCTCGCTTTGCGACCGCGGGGCGGCCCTCACAACATGGCGGTCCAGACTTCACCTTCGAGAACCGCCGAAGCAGTTGGAGGTGAGCCGTGATAAAACTGCCGGGGCCAGAGAACATCAGACGCCCTGCGCCTTACCTGTGGTCTCCGGTGAGCGTTCAATGCGGGGACTACCTGCTGTTGGCTGCTGCAATACCCGCCTGCCGCCGGCCACCGCCACCTTACTCCCAAGGCCTGCAGGGCAGCCCTTGCAGTGTGGCGGACCAAACCTCGACATTAGGGATCGCCTGCACTGCACCTGCTGGGGCAGAGGTGCATTGAAGCCCTGTGTCTCACCTGTGGGCCCCGAGGAGTTCCTGATGACAAGGCGACTCGCAGTGAGCTGAAGCGGCAGCTTGGTCCTGGCACTAGACTCCTTGTCACGTCACCCCTATGGAGCGGCGATGGGTGCCTCCCGCCTCTAGCGACTCTCCGACACACAGACCAACTGGGGGCTCTCGACCCAGAAGGAAGAACACGGACTGCCGCCTTGTCCCCGGGGTCTGCAACCAAGAGAGCCCCTCCGTGAGGCACGAATCAATGGGCCCTTCCTCGCCAGCAGCCGTGGACTGGGGCCTAGTGGGGCCCCGAGGGGACACCCGCCAACTTCACACCAGTACCCCCTGCTTCACCTCCGTAGGTCATCGCTCTCGCAAAAGTGACACTGATCCTGGCCATTCAGGCCCAGGAACGTATCTCAACCCGGCTGAACCCGCCATCATCTCCGAACCCATGTGGGAGTGAGTCAGAGCCCTGGGCTGGTCCAGGAGGGCCAGTGGGCCCCATGAGAGCGGGCTCTGTGGGGCTTTGTTCGCTGGCTGGCCCGAGTCACTTGCCCCCTGAGGTGCGGCCACCGCACAAAATTACATCCTCCCTCCTGGCACCCGCTGCGGACCCATACGAGCACCCGGGACGACTGGTGCCTGTTGGCCCTTCCTCACCTGGAGCTGGGAAGTAGACCCAGGCGGGAACCCTCAACAGGCCTCCTCACTTCAAGGCCGAACTTCCGGAAAGGCCTGTTCAAGACCATGTGCATACATCGATTTGCCGAGAGGCGCCGTGGCTCCTGAGACCTGAATCCATCACCCGCCCCATGTCCCTGAGCCTCTGCCTGGACCTATCACATGGGGACACCACCATCTCCTTGGACTCCGTTGTGGTCCCTCACAGATGCCTTGAGAGCTGCTCCACGTGGGCTAACCCTGCGGACCGGACATGCGCCTGGCCTGGAGGCCCCTGTCCCATCACTATCCTGGACTTCAGAAACAAACACTTAGGCCCAAACGGGGATGCCCCATACCAACCAGCCAGATCAGGAACGGTGAGTTACACTTCCCCCATATCCAGCCTTGCTATCGGTGCCCTCCGCCCCGGAGGCCACAAACACGATCTGCAGAACCTTGCTTGCCAGGCCCCAGGACCACGGAGGACCTGAGTGACTTTGGACTCCTGTCACGGAGCTCTGGGTCCAATCCTCTCCACTGCACCATCTTAAGGACAGGACAAAGACCACCCCCCAACTCCCCATACAGATCAGGCTCAAGACTGCGAAACACTGTTAATCAACCTGTTAAAAACCTCCTTCACCACTCACCATGGGAAAGGACCGTGCTCCCAAGCCATCCACAATGCAGACACAAACCAAAATGGACCAGTTCACCACGAACGAACCCATGCCGATGGAGGGAGCAACGGGCGGCTCATCCCTCCCCAGGTGCGACCTCACTGCAATCCTGCGTGCAATCAGCACATCCCAAGCCTCGGTGGAAGGTAAAATCAGCAAGGTCCGAGTGGACATGGCCCTCATCCGGCAAGACCTGCGTAACGCCACGGCCCGCATCTCTGAAGGGGAATCCCGTATTTCTACAGTCGAGGATGATGTCCGCCAGTTGAAAGAACAGGTAACTCACCTATGGATCCACACCAAAGAACTGCATAGAAGGGCTGAAGAAGCCGATAATCGATAACAGCCCAACAACCTCTGCCTGGTGGGACTTCCTGAAGGTGTTGAGCAAGGCCAAATTGCAACTTTCATTGAGAAATGGCTGGAGTTGTGGATACCCAAAGACACACTGTCGGCTTGGTTCGCTGTAGAACTGGCACATCGGTCCCTGGTGCCTAAAACACCACCTGGTGCTCCGCACCATCCCATCATCGCCAGGATCCTCAACTTTAAAGACAGGGACGCTATCCTGAGGGAGGCCCGGACCCATGGCAACCTGACCTTTCAAAACCATACCATAATGGTTTTTCCGGATTACAACAAGGAGGTCCAGGCCCAAAGACGCTCATACACAGACGTCAAACAGAAGTTGCGCGCTCTTGGCCTCCAATACAGATTGCTTTTCCCGGCCCGTCTTCGAGTTGTTTTTCAAGACAAAGTGCACTTCTTCGAATCCCCACAATCTGCCTGGACCTGGCTGACTGAAGAGCGACCCCTCAGGATTCATCCCACCTCCTCACCCGTGCAACCCCGATCCCAGGCGACTGGACCGCGACCTCCTAAAGAGCTCAGAAGGCACACACAGTCATGCAGGGGCCGTGGAGGCCGCAAAGACGCATCCAGATCACCCGGCTCAGCTGCACAAGGCCCCAAAACCACCACCAGCCCGACAGGCTCCCAGTCCTGGCAACAAGATGGATCCACGGATAACCTGTCCGCTGACCAAAGCCCCTCCAGAACTCTGGGTCTGGTGGCTGTGGACTCGGACCTTTCCCGAAGCCCTACGATCTAAAGAAGCCCCGGCACACATAGCGACAGTGCCGAGAGGCCTTAATCCACCGGCAACCGGGATGCACATCCCAACGAACTACAGAATTCAGAGAAATCTGCCCATGCTGCGGCCACATCCGGTATAAGAGAGGGGTCCACCACGCAACTCCTAAGCTAAGCGTTCTATTTTTGCCTGTTCATTTTGAGTTCATAGGGCAACAGATGCTTCAGTTCCAGAAGTATAGGGTGGGAGGTGGTAGGGAAAGGAGGGCCAGGACTGTTGTCCACTATTTAGGTTTGTGCTTCTTATTATTATTATTTTTGTTCAATGTCCACAGCACTCTAGCATCTGACCAACACACATACATTTTGACTTCCCGCACTACAAACCTGAGACCCAAGCCGCAACCCCTCAAAGTTCCATCTGAGCCCCCTGGAAGGGCCAACCCCGTGACTCCTTGACCCCGCACACTTAGTTTGACGCACACAGTTAACAAGGGCAATCCCCTCCGAGTCCTATCATGGAACGTCAATGGGATGCTTCATAGAATCAAACGCACAGCTGTCTTGAAGCATGCTCAAAGACCCCTGACATACTCTTACTCCAAAAAACCCACCTTCTGGGGACCCAGTGCTCCTTCCTTGCACGATAAGGATTCGACAGGGTATGGCACTCTGGCTTTGAGCGAGGCTCGCGGCGGGTAGCTATCCTTCTGCGGCATAACCTTCCCTTTGTTCTCACCCACGCCACTAGAGACTCACAAGGCCGGTTCATAGCTATATCAGGGACGCTAGAGGGGAACATCCTCAACTTAATATCCACATATTTCCCGCCCACCACACTCACATCATCACTGCAACAACTAACTGATATCGTGTCTGCCCTGCCCCATGGACAGATGGTAATTGGGAGAGACTTTAATGCAGTCATGCAGCCTGAGCTCGACACCACGGACACACCCTCTCCTGGCAGGAAAGCACACGCAAAAAGACTGGTCAACTGGGTGACTACCCTGGGCCTCTGCGATGTCTGGAGAACCTGGAACCCCCGAAGCTCCCATTACACCCACACCTTAGCGGCACACCACACACAGGCGCGAATCAACATGTTTTTCATGCCCGCCCTTGAATGCCACAGAGTAACTGACATTGCTATCCTTCCCCGAGGAATCTCAGATCACTCGACCCTTCTTCTGCACCTAGGCGACTCCTCCAACATGCTTCGGCCGATATGGAGGCTAAACGCTTGGTTCCTACAAAACAGAGAGGTCAAAAAAGTAATAGGAGAAGAACTCCACCAATACTTGCTCATCAACCTAGACTCAGTTCCCTCCCCGAGTACCCTCTGGGAGGCAAGTAAAGCCCCTATCCATGGAGTAACCAAAGGTCAGCTCCGGGCATAACGACTATCCCAGAATAACCAACTGGCCCTTCTCGAGGCTCAGGCAACCCGCCTGGAGACCGGCTTAACCAGGGCGCCAGATGACTCGCGTGACAGGCAACTCGCAATCATACACGAAGAGATTAAACAAATCTCGCTAGAATTGGCCAAGTTGCTATGGCATTCCTCTTTCGCACGAGTGTATGGCTGGGGTGACAAGAACAGGAAATTGTTGCACAGATTGGCGTCGTACCCCCCCTGGCGAACCGAATAGTCCCCGAGGTCCGCAACCTCTCTGGGGCCATCCAACACACGTCACCCGTGATAGCACAAGCATTCGCTGACTATTACTCCTGACTATATTCTGCCCATAGGCCTGAAGCCTCCCTTCCGGGTCTGATCGACCAGAGAAATGTTTGTCTCCCCCGCCTAACAGAGACCGAGGTGGCCAGCCTGGATCTCCCCTTCACCCCAGAAGAAATAAGCAATGCAATCTCCTCGCTAGCGTCCGGGAAAACGCCGGGCCCAGACGGTTTGCCACAAGAATATTATGCCGCCTATCGAGACCTACTGTTGTCCCATCTCTCCAAACTATTTCACTACGTCGCAGAGGTAGGGGCATTTCCCCCCTGAGACGGACATGGCGACCATTGTGGTCATCCCCAAGAATTAACTGCCATCGTCGGCCTGTGCAGAATATCGCCCTATTTCACTAATTAACACTGAGGTAAAGATATATGCTACGATCCTGGCCCAACGTCTGTGTCTATCCCTTAATAAATTGGTCCACCCAGACCAATGCGGCTTCATGCCGGCGCGTAGTACCAGGCATTGCTTACGACACTTTCACCTGGCACTCGCGAATCACCAGTCACTTACCCCCTATCTAGTGCTCCTCTTTGTCGACTTTGAAAAAGCCTTCAACACGGTTGATTGGCTTTACCTGGAAGACGTACTATCAGTGATGGGACTGGGTCAGCAACCCTACAGCCGCTTCGTCCGGGTCCTGTACTCCAACTCCAGAGCTAGGGTACTTATCAATGGGGCCCTCTCAGAGGCATTTCTGATTCAAAGGGGTACAAGACAGGACTGTCCCCTCTCACCCCTCCTATTCGCGCTGCCGATGGAACCCTTGGCGTGCCTTTTTCGGACCGTTGACCTGATCCAGGGCTGGTTTTGGGGGAGCCACCACGTCGACAAAATCGCCTTGTATGCGGACGCCGTCCTACTCTTCCTGGCGGATCCGGCCCTCTCTGGACCCAGGTGTCTCCAGGTTCTTCGGGCCTTTGAGCAGGTCTCGGGTCTCTGTCTCAACCTGGCAAAATCGACCTTGGTACCCCTTCACCTCTCGACGGAATGTTTTAACTGGCAATCAACCATCCCCATCAGGCGGCAGTCGGTTAAATACCTGGGAATATGGATAGCCTTACTTCCTGAACTAGAATGGGCGCTTAATATTACCCCACTTGTCAAGAAGGCTAAAGAGGTTCTCATACGCTGGCAAACCCTACCACTGAATCCACTTGGAAGAGTGGTTCTGTTCAAGATGATGATCCTCCCTTGCTTCTTGTACATTATTGAAAACACCCCTTTCCACATACCATGGAACTGGTTTAAAGATCTGGATAGCATGGCTACTAAGTTTCTGTGGGGAGGAACGAGACCTCGTATAGCCCTCGCTCAATGCCGGATACCCACCCTTCGATGGAGGCATTAGCATGACTGATCTTTATCTTTATTATTTAGCCACCCGACTGCTCGTCCTTCACAACTGGTTTAACAGGGGCTGGTCTGACCCGGCCTACAGAACCGAATTAAAAGACATGGGATTCCCCCAAATCCAGCAAGTGTGGGAAGTAATTTATTTTTAATTTAGGAATTAATAATTGGTTGTTTATTATTTTTAATTAATTAATTGGTAATTAATTATGGTAATTGTGTAATTAATTTTAGGTGTGTGTTGTGGTCTTTATAGGTGTAAAGTGTGGGAAGTAATTTATTTTTAATTTATGAATTAATAATTGGTTGTTAATCAATTGTAATTAACTAATTGGTTATTAATTTTGTTACATTTGTAATTAATGTTAGGTGTGTTTTGTGTTTATAGGTGTAAAGGGTGGGAAGCAATTTTTTTTGAATTGATGAATTAATTATTTGTTGTTAATTTTAATAAATTAATTGGAAATTAATTATGGTAATTGTGTAATTAATTTTAGGTGTGTGTTGTGGTTTTTATAGGAGTAAAGGGTGGGAAGTAATTTGTGTTAAATTAATTATATTTAGTTGTTAATTAATGTTAAATATTTGATATTTATTTTGGGTAATTGTTTATTTTTTTGTTTGTTGTTTTTAGTTTTGAAGGGGTAAAGGGTGGGTATTAAATTAATTTTAATTATTTAATTATTAGTTGTTAATAGTAATAGTTTTTCTTTTAAAAATAATATTTAATTGTGTTTTATTATTTTATAGTTTAATTTAGGTGTGTGAAATGAATGAAATGAAAAGACCATTTATTGAGCGCGGTAGCTACCCTCAGGCGTCCTAGCGCTACGGACAGAGCCTATAAAAAGACCATTGAATTATTCAGTTTTATTGAAGAGCAGAGTTTTTAGGTGTTTGCGAAACAGAAGTAAATTGGGTTCTGATCGCATATAGAAGGGGAGGGAGTTCCAGAGTTTAGCTGAGTTATAGGAAAAAGACCGACCTCCACATCTGACTCTCTTGATCCTAGGAACTGTCGTGAGGAGAGAGGAGGCTGATCTAAGCTGTCTATTTGGATGGTAAGGGGTGATCAGTGAATGATTGATGACAGCACCTGTTCTCCAGAAAGCTCGATGAACAATGCACAGAGTTTTAAATTCGATTCTTTCCCTGACTGGGAGCCAATGAAGGCTCTTCAGTCCAGGTGTGTGTTGTGGATATCATAGTGTTAAAGCATGTGTACTCAAAGAATGTTTATTTTTTATTTTTTTATTAATAGGATTTTTTAATTGATTATTAATTATGTTAATTATGTTAATAAATTTAATTAAAGATGTTGAAGTGTTTTGTCATTGGTGTGGTGTTATAGGGTAGGAAATAAAATAAATACATTTATGTTTCAAATAATTTTTGTTTGTTAATATTTGCTACTTTTAATTAATTTTTGTTTATAAATGTATTTATTAATTTTTTTTATATATTATTTGTAGGTTTCTGTTATATGTAATTAATACAAAAGTGTTCTTTTTATATGTTTAATATATTTAATTTTATATATTTAAAATATTGTTTATTTATTTTTATGATTTTTAAAATTTTGTAATGTTATTTTTTTTCAATTGTTTAAGTGTTGTTAGTAATTTTTGTTTCTCTGCTATCCAGCACTTTCCCTACTGTTACACTCACTGTAGTGGAAATAGTCATTTTTACCCCTCCGTTATCCAACACTTTCCCTACTGTTACACTCACTGGAGTGGGAATAGTAATTTTTTCCCCTCCGCTATCCAACACTCTCCCTACTGTTGCATTTACTGGAGTGGGAATAGTAATTTTTACCCCTCCGCTATCCAACATTTTCCCTACTGTTGCACTCACTGGAGTTGGAATAGTAAATTTAATTCCTCCATTATCCAACACTTACCATACTTTTTCACTCACTGCAGTGGGAATAGTAATTTGTACCCCTCCGCTATCCAACACTTTCCCTACTGTTGCACTCTTTGGAGTGGGACTAGTAATTTTTGCCCCTCCGCTATCCAACACTTTCCCTAATGTTGCACTCTTTGGAGTAGGAATAGTCATTTTTTCCCCTCTGCTATCCAATACTTTCCTACTGTTGCACTGACTGGAGTTGGAATAGTAAATTTTATTATTCTGCTATCCAACACTTTCCCTACTGTTGCACTTATTGTATTGCGAAATGTAAGTTTAATTATTTTTTAATAGTTTAATGTTTCAATTTATTATAGAATGTTTTTTTATTTTAAATTATTGATTTATATATATATATAATTTTAAAGTTTAAAAATTAATTAAAGATAATAGTTAATAAATTATTTTAAGTAAATATATGTATATGTATAAATTAAGTTTTTTTTTTGTTTTTTTATTAAATGTATTTGTTATATTTAGTTAAAATGTCTATTAAATGTAATTTATTTTGTTAAAAATAAATTAATATTTAATATATTTACTATATATTATTTTATTTATATATTTTTAAATCGATATGTTTTACATCTATAATTTTTACCTCGATATTTTCGATTCAATATTTTTGTACTTACCTGTTAAGGTATTGGAGTCGATATTTTTGCAGTCGATATTATTTTTTCGATATTTAGAACATCGATGTTTGTAACATCAATATTCTATCAGTGAACCTGCCCAGTAGTATAACCTCCGTCTTGTCTTCATTTAAATTCAGTTTGCAGTTTGCCGTCCAACTGACTACCTCCTGAAGACAGGGGACCACGCTGTGATGATTCAAAGTGCACTCAGGGAAATTAGATAATACCAAGTGGGTGTCATTGGCATAAGAAACCAATGACAACCCTAAGGATCGGACAATGTTGGCATGGGGACACATACAAATTAAAGAGGGTAGGGCTAAGGGATGAGCCCTGCGGTACACCACAGGTCAGGGGAAGACTGTGAGAGTACCAGGAGTGGTCAAGCACCTGGAATGTTCTGTTCTTCAAGAAGGAGGAAAGCCGTTTCAAGGCACGGCGGATGACACCTGCCTTTGATATCCTATGGATAATTCCACTGTGTCGGAGGCCGCACTTAGATCTAATGGAATGATGGCTGCTCACCCACCTTTGTCCAACAAAGATCTTAATTCCTCGACCACAGCCAGCTAGGCTCTTTCTATGCTATGCTGTGGTATGAATCCTATTTGCGTGGGTGGAGGATATTGTCGGACTCAAGGAAGGCAGAAAGGTGATAATTTACATGCTTTTCCAGGAGCTTAGAAAAACCTGGTAACAGGAAGATTGGCCTATAGTTACTCAGGCAAAGACGGTCTCACTTTGCCTTTTTTAGAAGGAGCTTGACCACTGCATGCTTCCATTGTGGAGGGACCTGTTCACTGGGGGCAGAATGAGTCAGCAGATCCACCAGAATGGGACCAATGCTGTTGGAACCTTGACACAAAATATGAATGGCGGCAGGGTCCAAAGGGGAACCTGAATTTACCCCCTTAATGAGAAATGTGAGAAAATGTGCAGTAAGATTAGGAAAGGCTGAGAGGGTTACTACTGACAGTGTTCAGACAGAATATTGAGTTGGAAATCTCGACTTACACAAATATCGAGTTGGAAATATCGCGACACAGAAATATCGACAGCAAGAATATCGTGGTCAAGAATATCGAATTTAAGGTAACAAATATCGTTTTCAAAAATATAGAAGTCATTAATATCGTTTGCAAAAATATAGTTGTTTAAAATATCGATTTTTTAATTAGTGTCATGTATTTTAGTTTAGATTTTAAATGTAAGTGATGTATGTTTTTTGTATAAGTATTGTTTATGTTTTTTAACATATGTGTTAAATTTTTAGTAGTTATCTATTTTATTTTAATTAAACTTTGTGTTTTTTAGTTCCATAGCGGGTTGTAGGTTTATAGGGGAATAGGGTGGGAAGTAATTTCATTATAATAAATTAATGATTATTTGTATTTATTAATATTTATTTAATTGAGATTTTATAGTATTAATTGTGGGACGTTATTTATTTGAAATTAATTATTAATTACTAATCCTGAAAACTCTCAGATAAATATTATTACTGTTGTGTTGTGTGGAGTCTTCTATTAACCGATCCTGTGATTGGCAGTTTACTAGGTAATGCCCCCCAGATTACATACAGGCGACCACGATCATTGAAGGACTGTTTGGTACATAGCTTTCAGGAGCCTATGCCATCGACTAGCTTGTTAGGCACACAGAGGGGAGGCTTTTATCCATGCAATTCCTGTAATGCGTGCAAAAACAGTCATGCTTGTAGAAACTATACCATGAAAAATTGGAGAACAAGGCATATTCGTAAATACATCACCTGCACCACAGAATTTGCCATATATATCTTGGAATGCCCATGTGGGTTAAGATACGTGGGCAGCACCAAAATCCCACTTAAGATGAGGATTCTGCAACATTTACGAGCTATCACCAATAATGATTTTACTATCCAGTAGCTCCTCACTTCCAAACAACACACAACAGTAATAATAATTCTCTGAGAGTTTTCGGGATTGACTGTATTGTTAAGCACATCAGAGGGGGTGACAGAGAAAAAATTTTGTGCACCCTCAAATCCAGTTATATAATTGATTTGGACACTATAATACCGCATGGGATGAACAGCAGTGAAGAATTAACAACTCATATTGGTTGATCCCAGATCATTCTCAAGTTCTTACGTGCTTTTTTCTGTAATTTGTAATGTTCACTCACGATTGACTGCATCGATTGGCACTTTTTAAATTAGCAGCTGTACGCTCGCACTTTAATTTTGGGCACTTACCCGGTATCACGATCATTATTTATTTAGGCATTATGAGTTTATACCATACTTAGGCGGACAAACCGTAAGGCTAGTTAGCTGGTTTGCATATTCATGCAACCAGTTGGCCAACCATAGGTGGACACTTGTCTGCCATTGACATCTCAATTTTGAGTTGCCTTCTCCTTCTCGAGCCTAGATTTCTAGTAGTCTCTATGGAGGTTGACCATTGCCTGTTTGCCCATTGTACACAATATTCTGTGTTAAATTTATGTGCGCGAGCATTACTGCTGTATTTTTACATCTTGGTGCCATTGCTTTATCCTTCATTTTGTATAAACACATTGGGGCCGATTCGGATTCGGGCCGGAAATCTCTCCGACCGAGCCGGACCCTGAGAGAATTCCGACTGAATCGGACCCTAGCAGTCCGACCGAACGAGTACGATGCGCACGCATGCTATCGGACTCGAGTCGGTCGGACTCCCATTGAAGTCAATGGGAGCCTGTCGTACAACGCATACGCGGGCTCCCATTGACTCAATGGGTGCGAGGCGAACAAGGGCGCCCCCTACAGCGTGTACGCGTCCATGCGCATCGCGGCATACATGCACAGGTAGGGGGGACCCATGGGTCCCTCCTGTGTGCGACTCGTGCGCCTACGCGTACAGGGGGGTCCGACGCGGACCCCCAAAGTCCGGCTCCGACAGCTTTTTTGAGCCGGACGGCGCGAGTCGGTCGGACTGCTCGCGGCGCGCATCGGACTTACCCGGCCGGGAAACGTCTCCATAGCGCGGTGCGAGTCGTGTCCATGCGAGTCGGTCGGAGCGTGTTGAAGCCGCGTTCGATCGGTCGGCGATTTCGCGGGTGCTTGCATCGTACTCGCTCGGCCGGACCCGCGTACGATTCGGTCGGGAAACAGGGCTCCGAATTGGATCTGGTGAATCCGAATCCGATTCGGAGCACTACCGGCCGAGATCGGAATCGGCCCCATTGTATCACGATTGAATTGAGCACTTTTTGTACGCTGTGGAACGGCACATTGGGAATGTGCATTGGAAATTTGACATATTTATGCTATAATGAATTTTCATCATTATGAATTCGCTTATACAGAATTTAAATAGTGTTCTGGTGAATTTCAAGAAACAAATGGCATTGGTAACATTTCTTACATGAATTCTCTTAGATTGTGGAGAGTTTTTTCTGTGTCCATTGGTTTACAGCGTATTTCTTTGGTGAGTGGAGCACACTGTGTAAACTTGACAAAGGCTTTATAGCTGAAACGCGTTGTTTTGCACATTAAATCTTGGTGCTAATCACTTGGTGTGCCTCTTTTTCATTCCGGACTGTGGATGATAATTTGAAGGATATTTGGGTGGATGCTGTTCCCATCGCTGGCACCGGCACCGCGAGGCGAAAGTTGGCGCACGAACAGTGTTGCTGGTATGATATATATGTATATAAATGCATATATATATTCGTACAATTTTATATCATTTTAATATGATAAAATAAATTAATATTAATAGTTTATTAATTGTTTTCAAGTAAATATATATATTACTTATTATGTATGTGTGTTTAACTTTTCTAAATTTAGTTCATTTGTTATATTTGTTAAAATTTATATTAAACCTACTTTATTTTTTATACTAATTTTATTATTTAACATATTTATTTTTATTATATATATATATATATATATATATATATATATATATAAATCAACATTTTGTACAACTATATTTTTTACATCGATTTTTTTTCTTCAATAGTTTTGTACTTACCTGTTTAAGTATAGGGAGCCATGGACCGACCACCACTGCGTACACTTCACCGTCGACAAACCCAAGGCACCCAAACCAGCCCCACGCCCACAACAAAGGAACTGGAGCAAGGTTACCGACGAGCAACTTAACTCCATCCTCACTCGAGACAACCACACCTGGGCATCCGACGCAAACAACGCAGCCAGAGAACTCCACACTTGGATCTCCATCTGCGCAGACGAGCTCGCCCCGCTACGCAACCCCGACAAGCAGTACCCCTGGAAAGCCGCCTGGTTCACCACCGATCTCCAAGATGCCAGGCGCACCTGCATACACCTGGAGAAGAACTGGAGAAACACCAAGACAACCGAAAACTACTCCACCTACAAGTACGCCATGACGGACTACCACAACCACCAAATCAGAACCACCAAGAGGAATTTTATCCACAACAAAATCCTCGCCAACTCCAAGGAACTCTTCAGTGTCATTCAGGAATTCACCAACCCACACAGCGAAGCCACAGACATCACCCCATCCCAAGACCTCTGCGACAAACTTGGAACCTACTTCCACCTCAAGATCAAGAACCTCTATGACAACTTCGTCGACCATCCACTAGACGCCACAGCTGCACCCCCGCCCCCAGAGACACCAGCCAGCCCACCCTCTCCAACTGGACACCGGTCACGACCGAAGACACCGCCGCAACCACGAAAGGCATCTACTCGGGGGCCCCCACCGACCCCTGCCCTCCACACATCTACCACAGAGCCGCGACCGCCATCGCACCCGAACTACAACGCACCATCAACACCACCTTCAAAACAGGCACCTTCCCAGACGACTGGAAATGCGCAGAAGTCAGGCCCCTGCTCAAGAAGCCCACCGCGGATCCCACCGACCTCAAGAACTACCGGCCCATCTCGCTTCTCCCTTTCGCAGCCAAAGTTGTGGAGAAAACAGTCAACAGGGAACTGACACGATTCATCGAAGAGAACGCCGTCCTCGACCCGTCCCAATCCGGATTCCGAAGCAAAGACAGCACCGAAACCGCCCTACTCGCCGCCACAGATGACATCCGCACCCACCTCGACCAAGGCCACACCACAGCCCTCATCCTACTCGACCTATCGGCGGTCTTCAACACCATCTCCCACTGCACACTAGTCGCCAGACTACACGATGCCGGCATACAAGGAACAGCCCTGGACTGGATCCGATCTTTCCTCACCGGAAGAAGCCAAAGGATCAGACTGCCACCCTTCCTCTCCGATCCCACAAAAATCGCCTGCGGAGTCCCACAGGGGTCATCACTGAGCCCGACCCTCTTCTACATCTACATGGCCCCCCTCGCAGCCATCGTCCGACAACACGGCCTCAACATTGTATCCTATGCTGACGACACCCAGCTCATCCTCTCCCTCACCAAAGCCCCCACTAATGCCAAACTCAACTTCCAGAAAGGAATACAAGACGTCACAGTCTGGATGACCAACAGCTGCCTGAAGCTCAACACCGAGAAGACAGAAGTCCTCGTCCTTGGAACCACCCCCTCAGCGTGGGACAACACATGATGGCCGACCGCCCTCGGAAGCCCACCTACCCCCTCAGACCACGCCAAAAACATCGGCATCGTACTCGACTCATCACTCACCATGAACCGACAGGTCAACGCCGTCACCTCCAGCTGCTTCAACACACTCCGCATCCTCCGCAAGACCTTCAAATGGATCCCCCCTGAGTCAAGGAAGACAGTCACCCACGCACTCATCACCAGCAGACTGGACTATGGAAACGCACTCTACGCCGGCATCAACAAGTCCCTACTCCGCAAACTCCAGACAATACAGAACACCGCCGCCAGACTCGTCCTAGGCATCTCCCGGCACGAACACATCAGCCAACACCTACGAAGACTCCACTGGCTCCCCGTGGAGAAAAGAGTCACCTTCAAAATCCTCACCCACGCCTACAAATGCCTACACAACAACGGACCCAAATACCTCAACGACAGAATCAACTTCCATGTACCCAAAAGAAACCTCCGATCCACCAAGCTCGCGCTGGCCGAAACCCCACGCATCCACAGAGCCAGAACAGATGGAAGATCCTTCTCTCACATTGCAGCCAAGACCTGGAACGAGCTACGGGCAGACATCAGACGCGCCCCCGCCCTGAACACCTTCAGGAAGACCCTCAAGACCTGGCTCTTCGGCTAGACAGACCTGCAGACCCCCCCTCAGCACCTTGAGGCATTCCCGGCTGAGTAGCGCGCTTACAATCCCCCAGATTGATTGATTGATTGGAGCCGATATTTTTGCATTCTATATTTTTTCATCGATATTTTTGCATTCAAATTTTTTTACATCGATATTCTGTCAGTGAACCACTTCTGACTTGTGCTTACCATAACCATTAAAGGGAGAGCACAGAGACTGGGGTTCTGGTTAGCAGGATCCCAGTCAGACTAGTCAAAAACAGCTTAGCACCAGGCTAAAAGTGGGGGTAAACATAAAAGCAGATCCTACTTTTCTACATAACCCCCCCCCAAACGAAAGGAGATGAGACTAACCTTACCCAGTTGAGTCTTCATTTTCTAAGTGGAAATATCTGGAGAGTTCATCTTTATTGGATACTCCCAAGTCTATGTTCCACTGTATAGTCCATCCCCTGTTGGGAAATGGACCACCTCAAAAGTTTGGGGTATTCACCCTTCATCTGTTTAAGCCATAAGAGTGGCTTGTGATATGTCTGAACAGGTATGGCCTCAGCTTCTTCAAGGCCCAGACCACAGCAAAGGTTTCCCTCTCAATGGCTGACCAACGTTTCTCCCTGGGGTCAACCTTCTGCTGATAAATGCTACTGGTTGATCCTGGCCCTCTGCATTTAGTTGTGATAACACAGCCCCTACCCCTATCTCAGATGCATCTGTCTGAACAATGAAGGTTTTAGAGTAGTCAGGACTCTGCAGGATGGGAGCAATGCACATGGCCTGCTTCAGGTCATCAAATGTCTTTTGACAGCTTACTGTCCATTGGGCATTTTCTTAGACGTAAGGTCATTCAGGGGAATCACTATGGAACCATATCCCTTGACAAATCTTCTGTAGTAACCAGTCAGGCCCAAGAAAGCTCTGACCTGAGTCTGGGTAGTGGGATCAATCCAGTCCACAATGGTCTGGATTTTGCTCTCTAGTGGTTGAACCAGGGCCTCCACCTACCAGGTGGCCCAAGTTTACTTTGCCCTATCTGGCACTTGGTGGCCTTGATAGTGAGGCCTGCCTTCTGCAGGGCCTCCAGTACATTCCTGAGTTGGACCAGGTGATCCTCCCAGGTGGTTCTAAAGACAGCAATATCATATAGATATGCTGCACTATTGGATTCCAGACCTTTGAGGACTTTGTTCACCAAGCTATGAAATGTGGCAGGTGCATTTTTCAGACCAAAGGGCATCACAATAAATTGATAATTGACCGCGCCCAGCGCCAGACCCCCTGGCCCCCGCAAGCACCACAACGCCAGATGCCGCTACGACGCCAACACCCTCCAGGCACTCAATGCCAGCCGATCCTCCACCTGCTTCCAGGCCACCCCAAAGCTCACCCACGGACCATTCACCTGCCGAAACTGCAGCTACACCTGCCAGCGCACACCTGCACGTCCTGCCCACCCCACCAAAACGGACCACAACCACCTCAGATGCATACTGCTCAACACCCACTCCGTCCACAGGCACGCCGTCGAACTCTGGGACCTACTCGACTCATCCTCCCCGGACGTCGCTTTCCTGACGGAGACCTGGATGAACACCTCATCGGCACCCAACATTGCCATAGCCATCCCGGATGGCTACAAGATCACCCGCAGGGACCGCACCAACAGACCGGGAGGAGGAATCGCCATCGTCCACAGAAATACCCTCAGAATCTCAACCAACACGAAGACACCCTCAGCACTGCCGAACACCTGCACTTCCAGATCCACATTGATCCCAACACCACCCTCAGAGGAACCCTCGTGTACAGACCCCCCGGACCCCGGCCACAGTTCATCGACTCCATCACAGATGCTGTCAGCACGCACGCCCTGGCCGCCACAGACTACATCCTCCTCGGAGACTTGAACTTCCACCTCGAGAACACCAACGACAGCAACTCCACCACACTACTGGACAACCTCGCCAACCTCGGCCTCAAACAGCTCGTCACGACACCCACCCACTCTGCCGGACACACGCTCGACCCCATTTCCTCCGCCAGCAGCCACGTCTCCAGCAGCCACACCACCGAACTCCACTGGACTGACCACCGCTGCATCCACTTCTCCTTCAAGAAAACCACCGCACACAACCACCAGCAAAGAATCCCCCACCGCAGTTGGAACAAGGTCACCGAAGACCAGCTCACCACCACCCTCGCCCGAGACCCACCGACCGACCACACCGACACCGACACAGCCGCCCGCAACCTCAAACGATGGATCGAGGACTGCGCCAACACTCTCGCCCCGATCAAGAAACCCACAAACAGACGCACCGACAGAAGAGCTATCTGGTTCACCGCCGACCTCCAGACATCCAAGCAGACCTGCCGGAGACTAGAGAAGAAATGGCGCCGCGAGCAAACACCGGACAACCATGCAGCCCTCAAGAATGCCAGCCGCAGACATCACCAACTCATTCGAACGGCCAAAAGGACCTCCTTCAAGGAACGCATCGACAACAGCGCACACAATAGCAAAGAGCTCTTCAACATCGTGAAGGAACTCCCCAACCCCAGCTCCAGCTCCAACGACATCCCGCCGTCACAAGACCTCTGCGACTCTCTAGCTACCTTCTTCCACCGCAAGATCGCAGACATCCACGACAGCTTCAACACCCAGACCTCTCCGACAACCACCGACACCCCAGACTCACCGCCCCCCAGTCACACCGGTCGCCTGATCTCCTGGAACAACGTCAACGTCGAAGACACCATCAAGACCATGAACACCATCCACTCCGGCTCACCATCTGACCCCTGCCCCCACCACATCTTCAACAAAGCGAGCTCCATCATCGCACCTCAACTCCGTAAGATCTTCAACAGCTCATTTGAGACCGCCACCTTCCCGGAAATCTGGAAACACGCAGAGATCAATGCCCTACTCAAGAAACCCAAGGCAGACCCAAAGGACCTCAAGAACTTCCGGCCCATCTCCCTGCTCCCGTTCCCGGCGAAAGTCATCGAGAAGATCGTCAACAGACAACTGACCCAATTCCTCGAAGAGAACAACACCCTGGACTCGTCCCAATCCGGATTCCGCAGCAACCACAGCACCGAAACCGCCCTCATCGCCGCCACGGACGACATCAAGGCCCAGCTGGACAACGGCGAAACCGCGGCCCTCATCCTCCTGGACCTCTCGGCCGCCTTCAACACCGTCTGCTACCACACCCTGCGCACACGACTCTACAACGCGGGGATCCACGACAAAGCCCTGGACTGGATCACCTTCTTCCTCACCGACCGAACCCAGAGAGTCCGCCTCCCTCCATTCCGATCCGAAGCCACAAAGATCACCTGCGGCGTACCCCAAGGATCATCGCTCAGCCCGACCCTCTTCAATGTCTACATGACACCGCTCGCCAACATCGTCCGATCTCATGACCTCAACATAGTCTCATACGCCGACGACACCCAGCTGATCCTCTCCCTCACCAAAGACCCCGCTACCGCCAAAACCAACTTCCACGCAGGGATGAAGGCCGTCGCCGAATGGATGAAGAGCAGTCGCCTGAAACTGAACTCGGACAAGACGGAGGTCCTCATCCTCAGCTCCACCCCTTCCGCCTGGGATGACTCCTGGTGGCCAGCCTCACTAGGAACTGCGCCAACACCCACCGACCACGCACGCAACCTGGGGTTCATCCTGGACTCAACGCTCTCAATGACCCAACAAGTCAACGCAGTCTCCTCCTCCTGCTTCAACACCCTCCGTATGCTTCGCAAGATCTACAGATGGATCCCCACTGAAACCAGAAGGACAGTCACCCAAGCCCTCGTCACCAGCAGGCTGGACTACGGCAACGCCCTCTATGCGGGAACCACGGCCAAACTCCAGAAGAGACTCCAACGCATACAAAACGCCTCCGCACGCCTCATCCTCGACATCCCCCACCACAGCCACATCACCGCCCACCTGAAGGACCTGCACTGGCTTCCCGTCAACAAGAGGATCACCTTCAAACTCCTCACCCACGCTCACAAAGCACTCCACAACGCAGGACCAGCATACCTCAACAAGCGACTCACCTTCTACACCCCCAACCGCCAGCTCCGCTCCGCTGTCCTCGCCACTGTTCCACGCATCCACCGAACAACCACTGGCGGCAGATCATTCTCCCACCTCGCCGCCAAGACATGGAACACCCTCCCCATCCACCTATGACAGACCCAGGACCTGCTGACCTTCAGGAGACTCCTCAAGACCTGGCTGTTTGATCAGTAGCTGCTCCCCCCCAGCGCCTTGAGACCCTCACGGGTGAGTAGCGCGCTTTACAAATGCTTGATTGATTGATTGATAATGCCCACTAGGGGTTGAAAATGAAATGCTGTTTTTGGCTTGGCACCCTCAGCTAGTCTGATTTGCCAGTAGCAAGCAGTCAGGTCAAACGTACTAAAAAACTTGGCTGAGGCCAAGGTATCTATAAGTTCATCGGCCCTTAGAATAGAATGGGCATTAGTCCTAGTGACTGCATTGAGGCCTCTGTAGTCCACACAAAACCTCATCTCTCTTTTTCCACACCTGGTGTGAGGTTTTGGCACAAGGACTACTGGACTAGCCCAGCCCAGGGGCTATATGAAGGCTCAATGACCCCCAATTCCAGCATATTTTGGACCTCCGTCCTGATGCAATCCCTGACATGGTCAGGCTGTCCGTAGATTTTACTCCTCACCGGTAGGCTGTCACCTGTGTCCACTTCATGGGTACACCAGGTGGTTTGACTGGGTCTCAGGGAGAACATATGTCTGTACTGATTGAGGACTTGCCTATAATCAGTTTGCTGTTGGTCAGTGAGGCTGCCTGCCAAGGCTATTCCATCCACCGACCCATCATCAGGGTTCTGAGAGAGGAGATCAGGGAGAGGGTCACTCTCTTCCTCCTGTCCCTCATTAGTTGCCATGAGCAAGCCCATGACAGCCCTGTCCACAAAAGGTTTCAGGCAGTTCACATGAAGTACCATAGGGGACGTCTTGGAGTACCTAGGTCCACCAAGTAGGTGACCTCACCATTTTGTTCAATGATAGTGTGGGGCCCACTCCACTTGTCTTGGAGAGCTGCTGGTGCCACAGGCTCCAACACCCACACTTTCTGGCCTGGCTGGTGTATAGTCAAAACAGCATTTTGGACATGCCAAGCTTTTAGGAGCTGTAGTGGTTCTAAGGGAAATAGCTTCTGGGTACCTAGTGGCATGGTCTACCACCACTAGGATGTAACTGTGCCCAGATGCAGTTGGAAGGTTCAAGGTACCAACAATGTCAATCTGTACCCTTTCAAAGAGGACCCCAACCACTGGAAGTGGAATTAAGGGGTCCTTTGTGGTGCCACTCGACTTACTACTGGCTTGGCAAATGGCACAGGAGCGACAAAACTCCTTGGAGTCTTTAGACATATGGGGCCAGTGAAAGTGAGAGACAAGGCTGACCCAGATCTTGCTTTGCCCTAAGTGTCCTGCAAGAGGAATATCGTGTGCTAGGGAGAGGAGGAAATCTCTGAACCTCTAGGATATTGCCAACCTCATGGTGGCACCAGGCGTGTGGTCTCTACCTTCAGACTATAGAAGCCCATCTTCGCAATAGATCCTATGGGACCCACTAATATTCCCTGCTTCCTCAGCAGCAGCTTGCTGTCTGAGGGATTCAAAAGAGTGGCAGGTCTGCTGCTCCAAACTCAAGTCTGCCCTGGAAGGGCTCCCTGCCCTCAAGAACTCTGCCTGGTAAGGCCCAAGTTCCTCTGGGACAGTACCTTCACAGAGGCTGTTAGAAATGGGGTCTCTGGTTGGCTAGGGTATGCACTTAAGCCAGGCAGAACCCACCACTCTAGTCAGGGTAAGGGAGTTACACACCGTACATAACCCCTGCTCACCCCCTTGGTAGCTTGGCAGAGCAGTCAGGCTCATCCCAGAGGCAATGTGTAAAGCGTTTGCGCAACACACTCTCAAATCAGTGACACACTAGGCACACCACAAAAGCGACTCCAGACAAGGCTATATAAAAATATCCTTTGTATTGTTCACAAAAACATGTTAGACCCCAATCACATAAATTACTGTGCCACTAGGCGCTTGTCATAAAGATGCATATAAACCACAATGTGCCACAAATCATATCATCCCCTTTACCCATAGGCAATGGTCAGAACATCCTGGGTAGGGCAATACAGTAAATACAATTATTGCACCTGTTATCAAACATCATGGAACCCTTAGGCATTACAACGCCTTACACCCTCATTGATCATTGTAGGCAGTTTCCAAGAATGGTGCAACACCGTCACTCCGGACATTAGGGCATCGAACCACAGTAGTTAGCTCCAGAACTGTAGCACATAAATCACTATAGGCCCTCTGGGCATTGGGATTACCAAGCCACTCCCACTGCATAACCCCTCTTTGCTCCTGCGGTCAAGAAACGCTTCACTGGTTTCCATAGGAGCAGGAAAATGTCAGAAATTACTGAGGTGCTCCACGTGCAAGAAAGACGGCAAAAGGTCTCCCACCTGAAGAGCCTTAGGTTGGCGCGAGCACACCGTCCCTGGGCGCTAGTGCTAATCAGGGCAATGGGGCTTCCGGCATGAAGTTCCCCGATAATGCGGCTGGGTGGAAATGGAGCACAGTGCCTCTGGTGCAGCTCCACAGTGAGGCAGGGCAGAGCACAACCACAGTGGCTGGGGACCCCTCGGATCTCCAAAGTAGCGGCCGGGAGACTCTACATGGCTCGCTGCTGGCGACTGAAGGGGCGGAACATAACCACTGCGTTAGAAGCCCTCCTCGTGTCTCTGCAGGAATGGGCACGAGGCTCTGCCTGTCTCGCTGTCGGCGGGCTGGTGCAGCTGGGGAAGCTCCTGCCTTTCTTAGCAATGCCTTCACCCAGGCCCTGTCGGCAGCGGTCTGCAGCACCCACAATTGTTTAGGTGGCATGGGTTGCCTAGGGCAACGGACAAGGTTTCCTGTCGCGCAGGCTTCGGCCGAGTAGTGCCAGCAGCTCCAAATCAGACAAGCCCCGGGAGGCTATTGTTAAACAAACAATGCACTGGGCAGCCACTTGGAATGAACTCCTCACAGGCTTTCAACTCAGTAAAGCACCAGGAATCCTCACTCCCAGCAGCGCATAGGGAGGCTTTTACAGGGAGGTGCAAGAATTCCTCAGCAGCGGAAGGGAGTTCAGATGAGCACCAATGATCTCTCCCATAATGTGAAGCACCAGAGATCCCTGAATAAAGTGTAGTACACAGAATGAAGCCTTTGATGTCCCTGAGTCTTCAGAAACCGGAGGCCAGCACAAACAGGGCAGAGTCAAAGTGGCGGTTCTTCCTGTTAGCCTGAAGTCTTCTCCTCTGGTACAGTCTGTAGAGCCAGCAGTGGCTGGCTACAAGTCCATGCAGTGTCTTCTCTCCTTACATGGGGTTACTGCCCCTACTTATAGTCCCCATGTCTTTGTTCTGGGGGCACTTTAAAATATATTTACAAGTGCACAACACCCCTCATTCACAGTGTAAGCCTTGGCCCCAACACACCACAGGTGGCAGAGCCAGCATTGTAGAAGTCAGGCACAGCCCTATTCAGGTGCATCTCCTCCCACTACTCCAAATGCAGACCAGGCCTATTCAGGTGCAAGGGACAACTCCTCCCCCTACTCTAAATTCAGCCAAGGTCTATTCAGCCTAGCGCTGAGTCACCCAGGCAGGGTAGGACACACCTCAACCCTCCCAGTGACTGGCTGGAGTAAATGCACATCCCCTCTCCGATGTCATTCAGTACCAGAGGGTCAATACACATCCAGACAGGGAACAAAGATACATAACACACAGAAATGCCCACTTCTCAAAGTGGCATTTCTAAAATAGTAATAATAAATCTGCTTTCACCAATAAGCAGGATTTATCACTACTATTCCAAACATACCAAACATGGTCACTCTATCCCTCTCATGTCAGGAAATAACACTGAAGCACATATCAGGGAATCCCCAATGCAACCCTATGAGAGGGCAGTCTCACAGCAGTGAGAAACCAAATAGGCTGTTTGTCACTACCAGGACATGCCACACAGTTAAGGCACATGTCCTACCTTTTACCTACACTGCACCCTGGCCATAGGGCTAACTAGGGCCTACCTTAGGGTGACTGATATGTAGTAAAAGGGGAGTTGCAGATGTGGCAACCACTTTATATGCCAAGTCACAGGGGCAGTAAAATGCGTGCAGAGGCACTGCAGCGGCAGAGGCCTGAGACAGGTTTGAAAGGCTACTTCGGTGGTTGGCGCAAGCAGCGCTGCAAGCCCACCAGTAGCATTTAATTTATAGGCCCTGGGTATATGGAATACCACTGTACAAGGGACTTACAGGTAAATTAAATATGCCAAACAGGTGTAGACCAATCTTACCAAGTTTACCAGAGAGAGCACATGCACTTTAGCACTGATCAGTAGTGATGAAGTGCCCAGAGTCATAAAACCACCAACAACAGGTAAGAAAAAAAACAGGAGGAAGGCAAAAAGTTCTGAGATGACCCTGCAAAAAGGGTTAAGTCCAACAGGTGCTGACATCATCTCCTTCAGGAGGATGAACTTCACTGGGAGTTTGGCATGAGGCCTGGTGACAGCAAAGACACTGACAGAGATACCCATCATCTCTGTATGCATCCTGAACTCTACTTCAACCCAGGCTGAAGTTTCTAGATCATTGCCCAACAGACAATCTACAGGTAGTTCTGGAGATACCACAACCTTTTTAGGTCCAGTTACCCCTCCTCAGCTGAGGTTCAAAACTGCCAAGGAATGGTCAGTACTGACACTGCTAGCGTTGGTGACTTGGTACATTTGTCCAAGTATGATTTGATCAGGTGACACAAGTTTCTCTGTCACCATAGTGACACTGGCCCCTGTGTCTCTGTAAGCCATTGCTTCTTTTCCATTGATGAAAGGCTGTTGTCTGTACTTGTCCAAGTTAGTGAGACTTACCAGTAAGGTGGCAAGGTCAGTGCCACCATCACAGACTAGAATAGCCTGAGCTGGAGTTCTGACCAAGTCAGAACCCATCTCGGAACCCAAGGTTAACCCCACTAATCCCTTGTTTGCTGTACTACCACTTGTACTTGTGCTAGGGAGAGCAGGTGCCTTAGGGGCAGTGGTAGTATGAGTTTCCTTGGCCTTTGGACAATCAGCATCCCTTGTCTAATGGCTCTTTACCTTACAAATGTAGCACTAAGGTTTCTTTTTGCCTTTCTTGTAATTTTGGGTCTCACCCCCAGATGCAGGTTTTTGGGGCCCTGGTGGAGACTCTTTTTTATCTTTACCCTTGTCCCCACCCTTATCCTGGAATTTAGAAGTATCTTGCTTCTTCTGGTCACCTCCTTTACCATGGTTTTTCTGCTTAACCCTGGTGTGGACCCATTTGTCTGCCTTCTTTCCCAATTCTTGGGGAGAGGTCATATCAGAGTCCACCAGGTACTGATGCAAAAGTTGGTTCTGACAGTTATTAAGGTTCCGCTCCCTCATGATCAAATTGTACAATCCCTCATGCTCCTGTACCTTTTCTTCCATGGAGCCAGCCCTCTAGCACTGTCCACAAAATCTACTCAGTCCTGGGTGTGTGCCTTCTGGGTATCTCTGAACTTAATCCTATACTGTTCAGTGGTTAAGCCAAACCCATCTATGAGAGCACTCTTCAGTGCTGAGTAATTGTCAGCATCCTCTTCTTTAACATTGAGAAGCTTATCTCTTCCTTTGTTAGCAAAGGAGAGCCAAGGGATAGCTGCCCACTACCATTGAGGGACCTTCTGTACCTTACAGGTCCTCTCTAAAGCAGTGATCCGTTTGTGGATGTCATCACCCTCCTGGTAAGGAGGGACTATCCTGCTCAGGTTCCTAGTGTCAAGGGAGGGTTCCCTGATCCTAGGGACACTGGGGCTGCCACCATGGGACTCTAGTCCCAAATTATTCCTAGCCTTCTGTACTTCCAGGGACTCCTTGTCAAGGGCCAACTGATCCTTCCTCAGCCTGAGTCTCAGTTTCTCCAGGCAGATCCTTTGGTATTCCCTATGTATGGAGTCATGCCTCTTGTTAGAGGCGGATGTTCCTACTGAAGTTTCAGAGGCAATGGACTCTGCAGTGGAGGGACTAATCCTCCTTTGCCTACCCTGTACCCTCCCAGGTGGACTAAAGGGGCACCTACTTCTAGGGACATCCTCTGTGCCATCTGCACTATCCTCTGGGAGATCTGAGCTCTCCAGGGGGGGAGTAAAAGAGGGGGTTCCCTCCTGACTCATTTTCTGTCCCTTGCCCACACACTCGGTCCTGCTCCTCTGATCCACCAGCTTCTAAATGTGATCCATAGAACTTCAGAAAAAAAGGAAAGAAGAGTAAGGAAAGTAAGATTGATATCAAATGGCTGAGGGGATTAACAGAAAGGCAGAAACAAAAATTAAGGTGATGTATTGCTATTATGAGGAGTACAGCACTAAGGTACCGAATGAGAAAGGGGACTTGGGGGTCTGACGTAACAAGTTTTAAGTATGTTTTTAAGATATCGATTTATTGGTTGAGGGGGGTGGAAGCCCCACACTCCTTATTAGGGTGGACCACAAATGTCACTAAATTAGCCTGTGCTTAACCCTCTGTTAGCTTGGTGCAAAAGGTAGTCATGCTTAACTAAGAGGCAATATGTAACATATTTATGCTATACACAAACAGTAATAAAGTGAAAATGCAACACAAGAAAAATCCCAAACCAATTAAAAAAATAAAATATATTTGAATAAATAAAATGGTGCCAGAAAAACAAACATCCAATCAGTAGAACCAGAGATATGTAATTTTATGTTTTTAAGCAGATAGAGTGCCTAAAAGTACAAAGCACCACTTGCAGTCATCTGGTCATGCTAGACAAGGGGAAAGTCACAAGTACAGACTGAATGCGATGGAATATGGGCCAGATACAGGGACCAGGTTAGTCCTGCTGAAAAAGTTACTTGCTCAAAATCCAGTGTGAAGAGTTCCATTTGCGGTGGTGGAGGCAGCCGGGAGCAGGGAGAGCGCTGTGTATGATCGCCGCTGTAGTGCGAAGAGCAGGCATGGCTTTGCAGATGGTCATCCCTGTAGTGCGAAGCTATGGTCGAGTGACATGTACAGTCATTGCTGGAGCTTTGCATTGGCGAACACTGCGGGCTGTTGTTGCTGTAACATGAAGTAATAATAATAATATTAATAATACTGAAACTTATAAAGCGCAACAGCTACCTCAATCAGAGGTGTCCCGGCGCTCAAGCAGCAGGCAGTACACACATAGAGGTATACACACTGAAACCCGAGCCTGTAAAAGTACAGATCTTGGGATCCCTGTAGTATGAAGAGTCAGCTTCAGCGGAGCTTTGCGTTGGTGGTTGTTGCTGGTGGCAGAGTATCAGCGAAAGGGCCTGTTCGCAGCTATGAAGAGCCCAAAACTTCAAGATTTCTCCTTTTCTTGAAGAGTAGTGCACCCTGATGCAGCCAAGTTCCAGGACCTAAGGATTCTCAACTTGGGGATCAGAGACTCACTCTAGCAGAGGCCAGCAGGGACCAGACTGGTCCAGCTGCAGGTCCTGACAGGTCTAGTGCAGCCAGTCAGCTGGACAGTTGCAAGGAGACCTCTGGAGCTTGTTGTGTCCCTGTAGCTTAGGACAGGAGGTCAGCCAACTGACCCCTACAGTCACTCAGGTAGTCTGGGATAGAAGGAGTAGGTCCAACCTTCCTTCTCAGAGATTAGGGCAGGCTTTAAGCAGCAGGACAGTCCTCTGGGGAACAAGACATGCCTCAAGCAGCATGGCAATCCTCTGGGATACAAAGCAGGCCTCAGGCAGCAGGGCAGTCCTCTGGGGAACAAATCAGTCCTTCCTCTTGTACTGTCCACAAATCCAGGAGTGTACTGAAGAGTGGCTCTGTTGGACCAAACCCATTGAAATATAAATGGGACAGGGAAGAACTCTATCCCCAACAATCCTGTCTACATACAGTCCAACTTGTCTCACTGTCTGCCAGGAATACTAAACCCCAACAGCACAGCCATTCACAGTCATGTGGCCCATGACATCGGCAGAAGGCACACATGGTTAGGACATGAGAATGCCAACTTTCTAAAGCTATGGCAATGGGGTCCAAACCCCCATCATCACAGTGACCAAAATGTAAGTGTGGGGTCCATAGCTGAAGCACATTTTGAACATTGTGGCAATGGGGTCCAAACCCCCATCATCACAGTGACCAAAATGTAAGTGTGGGGTCCATAGCTGAAGCACATTTTGAACATTGTGGCAATGGGGTCCAAACCCCCATCATCACAGTGACCAAAATGTAAGTGTGGGGTCCATAGCTGAAGCACATTTTGAACATTGTGGCAATGGGGTCCAAACCCCCATCATCACAGTGACCAAAATGTAAGTGTGGGGTCCATAGCTGAAGCACATTTTGAACATTGTGGCAATGGGGTCTAAACCCCCATCATCACAGTGACCAAAAGGTAAGTGTGGGGTCCATAGCTGAAGCACATTTTGAACATTGTGGCAATGGGGTCCAAACCCCCATCATCACAGTGACCAAAATGTAAGTGTGGGGTCCATAGCTGAAGCACATTTTGAACATTGTGGCAATGGGGTCTAAACCCCCATCATCACAGTGACCAAAAGGTAAGTGTGGGGTCCATAGCTGAAGCACATTTTGAACATTGTGGCAATGGGGTCCAAACCCCATCATCACAGTGACCAAAATGTAAGTGTGGGGTCCATAGCTGAAGCACACTTTGAACATTGTGGCAATGGGGTCCAAACCCCCATCATCACAGTGACCAAAATGTAAGTGTGGGGTCCATAGCTGAAGCACATTGACCAAAATGTAAGTGTGGGGTCCATAGCTGAAGCACATTTCGAACATTGTGGCAATGGGGTCCAAACCCCCATCATCACAGTGACCAAAAGGTAAGTGTTGACAAAGAAAGAGGTGCAACTGCCAAACTGCATGGATGATTCCTGGTCACAGAACAACAAACACATCAGTGGCAAAGTAGTGTATGTGTCCCATTGCAACATAAATTGGGGGAGCCAAATACTGCAGTGCAAATAAGACATACCTTTGGCCATGTGCAGACAAACAACACCCATGGGGGCTGACACCGTCAACAATCATCAATGACACAATGACAGAAGTGACCATCAGAATGCAGACCCACATATTTGCACCAATGGGCACACAAATGCAGATACCCTGTGGAGACTGCAGATGTGAGGTGAACAGATACCATACCATGGCAGCAATGGGACACACAAACCATGATCATTGTGCTGACCGATGACCTATGAGTCCCAGGGACAGCAGGGAAACCCACCAAACTACATACAACCAATGGCACACCCAAGATATGCCAATGCAGTGGTGCAGATGCACAAACACAAACAGGCAGACCCACACTGCACATCATACACAACAGGTGAGGGGGTGCCAGTGTCCCCAGGCAACCACACAACACATGAGGAGACCTGAATACCAATCATACAGATGTGCATACAGTGCCACACAAAGATAACTCATGGATCCAAATCCCTATGTGGGCAAGCAGGCATTGTCAGATGAGAGGGAGCACAAATCACACATGTCACACAGGCACGTAGGGACAGCAACTGACACAGCAAGACACAGACACACCACAGCACCACCCCCAGGGCCCCCACAATGTGGTGACCCTGGGCTGCATTACTAATCCCACTGTGATGACAAAGCTAAATGTGGTTCACACTGTGAACCACAGTCATGTGTCCTGAGCAACTAACTACCATCACACCTACACAAGCACAAATCAAACAGCATGGCCAGTAAGCCAAGGCCAACATGGAGGCAGGGGCCTAGCCGGGCAACAACTCTCATCTGCACACACTCAACACCACACCCCTCGACCTCCAACAATGTGCAGCAGTGAAGCACACATGCACTGGTGACATTGCACATGCACCCATGACTATTCCAGGGTGGTGGGTGGGAACCAAGGTGCAGAAACACATCACACATGGCCACTCAACAAGACTCCTGAATGTCTGACACACTGCACACTACGCTGTACATGGACATGACGGCAATACCACACCAACCAATGGGATCCCAGCCACAGTCACACACCAATGAAGAAGCCAAGGTCACCCACAAAGAACACACATAGACAACAACCAACATTGCAGCCCGGACCCTGAGGAGTGCCAGCAGTCACACACACAACGTGTCACAATCACTGAAAGATAACACAAACTGGAAATCACATGACAGGGGCAAACAACAAGTGCCAAGGGGAAACCTGACTGTGACCCATCTGCGTCTGCACACAAACTCAGCCCTGACAGCAAACACACCTATGGGTGACACCCTGATGACCAGTAATGTGCCATGCACCCACATCACAGAGAACCCAGGGCGAAGACTTTGGGGGAACATAGGTCAACTCAGCTAGCATCACAAACAGGTACAACACTAGGGATCACAGCATGCACAGCTAAATGGAAGTGAACACACAGACATGCACATACAACACACACCTTGGGCGCAGGCAATGTCACAGGAGTACACACTGCCATGAGGGGACTCCACTCCTGTGTGAGGAAAGCTGTGCCATATGTTGCCTCAGTAGGGCCCCATCATGTCAGCTGAGCACTTGGTCACACAATCAACAATTAGCACCAAATGAGGGCTCCCGTCACATCAGCCTGGTCATGGAAGTGCCAACGGAATCATCAGCACAGATCCAACACACTTGTATAGCAATGTTGCACTGACAACACAGATGAGTCCTTCCCCATTGATGCCCAAACCTGCATGTCCACTGGAGATGGCCACACGGTCAGGGAAGTAGACGAATTGAACAATGGCAGGCACAACAGATGTGCAGGGGTGGAAGCCACAGATGTGAAATAGGCAATCTAAGTAGGAAATCCCATTGCCAAATACTGAACACATGACACCCTCAGATGCTGCTATGGATGACATGGATACACCACAGAATAGGACACATTCCCCCTGGACCACATGGGTTCCTGCACAGTAACACTTCATTATCATGAGACCAAATATCACCATCACTGCAGCAAGGGCATGGTTAGCATCATCAACATCATGTACATCAGAAGCAAAAGCACTAGAGAACAGAAAGTTGCTTTATTCAGCATATGTGGCATTAAAAGTAGAAGTCCAGTAGAAAATAAACAAAGGCCAATGGCCAGTCCATCAACAAAGTCACAAGTGGGTGACAGTGGCAGATGCCACCCTACACATGCCTGCACAAAACCAGGGACAATCCACTAGGAGGGGCAACCGGGGGGTAGGCCAGGCACCGCAGGGACAGGATCAGGGCTCACCAGGAGGAAGCAGGGAAGGGGTGGTGGGTGCTGGAGAGCCCCTGACAACTGCAGTGGAGGTGTCTGACATGGTGTGTGCCGGCACAACTGGGGGGCATGGCTCAGATGTTGTGGGTGCCGGCACGACTGCAGTGGACCCTGCAGATGGAGTGGACAGGTCCGCCACTGCAGTGCCCAAGTCAGACAGGGTGGTAGTGGACTCCACTGCAGTGCCTACCACCAGGGGAGGAGAATGGGGAACAGGCAAGGTGGGCTGGACAGAGGGGGAGGACACCCTCACCACATCAGTGGCACAGACAAGCGCAGCGGGGGTGTGGTGCCGGGAGAGCAAGTGGCAGGGGAGAAGGCCGGATCCTCTTGGGGATGGTATATCTGTGGGTGGGGGAACCTGGGGCAGGGTGTGGTGGGGGCACCTGTGGAGTGGGGGCCTGAGGGATGGAGGAAGGAGACCTGGTGCTTGAGCTGCAGGGCGGCGGCGGGGTTTGCTCTTACCACTCCGGGGGACTTGCGGGTGGGGGCCTCAGTCTGTCTGCGCCTGGGGGAGGGTGTCCAGGGGCGAGGGCACTCTGCTCTGTGTGGGGGCTTCCTCTTCCCCCTGGATGCTGGAGCAGCTGGATCAGAGGGGAAGAGGCCGAGGTCACTGAGGAAGAGGCGCTGTGTCTTTGGGGTTGCAGGTGAGGCAAGGGAGGGTGCTTTGGAGGGAGAGGCAACTGAGGACTGCGCAGTGCCCGTGGATGCGTGTGTGTGTACCAGGGCCCCATCCCCTGTGAGTCTGGTTTCAGTCCCCTGACTGTGCGTGCGTGTGCGTTTTGTTTGTGGCGTGTGTGCCTGTGTGCTGGATGTGTGTGTGCTGGTGTGTGCCTGTGCCGGTGTGTGTGTGCTTGGGACGGGTATGGTGCTGGGGAGTGTGGATGGAGCAGAGGCAGGAGGGGTGAGGGACTGTCTGAGGAGGGACACTGCTGCCGTCAGGGAGGAGTCCATGGACCTATTGCCCCTCTGTAGGTCAGACATGCCCGATGAGATGCCCTCCATGAACGACACCAGCTGAGTCAACAGAGCGGTGTGCGCATGGAGGACACTCAGCATGGCTGTCTGCCCTACATGGAGCTGGCGAAGGAGGTACACAGACTCCTCACTCAGGGCAGCAGGGGACACAGGGGCAGGGGTGCGGTGCCTGGCCCAAAGGAGACACGCTCCCGAACATGGGAGCCTCCACGGACCTGGGGAATGGGAGCCGATGGGAGGGCGGTGGTGGTGCTGGTGGTGGCGGGGACAGCAACACTAGCTGGGGTGTGGTGGCTGCTGACACCCGCCTCCATAAGGGAGTCATCCTCCAAGTTGCTCTGGTCCTCAGCTGAGGTGGATGGTGCTGAGGACTCCTCGGTGTGGCTCCCCTCGCCCTCTGTGCCACTGGGTCCCTCTGACCACTCCTCGGCTGCTGACCCAGTCTGGCTCTCTGGCTCCTCCTGGTCCGTGGAGCTGTCCCCTTCCGTGGCCGTGGATTAAGGGTGGGCGGAATTTGCAGAATTGCGTTCCGCAAAATTCAGCGAAACGGCAAAAAATCTCCGCGAGCGCGCGGAATTTCGCGTGCTCGCGGAGATTTTGCTGCGCCCCTTTATATCTGTGAGTGCTTCCTGTTGAGGTTTAATTTTTGTGACAGGAGCATCGTGCCAGCCCAGAATGAATCCTGCCCTGCATATTATTTATCCAAGAAGATGAGTCCGTTTTGTACAATACCTCTACTCAACTCAACACAAGGATTGCGCTCGAGAAAATCAAGGATGCAAAGACCTCCATGAAGGATTACAGCTAACTTTTCACGTTGGAAATGGAGAGAAGGCACGTCTGCTTAATCACGCTCACGAATTCTGCACGAGGATTGCGCTCGGGAAAATCAAGGATGCAAAGACCTCCATCAAGGATTACAGCTAACTTTTCACGTTGGAAATGGAGAGACGGCACATCTGCTTAACAACGCTCACGAATTCTGCACACCTGCCCTGCATATTTATCCACGAAGATGCCTCCGTTTTGTGCAATACCTCTACTCAGCTGGAGTACTTTCTACTGGCTAATCAGTAAGTTCTACCTCGTTGGGTAAATGTATAGTGCCTTTCCTACACTACAGCTGCGTACAGGACCTGAAGAATTTTCCCCAGTGACCTGTGTGTCTGTAACTTTGCCACCGCGCCGAAAGCACCGGGGTCCTTTGATTAAGCTGTCCATCAGCGGCAGATGAGGAGAAGGAACCTCCTGGTCACAGGAACTACACGAGGATTACAGCTAACTTTTCACGTTGGAAATGGAGAGAAGGCACGTCTGCTTAACCACGCTCACGAATTCTGCACGAGGATTGCGCTCGGGAAAATCAAGGATACAAAGACCTCCATCAGGGATTACAGCTAATGTTTGGCGGTAGATCTGGGCAGAAAGCACTCCTGCTGAGCCTCGCCCTTGCTCACGAATTTTTTGTGCTGATTAATGCGTTACAGAATTTGAGCTTCAACTCGGGCACCTGCTTTATTGAAATCTGTAAGTGCTTCATGCACCCGAATTCCGTTCCGCCGCGGATCGCGGAAGTTTCGACATTTCCGCGTTCCGCGCGGAACGCGGAAATGCCGAAATTTCGCAAGTTCCGCGAGCGGAACGGAATTTGCCGCCCACCCTTACCGTGGATGTATCTGCAAACAATGGGGAAACAGACAGACATCAGTCACCTGCACCAAACGCACACACCACTGTGAGCACAGCACATTACAGAGCAAGCCCTGGCATCATTAGTTGTACATTGCTAAAAGTGCCCTAACTGAACAGGAGAAGCCAATTGTCAGTCTGATGCCAAGCATGGCACTCACATCCCACATGGCCTTGCACCCATCTGTCTGGTGTCTGTTGGATTGCAACACCCCAGTGTGGACACATGCACCAAGTACACAGTAGTTGGACAGTGCAGAGGACACGGTGTGGCATGTGGACATGCACACATCACAGCTCTTGCCACTGAGTCAGTACAGGTTTCCGGATGAAAGGGATGCCCAGAGTCAAATAGGAAATGCATGTGATGCATACCAGCGACAGACACCATGATGCACCCATGTCCTGATAGCCATCGCCACAATGGTGTGCATGTAGCACATGTCACTCCCCTGCAGGACCACCAATAAGTTGACACATGCCATGGCAGAGGCATGACTGCTAAGTCATACATCACTGTCTCAGTGATGTATGACTTGGCAGCCAGACAACAACACTATGCACTGTGTCACAATAGTAGGTCATGGGGAATGCAAGTCCTGGAGCTGCACAAGTGCACATGTACATCCCCCACACAACACAACATCTTAACCCTCATCTGTCCAGGTCATACCTATTGGACATATGGGAGACCTGTGACACTACCCTCTGAACCTGAGCCCCTCACAATCTGCTGTGAATGGGGAACAGCTGCCTGAACTTCACATTCGCATAACCCAGTCTGCACGGTCAGCTGAACAAACACCTATGTGACACACAAGTATCGTCTCCTATGGTCACATCTCCAGGGGCATGCTGAGCCCCTACCAAGAAACACCCCAGCAGTCCTGGCAACTAATCCACAGCACACTGACACAGAGGCAGACACCTGAGGGGTCAAATCACTGCGCACAATGTGTCAGCTGATACACGGGAGTGGGAGTACAGAGTGCATTGCATCTCCTGGAGTAGGCATGACTGTCCTGCTCCACATGAATGAGGGATGAGCCCTGGACAGTGGATAGCTGGCTATGAATGTGTGACACACGTAATCTGCACACTCCTGGGGCCCAAACATTGTTCCCACCCGCTGCATGGGCGTGTGCCACATACCCCAGGCACATGTGGTGGCTCAGCTCAGCAAGTGGACCGCATATCAAAGCAACACGCAGATTACATGTCCGAACACAGACGTTGTGTGAACAATGGACCCACCCATGATGCCCACAACAGAGTTAGGGAAACAGATGCTGTCCCCCACCTTTAGTGAAGCAAACTGCAAGGACACAGTCCCAAGTGACACAATTCCCTGAATGTAAGGGCCACACCTGGGTATCAGATGAGCAGTGGGCAGTGCACAATAGAGGGACATGGCTCCTGGACAACATGACTGCTGCACTGTGGCAGTTGAACCAGGCCAGAGGAGGGCACAAAGCATGTAATACAGAGTTCACAGTGCAGTCTTTGACTCACCCCCTCCTTGCTGCTGTCTGGCCTTCAGCTGCCCATCCAGGTCTGGAAACACCACCGCCAGGATCTGGAGCATGTGGGGGTCAGGGTCCGTGTTCCGCCCCTCCTGCGAGGAGGCGACAGCTTCAGCTGGACCCGTGCAATCCTCCGGGTCCAGCCCTGAAGGTCCTGCCACCTCTTCTGGCAGTTGCGGATCCGGCGCTTGTAGACCCCCACGGACCGGACGGCCCGGACGATGTCCTTCCAGATCTCCTGCTTCCGATGGGCATTAACCTGTCAGGATGACAAAGTGAAAAGGCCATTACTACACATGCAACATATCCGTGCATGACACAGTTGTATATACATGTCTCAATCACAGGGGCACATGATGTACACAGGCAGTGCAAAGCTGCCCATGGACAGTTTGCCAGACGTCACTACATGGTATCATTGCATGGGAAGTAAAACCTTGTTCAAATGCACTGTCACTGCACCATACCTGTCCAGTGCATGTCACTACACACTATGGGGGTGACAACTACTCAGTGAGCCTGCTAGCCAGTGGCGTGCAGACTTTCAGCCTTGCTAGTCAGACAATATGCACATTCAGAAAGGCAGTGCACAGAACACTCACCTGCTCCCCTGGTGTCCCATACAGCTTGCTGTACTGTGGAAGTAGGCTGTCCAGCAGGGCCTGGTTCTCCTCAAGGCTGAAGGCTGGGGCTCTCTCCACAGTACGTGCCATTGCAGGGTCCAGAGGGGCAGAGACAGCAGCAGTGCAGTGGCAGATGTCGTCCTGGAGCATGTAGTGCAGGCAAGTGAGCTCTCAGGGGAACAGCCAGCAATATATATGTGCTGGAGAGGCAGATACTGTCCCTTGTGTCCAAAGTGATAGGTCCAAGTCGTTTGCATCTTCTGAATCTGGCCAATCCATGGAATAGCAGCACCAAAACACGCCCACAGCATCCTTCAAATCTTCAACTTCATGACATACATGATTTTGCAACATTGTTGTGGGTGACCAACTGATTTTCCAGCAACCGACTCGTTCGAAATTCGAAAACGCGTCTGTTGCCAGGCAAGCCCATTGTCAATGGGTGCGCACCGATCGGTCCATTGCGGTACAACGCGTACAGGGGTACAACGCGTACCCACACACATTCAATGCAATGGGCCGGCCGGGGGCACCGATCGGTCCATTGCAGTTCAACGCGTACAGGGGTACAACGCGTACCCGCACACATTGAATGCAATGGGCCGGCCGGGGGCACCGATCGGTCCATTGCGGTACAACGCGTACAGGGGTACAACGCGTACCCGCACACATTGAATGCAATGGGCGGCCGGGGCACCGATCGGTCCATTGCAGTTCAACGCGTACAGGGGTACAACGCGTGCCCGCACACATTGAATGCAATGGGCTGGCCGGGGCACCGATCGGTCCATTGCGGTACAACGCGTACAGGGGTACAACGCGTACCCGCACACATTGAATGCAATGGGCCGGCCGGGGCACCGATCGGTCCATTGCAGTTCAACGCGTACAGGGTACAATGCGTACAGGGGTACAACGTGTACCCGCACACATTGAATGCAATGGGCCGGCCGGGGCACCGATCGGTCCATTGCAGTTCAACGCGTACAGGGGTACAACGCGTGCACCGCACACATTGAATGCAATGGGCCGGCCGGGGCACCGATCGGTCCATTGCGGTACAACGCGTACAGGGGTACAACGCGTACCCACACATTGAATGCAATGGGCCGGACGGGGCACCGATCGGTCCATTGCAGTTCAATGCGTACAGAGGTACAACGCGTACAGGGGTATAACGCGTATCCGCACACATTGAATGCAATAGGCCAGCCGGGGGCACGATCGGTCCATTGCAGTTCAACGTGTACAGGGTACAACGCGTACCGCACACATTGAATGCAATGGGCCGGCCGGGGCACCGACCGGTCCATTGCAGTACAACGCGTACAGGGGTACAACGCGTACAGGGGTACAACGCGTACAGGGGTACAACGCGTACAGGAGTATAACGCGTACCGCGCACATTGAATGCAATGGGCCGGCCGGGGCACCGACCGGTCCATTGCAGTACAACGCGTACAGGGGTACAACGCGTACAGGGGTACAACGCGTACAGGGGTACAACGCGTGCCCGACACATTGAATGCAATGGGCCAGCCGGGGGCACCGATCGGTCCATTGCTGTTCAACGCATCACTGTACATGTGACTGGCATATGTCAGCATGCCTGTCTCAGATGGACATATGCCAGCCACAGATAGCTCCCAGGGAGTGAGGGGCACACCTACATCACGACAGCCTGTCCAAACTTTATCATAAGGCATGTAAGGCTGCATTTCCTATTGTGTGTATGTTGGTGTACATGTTGTCCTGTGGGTGTCACCTGTGGGCAGCCACCCCCAGGCTGTGCACGTGTTCATGGGGACAGGATCCTGGGTGTTACGTGTACATGACCACTGTGATGTGCAACTGTTCATATCTGTGCATGTGCCATGGTCACATTTCACGGTGGTGTATGTGTATGTCATGTCACATACCCCGTGAGTCCCATGTGGGACGGTATGTTTGAGCCAGGGTGTCCCAGTGGCACAATAGTGATGGTCCTCCACAGTCTTTGTGCATGTAGTGTTTACAATGTCTCTGATTTCATGTGCACAATGGGAGACAGTCTCCACATCCAGGTTGTGTGTGCATGGACTTTGATGTTGTGCGTGTGTGTGTCACAGAAGTCCATGTCTGTTCTGCCGTGGCAAGTGGGACCACTACCTGTGGGGGTCATGGTTGTTTTGCTGTGGTGTATACATGATACTCCATGTAATGCCAGTGTCCATGTGGCAATACAGGGTCCCTGGGAATGTACCTGTCGTTGAGCTGTGGTGCCTGGGGCACATCTGTCCTCACATGTCACTGTGGGGGTGATTGTGACACGGCAGCAGGAGATGGGAACTGTGACACGGCCTCATGATATCCAATGGGCCAACCTGGGACTAATTGATGCCACCTGTTGGACCGTGTTGACAGATGTTGGCCATGTATGTACCATACATGTACTTATGGAACTGCACACTTCATGTAGTTGTGCCTCATAATGATGTATGTTGGGATATTGAGTGTGTTCAATGCCGCATATGTGGGGTGACTGACAATCTTGCTTACTTCTCCTCTGCACTGCAGGGCTCCTGCTGTCTATCGACCATTCCCAGACCTGGCAACGATGGTGGAACGGGACAGCATCCGACGGTACCGCTTCACCAGGCAGCTGATTGAGGATTTGGCAGTGCAGTTGTCCCCACATTTGCAGCCTGGCCGGCCGTATCCTACAGCGCTGACCCCCAAGGTGAAGGTGATGGCAGCCCTACACTTCTTTGCCACCGGTACCTTCCAACATACTGTGGCGACTGCTGGTGGGATGTCACAGACCATGTTGAGCCGTGTGCTCCGCGATGTTTTGGCGGCAATGTTGCTATTCCTGAACCGGTACATCTATTTCCCTAGCTATGACGACTCACTGACGTGAAGAGTGACTTTTATGCCCTGGGGAGGATGCCGCATGTCATTGGCTCCATTGATGGGACACATGTGGCTTTGGTACCACCACAGGCCCAGGAGCAGGCCTACAGGAACCGCAAGCACTACCACTCGGTCAATGCACTGGTGGTGTGTCTTGCAGACATGACCATCACACACGTGTGTGCCCGTTTCCCTGGTTCAGCACACGATGCCTTTGTGATGAGGAGTAGTCGCATCCCCAGGATGATGGCACAGATGCAGAACCAGCGTGCCTGGCTTGTCGGTGTGTACTGACTTTGTGCCATTGTGTGTGATCTGATCTGTAGTATTCCGCCCACTTTTCCAAGTCAGCTAATGTGCACTTGTCTGTCCGTAGGTGACTGGGGATACCCCAACATGCCGTGGTTGCTGACACCCCTCAGGAACCCTGTGACACCAGCCCAGATGCGCTACAATGAGGCACATGGTCGGACCAGGAGAGTGATTGAGCGGACATTTGGTCTCCTGAAGAGCCGCTTCCGCTGCCTGGACAAGACCGGAGGGTCCCTCCCATATGCCCCTGCGAAAGTGTGCAAGATTATCATCGTCTGCTGCATGCTCCACAACCTGGCAGTGCGGAAGGAGTTGCCTCTCATCCAGGATGACAATGACCAACATCCGCCACCTGTGGAGGATCCTGGCCTGGACCACGATGCCAGTGACGATGATGATGATGATGATGGTGATGTCCGCACACAGCTCATCACCAACTTCTTTAGCTGAATGTGAGTATCCTGAGGTGTCATGTCAATGATGTGAGTTGGCATGATGTGTAGGTGGTGCTCTGGTGCTGTTGGAGTGTGTCCATGGGCTACTTGACTGGATGTGTGTTGTGATGTGTGCTTACAGGTGGGCTGTACTCCCCAACAGTGTTGACATGCTAACTTGGTTCTGGGTGGGTATCTTGTAACATGTATTGTGCATGAGTTTTGCTGTTCTGTCCTGTACTCCATTGCTTTTGACTGTGTGTCATTTCTGTCCTTCACAGGGTACTTTCAGATTCGTTTGGTCAACTGTGTCCACCGACGACGTGATTGCACTTCCAGGCTGGTAGCTGTTGTGTCCCTACAGGTGATGTGCGCCACACCCATGGACTTCCTTCCGTCTACAGTTGTTGACTGTGTGCCCGCTGCCAGGTGGGATTACCTTGCATCTGTAGTGGTTACGACATGTTGCAACTGTGTAATAAACCTGTGCTTCACTTTGTGATGTGCGTTGTCTGTGGTCACACATTTGACTGCCATTTGCTTACTGCACCTGTGGGCTACTTGACTACAACTGGGAATGGGTGTGGTGTCTGTGCATTGCACCGTCTTCCCTGGCAACATCAGTGTAGGCAATGAGTCAGATTGCCTAGGTGTGTATGTGTTGTGTAGCCCTGGTGGTGTGTCTCCCTCATATGTGTCACGTTGCCTTTACTCACATGCCTGTGTTGTCCTTGCTGTTGCAGTTCGCATACACAGTGTAATTTTGCAGTTCATCATCCCCATAACAGCACCCACGTTGGAATCACAACAGAGGCAAGTATGGTGTATTAGTGTGTTTATTGTGATACATTTGTGTGAATAGTGCATAGGATGGGTAGTGCTGTACATAAATCTTGCAATCCGAAGTTCCTAGGTGAATTGAAAATCCTGGTAGACAGAATCCCCAGTATCGGGGCCACAGTTGTCTGACACATTGGTCCAACTTGTACTCCCCATGCAATGTGTGGGAGTAGTGTTGCCGTCAACAGGGTGAACAGTCTGTGCACAAAGGTGAACATCCAGAACAGGTTCAGGCTTCCTGGGAGTTGCGCTTGGCCATCGGTCTCTCACTTGCCCCTCCTCGGACGACCCCTCTTATTGGGGGGCCCCTCAAGTACAGGCTGCTGCGGTGCAGGGGACTCTCCGCCAGAGTCATCCTCCCTCCCTGTGGCAGTTGCAGTTTGTTCGGCACCAGATGTTGTTGGCACACAGGGAGGTGTGGACTCGTTGCTGTTCATCTGGCGGAGGCATTGTAAAATGTCCCTGTGCACCGCCGTCATCTCATGCAGTGCATCCCACTTGGACTCCACGCGGGACATGTGTGAGTCCACGCGGGACATGTGTGACTCCACGTGGGACATGTGGGAGTCCAAGCGGGCATGATGGGCAGCCTGCTGCTGTTTCATGTCTCTGAGGAGCCCCACTACCTGGCTGAGGTCTCCGGTGCTGGACTGGTACGCATCAGCTATGCGTACCAGTTGTGGGTCATCATGCACACCAGCAACCTCTGCAAGCAGCGACCTCTGTCTTCCACCCCTCCCACCACCCCTACTGACATGTGCAGTGCGTGCAGTGGCACGCACAGATGACCCTGGTCCACCTTGGGGGTTGGTGGTGGTGGTGGTGTCCATGGCCCCAGGTTGGTCCAGGGTCCCTGTGCTGGTGTTGCTCCTTGTTCTGTCCATGTCGGCAGGGATGGTATTTGTGGTGACAGTCGTTGGAGGGGTGGGTGCAGGGGGTGCAGCTGGTGGTCCTGCTGGTGCTGCAGCTGGTGGTCCTGCTGGTGCTGCATGTAGACTTGCACCGGATGTGCCAGGTTGGTCTTCATCGTCCGAGGAGGACAGAGGCTGTACGACGCCAGTGAGCTCCGCATCCTCTTGAGCCTGGGACTGGGACTCCTCAGCGTCTGCTGCTGTGTCCCCATCATCACCTGTTTTTGGGAGACACACACAATGTATGTTATGTTTCTGCAGGCATCAATTGTTGACACACATGACAGTTGTGACTGTGCCTCTGGGTGCGGGCCTGTACATTGCATTGTCCTAAGTCGTCACAGTCAGGGGTTGATATTGGTGTGGCACATTGTCCTGCATTATTTGGGCATTTCTATGTATTTTTTGGGGTGTGAACATGGTCTGCATTGGTTGTGTTTGGTTGACAGCCGGCCCTCCTTCCCACCCACCCAGCCAGTCAGTTATCCCACCATGGAACGTGCTTGCATTGCAGGGAGTGGAAGTTGTCTCTCAGGATGTCAGTCAGTGGTGTCCTGCTGTTTGTTGGTGCACAGTTGCCAGCAGGGCCTTGTGCTCCCCACAGCAGTAGCCAGTGTCAGCCATCTTGTGAGTCCTTCTCCACTCCCTGTGATGTGAGCATGGTTCAGGGTGGTGTTGATGGGACAGTTGTGGGAGTGACCAATATCAGTGACTACGACTCCCATCATGCTATTGCCTCCACCCCCTTCCCTGCATGCCCATGCTTCCTTCCTTTTGACTCTGCTTCCCTGTGGGGTGGGCTGGCTGTGCTGACAGGATGGCTGGGAGTGTTGTCCTGGCAGTTGTTTGGCTAAAAGTCCCAAGAGTGTCCCTGTGCTTCACACAACATAACCCAGGGTGGTGGTTCTTTGTGGGATCTTGTGTTAGGATGGGGGCATTGCATTCTACCAGGTGGGTTCTGTGGAGTTTGTGTTGGGGGGATGTGTGAGGGGAGGTGCTTGTGACTATGGTCAGTGCTGCAAGTCCTCCTTCCCACCCACCCAGCCAGCCAGTTATCCCACAATGGAACGTGCTTGCATTGCAGGGAGTGGAAGTTGTCTCTCAGGATGTCAGTCAGTGGTGTCCTGCTGTTTGTTGGTGCACAGTTGCCAGCAGGGCCTTGTGCTCCCCACAGCAGTAGCCAGTGTCAGCCATCTTGTGAGTCCTTCTCCACTCCCTGTGATGTGAGCATGGTTCAGGGTGGTGTTGATGGGACAGTTGTGGGGGTGACCAATATCAGTGACTACGACTCCCATCATGCTATTGCCTCCACCCCCTTCCCAGCATGCCCATGCTTCCTTCCTTTTGACTCTGCTTCCCTGTGGGGTGGGCTGGCTGTGCTGACAGGATGGCTGGGAGTGTTGTCCTGGCAGTTGTTTGGCTAAAAGTCCCAAGAGTGGCCCTGTGCTTCACACAACATAACCCAGGGTGGTGGTTCTTTGTGGGATCTTGTGTTAGGATGGGGGCATTGCATTCTACCAGGTGGGTTCTGTGGAGTTTGTGTTGGGGGTGTGTGTGAGGGAGGTGCTTGTGACTATGGTCAGTGCTGCAAGTCCTCCTTCCCACCCACCCAGCCAGCCAGTTATCCCACCATGGAACGTGCTTGCATTGCAGGGAGTGGAATTTGTCTCTCAGGATGTCAGTCAGTGGTGTCCTGCTGTTTGTTGGTGCACAGTTGCCAGCAGGGCCTTGTGCTCCCCACAGCAGTAGCCAGTGTCAGCCATCTTGTGAGTCCTTCTCCATTCCCTGTGATGTGAGCATGGTTCAGGGTGGTGTTGATGGGACAGTTGTGGGGGTGACCAATATCAGTGACTACGACTCCCATCATGCTATTGCCTCCACCCCCTTCCCAGCATGCCCATGCTTCCTTCCTTTTGACTCTGCTTCCCTGTGGGGTGGGCTGGCTGTGCTGAGAGGATGGCTGGGAGTGTTGTCCTGGCAGTTGTTTGGCTAAAAGTCCCAAGAGTGTCCCTGTGCTTCACACAACATAACCCAGGGTGGTGGTTCTTTGTGGGATCTTGTGTTAGGATGGGGGCATTGCATTCTACCAGGTGGGTTCTGTGGAGTTTGTGTTGGGGGTTTGTGAGGGGAGGTGCTTGTGACTATGGTCAGTGGTGCAAGTCCTCCTTCCCACCCAGCCAGCCAGATATCCCACCATGGAACGTGCTTGCATTGCAGGGAGTGGAAGTTGTCTCTCAGGATGTCAGTCAGTGGTGTCCTGCTGTTTGTTGGTGCACAGTTGCCAGCAGGGCCTTGTGCTCCCCACAGCAGTTGCCAGTGTCAGCCATCTTGTGAGTCCTTCTCCACTCCCTGTGATGTGCGCATGGTTCATGGTGGTGTTGATGGGACAGTTGTGGGGGGCAATATGTGTGACTGCGACTCCCATGATGCTATTGGCTACACTGACTTGGCCAGCATACACAGAATTCCTTCCTTTGAGTGGTCTTCACTGTGTGTTGGTGTTGTTGTGGTGGCTACATGTCTGGATGTGTTTGTTAGTTCTATTTGTGCCACTGCCTAGCTGTAGTTGTAGTTGTGTTTGTACATGTGATGGCACAGTTGGATGTGACTTTTTGATGGCATGTGTTGTGTTTATCTGACTGACATACACATTTTGGGATGATTCTTTCTGGTTGCTGTGTAATTGCTATGAGTGCATGGTTTGACTCTCCCTTGACAGTGATGTGTGTGTGTTTTGTGGCAGTATATTGTGTACATTTGTTGTGTACTCACCAGGCTCTGGGATGTCCTCTAGTCCATATACGCTCACTGGCGGAAGGATGGCCCGCACCTTCTCCTCCCAGGGCCTGAGGTATATTGGCTTGGCAGGAGGGCCACTGCCGGTGTATTGGCTGTTGATGTAGTCTTTTTGAGCAGGTCCCGTACCCTCCTGCGCACGTCATACCACCTGTTCTGGATGTTGCTCTTTGTGCGCCGACATGGTGATTGTGCGTTCACCCTGTTGATGATCCTCTCCCACATCTTGGTTTTCTGGGAGATGGGGGTCTGTTGGACCAGTGTGCCAAACAGCTGTGGCTCTACCCTGAGGATCTCGTCTACCATGACTTCCAATTCACAATCTAGGAACTTGGGATTCTTCTTGGGGGCATGGTGATGGGTGGTGATGGTGAGTGATGTGTGTGTTGGTGTGCAGGTGAGGGTGTGTGAGTGTGTGTTTTGCTGGGTGTATGTGAGGTGGGTATTTGTTGGTGTGCTGATGGTGTGTGGCTTGTGTGAGGGATGAGCTGTGGGTGTGTGGTTGCTTTCTCTTGGGTGCTGGCAGTGGAATGGCATTTGCAAAGGCTCGTGGTTGTGATTTGTGTCCTTTATATGGGTGGAGTTGTGGGTGTGTCTTTGTTCTCTGTCCCCACCCCCCCCAGTATTTATTGGCTTGGTAATTGCTTGTTTGGCCTTTTTTGGGTGATTTTTCCTTTGTACTGTCTGTGTATGTTGGAAACGTTCTTGTGACCGAGTCGGACCCTGCATTTGTCTCGTACGGTCTTCTCCGTTTCGTTCACGCTGTGTATGTGCAGTTTTCTATGCTGCGTACGCGTCGGTCGCAGTGTTTTGTGTTGCTTCGGCTCGGTTTTGTATGCGTGTCGGTCGTACGGCTTGGCCTCCGTCCGACTCGCTCGTGGTTTTCGCGCCTTGCATCGTACTTTGCGGTTTGGCGTTCGCGTGTACGTTTCGGTCGGATTTGTTCCGGGTGCGTGTCAGTCAGTTGGATTCGCGTGTTTTTCCGGCCGGATTGCTGTTTTCCGTGCGGCTCGGTCGGTCGACTTGGGTTCGGTACGTGTCGGTCGGATTTTGCACGCCTTGCATCGTACTTGGCGTGTCGGGCGCCACAGGTACGTGTCGGTCGGTATAATTTCCGGATCCGAGTCGGTCGGTGCTTTTTCTGGCCCGAATCGGAATCGACCCCTATGTGTCTGACTTTTACTCAGTACTTGGTAGCATAATATATGGACACCAGAGGAACCCCTATCAGCACAACTGGCACAACTATAAACAGGTTCTGCAAGCATTGGTGAATGAGGCTCTGTGCATCTGCCAGCCAGGGACCCCTTCCTTCTAAGCTGCAAGCCTCAGGCAGCAGTGGGAGTGCCTCCATTCGCTTTGCTCAGCAGTAATCCTCAACGGGTCAGTAAGGCATGAAGTGGGAGATTGTCATAGGTCTGGGATAAGAAGTAATAGCAAATATTACACTGGGCGGAGCCAACACATAGATGGCCACCACCTACTGATACATTGTCGAAATTGAACTGCTACCACACCGGCCATTTAAGTGAATGCCACTCTGCTGATCTCGCCCTGGGCCACAACTGTAAGCGACCCAAAGGAACCACGTTGGTCAGCCGTGGCACTCACTACACACACCACCTTGACATCATGGCCCTAGTGTGTGTGGCTCCAGGACCATGTGCAGCAGGAACCCAAGCAGAATCATATGTGCCAGCTCCCTCCCTCAAAGGAAAGAACTAGAGATTGACCAACTTCATCACTGAGCAGCAAGATGCCATTGTTTGCAGCTGCTAGGTGTTCCTTCCCCTTTTGTACCTCCCCCAGGATGATAGGGCAACACTCTGCACCCATGAACACTAGCTGACCCTGGATGTTGTGTAGTATAGTGTTTCCTGGCCACCAGACAGTTCATGTAACCCTCTTTAAGCACGAGGCGCAGGAAAAGGAACCAGACTTGTTGAATGAAAATATGATTTATTTGAATGAGCAAACAGGTAAACGGAGGCCATCAGCCGACATCCAGTGCACTCTGATCCTGGTCTCCAGCTGACAAGAGTCAGAGATCTGGACTCAGAACGCAGAACCAGCTGGCCATGTGCACGAGTTCCTGCTATCAAATGCCATAAGTTAAAGTAAACAAAATGCCACAGGAGAATACAACATCTCGCCTTTTTACAGAAATATCAAAGAAATCAAGAAATCCTGTTTGCATAGAAAAATCCTGCAAATATCCTGGATTTTTGAAAACGTGTCCAGATTTCATAACAGTAGGATTAACTGTGCATTCAAAAGTCTTTATTTGGTATGTTAAAAGAACAACCATAAAAGCAATCACAGAAAAACAATCACACATGATTAAAATTAAGAGATAGAAACAACATCAGTGGCAGTTGATTATAATCATAAATGTCCCTACCAAAAGTACGTTTTAAAATTACTAAAAGTCTGCCATCCAGTCTCCATAGTTTTCATATCAAGAACAATACTTTTGTGTGTGTTAATTACTTTTGAGACAAAAAGTGCAAATTAAGGCAAACCCTAGAGTCATTCAACAAGCAGATGTTTCAGAGCAACCATATGCGATCTGATATCTTGTGCAAGCAAAAGAGGTTTTTAATAATGACACCTAAGATTGGAATAAAAAACACAGAATAGCATAAAGTGCATAATGCTTGGTTTGCTCTGGCCGTCACAAGCACAGGGAATCATATCTAGTGGGCAAGTTTTCATATAGGGAAAGGCAACTAAATGATGGACAATCCCTACTCTTAATCTCGTTGGTACAAATCGGTGCATTAGGTTGGAAACATGAGTTAAATAACTTTGACAACCTTCCTTCAGTGCAAGTGAGAAATAAAGTGCAACAGTTGGTTCCCCCCCCCCTCGCTTGTCACCCTGACTTACTTTTTTTTTAAACATAAAGTTATCTTTGATAGACCGTTCAGAGAGTGTCAGAGAGTGTCATTATCAATCAAGGATTAGGCTGAATTGGCATCATAAACAGCTCAATATAAATGGATTTGATGTAAGTTAGCCAAAGGATGCACAGTTATTTATCCAGAGACAGACAGTCTTCAATAATTGACTTAGTAAAACAAGTTTCTTCTTTGGTCTAGATAGCGTGCCAGAGCAACAAAGGGCGAAGTACAATTAAATCTGCTAGGTGCTGCAGCCAATCTCCCTATGTACTACCTCTGTAGAGGTGGAGGTAGGGAGACATAAACGTTTGAGAAAACTATTTTACTCAGTCTGAAGAGGCTAACTCTTATAATGGCCCCATACCACCGCCCCATATGTGGCGGTAGCTGATACCCTAGCCTTATAAATTGCAAGAATGTCTTGTATGGGTTGGGTGCCCAACTTTGCTGAGAACCTGAAAATTCTGTGTGCACTCCTACTCATCTTACCTCTAACATTGGTAATTTCGTGTGACCATGAGCCATTTCTCGTAAAGGTACTGCCCAGATAGGAAAAAGTGTCAACTGTAGCTACCGGGGTGTACTCCATAATAAATGGTCGTTGTTCCTTTTGCTTGGCTCCGCAGATCATTGTGTAGGTTTTGTTCTTGTTAACCACCAGTTTTCTTGCAGCTATAAAATCACCGAAAGTGTTCATTAAACGTTGTAAGCCCACCAGGGTCCTGGCCAGCAAATCAGCATCGTCCACATACAGTAGAACTGGTACAGGCCTCCCGGCGACTTGGGGGCATCTGCTTTAATAGCTTTTAGAGCCTTGTCCACCCCATTAATGAACAAAGCAAACTACAGAGGGGCAAGGACAAAGCCCTGCTGGATGCTTCTTTGGACTTTAAAATCTTCCGTGCATTTGCCTCATGGGCCAAAGCGGACCGTCCTCGATAATTTCTCATATATCCTAGCAAGAAAATTAATAATTGGTCTAGGCGCCCAATGGAGAGGAGGGTTGACCATAGGATGGCGTGGTCAACTAAATCGAAAGCACTGCTCAAATCTGCAAAGCAAAGATACAGTCTACCACCTTTAACCCATGTATATTTACCTATCAAGGGGGCACAAAGCATGTTTGGACGAAAACCCTCACTCACCCGAGGGTGACATGCTTCATCATTGGGTTCCTCCAACACACTGGGACCGCAAGGTACCCAGTGTGGGCTACAACTTACCCCGGAGGGAAGGAGCAGGAGTCTTTTATATAAAGCACGTATGGTTTCAATACCTCACTGGTGACAGTGAGGGGCAGAGCGCCACAAAAAAAGTGTGTGTATTAAAACTATCTCCGTAAGGACAACAACTTTATTCTTACGTTCTACGGGATAGGGGATAAAAGCAATGTGAGACAGGGTTATGGATGTATACCCTGTAATGTGGTCAACATGTTTCTGCCTTAAATGACAATTACGTTCGAGGCATTCATCAGGACCAAGATCTTATGTCACTCTGCTAGAACAAACGTGCAAAAATAAAATAAAAATACAGAAGATACTCAGGCCTCTATTCTTGACCAACAATCCGTTGCAGTAACAATCAGTGCGGGAGATCAGAAGGCCCTGCGAGAGAACAGTAAAAACAACATATCAAAGGAGAGTATAACAAGACACCAACGTGCACCATCACCATGGGAAACATCCTTTACCACGAAACCATTACAACGCGGTATGGTTAGATCGTGGTTTTCACAACGCAAGTCGTTACATCGACTTACACTGGAGGGCGCTCTAGACTAAGGAATAGTGTGAATTACTATTCCAACACCTTCCCTACTGTACGTAGACTGGAGTTGGAATAGTAATTCACACTAATCCGAAATCCAGCGCCCTCCAGCACAAGTCGATGTAACGACTTGCGTTGTCAAGACCACGATGTAACATACCGCGTTGTGATGGTACGCGTTGTATCATCATACATTCCATCACCATATACTCTGGTGAATACCTTTTTCCAATGAGTTCTTGGAGATCTTACCTAAGATCAACATGTACAGTCGACTCTACCATCTACAGAGCCTCTCACCACGTAGATTCCTGTAGTTAGAGGTACAATAAAAATGTATCACAAGCATGGACAAGCCAGCATACGGGCATGTACTCAGTTTAACTATTATAGGATGTTTCGTATGAGGATTAACAAGCACTTATCCACGTTATATTCTAAAATGGATAGTAAGAATGTACTTGTGGGCTGTGCATCATACCGGGCCCGTAGGCCATGGCACCATTAAGCCCTAGTAACAGATACACAGTTTCTCCATAGCAGTCTATAGTGATCTAATTCACAAACCACAAAGGCCGACAGTGTAATGTATATTGGACAAGCAAAATGGCAATTAATATATAGGGAACCTAATATGTAAAGCCTATAAGTCCTAAACTGTAGCGAGTCCCAAAGAAATCACAAGGTCCAGACACCAAACAGCATGGGGTATTAGAAACTACATGTGGTGATCTGAGCAAACATGAGGAAACAAAGGAAGTAGGAAAATGCTACAATACGGGTAGCCATCTATATCAGCTGGAAAGATAGGCTGCCATAGTGTTGGTCACTAATACAAAGGAGCAGAGTCCATAGGAGCAATACTGTAGACATTATCCCCAAATAATGGTGGTTTCATTGTATGCTTATGGAAACTGGTCCATCAAGGACCTATCGGATATGACAGCAACAGCGTAAAATAAGGCAGCCTACATAAAGGACCAGGCCCTGCTGTGATCTGTGCCATATCAGAAGGCTGACAGCATCAGGCAAAACAGTGGAGAGCACTCACCTTCCGATCTATGGTGGTGCTCCGTCATGGACTCTGGAGGGAGTGAGGGACCGCCCGTCCCGAGTGCCTTATATGCGGAAGTCGTATTCGACCGTGTGTTTACTGGGGATCGAATCCGACATCCGCATGCACGTGACGTAAGAATGTTCGCACATGCGGTAGTCAGAGCAACGTGGCAAACGTATCACGCCCACCCGTTGCCATGATACCTAAAGTAAACAAGCAACACAATGTGTGGAACACGAAGAAAGCGGCTTACGGAACTCGCGTATTAGGTATGCGGTTCCACTACGAGTGTGCATCCATAGTTATTTTGACCCAAATATGTATAAACAACCTTGGTATATTGAAATAATGACAATTTGCAGGATTGTGGCATAAAGAACCAATGAATAACTGACAAATAACAAGCAAGAGAAACCAGGGCATGAAGGTGTACATGGTAACTGGCCTGAATCTACTCTATTGTGAAATCAAACGGTCCATACTCAAGCAGAAAGTAGAGGTGCCAGAGTTGTAACCGATAAGCCACAGGATATTGCAACAGCGGTGGGCGTTTAGATTGGGCAGCCATCAAACGGGTCTAAACGACGATATACCTTGGTGCACCATCTAATACATGCACTTCTATGTTGCAACTTTGATTGCACATTAGTACCCTGCTCTACACTACATCTGGTGGTTTGTATGGCTATTCATCTTGGGCTTATTACACTATTTCTTATGACTACCAGATGTGAGCACATCGCAGCTATTACAACTAGGGGTGGGCGGAATTTGCGTAGTCGCGCTACGCAAAGCTCCGCGAAACGGTAAAAAATCTCCGCGAGCACGCAAAAGTTCCGCGAACACGCAGAATTGCTTGTTCCGCCCGTTCGGGATGCTTTTTTCCTGTTCGTGAACGCTGTTTGCGTGCTCGGGGAGAAATATCTCGCGAACACGCATTTTGAAAGCGCAAACAAGGAAAAAATTCTGCGAAGCCGCAGATCGCGGAATTTTTGGTAATTCCGCGTTCTCCGCGGCACGCGAAATTACCCAAATTCCCCAAATTCCGCGAGCGGTTCGGAATTTACCGCCCAGGCCTAATTATAACATGCTTTGGCTTGCCGGTTACAAGTCTGGCCGCTTCATTTATTGCACCCTTACGGTTCCTGGTCATGCACGAAAGAGTAATTTTGAGTATGGACCGTTTTATTACAATATAGCGTAGACTCAGGCAATTTACTCCAAACATCTTCACAGCTATCGTAGCCATTGCAATATCCTGTGGCTTATCGGTTACAACTCTGGCACCTCTACTTTCCTCTTTTAGTATGGACCGTTTGATTTCACAATAGTGTAGATTCAGGCCAGTTACCAAGTACACCTTCATGCCCTGGTTTCTCTCTCTTGTTCGCCAGTTATTCATTGGTTTTTTATGCCACAATCCTGCAAATTGTCATTATTTCAATATACCAAGGTTGTTTACACACATATGGGTCCAAATAACAATGGATGCACACTCGTAGTGGAACCGCATACCTCATATGCGAGTTCCGTAGGACGCTTTATTCGTGTTCCACACGTTGTGTTGCTTCTTTACTTTAGGTATCATGGCAACGGGTGGGCGTGATACGTTTGCCATGTTGCTCTGACTACCGCACGTGCGAACGTTCTTACATCACGCGCATGCTGATGTCGGATTCGATCCCCAGTAAACACACGGTCGAATACTACTTCCGCATATAAGGCACTCGGGACAGGCGGTCCCTCACTCCCTCCAGAGTCCATGACGGAGCACCACCATAGAACGGAAGGTGAGTGCTCCCTACTGTTTTGCCTGATGCTGGCAGCCTTCTGATATGGCGCAGATCACAGCAGGGCCTTGTCCTTTATGTAGGCTGCCTTATTTTACGTTGTTGCTGGCATATCCGATAGGCCCTTGATGGACCAGTTTCCATAGGCATACAATGAAATCGCCAATATTTAGGGATAATGTCTACAGTATTGCTCCTATGGACTCCGCTCCTTTGTATTAGTGACCAACACTATGGCAGCCTATCTTTCCGGCTGATTTAGATGGCTAACCGTATTGTAGCATTTTGCTACTACCTTTGTTTCCTCATGTTTGCTTAGATCACCACATGTAGTTTCTAATACCCCATGCTGTTTGGTGTCTGGGCCTTGTGATTTCTTTGGGACTCGCTACAGTTTTGGACTTATAGGCTTTACATATTGGGTTCCCTATATATTAATTGCCATTTTGCTTGTCCAATATGCATTACACTGTCGCCCTTTGTGATTTGTGAATTAGATCACTATAGACTGCTATGGAGAAACTGTGTATCTGTTACTTGGGCTTAATGGTGCCATGGCCTATGGGCCCGGTATGATGCACAGTCCATAAGTACATTCTTACTATCCATTTTAGAATATAACGTGGATAAGTGCTTGTTAATCCTCATACGAAACATCCTACAATAGTTAAACTGTGCACATGTCTGTATGCTGGCTTGTCCATGCTTGTGATACATTTTTATTGTACCTCTAACTAGAGGAATCTACGTGGTGAGAGACTCTGTAGATGGTAGAGTCGGACTGTACACATTGATCTTAGGTAAGATCTGCAAGAGCTCATTGGGAAAAGGTATTCACCAGACCATATGGTGACGGTGCACATTGGTGTCTTGTTGTACTCTCCTTTGATATGTTGTTTTTAATGTTCTCTCGCAGGGCCTTCTGACCTCCCGCATTGATTGTTACTGCAACGGATTGTTGGTCAAGAACAGAGGCCTGAGTATCTTCTGTATTTTTATTTTATTTTTGCACGTTTGTTCTAGTAGAGAGACATAAGATCTTGGTGCTGATGAATGCCTCAAACGTAATTGTCATTTAAGACAGAAACATGTTGACCACATTACAGGGTATACATCCATAGCCCTGTCTCACATTGCTTTTATCCCCTATTCCGTAGGACGTAAGAATAAAGTTGTTGTCCTTACGGAGATAGTTTTAATACACACACTTTTTTTGTTGCACTCTGCCCCTTACTGTCACCCTTGAGGTATTGAAACCATACGTGCTTTATATAAAACACTCCTGCTCCTTCCCTTTGGGGTAAGTTGTAGCCCACAGTGGGTACCTTGCGGTCCCAGTGTGTTGGTGGAACCCAATGATGAAGCATGTCACCCTCGGGTGAGTGAGGGTTTTCGTCCAAACACGCTTTGTGCCCCCTCCCTGTCATAACCCCTTTTCCCCAGTTGCACCCCCTATAGCTTGTGTGAGTAATAATTGTTGGAAGTAGTATAGGATAGATCACTCTATTTTGTAGCGCATACTTCCCTTTGACCCCCTGTGTGAGATTTGTTTTTGAACAGCCTTTTGGACTGTGTCATTTAGTGTTTACTAGTTTTTCTCCCTCTAGCTTTACGTTAGAGGTTGTTTTTCTCCCCTGCTAACTCCTAGAAAAGATCTGATAATACTAGGCAACATGACCGAGAATTCAGGCCTAGCATTTGACGAAGAAATGGTACAGGGCATTTTACAGACACCCAGGGGCATATTCTCAAGAACGTGTGATAACCACCGCAAGTTTAGCTTAACGCAACACTGCACATCGCAGTCCATCACGGGAAAACAACGCCGTGTTAACGTGAAATTCCCAACACCGCGGCACCATGCGATAGACACACAAGAACGCGACAAACGAACGCGTTAAAAGCAACGCAACGCCACAAAAACGCGAAACCTCAACGCGAAAATAGTAGTGATGACGCCAATAGCGATACAAAAATCTGCGAAAAGCAGCCACAGGCCTGCAATTCCCACGCGTCATGCGTGAAAATGCACTATAAAAATAGAAAAAAAAAACAACAGCAAAGCACAATGGAGGCACCCGGAGCAAGCACAGAGGACAACCAGAACCCCACAAGCCCCACCGAGGACCAGCCTGGAACCTCGGGGTCAGGGAAGGGCAAGGACAAGAAGAGTCAGTAGAAGCGGTTCAGTCCGCAGGAAAACAGGATCCTGATAACGGAGGTGATAGAACACCATCAACTACTGTTCGTCACCTCCACTGTGTCACTGGCAACTAAAAATGGAATATGGTAGACCATCGTGGACAAGGTGAATGCAGTCGGAGTGCTGAAGAGGACAATGGACGAGGTCAAGAGGTGCTGGAATGATGTGAAGCGCAAAACCAAGCTGAAACTCGCAAACAACCTGAAGGCAGCAATGCAGACTGGAGATGGGAGTCCAGCGACACAGGAGGAGCTGGACGAGATGGAGGAAATGGTCTCCACAGTCATCAGTGGGGAGACGGTGGCAGGAGTGGGGGGACCCGACACTGCTCAACATGCCCGGACACAACAGCAACAGGGTGAGTAACCACCAGGGACTGGGGGGACGGGTGGAGATGGACACAATGGCACACATGCACAAGTAAGCACAGCACATCTGCGTACAAACCATGCCCCAGACCCCCAACTCCCACCAAGAGACCAATGCACACAGATATGCAACATTTCAGCACCGCATAAGCACAGAAGCCAGAGGCACACCGCATGTAAGGGATAAGGGGCAGCAAAACAGACCAGCAGGGGCGACTCCCCCAAAATGCGGCGCACACACATTACATGCAGAGCACATCAACATTGACAACGATGTGGTACAAACTGCAACACGTCCACAACAGAACAGAGGACACAACTGCTGCCGCATGTGCGTAGAAACTGGTCAATCACATTTGGCACTGCATGGAAATGTGAGTTGACAATGTACAAGTACAAACACACATCCGTGATGTAGTCGGAATGTCCACTGTCCCGCATCAAATAGGCAGCCCCCAAACAGTCACAATGTACACAGTCAAGCAGACTGAATGTGAACCTGTACAATGCGTCAACATACATCTGAACATGATGTTAAACTGCATCTCCCCTCCACATTGCAGGGGGAAATCCAACACTTCCTGCAGTGCACTCCAAACCTCTCTTCTCTGATGACGAAGAGGACCACCACACCTTCGACTCCGACGCCCTCCAACAGCTCATGGAGAGCCTACGCAGCACACTTCCAGGAGCAGGGCAGCCCAGCTGCCATGAGGAGAACCCACCCCCTGCACAGTACACACAGCAGGCAGCACCCATCACCTTGGCCGTCTCCCAGGACCCCCACAACGAACACATGGCCTTCCAACGCCTTGTGTTGGGGTGCCAGGAGAAGCTGGCTGAAAAGGTGCAGGTGGGCTTCGAACGCATGGCAGCCAAACTAGACGCCATACGTGGGTGTCTAAGTCCCATCAGGGACCACTCACAGTCCCTAACAGACACCCACAGTCCGCTCCATGCTCTCCAACGAACCATGGCTGACATCGCTAGAGTCCTGACTCTACGACAGGAACGACTGTCAAGTCAGAGTGCCTCCGGCGAGCTCGCCCGGGAGTTGGGACACATGCGGAGGATCATGGAGAACATGGAGCGGACGCAGGTGGAAAGAGCGGCTGCCATGGCTGCACACCAGCGAGATCTAGCTGGGTCCCTCCATGCCATTAAGACCGTCCTCATGCTTTGCTGCCACAAGGCCTTGCGCTGATGCATGCTGCTGCTACCACCCCATCCACATCTCCGGCCCCTGATGTGTCATTGCCACACAGTGCTGGAGACATAACACCATCACTCACATGTGAGGGACAGGCAACAACAGCGGATGAGGATGCGGATGAATCTGCCTTCATGGTCAGAAGGACGCAGTAGCATACATCTCCGCCATGTGGCCTGTTTCTGCTTGGTTCTGCCCTCTGCATCATCACCTTCCACTGTCCCGCGATGCACTCTGCGACACACACATCGGACCCCAACATGGACTGCCATATTCTGTTTGCTCACCAATGACACAGCTATCAGACTGCGGACTGAACTCCTCCTCTCCTGATGTACCGGTCACTCCCTGAAGGACTCTGGCTGGCCCTACACAGGCCGACAATGTGAAGTGGTGTTGGCATGGCCCTGTACTGCTCCAGCTGCAACACTCCCTTGAATGTGCAATAAACATTCATATTCACACAGATGTGTCATGTCTATGATCTTTCAAGTGTGGAAGTATGGATGAATGTAGGGTCAGTGATTCCCCCTTACGTCCATGTTGCCCATGTTGTGGGACTTTTGTCACTGGGTGGCACATTTCCGTTGCGGGCCGGGGGTTGCCGACACTTCAACAGAGACACATCCATTAGTCACTTCCTTGCCCAGCCCAGGACGGAACCACGCCCAGAGCCCCGGGGTCATTGTTCACACCCTTACGCTGGACTGGCATATGCCAGGGCAGCCCACTCCGCTTACGCACACAGGGGGGTACGACAACGCTACATGTCCCAGCTCTGCACTGCAGGGATCTGCAGCTCACAGGTCTAGTTGTCAGCATGCCACAGCCACTCCCTCACGGTTGGTGTACACCCACACCACACCCATCCAGCACAGGCGTCACAGGACATGCGACCCTGCCAATAAAAAGGGCCTGGTGCACGTGCTGGACGCCATTTCAACTTTACAACTGGGTGTCTCCGTGTAGTTCCCATCTACGCATGAGGGCCTAGGGCCCTGTCACCTCACATTGCCCAGTGCCGGGGGTGACATGATGGCGTCCGCACAACAGGACTCAATCATTAAGGGTCCATGGCTAGCGGGGCACAGAATGGGTGCAACCGGATACACTGCGGCAGGCACAGGCACTCTGCCACAGGACGGTGTCTTGCGGTGCAGTGAGATAGGGGCACCTGAAATGCTGAGCGGGTGTGCAGCCTGCGATGATGCGCCGTCCTGGCGGTCCGGACTGGCATGGGTTTGTGTGAGACCTGCTGGCCCGCAGTGTGGGCCTGGGCAAGGGCAGGGCGGGCCTCCCGCCACATGGTGTTGCGGTTCACAGAGTTAGTGGCACCTCAAGCGCTGAGCGGGTGTGCAGCCTGCGATGATGCCGTGTCCACAGATGTGGTCTCTGCCATTGTGATATCAAGACCCAGCAACATGTGTGTGACCTGGTGGCCCCCGGCACGAGGCTGCATGATGTGGAGGGTGCCATGGTCGCAGGCCCCGGGGTTAGAGATCCCTCCGGAACGTGGTGGGCCCTCTTGGAGACACACTGATGGCGGAAGGTGAGCAGTGAGGCCTGGTTGCGCAGGGGCGGGCATTTACCGCTGGCCGGTGGGAGGGGCTGGGGTGCAGCAGCCTGTGTGCGCAGGGGCGGGCAAGCGATGGTGGCGAGTGCAACTGTATGGGCTCTGACATTCATGTCTCTGGAAACTGTTTCAGGTGAGGGACCTGGGGGACTGCTGTGAATCCGGGCACATGGTTGGAGACACACCGGTGGCAGCAGGTGAGCAGTGGGGCATAGGTCCGCAGTGTCGGCACTCTCTCTTTCTCTCTTTCTCTCTGTCTCTGTCTCTCTCTCTTTCTCTCCCTCCCTCTCTCCCTCTCTCTCCCTCTCTCCCTCTCTCTCCCTCTCTCTTTCTCTCCCTCCCTCTCTCCCTCTCTCTCCCTCTCTCTCCCTCTCTTTCCCTCTCTCTCCCTCTCTCTTTCTCTCCCTCCCTCTCTCTCTCTCTCCCTCTCTCTTTCGCTCTCTCTCTCTGTGATTTGATGTGCGCATGGCACTCCTTCTTATACAGATTTCTGTTTTGCAGGCTGTGACTTGCAGAATGTCGTGGGACGACCCGCCATGCCTCTTCTGATTTTCTGTTTTTGTTTTGTTCTGTAATAAACGTGTTATTTGGATGTTATGATATGGATGTATGATTTCCCTCTTTTCCGAACACACATGTATGTTGAGTGTTGTGATTGTGCGACTTTAGGAGATTTGTTTGGTTCATGGTTTCGTGGAGTTGATGTGCAATATCTTTGTCCTAAGAGGGGTATGCGGGGGGTGCCCGGGGTAGGGCCCAGGGTGGGGGGAGTGGTGGGGGTGGAGGCGGTGGGTGTTGTTGACCTGTTGGGGCTCCGGGCTGCATGGTCGTTTGCTCCAGGGCATCTGTTGTTCTTCAGCTGTGGCTATGGGCTTTTCTCCCTTGTCTGGTGCCAGTTGTCGTCCGACTTTGCACCAGGTAGGAGCAGGTGTTAATTTCCTGCTGCTAATGCGCCTTATCGCATGTTTTGTGGTCTTATCGCCGATCGGGCTGGTCGTTGAGAATGTTGTGGAGTGGTGTTGTCGCGGATTTTTGCATGGGAACGCCTACTCTGCATCTCATTAGCGTTAGTTGCCGGGGTCATCTGTGGCGATGTTTTCTGCGACTGTTTTCGCAGGTAAACTGGTGTTATGGGCTGTTAGCACCTGCTTGGGAATTGGGCGTTAGATTTATCGCGAATTTGGCTGCGATAAAGTGCCGATAACTCGGCGATGTGTCCTTGAGATTATGCCCCCCAGTATTTTAGACACACAGATCACCCAGACACTAGCAGAAATTGAGGCGTGAAATAAACTTACTAATCTGAAGAGACAACATATACAGACAGCCCTACACGCAGCTATTTTAACAGAATACTTGAGAGCCAATATAGCTCCTCAGGGTCTGATTGTCTCTAATGCCCCTAAATTGTTTCTGGACAACAAAGTGTTTAAGATCAACTGGTCCAAGATTGCTTGGAAATGTTCGAGGGATTGGCTAGTTCTGCTGATCAATACGGCGAAGGAAACAGTAGACCTCCTTATAATTGAAATCCAAACTTTGGAGAATCAACTTCAGAGCTCAGTACAGATTACCTTCTACAAAAAACGTTTGGAGGAGATCACCAAGACACTCAATGAAACCAAGGAGGATCTTATAAAATACAAGGTGAATAAGCTCAAAAAGATACGGATAGATTCACCCAAAAAAGATCTACCCATATGTCGCCGATGATTATGTCACACAACAGGTCAAGAAGAACAACCGGAGAGGAGCCTGAAGCTGGCGTCGTAATACAGACGAATGGACATCCAATTCAAATGATTGGAGCCAGTCAGAGGACTCAGGCTCCAGTGATATAGATTCCTCGTATCGTACTAGACAGATGAGAGGACGTGGTAATTTTACCCCTATGCCACAACCAACGTCGTGGTGGCCACCACAACCATGGCCACAACCAACGCCGTGGTGGCCACCACAACCTTGGCCTTTTCACCCACAGCCACTCCAACCATTTCCATATCATGGACCAGGTTACCAAACGCCTTATTAGGCCAGGACAGGGGACGAAGAGGCCGACAAAGAGGCAACAGAGGTCGCTTACAAGATACGTGACCGGAACAACAGAGACTCCGGGTACAGTGGGATCCCTCCCTAGAACAACGGATCACGCGGAGCATGACAAGCGCATCCACCAGCGCAGCAACAACTTAATAGTCAACCTGAGCCAGAGAATTTTGACTCCACAGGAGACAGAAATACTTGAGAAAGGGCTGGGTTTTGTGCCGACTTATATGGGTGACGATTTCAAAACTCATCAGGAACTCTTTGCCTTCTTCCGGAAGATACATTTGTCCTTTTTCTTTGATGACCCTGCTGACACCTGACCAGAGACTACCTGTAATACGGGCCTAAGGAACAAGTCCACGTCTCTTCCAACAATGCAACAACTACCACCCGATGTGGTTACTTTTGAAAAAGCAGTTTTGCAGTCCTTCAACTCCAATAAGGGATCACTAGATGCCCTTTTTTCAATCTGACAAAGGAGGAGAAACTGTGTTCACAGGCATTGAGTTTGGATCCACGGATTGTTATTAAGCCAGCCGACAAGGGTGGAGCAACGTTCGTTATGGTTGCTGTGATGTACCATGCTGAGTGTCTACGTCAGCTACAGGACACCAAATACTACAAGCCGATCACACGTGACCCCACACCTAGACTTAAAAAAACTATCTCCAACATTGTCTATAAGGCTGCAGAGTCTGGTTCGATCACAAAAAGCTTGAATTCCTGATACCGAGCAACCCCAGAATTCCGGCGTTGCGGTTCACAGAGTTAGTGGCACCTCAAGCGCTGAGCGGGTGTGCAGCCTGCGATGATGCCGTGTCCACAGATGTGGTCTCTGCCATTGCGATATCAAGACCCAGCAACATGTGTGGGACCTGGTGGCCACGGCACGGGCTGCATGATGTGGAGGGTGCCATGGTCGCAGGCCCCGGGGTGAGAGATCCCTCCGGAACGTGGTGGGCCCTCTTGGAGACACACCGATGGCGGAAGGTGAGCAGTGAGGCCTGGTTGTGCAGGGGCGGGCATTTACCGCTGGCCGGTGGGAGGGGCTGGGGTGCAGCAGCCTGTGTGCGCAGGGGCGGGCAAGCGATGGTGGCGTGTGCAACTGTATGGGCTCTGACAATCATGTCTCTGGAAACTGTTTCAGGTGAGGGACCTGGGGGACTGCTGTGAATCCGGGCACGTGGTTGGAGACACACCAGTGGCAGCAGGTGAGCAGTGGGGCATAGGTCCGCAGTGTCGGCACTCTCTCTTTCTCTCTGTCTCTCTCTCTTTCTCTCCCTCTCTCTCTCCCTCTCTCTCCCTCTCTCTCCCTCTCTCTTTCTCTCCCTCCCTCTCTCCCTCTCTCTCCCTCTCTCTCCCTCTCTTTCCCTCTCTCTCCCTCTCTCTTTCTCTCCCTCCCTCTCTCCCTCTCTCTCCCTCTCTCTCCCTCTCTCTCCCTCTCTCTTTCGCTCTCTCTCTCTGTGATTTGATGTGCTCATGGCACTCCTTCTTATACAGATTTCTGTTTTGCAGGCTGTGACTTGCAGAATGTCGTGGGACGACCCGCCATGCCTCTTCTGATTTTCTGTTTTTGTTTTGATCTGTAATAAACGTGTTATTTGGATGTTATGATATGGATGTATGATTTCCCTCTTTTCCGAACACACATGTATGTTGAGTGTTGTGATTGTGCGACTTTAGGAGATTTGTTTGGTTCATGGTTTCGTGGAGTTGATGTGCAATATGTTTGTCCTAAGGGGGGTATGTGGGGGGTGCCCGGGGTAGGGCCCAGGGTGGGGGGGATTGGTGGGGGTGGTGGCGGTGGGTGTTGTTGACCTGTTGGGGCTCCGGGCTGCATGGTCGTTTGCTCCAGGGCATCTGTTGTTCTTCAGGTGTGGCTATGGGCTGTTCTCCCTTGTCTGGTGCCGGTTGTCGTCCGACTTTGCACCAGGTAGGAGCAGGTTTTAATTTCCTGCTGCTAATGCGCCTTATCGCATGTTTTGTGGTCTTATCGCTGATCGGGCTGGTCGTTGAGAATGTTGTGGAGTGGTGTTGTCGCGGATTTTTGCATGGGAACGCCTACTCTGCATCTCATTAGCGTTAGTTGCCGGGGTCATCTGTGGCGATGTTTTCTGCGACTGTTTTCGCAGGTAAACTGGTGTTATGGGCTGTTAGCACCTGCTTGGGAATGGGGCGTTAGATTTATTGCGAATTTGGCTGCGCTAAAGTGCCGATAACTCGGCGATGTGTCCTTGAGAATATGCCCCCCAGTATTTTAGACACACAGATCACACAGACACTAGCAGAAATTGAGGAGTGAAATAAACTTACTAATCTGAAGAGACAACATATACAGACAGCCCTACACGCAGCTATTTTAACAGAATACTTGAGAGCCAATATAGCTCCTCAGGGTCTGATTGTCTCTAATGCCCCTAAATTGTTTCTGGACAACAAAGTGTTTAAGATCAACTGGTCCAAGATTGCTTGGAAATGTTCGAGGGATTGGCTAGTTCTGCTGATCAATACGGCGAAGGAAACAGCAGACCTCCTTATAATTGAAATCCAAACGTTGGAGAATCAACTTCAGAGCTCAGTACAGATTACCTTCTACAAAAAACGTTTGGAGGAGATCACCAAGACACTCAATGAAACCAAGGAGGATCTTATAAAATACAAGGTGAATAAGCTCAAAAAAGATACGGATAGATTCACCCAAAAAAAGATCTACCCATATGTCGCCGATGATTATGTCACACAACAGGTCAAGAAGAACAACCGGAGAGGAGCCTGAAGCTGGCGTCGTAATACAGACGAATGGACATCCAATTCAGATGATTGGAGCCAGTCAGAGGACTCAGGCTCCAGTGATACAGATTCCTCGTATCGTACTAGACAGATGAGAGGACGTGGTAATTTTACCCCTATGCCACAACCAACGTCGTGGTGGCCACCACAACCTTGGCCACAACCAAGGCCGTGGTGGCCACCACAACCTTGGCCTTTTCACCCACAGCCACTCCAACCATTTCCATATCATGGACCAGGTTACCAAGCGCCTTATTAGGCCAGGACAGGAGACGAAGAGGCCGACAAAGAGGCAACAGAGGTCGCTTACAAGATACGCGACCGGAACAACAGAGACTCCGGGTACAGTGGGATCCCTCCCTAGAACAACGGATCACGCGGAGCATGACAAGCGCGTCCACCAGCGCAGCAACAACTTAATAGTCAACCTGAGCCAGAGAATTTTGACTCCACAGGAGACAGAAATACTCGAGAAAGGGCTGGGTTTTGTGCCGACTTATATGGGTGACGATTTCAAAACTCATCAGGAACTCTTTGCCTTCTTCCGGAAGATACATTTGTCCTTTTTCTTTGATGACCCTGCTGACACCTGACCAGAGACTACCTGTAATAAGGGCCTAAGGAACAAGTCCACGTCTCTTCCAACAATGCAACAACTACCACCCGATGTGGCTACTTTTGAAAAAGCAGTTTTGCAGTACTTCAACTCCAATAAGGGATCACTAGATGCCCTTTTTTCAATCTGACTAAGGAGGAGAAACTGTGTTCACAGGCATTGAGTTTGGATCCACGGATTGTTATTAAGCCAGCCGACAAGGGTGGAGCAACGTTCGTTATGGTTGCTGTGATGTACCATGCAGAGTGTCTACGTCAGCTACAGGACACCAAATACTACAAGCCGATCACACGTGACCCCACACCTAGACTTAAAAAAACTATCTCCAACATTGTCTATAAGGCTGCAGAGTCTGGTTCGATCACTAAAAGCTTGGCAGAATTCCTGATACCGAGCAACCCCAGAATCCCGGCATTTTATATACTGCCGAAGATACATAAAGCCCAGAGACCTCCACTTGGCTGCTCCATTGTATCGGGCATCGGTTCTATTTTAGAACCCTTGTCACAATTTGTGGATTGGTTCCTCAGGCAAATAGTGGCTAAGATGCCATCGTATCTTCAGGATACTAAACATGTCCTGTCCTTCTTGACCACCATCCAATTTGATCCTGCGATACACTTTCTGGCCTCCTTTGACGTTGAGGCGTTATACGCTAATACCCCCCAAGAGGATATCCTCAGGACTATTGAACAGCTTCTGCTACATAACCCTCGCAGTGACCAGACTCCAACATCTTTCGTCATGGACTGTGCCACCCTTGCCATGAGAGAGAATTTTTTCTCCTTTGAGGACCAACTCTACTGGCAGGTGACTGGCACTTCAATGGGCAGCACCTGTGCCCCCAGTATGGCCAATCTATGCATGCACTGGTTTGAGGAAACTCACATCTATCCAGTGGTGAATCCCTTCCACAGCAAACTTGTGCTGTCAAAGTGATACATCAATGACATTTTGGTCATCTGGGAGGGCGATCAGGCTTCCCTACAAGAATTCTCCCTCTGGCTTAACTCCCTTAATGTCCATCTCAGATTCACATGTGAGTCAAGCAAAGAATCACTTCCGTTCCTTGATCTGAGACTATATTCTAAAGAGGGACAGATATACACAGAACTGTACCAGAAGCACATGGCCCACAATGCCCTCATAAACTACAAAAACGTCCATCCCCGAGCCCTCCGGGATAACCTCCCGGTGGGGCAATTTTTACGTCTCAGTAGGAACTGCACTGAATTGACCAAATACAATGAACATGCCAATAATCTCAGCGAGAACCTTCGTACACGACAATATCCTTCCCATTTTGTGCGCAGAGCAAATAAGAGGGCCCGCAACAATAACCTGGAAGCGTTGCTAGAGACTCACACCAAAGCCTCCTCTGGTCGCCTGGTGTGTGTGAGCACTTATAGCCACCTAAATGCCACAGTTAAGAAGGCTATCAACTCTATTTGGCACATTTTGAATAAAGGCAAGAAGGTTTGTGAGAGACCCTTGTTCGCCTTCAAACGCAGTAGGAACCTAAACAACATCCTGGTGCACAGTAGACCGAGTCAGCCCCGTACTGCAGACATTCCACGTGCTATCTGGACGGGCGCACCCATACAAGGCCATTTCCCCTGCGGCATGTGTGTGGTTTGTCACCTGACCACACGGACTGTACAACTAGATTTGGGACTCAAAACTCCCTGGAAGCTGACCAACCATACTAATTGTAACTCGGAGGCAGTCATCTACTTAATCCAATGCCCTTGTAACCTGAAATACGTGGGCATGACTACCCGCAATGTCAAAACAAGGATGATTGCACATAGGAGTTCCATCAAGCATAAGAAATCTAACACCAAACTCACACGCCACTTCCTAGATGCAGGACACACAGAGGAGGACTTCAGATGGGTGGTCCTAGATAAACCATATTACCATAGAGATATGGGTCCCCTAGATGTAATTCTGTGTCACAGGGAACAGCGGTGGGTGTTTAGATTGGGCAGCCATCAAACGGGTCTAAACAACGATATACCTTGGTGCACCATCTAATTCATGCACTTCTATGTTGCAACTTTGAATGCACATTAGTACCCTGCTCTACACTACATCTGGTGGTTTGTATGGCTATTCATCTTGGGCTCATTACACTACTTCTTATGACTACCAGATGTGAGCACATCACAGCTATTACAACATGCTGTGGCTTGCCGGTTACAAGTCTGGCCGCTTCATTTATTGCACCCTTACGGTTCCTGGTCATACACGAAAGAGTAATTTTGAGTATGGACCGTTTTATTACAATATAGCGTAGACTCAGGCCATTTACTCCAAACATCTTCACAGCTATCATAGCCAATGCAATGTCCTGTGGCTTATCGGTTACAACTCTGGCACCTCTACTTTCTGCTTGAGTATGGACCGTTTGATTTCACAATAGTGTAGATTCAGGCCAGTTACCATGTGCACCTTCATGCCCTGGTTTCTCTCGCTTGTTATTCATCAGTTATAACCATATATATGGTTCTTTATGCCACAATCCTGCAAATTGTCATTATTTCAATATACCAAGGTTGTTTACACACATTTAGGCTGATAAAGCCACGCTTCGCATCTAACTGGACAGGTCACGACCTCTGCTAAATGTGTCCCCAGACTTAGCAGTTAGCGAATATACGGATTGGCTTAATGAAGCAATTGGGGCTACGGTATCCATCGGTAAAATCTCAGGGAACCGCAACCCGCCTTCAGCCCCTTAGTTTACGGAGGCCTTACACCAGGAAAAACAAAAATGTTGCAGACTGGAAAGGCGCTGGAGAACAAGATATGATATAATTGACAAAGGCATTTATAAAGCGGCTTTAATTCATTATAAAATGCTACTGATTGCAGAAAAAAGGCATGTTTTACGAGGCAGATTGAAAAAGCTAAGAACTCCGTGAAAGAACTGTTCGGGGTAGTAGATAAACTTGCCTCTCTGCCAAAGAAAAAATGCATTAAGAACAACTACAGCTTCTGTGAGGAAATTGCTGACGCTTTCAGAAATAAAGTTAAAAATATCTACGATTCTTTTGAAACTGTCTCCACCCCAGTCCCTATTGACACACATCCATGCTCAGATACCTGTGATAAAACTTTTCATAGCTTCACGCGGGTTAACGCAGAACTAGTGGAAAAACACATTAGGGAAACCCAATCTGGAACGCCTCTACGTCCTTGTCCCCCCGCTTTTTTTAAAGAGATAGCGAAGGAGGTCAGCCCCTTACTCACAGAAATCTTTAACAACTTGTTCTCTTCCGGTACCTTTCCGTCCATGTGGAAGGATGCATCAATACTGCCTTTGATAAAAAAAAACAATTTAGACAACTCTGACCCCAATAACTATCGCCCGATATCCAGACTGCCACTCCCGGCAAAAATAGTGGCGAAAATTATGAACAGGCAGCTATCACAGTTCAGACAAGATAATGACTTGCTCGATCCCTCCCAGTTTGGTTTTCGCCCACAACACAGTACTGAAACAGCATTAATTAAGGCCACCGAAGAGATCAGGTGGGTGATGGATAAGGGGGGGCTGCCGCCCTCATCCTCCTTGATCTTTCGGCAGCCTTCGATACTGTGGATCACAACCTACTGCTCGCGCGGCTGGAAACGATAGGGGTCAAGGGACTGGCACTATCCCTTCTGTCCTCCTTTCTAAAGGATAGGAGACAAACGGTGACACTAGGCCAGTTCAAATCAACACCTTATGTCCTTCCTTGCGGGGTCCCACAGGGCTCGTCACTTAGTCCGGCACTTTTCAACATTTATGTTTCAGAACTTGCCCCGTTGGTCCAAGACTTCGGTTTTAGTCTAACCTCTTACGCTGACGACACCCAGTTGGTGGTGGCAGCATACAAAGATCAAGCCTCCCCATCAATGCAGTTTCAAAGCTGTATGGTGGAAATAAATAGATGGATGGAAAACCACTGTCTCAGGCTCAATTCCAGGAAAACCGAAGTGGTAATCTTTGGGAATCTGCTACCCAGATGGGATGAATGTTGGTGGCCGGCGGAGATGGGGGAACTGCCAAAACCAGTCCAGAATGCAAAAAACCTGGGGGTGCTGATCTATAATAAACTCACCTTATCTCAGCAGACCAATGCCATCGTATCTACTTCACATTTTCTGATCAAGAAATTAAAGAAGATATTACCATATATTCCTTACGATTCCAAAAGGGCGGTAGTGACTACACTTGTGCAGTCAAAACTAGACTACTGCAATGGACTTTACCTAAATAAGCAGAAGCAATATCTAAAAAAGCTCCAGATGATTCAAAATGCATCTGTAAGACTGCTACTAAATGTCCCTAAATATGAGTCTGTTACCAACGAAATCCGAAGACTTCACTGGCTTCCGGTGGCGCAGCGCATTAAGTTCAAAACACTATGCCTAGCTTATAAGACATTGAACGACACCAGACCAAAGTTTCTTAAGAAGCTCTTCTCCTGGTATCACCCAGCTAGACAACTGCGTTCTTCAGACGCCAGACTCATGATGGTTCCAAGGATCCGAACCTTATGCTGAGGAGGCAGTAGTATCTTGTACGGCACAGCAAAATTATGGAATAAGTTACCATTTGCTATTAGAAATGCCGGCTCACTTACCACCTTCAGAAAGGACTTAAAAACATGGCTTTTTCAGAACTAGCAGCTTCATTTAGGGCTCTCCATTGTCTTAGCGCCAAGACACCTCCGGGTATTCGTGCGCTCAATAAGTTTAATTAATATAACATAACATAACACATAACTATGGATGCACACTCGTAGTGGAACCGCATACCTCATACGCGAGTTCCGTAGGACGCTTTCTTCGTGTTCCACACGTTGTGTTGCTTGTTGACTTTAGATATCATGGCAACGGGTGGGCGTGATACGTTTGCCATGTTGCTCTGACTACCGCATGTGCGAACGTTCTTACGTCACGTGCATGCGGATGTTGGATTCGATCCCCAGTAAACACACGGTTGAATACTACTTCCGCATATAAGGCACTCGGGACGGGCGGTCCCTCACTCCCTCCAGAGTCCATGACGGAGCACCACCATAGACCAGAAAGTGAGTGCTCTCCACTGTTTTGCCTGATGCTGGCAGCCTTCTGATACGGCGCAGATCACAGCAGGGCCTGGTCCTTTATGTAGGCTTAATTATTTTATGCTGTTGCTGGCATATCCGATAGGTCCTTGATGGACCAGTTTCCATAGGCATACAATGAAACCACCATTATTTGGGGATAATGTCTACAGTATTGCTCCTGTGGACTCCGCTACTTTGTATTAGTGACCAACACTATGGCAGCCTATCTTTCCGGCTGATTTAGATGGCTAACCGTATTGTAGCATTTTGCTACTACCTTTGTTTACTCATGTTTGCTCAGATCACCACAAGTAGTTTCTAATACCCCATGCTGTTTGGTGTCTGGGCCTTGTGATTTCTTTGGAACTCGCTACAGTTTAGGACTTATAGGCTTTACATATTAGGTTCCCAATATATTAATTGCCATTTTGCTTGTCCAATATACATTACACTGTCGCCCTTTGTGATTTGTGAATTAGATCACTATAGACTGCTATGGAGAAACTGTGTATCTGTTACTAGGGCTTATTGGTGCCATGGCCTATGGGCCCGGTATGATGCACAGTCCACAAGTACATTCTTACTATCTATTTTAGAATATAACGTGGATAAGTGCTTGTTAATCCTCATACGAAACATCCTATAGTAGTTAAACTGAGCACATCTGTATGCTGGCTTGTCCATGCTTGTGATACATTTTTATTGTACCTCTAACTAGAGGAATCTACGTGGTGAGAGACTCTGTAGATGGTAGAGTCGGACTGTACACGTTGATCTTAGGTAAGATCTCCAAGAACTCATTGGGAAAAGGTATTCACCAGAGTGTATGGTGATGGTGCACGTTGGTGTCTTGTTATACTCTCCTTTGATATGTTGATTTTACTGTTCTCTCGCAGGGCCTTCTGACCTCCCGCACTGATTGTTACTGCAACAGATTGTTGGTCAAGAATAGAGGCCTGAGTAACTTCTGTATTTTTTTTATTTTTGCACGTTTGTTCTAGCAGAGTAACATAAGATCTTGGTCCTGATGAATGGCTCAAACCTAATTGTCATTTAATGCAGAAACATGTTGACCACATTACAGAGTATACATCCATAACCCTGTCTCACATTGCTTTTATCCCCTATCCCGTAGGACGTAAGAATAAAGTTGTTGTCCTTACAGAGATAGTTTTAATACACACACTTTTTTTGTTGCACTCTGCCCCTCACTGTCACCCTTAAGGTATTGAAACCATACGTGCCTTATATAAAACACTCCTGCTCCTTCCCTCCGGGGTAAGTTGTAACCCACACTGGGTACCTTGTGGTCCCAGTGTGTTGGAGGAACCCAATGATGAAGCATGTCACAATCGGTTTAGTGAGGGTTTTCGTCCAAACACGTTTTGTGCCCCCTCCCTGTCACAACCCCTTTTCCCCAGTTGCACCTTGCTACCCTATATCTTGTGTGAGTAACAATTGTTGGAAGTAGTATAGGCTAGATCACTCTATTTCGTAGTGCATACTTCCCTTTGACCCCCTGTGTGAGATTTGTATTTACCTATCAATAAATCTAGGTTCACACATTGCTCAATGGTTCCCACTCCTTTTCTAAACCCAAACTCTGCCGGGGAAAGTATTGAGTGTTCACTTGCCCAGTCTTCCAGTCTCATGAGTAACACTTTACTCATCACTTTTACCGAAGAATCTAAAAGCGATATTGGAGGGTAGTTCTTGGCTTCAGATTGTTGCCCTTCTTATAAATTGGTACTATAATAGATCTTCCCCATGATGGTGGAATCACTGTAATAGCGGCCATATTAAAAACTCGAGTTAAAATTTGGCCCCACAAGTCAGCTCAGCAACAGTTTTATAAACATCCACAGGTACCCCGTCTGGTCCTAGAGCTTCAACCGCCTGCATTTCCATGTACTGCTAGTAGGACTTCTCCTATAGTAAAATTCAAAGGAAGAGCAGGCCTGGGGTCATCTATCTTCCTTAGTCTATCCTCCTTCCCTGTAACAGGTAACCTGAAAAGTTCGGTAAAGTGGGAGACCCAGGCATCACATGTAACGTGAGATAGCAGCTTGGGGAAAGCGGCGCTGTTGGACTTGGCCCTTTTTGCAGGGTCATCCCTAAACTTTTTGCCTTCCTCCTATATTTTTTCTGACCTGTTGTTGGCTGTTTTATGACTCTGGGCACTTCACCACTGCTGATCAGTGCTAAAGTGCATATGCTCTCCCTATTGCAAATTGATGTATGGATTAGTGACTCCATGATTGGATGATTGGTTTACTTGTCAGTCCCTAGTACAGTGCACTGAGTGTGCCCAGGGCTTGTAAATCCAATGCTGCTGGTGGGCTTGCAGCACTGGTTGTGCCACCCACAAAAGCAGCTTGTAAAATGTGCCTCAGGCCTGCCATTGCAGAGCCTGTGTGCAGCCTAGGGCTGCCATGTCGACTTGGTGAGTGCACCCACTTACCAGTCCCAAAACCTTCCCTTTTCTTCATATCAGACACCCCTATGGTAGGCCCATGGGCAGGGTGCATTGTAAGTATAAGTTAGGACATGCCCTGGTGTGTGTGGCATGTCCTAATAGTGAATTACAGCCATTTTCGTTTTTCACTATTGCAAGGCTACCTGTTCCCCATAGGCCAGACAGGGCAGTTTGATTATTACACCTTATAATCCTAACTGACCCAAGGAACATGGTAGAAAAACGAATTTAGTATGCCTGAACTCAGGATGATAAAATACATCTTTTAGTGAAGTTGGTTTTAACATTCTGTGTTTGAAAATACCACTTTTAGAAAGTAGGTATTTTCTTGCCTAACTCTCCAAGCCTGCCTCTGCTAGGTTGTGTATTCCTTGTCTGGGTTTGTGAGTGACAGGGGCTGGGGGACTCCAGGAGACAGGGTGAGTCAGCACAGGGCTGAATAGAGAGATCTGCATCCAGAGTGGAGGGAGGAGTTGCACCTGGGTCTGAATAGGGCTGTGCCTGCCTTCCACAATGCTGGCTCCACCTCCTGCCGGGCGGCTGAGCACTCTGCCCACATTCTGAAAGGAAAGAAGGAGTCCTGTAAACAAAGTGCTCCAGGACTGACCAGAACTGGTTTTGGGCTAGGCAAAGGCCTCTCTGCCTTCAGAGAACAAAGAGAAAAGGTGTATAAAAAGGGGACCCAGACCCCTAGGAAATTAGATCACTTTTGGGAAACAAGAAAAACCTTTGCTGAGGAGCGGAACCAAGAAGAAACTGAGGAGAAGACTATCCCTAAGCTAGAGGGACCTGCCTGCAGTGGTTGCCTGACTGCCAAAGAAAGGAGAAGGGAACTTTGTGTGTACTTTCATCAACTTGTGAAGGATCTCCAAGGGCTTGATTTTAGAGCTTGCCTCCTGCTGAAGTCTCAGGGACAACAGACTTCACCCACCACCTCCCCCTGTATTCCCTTGCTGGGAATTTGGACCTTCTGACACACTTGCGTGTCTCTGGGAGCTGGAAGCGCGACTCAACACGAAGAAGCGTGTCGCCGCAGCCGCTGAGTCTCGCATCGCCGGAGAAGAGTGTCGACGTCGCATCAGACGCTGGCGCATCCCCGAAGAAGCGCGCCGCTGACACCCTTGCATCCTTCGAAGCGCCTCGCAGCACCGGAGAAAAGTGTCGCCGTCGCACCAGACGCCGTCGCATCCCCGGGGCAGGGCATCGACCTCGCATCAGACGCCGACGCTTCGCAACACGAGGCGCGCCCCGCATCCCAGGAGAAGATCATCGACCTCGCATCAGACGCCGTTGCATCGCCAGCGAAGCGTGTCGCAGGGGCTGTCGCGGCTCCAAAGACTCATCGAAATCGCCGCACTGCCGTCGAGCGTGCACGCATCACCTCTTCGTTGTCGCAACCTCAAGAAGACGCCACTTTGTTTCTTTTGCACCAGATCTTCAACGCATCACCGTCCTTGCGTGTAAGGGACTACAGCATCACCTTCCCTGCAACACTTTTCGTTGCCCTGCGTTACGCTTCTTAAGGTACATTGAACTCAAAGTGTTGCATTTTCATTTTAAGAGACTCAAGCTAATTCTACCATCTTTAAAGTACAGTATTGTGGATTATTTTTGTCGTTTATGGTCTTGTGGTAAATCTATATAAAAGATACTTATTTTTATAATACAACCTGTGTGGTGTCCATTTGTAGTGTTGTCACTGAATTACTAGTAGTATGTGTTCACAAATGCTTTACACACTGCCTCTGAACTAAGCCTGTCTGCTCGTGCCAAGCTACCAAGAGGGTGAGCAGGGGTTATTTCAGGAGTGTACCCCCTTACCCTGACTAGAAGCAAGGGTCCCTATTTGGACAAAGGTACCTACCTCTGCCGACTAGAGACCCCCAAATCTAACATTGATGGTCAGCAGTGAGGATTCTGGACTTGCATTTGTGACTCATGTACAGTGATTGGTGAACACTACCTAGTGAGTGCAGACCAAAACGCAACCACATACTTTTGGTAGATATTCTTTTCTGGGACTTTCTAAAGTTTGCTAAAAACTGCCAAGTTTAATCACCATGGATACAGCAGCATCCATAGCATCTGTTGATTGTGATTGGGGGAGGAGGGTAACTTCCCCAGCAGGTAACAGGGTTTCTGCCAAAGGTCTGTCCCCGGAGGAGCTGGAGCACAGGGAGAGAAATAGGATGCATGAGTTGGAGCTGGCCAAAATGAATGGGCAATTGGAAATTAGGAAATTGGCCCTAGAAGAGAAAAGAATGGATCAGGAGCATGAGTTGAGAATGAGGGAGCTTGATTTAGAGCTCGAGAGGCTGGAGGCCATGAGTGTCTCAGCCCAGCAACAAGTAATGTGTGTAGCTCAGAGAGTGAGCTTTGCTGAGTTGGAGGGGGAGTCCAGCTCAGATGGTGGCAGCAAAATTATGTTATCTAGTGCTGAGGGAGTAGTACACACACTCAGAGATGTGGCGCCTGACTTGAAGGAGGGGGTTAATATACACCAGGAGGTTCCAGGATATGAGGTAGCTCTAGTGGTGCGCAGTGTCCCTGAGGTGGATTGGGGAACTGGCACAGGGGTTCATAGTCCTAGAGGTGGGAGGGACACTCTACTGACTCTAGATGAGAGGTGCAGGGAGAGGGGTTCCCCCATGGTTGAAGTCCTGATGTGTGAGTGTGAAGACCACCCAGAAGAGTGTGGGTTGAATGACAGAGACAGTCAGATACTGTCTTGCCAATCTCAGGAGAGTGTTGTGGAGTACGTGTGCAAGGCACTGGTTGGTGAGGTGAAGGATAGTTTGGTTAACCCCTGTAGGGGGCTGTGTGATCCAATTGTGGGAGAGCATATTGTAAGTCCCTGTTTTCCAGAGCTATGCCAACACCTGTTGGAGAGTGAGTTCTCTGACCCCAGGGAGCTCACAATGGAGGCAGACCTTTTGGTGGATTCCAGAGGGTCTGGAGAGGCATTGGGGAGTGACCCTAAGAGGAGTGGCTCAGGTATCTTCCAACCCAGAGTGGTGGGAGAGGTTCAGTGTAGCCCAGCTAGGTCCCGTGGTAGTGGGAGGGGTGTAGGGACTCACGTCCTGTCTCAGTGGAGAAGGAGTGAGTGTGGGGCTGCGTGTTCCAAGGTGCCGGAAACCCAGTCTCAGAGCCTGGATGGTTCTTTAAGGGAACACCAGGTAGGGAGCCTAGGCTGTCCTGATGGGCCGCCCATTGAGGAGGATCTCCTAGTGTCTAGAGAACCTGGAGCATCTGTAAATGGAGCTCCAGTGTTTCTGGTGTCTGGCAGTGCCACTCCTAAGTGGAGGGTGCAGAAGTCCAGAGTGAGGGGTGAGAGGGGGAGAGAGTCCCCAGTGGAAGAACCAATGGGTCAGGGGCCAGCCAGAAGGGCTGAGTCACCGGTGAAGGACCATGGTGACACCACTTCTGTCCTGGGGGATCTTCACGCACTGTCAGAGGGACAGGGGTCGGGAGATCTGCGCCAGGCAGACTGTCACACGACACATGAGTTATGTGTCACCCTCAGGTGGGGCATGCGTGCTCCCAAGGAAGTCCTGGTGCGCCAGGCGGGTGCTCAGCTGCAGCGTTTAGTCCCTGGGTTGGGAAGCCAGGTTCAGGTGTTGTCTGACCTGGAGGGTAGGACAACTGTAAACAGTGTCCTGTCTGGTTTGTCTTCTGGGGGTACCGCTCCTGATGGGAGGGGGCAGTACTCTGTAAGGGGGTGCAGAGGGAGGGAGTCCTCGCCTCTGACCCCGGTTCAACTGGAGGGTTTAGACCCTAGATTGGAGGACCAGGTTCAGGGTGTCCCCCCTGACCTAGATACCCAGTTGCAGGATAGAACCTCTGAACTGGTGGGCGAATTGTGCAGGACACCTGCCACAGGTGCCCTGGCAATTCTAGAAGGGGGTACCACTCCAGGTGGGAGGGTACAGAGCCCCAACAAGGAGGAGGAGGACCGGGTGTGGGAAAGCCCACCCCAGTCTCCAGTCCAGCCGCCGGGTACAGGCCTGGGGCTGGTAGGTCAGTGTCAGGATGTCATACCTGACCTGACAGGAGGGAGAGTGGACAAAGGGTGCCAAGCACCTGGGGCTACTGCCCCCCGCTCTCTGATGCCACAGAGGTTTGAGAGCCCTGAGAGGCATAAGGCCTGGGTCTCATCCCTGACCACTGTCAGTGGCCACTGTGACTTACTGTCTGTCTGTTGGGACATACCTGTGAGCAAGTTAAGGTTAGGTGCTGCACAGATGGTGTCCACAGGTGAGGAGAAGGGTTCCCCATGGGTTAGCTTGGTGGGCCCTGAGAGTATGGACAGAGGGATCCAAATAGGTTCAGATTGGCGTAGAACTGGAATATGCCTCTGCTGTTGCGGGCCAGGGTCTATGTTCTATCGCCCAAAGCAGAGAAGCCCATCTGGGTAGTGATTGGTCTCCCCAGCGTTTTGGATGGAAGGGGGTTGTGTTAGACTTGGCCCTTTTTGCAGGGTCATCCCTAAACATTTCACCTTCCTCCTATATTTTTTCTGACCTGTTGTTGGCTGTTTTATGACTCTGGGCACTTCACCACTGCTGATCAGTGCTAAAGTGCATATGCTCTCCCTATTGCAAATTGATGTATGGATTAGTGACTCCATGATTGGATGATTGGTTTACTTGTCAGTCCCTAGTACAGTGCACTGAGTGTGCCCAGGGCTTGTAAATCCAATGCTGCTGGTGGGCTTGCAGCACTGGTTGTGCCACCCACAGAAGCAGCTTGTAAAATGTGTCTCAGGCCTGCCATTGCAGAGCCTTTGTGCGGCCTAGGGCTGCCATGTCGACTTGGTGAGTCCCTAAACCTTCCCTTTTCTTCATATCAGACACCCCTATGGTAGGCCCAAGGGCAGGGTGCATTGTAAGTATAAGGTAGGACATGCCCTGGTGTGTGTGGCATGTCCTAATAGTGAATTACAGCCATTTTCGTTTTTCACTATTGCAAGGCTACCTGTTCCCCATAGGCCAGACTGGGCAGTTTGATTATTACACCTTATAATCCTAACTGACCCAAGGAACATGGTAGAAAAACGAATTTAGTATGCCTGAACTCAGGATGATAAAATACATCTTTTAGTGAAGTTGGTTTTAACATTCTGTGTTTGAAAATACCACTTTTAGAAAGTAGGTATTTTCTTGCTTAACTCTCCAAGCCTGCCTCTGCTAGGTTGTGTATTCCTTGTCTGGGTTTGTGAGTGACAGGGGCTGGGGGACTCCAGGAGATAGGATGAGTCAGCACAGGGCTGAATAGAGAGATCTGCATCCAGAGTGGAGGGAGGAGTTGCACATGGGTCTGAATAGGGCTGTGCCTGCCTTCCACAATGCTGGCTCCACCTCCTGCCGGGCGGCTGAGCACTCTGCCCCACATTCTGAAAGGAAAGAAGGAGTCCTGTAAACAAAGTGCTCCAGGACTGACCAGAACTGGTTTTGGACTAGGCAAACCCCTCTCTGCCTTCAGAGAACAAAGAGAAAAGGTGTATAAAAAGGGGACCCAGACCCCTAGGAAATTAGATCACTTTTGGGAAACAAGAAGAAACCTTTGCTGAGGATCGGAACCAAGAAGAAACTGAGGAGAAGACTATCCCTAAGCTAGAGGGACCTGCCTGCAGTCGTTGCCTGACTGCCAAAGAAAGGAGAAGGGAACTTTGTGTGTACTTTCATCAACTTGTGAAGGATCTCCAAGGGCTTGATTTTAGAGCTTGCCTCCTGCGGAAGTCTCAGGGACAACAGACTTCACCCACCAGCTCCCCCTGTATTCCCTTGCTGGGAATTTGGACCTTCTGACACACTTGCGTGTCTCTGGGAGCTGGAAGCACGACTCAACACGAAGAAGCGTGTCGCCGCAGCTGCTGAGTCTCGCATCGCCGGAGATGAGTGTCGACGTCGCATCAGACGCCGGCGCATCCCCGAAGAAGCGCGCCGCTGACACCCTCGCATCCTTCGAAGCGCCTCGCAGCACCGGAGAAAAGTGTCGCCGTCGCATCAGACGCCGTTGCATCCCAGGGGCAGAGCATCGACCTCACATCAGAAGCCGACGCATCGCAACACGAGGCGCGCCCTGCATCCCAGGAGAAGATCGTCGACCTCGCATCAGATGCCGTCGCATCGCCAGGGAAGCGTGTTGCAGGGCCTGTCGGGCTCCAAAGACTCATCGAAATCGCTGCACGGCCGTCGGGCGTGCACGCATCACCTCTTCGTTGTCGCAACCTCAAGAAGACGCCAGTTTGTTTCTTTTGCACCAGATCTTCAACGCATCACCGTCCTTGCGTGTAAGGGACTACCGCATCACCTTCCCTGCAACACTTTTTGTTGCCCTGCGTTACGCATCTTAAGGTACATTGAACTCAAAGTGTCACATTTTCATTTTAAGAGACTCAAGCTAATTCTACCATCTTTAAAGTACAGTATTGTGGATTATTTTTGTCGTTTATTGTCTTGTGGTAAATCTATATAAAAGATACTTATTTTTATAATACAACCTGTGTGGTGTCCATTTGTAGTGTTGTCACTGGATTATTGTATGTGTTCACAAATGCTTTACACACTGCCTCTGAACTAAGCCTGTCTGCTCGTGCCAAGCTACCAAGAGGGTGATCAGGGGTTATTTCAGGCGTGTACCCCCTTACCCTGACTAGAAGCAAGGGTCCCTATTTGGACAAAGGTACCTACCTCTGCCAACTCGAGACCCCCAAATCTAACAGGCGCTCTTTAAAAAAGGTGAATTAAAAGTATCCCAGAAAAGTTTATTATTACCTGCCTCTAGTAGTTCTTTTTTCTTGACAGAGAGGGCTTTTTTAAAATTAAATCTAAGAGATTTAATCAGCTTGAGGTCTCTTGGTTGGCAATGGAGGGCCAGTTTCAATTCTCTGGAAGGTAAGGTACAAGTATGATTGAACCAACCACACGGTTGGCCATAGCCTGAGCTACTCGGGCGAGTCAGGAGATCAATAAGTATATTAGTTATACTAATGAAACTAGAAAGTAGCTATTTAGGAGTGACTTCATCCTCCAGACAATAAAGAATATCTTTAAGGCCCTTTGACAGAATGCCATGTATGATTTTGATTGGATCAACTCCCGCCTACTTAATACAAACGCCATTAGGTCTTGTAGGTAACCCTTGGCGTAGTTCGCGTGGTAGTGCTACGCGCAGCTACGCGATGTGCACTTCGCACTACGCGAGCTACGCGTAGCACTACGCGAACTGCGTAGTGCGGTAGGAAATGCTGTTCGCAATGATTGCACAGTGCCGGATGCTTGTCCGCACTGTGCAATCATTGCAAATGGCATCTTGCACAGTGCAAGCGGTCGTTTTCTGCCGCTCGAGTAGATTTGTACGCGAGCGGCAGTTTTCTCAACGTGGACTGGTAGTTTCTCATCGCGAGCGGTCGCGAGCCTACACGACCACTCGCAATGAGAAACCTGACCTCCCCGCGTTGAGAATCTCGCCGGGAGGTTTATTTTCCACGCTCGCGATCGGCAACTTGATGTTGCTGATCGCGAACGAGGAAAAAGTCTCGCCGGGATGTCATTTTGCTCGCTATGCGGTCGCCAACTTGACGTTGAGGACCGCAAGCAAGCAAAATGCCCTCTACGCTACGCGTTTTGCACTGTGCTACGTGCAATTCGCGTAGCGCGTAGTTGCGCAAACTACGCAAACTACGCGAGCGTAGCGTAGTTTTCCGCCCAGGCCTACTTGTAGGGATGATATTAGCAGCAGAACTTCACCCAGTGTTACCCAAAAGAATACCGTCAGTGCAATACAATTGTGGTCACTCAGGCCAAGTTTAACAACCCTAGGTGTAGAACACCATTTACTTGAACTAGCTGAAATTAGTATGGGGTCAATAGTAGTTGAGGCATTCCTTCCTATAAAGGTTTGCATCTGCTCTCCATTATTATCACAGGCACATTTCAATAGATGTAAATCCAGCTTGATTATCATAGAATTCAACATGCCTCCGTGATCATTATGGGGAAAATGCAAATAACCAGCCCCAGCCTGGTCAATGACCCCACAAACCCGTGTAGCAGACAAAGGGCAGGCTTGGATGTTAAAATCACCTGCCCAAATAAGTATAAAACTATTGGGGATAGAGGGAAATAATTTCTCTAAGCCACCATCAAGGGCTGTAATAGCCTTTCCGCGAGTAGACTCGAAAAAATTATTAAAGAAGTTGAATCTCTGACAGAATATCGACGACCAGATTATCGACGACAAAAATATCGGACCCGAAATATCGATGTCCAGAATATCGAAGTCATATCTACATAATGGTAAGTACAAAAATATCGATAAAAAAATATCGTTGTTAAAAATATCGTTGTTAAAAATATCGGGTTTTTTTATGTTTAAAAATCATGTAATATAAATTAAATAATACATGTAATTAAAATAAACATTTTTAAAATTATTAGAAAATGTTTAAAATTATAATTAATACATATAATGTAAAAATAAATTAAGTATAGATAGATCTAAAATATAATATATATATTTACTTAATAATATTAATAAACAATTATTTTAATAAATTATATTTTGTTACAAACATATAAAAAAAAAACATATATATGCACATACACCAATAACATAAAAATTAAATTAAAATATATATATAATAAATTAAAATATTACAATATTTTTAATTTTTTTTAAATACATTTTACACTACATTAACTTAAACAGTAAAGAAAATATTGGATAGCGGAGAGGATAAAATTACTATTCCCACTCCAGAGAGTGCAACAGTAGGGAAAGTGTTGGATAGCGTAGGAATAAAAATTGATAGCATAGGGGTAAAAATTACTATTCCCACTCAAAGGAATGCAACAGTAGGGAAAGTGTTGGATAGCGGAGGGGTAAAAATTACTATTCCCACTCCAATGAGTGCAACAGTAAGGAAAGTGTTGGATAGCGTAGGGGTAAAAATTACTATTCCCACTCCAAAGAGTGAAACAGTAGATAAAGTTTTGGATACCGAAGAGGTAAAAATTACTATTCCCACTCCAGTGAGTGCAACAGTAGGGAAAGTGTTGGATAGTGGAGGGGTAAAAATTACTATTCCCACTCCAGTGAGTGCAACAGTAGGGAAAGTGTAGGATAGCGTAGGGGAATAATTTACTATTCCCACTCCAATGAGCGCAACAGTAGGGAAAGTGTTGGATAGCGGAGGGGAATAATTTACAATTCCCACTCCAGCAAGTGCAACAGTAGGGAAAGTGTTGGATAGCGTAGGGGTAAAAATTACTATTCCCACTCCAGTGAGTGCAACAGTAGAGAAAGTGTTGGATAGCAAAGGGTTAAAATTAATAATTTCAAAAATTTAAATAAAAAAATAAATAAATAAATAGCAACTACAATACATAAATTGTTAATAACACAAAAAAATATATCAAACTATTACAAAATTCCAAAAGATACAAAAATAATTAAATATGAAAAAATACTAAGAATTAAATACAAACATTAATTTATAAAAGTTTTAAAACAACATTTTACAAACAACTATCTTTACAAATGCATAATTATAATCCCAAAAATATTTATTAATAATTTACAAATAAATTACTTCACACCATATTCCACTATACACGCACAAAGAACTCATACAAATTTGACAGAATTAACATATTTACCAATTAAATATTTATACTTTTCAAACAATTAATAATTAAATATTATTAAATAAATTACCACAAACAACACTATAAAATAGAAATATAAAATAAATACTAATAAATAAAAAATATTAATTACTTTATTTTAATTAAATTACTTCCCAACCTATGCCCCTATAAACCTACAACCCACTTCTTAACAAAATAACACTTTTGACTTAATTATCAATTTCATAATTAAAACAAATTAATAACCCATTAATAATGAATAAATAATAAATTAATTATAAATACTAATAAATAAAAATTAATAATTACTTTACTATAATTAAATTACTTTCCACCCTATTCCCTATAAACCCACAACCCACTCCTAAACATAAATTATACTTTAATTATCAATTAATCAATTAATACAAATTAATAAGCAATTAATAAATAATTAATAATAAATTAATTATAAATACTAATAAATATTAAACATTAAAAATTACTTTATTATAATTAAATTACTTCCCACCCTATTCCCCTATAAACCCACAACCCGCACCTAAAAATAAAATATATTTTAATTATCAATTAATAAAAATTAATAACCAATTAATAAGTAATTAATAATAAATTAATTATAAATATTAAGAAATAAACATTAAAAATTACTTTATTACAATTAAATTACTTCCCACCCTATTCCTCTATAAAACCACAACTTGCTCCTAAAAATAAAATATATTTTAATTATCAATTAATCAATTAATAAAAATTAATAGCCAATTAATAAGTAATTAATAATAAAATAGTTATAAATACTAAGAAATAAACATTAAAACTTACTTTATTATAATTCAATTACTTCCCACCCTATTCCCCTCTAAACCCAAAACCCGCTACAGAACTAAAATATGCAAAAATTAATTAATATAAAATTATTTATTGCTAAAAATTGAACACATACATTAAAAAAATTGATATACCCATACAAAAAATTACATCACATACTTTTAACAAACATACTAAAATACAGAACACTAATATAAATATCGATATTATTAACAAAGATTTTTTTACAAACGATATTACTGTCTTCGATATAAAAAAATGATATTTCTTACCTTACTGTCGATATTCTGTACCACGATATTCTTGATGTCGATATTCTTGTACCTTGATATTTAAAACTCAATATTCTTGTAGGTCGAAAAAAAACCTCGTTATTCTGTCTGTTTACCGTAGAAGTTTACCAATACCACATCCCGGCCTCCTTTAAATGTTAGTCACAGTATTAATGAGAGTGGGCCTATAATACATTTTTTCTTAATGTTTACTGGGAGTTTATTCGATATAAGGACCATAAGCTCCCTTTTAGGCCTCGAGCCAGTGCGAAGAAAAACCTAAACGTCCACCACCACTGTAAACCTCAGGGAAGACCACACTCCCGCAGCTTTAGACCTTTCAGCCAATTCACAGCTGAGGCTCTAACGGCTGCCCTCAGCAACCACCCGATCCCCTCTAACGGCAATGTCGAGGATGATGCGGACGGTTTGGATAATTGGCTCCAACTCCGCGCTGATGAGCTCGCCCCCGCCTCCTTTCGACCAGCTAAGGTCTTGCGTGCTTCAGCACCGTGGTTTACGGCGGCTCTTAGGGAAAGCAAGAGCACTTGCAAACGCCTAGAGAGGACATGGCGTAAAAATTTCGACCCAAATGACAAAAAACCTATAAACAGGCGTTGAAGGTGCACTATAAAAAAAATTTGGAAGAGAAAAAATGCTTTCTCTCTTCAAAAATCACACAGGCTGCTAACCAAAGTAAAGAGATTTTCAAAACTGTCAAGGAGTTTTCATCCCCAAGAGCGATTGCAAGTCCTTTCACGCCTACTGAGGCTTGGACGAATCATTTAGCCTCCTTTTTCCACGAGAAAATTAAAACTATTCAAGATACCTTCTCTCTGTCGCCCCTGGCCAAAGGGGGAAATCTAGCGTTTTCCACTTCACCTACCCGACCAAGGGGTTCGCTGCTCATGCAGTTCCCCCCCATCTCCTTGGAGAAATCTCTGGAAATCATGAAGGCCCTTAAATCAGGATCACCATCTGACCCATGTCCAGCCAAAGTTTTGGCGTCAATAGCTGAGGTAATTAACCCTGTGTTAAATCGGATCCTCAATCCTTCCTTGGAGTCTGGGCTTGTGCCTGACAGGTGGAAGAAGGCAAAAATACTCCCCCTGTTGAAAAAACCCTGGTTAGATCCAGAGATAGCTGCCAATTATAGGCCAATATCTCTGCTCCATGCTTTCTCAAAAGTTCTTGAGAAATATGTTAACAGTGTCATCACTACATATGCTGAAACTAACCTAGTGTTCCGGCTTCAGGGCAAATTTTAGTACGGAAACCGTGCTTCTAGAAGTCTCGGAGGCCATCAAGGAGACCTTAGATAAAGGCGGGAAGGCCGTGCTGATATTATTGGATCTATCAGCGGCTTTCGATACCGTGCCCCATGATCAGCTCCTTCTGAGACTTCAGGAGTGTGGCTGTGGGGGCACGGTACTCCGGTGGTTCTCCTCCTTTTTGAAAGACCGCCAACAAACGGTCTGGTCTCCTCCCTTTGCAACTCCCATTCCCGCTTTAAATGTGGGGTCCCGCAGGGCTCAATACTCAGCCCTACACTTTTCAATCTTTATATGACCCTCTGGCGTATCTGGCCGAAGCCCATGGAGCCAAAATTGTATCCTACGCTGACGATACACAACTGCTCTTCACCTGTGATAAGGAGGCAGATTTTAGAGGAGAAGCGATCAACGCCTGTCTTTCAGAGGTGTTCTCCTGGCTCCAATTGCACCAACTTAAGTGTAACTCCGACAAATCGGAGATTATTCTTTTTGGTCTTCCCGCTGACAATGTGTGGCGTAATTGGTGGCCTCAGGACTTGTCTCCCCCTACCTCCTCGGTCAAGACAGTTAAAAACCTAGGAGTCAGGTTGGAAGATAATCTATCCATGAACTCCCAAATACAAGCTGTAGCGGGCTCCTGTCTTGGAGTGCTCAAGATGCTCAAGCAGTTTTTACCCCTTCTGTCGGTAGCACACAGAAAAATTGTGGTCCAGGCGTTAATTACATCTAGGCTGGACTACGTTAACGTTCTTTATTTGGGAATCCCAGAATACCTGCTGACACGCCTACAGGTCGTCCAGAACGCAGCGGCCAGGGCAATACTTATGCTTGGCCCCAGAACACAGATGTCCCCCCATCTTAAAGCCATGCACTGGTTTCTGATCCGCAAGAGGATAATTTTGAAAGCGATGGTTTTAGCCTATAAATCACTCCACGGAACTGGGGCCCCGTACCTCAGGAAAAGAGTTCAATTCTACCACCCACATCGTGCTCTGAGATCCACTGCGCTCCAGCTAGCGCGTACCCCCAAATTTCTCCGCGCACGAATTGGTGGTCGCTCCTTCCAGGTGCAAGCAGCGCAACTTTGGAATAGTCTCCCTTTGGCTCTCAGACTGACACAGGACCTCCTCACCTTTAGGAAGTCACTGAAAACCTGGTTATTCCAGCAATAGCTCACTATTTAGCGAGTTAAGAGCCCACGGTCTGTCACGCTTAGGTTGTTTAAGCTCCGGGGCACTGAATTGAGTAGCCGTGCGCTCTACAAATTCCTAGTAACATAACATAACATAAATAGGGGCTGTACACCAAGTTTCCTAGATACACATTATATCGAAATTGTCAATGAAGTCGGACCAACCATGTGACCCTTGTTTGTTCGCTAGCCCACCTGCATTCCATGGTGCAATTTTATGGCCTCCAACCAGACCTGGACAAGAGGTGCTAGGGAGTGGCAAGTCTTGCAAAACAGCTCTATGACATATTTGGACCGCATTACTATTCGGAGATGGCGATCGGACACAAGAACTATTATCAACACAATTGGTATCATTGATAACCAGGACAACATCTGCTTGCGTATTGGTTTAAGACTTTGTTCAGCCTATGTTGCCCTATCGCTTGTCAATCAATATCCTACAGGTCACTCAGTGCTTGAAACCTATTAGAGGCCACCATGGACTGACTTAATGGCTGTTCTAAAACATAGTTAGTGAGTATATTTCCTGCCCCCCTCGTTTAAAACTGGGGATTCTGTAAGTGCCTCTAGAAAAAACCCAGGGGTTGCAGTGATATATCCGTTTCCATTGGTAATGGGGTTCTTGCCTTCATTATAACCTCCGGTGCCCAGGGGGGGTTCCTAAATTAATTATAATACAATCCCCTTTAGAGGGCTACCTCATAGGGCCAACCCAGTTCACCCTTCTGGTTAACAACAAAATTTGTTGGGCACCACATACTGGAAATTGGCAATTCCCATGGAGCCAGTGTAGCACTCTATTTTTCAGCAACTCATGGGTTTCTATCAGATCTGTCTGCAAAGGTGGAACATTAGTTAAAACTGCCATATATGGGCAACATTTTGGTGGTAAATTGATGGCAATGTGAGCACTCATGTTGTTAACGCCAGTATCCCTTGCTATTTTTTGATTTGTAGGCTGGGGCTTGGGGTTGGTAATATCGCTTTGTATCAAGTAAATATTATTCACACTAGATTGCTGCAACTTATGCCTTATCTGCGCCATAGGGGCAGATAGGCATCCACCGCCCCTACTGTGTGTAACCCAGTCCCAAAACCGGCCTCCTGTGTTCCCTCAAGGTGCGGTCTAGTTGCCCCTATGTAAGATCCCGGCATACTAGATATTGAGTTTGCTTGTGAAATTGTGTCTAATGCATTGCCCCTCAAATGCTCCCTGGGTACATTAAGATGATAGATTTTGATCTTATCTACTTCAGTAATCAGGGTCTCCTGCTTTTCTCTGATGGGTATTAACAAGTCCTCCATTATAGATGTTATTCCAGCTCTTAGTGGTGCCCAATAGGAATCTGCAGGGGGGCTCGGCTGGGCCACTGCCTCAATATGTGGCGGCATTACAGACGGATCGGCATATGACCCACCTATCTTCATCGGTGCCTTCCTGCACTTCCTTTTCCTCTTAGGTGTGGGCGGACGGGCAGATGTAGCACAGTTATCAGAGGAGAAGATTGGTGCCAACTCTTGATTTGATTGGGTAATCGAGCCTTCGGCAGCACTAGGGCTATGAGGCTCTCCTATCTGCTGCTCAGGGACTGTTATCACGATATCATTGTTCATAGATGTTCCAGATGTTCCAGCCTCTCCCACCACTGCTCCTAAAGATAGGCGACGTTCTGCAATGTCTATTTCTTTAGAGATAACATTTACCGCCCGCACTAGAAAGGAGTCGATTGTTGTTCAGGAGCATTGGTAGCTTTACGTTTACCCATAACAACTTCTATAAAATATGGGGAGAGGGGGTCCAAATAATGTGGCTGTTACAACACAATTATCCACAGTACATGTGGACAGTCAAATCAGAAGAAAGTCAATAGCCATTAATCCATAAACCATTAAACAGGCACCACAATGGTAGGATTTATGGCACGTTTAAAGCCTTCACTAATAATAACTATAAAATCATCAAATATTTCCCCTAGAAGAAAAGTCTTCAAAGCAGTCTTCCTGCTAGTCCAGAGGAGCAAAGTGTGCGAAGCTCAATTGCATCATTAGTAGAATCCAAACCTTCCCGTACGTTGGAGACGACCCCTGAGACACCTTCGCACATGAAGCTGACAAATCACGCTGTTCAGCCTGTGAAGACGCAACACATCCGTTTGGTATGGCACATTCACTTTGCAACATAGGTGAAATCTAATCACCCGTGCTATACAATTTTTTCTCAATAACACTTTTCTGGAATTCGTTAAGTGGAATCAGATTGCGCGTGGACCGCCATCTAACATCAGCAAGTGTTACTGAGCCACGCATAATTTGAACAACTTCGTTCCGACCATTCAAGTTAAAATCAGTTTGACATGTTTTGTGTCTCGTGTTTTTAACATCACCCAGGGCCCAGCTTTCAGATCCATATTAAACAGCGTGTTTGGTTTATAATGGTAACCTCTTTTTTTCTTGAGCAGCCTTTAAGTTTCGAATGACATTCACAGGGGCAGATTTACAAGTCCCTTGCGTCACTTTTACGCTGCAGTTGCGTCACTTTTGTGACGCATCGGCAGCGTAAAAAATGCGGCTTATTTACAACGTGACGCATCTAGGGAGGTGCGTCACGTTGTAAAGCCCTGCGTCACATTATACCTGCGTCAGGTATAATGTATGCAGGGTGGGCGTTCCCACGCAGGAAGGCCTCGTAATCGTGACGCAGTGAAATCTACAAGATTTCACTGCGCCACTTTTAGTGCGCCGCTGCGTCAAAACATTACGCCTGCTTGAAGCAGGCGTAAGTAGTGACGCAGTGTAGTGGGAATAGGCCTCAACACGCATTGCTGGAGTTGCGTCGTGCTTGCGACACGACTCCAGCAATGCGTGACTTTTCCGCCAACAGATGCGTCAGAATTTCTGACGCATCTGTCAATCATTGCGCCATAGTGCGCCGTATTGTAAATACGGCGCATCTATGGTGGCGCAAGGGTTTCTGAGGGTGGCGCAGGGAAAGTGACGCATCTAACAGATGCGTCACTTTCTTGTAAATCTGCCCCACAGTGGTTAATATACTCATTGAAAGATGACTCATCGATATGTTTCTTCGACTGTAGCCAGTAAGGCACCAACGCAGTGCGTGACTTTCTGGCTTTTAACAAAGAAAAAGGTGTTACTTTGGTAGTGCTATGGAGAGTATTATGACCAGTACTTAATTTGTAAAAAAATAAGTACCAGGGCCCTCGTCAAGAGGCCACTGCAGCTTGCACCACCCATTGCCTCTGCCAGCGCTGCCAATGACAGTACCAACACAGGGGCTTATTTACAAGCCCCTTGCGCCACCCCTACGTCACTTTTCCATGTTAAAAATGATGCAAAAGTGGCGCTAGGGGCTTGTAAATAAGCCCCACAGTTTCTAATCATCACATTCCTAAAAGTGTGAAAATTCAGACTATTCCAGGCCCCCAAAGCTATGAGAATGACTTGGGAGGCAGCTGATAGTCTTTTTTAAGTTATATTGAATTATTAAACAGTTGTTGTTATGCTCTTCTCTAAATTAGACAAACAGTACCACCATGTGGCAGACTGTCATAAGTGCCAGTGCTGACAATTAGGGGCAGGTGCCGAGCATCGGAAACCCCTAGCTCAAATTAAGCACTGATTATGCCAAGCCCAAACCCTTTCTACAACAAAACTTACAACATCACTATCACGAGTCAATGCTGTCAGTATGCCCTCCTTCAACATCCTTGTTGATTCACTCACCTGTGCCTTTGGATTGGGTACTATATATGGAAACAGAGTAATCTTTCCATGTGTTGCTTCTACATTGTGGGACTGGCATGGGGAAACTGGCTCAACATGTTTGGCGAAGAGTGAGGTTCAAATGAGTGCCTTCGGAGAGCCAATCAAAGTGGACAGTAGTGTTGCTAGTCCATGAGGCTTGCTTCCTGCTGTGGTTGGACTGCAACACATCTTTCATATTGGATATTGTCAGCGAGGACCAGAGTGTTGGCCGAGTGTATGCCTGAAGACTACTATATGTCATCGGATCCTGACGTAGAGGCCAGGCAAACACTCGTGACTCTGTCTGCACACTGTGTGTGTCGCAAGCACATTGACGCATGTACAGTGTATGTGGGCATTTTTAATATGTGTTTTCTTTCACATGCATCTGTATCCATGAATCTATTTGGCAGCCATGTTAATTTAGGCTGGGCCCAACAGAATTTATGGACACAGAATATTATGACTACTAGACTTTTAGTATGTTTTCTGGTGGGTGTTCTAAAATACGGATGACTATGACACTGATGAATGACTTGTCTTTTGTGATTTTATCCATAAAAATCAAATAAAGATTTTTATGATGATGACTACTAGACTTGGCAAATACTGTTTCTTGAAATTAGTGGGCTTGAGAGAGTTGAATAAAATTGAGTGTCTGGGGTATAGAGCAATTATTCCAAGGATATAGAGTATTAGCTACCCACAGCTACATTAGGGGCTGCCTTGTAATTACATTACCAGAGCTCTGTAGCCGTCTTCTCTACCCATGTGCAAGCTGTCTGGTGTATGTGTGGTGTGGCACCGTAGACTCTTAAATTTACTCCTGCTAGATTGTCATGCCCACTTACACATAGAACCGCTTGCCATGCAGACATTTAGATATGTCACATACTGATAGTAAACTCACTCCTGTGTCTGTAAAGCTGTAAAGCACATTAAAACTTATTCTGAGCAGCAGGTCCTCAGCCAATCATCCTTATCTTTGCCTTCAGTTTCATCACACGGTTGCAATGCATGGTAACACAGAGGGGCCGATTCCGATCTCGGTCGGAGGCGCACCCAATACTATTCGGTCGGGAAAAAGCCATGCGAAAGCCAGTTTCCCGACCGATCCGTACAGTACACCGAACGAGCAAGTACGATGCGCACAACAGCAAAAATCCCGGCCGAGCCGTACTCACCCAAACCAGGTCCTGTTCTCCGACCGAGGCGAATCCGGAAACGCCGAATCGAGTCGCACGGAAGGGAAAATGCAGCCCCGTCCGGCCGAACAAGTACGATGCGCTTTCCGTACGCGCCGAACCCGTCGCTACGCACGGCACGTCAAAGCATCCGGGAGAGGCGCACATAAGCTCCGAATCGCGCCACAACACGATCCACGGCTACGAGACGAACACAGCACCGACGAGGACGACGCGAAGCGACGAGGACGAAGCCAAGCGACGAGGACGACGCGAAGCAACGAGAAGGACGAACGACACGAACCAACCATGAATCCCTTCGTCCCGATCATACCAATATTCTACACCTACTACCGGAACAGGCACGGACGCGTACGGCGCAGAAGGTAAGTCAGACACCAACCACAAAACACATACAACACGTACACGACACATCACACACATACACTGGGAATCTGAATATACTTACACCAGCAACAGCAGCACCATAGGGGCGGGATGCCCATCACCAATGCCACATATGCACACAGGGGCCTGAATGCGCGCCACCACCCCAACCCAGGGGGGCTGGATGCCAACCACCACAACCACCCTCAACCAGGGGGGCAGGATGCCTACCACTACTACCACCCTCAACCAGGGGGCAGGATGCCTACCACTACTACCACCCTCACCCAGGGGGCAGGATGCCCACCACTACTACCACCCTTAGCCAGGGGGGCTGGATGCCTACCACCACCCTTAGCCAGGGGGGCTGGATGCCCACCACTACTACCACCCTTAGCCAGGGGGCAGGATGCCTACCACTACTACCACCCTCACCCAGGGGGCAGGATGCCCACCACTACTACCACCCTTAGCCAGGGGGGCTGGATGCCTACCACCACCCTTAGCCAGGGGGGCTGGATGCCTACCACTACTACCACCCCCACCCAGGGGGCAGGATGCCTACCACTACTACCACCCTCACCCAGGGGGGCAGGATGCCCACCACTACTACCACCCTTAGCCAGGGGGCTGGATGCCTACCACTACTACCACCCTCAACCAGGGGGGCAGGATGCCCACCACTACTACCACCCTTAGCCACGGGGGCTGGATGCCTACCACTACTACCACCCTCAACCAGGGGGGCAGGATGCCTACCACTACTACCACCCTTAGCCAGGGGGCAGGATGCCCACCACTACTACCACCCTTAGCCAGGGGGCTGGATGCCTACCACCACCCTTAGCCAGGGGGCTGGATGCCCACCACTACTACCACCCTTAGCCAGGGGGTGCCAGATGCCCACCACTACCACCCTTAGCCAGGGGGCAGGATGCCCACCACTACTACCACCCTTAGCCAGGGTGGGCTGGATGCCTACCACCACCCTTAGCCAGGGGGCTGGATGCCTACCACCACCCTTAGCCAGGGGGCAGGATGCCCACCACTACTACCACCCTTAGCCAGGGGGGCTGGATGCCTACCACTACTACCACCCCCACTCATAGGATGGACAATGCATGACACAACAAGCACACCACAACCTAGGGAATGCAAGATTAAGACATCCCCCCACCACCATGACAAGCGTGTGAGCAGGCTGTGTCAAATGCCTACAACACCGAACATGACATTGAACATACAATGTGACCCCCTAGCACATGTGCCACACATATATGTGTGTGGCACCCACAATGCAAGCAGCCCATGACCATTGTGGCAATGGGGCCTAAACCCCCATCATCACAGTGACCAAAAGGTAAGTGTGGGGTCCATAGCTGAAGCACATTTTGACCATTGTGGCAATGGGGTCTAAACCCCCATCATCACAGTGACCAAAAGGTAAGTGTGGGGTCCATAGCTGAAGCACAGTTTGACCATTGTGGCAATGGGGTCTAAACCCCCATCATCACAGTGACCAAAAGGCAAGTGTGGGGTCCATAGCTGAAGCACATTTTGACCATTGTGGCAATGGGGTCTACACCCTCATCATCACAGTGACCAAAAGGTAATTGTTGACAAAGAAAGAGCTGCAACTGCCAAACTGCATGGATCATTCCTGGTCACAGAACCAAAAACTCATCTGTGGCAAAGTAGTGTATGTGTCCCATTGCAACATAAATTGGGGGAGCCAAATACTGCAGTGCAAATGAAACTTTCCTTTGGCCATGTGCAGACAAACAACACCCATGGTGGCTGAGACCGTCAACAGTCATCAATGACACAATGACAGAAGTGACCATCAGAATGCAGAACCACATATTTGCACCAATGGGCACACAAATGCAGATACCCTGTGGAGACAGCAGATGTGAGGTGAACAGATACCATACCATGGCAGCAATGGGACACACAAACCATGATCACTGTGCTGACCGATGACCTAGGAGTCCCAGGGACAGCAGGGGAAACACACCAAACAACATACAGCCAATGGCACACCCAAGATATGCCAATGCAGTGGTGCAGATGCACAAACACTAACAGGCAGACCAACACTGTCATCATACACAGCAGGTGAGGGGTGGGGGTGCCAGTGTCCCCAGGCAACAACACAACACATGAGGAGAGCTGAATACCAATCATACAGATGTGCATACACTGCCACACTAAGGTAACTCATGGATCCAAATCCCCTATGTGGGCAAGCAGGCATTGACAGGTGAGAGGGAGCACAAAACACACATGTCACACAGGCACGTAGGAACAACAACTGACACAGCAAGTCACAGACACACCACAGCACCACCCCCAGGGCCCCCACAATGTGGTGACCCTGGGCTGAACAAAAATACCACTGTGATGACAAAGCTAAATGTCGTTCACACTGTGAACCACAGTCAGGTGTCCTGAGCAACTAACTACCATCACACCTACACAAGCACAAATCAATCAGCATGGCCAGTAAGCCAAGGCCAACATGGAGGCAGGGGACTAGCCGGGCAACAACTCTCATCTGCACACACTCAAGACCACACCCCTCGACCTCCAACAATGTGCAGCAGTGAAGTACACATGCACTGGTGACATTGCACATGCACCCATTACTATTCCAGGGTGGTGGGTGGGAACCAAGGTGTAGAAACACATCACACATGGACACTCAACAAGACTCCTGAATGTCTGACACACTGCACACTACGCTGTACATGGACATGACGGCAATACCACACCGACCAATGGGATCCCAGCCACAGTCACACACCAATGAAGAAGCCAAGGTCACCCACAAAGAACACACATAGACAACAACCAACATTGCAGCCCGGACCCTAAGGAGTGCCAGCAGTCACACACACAACGTGTCACAATCACTGAAAGATAACACAAACTGGAAATCACATGACAGGGGCAAACAACAAGTGCCAAAGGGAAACCTGATCTGTGACCCATCTGCGTCAGCACACAAACTCTGCCCTGACAGCAAACACACCTATGGGTGACACCCTGATGACCAGTAATGTGCCATGCACCCACATCACAGAGAACACAGGGAGAAGACTTTGGGGGAACATAGCTCAAGTCAGCAAGCATCACAAACAGGTACAACACTAGGGATCACAGCATGCGCAGATGAATGGAAGTGAACACACAGACATGCACATACAACACACACCTTGGGCGCAGGCAATGTCACACGTGTACACACTGCCATGAGGGGACTCCACTCCTGTGTGAGGAAAGCTGTGCCATATGTTGCCTCAGTAGGGCCCCATCATGTCAGCTGAGCACTTGGTCACACAATCAACAATTAGCACCAAATGAGGGCTCCCATCACATCAGCCTGGTCATGGATGTGCCAACGGAATCATCAGCACAGATCCAACACACTTGTATAGCAATGTTGCACTGACTACACGGATGAGTCCCTCCCCATTGATGCCCAAACCTGCATGTCCACTGGAGATGGCAACACGGTCAGGGAAGTAGACAAAAGCAACGATGGCAGGCACAACAGATGTGCAGGGGTGGAAGCCACAGATGTGAAATTGCCAATGTAAGTAGGAAACCCATTGCCAAATACTGAACACATGACACCCTCAGATGCTGCTATTGATGACATGGATACACCACATGATAGGACACATTCCCCCTGGACCACATGGGTTCCTGCACAGTAACACTTCATAATCATGAGACCAGATATCACCATCACTGCAGCAAGGGCATGGTTAGCTGCACCAACAACATGTACATCTGAAGCATGAGCACTAGAGAAAAGAAAGTTGCTTTATTCAGCATATGTGTTGAGGCCAAACGAAGTCCTGAAAAAGAGCAAAGGCCAATGGCCAGTCCATTGTCAAAGTTCAAACAGGGTGACACTGGCAGATGTCACCCTACGCATGCCTGCACAATACCAGGGACAATCCACTAGGAGGGGCAACCGGGGGGCAGGCCAGGCACCGCAGGGACAGGATCAGGGCTCACCAGGGGGAGTCAGGGAAGGGGTGGTGGGTGCTGGAGAGCCACTGACAACTGCAGTGGAGGTGTCTGACATGGTGTGTGCCGGCACAACTGGGGGCATGACACAGATGTCGTGGGTGCCGGCACAACTGCAGTGGACCCTGCAGATGGGGTGGACAGGTCCGCCACTGCAGTGCCCAAGTCAGACAGGGCGGTAGTGGACTCCACTGCAGTGCCTACCTCCAGGGGAGGAGAATGGGGAACAGGCAAGGTGGGTTGGACAGAGGGGGAGGACACCCTCACCACATCAGTGGCACAGACAAGCGCAGCGGGGGGTGTGGTGCTGGGAGAGCAAGTGGCAGGGGGAGAAGGCCGGAGCATCTTGGGGATGGTATATCTGTGGGTGGGGGAACCTGGGGCAGGGTGTGGTGGGGGCACCTGTGCAGTGGGGGCCTGAGGGATGGAGGATGGAGACCTTGTGCCTGAGCTGCAGGGCGGTGGCGGGGTCTTGCTCTTAGCACTCCGGGGGACTTGCGGGTGGGGGCCTCAGTCCGTCTGCGCCTGGGGGAGGGTGTCCGGGGGCGAGGGGCACTCTGCTCCGTGTGGGTGGGCTTCCTCTTCCCCCGGGATGCTGGAGCAGCTTCATCGGTGGGGAAGAGGCCGAGGTCACAGAGGAAGAGCTGCTGTGACTTTGGGGTTGCAGGTGAGGCAAGGGAGGGTGCTTTGGAGGGAGAGGGAACTGAGGACTGCGCAGTGCATGTGGATGCGTGTGTGTGTTCCAGGGCCCCATCCCCTGTGAGTCTGGCTTCAGTCCCCTGAATGTGCTTGCGTGTGCGTTTTGTCATTGGCGTGTGTGTCAGTGTGCTGGATGTGTGTGTGCTGGTGTGTGCCAGTGTGTGTGTGCCTGGGATGGGTAAGGTGCTGGGGAGTGTGGATGGAGCAGAGGCAGGAGGGGTGAGGGACCGTTTGAGGAGGGACACTGCTGCCGTCAGGGAGGAGTCCATGGACCTATTGCCCCTCTGTAGGTCAGACATGCCCGATGAGATGCCCTCCATGAACGACACCAGCTGAGTCAACAGCGCGGTGTGCGCATGGAGGACACTCAGCATGGCTGTCTGTCCTACATGGAGCTGGCGAAGGAGGTACACAGACTCCTCACTCAGGGCAGCAGGGGACACAGGGGCAGGGGTGCGGTGCCTGGCCCAAAGGAGACATGCTCCCGGACATGGGAGCCTCCACGGACCTGGGGAATGGGAGCCGATGGGAGGGCGGTGGTGGTGCTGGTGGTGGCGGGGACAGCAACACTAGCTGGGGTGTGGTGGCTGCTGACACCCGCCTCCACAAGGGAGTCATCCTCCGAGTTGCTCTGGTCCTCAGCTGAGGTGGATGCTGCTGAGGACTCCTCGGTGTGGCTCCCCTCGCCCTCCGTGCCACTGGGTCCCTCCGACCACTCCTCGGCTGCTGACCCAGTCTGGCTCTCCGGCTCCTCCTGGTCCGTGGAGCTGTCCCCTTCCGTGGCCGTGGATGTATCTGCAAACAATGGGGAAACAGACAGACATCAGTCACCTGCACATAACGCACACACCACTGTGAGCACAGCACATCCCAGAGCAAGCCCTGGCATCATTAGTTGTACATTGCTAAAAGTGCACTAATTGAACAGGAGAAGTCAATTGTCAGTCTGATGCCAAGCATGGCACTCACATCCCACATGGCCTTGCACCCATCTGTCTGGTGTCTGTTGGATTGCAACACCCCAGTGTTGACACATGCACCAAGTACACAGTAGTTGGACAGTGCAGAGGACACGGTGTGGACACATCACAGCTCTTGCCACTGAGTCAGTACAGGTTTACGGATGTAAGGGATGCCCAGAGTCAAATAGGAAATGCATGTGATGCATACCAGCGACAGACACCATGATGCACCCATGTCCTGATAGCCAGCGCCACTATGGTGTGCATGTAGCACATGTCACTCCCCTGCAGGATCACCAATCAGTAGACACATGCCATGGCGGAGGCATGACTGCAAAGTCATACATCACTGTCTCAGTGATGTATGACTTTGCAGCCAGACAACAACACTCTGCACTGTGTCACAATAGTAGGTCATGGGGAATGCAAGTCCTGGAGCTGCACAAGTGCACATGTACATCCCCCCACAACACATCCTCTTAACCCTCATCTGTCCAGGTCATACCTATTGGACATATGGGAGACCTGTGACACTACCCTACATGTCAGAATACAGGCATTGTGTAAGCAATGGACCCACCCATGATGCCCACCACAGAGTCAGGGAAACAGATGCTGTCTCCCACCTTGAGTCAAGCAAACTGCAAGGACACAGTCCTAAGTGACAGAATTCCCTGCATGTAAGGGCCACACCTGGGTATCAGATGAGGAGTGGGCAGTGCACAATAGAGGGACATGGCTCCTGGACAACATGACTGCTGTACTGTGGCAGTTCAACCTGGCCCGAGGAGGGCACATAACATGTTAGACAGAGTACACAGTGCAGTCTTTGACTCACCCCTCCTTGCTGCTCTCTGGCCTTCAGCTGCCCATCCAGGTCTGGAAAGACCACCGCCAGGATCCTGAGCATGTGGGGGTCAGGGTCCGTGTTCCGCCCCTCCTGCGAGGAGGCGACAGCTTCAGCTGGACCCGTGCAATCCTCCGGGTCCAGCCCCGAAGGTCCTGCCACCTCTTTTGGCAGTTGCGGATCCGGCGCTGGTAGACCCCCACGGACCGGACAGCCCGGACGATGTCCTTCCAGATCTCATGCTTCCGATGGGCAGAAGCCTGTCAGGATGACAAAGTGATAAGGACATTACTACACATGCAACATATCCGTGCATGACACAGTTGCATATACATGTCGCAATCACAGGGGCACATGGTGTACCCAGGCAGTGCACGGCTGCCCATGGACAGTTTTCCAGAAGTCACTACATGGTATCATAGCATGGGGAGTAAAACCCTGTTCAGAAGCACTGTCACTGCACCATACCTGTCCAGTGCAAGTCACTACACACTATGGGGGTGACAACTACTCAGTGAGCCTGCTAGCCAGTGGTGTGCTGACTCTCAGCCTTGCTAGTCAGACAAAATGCACATTCAGAAAGGCAGTGCACAGAACACTCACCTGCTCCCCTGGTGTCCCATACAGCTTGCTGTACTGTGGAAGTAGGCTGTCCAGCAGGGCCTGGTTCTCTTCAAGGCTGAAGGCTGGGGCTCTCTCCACAGTACGTGCCATTGCAGGGTCCAGAGGGGCAGAGACAGCAGCAGTGCAGTGGCAGATGTCGTCCTGGAGCATGTAGTGCAGGCAAGTGGGCTCTCAGGGGAACATGCAGCAATATATATGTGCTGGAGAGGCAGATACTGTCCCTTGTGTCCAAAGTGATAGGTCCAAGTCGTTTGCATCTTCTGAATCTGGCCAATCCATGGAATAGCAGCACCAAAACACGCCCACAGCATCCTTCAAATCTTCAACTTCATGACATACATTATTTTGCAACATTGTTGTGGGTGACCAACTGAATTTCCAGCAACCGACTCGTTCGAATATTCAAAAACGCGTCCGTTGCCAGGCAAGCCCATTGTCAATGGGTGCGCACCGATCGGTCCATTGCTGTTCAACGCGCACAGGGGTACAACGCGTACCCGCACACATTGAATGCAATGGGCCGGCCGGAGGCACCGATCGGTCCATTGCTGTTCAACGCGCACAGGGGTACAACGCGTACCCGCACACATTGAATGCAATGGGCCGGCCGGAGGCACCGATCGGTCCATTGCTGTTCAACGCGCACAGGGGTACAACGCGTACCCGCACACATTGAATGCAATGGGCCGGCCGGAGGCACCGATCGGTCCATTGCAGTACAACGCGCACAGGGGTACAACGCGTACCCGCACACATTGAATGCAATGGGCCGGCCGGAGGCACCGATCGGTCCATTGCTGTTCAACGCGCACAGGGGTACAACGCGTACCCGCACACATTGAATGCAATGGGCCGGCCGGAGGCACCGATCGGTCCATTGCTGTTCAACGCGCACAGGGGTACAACGCGTACCCGCACACATTGAATGCAATGGGCCTGCCGGAGGCACCGATCGGTCCATTGCAGTACAACGCGCACAGGGGTACAACGCTGCACCACGACACATTGAATGCAATGGGCCGGCCGGAGGCACCGATCGGTCCATTGCTGTTCAACGCGCACAGGGGTACAACGCGTACCCGCACACATTGAATGCAATGGGCCGGCCGGAGGCACCGATCGGTCCATTGCTGTTCAACGCGCACAGGGGTACAACGCGTACCCGCACACATTGAATGCAATGGGCCGGCCGGAGGCACCGATCGGTCCATTGCAGTACAACGCATCACTGTACATGTGACTGGCATATGTCAGCATGCCTGTCTCAGATGGACATATGCCAGCCACAGATAGCTCCCAGGGAGTGAGGGGCACACCTACATCACGACAGCCTGTCCAAACCTTATCATAAGGCATGTAAGGCTGCATTTCCTATTGTGTGTATGTTGGTGTACATGTTGTCCTGTGGGTGTCACCTGTGGGCAGCCACCCCCAGGCTGTGCACGTGTTAATGGGGACAGGATCCTGGGTGTTACGTGTACGTGACCACTGTGATGTGCAACTGTTCATATCTGTGCATGTGCCATGGTCACATTTCACAGTGGTGTTTGTGTATGTCATGTCACATACCCCGTGAGTCCCATGTGGGACGGTATGTTTGAGCCAGGGTGTCCCAGTGGCACAATAGTGATGGCCCTCCACAGTCTTTGTGCATGTAGTGTTTACAATGTCTCTGATTTCATGTGCACAATGGGAGACAGTCTCCACATCCACGTTGTGTGTGCATGGACTCTGATGTTGTGCGTGTGTGTCACAGACGTCCATGGCTCTCCTGCCATGGCAAGTGTGGCCACTACCTGTGGGGGTCATGTTTGTTTTGTTGTGGTGTACACATGATACTCCAGGTGATGCCAGTGTCCATGTGGCATTACAGGGTCCCTGGGAATGTGCCTGTCGTTGAGCTGTGGTGCCTGGGGCACATCTGTCCTCACATGTCACTGGGGGGTGACTGTGACACAGCATCATGATATCCAATGGGCCAACCTGGGACAAATTGATGCCACCTGTAGGACCGTGTTGACAGATGTTGGCCATGTATGTACCATAAATGTCGTTCCGGTACTGCACACTTCATGTAGTTGTGCCTCATGATGATGTATGTTGGGATCTTGAGTGTGTTCAATGCCGCATATGTGGGGTGACTGACGATCTTGCTTACTTCTCCTCTGCACTGCAGGGCTCCTGCTGTCCATCGGCCATTCCCAGACCTGGCAACGATGGTGGAACGGGACAGCATCCGACGGTACCGCTTCACCAGGCAGCTGATTGAGGATTTGGCAGTGCAGTTGTCCCCACATTTGCAGCCTGGCCGGCCGTATCCTACAGCGCTGACCCCCAAGGTGAAGGTGATGGCAGCCCTACACTTCTTTGCCACCGGTACCTTCCAACATACTGTGGCGTCTGCTGGTGGGATGTCACAGACCATGTTCAGCCGTGTGCTCCGCGATGTTTTGGCGGCAATGTTGCTCTTCCTGAACCGGTACATCTATTTCCCTAGACTGCGACGACTCACTGACGTGAAGAGTGACTTTTATGCCCTGGGGAGGATGCCGCATGTCATTGGCTCCATTGATGGGACACATGTGGCTTTGGTACCACCACAGGCCCAGGAGCAGGCCTACAGGAACCGCAAGCACTACCACTCGGTCAATGCACTGGTGGTGTGTCTTGCAGACATGACCATCACACACGTGTGTGCCCGTTTCCCTGGTTCAGCACACGATGCCTTTGTGATGAGGAGTAGTCGCATCCCCAGGTTGATGGCACAGATGCAGAACCAGCGTGCCTGGCTTGTCGGTGTGTACTGACTTTGTGCCATTGTGTGTGATCTGATCTGTAGTATTCCGCCCACTTTTCCAAGTCAGCTGATGTGCACTTGTCTGTCCGTAGGTGACTCGGGATACCCCAACATGCCGTGGTTGCTGACACCCCTCAGGAACCCTGTGACACCTGCCCAGATGCGCTACAATGAGGCACATGGTCGGACCAGGAGAGTGATTGAGCGGACCTTTGGTCTCCTGAAGAGCCGCTTCCGCTGCCTGGACAAGACCGGAGGGTCCCTCCCATATGCCCCTGCGAAAGTGTGCAAGATTATCATCGTCTGCTGCATGCTTCACAACCTGGCAGTGCGGAAGGAGTTGCCTCTCATCCAGGATGACGATGACCAACATCCGCCACCTGTGGAGGATCCTGGCCTGGACCACGATGCCAGTGACGATGATGATGATGATGGTGATGGTGATGTCCGCACACAGCTCATCACCAACTTCTTTAGCTGAATGTGAGTATCCTGAGGTGTCATGTGAATGATGTGAGTTGGCATGATGTGTGGGTGGTGCTCTGGTGCTGTTGGAGTGTGTCCATGGGCTACTTGACAGGATGTGTGTTGCGATGTGTGGTGACAGGTGGGCTGTACTCCCCAACAGTGTTGACATGCTAACTTGGTTCTGGGTGGGTATCTTGTAACATGTATTGTGCATGAGTTTTGCTGTTCTGTCCTGTACTGCATTGCTTTTGACTGTGTGTCATTTCTGTCCTTCACAGGGTACTTTCAGATTCGTTTGGTGAACTGTGTCCACCGACGACGTGATTGCACATCCAGGCTGGTAGCTGTTGTGTCCCTACAGGTGATGTGCGCCACACCCATGGACTTCCTTCTGTCTACAGTTGTTGACTGTGTGCCCGCTACCAGGTGGGGTTACCTTGCATCTGTAGTGGTTACGGCATGTTGCTACTGTGTAATAAACCTGTGCTTCACTTAGTGATGTGCGTTGTCTGTGGTCACACATTTGACTGCCATTTGCTTACTGCACCTGTGGGCTACTTGACTACAACTGGGAATGGGTGTGGTGTCTGTGCATTGCACCGTCTTCCCTGGCAACATCAGTGTAGGCAATGAGTCAGATGGCCTAGGTGTGTATGTGTTGTGTAGCCCTGGTGGTGTGTCTCCCTCATATGTGTCACGTTGCCTGTACTCACATGCCTGTGTTGTCCTTGCTGTTGCAGTTCGCATACACTGTGTAATTTTGCAGTTCATCATCCCCATAACAGCACCCACGTTGGAATCACGACAGAGGCAAGTATGGTGTATTAGTGTGTTTATTGTGATAATAGTGCATAGGATGGATTGTGCTGTACATGAATCTTGCAATCCCAAGTTCCTAGATGAATAGAAAGTCCAGGTAGACAGGATCCCCAGTATCGGGGCCACTGTTGTCTGACACATTGTTCCAACTTATACTCCCCATGCAATGTGTGGGAGTAGTGTTGCCATCAACAGGGTGAACAGTCTGTGCACAAAGGCGAAAATCCAGAACAGGTTCAGGCTTCCTGGGAGTTGCGCTTGGCCATCAGCCTCTCACTTTCCCCTCCTCGGACGACCCCTCTTCTTGGGGGGGGCCTCAAGTGCAGGCTGCTGCGGTGCAGGGGACTCTCCGCCAGAGTCCTCCTCCCTCCCTGTGGCAGTTGCAGTTTGTTCGGTACCAGATGTTGTTGGCACACAGGGAGGTGTGGACTGGTTGCTGTTCATCTGGCGGAGGCATTGTAAAATGTCCCTGTGCACCGCCGTCATCTCATGTAGTACATCCCACTTGGACTCCACGCGGGTCATGTGGGAGTCCACACGTGACATGTGGGAGTCCACACGTGACATGTGTGACTCCACTTGGGACATGTGGGAGTCCAAGCGGGCATGATGGGCAGCCTGCTGCTGTTTAATGTCTCTGAGGAGCCCCACTACCTGGCTGAGCTCTCCGGTGCTGGACTGGTACGCATCAGCTATGCGTACCAGTTGTGGGTCTTCATGCACACCAGCAACGTCTGCAAGCAGCGACCTCTGTCTCCCACCCCTCCCACCACCCCTGCTGACATGTGCAGTGTGTGCAGTTGCACGCACAGATAACCCTGGTCCACCTTGGGGGTTGGTGGTGGTGGTGGTGTCCATGGCCCCAGGTTGGTCCAGGGTCACTGCGCTGGTGTTGTTCCTTATTCTGTCCATGTCGGCAGGGATGGTATTCGTGGTGACAGTCGTTGGAGGGGTGGGTGCAGGGGGTGCAGCTGGTGGACCTGCTGGTGCTGCAGCTGGTGGTCCTGCTGGTGCAGCATGTTGACTTGCACCGGATGTGCCAGGTTGTTCTTCATCGTCCGAGGAGGACAGAGGCTGTACGACGCCAGTGAGCTCGGCATCCTCTTGAGCCTGGGACTGGGACTCCTCAGCGTCTGCTGCTGTGTCCCTATCATCACCTGTTTTTGGGAGACACAAACAATGTATGTCATGTTTCTGCAGGCATCAGTGGTTGACACACCTGACAGTTGTGACTGTGCCTCGGGGTGCGGGCCTGTACATTGTATTGTCCTAAGTTGTCACAGTCAGGGGTTGATATTGGTGTGGCACATTGTCCTGCATTATTTGGGCATTTCTATGTATTCTCTGGGGTGTGAACATGGTCTGCATTGATTGTGTTTGGTTGACAGCCAGACCTCCTTCCCACCCACCCACCCACCCAGTCAGTTATCCCACCATGGAACGTGCTTGCATTGCAGGGAGTGTAAGTTGTCTCTCAGGATGTCAGTCAGTGGTGTCCTGCTGTTTGTTGGTGCACAGTTGGCAGCAGGGCCTTGTGCTCCCCACAGCAGTAGCCAGTGTCAGCCATCTTGTGAGTCCTTCTCCACTCCCTGTGATGTGAGCATGGTTCAGGGTGGTGTTGATGGGACAGTTGTGGGGGTGAGCTATGTCTGTGACTACGTCTCCCATCATGCTATTGCCTCCACCCCCTTCCCAGCATGCCCATGCTTCCTTCCTTTTGACTCTGCTTCCCTGTGGGGTGGGCTGGCTGTGCTGACAGGATGGCTGGGAGTGTTGTCCTGGCAGTTGTTTGGCTAAGAGTCCCAAGAGTGTCCCTGTGCTTCACACAACATAACCCAGGGTGGTGGTGCTTTGTGGGATCTTGTGTTAGGATGGAGGGCATTGCATTCTACCAGGTGGGTACTGTGGAGTTTGTGTTGGGGGGGTGTGAGGGGAGGTGCTGGTGACTATAGTCAGTGCTGCAAGTCCCCCTTCCCACCCAGCCAGCCAGATATCCCACCATGGAACGTGCTTGCATTGCAGGGAGTGGAAGTTGTCTCTCAGGATGTCAGTCAGTGGTGTCCTGCTGTTTGTTGGTGCACAGTTGGCAGCAGGGCCTTGTGCTCCCCACAGCAGTAGCCAGTGTCAGCCATCTTGTGAGTCCTTCTCCACTCCCTGTGATGTGAGCATGGTTCAGGGTGGTGTTGATGGGACAGTTGTGGGGGTGAGCTATGTCTGTGACTACGTCTCCCATCATGCTATTGCCTCCACCCCCTTCCCAGCATGCCCATGCTTCCTTCCTTTTGACTCTGCTTCCCTGTGGGGTGGGCTGGCTGTGCTGACAGGATGGCTGGGAGTGTTGTCCTGGCAGTTGTTTGGCTAAGAGTCCCAAGAGTGTCCCTGTGCTTCACACAACATAACCCAGGGTGGTGGTGCTTTGTGGGATCTTGTGTTAGGATGGAGGGCATTGCATTCTACCAGGTGGGTACTGTGGAGTTTGTGTTGGGGGGGTGTGAGGGGAGGTGCTGGTGACTATAGTCAGTGCTGCAAGTCCCCCTTCCCACCCAGCCAGCCAGATATCCCACCATGGAACGTGCTTGCATTGCAGGGAGTGGAAGTTGTCTCTCAGGATGTCAGTCAGTGGTGTCCTGCTGTTTGTTGGTGCACAGTTGGCAGCAGGGCCTTGTGCTCCCCACAGCAGTAGCCAGTGTCAGCCATCTTGTGAGTCCTTCTCCACTCCCTGTGATGTGAGCATGGTTCAGGGTGGTGTTGATGGGACAGTTGTGGGGGTGAGCTATGTCTGTGACTACGTCTCCCATCATGCTATTGCCTCCACCCCCTTCCCAGCATGCCCATGCTTCCTTCCTTTTGACTCTGCTTCCCTGTGGGGTGGGCTGGCTGTGCTGACAGGATGGCTGGGAGTGTTGTCCTGGCAGTTGTTTGGCTAAGAGTCCCAAGAGTGTCCCTGTGCTTCACACAACATAACCCAGGGTGGTGGTGCTTTGTGGGATCTTGTGTTAGGATGGAGGGCATTGCATTCTACCAGGTGGGTACTGTGGAGTTTGTGTTGGGGGGTGTGAGGGGAGGTGCTGGTGACTATAGTCAGTGCTGCAAGTCCCCCTTCCCACCCAGCCAGCCAGATAGCCCACCATGGAACGTGCTTGCATTGCAGGGAGTGGAAGTTGTCTCTCAGGATGTCAGTCAGTGGTGTCCTGCTGTTTGTTGGTGCACAGTTGGCAGCAGGGCCTTGTGCTCCCCACAGCAGTAGCCAGTGTCAGCCATCTTGTGAGTCCTTCTCCACTCCCTGTGATGTGCGCATGGTTCATGGTGGTGTTGATGGGACAGTTTTGGGGCGGGCAATATGTGTGACTGCGACTCCCATGATGCTATTGGCTACACTGACTTGGCCAGCATACACAGAATTCCTTCCTTTGAGTGGTCTTCACTGTGTGTTGGTGTTGTTGTGGTGGCTACATGTGTGGATGTGTTTGTTAGTTCTATTTGTGCCACTGCCTAGCTGTAGTTGTGGTTGTGTTTGTACATGTGTTGGCACAGTTGGATGTGACTTTTTTGATGGCATGTGTTGTGTTTATCTGACTGACATACACATTTTGGGATGATTCTGTTCTAGTTGCTGTGTAATTGCTATGTGTGCATGGTTTGACTCTCCCCTTGACAGTGATGTGTGTGTTTTGTGGCAGTTTATTGTGTACATTTGTTGTGTACTCACCAGGCTCTGGGATGTTCTCTAGTCCATATACGCTCACTGGCGGAAGGATGGCCCGCACCTTCTCCTCCCAGGGCCTGAGGTATATTGGCTTGGCAGGAGGGCCACTGCCGGTCTGTTGGCTGTTGCTGTAGTCTATCTTCAGCAGGTCCCGTACCCTCCTGCGCACGTCATACCACCTGTTCTGGATGTCCGTCTTTGTGCGCCGACATGATGATTGTGCGTTCACCCTGTTGATGATCCTCTCCCACATCTTGGTTTTCTGCGACATGGGGGTCTGTTGGACCAGAGTGCCAAACAGCTGTGGCTCCACCCTGAGGATCTCGTCTACCAGGACTTCCAATTCACAATCTAGGAACTTGGGATTCTTCTTGGGGGCATGGTGATGGGTGGTGATGGTGAGTGATGTGTGTGTTGGTGTGCAGGTGAGGGTGTGTGAGTGTGTGTTTTGCTGGGTGTATGTGAGGTAGGTATTTGTTGGTGTGCTGATGGTGTGTGGCTTGTGTGAGGGATGAGCTGTGGGTGTGTGGTTGCTTTCTCTTGGGTGCTGGCAGTGAAATGGCATTTGCAAAGGCTCATGGTAGTGATTTGTGTCCTTTATATAGGTGGAGTTGTGGGTGTGTCTTTGTTCTCTGTCCCCACCCCCCCAGTATTTATTGGCTTGGTAATTGCTTGTTTGGCCTTTTTTTGGTTGATTTTTCCTTTGTGCTGTTTGTGTATGTTGGAAACGTTCTTGTGACCGAGTCGGACCCTGCATTGGTCTCGTACGGTGTTTTCCGCTTCGTTCACGCTGTGTTTGTGCAGTTTTGTATGCTGCGTACGCGTCGGTCGCGGTGTATTGTATTGCTTCGGCTCGGTTTTGTATGCGTGTCGGTCGTACGGCTTGTCCTCCGTCCGACTCGGTCGTGTTTTTCGCGCCTTGCATCGTACTTTGCGGGTTGGAGTTGGCGGGTACGATTCGGTCGGATTTGTTCCGGGTGCGTGTCGGTCGGTTGGATTCGCGTGTTTTTCCGGCCGGATTGCTATTTTCCGAGCGGCTCGGTCGGTCGGCTTGGTTTCCTGACGTGTCGGTCGGATTTATCGCGGCTTGCATCGTACTTGGCGTGTCGGGCGCCACTGGTACGTGTCGGTCGGTATTTTTTCCGGATCCGAGTCGGTCGGTGCTTTTTCCGGCCCGAATCGGAATCGACCCTTAGCTGTGTGCCATTTCCAAAATGCAGTATGTTGTATATTTTTTGTGTTCTAGCTTATACGTAGCAATTACTGCTGCATCAAATTTGTTTTCTCGAGTACTTACACTGGGCTTCATATGCTCTGTAAGAAAATGCCTTTTTCTGGTATAATCACCCGCTTTTTTTCGGCTGATGCTGCTGGTCATTTGACTGTGTGCACTGGGACTCTGCTAACCCAGCCCCCTGCATGTGCTTTGATCCCTAAAATGAATTTGGCTCTAGTCCTTTTGTCACATTTAGCTTACCTCTAGGTCTGTTGCATATGGTACCAAATTGTACCCAGGGCCTGTAAGTTTAATGTCACTAGTGCCTAAGAATTTAATTATCTTCAAAGGGACCGACTCTGTCACAGAGAGATGTAGCTCACACCTGTTTCTTCCCCCTCTACTGTCCTTCTAGCCAGGCAGGCACCAATCCCAGTGGACAGGAGCTGCTCTGGAAATAGTTTTGAGTGAGTGATCACAGGAAGGGTTTGCCCATTTCCATTGCCACATCTATAAGGTGAGCACAGGAGCTCTGCACAAGGGAGTTAAGGTTCTGCCTGTTTTAGACAGAGAGGAGCACTGTGGTATTATGTGCAGTAGGGAACACAGGAACTGCTTCAAAAGTGAGTAGGTTTACCCCTGGAAAATTGTTCTCCAGTGGTCAGGGCGGGGGCACCCTTAGACTAGTGCATATAAGTGGCACCAACGGGCATTCTCTTCAGAACACTACTAGACCTGTGGAAGACAGAAGAAGTACTGCACCTGTTGTTGTAACCTTTGAGGATAATCCTAAGCACTGGAACTACTCACAATTATATCCAGGACAGAGAAGTGAACTCCAAGGGTCAATAAACTGACCACCTGTTTGGCTGAGGACCTGCTGCTCAGGATAACGTTTGAATGTGCTTTACAACCTTACAGACACAAAAGTGAGTTTACTACCATTATGCGACATATCTATAGGGGCACAAAAACTGGAAGAAGCTCTCTTTTCTTAAGGAGCCTAGCTGACCAGTTTCAACTAGATGCTGGTGGCTTCTGTGGAGTGAGTCCTGACCCCAAAGTGCTGTTCCTGAGGCTCCCACGTCTCTGGCATTGTGATGGTTGTGCCCTGATCTCCTTGGACAGCTTTTCTCTCCACCCCCTGAGTCCATCGACTCTGCGACCCCGCTGGGAGCTACCTTCATATTTTTTACCTGCATCTGTGTATTTTTCTCCTCAGGCAGCAATAGACTTCTGACAGCTTTTCCTGCTGACTGCCTGGCCCCCATCAGTTCAGCTGCCACTAGGGACCATGGAAGGTAGAGGCTCAGCATCTACTATGCTTCCCCATGATTGCTCATCTCTGGCCCCTCTATAAAGTGCTGGCTTATTCTCCTGTTCTGTCCTTATCTCTGTTGCCTATCTATGCCCTTGGCCCTGTATTCTTCTGTTAGTGTCTGCTGGGGAGCCTGTCACCACAACCAAATCACTTGTTTTTGCAACACCTTTTCCCTCTGTTTAAATTCATTGTCTGTAGGTGATATTTCTCTCTGACAAGGGGATATTCCTTGTATTTGTTGCCATACATTTACCTTCTAGTGTCTTTCTCTGATGCCTTAAGGTTCTCAACAATCTGCACTCTCTCTTGTCCAGTCCGGTGTCATTTGTCTCTCGTAGCTGGACTTACACCTACACACACTTTGTGTAGTTCTCAGTGGAATTCTGCTAATTTTATCTCTCACCAGGATACCTATAGTGTACTTAACAATATTTGATTCCAAGCCTGGAAAGGATAAAGAACAAAAAGGGACATTGAAGGGACCAAACAGGAACCCCGAATTCCGGTTTCATCTGTAAAATAAAAATCTGATGAACCGTCTACCTTGGAGACAATTTAAAAAAAGCTTAACTCTGTTCATGATAAAGCTCGGAATAGTAAAATGTATACTGACTTCTTGCAAGTGGAGATTGCTGGTATCCAGAAGGACCTTAAAGACCTCACCATCAGGCTCTTGAATGCCGAAGGTAGGATTAGTTCTATGAAGATCACAACGTCCTCTAGGATAAAAAACAACGTAAATTGGAAGCCTTGATTGCTATAATGGGAAGGGACATTACTGACTTTGAGGACCGGAACAGGTGCAGCAATCTGCGTATATTTGGACTTATGGAGGGTGCAGAGTATGAGGCACCTGCCACAATCGCCTTTCTGAAATCATGGCTACCAGTGACGCTCAACATCTCTTTCCCCAAAGACCCTGAGCTAAAATGCACTCATAGTTTCCTCACCTTTCGCTCTAAAAATGCATCCTTTCCGATACCCCGGATTTTAATTCCACTGCGTCATCAACATACATAACTGATCCTCTCTCATATGATTAGAATCATTACTTTTTCATGGAAAAGATCAATGATATTTATCTCCCAAGACTATGCCAGAGACACAGTGCAATGTCAGAAAGGTTTTCATACCCAAGTAAGTCTCTCAGAGATACATCTATTCTGTTGTCCTTCGTGGGGCCTTCTAAATTTAAGATTGTCTACCAGATGAAAACCATTGTCTTAACTGAACCAGCAGATCATTTCTGGGGAACTAATCTGAATCGCTGTTGGTGTGGCAGCAGGGCCCACTTGACATTGTTGTTTTGGCCTTTTAGGCCCCTTGTTGCTCTCTCCGGTTATCACTCCTACATGGTTGAGGGTATATCTGGCTTTCATATACAACTATGTTCATGGATGTAATAATGTTTTTTCTGGCAGGTGCATGGTTCAAATGTCTCCTTGTATTATATTGTTGTGCTCCACGCCAGTTTTCTTTCCAATTGCTGTCTGTTTTGCCATTGTTCCTTGTATTTGTTAATGGGGCTCCCCCCCTTTTTTGAATTAGTATTTTAGTACTATTGCTCTAACATACAGAGGTTTCCTATTTTTCTACTGTCAGCGGTATGGGTGGCTGTAGTGCAGGCGCGGTCGGTGGTAGGAGTGCCGGTCGGGTGGTGACGTGGGGCGGGGGGTAGTAAACTACGGATTAAGGCTGAATACAAGTAAGTAAACATTTAAATAAATAAAACGAATTTCGTTGCACGCACTGCATCGCATTTGGCGATGCAGCGCTCACAACGAAATTCGTTTTATTTATTTTAATGTTTACTTACCTGTATTAGGCCTTAATCTGTAGTTTACTACCCCCCACCCTGCCCCTCCCCCGCTCCACGTCACCGCCCGACCGGCACTCCTACCACCGACCGCGCCTGCTGTAGTGTCATTTTCCTCTAATCTTCCCATGCCTTTTCTCAATGCATTTAGTGTTTGTGTACTGCTTTGGCTGATGCACACACACACTCAGGAAGCCTCCCCTACTTACCCAGAATTCCTGTCCACGGGTTTCCTTTCCCTTCTATAGCAGGTGATGCAGGGGATTTTGTATCATCCTGATAGCTATGTTGCCCAGAGCTTGGTTTTTCCCCTCCCCTAAGTGTACATCATCTTCCAGGGACTTTACCATTCTTGTTACATGGGGGTCTGAAGTTTTTTCTTTCCTTTTTCCTTCTGATTTTGAAGTTCATATATGGCTTTTGGCAGTGGTGCTGTTTCTTGCCTGCTGCCCTTTCCAGTCCTTTGTCTTCTATTTCAGTCATGTGGTAGTCTTACTGCACTGAATGGTGGCCTTTGAGCTCATGTTCTTCCTGTGCTGTCCTCTCCACCTCTAACTGTGTTTGAGTTTTTTCCTATCCTTTATGTCTTCGTTGAAAGTAATATCTCTTAATGTCAAGGGGTTAAATCATCGAGTGAAACATAAGAACATTTGTAATTATTGTAAGTCATTTGGGGATCCGATTTTCCTGCAGGAAACTAAAATAGGTTACAAAGAGGTACTCTCTATGCGACATGGTTGGGTACATGACTTAATGTTCTCTGCTGCCTTGTTGAAAAAGAATGGTGTGCTAACACTAATTTCCTGTGCCTCTAGCCTTCAATTGTTTCTGCTGAACATGATGAGGAGGGGAGATGGCTGATCTCCCACTTACAACGTGGAGCAACAGATGTGCATACTGTAAATATATATGTACCCACCTCTGACAACCCTCAGTTTTGGCTGTCTCTCACTGCTAGCTTAGCTCTACTGTCTGCTGATGCCAGTATCATAGAGGGTGGCAATTTGAATCAGTAAATGGATCCAGCCCTAGATAGGCAATCAGCATGTATTTATCAACAACCTCGCGCTCATAAACATATGCATAATTTATGTGTATCGCATGACTTGTCTGATATTCGAAGAATGCATAATCCATCAGGCAGTGATTTTACTTTCTATTCCTCTCCATAATAGCTTCTCGAGGATTGACTGCCTCTTATTTGACTCATCCCAACTGCAAACCAGGCTTGACCCCACAATAGTACCGATTGCCATTTCTGACCACAAGACTATTGCTGTTTCTTTACAGATTTTATCTATACTACCAAAGACTAAATCTTGGTTTGGACATTTTGGAAAAGTCTGATGATGTTCAGGGCATGAACAAAGCTCTGCAGGAGTTTATATCACTCAAATCGCACTCTGTTTGGTCTCCAGTTTCTTTTTGGGATGCAAAGAAAACCATGATTAGAGGAAAAATTATTACAAATAAAAACAAGATAATGAAGCCCTCCTTAGATTCCCTTACATAAGAGATCAAAGAAATAGAAATTCTATTTAGTGCTAATCACCCAATGGTTGTGGCCTCTCTCAGGAATCTTAAGAACAAATATAACTTGATTTTCAGTAAATGAGTCCGTCCCTGAGTCAAAGCCCAGAAAGGGAATAAGCTTTTTTACTTGAATAAAGCAGACAAGTTGCTAGCCTCCTGTTAAAATTTAAAAGAAATACCAATCTTATTACTTCAAATAACAACTCCACTTGCTCTCTCAAAACCAAGACTTCTCATACCTCAGACATTTTTAGGGATTTTTACTCCTCTCCGTACACAACTTCACACACTCCAGCTTTGGAATCTTGAAGGGAATTTCTAAATTCCCTCCCTCTCCGGTTGCTTCCAGAAGCCGATAAAATCCACCTTGAGAAACTGATCAGCAAAGATGAGATTGCTGGGGCTATTAAACTTATTCTAAAGTTAAGGCCTCTGGCCTGGTTGGCTTTTCCAGCACCTTTTAGAAGACATTCGCTCATATACTGAATTCCTTGTTAGAGACATTGCTCAATCACTTTGCTTCCTCTGGGGCGGTCACTAGCTCTGCAGCTGAGCCACAATTGTGGTTATTCCGAAAGATGGTAATGACCATAAGTCCCCTAAAAACTTAATTAATTAATTTGAAAGCAAAGATATATGCCAAAATTCTGGCAAAAAGGTTAGAACCACTCATTACTAAATTGATTCATCCATCTCAGTCGGATTTCGTCAAGGATAGATTAGCAGGTGATAATTAATGTGGCACATTCAGTCACATTATTGAAAAAGTGGCACTTCCAAATTCACCAGCTTCTGCAGCAATAGCCCTAGATGCTGAAAAGGCATTTGATAAGGACTCCTGGCCTTAACTGGAAGCTATTTTGAATTGACACAATCTAGGTTCCCACTTCTCTTGTATAGTTATGGCCTTATTCGCCTCGCCTACCGCTATAAAACAAATAAATGGCAGCACATCTTCTCCCTTCAATTTGCAACAGGGTACCAGACAGGGCTGTCGCCTCTACTGTTCCCTTTAGTCATTGATCCACCGATTAGTATGCTGAATGGCTCGTCTGCAATTAAAGGTTTCAGCTTCAACAATACCTGCTTTAAAACTGCAGCATACACGGTTGATATTTTGATTTTCTCAGAGGATGCTGATTTGAACATACCGGCTATTCTTGAGATTATTTTGTTTTTTGACTCATTCTCTGGTTATTCCCTTAACAGAGAAAATACTGAAGTACTTCCTCTTAATATCCAATGTCACTCTTTCTGTGCAGAGCGTTCGGGTCTCTCCTGGCAATCAGGCTACCTATAATATCTGGGTAAATAGATTAATTGTGACCTATCAGACGCCCTTACTTATAATGAACAAAAGACAATACATAAGATCAAGAATTTAATGTCTACTTGGTTCTCTAAATATATTTCATGGTGTGGTAGACTGGAGTCCTTGAAAATGATGGTTACTCCTCTGGTGAATTTTCTATCTATTTTGCTTCATTTCAGATTATGCCCCGCATTTTTCTCTTCCTTTGATAAAATCACATCCAAATGTTTATGGAGCAAGAAAAAACCTAGAATTTCTCTGAAGTTGAGACTGGACCTTAATGAAGGAGACTGTAGGTAACCAAATTGGTTTGATTACCAGACGGGCTTTTTGGTTGCTCAGGGTGCCCAGTGGCTTGTTCGCTCCACATGGTGGCCATGGGGCCAGTGGAAGCATTGAGCTAGCCCTTTTCTACCCTATTCTTTGATGGCATTGCTTACAAAGTCTAAATTCCCCATGGCTCATTGTCAGCCCATCTTGCTCCATACTCTGAATGCCTTAAAATTGGTCGACAAACGTTTAATGGGAAGCTTTTCCAAATCCTCTCACGTCTTTATGGTATAATAAAAAATGTACTTCTTCATTCTGCGCCACGATATGTCATAATTGGGCGACCAGACTAACAGCCTGGTATTTGACCTATATGAACTCAGGAACTCTTTCATTTACACCTCTTCAACATAAATTCGGTCTCTCTGACTTGGATTTATATAAGTTTTAAAATTTAAAATCCAAAATCTCTAAACTGGGCTCTTTATGGCCACCAGCCTTTATAACTTTCCTGTGTGCATGTACCCAGTCAGGGTACGCAGCCTTGATAATATATATATTTGTCACGATTATTTCTCCGGACCTGTCCCCTTCCGAATAAATCTAAATGGAACAATTATTTTCATATATGTAATTTGGTTGCACCAGACGCTCAAACTTGGAAGTCAACAAGCTAACCGATTTCTAACTCAAACAAAACTGTTTTCCGTCCACCATCTATACTCGACCTCTTCCAAACTCTTTAAATGACACCTAGTGGACTCTGATAAATGTTGGTCTTGTATGAAGTATTGTGGCAACCTAGAACATATGTTTTTGATTGTGAATTGTAAATTGGAAGGATATCCGGACTCAACTGTGTAAAATCTTCTGTGCAAATATTGTTCTGGATCACAATCTTAGACCCTTATGCCTCTGGGATCACTCTGTTGCTTTCAGAATTAGATTTGACACTCCTGGAACTATTACTGATGTTGGCTATGAAGGGTATCCTCTGAGACTGTAAAGACATTAATCGAATTTCCTACCATACATGGTGAGCCAGTGTCAGTTTTCTCAGGAGTACTCATTCGGCACAAATGATGATATCAGGTAACCCCAGAGTTTCACAGAGTTTCACAGAAATGGTGGAACTCCCTTGACTTGTTTATCACACAATCACTGCTACCCACTCACAGTACAGTGTAAATTGCTTAATAAAATAGTTTTTTTCCTCTCTTTTTCTCTAGGACCACATGCCCGTTTACGTTCTAGATTTTCTCTCTTCGTGGCTGTTCTTTCTGTCCTTCTCTTTTTCCTTTCTATCTCTTTTCTTTCCCAGATAGTTTTCAGAGTGGTTGTTGTGTCCGGTGGTCTGCACACATCTAGTTCATACCACGAATCCTCATATTTCCGATTCCTCTTCGATTTTTTCATGATATGTTTTCAATCTCAAATGTTATGACTGCTACAGTTTTTTAGGTCGAGCCTGGGCAGCGCATGCGCTGCTGCGAGGCATGCAGTATTGGAGTATGCACTTGAAGCCCCGTCCACTCTCCGCCCATATTTTTCATTGGCTTGTGTCATTGTCCTTCATAAATGCAGGTTTCTGATTTGTAAATAGGCTTGTTAGTCCCTCCTTAGTACCGCCTTGTCTTCATTTGTAACCTCCCATGAGGACTGGCCCTTTTACTTTGGTTGTTACATGGTACGTGTTATTCAGTCTGTAAGCACTTCTTTCTTAAATGAGTTTGTCTTACTGAAGGCACGACATGGTTTCCCCAGTACTTGGGTTGATATTGTGAGTAAACTTTGTCCAGCTCATCCTTTGTTCCTGAAAATAGATGTCTATTATGTGTTAACAGACTCTTTCAACCCGAGTCCCAAGTAATGATGCTTCAGCTCCTACTAATGGTTTTAGTAGGTGTGGAGTGCCTAGAAGTTGCTTCTTTTTGCTTCATACCTAAGAATTGCTTTCCTACTTTATTCAACATCCTGGGGGTGGCGTAAAACAATGAGGGTAAGTACATATGAAGAGACGTGGGCAATTTAAAAAAAAAAAACATTGTGCATTTGGGTTAAGTGAATGCAGTACATGAGGCAATTTGCATCCGCCTGACCTGGGATAAAAATACAAGCCTGTAATGAACAGCGCCTAGCACATTGCCCTTTGTCTTGGTACCTACATCACCCACCATCCTACGCGACAGGAGGCGCCAACGCGATCATTCCCGCGCCGGAGGTGCATAAAAGCAGCCTCGGGCTCCTGCGGCGTCCTTCAGAGCCCGGAAGAGGCTGGGCTGGGCAACCGCTCTGACGCTTGGCTTTCCGGACCTCTACACGCTTCTTCAAGGTGACCATTATCTGGTACTGTATTTTTCCATCTATATGCGCACAAGGAAGTTTCGTAGCCGAGGTCCCGATTCCACAGAGTAAGAACCTTGGGGTCACTTGTTACTGACGCAAACTTTGAAAATATCCTGATAGCCTGCTTTCCCACTCAAACGTAGCCTCTGGGACCAAATGGGTAAAAGGAAAGCCTGCGAGGGAGCTATGGGTGACAGGTATAAGAAGAAGGCAAAGAAGGGTAAAAGGAAAGGTCCATCCACGACCCAAGAAGAAGGGGGTGGGGTACTGGACAGACTAGATAACTTATTAAGCGAGTGTGAGGGCTTCCTTGACACTACCCTTACTGACGCCACAGCATGTAGTAGCACCACACAGGCTGAGTGAAGTAAGACCTTTAATTGATGCATTCCAGAAATGTTCAAAAAGCCAATCCGCAGGATCCCTCCCCCCGAATTTTACTAGCGTCCATCCCGCGAGCCCTGCGGCTGAAGGAGCCCCCTCACCTACCTCCTTAGATGCCCTAGCCGTCTTCCCCTGTACCAACAGATTTAATACACTGATAGAGCACCCAGACTCAGTGACCAGTCCCCTAAGTGCAGGGACACAGGAAAATGGGGCGGGTGCAGTGAGTTATACGAACTGTACCACACAGGAGCAAGGTACAACAGGAGAAGTGAATCATATTATTATAGGGAAGTGCTCCAAAATTAGGCAAGTCAGCAGGTCTCCCGCAGAACGTTCTCAAAGATCCACGCCCATGCAGTCAATCGACTTGATGAGCAAAATACAAGCTCCTAAAGCTTCTGTCCGTAATTTAGCCGAATCTCTAAGCAAGGTTCACCTAGTCGTTCAGCAGGTTAAATCCTCACTGAGAGATCACTCTACAAGTAGCTCCTGTATATTGAAGGACAGGGGCCGCGGTAGACACCTTCCCCCTCACATTAATACTCTAGCTTCACATGGTACAAGCAGTCCAGCCACGAATCATCCTACAAGCAGCACTAGCATGGGTAGGACTCAACTTGATAAGGAGTATAAAAAAGTGACCACAAACTGGAAACCTACTCATCTTCCCTCTGTACCCCCGCTTCCTGCTACCTCTGGTCACAATAGGTTTACTGGTTTGCGGGTACCTTGTGGGGCAGCTAGTACAACAGGTACAAACCATGTTGTGTACTTGACAAATGTCCCAAAACGCCCGGGGGACTCATACAATGAAGATGAGAATTCCCTCCGAAATAAGTGTACCCAATGGATTCGTCTTCTAAGGAGTTGTTGGTCCCTAATCAGGGATGACATTCTAAGGGCCAAGCGATACTCATCCTTTGACGCTTCCCTGGTTTATATAGCCCTGATACTCCCACATCGCTACATGGTTGAAAATCTTGTAAACTTTGATATCCGCACTCAAAAATTTACGCGCTCCAACATTCGATTTAAATTTAACCCCCCAGATTCAGCTATACATATGAGTTCCTCACCACTCAGGGAGATAGGTTGAAGGTTTTCTCCTCTCACTGGCGCTCCTGATGAACACGCTAGGTTACTCTCCGCCAGTGAGACTGACATCCCTGTTGAACCCGCCCCACCGATCCTCGTACCATGTAAAACATCCACATTGGCTTTTTTGGATGAGGGTGGGCTGGATAATGCCATAGAACAAGCCTCAAGATGTCATGAGCAGACTGTGGCCCAACACATACCACCTAAACTAAGTTTAATGTCCTGGAACATAGCCGGGTTAAGGTCTAGGGCCACATCACCGGGGTGGTGCACGTTCATCGAACAGCACAACATCTGCCTTTTCCAGGAAACATGGCTAGTAGACCCCCTTTTTCATCTAGGGTATCTAAATTATTATATTCCGGCCATACGTGGAGGCAAAGGTCGTCCATCAGGGAGGCTTATCATCTGGGCTAGGCAGACTATCACCTATAAGATCCAGGAGCTCCCGACACAGTGTAATGACATCCTCGCAATTCGGTTGTTGGCGGGACCCCATGGGAATATCGATATCTATAATGTTTATTTAAGGGGGCTTAGTGGGGGGAAGAGATCAGAAGTTATAATGGTCCTTGATGACCTCCTAGACCATCTGTCTCGGTACTCCTTAGTGATAGTTGCGGGAGACCTCAATACTACCTTCGAGCCCCTTGGTAATGAGGACCAGGATCTTGCGAGGGAGGAAGATGCCCAGTGGGGAATTCCAGGCCTTGAATTAGAACCCGTTAAAAGGTGGACTGACGCGGCAATCCAAATCAAAGCCATCTGCCTAGAAAAAGGCCTACGGGTGGCTAACGGAAGAACTTCTTCTGATAGACATGGGGCGAGCACTTTTAATAATGGCCATACCGTCAGTTGTATCGACTACCTGCTAATTAAATTAAAGTTATGGCATGCCCTTTTGGATATGGTGGTGCGCGATCGACTGGAGAGTGACCACAACCCACTATGTTCCACCTTCGAACTATTGGCCCAACACGAACCCTTGCAACCGGATAAACAGCTTATTACCCGTGATCTGGCACCCACAAATGACATGAGGCGTCTGAAATGGGAAATGGTCCTAGAGAGACCAGATACCCTAGCCTCCATTGCCACGGAAACTGAGCTCACAATCACCGAACTAGAGGCCCTCCCCTTTGGCTCTGATTCCCTTGCGGCTATCACCGCTCTTCATAACAAATTCTTCTCTAAATTGCGTTCTCACTTCATCAAAAAATGTAGGGCCAAGAGCACAACACAAAAGAACCTATGCCAATGGTATAATGATGAATGCAAAATGGCCCGTAGACACCTTGGAGAAGCGATTAGACTGAAAGAGCCTAGTAGTGTACGGTCTGCAAGGAAAAAGTATAGGAAGGCTCAGGAAAAGGCGAAAAAGGAGTGGGATGAATCCAGATGGCAGGACCTTAGACTGGCATGTGCCAAAAATAACTCCCAAAGATTTTGGCACCTCGTCAAATGGGGCAAGGGCGGACATCGACCGCAGCCACAGAACCATGTAGCGCAGGATAAATGGGTCAACCATTTTGAATCCCAATATGCAATTGGTGCTGAAGAGGTTAATGCTCCAGCGCCTCTTCACATATACTATTCTAGCAAGGTCTTCGTCACAGCTGACGTTAATGCAGCTTTTTGCGCAATCACGGGGGTAGAGCACCGGGGTTAGACGGCATCCCGGCTGACACCTTTCTCCATGACAGGACAAAATGGAACAGGTATATCTTGCTATTGGCAAATGCAATCGCCCTTGGAGCTCCCGTCCCCGATTCTTGGAGAGGGGCCGAGATTATCCCTGTGTACAAAAAGGGAGACAAATCCCTCCCAGTTAATTATAGGCCCATTAGCCTAATCGACTCCATCCAAAAGGTGGTTGCTCAATTGGTGCTAAGTAAGGTACAAGACTGGATAGAGGAGCAGGACATCCTTACCCCCTACAGGCGGGGTTTTGGGATCACATTAGCACGATTGACCAGGTGTTTCGGTTTAGGCTAATACATTGGCGGACCGTGGTCTTAGGTAAGGGAAGCATGTATGCGGCCTTCGTCGATCATAAGTCAGCTTTCGATCTGGTTTCGCGTTGCAAACTTTGGGTCGTACTGCAGGAGCTGGGGATGCTTTCTGAATTACTCTCCCTTATAGCTCGTCTTCATGAGGGTAATTAGGCTCAAATCCGCTGGGGCCTGCAGGGAAATGTCACCAATCCCTTTCCTGTAGAGAAGGGAGTGCGCCAAGGCTGTGACTTGGCCCCAACATTATTCTCCCTTTTTATAAATGGTATTGCCACATTTTTAACATCTGTCCCTACGGATGCCCCGGTTCTCGCAGGCACCAAAATCTCCATTTTAATGTTCGCTGACAATACGCTAATTCTTTCCAAAACCCCGAGTGGTCTACAGCGAGCCTTACATCTTTTTGAAAAGTTTTGCACCGTACTGGGTTTGGAAATTAATGTAGCAAAAAGTTAATGACCTTCAACCAACATAGAACATTCAAGGGAGGCATACTCTCGGCCAGTCGGCCCCTGTAACAAGTCAGCGCTTTCACATATTTGGGGTTTGTCCTGCAAAAAGAGATGGGATGGGGCTGCCAGATCGATACTGCCACTTTGAAACATCGACAATTGTCATGAGTTTTATTCAATGAGTTTAACACCTCTTTGACTAAGCCACTTAGCCCGGTCTTGCAAATTTACAACATGAAAGTAGTGATTTCAGTGCTATACGGGGTGGAACTCTGGGTGTTCGAGAATTTGTCCCAGCTAACCATCGCTGAAAACAGGTTCCTGCGAAACATTAACACTCTCCCCCAAAGTACCCCGGTGCTACCAATGTTACAAGACCTAGGTAGGAAAGCACTGGTTGACCTCGCCATGCTGCGCCCCATTCTGTACTGGCGCAGAATCTGGTGTACACCAGAATTGATAACGTATGCCGATGGTCTATGGGATATAATCAAGGTCGATAGATACCACAAGATTAGATGGCTACGAGAAGTTAGAGCACTCTTGCTAAATATGGGCATGTTAAATTAGTGTGAAAACCCAAAGAGTTCCCAATTCCCTTCCAAAGAGATCATTAAGGAAAGATATTGGGAACTGGTGTACCATAATAGATTCAGCAAAAGCGATAGCGCAATGCTCACGGGAGCTTTCCTAGTAGTAAAACCATGGCCTAGCTTGGAGCAGTATTGGGACATTATATCTAAACCCTTTGACCGGAAGTTGTACTTCCAATTTAGAGTGGGAGCCTTGCCTTTAAGAACACACACTGCTAAATGGGTTAACTTAGAGAACAGCAAATGTCCATCTTGTGAGACATTGGAAGAGTCCTGTTTGTTTGCCCTGCCTACGCTGCCCCTCGCAAAGCGTGGTTGACGCCAATCTGTAGGACTTTGGGCACCAGAACGAGTAAGGTCGCATTGAGAATACTGGGTACCAACACATTGCCGTGCCTCGCAATTGCTGTAGCTAAGTTTCTGAACTGGATCTGGCCAATTAGAGTCCGTATTCTTGCCATATTCTGAAAATCTATCATGCCCCACTTATGTTAGAGGCTCAGACCACTGTGAACGGCGTATAGCTCATCAACCTTTCACACGTATTTAAAATGACTGTGGTTGATGTTTTTCTAAATGAGCTCCCGCTGTTATCTTTATATGCTATCGATTTAACACCCACTATGATATGTATTTTCTTCTTAATTTCACAATGATTTTTAACTCTGATCATACTCGTGGTATAAAGTTTTAAATGTTTTATCGCTTTTACTGTAACCATTTGTATTTTATGGCTGGAAATTACTATTCTGTTTTTACTGTGATTTGCTTTTATGACATGATTTGTCGAATAAAGCTTTTTGGATTGGAAAATACAAGCAGAATGGCCTGCAGCACTAGTAGTCCTCAATACTCTGTGCAAAACACACAGAAATAGAAATACTTGTGCGGTGTCCATCACTGTCAGGCCTTGAGCTAAGCATTAAGGGGTCTATTACGATGGCGGGCGGTTTTGTCCGCCCGCCACCGTAACGGTACACGGGACCGACCGCCAGAGGTGCGGCGGTCCCGCTAGACCCATTAGCATGCGACCGCCACCCTGGCGGTCACATCCTGCATATATTAAATTGCGGCGGGCGGTGCTGTAAGCAGCACCCGCCGCAATGCAATAATGCATGTTGTGCATTGGCATGCACAACGTGACAGGCACCGCGCGGTGCCTGCCACCTTGTGTATGCCAGTGAAGGGGGGTACCATAGGTAACCCCCAAGTGCAGCTCCCCACCCTCCCTCCCCCCTGGGGGCCCGTAACGGGCCCACAAAGCAATTTACGCATGCCTTTCCATGGCGGCATTGCCGCCATGGACAGGCCTTTAAAATTGCACATCCTAATATGGATGGCGGTGCCTGAAAGGCACCGCCACCATATTAAGGGCCTTTTCCGCCCAGCCGGGAATCCGACCGGCAGAAAAGCGACGCACGGTCTTACCGTCCGCCGCGGTGCCGTCCGCCATACTAATATGGCGGGGGGTGAAACGGGAGCATCTGGCGATCCGCTCGATATCATAATGGGCCCCTAAGTTATTTACAGAGCCTGGCCCTTCCTAGTGCATCGAGCAGGTTTTCCAGCAGGGGGAGGCTCTGTGCAGCATCTGCCTGTAGAGTGCCAGGCAGTTGCTGAACACAGGCTTCCCTGCTGTGAAAGTTGTGTTACATTAAATTGAGCAAGCCCCTCTGAGGGCTCCTAAAATACACTTTGTTCTTTATTTTTTCACCCACGGAGCAACCCTAAGTCTGCTCCTCAGGCATCTATAGTTGCCTATTTCAAAATGTTCCCAGGAATTTCATCCCCCCCTTCACACGAATAAACACCAACTATGCACACATACCCCATATATCCATTGTAGTCTGTCTTACCCAGAATCTTCTCTGACAGTGGTAGTTGATCAGGAGAGATCATCCTTTGATGAGCATTGTTTTAGGCCTTGAGACCCTGGCAGGTGCAAGAGTCAGAAAGAAAACACTACGCAGAGCACCAGGGAGCTTAGGCTTCACCTGGTGTTCTTTGGCCGTCTGGTGCCTGGACCACCACAAACAGATGAAGAAAAGCTGCAGGTCGGAATCTGAGGATGAAAGAAATTTAGCACAGGGATTTGAAAAGATGTCAGTCCTCCGAATAATGTTTTCCAAAAGCAGCAGTTGGGCAGAATCTCAGGTCTAGGCATCCCTTCCAAGACAGATAGTTTGTCCCTGCAACCTGGCCCTCATCATTGTCCTAGGTAGGGGCCTCCTGTGGGCCACGGAAGGACATCAGAAAGTTTTATATTGAATGCATGCCAGTTTGCTGTGCAGCATGCATATTAGCACAGCATTTGCAATGCAATAGGTCACACATTTTCAAAACGTTTACCTATTGGTATTGTAAATGACGATGCCTTTTATTATTGCAGCCTTTTTAAACACATAAATAAAAAGGCATTGTCATATACAATGCCAATAGCTCAAAATCTCGCAAATTCGAAACCAATTGCATTGCAAATGCTTGTTTTTTACTGCTCATAGGATATTTAATTTATTGTTAGCAAGGGGCATGTTTCATATGAGCACTTTCTCTTTCTGGCTTCTTGTTTACCACTCTGTATCTTATTCAACATCTCTTAACAAAATGTTTTGGAAAAAAAAATAGTTAGAGATTCCCATGGACAATGGCCAGTGCTCTGCTCAGTAGACACTAGAGCCTGGGCGCCTGAAACATTGCTTTGACTCGAGACTTTAATCATTCAAACAACATTCAGAGCCTTTTGGCCCCAGGACACGTTTTAGGGTTTTGGAGTGAAGTCTGCAGTCATAGCTTAGGTCAACTGATTCACAATCCTTGCAACTAAAGGCGTGCAAATCGAGCATTATTTTTCTCTTGATATTTTTTTTTAAATTCCATGAAAAATGTGTGAAAGTACGCTTTCATAGCTGCATTTGGTTTGCCAGTATCTTGTGAGTATTTTTTGGAGTAACACTGCATGTAGAAATCTTGCAATATAACAGCAAGTGCCTGTTTCAAGTAGAATATCTTTCTCGGTGAGACATTTTCTGTTCGGATCAGTCTTCCATTGTAATTTGGATATTTTTTTTTTACATGAAATGTAAAATTTCAATTCATTTTGCAAATTTTAAATATAGAACAATTCTGGATTTTCACAAATTTCACTAGCATTGTTGACCACTTGAAAACCCCGCCTCAGAGTAAAAATGTAAACAAGATGCCTTCCCAAGCCCATGAGAAATATTGTACCCAATTATGAGATACAGACTATATAGGACAGAGTATGGGAATCAAGAGTCCTCGTCAGCACCACCTAAGTGAATCTAAAGTCAGACTTAGACTAGTCAGGATAAACTCCCTTAAAAAGGATAGCATTGTCTAGATTTCAATACTAAATTGACTACAAGTCTGACGGTAGATATTATGCAGTTACTTAATCAATATAGCCTCTTGAAATCGATGTTAGAGCTGGTACAACTCTACATGAATGTCAAAAGAGAAGCTCCAATATATAGTCAGCGTGGTATGAAAGGTGCATGCTTGCTGCTGACTCTGGTCACTGCTACTGCACACAATGCAACTGGAATCAGTATGAAAAAAAATGAAATCAAATGACAGTAAAATGTATGTTTTAAGACAATAATTGAGAGGCAACAAGAGACCAATTAGTAGCAAACAAAATTCAAACACAACAATTGAGGGGAACTTTGAAGAGTCAGTCACTGCTTGTAGTTTTTTTCTTTTCCTTTATTCCACTTCTTTCCAACAAACGCAGCTAACGCATTTCGCCTAAACATAGGCTTCCCCAGGGCACAGGCATGTAGTGCGATTTATTCCCTTAGTCAGACGCACGTCGTCGCAAACTTTCACAGCGTATTCGGCAGTATAGCCAGCGTTTCGCTGATTCACTGCACCAAAGAGTCAGACGCAATAACACTTCACTCCTAATTCAGGGTATATATGACAAAGAGTAGCCTAGTTAATGCCGTGTTCAGCAATGAGAGTATCTCAGACCGCGACGTCTCGTACAAAACGCGTCATCTGGACCTTCTGGAGGTGGTAATTTGGTACACCATGATGTATCACTATATTGCTAGCCCCACCGCAATTTAGGAGGGGCATCAGGGACCTTACTAGGACCGGAATAATCACTGAGCCCATTAGGGGGCTGTGGGCAGGAGCCAAGATCATCCTCTGTCCATCTATGCCAACCAACCCATTACTCACCACCCTGGACCGGCCCAGTGGCCTTCCCGGATAATGGGAATACAAACTGTAGACTGCATTACACACTTCCCTCTTCACTTGTGGAGTAAGGGTTAATTTGCCGTGTGAATTATGGATTATCTTAATTGCTTAATTATATTACGTAATTGAGGTAAATACCTTCTTATATAGAGGTGCCAGGAGTTCTATCAGTGCTTTCACTGGCACAGGATGGGGTTGCACCCTCTCTTCTGTAACACCATATGCTGATGAGGAAAAGAAAATAACAAATTTCCAGTTTTAATGTAAGCCCTCATTAAGAGTGGCCTTTTAATTCCAATGGGTGTAATACAGGGAGTTTACAGGCCCATGGGAATTACGACTTTAGCAATTAGCAAGTGTTTCTGTGAAAAAGCTTTCCACCCAGTGATTTTACCCGTTCAAGCAGCCAAAGTCTCCAGATGAAGAAGTGGAGAGAAACAGGTAGAACTTCCTTAGAAACTCTAAGGGCCACATGTATCAACATTTGTAATAGCAATTACCTAATTGCGATTTTCAGCGAATCGCAATTAGGTAATCGCTATTACAAATGTATGAAACACATAGGGCCAGATGTATCAACGCATTTTGCGATCGCAAACCGACCGATTCACAGAATCGGCCCGTTTGCGATCTCCAAAATACATTTTGACATGTATCAAGCAATAAGAATTCACAATATGGGTAATCACAATTATTTGCGATTACCTAAATTGCGAATGCAGTTAGGGAATCGCAATTTGCGATTACCTAAATGCTATTCTTGTAGCCTTTGCAAATTGCGATATCTCTTTAAGGAATCGCAAATTACCACTAACTTCAAGTTGGTGGTAATTTGCGATTTTCTGTTAAAATGCACTGTTTTGCATTTTTTTAAGTGCCATGTGGTGCACATACATGTCCTTAGGGCATGTATGTGCGCCACATGTGCACACATGCATATTTCAGGGGTGCAACAGGGTGTCCTTTTGGAACCCTTGCACCCTTGAAATTGCATGCGCAATTTGCGAGTACCTATTGGGTACTCGCAAATTGCGCATGCAATTCCCATTCATTCCTAATGGCCTCTTGGCCCATAGAAATGAATTGGAAGCCATTCCTGACTCGCAATTTGCGAGTCGCAAATAAGGAATGCGTAGGAATCGCTATTTGAAATGCGAATCCTATATACATTGCATTTTGCGAGTCCTTAATAGCGAATCGGTAAAATTCGTTATTAAGGACTCACAAAATGCAAGGTCGATACATCTGGCCCATAGAGTTTCATTTAGCGATTCCTAGGGGGTCGCAAATCGACCTACTTCATTAATATTAATGAGGTAGATCGCAATTTGCAATCCCCTAGAAATTGCTAAAATCAAAGAGATGATGTCCGTTATTGCTTTTCAACTAAGCAAACATTTTTTTTTAAAAGCAGCCCGTTTTCTTTAAAGGAAAATGGGATACGTTTAAAAGAAAAAAATGGAACACTACCTTCTCTTAAAAAATGTTTTCGCCACCATTTCCATTGGGGAAGGGAGTCCCTTGTGGACCCCTTCCCATTTACGAATGGGTTACCACCAACTCGAAGTTGCTGGTAAAATGCGAATGTTTTGCGATCGCATTCACGGTCACAAAACATTCATATAACCACTGCGATTTGGTATTTGGAAGGGACTCCCTAAACACGCCCTTCCAAATACTGAATCGCAAACCCATTTTGCGATTCGATAACAAGTTACCGAATCGCAAAATAGGGTTTGCTACATGGGAAAAGCCTTTTTTGCGTTCGCAAACGGCCCGATTCTGAGAATCGGCTTATTTGAGAACGCAAAATAGCTACATACATGTAGCCCATAATCCCCTCTCAAATTATTCCCGTGGAGAGGGGGCACAGATTTGTACTTAATTAGGGCCCAAATCTTTTGGGTCGGCGGAGTTTAAGCAATCGAGTACGTGGTACCAAAGATGGGTCGGAGAGTATGACAAAGTCAAAATGCACACTGCACCGAAGAAAGAGGCGGGAAGAATGTCATGACAAAGGTAGAGGCGAAATAAAAAGTTGCCCCCTTGGAAAGTAGTTATATTCTAGGACAAGAAGACGTGGTAGCCTGACGCCTTCGGTATTCTAATAAAAATCTGCATGCTGTAAAAATAGTTAAATATTGAAGGTTTTTAAGTCATTGTCATGGCAACAACAGGAACGAAGCTTTGTATTTTTTCAGCAGCTATTTTTGTACCATTAAATCCTTAAAGCTTTATTATTTTGCTATCTGCTAAACCCAGATGCCTTTCAGGCGCTAATTTACTTAACAAATTATGAGTGGCGAAGGAGCAAATATGTGGAGTGAAACAAACAACACTATTAATTACTTCATGAAACAGGAAACCACTGCGTTTGTCAGACATATTCTCCCTTCAAAATAATGGCAGGGAGTAATTAAGCAGGAACATCTTCAATTATTAGGGCATATATCCTATTCTCTCTTTTCAGATTTATTTATTATAATGAGGAAGCTCTGGATAATAAAGCGAGGGAGAATGCATTTATTACAGAGGCGGCCTCGGTGCGAATTCCACCGAAACAGCCCATGTGGCGGGAAAACACACATTTGCAGGATTGCTGTCTGCAGGAAACAAAGCATGTTGCTGAGGCAACCAAAAAGGAGTGCACTTCATGCCTCTTTAGGACTATTTCTGCTGCATGTACCGGTGTGCGGAGGGATTTTAAGTACAGGCAGGATCAATGCAGGCGCTTATTTTTTTGCCTTTTAAAATAGTCTTGTGAGGAGAGGCCAAAAAATGTAACATATGAACTATTCTAATGTTCCAACATGATATTAATTTAAAATTTTAAATCATGCGATTTGTATAAAGCTATAAATAAATGCACATTTGTGTGAGTGTCAGAAACCAGACCATCCACACAAGGTCTTCTTTACGAGGAAGTCAGCGTTCCTTATCAGAGTCAGAATATCAAACCGGTCTGGCATTAGCAATCGAGACAAGATGAAAGAGGTGATGCAGCGGAAATCGCATTTAATTTGTGGGGGTGCATCACAATCATATGTGTAGAGCGTACCTACATATAATCCTTTGTTGTATTGACGTGAAGTGTTAGAATCTTGAAATGTAATAACATGAAACGTGGTGTTTTTAGGCCATTGAGGAGTAACAAGCAGAATTAACGTAGAAAGTGAATGTAACCAGCAGATATCATTAACGTGAAGAGCTTGTGTTGTGAAACTGACAACCATTCATTTATTAAATGTGTTTATTAATTTTGTTGTTTACATGTAAGCAGAAATATTAACTGAACGTGTCTTATTTCCCTATACAATTTCATAGAGTTCAAAATGCCATTTTCTTATGTTAGCTAAATCTTGTAGGCCTCAAATGTTTTTTCCCTGGAAGCTCTCGGCTGTAGCATTGACAGTTTGAATTTCATGTGGAATTTTTCTTTCTCACGTTTTGTGTTTCAGGTGAAAGAAGTGCTCTTGTTAGTTAGAATAATGTCTTTGTCACGCAATGAAAGAAAAATGTACATTGTACAGGTTGAATCGATATTGGAAGGCCATTGCGTTTCACACAGGTGAAGGCTTGGGTACCAAGGACAAATGTATTGAAAAGAAGAACACCGTTGTCCTATGAAAACTACCTTTAGACCTGTACCCAGAGCGGATGGCGTGACCTGCAAAAGATTTTGGAAGGTTCTCTTCAATATTGTATTGATGGGAGTAGTGAAAGCTCCCATTTCTACTTCTTCTGCCTTCTGAGAGAGAGCACCTTAGAACAAGCTCTGTCTTGATAGCTTTATGCTATCTGATCCATCAATGGTGGAGAGACTTCTTAGGAACACTCCACATGCTGACACCTTTCATTCCTTTCACTGAAAGCGCTTAATTAGGGATGTCATCTTAGTGTCAGTGTGAGACAGATTACTGCTTTATATTCATCAACCCTTAAAGCAGGGAAATTTGTACTCATGCTTTCTGATCCTCTGCATCTTATTTCTTGATCTAATTGTTTATGCTGCATCAACTCAACTGGATGCATAGGTTTGGCTTCATGCTAATTCCGATGTATTTTTACACTCACATCTTCACGTGTCTTTGGGCCTGATTCACAGAACTAACTTACGTCAAAAACGTAAAGTTAGTACTTTTTGGTATTCACAGAATACACTTACTCATTTTGGTATTCACAGAATGAACTTACTCATTTCGGTATTCACAGAAGTTAGTAGTCCTAAATTTAGGACTCCTAAATGCCTTCTGTGAATACCGAAAGTCTTAAAGTTAGGATTTTTCTCAGTTTAGGAGACGTAAGTTAGTTCTGTGAATCAGGCCCTTTATGTCCAGTTATTTTTGGCTTTGTAATAAATAAACTAACCTTTTTTTTTTTTTTTAAAACCTTTATTGAAGGTAAACAGGGAAGCATTGCAGAATGCAGCACTATGCCTACATCCCCCATAGGGGCCGGCCGTGGAGTGCGCGACTGTGCATTACAGAAGAAAAATAGAACGGATACCCAGCAAGCCGCCCACAGCCACTTAGGGCCGGCCGCGTCGCGGAGGAAGGAACAGTCGGATAAATATCTGCAGTATATTACCTCCCACAGCATCCAGATGGAGAAAAGACAATAATATTAACCAAGCATATAATAGGAACAAGGCGAAAAAGAAACCCCCCCCACCTCCCTCCCCCTCTGGCACAGTAACGACATGACGAATAGATCGAGAGCAGTTTGGCTTTCACTAGACTCATCTATAAGGATAAGACAGAAATCCGGGGATTAATGAGGCAGGACACCTCCGTTCACGAGTCTCAAAGGATAGATCAGTTTAGAAGTCAGGGTGACTCGCTAGATATAGAGTGAGCGGGGCCCAAATATCCTTGGGCGGGACGACTCCGGCAGCTCCTCCGCATAGATTTCTAATTGCTCCCTGCAGTAGGATAGATCCCTAAGCCACTTACGAACCGTGGGCAATCCCTTTGCACCCCAGCACTGCGCCACAGCCCGCTTAGCCATAAGTGTGGCCACTGCAACCAGTCTTCTATTGCACGGCTTCAGGGATGCCACATTGCCCAACAGACACAACTCAGGCATACATTGCACTCTCTCCAATATAATATCCGTGAGCACAGCCGTCACCCGAGCCCAATAGGCAGCTATCCCTGGACACACCCATGACAGATGTAAAAAGTCCGCGTCTGCTTGTCCACAGCGCACACAGCGGTCATCATCTCGCAATCCAAATCTTCGCAATTGTACAGGGGTATAATAAAGCTGGTGCAGAAATTTAAAATGTATAATACGCAGGTTACAGTTGGCCGTCAGTCGCCCAGTCAGTTTGCAGCAATAGTACCAGTGATCCTCCGACAGGCTCCCCCCCAGGGCCGTGTTCCATCTAGCAAAGGACGGATGTGCCACCACCTCCCGCTCACGAAGAGATGAATTATAGAGTTTAGTAATCAGCCCCTGACGGGTCGCACCCGCGAGCACCGCCTGCAGTGCCCGCAGCGTCTGGGGCTCCTCGGGGAAACCAGGGTAAACATCCCGGACGGCCTGACGAACCCGCACTTACGTGAAACCCAGCATAATATCGTGAGGCCGGTTCGCCTGCACGTCCCGCAACGAACGGAATCGGCCCTGATTGTAGAAGTCCCCCATCTGGGTGATCCCGACTGCTTGCAACGTGGTCCGCTCCAGGCGCTCCTGCAGTGCAGATATGCCGGGGTGCGCCGCTATCGGCAACTTGGGGGCGTACAAGTATGTTAGTGTCGCACGACGCGCCAACGCCCGCCAAGCCCAAGCCGTACACTGGACCGGGTTGATCTCCGTCCGGGGACCCCCAGTCCCACCCGAGAGAGCCGCAGCCACTAATGGGAGCGGGAGAATCGCATCCGCCTCTATCGCAGTATGGGGCAGGAGACGCTGCGGATAGAACCAATAATGCGCAAACTGCGCTTGAGCACAGAGGTAGTAGAGGCGCATATCGGGAGCTTCAAAACCACCGCGGTCGAAGGGTTGAACCAAGGTGTCCCAGCTACAGCGAGGTCTCTTGCCCCCCCAGACAAACAACAACAGGGCCGTCTGCAAAGACTTAAAGAGAGAAACATTCAGGCGGATAGGGATATTCACAAATAAATATAGTAGTTTAGGCAATATAACCATTTTAATGACTGTTATACGGTCCGCCAGTGAAAGCGGCAGACGGGCCCACCGCGCCGCTCGCTCAGTAAGTTGAGAGATTGTACGCCCATAGTTCATAGAGATTACCTGCGCCGGATCCCTGTGAAGCCAAATCCCAAGATATTTGACTGGTTCCTGAGTCCAGGTCAAAGGAAAGTCCATTTCAAACTCGCAGGTCCCCGCCGTCAGGGGAAAGACCGACGATTTGGCCCAGTTTATCCCCAGGCCAGAGAAGCCCTCGAACCGGACATATTCTTGCAGCAAGGCCGGGAGATATGTCGCAGGCTCACGGACATACAGCAGCATATCGTCCGCATATAGCGAGACAACCAGTGGTCGCAGCCTGAAACGCAACGCCGCAGAGGCATGGAGCTGGCGCAGTTTGCATGCCAGAGGCTCCAGCGCCAGGGCAAAAAGCATCGGTGACAGGGGGCACCCCTGCCTCGTGCCCCTTCCGATGGAGAACTCCGAGGACACCCAGCCGTTCACGCGAACCCTAGCCGCCGGGGCAGAGTAAAGAACCCTGATCCACTGCAAAAAGAAGGGAGGGACACCCATTCTGGTAAGGACGGAAAACATGTATACCCAGGAGAGGGAGTCGAAAGCTTTCGTGGCGTCAAGCAACACTGCCACGGCCTGGAAGTCGGCATCAAAATAGTGTAAGGTAGCGAAGACAGTACGCAGATTAAGCACCGTAGATCTCGCGGGTACAAAGCCTGACTGGTCCGGGAGCACCAGTAGGGGAACCAGCGGCTGCAGACGCAGAGCGATCATTTTTGCTAATATCTTGGTGTCAATATTAAGCATTGAGAGGGGTCTATAAGAATCACAGCGGTTGGGTTCTTTGTCGGGTTTCAGGAGCATGACCAGGAGAGCCTCCCGCAACGAAGGTGGGAGATGGCCCGTATCGTAGGCTTCCGCATAGACTTCAAGAAGTCTAGGGGCCAACTCATCAGCGAATGCCTTATAAAATTCGCTCGGGAGCCCGTCCAACCCGGCAGCCTTGCCTGTGGGGAGGGACATAATGGCCAGCTTCACATCCTCCTCGTCAAAGGGCTGGGTAAGATGATCCCGATGACTTGGGGCCAGCCAGCCCAACGCCACATCCCCCAAGTACGCGTCAACGTCTGCCGCCTGAGCCGTATCTTTGTTACTATAGAGGGCAGTATAATAGTCGAGTATGGTCTCGCTAATGGCTACCGTGCCGAAGCGGGCCACGCCCGCCCCGTCCTGCATCTCAGTGATGTATGGTTGGCTCCGAGGTGCGGTCAGCTTCCGAGCCAGCGAGCGACTAGGCCGACCCCCCTCACCGTAGTATCTAGCAGTGCTGCGCCTAGACTTGTGTTTTATTTCCTGGTCCGCGGTGTAATTATGTTCCGTGACTAAGGCGCGAATCTTGGACAGAGTGTCGGGTATTGGATTCGCATCGTATGCCCTTTCTAGCTTAGAGATCTCGTCCGCCAGTGTCTGGATCCTGCGCCGCAGATCGCGCAGCACCCCGGCCTGTGCCCCCATGCAGACTCCCCTGATAGTAACCTTGAAGGCCTCCCACATAGTCCCGGCGCTATCCACAGAGCACGCATTCTCCCGGAAGAAATTGTGGATCGCCTCTCCTACCGCGGCCCTGAATACCGGGTCAGTCAGGGAAGATGGCTGTAGTCGCCACTGGAAAGGTGGTCTCCCGTAGGTCGGCACACGTAGGTCTATAAGCACCGGAGAGTGATCAGACAGTGTCCGAGCCAGGTGACGCACCCCTGTCGCCCAAGTGCATGCAGCCTCAGTGACCAGCCAGAGGTCCAAGCGGGACCAGGTCCCGTGTACCGCCGACACAAACGTACTCTCCCGCGTGCCAGGGTGTTGTAGTCGCCAGACATCCCTCAAGCATCCAGCCTCCATTATACCACGCAGAGCCTCCGCCGCCTGTTTAGGTCGTGCCCCCTCACTGCCCATACGGTCCGCATCCATATCCAGGTACACATTAAAATCCCCCCCCATATAATTTCCGCATCTGGGAACCCAGAGATGCGACGCCAAACATCCGCATAGAAAGCCGGGTCATCAACATTCGGCCCATACACATTCACAAAGAGGACACTCGTCCCATCCAACAACCCATGCACCATTGCCACTCGCCCCTGGTCGTCTGTCTCAGATCGGAGAACCTGAAAGTGTATCCCCTTTTTATCAAGATCAGCACCCCTCGGGCATAACTAGAATAGGAAGAGGCCACCCGGTGTCCAGCCCATCTCATCCCCACCTTTTTATCGGATACATTCGTTAAATGAGTCTCTTGTAAGAAGGCGATGTGGATAGTCATTCTTTCTAAGTAAGCAAACACTGCCCTGATCTTTTTGGAGAATTAAGCCCTCGAACATTCCAAGTTAAAAGCCGCAAATTGCCACTCATCTGGTCAGCGGATGGTAAGCCAACAGAACAATGAAATATTTCAAGACCCTGGAAGGTCTAGTGCAAATAAGAAGTGAAATAACAAACAATATAATACACAACATACCGTGCCAGAGGGTGCCCCCCTCAGTTGCCCCCTCCCCCCACCCACTTCAGCATCCCCAACTTGCTAAAGCCGTCCCTTCCATCCCCCCACCCCATCCCATCAAACGAAGGTGAAAACCTCAGTTGGGGTGTACCCATGTGGGGCGCTAGAGTGCAACTGCCCTCCCAACTAGTAGGAGGTGGCTGCGCAGGGAGTGGATCCGTACCTACAGACACCAGTACACAAAGGCCAAGTCCGCAAGAGTAACATAGATAATGCCGTAAGCCCAGGCAACGGCTACCCAGACAGGGGAATACTCCATGGCAAGATGGACATGTTCAACAAATAGCCCCTACAAATCAACTGAACGAGCTCAACACCCCAGTATGACCAGAAATGCACCCCTAGGGCTTAGTGTTCCTCCGTGTCCGACTGCTGATTAGTATCGCGTCGTCGTCGCTTGAGACGTTTGGCATGTTCGAGAGCCGCCTTAGGGTTATTAAAGATCTGAGAGTCCCCGTCAGGTCCTATCTTCAAGCGGGCCGGGTAGAGCATAGCATATGGGACCTCCTCGGACCTGAGGAACTTTTTACATCGGCAAACTCCCGTCTTGCCGCCTGGACTGCCACCGTGAAGTCTGGGAAGAAGGAGAGCCGATTCCCTTGATAGTCAATATTGCCCTTCTCACGTGCCAGGCGCAGTATCACATCGCGGTCCCTGTAATTTAGGACTCGCGCAATAATGGGCCACGGGGGAGCCCCGGGCGCTGGGCGAGCAGCCAGCGAGCGGTGCGCCCGCTCCACGATAAACATGGGGGAGAGCTGTTCCCTGCCAAATATGTCCGAAAGCAACGTTTCCATGAATGTCTCCATCCGGCCTACATTGGTGGATTCCGGCAGGCCAATAAGGCGAATGTTGTTACGCCGTGAGCGGGCCTCCAAGTCCTCGTTCTTGGCCTGGATAACTGATAGGACCTTTTCCATATTTAGGGCTTTTCCCGCGACATCACTCAGTCCGTCCTCAGCGGCCGATACTCTCTGCTCCACTTCCCCCATGCGGGCACTCTGCTTCTCCAACTGGGATGACATGTGGTCTAGCCGGTTATTAACTGCTGCCATTGTGCCCTCTATCGATTGGAGGCTTCGTTGCATTGCCAAGAGCGTGGTTTCAAGGCCCGAGGGAGCCCCCTCTGTCACATCTGCCTCAGAGTCCGAGGCGGCCTTCTGTGACACCTTGGCGGATTTACACGCCTCAAACGTAAGACGGGGTTGCGTTTTGTCCGTTTTACCCATGGCGCCTCGTAGTTTAACTTAGCACGGGGGTGTTCGAAGAGTCTAGTGCAAAATTGGTCCCCAGCAGGAGCCGGGCAGGGGCCTACACCAAAGTCCACAGGTGGGTGGAGTGTTGTCTCACGGCAGGTCCGCCCTCGCTAGCCGGCCCACGGCCCCCCGGGCCGCCCTCCAAGTGTGACCAGCCCTGTATGATCACGGACGGCACAGGCGCCGCCGGCTCCGCCGCGGAGATTCAAAGGCCACCGCACCAGTCGCCCCTCCACCTATTGATAGCGCCTAGAACGGTCCATCGCCGTCATGCCAGTGCCGCCGCTCTCCGGTCGCTGTTCAACTTCCCAGCTCAGTTGTGTTAGCTTGTGCGGCGCTGCAGCCCCCACCACTAAATGCACTCCAGGTGCAATCGGTTCTGGTGCGTTTCCCCCTGGGGCTGCAGCCAAGATGTAGTCAGCGCGGGTCAGTACAGTCTACGCATCCTCAGCAGGATCTAAAGGAGGTAGGTGTTGGCCGTGTCCCCCGCAGCTCCCCCCAGCACTGGGGCCTGCGTTCAGTAATTTTTCCCTCTCGCAATGTCCAGAGAGCAGTCCCACAGGTGGAGTTGGGGCCACCAGTACCACCCCAGAGCCTCACAGCAGCCCGCAGAGCGCGATCCACCGGCGGGCCCGCACCCGCCTCCACAGTCGCCGGCCCGCAGCAGGCCGCGCCCCACTCACCACCCTCGGCTCCGGGGAGCCCAGTGCCCGCCGCGATCTCCGCTGGCGCCGGTGTTCGAGTCCGCAGCCTCCCGTGGTCCTCAGCGGCGGTAGTATGGGGCCCCACCACCAGCTAAGCCCAGCGCCGCTGGTCCCCAGCCTCGGCAGTCGCACAGGTCGCCGATCGGAGCTCCGGGCCTCAGAGCACCCCGGGCGCCGCCATCTAGAAATTGTTTGCGGCCGTCTCCACCGCCGCCGATTTATTGCTTGTCCACCCGTCTCGGGCCGACCCAGGCGTGGTATCAGGTTCGGGAGCCCCTCACCAGTCAGGCACTCTCCGTCACCTCGCAGGATAGTCTGTCTGTAGGTCGGATTATGGTCGGATTACGGCGCCGCCGGGCAAAGCCTCACTCGGGTGCGGCCATCTTGCCGTGCGCCCTCTAGCGCCCTCAATAAACTAACCTTAAGTATTTGTCTGTGGTTATTATGTGTTTAGAGGATTTCCTGTTCAACTGATTTGGCAATAAATAACGAAATCTCTCCCCTCTACGCTTACATACTGCTAAAAAGAACCATTGGATTGTGATTCTAGAACAGGTCCAGAACTTATGGGCCCGGCCCTTTCAGAGGTATGTCAGGTGAGACCGTTCACTGCAACATAAAGGTAAAGAAAAGGCAGGAGACACCTTCACAAATGTAAGAAGATGAATGGCAGTCGGATAATACATTGACATAGCCACAAAGGTGGAACTAAGATAAGTGAGATACTGATTTTAGCTTGAAGGTGGAGTTTTGTTATGTTGTGCTTGCACTTACCTCCTCAGTCATCACATGATGAGTGGTAGCTCCCATGCATAGAACCTCCAAAGCAAAAGGTTAAGCATACTAGCTTCCCATCCCTTCAAAATAGCTGTCTTCCTCTTCCTACCAATTGCCACAAAAAAGGTATTTATTCTCTTGAACTTCCCTTTTTGTAGTTAGTTTGTTGATAGCAGATTTCCAAGCAACTATCAAGTAAGAATTGTGTAATTTTAAGAAAAACATGCAGCTATATACTGAAGTCTGGCACAAGCAGACTCCTCACAAATATAAGATCTTGCTGTGAGCCGATTAACGTGGATTTGAAATTAGGCACTGTGATAGCAGGCTCAATAATGTTAACATGTGAAGCCCTGCTAAGTCGTTTACTAGCAGTTATAAAGAAGAGGGAGGTACTGTTTTGCTTGTTTTGAGATTGTATTACAAATAAATGCTTGTGTCCCGTCAATCACGATCGGGACGGAGCTCCAAGTGATTCCAGACGCCGCGGACGCGGTAAGAGGGAAGGGGAGAATCCGTACAGTTGCCGTGAGTGGGTAGCTGGGTGTGCTGAGATATGTGGCACTGTCTTGAAATTAGTGTCTGCCCGAGCGAAAAACAGCTTGCTGGAACATTAGTGGCTGAGCACGATAGATGGGATGCGGGTGCTGGCCTATGAGACAACCGAGGGTTTTGTTGTTTGCAGCGAAGGTGTTTTTAACTGCAGCGAGGGTGATTCAGTGAGAGTGGTGTAGACAATTAGATATCCGTGCAGAACATTCATTTTAATGTATGAAGGCAAATGAGGATACTGCAGGTAAGGGGTAAAACTGCGTTTAGCAGGGAAGAACTTTAACATTTGGTTTGTTATGATCCTAGGTGAAACTGATATTAGCAGTTACAAGTGGGACCGCGATCGTTTGGCGTGGAATCCCCGATGGTGGTGTGCAGGTACGAAGGACTACAGCAGCCACCTGGTAATTGTATACTCATACGGTTATATACATATCAGGAGAGGACTCCACTTTAGAGGTATCTAGACTCTTTGTTTTTTGTTTACACTTGGCACACTGTCTATCATAATGTGTTTTCTTTGTCATGTTACCACAGGTCTGAGTGACCAACAAACAAGGTGATGCATGGTCCCATACTAGCCCTGATGAAGTTGCCGGAATGATAGTAGGCAACGAAACATGTTGGCCTATATATGTGTAACTGGCCAAATAGATGCCGTTTTTATGAGAGGACACTTACTGCATTGAATAAATCTCCAGCGCAAGTAAGCGGTACCTCGTTTTAACTGAGGATTGCATCTCCTCATTTTGTAGTTTGTGGGACCTGGGGGGCACTCAGTGACTCTTGCACTAATAGTGCCGTCTTTTCACTCATTTTCCATTGATTTCTCACCTCGGAGGAATTTCTTTACTTTCACCTTATTTTTCCAATTGGAAAGCTACTGATGATGATAGTGTGGGCACACTGGTAAATATATGCCAGCAGCCCCCTTTGGTGTTACTAACGTGAGGTGCTTTCCAATCTTTCACACATTTTCAGCACAAGGTTGTGTGGTGGTATATTTCCCTTTAAAAAGCTTGTTGTGCACTGTGGTACATGATGGTGTTTAATGTAAATTGTGAACAGTGGGACATACAGGCAAGTAACAATTGTACTGTCCTGTAAGGGGAGTATGTACCCCCGGTCTTGTAAATTATAATACACTGTTCCTAGTATGTCAGGTCTTTTTTGAGATATATTGTTGTTGAGTGGGGGGCGACCTGACTACTTACCCCCTGGTGCTCCTTGTTGTGATTGAGGCACACAAACAGCCCTGGTCATAAAATTTCACAGAGGTTTTCCGAATCCGCATAGCTTGCTGAGTCCAAAAAAACTCAGCGGAGCAGAGCAGAGTTTTTTCCCTCGCTCGCGCTCATCAAAGTTAAGTTGGTGAGCAAGGAAAATCTTACTCCAGACCACCTCCCGGTGAGATTTCTCAAGGCAGGTGGCCACGGATGGTCGCTGCTACTCACGTTGAGAAACCTTCTGCTCGCGTTAAGGAAGCTGCCGCTCGAGTAGAACATCTACTCGAGCGGCAGAAAGAAGTAATGCCCTCTTGCACTGCATGTGGTGCCATTTGCGCTGATTTTATAGCGTGGGACAAACACCCGGTGCTAAAAATCAGCGCAAACAGCACAACGTAATGCACTCCACCGCTTGCGGAACTTCACATAGCACGGAGGAGGTTATTTTTGGTCACTATGTGGAGTTCCGCTTAGCTGAACTTGGCGAACTCTGCCCAGGCCTACACGCAAACTAGAACCATTCGCTCTACTGGTATCCGGGTCAATAGACTTTGAAGATACACTGTGCTCAAGTTTATGATTAATGGACCTGCTCTATAGCTGCCAAGAGGGACCCTCCTTGGAAGCTATAGAACATATAGTCCAAATGGTGTTCACTGACCCCTTTAAAAAAAGAGACGGAGCTCCTTCCCCGAAAACACCTTGGGTAGAGGCTCTGGTCTTTGATGAACGAGGCAAGGAGGAGGAGGAAATCAAAGGGAGATATGTTCAAGGACCAGTACTAGGGAAGGTTCTACAATACATATGGGAAAATATGTCTTTTTCAGTATCCTATGCATTGAAGGAAAATGAAGTATTCCTTTTCAAATATCAAAAGAGGGAACCAGACACTCTCTTCTTACATGCTTCCATCAAGAAAGTCATGGAAATGGAATGGAATAAAATCAATAAACATTCTTTCAAAGATTGATAGAAAAGAATTTCGTAGATGAACTCCAATTCACAGTGAAAGTAGACTCTTTGTTTGTGGGCTTGGCTACACAAGGCTCAATGATCTCTGAGAAAGCCATTCCAGCAGACCCAGTAGATAAAAGAGTGAATTTTCCTGTAAAGCGGGTGTATGCAGCATTCTATTTTGCAATTAGAGTGGCAACTTATTTTTCATACACAAATCAGTCACTCATAAAAGACTTTCAGAGCCTAGCTGAAGTGAGGGAGCAGGGGGCTAATTTACTCCAACGCTGGCTCTAATGAAACAGGAAGTAAGTCTCCTCTCACTCATTGAGTGCTGCTTTTTCAACAGCTGGTCCATCCGTAGCAGCAAGGCATCAGATATGATTTAGGTCTTGAAAATAGATTGCAGCTCAAAAAGCCCTACTGTTGAAGATCCCTTTTTCTTGCACAAAGTTGTTTGCTGAGTCATGGAAGAGAGCTATAAAAGATTTTTTTTTTTCATATAATAGAAGAATTTCAGCTCTCTCCCTCTAGATTTTTTTCTGTGTAATGCAAATTCACGTAAATGCAAATTAATGTAAAGCAAATTCAGCCAAGAGGCAAGCTCTAATGGAGGGAGCAACTGAAGATAGTAATTCTGCATGTTCCTGCAATCCTATTTTGGGTCTTTGGGGGAATTTATGCTGGTATTGAAAGTACCTCATGTAAAGTTCAAAACTAAAACTTTACAGGAAATTCTACCATTCATCAATCAGGGAGATTTCTTCACGTCACTAGACCTGTTAGATACCTATCTCCATGTTCCCATTCAATCCAGGTCACAGAGGTTTCTACGATACTGTGTAAATGACCAGCATTTCAATTTCAAGTACTTCCCTTTGGCCTTTCCTCTTCACCTAAGGTATTCATAAAGTTACTAGCACCATTAGTGGGAGATTCATAATCGAGGAATTCAAGTATTTCCCGGGAAACATCGTTTACAATGCATGCAATACATCGCATGCCATTACAATGCAAGTCGTTGCAACGACGCGTTGTTACATCGCATGCCATTACAACGCAAGTCGTTACAACGACTTGCTGTAGGGGGCAGAAAGTGTTGGATTTGTTGGATTTTCCTGCCAACACCTTCCCTACTGTTGCACACACTGGAGTTGGAAGAGTAAATTATACTATTCCAAACTCCAGCGCCCCCCTTACAGCAAGTAGTTGTAATGCCTTGCGTTGTAATGGCATGCGATGTAACAACGTGTTGTTGTAACGACTTGTGTTGTAATGGCATGCGTAGAAAACGCATGCGTTGTAACGAGTGCTATTTGTATTTACCTGTTTAGATGACTGGCTCATTGTTTTTTCTTTTAGCCCTAAGGATCTTCTTCAAATAAAGAAGTGAGCAGAGTGGTTCCAGATCACAGATTCTTATCAATGAACAAAACGTTTTTCCTGACACCTAAACAGGACTTGCATTTCATTGGAGCACGTTTGAGAACGGATGTAGGATGGACCTTCTGACCCCTGGAGAGAAGACAGAAGCTGAGCTCCGAGATTGTGGGCTTATTGATACACAAGACTCCTTCAGTGAGAGAATGGGTGAAACTACAGGGTCTAATGGCTGTCTGAATGTCCTACCATAAGCATGTTTGCTTATTTACACCATGATAAATCATTTATTGGCCCTCTGGGTTCCAGGTTCACAGAAATAGTGCAAGAGGGCATAGGCTGGTGGTTGGAGGAGAGGAACTTAGCCAAGGGTCGTCCGTTTCATGTAGGTCCTTCAAAGATTGTCACAACAGAAGCCTGGAAACTAGGGTGTGGTGCTACTCTAGACACTTCTTCAATCCAGGGCACATGGACAACTCTACAGACAATCATCCAAGTCATCCAGTTGGAGAGAACTCATGGCAGTCCATCTTGCTCTGAGAAAGTTTTCTCTTCAGTTGTTCATCATGTACAGATCAGGGAGGATGCAGAGTGCAGAACCTCAAAGTACTAACTTCACAAAGACAGTTTACCTCCTGGGAAGAAGAAATGGGCAGCAGACAACTTGAGGTGGGTGTTTCATCCTATGAGCTAATTATTCTTGATGAGGGATGTATAAATTCAGTGCGGAGGATATTTCGGTTTCTGAGGATAGTAAGGGGCATATTTACAAGCCCCTATCGCCACCACAATGTCACTATCAGTGACGTTGTGATGGCGATACGGCCTCGCCTAATTTACAAGGCAGCGTTAAGCCACATAATGTGATTTAACGCTGCCTTGTAAATAAGGCCCCCTTTCACGCTGTATTTAGCGTGAAAGGAGAGGGCACTGGGTGTTGCGGTGTGCCTTCCACCACAACACCCATTGATTTTGATGCTGCCCCCTATTTACAAGGGCAGCATAAATAGGAGGCAGCGCCAAGATTAAGACCAGGGAAAACCTGGTCTTAATATGTTAAGTTTCCCAAGTGCGGTGGATGGGAGTTTAATCTGGGTAAGCCGAGGTGTTGGGTCGGACATGAACAAGTTAAAAAGGTGTGGTGCCAGAACACACCCCTGTTTGAGACCTTTGTTTGTGATCAGTTCTCTTTAAAGTCTTGAGCCGTCACCCAGCTTTACTCTTATCCAGGTGTTTAAATAAAGTGGCAGTATTCCTTTCAGAATTGTATCTGGGATGTTCCAGGATCTTAGTTTTCTCCAGAGGCTACTTCGATTCACGCTATCGAACGCCGCTTTTAGGTCGATAAAGCATAGGTATAGTTTTTGCTTGTTATGTGTGCTCTTTTCTGCTACTAGAGAAAACGCTAATATGTTTGTTATAGTTCCTATACCTTTTCTGAGTCCTGTTTGGTTAGCCTGGATCATGTTGTTCGATTCGGACCAATCGACCAGATCTTTAAGGCTCAGGGAAGCATAGTACTTTGCTTCCACGTCTAGTAGCGCTATGAGCCTATAGTTGGCTGGATTCATTCTGTCGCCGCCTTTATAGATTGGAGAGATGATTGACCCTTGCCAGCTTGGCGGTATTTGATTTGATAGCTCGATTTCCTTGTACAGAGCGGATAGTTGGTTGCTCCAGAACACCGGATCGTATGTAAAAAGCACCTGGGGGATGTACACCTTTCTTTCTGCCCTTCCTTATTATGTTAGTTATGTCTCCAGTCAAAAGGTTTTGCCAGTTTGTGCCATACGGCAAAGGTGGACCGATTGCGTCTTGTCCGCTACTTGATTTGATAATTATATCCGATCCTGTCTCCTGCTTGTGAAAGTTCATGCTGTCCAAGTAGCAAGTGGGTAATGGTTCCCCCATGAACCTCTCGGTCAGAAAGTTAGCCCAATCTTGTTCTTGGACGTTATAGGTCAGCATGTTTTTTGGCCTAATCAGCTTGTTTATTGTGTCTCAAAATGAGCTTGAATTGGCTTGTTTTGCACTAACCAGTAGTTTGGTCCAAAATATTGCTTCTTTCTTTTTTTTTCAGCCCAGAGCTTTTTATTATATTCTTTCCATAGTAGCCTAACATTTCCCCATGCTGAGTCACCGGGAGTGGTTGATTTTAACTTCCTCACTGCTTTTCTTAGATCTTGTTTCAAGGAGATGAGGGGATGAGAAATTGTTTTGCATGTTTCTTTTTGTGATTTTGCTTTGAACAGCTGGCATCAAAGTTGATAATTTTGAAGTAAATTTTATCCAGGCATCTATTATATTTTGTTGCTCAGAACAGCTTGCCATCATCTGTTCCTTTACTGTTTGTTGCAGGTCTTGTATGGAGTCATTTGTCCATTTACGTCACCTTAGATTAACCGTGTTTGTGCTGCCTGCCATTGTGGTTATTTCTTTGTGCTTTGGCAGAGTTAAATTAAACTGGATGCATTGGTAAGAATGATCACTCGTAGTAGTGTATTTGATTGAGTATTGTGAGAGTAATGGCATTAATGGTAACGTGACTATTGTATAATCTAAAATCGATCGTGCATGGGCTCCATGAAATGTGAATTTTGGGAGGAGGGTGTCGTCAGTTCTTCTGCCATTTAATACCCTCATCCCTAGGTATACCAATGCTGTAACTAGGGACTGGCCTATGTGATCTGGTCTGGCTGTTGCTAATTGATACTGGTGTAGAATACACCAGTGAGTATTATCTGCTGTTAGGCTCTCGTCCTCATCTGTAGTGTGGATTAAATTGCAATTGAAATCTCCCATCAAGAGTATGTCCCAAAACGGAAAAGATAGTCTTATGTCTGAGATCGTTGTAATGACTGTTGAGATAAGTGCTTTTTTTTCTTACATTGGGGTGCACATATGTGTTAATTAACAACAGTGTGTTTGGTTTGAGTGTACTACCGATTGTAAATTTGACTAGTTGTATTCCGGGATCTAGTGACGCAAGCTGTTCTAGTTTAATATGTAAAGCTGGAGACACATAGACTGCCAGGCCTCTTTTGTGTTGCCCATATTGCTCTGTTTTTTCCACAGGTAAACTGAAATGAATAAAGACCCTTATGGGTAAATTGTTCAAAGCAAAGGTTTCTTGAAGGGCTATTATATTGTAAAGTTTCCAGTCCTGAGGTGGGGTCCCTTCTTCAAGCCATTGTTTGGCTCCTGCAATATTCCACGAAAGCAGGTGGAAATTGTTATTTTTGTCAATGATTGGTCATTGTTATCTATTAGCTTTGAGGGTCGCTGGTAGCCAAGCCCATTGCTTTTTCGAAAGTCTTATGCTGGTCACTATAATCTTTAGACATTATTGTTTTGTTCAAGATTCCTCCTTGGGCATTCTGTAGAACTGAATATACCAAGCTTTTGTCAGTAGATGACTTAGGTTTGTAATTTGATTTTGATAAGAAAGGTTGGCGATACCGTGGTGGTATCTGTTTAATAAGTTTTATGCCCCATGTTTCAAATTGACTAGAGCATTCCAGAATACAACACACTATTTCTTCTGTTTGCCAGGTTGTGTAGGTGTATTCTTTGTGTTTATGGTCTTCCACTGGGAGGAACTCTACTGTTAGAAGGTTTGAGGATACTACATTTTTTAATGATGGAATTTCTGCTGTTAGTTTTTAAATGTTTCCCCTGTTTAATATCTCGTGCAGACCCTGCGATTCATATTCTGGTTTTAATAATAATTTGTGTTTTGAGGGTTGCTGGATAAAAATGTTTTCCTGCTTTTCGTATGGATGTGAAATGAATTCTACAAGATTCTGCATTTTGGATGGTGAACTGAGGGCACTCTTCTGTCTCCATACTATCCTTTGTTGTGATGGCTTGAATCCAGGGGGGTTTTGGTGTGTCAGCTTCTGGCTACCATGGTTATTCAAGGGCCACTCTCCATGCCTAATTATATGTTATTCTTGTGAGTTTTTGGGGGACCACCCAGAGTAGTAGGTCCTGCAGCCTGAGAGGCTTGGGAGATGTTGGAAGTGGATTCCCAGTTGGCATTCTTTTATTGGAGGATGTCGATTGGTTGATCCTTTTTTCCTACTGCATGCCTTTTTTTGACTAAAAAATGTTTCCCGGTTGCCGTCGGCAGTGATCTCTCCAGGTATTATTTCATTAGAATCCTTTACTGCTGTTTTGGAGGCACTTGTCACTATGTCTTTTTGTCCGGTTCTTCTGATTGTGCAGGATCCCTTCCTAATCCTTGCGATGTACAGGCGTCTTCTGGTGTGTTTATTTCCATGTTGGTTCGCTTGAAATTGTTGGGTAAGCCGTATTTGCTGTTGCCATCCAGTGTTAATCCAAATATAGGATATACTTTTGGTGTCCATAGTTTTGATTGTTGTGTGTTTTTATTTCTTGCTTTTCTTTCCCGCTTTTTTTGTCTTTTCGTGTGCGCAAGAGCTATTTCTACTGATGGTTGCTCTGTAACCCCTTTTTTATCCTGCTAGTTTTGGGGTTCTTTTACAGCTTCTTTACTCTGCGTAGAGGTTGTGGGGTGTCCTTGGTGCTTTATGTAGGTGTTTACCGAGTTGTCTGGCTTTTTTTGAGGTATTGTGTGATTCCTAAGTTCATTGATTGCTGTAACATGCCTGATCGCATTGATTTTTTAATTGCCATTCTTGTTGTGATTGGGAACGTGATATTCTCTGCTGGGCTAATGGGGTTAGAAGACCAGTACATCTTCTGGCATTGTATATATTGCAGCTCCTGGGTCTTTGAGAAAGTGAAATTAGGTGCACTTGTTTACTTTACTTTTTGAGTCTGCTTTGTCAAATATAGAAAATAGTGGCGAGATTAGGGGGTTCATCTGTGAGTTTCGGGCTTCTGCTGGGTTTGTTGGCTTTATTGATTTGTTTAAGGGAGTTTTTTTATCTACACCTTTGGCAGGAGCCCTTCTGCCCCTGGGTTTGTCTTATTTTCCCTGATCTCATTTTTTCCCCCCTTAATGATGATATTGATATTGACTCTAGCGGTTCTGAGATGTTTTCGCAAAAGTGTCAAAAATAAGATCACCACAAGGAGCTGGGCGGCTCCTTGTAAAAGAAAATTGTTACTAATACCCTTTTTTCATCTTTTGCTGCTGACACTTGCTGTCACTTGCCCCTAGAAGCTGTGCTGCTATTTCCTGTTTACTTCGCTTGGTGCGGTAGGTGGGGGCAAGGGGCAAGGGCACATGCTGGCCAGGGAGACAGAAGCTTGCAGGTAAACGGTAGAGTATAGCTTGCCACTTGCAGCTATAACTTTGGCAGTTTTCAGTTTTTGCAGAATGTCTGGACCCTGGGGACCAGACCAGCCTTGAACTGAGCTGGGGCAATGTAACGGCGTGGCAACGGTCACAGAGGGGCGGACGGCCAGGGATAATGCCGTTCCTACCTGCCCCGTGCCTGCCCCATGGGGTATTGTCCTCCTTGTGAACTTTTTCTAATTCCCTTTTCTCCTTCCTGGACTGTTCTTACCACGCTGTTATTGGTGATATTATTGGTGGTATTTAGCTGATGGTCACTTCTTCTGTGCCCTGTCCTTGGCCTCTCTTAGATGCCTCTCCTGGAACTACCCTACGCCTACTTGCTGCCTTACTTTCTGCCTTAGCCTTTGCTTCGTGGTAGTAGGCAGGAGGCAGTATAGGCTGGATAGGATGGCAATATGCAGTAAAGCGGTAAAATAGTAGCACCGGGCGCCGAGTGGGAGCTCACCGGACCGCCACAAGCCGCGCCCAGACCTGGCTGGACTGCTTCCGCAGGGCTCGGGCTTGCACTCTGCAGGCGGGTGCTGCGCCCCTGCACTCGGTCGGCTACCTCACCTGCGTGCGACGCCGACTGCTGTCCGTCAGCTCAGCTGTTTCTAGAGACGCTGTAAACTTCAGTGGGAGCCCGGCAGCAAGCCTTCGTGACCTTCGGGCTAAAGCTCGTCCTGTGATGCTGTAACTGCTTTGCTTCGCAGCATTACTGCGTTGCTTCCTGTTCCGCTTCTGACGATCAAGAGAGGAATGTCTAGCAAGGAGACATCCTTGGGTATTTATGAGGATAGATCGTTTTACCTTGAGAGAGAATTTTTCACTTCCATGTTTCTGCATAATTATTCCCGCAAGGAAGCATGAAGAATAGATGCCATGTCATTCAGGTTGCAACAGGGCTACTTTATGCATTTCCACTCATTCTAACAAATCCAAAAGTACACCGGAAGATCTTAGAAGATAAGGCTCTAGTTCTTCTGATAGCCTTGGATTTGGAAAGGGATCCTTGGTATGCTCTCTTGCTCTAACTAGTAGTTCATCTTCACTGGAATATCCAAGTAGAACTTTACCCTCTAGTGGGCTTTCGCATCAGCATGCTACCTCAAGTGCATCTTTGGCCTTGACTCTTGAGAGGGTACATTTATTGTCTAAAGGTTGTTCCTCAGGAGTGGTGGAGACGATTCAACACTCTACACATTGATCTACTCTAAAGGAATATTCTTGCCATTGGAAAACATTGGAGAAATGGTGTGAGGATAGACGTTTTTCAGCTAGTTCAGTAAATCCAATTCGAGTGTTAGATTTTTTAAAGAGATGGTGTCCTCTTAGGGTTAGCTACCTCTACTCTCCAAGCCCAATGGACAGCGATGAGCACATTCAGTAGTCCTCAATTATCCTTTGGTGTCTAAGTTGTTGAGAAGCTTTTTAGTTAAAAAAACAAGGATTTATTGTCCCGCTCCATCATATCTATTGTTGGTATTAAAAGCTGTTCCAGGCCCCCTTTGTGAGGGCCTGGACAGAGTTTGCTTCAAATTTTTGACCTTTAAGGTGGTGTCTGTGTGTTTACTTACCATTTCCTCTGCCAGAAGGATAGGTGAATTGGGGGCATTCCTCAGATCCGAACCCTTTCTAAAGGTATTTACAGACAGGGTGGTGTTGAGACCTGAAGTTTGTGTCAAATGTCCCTTCTGTGTTCTAATGCTTGAAAGAGGTAGTTCTTCCGGTGTTAGTACCAGATCCTCAGACAGAGACATAATCTAAGGGGTCGATTCCGATCCCGGTCGGAGGCGCACCTAATACCATTCGGTCGGGAAAAAATCCAGGCGAATGCCTGTTTCCCGACCGATCCACACATACGTCTGAACGAGCAAGTACGATGCGCACAACTGCCCAAATCCCGACCCAGTCGTACTCACCCAATACAGGACCTGAACTCAGACCGAGGCGGATCCGGAATCGTAGAATCGAGCCGCAAGGAAGCAAAATTGCAGCCCCGTCCGGCCGGACAAGTACGATGAGCTTCCCGTACGCGCCGAACCCGTCGCTACGCACGGCACGTCAAAGCATCCAGTCGAGGCGCACATAAGCTCCGATTCGCGCCACAACATGATCCACGGCAACGAGACGAACACGCCAGCGACGAGGACGAGGCGAAGCAAAGAGAAAGACGAACGAGACAAACCAACCATGAATCCCTTCGTGCCAATCCTACCAATATTCTACCTCTATTACCGGAACAGGCACGGACGCGTACGGCGCAGAAGGTAAGTCAGACACCAACAACAAAAACAAACTACACGTACCCAACACATCACACACAGAGGGATGCAGAAATACCTATACCAGCAACAGCAGCACCATAGGGGCGGGATGGCCCTCACCAATGCCACACATACACATAGGGGCCTGTATGCCTACCACTACTACCACCCCTACCCAGGGTGGGCTGGATGCCTGTCACTACTACCACCTCTACCCATGGGGGGCTGGATGCCTACCACCACTACCACCCTTACCCAGGGGTGCCAGATGCCTACCACTACTACCACCTCTACCCAGGGGTGCCAGATGCCTACCACTACTACCACCTCTACCCATGGGGGCTGGATGCCTGTCACTACTACCACCTCTACCCAGGGGGTGCCAGATGCCTACCACTACTACCACCCTTACCCAGGGGTGCCAGATGCCTACCACTACTACCACCTCTACCCAGGGGTGCCAGATGCCTACCACTACTACCACCTCTACCCATGGGGGCTGGATGCCTGTCACTACTACCACCCTTACCCAGGGGTGTCAGATGCCTACCACTACTACCACCCTTACCCAGGGGTGCCAGATGCCTACCACTACTACCACCCTTACCCAGGGGTGCCAGATGCCTACCACTACTACCACCTCTACCCATGGGGGCTGGATGCCTGTCACTACTACCACCTCTACCCATGGGGGGCTGGATGCCAACCACCACTACCACCCTTACCCAGGGGTGCCAGATGCCTACCACTACTACCACCTCTACCCAGGGGTGCCAGATGCCTACCACTACTACCATCTCTACCCATGGGGGCTGGACGCCTGTCACTACTACCACCCTTACCCAGGGGGTGCCAGATGCCTACCACTACTACCACCTCTACCCATGGGGGGCTGGATGCCTGTCACTACTACCACCTCTACCCATGGGGGGCTGGATGCGTACCACCAACACCACCCCCACTCATAGGATGGACAATGCATGACACAACCAGCACACTACAACCTAGGGAATGCAAGAAAAGACATCCCCCAACACCATGACAAGCGTGTGTAGACTGTGTCAAATGCCTACAACACTGAACATGACTTTGAACATACAATGTGACCCCCTATCACATGTGCCACACATATATGTGTGTGGCCCCCACAATGCAAGCAGGCCATGACCATTGTGGCAATGGTGATCAAAACCCCATCATCACAGTGAGCAAAATGTTAGTGTGGGGGCCCATAGCTGAAGCACATTCAGAACATTGTGGCAATGGGGTCTAAACCCCCATCATCACAGTGACCAAAAGGTAAGTGTGGGGTCCATAGCTGAAGCATATTTTGAAAATTGTGGCAATGGGGTCCAAACCCCCATCATCACAGTGACCAAAATGCAAGTGTTGACAAAGAAAAAGCTGCAACTGCCAAACTGCATGGATGATTCCTGGTCACAGAACATAAAACACATCAGTGGCAAAGTAGTGCATGTGTCCCATTGCAACATAGATTGGGGAGGCAAATACTGCAGTGCAAATAAGACATACCTTTGGCCATGTGCAGACAAACATCACCCATGGGGGCTGACACTGTCAACATTCATCAATGACACAATGACAGAAGTGACCATCAGAATGCAGACCCACATATTTGCACCAATGGGCACACAAATGCAGATACCCTGTGGAGACTGTAGATGTGAGGTGAACAGATACCATACCATGGCAGCAATGGGACACACAAACCATGATCATTGTGCTGACCGATGACCTAGGAGTCCCAGGGACAGCAGGGGAAACCCACCAAACAACATACAGCCAATGGCACACCAAAGATATGCCAATGCAGTGGTGCAGATGCACAAACACAAACAGGCAGACCCACACTGCACATCAAACACAACAGGTGGGGGGGGGGGTGCCAGTGTCCCCAGGCAACCACGCAACACATGAGGAGGCCTGAATACCAATTACACAGATGTGCATACAGTGCCACACAAAGGTAACTCATGGATCCAAATCCCCTATGTGGGCAATCAGGCATTGTCAGATGAGAGGGAGCACAAATCACACATGTCACACAAGCATGTAGGAACAGCAACTGACACAGCAAGACACAGACAGACCACAGCACTACCCCCAGGGCCCCCACAATGTGGTGACCCTGGGCTGCATTACAATCCCACTGTGATGACAAAGCTAAATGTCGTTCACACTGTGAACCACAGTCATGTGTCCTGAGCATCAAACTACCATCACACCTACACAAGCACAAATCAATCAGCACGGCCAGTAAGCCAAGGCCAACATGGAGGCAGGGGTCTGGCCGGGCAACAACTCTCATCTGCACACACTCAACACCACACACCTCGACCTCCAACAATGTGCAGCAGTGAAGCACACATGCACTGGTGACATTGCACATGCACCCATGACAATCCCAGGGTGGTGGGTGGGAACCAAGGTGCAGAAACACATCACACATGGCCACTCAACAAGACTCCTGAATGTCTGACACACTGCACACTGCGCTGTACATGGACATGACGGCAATACCACACCAACCAATGGGATCCCAGCCACAGTCACACACCAATGAAGAAGCCAAGGTCACCCACAAAGAACACACATAGACAACTACCAACATTGCAGCCCGGACCCTGAGGAGTGCCAGCAGTCACACACACAACGTGTCACAATCACCGAAAGATAACACAAACTGGAAATCACATGACAGGTGTAAACAACAAGTGCCAAGGGGAATCCTGACTGTGACCCGTCTGCATCTGCACACAAACTCAGCCCTGACAGCAAACACACCTATGGGTGACACCCTGATGACCAGTAATGTGCCATGCACCCACATCACAGAGAATCCAGGGAGAAGACTTGGGGGGAACAAAGGTCAACTCAGCAAGCATCACAAACAGGTACAACACTAGGGATCCCAGCATGCACAGCAAAACGGAAGTGAACACACAGACATGCTCATACAACACACACCTTGGGCGCAGGCAATGTCACAGGAGTACACACTGCCATGAGGGGACTCCACTCCTGTGTGAGGAAAGCTGTGCCATATGTTGCCTCAGTAGGGCTCCATCATGTCAGCTGAGCACTTGGTCACACAGTCAACAATTAGCACCAAATGAAGGCTCCCGTCACATCAGCCTGGTCATGGGAGTGCCAACGAAATCATCAGCACAGATCCAACACACTTGTATAGCAATGTTGCACTGACAACACAGATGAGTCCTTCCCCATTGATGCCCAAACCTGCATGTCCAGTGGAGATGGCCACACGGTCAGGGAAGTAGACTAATTGAACAATGGCAGGCACAACAGATGTGAAATTGCTAATGTAAGTAGGAAATCCCATTGCCAATTATTGAACACATGACTAACCCTGGGCATAATACTTCGCTACGCTCACGGAGCATGCAAAGTTTGTGCTACTATACAAATCGCACGTAGCAGAGTGAAAAACTGTACTAATTGATGTAGCGTAGCAGCAGTATAATAAACACCTACAAATGCTTTGATAAAGCAATTTTCTATGTTAAAATGCACATAACAAATTCACAAAAGTGAACTTTGACAACAAAATATCAAGCAATGAGAGAGGTGAGGATTTTGGGGTCCCCTAACCTAACCTAAAAGCATTGAAACCCTTTCATGAAGCTTTTGCATTTGACTCGTGAGGACATCTAGTAACGACTAGTGGAACTGCAGCTCTTTGTAGAATTATTTTGATATTGGATACTATAATATTCACTGCCCACTGCTAATCTCGTCCCATAATGCTTTGCAGGGCCTTTGGTTGGGATTGTATTTTTGCCAATAACTGTGCTTGGGGTGGTCCTAAGAGGATGGGACCACCACTGAATCGTTCAAAAGATGTGCTTTTTGTTTTCAAGGCATCTGCTTGGTTCTCTCCCTAGGTTAGGGAGGATCCCAAAATCATCACCTCTCTCACTGCTTGTTAATTTATTGTTTTCACTTTTGTGAAATGACTATATGCATTTTTAGCATATAAAGACAGAGATATTTATTTTATCTTAACTTGCACTGTGAAAGATGCCTTTGGCAATTATTGTACAGTGCAGTCAAGCACACAGCTATGCAATTTGTATAGCTACGTGTAGTTCAAAATGTACTTCACGTAGCTACGTGAAGTGCTACTACGCAAACTTCACCCAGGCTTACACATGACACTCTCAGATGCTGCTAAGGATGACATGGATACACCACAGGATAGGACACATTCCCCTTGGACCACATGTGTTCCTGCACAGTAACACTTCATTATCATGAGACCAAATATCACCATCACTGCAGCAAGGGCATGGTTAGCATCATCAACAACATGTACATCAGAAGCAAAAGCACTAGAGAACAGAAAGGTGCTTTATTCAGCATATGTGGGTCTAACAGTTGATGTCCAGCAAAAAATTAACAAAGGCCAATGGCCAGTCCAACATGAAAGTCAAAACAGGGTAACAGTGGCAGATGTCACCCTACGCATGCCTGCACTGTTGAAAACCAGGGACAATCCCCTCGGAGGGGGCATACGGGGGGCAGGCCAGGCACCGCAGGGACAGGATCATGGCTCACCAGAAGGAGGCAGGGAAGGGGTGGTGGGTGCTGGAGAGCCACTGACAACTGCAGTGGAGGTGTCTGACATGGTGTGTGCCGGCACAAGTGGGGGCATGACTCTGATGGTGTGGGTGCCGGCAAGACTGCAGGGGACCGTGCAGATGGAGTGGACAGGTTCCCCACTGCAGTGCCCAAGTCAGACAGGGTGGTAGTGGACTCCACTGCAGTGCCTACCTCCAGGGGAGGAGAATGGGGATCAGGTAAGGTGGGCAGGACAGAGGGGAGGACACCGTCTCCACACCAGTGGCACAGACAAGCGCAGCGGGGGTGTGGGGCCGGAAGAGCAAGTGGCAGGGGAGAAGGCCGGATCCTTTTGGGGATGGTGTATCTGTGGGTGGGGAACCTGGGGCAGGGTGTGGTGGGGGCACCTGTGGAGTGGGGGCCTGAGGGATGGAGGAAGGAGACTTGGTGCCTGAGCTGCAGGGCGGCGGCGGGGTCTTGCTCTTCCGGGTCCGGGGGGACTTACGGATGGGGGCGTCAGTCGGTCTGCGCCTGGGGGAGGGTGTCCGGAGGCGAGGGGCACTCCGCTCCGTGTGGGTGGGCTTCCTCTTCCCCCTGAATGCTGTATCAGCTGGATCGGAGGGGAAGAGGCCGAGGTCACTGAGGAAGAGCCGCTGGGTCTTTGGGGTTGCAGGTGAGGCAACGGAGGGGGCTTTGGAGGGAGAGGCAATTGTGGACTGCGCAGTGCTCATGGGTGCCTGTGTGTGTGACTGGGCCGCATCCCCTGTGAGTGTGGTTTCAGTCCCCTGACTGTGCGTGCGTGTGCGTCTTGTCTGTGGCGTGTGTGTGTGTGTGCTGCTCGTGTCTGTGCTGGTGTGTGCCTGTGCCGGTGTGTGTGTGCTTGGGACAGGTAAGGTGCTGGGGAGTGTGGATGGGGCAGACAGGAGGGGTGAGGGACTGTTGGAGGAGGGACACTGCTGCTGTCAGGGAGGAGTCCATGGACCTATTGCCCCTCTTTAGGGCAGACATGCCCGATGAGATGCCCTCCATGAATGACACCAGCTGAGTCAACAGAGTGGTGTGTGCATGGAGGACACTCAGCATCGCTGTCTGCCCTACATGGAGCAGGCGAAGGAGGTACACAGACTCCTCACTCAGGGCAGCAGGGGACACAGAGGCAGGGGGTGCGGTTCCTGGCCTGAAAGAGACACGCTCCCGAACATGGGAGCCTCCACGGACCTCGGGAATGGGAGCCGATGGGAGGGCGGTGGTGGTGGTGGTGGTGGGGACAGCAACACTAGCTGGGGTGTGGTGGCTGCTGACACCCGCCTCCATAAGGGAGTCATCCTCCGAGCTGCTGTGGTCCTCAGCTGAGGTGGATGGTGCTGAGGACTCCTCGGTGTGGCTCCCCTCGCCCTCCGTGCCACTGGGTCCCTCCGACCACTCCTCGGCTGCTGACCCAGTCTGGCTCTGTGGCTCCTCCTGGTCCGTGGAGCTGTCCCCTCCTGTGGCCGTGGATGTATCTGCAAACAATAGGAAAACAGACAGACATCAGTCACCTGCACCGAACGCACACACCACAGTAAGTACAGCACAATACAGAGCAAGGCCTGGCATCCTTAGTTGAACATTGCTACAATTGCCCAAACAGAATAGGAGAAGCCAATTGTCAGTCTGATCGTCAACCATGGCACTCACATCCAACCTGGCCTTGCACCCATCTGTCTGGCGTCCGTTGGCTGGCAATACCCCAGTGTGGACACATGCACCACCTACACAGTAGTTGGACGGTGCAGAGAACACGGTGAAGCATGTGAACATGCACACATCACAACTCTTGCCACTGAGTCAGTACAGGTGTCCGGATGAAAGTGATGCCCAGAGTCAGATATATGAAATGCATGTGATGCATACCAGCGACAGACACCATGATGCACCCATGTGCTGATAGCCATTGCCACTATGGTGTGCATGTAGCACATGTCACTTCCCTGCAGGATCACTCATAGGAAGTCACATGCCATGGCACAGGCATGCCTGCTAAGTCATACATCACTTTCTCCAGTCACATGGGCAGGGCAGCCACACAACAACAGTCTGCACTGTGTCACAATAGTAGGTCATGGGGAATGCAAGTCCTGGAGCTGAACAAGTGCACATGTACATCCCCCACACACCACATCATCTGAACCCTTATCTGTCCAGGTCATACTGATTGGACATATGGGTGACCTGTAACAAATCTGAACCTGAGCACCTCACAATCTGCTGTGAATGGGAAACAGCTGCATGGACTTCACATTCGCATACCCCAGTCTGCACGGTCAGGTGTTCAAACACCTATGTGTCACACAAGTATCGTCTCCTATGGTCACATCTCCGGTGGCATGCTGAGCCCCAACCGATAAACACCCCAGCAGTCCTGACATCGAAGCCACAGCACACTGACACAGAGGCTGACACCTGAGGGGACATATCACTGGGCACAACGTGTCAGCTGATACACGGGAGTGGGAGTACAGAGTGCATTGCATGGCCTGGAGTAGGCATGACTGTCCTGCCCCACATGAATGAGGGATGAACCCTGGACAGTAGGCAGCTGGCTAAGTATGTGTGACACACGTAATATACACACTCCTGGGGCCCAAACATTGTTCCCACCCGCAGCTTGGGTGTGTGCCAGTTACCCCAGGCACATGTGGTGGATCAGCTCAGCAATTGGACCACATATCAAAGTAACACGCAGATTACATGTCAGAACACAGGCATTGTGTAAGCAATGGACCCACCCATGATGCCCACCACAGTTAGGGAACAGATGCTGTCCCCCACCTTGAGTCAAGCAAACTGCAAGGACACAGTACCCAAGTGACACAATTCCCTGACTGCAAGGGCCACACCTGGGTATCAGATGAGGAGTGGGCAGTGCACAATCGAGGGACATGGGTCCTGGACCACATGACTGATGTGCTGTGGAAGTTTAACCAGGCCAGAGGAGGGCACATAGCATGGCAGACAAAGTTCACAATGCAGTCATGGACTCACCCCTCTGTGCTGCTCCCTGGCCTTCAGCTGCCCATCCAGATCAGGGAAGACCACCGCCAGGATCCTGAGCATGTGGGGGTCAGGGTCCGGTGTCCGCCCCTCCTGCAAGAGGCGACAGCTTCAGCTGGACCCGTGCGATCCTCCGGGTCCAGCCCGAAGGTCCTGCCACCTCTTCTGGCAGTTGCGGATCCGGCGCTTGTAGTCCCCCACGGATCTCACTGCCCGGACGATGGTCAGCCATATCTTCTCCTTCTGGTGGGCATCAACCTGTGAGGATGACAAAGTGAGAATGCTATTACTACACATGCAACATATCCGTGCATTACACAGTTGTGTATACATGTCTCAATCACAGGGGCACATGATGTACACAGGCAGTGCAACGATGGCCATGGACAGTATGCCAGCAGTTACTACATGGTATCATTGCCTGGGAAGTAAAACCTTGTTTAAATGCACTGTCACTGCACTATACCTGTCCAGTGCATGTAACTACACACTTTGGGGGGTGACAACTACTCAGTGAACCTGCTAGCCAGTGGCGTGCAGACTGTAAGCCTTGCTAGTCAGACAACATGCACATTTAGGAAGGCAGTGGACAGAACACTCACCTGCTCCCCTGCTTTCCCATACAGCTTGCTGTACTGTGGAAGGAGGGTGTCCAGCAGGGCCTGGTTCTCCTCAGTGCTGAAGGCTGGGGCTCTCTCCACAGTACGTGCCATTGCAGGGTCCAGAGGGTGCAGATACAGCAGCAGTGGTGGTGGCAGATGGCGTCCTGGAGCATGTAGTGCAGGCAAGTGAGCTCTCAGGGGAACAGCTAGCATTATATGTGTGCTGCAGAGGCAGTTACTGTCCCATGTGTCCAAAGTGATAGGTCCAAGTCGTTAGCATCTTCTGAATCTGGCCAATCCATGGAATTGCACCACTTACACACGCCCACAGCATCCTTCAAAAGTTCAACTTCATTACACCCATGAATTTGCAACATTGTTGTGGGTGACCAACTGAATTTCCAGCATCAGACTCGTTCAAGATTTGAAAACGCGTCCGTTGCCAGGCAGGGCCATAGCCAATGGGTGTGCACCGATCGGTCCATTGCTGTTCAACGCGTACCTAGGATACAACGCGTACCCGCACACATTGAATGCAATGGGCCGGCCGGGCACACCGATCGGTCCATTGCTGTTCAACGCGTACCTAGGATACAACGCGTACCCGCACACATTGAATGCAATGGGCCGGTCGGGCACACCGATCGGTCCATTGCTGTTCAACGCGTACCCAGGATACAACGCGTACCCGCACACATTGAATGCAATGGCCAATGTGTGCGCACCGATCGGTCCATTGCTGTCCAACGCGTATTACGAATACAACGCGTACCAGCACACATTGAATGCAATGGCCAATGTGTGCTCACCGATCGGTCCATTGCTGTCCAACGCGTCCCTGTACATGTCACTGGCATATGTCACCATGCCTGTCACAGGTGAACATATGCCAGCCATATATACTTCCCAGGGAGTGAGGGGCACACCTACAACACCACAGCCTGTCCAAACTGTATCCTAAGGCATGTAAGGCTGCATTACCTATTCCGTGTATGGGGGTGAACATGTTGTTCTGTGGGTGTCACTTGGGGCAGCCACCCCCAGGCTGTGCACGTGTTCATGGGGACAGTATCCTTGGTGTTTCGTGTACATGACCACTGTGATGTGCAACTGTTCATATCTGAGCATGTGGCATGGTCACATTTCACGGTGGTGTATGTGTATGTCATGTCACATGCCCCCTGAGTCCCATGTGGGATGGTATGTTTAACCCAGGGTGACCCATTGGCACAATAGTGATGGTCCTCCACAGTCTGTGTGCATGTTGTGTTTACAATGTCTCGGATTTCATGTGCACAATGGGAGACAGTCTCCACATCCACGTTGTTTGTGCATGGACTTTGATGTTGTGCGTGTATGTGTCACAGACGTCCATGTCTGTCCTGCCGAGGCAACAGGGACCACTACCTGTGGGGGTCATGGTTGTTTTGCTGTGGTGTATACATGATACGCCATGTCATGCCAGTGTCCATGTGGCAATACAGGGTCCCTGGGAATCTACCTGTCGTTGAGCTGTGATGCCTGGGGCACATCTGTCCTCACATGTCACTGTGGGGTGTGTTTGTAACGTGGCAGCAGGAGATGGGAAATGTGACACGTCCTCATGATACCCAATGGCACAACCTGGGACTTATTGATACCACTTGTTGAACTGTGATGTTGGATGTTGGCCATATATGTGCCATACATGTCCTTATGGAACTGCACACATCATGTACTTGTGCCTCATAATGATGTATCGTGTGATATTGAGTGTGTACAATGCCACATATGTGGGGTGAGTGACAATCTTTCTTTCTTCACCTATGCACTGCAGGGCACCAGCTGTCCATAGACCATTCCCTGACCTGGCAACGATGGTGGAACAGTGACAGCATCCGGCGGTACCGCTTCACCAGGCAGCTGATTGATGATTTGGCAGTGCGCTTGGCACCACACCTGCAACCTGGCCGGCCGTACCCTACAGCGCTGACCCCCAAGGTGAAGGTGATGGCAGCCCTACACTTCTTTGCCACCAGTACCTTTCAACACACTCTGGCGACTGCTGGTGGGATGTCACAGACCATGTTCAGCCGTGTGCTCCGCGATGTATTGGGGGCTATGTTGATATACCTGAACCAGTACATCTATTTCCCTAGACTCCAACAACTCACTGACATGAAGAGTGACTTCTATGCCATGGGGAGGATGCCGCATGTCATTGGCTCCATTGATGGGACACATGTGGCTTTGGTACCACCACAGGCCCAGGAGCAGGCATACAGGAACCGCAAGCACTACCACTCGGTCAATGCACTGGTGGTCTGTCTTGCAGATATGACCATCTCACACGTGTGTGCCCGTTTCCCCGGTTCTGCACACGATGAGGAGTAGTTGCATCCCGAGGATGATGTCACAGATGCGGAACCAGCGTGCCTGGCTTGTTGGTGTGTACTGACTTTGTATCATTGTGTGTGTTCTGCAATGTAGTGTTCCACCCTCTTTTCCAACTCAGCTAATGTGCATTTGTCTGTATGTAGGTGACTCCGGATATCCCAACATGCCGTGGTTGCTGACGCCCCTCAGGAACCCTGTGACACCAGCCCAGATGCGCTACAATGAGGCACATGGTCGGACGAGGAGAGTGATTGAGCGGACATTTGGTCTCCTGAAGAGCCGCTTCCACTGCCTGGACAAGACAGGAGGGTCCCTCCCATATGCCCCGGCAAAGGTGTGCAAGATTGTCATCGTCTGCTGCATGCTACACAACCTGGCAGTGCGGAAGGAGTTGCCTCTCATCCTGGATGACGATGACCAACGTCCGCCACCTGTGGAGGATCCTGGCCTGGACCACGATGCCAGTGATGATGATGATGATGATGGTGATGTCCGCACACAGCTCATCACCAACTTCTTCAGCTGAATGTAAGTATCCAGAGATGTCATGTAACTGATGTGAGTTTGCATGATATGTGTTGGTGGTGCTCTGGTGCTGTTTGAGTGTGTCCATGTGCTACATGACTGTATGTGTGTAGCGATGTGTCCTTACCGGTAGTCTGTACTCCCCAACAGTGTTGACATGCTAACTTGGTTCTGGGTGGGTATCTTGTGACATGTATTGGGCATGAGTATTGCAGTTCTGTCCTGTTCTTCAGTGCTTTTGACTGTGTGTCATTTCTGTCCTTCACAGGGTACTTTCAGAGTGGTTTGGTCAACTGTGATCCCCGACACCGTGATTCGACTTCCAGGGTGGTAGCTGTTGTGTCCCTACAAGTGATGTGCGCCACACCCATGGACTTCCTTCCTTCTACACTTGTTGACTGTGTGCCCGCTGCCAGGTGGGATTACCTTGCATCTGTAGTGGTTACAACATGTTGCAAATGTGTTATAAACCTGTGCTTCACTTTGTGATGTGCGTTGTCTGTGGTCACACATTTGACTGACATTTGCTTACTGCACCAGTGGGCTAGTTGACTAAGACTGGGAATAGGTGTTGTGTCTGTGCATTGCACCGTATTTCCTGGCAACATCAGTGTAGGCAATGAGTCAGATGGCCTAGGTGTGTATTTTTGTGTAGCCGTGGTGGTGAGTCCCCCTCATATGTGTCACGTTGCCATGACTCACATGCCTGTGTTGTACTTGCTGTAGCAGTTAGCATGCACAGTGTAATTTCGCTGGTCATCATCTCCATGACAGTAACCACGTTGGAATCACGACAGAGGCAGGTATGGTGTATTAGTGTATTTATTGTAATACATGTGTGCGAATAGTGCACAGGATGGTGAGTGCTGTACATTTTGATTGCAATCCTAAGTTCCTAGATGAATTAGAAGTCCTGGTAGCAGAAATGTCCTGTATCAAGTACAACAGTCATCTGAGACATTGGTCCAACTTGTACTCCCCATGTCATGTGGGGGGGTTGTGTTGCAGTCAACAGGGTGAACAGTTTGCGCACAAAGGTGATTATCCAGAACAGGTGTTGGCTTCCTGGGGGTTGCACATGGCCATCGGCCTCTCACTTGCCCCTCCTCGGACGACCCCTCTTCTTTGGGGGGGTACCCTCAAGTGCAGGCTGCTGCGGCGCAGGGGACTCTCCGCCAGAGTCATCCTGCCTCCCTGTGGCAGTTGCAGTTGTTTCAGCAGCAGATGTTGTGGGCACACAGGGAGGTGTTGACTGGTTGCTGCTCATCTGGCGGAGGCATTGTAATATGTCCCTATGCACCGCCGTCATCTCTTGCAGTGTGTCCCACTTGGACTCCACGCGGGACATGTGTGAGTCCAAGCGGGCATGATGGGCAGCCTGCTGCTGTTTAATGTCCCTGAGGAGCCCCACTACCTGGCTGAGCTCTCCGGTGCTGGACTGGTACGCATCGGCTATGCGTGCCAGTTGCGGGTCATCATGCAGTCCAGACCCCTCTGCAAGCAGCGACCTATGTCTCCCACCCCTCCCACCACCCCTGGCGACATGTGCAGTACCTGAGGTGGCACGCACAGGTGACCCTGGGCCCCCTTGGGGTTGTTGGTGGTGTTGGTGTCCATGGCCCCACGTTGGTCCAGGGTCCCTGTGCTGGTGGTGGTGGTGCTCCTTGGTCTTTCCATGTCAGCAGGGGTGGTATGTGTGTTGACAGTCGTTGGAGGGGTGGGTGCAGGGGTGCAGCTGGTGGTCCTGCTGGTGCTGCATGATGACTTGCTCCGGAGGTGCCAGGTTGGTCTTCTTCATCCGAGGAGGGCAGAGGCTGTTCCACACCAGTGAGCTCCGTATCCTCTTGAGCCTGGGACGGGGACTCCTCAGCGTCTGCTGCTGTGTCCCCATCATCACCTGTTTTTGGGAGACACACACAATGTATGTTATGTTTCTGCAGGCATCAATGGTTGACACACCTGACAGTTGTGACTGTGCCTCTGGATGCGGGCCTGTACATTGCATTGTCCTAAGTTGTCACAGTCAGGGGTTGATATTGGTGTAGCACATTGTCCTGCATTATTTGGGCATTTCTATGTGAATGTTGGGGTGTGTACATGGTCTGCATTGGTTGTATTTGGTTGACATCCGCCCCTCCTTCCCACCCAGCCAGATATCCCACCATGGAACGTGCTTCCATTGCAGGGAGTGCAAGTTGTCTTTCAGGATGTCAGTCAGTGGTGTCCTGCTGTTGGTTGGTGCACAGTTGCCAGCAGGGCCTTGTGCTCCCCACAGCAGTAGCCAGTGTCAGCCATCTTGTCAGTTGTTTTCCACTCCCTGTGATGTGGGCATGGTTCATGGTTGTGTTGATGTGCGCATTGTGAGGGTGAGCAATATCTGTGACTACCACTCCCATCATGCTATTGCCTCCACCCCCTTCCCAGCATGCCCATACTTCCTTCCTTTTGAGTGTACTTCACTGTGTGTGGGTGTGACAGCAATGGCAAGATGGCTGACAGTGGTGTCCTGCTGTTGGTTGTTGGCCAGTTCCCAGCATGGCCTTGTGCTCCCCACAACAGAGCACCAGTGTCAGACATCTTTGATGGGGCTTTCCACTCTCTGTGAGGTGTGCATGCTTCAGTGTGAGCTTGCTGGGCCATGTGGGGGGGGATGTTTAGCTGTGACTACCACTCCCATCATGCTATTGCCTCCACCCCCCTTCCCAGCATGCCCATACTTCCTTCCTTTTGAGTGTACTTCACTGTGTGTGGGTGTGACAGCAATGGCAAGATGACTGACAGTGGTGTCCTGCTGTTGGTTGTTGGCCAGTTCCCAGCATGGCCTTGTGCTCCCCACAACAGATCACCAGTGTCAGACATCTTTGATGGGGCTTTCCACTCTCTGTGAGGTGTGCATGCTTCAGTGTGAGCTTGCTGGGCCATGTGGGGGGGGATGTTGAGCTGTGACTACCACTCCCATCATGCTATTGCCTCCACCCCCTTCCCAGCATGCCCATACTTCCTTCCTTTTGAGTGTACTTCACTGTGTGTGGGTGTGACAGCAATGGCAAGATGGCTGACAGTGGTGTCCTGCTGTTGGTTGTTGGCCAGTTCCCAGCATGGCCTTGTGCTCCCCACAACAGAGCACCAGTGTCAGACATCTTTGAAGTGGCTTTTGACTCCCTGTGAGGTGTGCATGCTTGGGTGTGTTCTTGCTGGGCCATGTGGGTGGGGGATGTTGGGCTGTGACTACCACTCCCATCATGCTTTTGCCTCCACCCCCTTCCCAGCATGCCCATGCTTCCTTCCTTTTGACTCTGCTTCCCTGTGGGGTTGTGTGCCTGTGCTGACAAGATGGCTGACAGTGTTATCCTGGGGTTTGTTTTGCTACAAGTCCCATGTGTGTCCCTGTGCTTCACACTGCATGACCCAGGGTTGTGGTTCTTTGTGGGATATTTGATTGGTATGTGAGGCAATGCTTTCTCCCAGGTGAGTTGTGTGTAGTTTGTGTTAGGGGGGTGTGTGGGTGGAGCTGCTGGTGACTATGGTCAGTGCTGTGAGTCCTCCTTCCCACCCAGTCAGATATCCCACCATGGAACGTGCTTCCATTGCAGGGAGTGCAAGTTGTCTTTCAGGATGTCAGTCAGTGGTGTCCTGCTGTTGGTTGGTGCACAGTTGCCAGCAGGGCCTTGTGCTCCCCACAGCAGTAGCCAGTGTCAGCCATCTTGTCAGTTGTTTTCCATTCCCTGTGATGTGGGCATGGTTCATGGTGGTGTTGATGTGCGCATTGTGAGGGTGGGCAATTTCTGTGACTACGACTCCCATGATGCTATTGGCTACACTGACTTGCCCAGCATACACAGTATTCCTTCCTTTCAGTGAGCTTCCCTGTGAGGTGGTGTTGTGGTGGTGGCTACATGTCTGACTGTGTTTGTTGGTTATATTTGTGCCACTGCCTAGCTCTATTTGTTGTTAGGTTTGTACATGTCATGACACAGTTACATTTCACTATGAGCTGGCATGTATTGTGTTTATCTGGCTGACATACACATTTTGGGATGATCTGTTTTGGTTGGTGTGTATTTGCTAAGGGTGCATGGTTTGACTCTCCCCATGACAGTGATGTTTGTGTATTGTGGCACAATATTGTGTACATTTGTTGTGTACTCACCAGGCTCTGGGATGTTTTCTAGTCCATAGACGCTCACTGGTGGTAGGATGACCCGCACCTTCTCCTCCCAGGGCCTGAGGTATACTGGTTTGGCAGGAGGGCCACTGCCGGTGTGTTGGCTCACGATGTAGTCCTTCTTCAACAGCTCCTTGACCCGCCTGCGCACGTCATACCACCTGTTCTGGATGTCTACCTTTGTGTGCAAACATGGTGATTGTGCGTTCACCCTGTCGACGATCCTCTCCCACATCTTGGTTTTCTGCGACATGGGTGTCTGTTGGACCAATGTACCAAACAGCTGTGGCTCTACCCGGAGGATCTCATCTACCAGGACTTCCAATTCACTATCTAGGAACTTGTGATTCTTCTTTGGGGGCATGGTGTTGGGTGGTGCTGGTGTGTGATGTGTGTGTTGGTGTGCAAGTGAGGGTGTGTGAGTGTGTGTTTTGCTGGGTGTATGTGAGGGTGCTATTTGTTGTGGTGCTGCTGGTGTGTGGCTTGTGTGATGGATGAGCTGTGAGTGTGTGTGTGGTTGCTGTCTGTTGGTGTTGAGTGCTGGCAGGTAATTTGAACTTGCAAAGGATCATGGTAGGGATTTGTGTCCTTTATATGGGTGGAGTTGTGGGTGTGTCTTTGTTCCCTGTTTCCCCACCCAGTATTTATTTGCTTTGTGATTGCTTGTTTGGCCTTTTTTTTTTTTTTTTTTCTTGGTTCTTTTTGTGCATGTAGGAGACGTTCTTCTGACCGAGTCGGACCCTCCAGTTGTCTCGTGCGAGCCTCTCAGATTCGTTCATGCTGTGTTTGTGCTGTTTTCTGTGCTGCGTACGCGTCGGTCGCGGGGTTTTGGGTTGCTTCGGCTCGCAGTTTTGAATGCGTGTCGGTCGTGCAGCTTGGGCCCCGTGCGACTCGGTCGTGTTTTCCACGTGTTGCATCGTACTTGGCGGGTAGGAGTTAGCGGGTATGTTTCGTTCGGGATTCTTCCTGGTGCGTGTCGGTCGGTTCGATTCGCGTGCTTTTCCGGCCGGATGGCTGTTTTCCGCGCGGTTCGGTCGTTCGGCTTGTGTTCCGTACGCGTCGGTCGTATTTTGCACGCTTCTCATCGTACTTTGCGGGTTGGGCTGCACAGGTACGTGTCGGTCGGGATTTATTCCGGCTCCGAGTCGGTCGGTACGTTTTCCGGCCCGAATCGGAATCGGCCCCTAGGTTGCATCTTTTCTATGTTGAAAGAGTCCTTTTGATTTATGCAACAAGATCAGAGGTTGTAAGAAAGGTGGATAGCCTGCTTGTGACTTTCAGACCCGTTGGGAACAGATTAAGACTGAGAAACTCTGCTCTGAGCAGGTGGTTCAAGCAAGCAATTTTGTTAGCTTATGAACCCAGGGTAGAAAGGTGATTGATCAAGTCCATGGAAGATCAACAAGGGGTATTTCTGCCTCTTGGACATCTTTTAACAGAGCATCGATTGAGGATATTAAGGATATTGGCAATGCAGCCATGTGTGCCTCTCCTAATACATTTTTGAACAAGTATAGACTACAGCTGGCTGGCAATATACCTACAGCATTTCCTTCTTCAGTGTTGATGGCCATGTCAGAGATTTAAAATGTGAAGTGAGAGAATGCTTTTAAGATTTATGTTTGAATCTGCATCTTATCAGTCCAACATACCATTTGATTATAAGTTCATGAAACTGATATTTGCTTTGGTATCTGCTCATCATCTGATGACTGTGGTGTGGCAGACAAATGAGGAGGTAATGCCCTGATTACTTCCTGGTTGTCTTCATTACTTCAAGACCGAATCTTCCACACCACAGTTAGGGTTTCCCATCCCTCCCAACTCGGAAGGAGCATGGCTTCAGAGATTGTATCAAGGCTTGTCCTTGCAGGAGGTTCAAGGGGCTGACTTCTTACGGTAATTGGTAGGAAGAGGAAGTCAGCCATCTTGAAATGTGGGGCAACTAATATGCTTAACTTTTTGCTTTGGATGTTCTGTGCACAGGAGCTAATGCTCATGGTGCAATGACTGTGGTGAGGAAAACCTGGACTCCTAGTAATCAAGATTAATGGTAAGTAACTGGGGTATTATTTAACCTATTGCTGCTTGTTACTGCAGAGAATGGACGTGCGATTGTGTTTTTACAGTGAAGGAGTGCTGTGAGAGACGAGGACCAAGTGACTATTTGTAGTGTGGTTTTCAGGGTCAACGTTTTATCTGCAGTTGTCCTCCACCAGGTGAGACCCCGCCAGTCAAAATCTAATGGGGAGTGATGCGGGTATGGGTTGTTTCTATGGCTGCCTCACAGCGGGAAATGGGGGTTTAAACTCTCTGTCTAACCATTGTCGCTGTGGCAGTGCTCTCTGTCATGTTTGGGACTTAAACAGATCTCAGATCAGGAGCTAGCTCAATGCTCTCGCCTAAGGTCTTGTAAATCTACATCATTGCATTTGTGCTACTCTGTGACTGGAAAGTTCTGCACATGGGCATTTTGTAGATGTACTTTCCAAGAAGGGTCCAATACTGAACTGAGCTAATGTTCTGAAAATGGTTATGTAGCTAGAACTTGTTGTGAATGTTTGCTAACCTTGGACAAGTCCTCCTAACTTTTGGCAATGTGGGGCTCTGTGAATTGTACCTTAGGTATAATCTGGAGCCTGAAAATCACAATTTGTATCTGAATTGTAAATCTGGCAGATCCCTTTTTTCAACAGCAGAGTTATTGGCATGTTGAGTGGGACAGACTCTGCTCATTTTGTATAAATGGGTTTCACGATTTGCTCACATTTACTTCTTTGCCTATATTTGTGGGTGTTAAATTGTTAGTTGATGAAGTTTATGTATATTGAAAGCAATAGGAAATAGTCTGTCTATTCAAAGTCATTACAGTCAGTATTCGCTACCTGTTTAGATTTTTCAACTCTTCCTAAGCCCAGCCTACAGACAGCTTTAGCTGCCTTGTTTACCTATTGTTTTTTTGGACATTAATACAGCATATCTATACCTCATGCTTATAAATAGAAGCTTTCAGTCAGCTGCCTTCAGTTTATGCTCAGACTGAGTGCCATTCACAAAATGACTTATCCCACAGAACAGCATACACAGAAAGAGACAATGGGCCAGCCCAACCTAGCTATTGTTTTTTTGCGAGGGTCAATCAGGTAAGGGTTTGTCCACTTACAGAGATTCATTATAAGCGGTGGCATATTGCCTCTTTACACATACTTTCACATCAAGACTTAAGCATGGAGGTAAAGTAGTCTCTCTCCAGCCCACCAGCATTCCTCTGTCCTTCAGGGAGCGCTAGCTTTTTTTTTTATCACCCCAAGCGCCACCCGGCCTTTACTTTCTCACTGGATGTGATTCAGGAAGTCCATTTTATCATGGCTGCTAAGAAGTGCTAAAAGTATCACCTAGTCAAGTAGAGTGAAAAAGATTTCAAATTTTGTGACTTAAAAGATGTAAGGGCTCTGTGACATACACATTCTTGAGTTCTCTGTACAGTCATGAGCCTTTTTTTCTAATCAAGTGTTGTAGCTTAAAAGATGTAGGGTTTCACAGCATGTGCCCCTTCATAAGTGCTCTGTTCTATGCCCAAGGTCTTGCGGAGTGTCAATCACCCAGCCCTGTTTTCTGTAATGCTGCTTGTTTTGTTAGCACATGGGTGCCTTTGTCAGAGCCTTGCTGTTTGCTTCTGAGATGCTTTGGTGGTGTCACATGTGCTGCATATTTCTCCCCAGCATGACATGTTAGTGTTTGGTGGGCCTCACACGTGTTTCACCTACTGCTTGACATGTTTCACAGACTGCCTCATTTTGTTTTCTTCTGCCGGAGTCTAGCAGTAAAGCTGCTGGAATTTCCCATTTATGTTACAGTGCCGGTACTCCAGAGTGAATATCCCACAACCTTGAAGAGTCTTTAGATCTCTAAAGCAAGTCTGTAAGCAGACCTATTATTTCCGACACATAACAAATACTTAGAGTAGGGTTTGGGTTAGACCCTTGCTCATAATTGGATTGCTTTGCAGTCTATCTTAGTTGTCTCCTCCGATTTGATGGTTTTCCTCCCTGTTCTTATGCTTTCTACGTCTAGAAGCATTTTGGTCACAGTGTTGCTAAGGGAGGAATTGAGTCCTTCCACTGCATATTTGAGGGGACTCTTTCTGTATTTTTTTTAACACTCCATGGGAATGCATGTGTTTCTTTGCCCCCTTTTTTTAACTCTATAAAACACACTCACCACCTATGCAGTATTTTTTCACTTTTCCCCCACCACTCCCCTATTCTCCCTGCACTGCTCTCCATTATGTTGGCAATGATACATACTTAAAAAATATGTATATATTAACGAGGATGAAGTAGCTGTAAAGTGCTGCAGTGTGCTTCTTACCTTTTTAGCCTTTTTTGAGAACATTTTAATTTATTGTTCTAAAATTGCCATCTGCCATAATAACGCTTTACATTCAAAATGGTTGTTCAAAACATGAGAAATTAGCACTCAAGTATCACAATACACACGTTCCAGGCACAATAACTGCATGCACATTGGCAGCCATCTTGAAATGGTTTCCTATAACAGAAAACCCATTCCACGATTGGCGGGCATGCTTGAGCATGCATCTCAATGCAAGTGTTTGCATGCTAGCACCAAGGACCATTGGGACAATCAATAGCTCAGCCATTTCACAACAAAAAACTATGGTCTTGTCCATGCTTGTTTTATTCTTTTTTTTTTCAGGAAGAGAATCAAAATACTGCCTCTGATCTGGTCCTCTGCTTCAAATGAGTCAGGCTTTCGCTTTATAACTGTCTGGTTTTTGGCTATCCTACTCGACAATTCCAGAGGTTGCAATTTTTAGTTATGATTTTTTATTGTGTTACAAACAGAGACGTATTAAGGCATTGGAAAAGTGGGCTATTGCACAAGGCCCCCACTTTCCAAAGGAGCCCCATAGTACTATGGTGTGATGACTCTCTCACTTTAACTTACCTTTGTCGATTTATCTGTCAGATCCTGTGTACTTTTACTTTGTCTTTCTTGTAAGGGTTATCTATCTATCTATCTATCTATCTATCTATCTATCTATCTATCTATCTATATATATTATCTACAGGCGGTCGCCAGTAGGTAGTTATAGTTAGGACCTAGTTTCCATAGGAAAAGCGTGTTTTCTTTTGCCAATATCTTTGACGCCGTTTAATGAATCTTCGCAAAAGTTTTAAAACTAATGGGGCGCTCAGGTCATCTCCTGTCTTGAAAGTTTCGGGGTGATTCGTCAAGCGGGGGCCGAGAAAAAAGAGGATTCCAAAACGTATTTTCTCCTTGTTAATTTCCATAAGAAACTGCTGACGCAGCTATAGCCCGAACTGCTGAACGGAATCACACCAAATTTGGCAGAAAGGTAGCTCTTGATCCAGAGTGCACTGTTTTTGTTAAATGGTATAAATCCATTCAGTAGTTCTTGAGAAATTCATATATTTACAAATATTAATATCTGGTGGCTGTAGGAGAGTAGGATCTGCTTCACATGGGTACCCCCACTTTTTGCTGATGCTTCACTGTTTTTCGACTTTAGTCTGGCTGGGGCCCTGCTAATCAGAACCCCAGCCTAGCTGCTTCCTCTCTAAAATGGTTTCCATGTACCTTAGGTACATCTCTGATTGGAATCTGGAGTGCCCTTATAAGTCCCTAGTATATGGTATACTATGTACCCAGGGCATGGGTACCCCAGAGGCCTGCCAGGGGCTGAAGCATGTATTATGCCACCCCTGGAAGGCCAGCCAAAATGACACCACAGGTCTGCTACTGCAGCCTTGGTAAGGTGGTGCATGCACCCCTTACTGTGATATAGGTTACCTATATCACTACATATATACACACATATAAACCTATAAGTCACTCCTATGGCAGGCCTTATCAATCCTGAAGGCAGAGTGCTTGGTTCTTATGTGAGAGGGTGCCCCTGCATGAGTAGAGCCCTCTGCAGCGTTCGGAGACCCTTCTCTGATGCTGTTTGTAGTGCAGCCTGACCATATACTCTTAAGTGCATTATAACCTCGCGTTAAATGCTAACTTTGGGATGGCTGCACAGAAACATGTCGTGTTTGGTGTCAAACATCTTGGAATACTACCCCCCGCCAGTTCTGGCGGCATGGGTAGCATTCCACCCTTCTAGAGGGAGAGACATGTACACACCGGCCTACCCAGTAACTTCTTTACAGAGCCCTGGCATCACAAAATGGATGCCAATGCCACAGACACGGGTCTGGCCTCCTGCTGCTGACTGAAAATCCGGCAGGGGAGGCCTGGACAATAGGTTTCCTGTCCAAGGGAGGTGTAACCACCTCCCCAGACAGGATAATGTGTGTTGGGGCTGGGCGGGAGCACTCTCTGGTGCTTTGAAGTCCTGCACTGGGGGCACATTTGGTGTCCCTGTGCATACCCCAGTTCAAACCGGTTCAGGGGCTTCCAGCCCCTGCTCTGGTGCGAAACTGGACAAAGGGAATGGGTGTAACCACCCCTCTTCCCTGACCCTCCCATAGGTGGGTCCCCAGAGTATGTCCAACCCCCTAACTTAGTAAGTATGGGACCCCAGTCCTTAGGACTTTAGATTACCCTGGACGAAACTCTGACACTGAATCCTGGACCTTCAAAGCTCTACTTCAAGATTAGAGGACTGAAGAATCTCCCTTGGGGTCAAGGAGTGACTCCCCTGCTTGGCAGGCACCTAAGAAGCAATTGTCCGGTCTGCATCGCTGAAGCTCCCGCCGGACGCCGAAGTCTTTGCAACACCAGAGGTAGATTTCCAGACTTCCTCGAGGCTGCCCTGAGTCCCCAGTGAAGCTGAGGCCCGTAGCTGTCGTGGGTAACGTGGAACCATGACCCCTGGACACCAAGAACATTTGCAAGTGCATCCTCTTCCTGGTCTCCCACAAAGTTGTGCTTTGGGCTCCGAGTAGCCCCCACCTCCAGCACCGACTACACCGAAGATCACTGGCCTCCACTTCACGAGTGTCCTGTGAGCCAGCTCCAAGTGCGTCCACTCAAGGCTCCTTCGCGGTCGCTAGTCTGTTGGCTAGTGGGCCCTCCCGAAGGCAACTCTTCTTCTGCTTGGGCTTTCCTGGTTGCTCTAGACGTGCCCTGACTTACCCTCGCTGGGTGAGTCTCTCAGACCTTGCTCGTCTGCATCAACGTCCTTTCTCTGTTTCCATGTGACTTGCCGTTGCCAAGGCTTGTTGGGTCCAATCTGGTCGCCGACACATCAGCAATCGACAGACGTTGTGGGCCAGCTAGAATCCAGCTCCTGGTTGTCGTCGACGCCTCCTGGACCTCGTGGCTGAAGAGTCAACATGACCGTCAACCTACCTGAAGCACCCGACATCGGTGGGCATCCGCTCATCGCCTTCCTGGTCACTGGCTAGTGAGCCAGACTCTGTCCCCTCTGCTTTCAGGTTCTTCAGATCTTTGATCCACCCTTGGATCCACCCGGACACTTTCGAGTTGGCCGCCAGCAGCCTGCTGCAGCAGATCGCCATTGAAAACGACGACGAAACCCGACGACAAAAGACACCTATGCACCCGGCTTCCCTGGGTGAGGTAACTCGAGTACTCCGCTGCTCCCGTGGGTATTGACTCTAGAACTGCCCAGTTCTAAAGGGATTTGCTCCAAGTCCTCTTCTAAGTGTCCTTTCCTTTTAAAATTCCAACCGCGACTTTCCCCATAGAAGTCAACGGTGGCTCGCGGCTGTGTTCTCACACTGCACGCGTCCCCCGTGGGTCCCCTGTGTCACTACCTTGGGTGGTTCCTTGGGGTCCAAGCACTTCTACAGGCTCTAGGCCTTGTGTCTAGCTCAGTCGTGGTTCTTATACCACTTTATTGGTATATGGTTTGGTACGCCCCTAGGGCTCAAACGTGTATTTGTGCTATTACTGTTGATAACTGACTTGTAACTTATGTACTTCGAACTCCAGCCTCATAAAGAGACTAGAGGGGTGTGTTTAAGACTAAATACATATATTTTATATATATACCTGGTGTGGTCCTCTTTCATTTGGTCACTCAAGAGATTATAGACTGGTAAAACAAGCTGCTTTACATTCCTTCAAGACTTAGCCTGAAGGCTGCTCTCCATAGCTACCACTAGGATAGCTTTCAATAAAGGTTATCTTTAACCTATCTCCAATAAGGGGTTGTTTGGACTGGTGCAAGGTGCCCACTATAATTAGTGGACAGCATATACCAGGCCAACTTCTCACATTGGTGTGCAGCGTGTGGGATTCCAGCTTGCTATTGTAAGGAGTAGGCAGAGAGGGTGGGGCAGAAGATGAGGAAGGGGGCAGGGGTGAAGAAACCCAGGACCCCCCCTCTGAAACTGACCAGGAAGGTGACAATGACCTTGACCTGGAAAATCCAGCTCCTCCTGTAGATGAGGAGGAGGATCAGAATGACATCCCCTTTGTCCCACCAGGAAGAGTTGTGAGTGTGCCTAGAAGGTCCAGATCTCCTTCTCAGGAGTCTAACCACTCTGACACCTCAGTAGGGACCTCTGTTTCCTCTCATAGGAGGGAATCCTCCAGTGAGAGGAAAGAGAGACTGCTCAAGTATGGAGAAGCTCAGTTGAGACTCAGAAGAGAGCAGTTGGCTATAGACAGGGAGTCCCTAGAGCTTGAAAGGCAAAGAAAAAAGTTGGGACTAGAGTCCCATGGTGGAAGCCATTTCCCCAGAGATAGGGAAAGGTCTTATGACCATAGAAACCTGAGCAAGATTGTCCCTCCCTACCAGAGTGGGGATGGCATCCACAAATGGATTTCTGCACTGGAGAGGGCCTGTAAAGTACAGAGGGTCCCTCAGGAGCAGTGGGCAGCAATCTTGTGGAGCTCCTTTGCAGACAAAGGTAGAGATAAGCTCCTCTCTGTTAGAGAAGAGGATGCTGATAATTAACCAGTCTTAAAAAGTGCATTGATTGATGGGTGTGGCCTAACAACTGAACAATACAGGTTAAAGTTCAGAGATACCCAAAAGGCACAGAATCAAGACTGGGTGGACTTTGTTGATTGTTCTGCTAAGGCTCTGGAAGGTTGGTTAGTGGGCAGTAAGGTATGTGACTTCAAAGGATTGTACAATCTTATCATGAGGGAGCAGATTCTTAATAACTGTCAAAATCAGCTGTTGCATCAGTACCTGGTGGACTCTGATCTGACCTCTCCCCAAGAATTGGGAAAGAAGGCAGACAAATGGGTCAGAACCAGGGTGAGGCAGAAGGTACAGAACCAAGGTGGTGACCCCAAGAAGCAAGGCAGGTGGCACTACAAAGGCCCCCCTGATACCACTACCTGTGGTGGGGGTTCCATTTGAAAGGGTGGGCATTGACATTGTTGGTCCCATGGATCCCCAAACAGCATCTGGGCACAGGTTTATCCTGGTGGTGGTGGACCATGCCACCAGGTACCCAGAGGCTATTCCCCTTAGGACCACTACAGCACCTGTAGTGGCAAGAGCGCTCCTGGAAATTTTCTCAAGGGTGGGCTTCCCTAAGGAGGTTGTATCAGACAGGGGTGCCAACTTTATGTCTGGATACTTCAAACCAATGTGGAAGGAGTGTGGAGTGACTTACAAGTTCACCACCCCCTATCACCCACAATGCAATGGTTTAGTTGAGAGATTCAACAAAACCTTGAAGGGCATGATTAAAGGGCTCCCAGAGAAGCTTAGTCGAACATTGGGACATACTCTTACCCTGCCTTTTATTTGCATACAGGGAGGTGCCTCAAAAGGGGGTTGGCTACAGCCCTTTTGAACTTTTGTTTGGTCACCCTGTCAGGGGTCCATTGTGTCTGGTGAAGGAAAGATGGGAGTTACCTCTCAAGCCCCCAAAGCAGGACATAGTGGACTATGTACTTGGTCTCCGCTCCAGGATGGCTGAGTACATGAAAAAGGCAACTAAAAACCTTGAGGCTAGCCAGGAACTCCAAAAAGCCTGGCATGACCAAAAGGCTGTACTGACTGTTTACCAGCCAGGACAGAAGGTATGGGTGTTGGAGCCAGTGGCCCCAGCAGCTCTCCAAGACAAATGGAGTGGACCCCATACCATTGTTGAACAGAAGGGTGAGGTTACCTATTTGGTAGACCTAGGAACACCCAGGAGTCCCCACAGGGTTCTCCATGTCAACAGATTGAAACCATATGTGGACAGGGCAGACATGGGCTTGCTCATGGCTACTGATGAGGGACAGGAGGAAGAGAGTGACCCACTCCCTGACCTGCTCTCACAGAACCCTGATGATGGGTCAGTGGATGGTGTAGCCTTGGCAGGCAGCCTCACTGCCCAGCAGCAAACTGATTGCAGACAGGTGCTCAATCAGTTCAGGCATATATTCTCTCTGACACCAAGTCAGACCACCTGGTGCACTCATGAAGTGGACACTGGGGACAGTCTGCCTATTAAAAATAAGATGTATAGGCAACCTGACCATGTCAGGGACTGTATCAGGACAGAAGTCCAGAAGATGTTGGATTTGGGAGTTATTGAACCCTCAGATAGCCCTTGGGCTAGTCCAGTGGTCCTTGTGCCAAAACCTCACACCAGTGGTGGGAAAAGAGAGATGAGGTTTTGTGTGGACTACAGGGGTCTCAATGCAGTCACTAGGACTGATGCCCATCCAATACCCAGGGCAGATGAGCTAATAGACACTTTGGCCTCAGCCAAGTATCTAAGCACATTTGACCTAACAGCTGGCTACTGGCAGATCAGGCTAGCTGATGATGCAAAGCCAAAGACAGCATTCTCAACCCCTAGTGGGCATTATCAATTTGTGGTAATGCCCTTTGGTTTGAAGAATGCACCTGCCACTTTTCAGAGGTTGGTGAATACAGTCCTTACAGGTCTGGAAGCCTATAGTGCAGCATATCTAGATGATATTGCTATCTTTAGCTCCACCTGGGAGGATCTCCTGGTCCACCTCAGAAATGTTTTGCAGGCCCTGCAAAAAGCAGGCCTAACTATCAAGGCCACAAAGTGCCAGATAGGGCAGAGTCAAGTTGTGTACCTGGGCCACCTTGTGGGTGGAGGCCATGTTCAACCATTGCAGAGCAAGATCCAGACCATCATGGACTGGACTGCTCCAACTACCCAGACTCAGGTGAGAGCCTTTTTAGGCCTGACTGGGTACTATAGGAGATTTGTCAAGGGGTATGGATCAATAGTGACACCCCTGAATGACTTGACTTCCAAGAAAATGCCCAAAAGGTTCAGTGGACAGTTAGCTGTCAAAAGGCATTTGATGACCTAAAGCAGGCCATGTGCACTGCTCCCAGATTACTCCAAGAAGTTCATTGTCCAAACAGATGCATCTGAATTGGGGGTAAGGGCTGTACTGTCACAATTGAATGATGAAGGTCAGGATCAGCCAGTAGCTTTTATTAGCAGAAGGCTGACCCCTAGAGAGAAACGTTGGTCAGCCATTGAGAGGGAGGCCTTTGCTGTGGTCTGGGCTCTGAAGAAGTTGAGACCATACTTGTTTGGTACTCACTTCCTTGTTCAAACAGACCATAAGCCCCTCTTATGGCTAAAACAAATGAAGGGTGAAAACCCCAAACTGCTTAGGTGGTCCATTTCCCTACAGGGGATGGACTTTACAGTGGAACATAGACCTGGGAGTAACCATGCCAATGCAGTTGGACTCTCTAGGTACTTCCACTTAGAACATGAAGACTCAACTGGACAAGGTTAGTTTAATGTCCCTACATTTGGGGGGGGGGGTTGTGTAGGAGAGTAGGATCTGCTTCACATGGGTACCCCCACTTTTTTCTGATGCTTCACTGTTTTTTGACTTTAGTCTGGCTGGGGCCCTGCTAATCAGAACCCCAGCCTAGCTGCTTCCTCTCTAAAATGGTTTCCATGTACCTTAGGTACATCTCTGATTGGAATCTGGAGTGCCCTTATAAGTCCCTAGTATATGGTATACTATGTACCCAGGGCATGGGTAGCCCCAGAGGCCTGCCAGGGGCTGAAGCATGTATTATGCCACCCCTGGAAGGCCAGCCAAAATGACACCACAGGTCTGCTACTGCAGCCTGGGTAAGGTGGTGCATGCACTCCTTACTGTGATATAGGTTACCTATATCACTACATATATACACACATATAAACCTATAAGTCACTCCTATGGCAGGCCTTATCAATCCTGAAGGCAGAGTGCTTGGTTCTTATGTGATAGGGTGCCCTTGCATGAGTAGAGGCCCTCTACAGCATTCGGAGACCCTTCTCTGATGCTGTTTGTAGTGCAGCCTGACCATATACTCTTAAGTGCATTATAACCTCGTGTTAAATGCTAACTTTGGGATGGCTGCACGGAAACATGTCGTGTTTGGTGTCAAACATCTTGGAATACTACCCCCACCAGTTCTGGTGGTGGGGGTAGCATTCCACCCTTCTAGAGGAGAGACATGTACACACCGGCCTACCCGGTAACTTCTTTACAGAGCCCTGGCATCACAAAATGGATGCCAATGCCACAGACACGGGTCTGGCCTCCTGCTGCTGACTGAAACTCAGGCAGGGGAGGCCTGGACAACAGGTTTCCTGTCCAAGGAGGTGTAACCACCTCCCCAGACAGGATAATGTGTATTGGGGCTGGGCGGGAGCACTCTCTGGTGCTTTGAAGTCCTGCACTGGGGGCACATTTGGTGTCCCTGTGCATACCCCAGTTCAAACCGGTTCAGGGGCTTCCAGCCCCTGCTCTGGCACGAAACTGGACAAAGGGAATGGGTGTAACCACCCCTCTTCCCTCACCCTCCCATAGGTGGGTTTCCAGAGTATGTCCAACCCCCTAACTTAGTATAAGTATGGGACCCCAGTCCTTAGGACTTTAGATTACCCTGGACGAAACTCTGACACTGAATCCTGGACCTTCGACGCTTTACTTCAAGATTAGAGGACTGAAGAATCTCCCTTGGGGTCAAGGAGTGACTCCCCTGCTTGGCAGGCACCTAAGAAGCAATTGTCCGGTCTGCATCGCTGAAGCTCCCGCCGGACGCCGAGGTCTTTGCAACACCAAAGGTGGACTTACAGACTTCCCCGAGGCTGCCCTGAGTCCCCAGTGAAGCTGAGGCCCGTAGCTGTCGTGGGTAACGTGGAACCGTGACCCCTGGACACCGAGAACTTTTGCAAGTGCATCCTCTTTCTGGTCTCCCACAAAGTTGTGCTTTGGGCTCCGAGTAGCTCCCGCCTCCAGCACCGACTGCACTGAAGATCACTGGCCTCCACTCCACGAGTGTCCTGTGAGCCAGCTCCAAGTGCGTCCACTCGAGACTCCTTCGCGGTCACTAGTCCGTTGGCTAGTGGGCCCTCCCGAAGGCAACTCTTCTTTTGCTTGGGCTTTCCTGGTTGCTTCAGATTTGCCCTGACTTTCCCTCGCTGGGTGAGTCCCTCAGACCTTGCTGGTCTGCATCAACGTCCTTTCTCTGTTTCCACGTGACTTGCCGTTGCCAAGGCTTGTTGGGTCCAATCTAGTCGCCGCCACCTCAGCAATCGACAGACGTTGTGGAACAGCTCGAATCCAGCTCCTGGTCATTGTCGACACCTCCTGGACCTCGTGGCTAAAGAGTCAAGACAACCGTCAACCTACCTGAAGCACCCGACATCGGTGGGCATCCGCTAATCGCCTTCCTGGTCGCTGGCTAGTGACCCAGACTCTATCCCCTCTGCTTTCAGGTTCTTCAGATCTTCGATCCACCCTTGGATCCACCCGGACACTTCGACTTGGCCGCCAGGAGCCTGCTGCAGCAGATCGCCATTGAAAACGACTGACGAAACCCGACGACAAAGACACCTATGCACCCGGCTTCCTGGGTGAGGTAACTCGAGTACTCCGGTGCTCCCGTGGGTATTGACTCTAGAACTGCCCAGTTCTAAAGGGATTTTCTCCAAGTCCTCTTCTAAGTGTCCTTTCCTTTTAAAATTCCAACCGCGACTTTCCCCATAGAAGTCAACAGTGGCTCGCGGCTGTGTTCTCACACTGCACGCGTCCCCCGTGGGTCCCCTGTGTCACTACCTTGGGTGGTTCCTTGGGGTCCAAGCACTTCTACAGGCTCTAGGCCTTGTGTCTAGCTCAGTCGTGGTTCTTATACCACTTTATTGGTATATGGTTTGGTACGCCCCTAGGGCTCAAACGTGTATTTGTGCTATTACTGTTGATAACTGACTTGTAACTTATGTACTTCGAACTCCAGCCTCATAAAGAGACTAGAGGGGTGTGTTTAAGACTAAATACATATATTTTATATATATACCTGGTGTGGTCCTCTTTCATTTGGTCACTCAAGAGATTATAGACTGGTAAAACAAGCTGCTTTACATTCCTTCAAGACTTAGCCTGAAGGCTGCTCTCCATAGCTACCACTAGGATAGCTTTCAATAAAGGTTGTCTTTAACCTATCTCCAATAAGGGGTTGTTTGGACTGGTGCAAGGTGCCCACTATAATTAGTGGACAGCATATACCAGGCCAACTTCTCACAGTGGCTGCAAAGGATCCGCCGACCCTCCCGATCTTGAGGATGACTCTGATTGGCTGCCAACAGTTCCAACCAGGAAGTTCAACCGAATCACAAGAAAAAAGGTAAAAAAACAAGAAAAGGGGGCAGGGTAGAAACACCCTGCCCCCCTAGGCCTGCTCAGCGGGGTCCCAAAAAAGCATTTTTCAAAAAATTTCGGTGGGATTTGCGTAGGGTCTGCAAATCATGCCGTAATTTTTTAAAAAACTGAAGCGCGGTCTGCCCCGCTTCGTTTTCTTGAAGTACCCGGGTGGGCCAGGTCCCGGGGCAATTTTTGATCATGATGCGGGGGCCTGTGTGGGCCCGCGCAGCCCCAGGGACGGCCACCTCCCCGGGGCTATTCTAATGATATGTGGGGGGCCACGCAGGCCCCCCGTTGCCCCGGGGATCGCCACCTCCCCGGGGCTTTTTTAATGGGCAGGAGGGCCACGCGGGCCCACAAGCCCCAAAGACCGCCACTTCCCTGGGGCTACTTTTAAAAAATGAAGTGTGGGGGGACTCAAGCCCCCCCACACTTCATTTGGGGGTCTGTTGCGGGCCCCTGGGGACCACCACCTCCCCGGGGTAGCACACAGATGGGAGGGGGGCGCTCAGCGCCCCTCCAGGAGCCCTCTATGTCCCTAGGGACCGCCACCCCCCAGGGCCGGTTCCAGCAACATTCTGGGGTGCCCACCCCCAGGACGTTGCAGTGTGCTATGGCATGGCGGGAGCACCGCTCCCGACATGCCATGGCAAACTTCTGCTTCACTTCATGGAAGCGAGAGCAGGAAAACTGCTCTCGCTTCCATGAAGTGAAGCACAATTGCTTTTGGGCAAAGGGAGCTGCATGTTAGCAGCTCCCTTTGCCCAAAAGCAATGCCGGGTCCAGCAGGAGGCAGGGAGCCAGCAGAGACTGCAGGGACATTGGGGCTCCCCCTGCGGTCCCCAACCAGAGGCTCCCTGGCCCAAAAATGGCCCAGGAGGGGGCCCTCCTCCATTTTGTTAATTTAAAAAAAATAATGGCCGGGCCCCAGGGGATGGGATCCTCCGGGCCGAAATTGGACTGGGAGGAGGGCCGCGTGGCCCCCTCCTTTAGAAAACTTTTTTTTTTAAATGGCCTAGCCCCGGGGGATGGGGTTCCCGGGGCCAACGTTGACCTCAGCAAGGGGGCCCTACTTTAAATATTGTAAAAAAAAATAGAAATGGCCATGCCCCGGGGGATGGGGTCCCCGGGGTGGAATCGGCCTGGGGAGGGGGCCACACGGCGCCCCTCACCTTTTAAAAAACAAAAAAGCAAAGGCCTAGCCCCTGGGGATGGGGTCTCTGGGGCCATAATTGGCCTCAGGAGGGGTGCTACATGGCCCCCTCCCTTTTCATTTTTTTTTTTTTTAAATGGCTCAGGTCCCGGGGGATAGGGTCCCCAGGGCCCAAAAAGGCCAAAGGAAGGGGACCACACTGTTGTGTAGTTCCTATAAAAAGTATACAGGATCTGCGCGTTTAGACAACATACACTGTAGGATTGGTGTCAGACTGATTCTGCACACCCCCACCGGGTATGTTGGCCCGTTTGTACCAACTAGCTCCCAGTGCCACTAGAATCTCCTCTTACCAAGGAGAGACTAGTTCCTGGCAACCATCGAACATGACAACCCTGATCCCTCAGGACTGTGGAAACAATATACTACCTTTCGCTCAGTCACTCGTGCTTACTTAGTCTGTCTCAGAGAGATACACCGAATAAACAGGCTGGGCATTTTTCAATAAGCATTTATTGAACAGTTGTTATTCTGGTGTAAAATAAATGAGCTGCAACAACCATTAGACAGTATAGGATATAAATGATTAGCAGTACTATAAAGGTGAATGAATGGTATAGCTCTACCATCTTGCAATAATCATGAATACTTTAGAGTATATAAAACACATGATAAAAAGATGCGTACTCCTACGAGGCCTCCCTAACTAGATGTACCTAAGTGTACCTAGCATGTATGTAGGTGTTAAGCCAAGAATCCCTCTAGGATTTAGTCAACCCCATTACCTGAAGTGAGAGACTGTGGGACCTCATCCTGGTCTTGAGTTAGACACCCCGTGAGGGATGTTATACCACTGCGAGCTGGAGTGTCTGCATGCAGGAACCTCAGCGTCTCTTGTCAGTGTGTCGGCCGGGAAGTCTCGGCCTCCTCTGCTCTATCTTAGCAAGATGTGATGTATATATACCCATAGGTCTCCCCAGGGGTCCTACCTCGCTGTATTCCTGTGTCTATATAATCGTGTGTAAATGCAAGAAAAAATACGTAGGCAGCACTATTCGCATGCTCAAAGAACGCATTAGCGAACACGGACGGGCGCTTAAACAAGGAGATGTGAGATACCCTATGGCAACCCACGCCTCGAACTGTAAAGCACAGGGCACGTACAAACAGTTTTCCTTCTATGGGATTGAACATGTTCCACAGAATTCAAGGGGTGGGAACAGGGAACTCATGTTACGCCGTGTGGAAGCCACCTGGATCATGAGATTGAAATCTGTTGAGCTCGGGCTTAACACCGACCATGAGCTGCAATTCTTTTTAGGGGACTGACAGTTGAAATTGGTAATGGGTCACCCGATCCTATGTTAACAGTCTATGATGATATAGGCAAGTTAACCCCTACTCATAGGAGAAGGGTGCCCAATGTACACCATGTATGACTGAATGGCATACCCTGATGTGAAGTGAATGTCTGCTCTTTTCTAAATGTCACGTAGGATTCGTTGGGGATGTGTGCCAAGCATGCTCAAAAGGTTCACATATAACTTCCGGACGATTTCTAAAATTAATCATTGTTTTTCATGTATTGTCAAATTCGATCTTATATACTATTGCTGCCCGGATGGGCATGTACTCAAAGACATATCTGTGCCTTTGGGGCTTCATGAGTATCACTTTACCAAATGCTTACAATAACCCCTGAATGTATAGACAACAAGTACTGTTGGTAACTGCTTGGTTTTTTGCCAGTCTCACCTTTATGTTAATTCACCCTATGCTTATTAGCATTGAATGTGCTGTATTGGTCCGCTAGGACGCACTGACTGTAATGTGTCTAATTTCTGGGTTGGCATACTGGCAATTTCTAAATGCCTGTTCTCTTGTTGATTTGCATTATTATTCTTCTAAACTTGCTTGTGTTCACTAATTTTCTTGATCTTCAGCCGTCTTTACCAATTTTAATACACCCGCTGCCTACTTAAGCAGTTTTCGACTATAGGAGCAATTGCTCGTGTATGGGATGCAGGACCTTTCCTGCACGCGTACGAATGGACATTTTTTGTTTTAGCGACTTAACTCTTTTTGTCAACCATACTCAGGTTGACTTTCTAGTTTTTTACTGAATTCTACTGGCTCGACGCACGTATTTGGACGTGCTGACGGAAGGTGAATCAAAACACTTCGGGCTATTATGAGCCGCGTTCTGACCGTCCCTTTATAGCCCTTGATCCACGACATCACTGCACTTCCGGTTTTCACCGTGGGTCATAAGATTGAGCAGCGCACTCGGCTGCTGTTACACGGATTTACTCGAATTTCCAGGAGGTAAGGACTATCGGGCCTCTCCTGTTTTATTTGCAAACAACTGCCTGCGTACCCGCCCTGATGGCACTTTGTCTGTTTATACCTGCAGAATAACAGACCCTGGACGGAGCCCAACTCGGCTCGGTTTTTCGTTTGCGTGCCACGAGTCTTTGTCATATCACTCTAAGATAACTTTACGCTACTCGTTCGCCATGCCCTGCTGCTTGTATTTTCAGAGCCACTGAGAAGGACTCTGTTTGGCACGAATTTACATTCTGTAATTGGAGGGTACACCCACTGAACGCTGCTCTGATCCTCTTTACAGCAACAGTGGGCGTACAATTTCAAGATACCTCAGACACCCCAAAACTCTCCTTTTATTCGTGTCCATGCCATAGGGGTCTGCTCACCTCCTGAACGCTGCGTTGTTCCTTTATACAGCAACGGTGGGTGTATAACTCAATACACCTTAGACACCCAAAACTCTCCTTTTATTCATGTCCATTTATTTAATATGATTTGTGGACATGTCATAGGGGCCGCCTCACCACCCGAATCCTGCCTTAATCATGTCCACTGACACTCTTGTCATCAGGGACTCTTCCATCCAGTGGCCCTTGTGTAGTAGCACTTTCTGGTTTTATGATTGGAACTTTGGTTTGAGGGTGTATGATGTATACACCAGGTGCTATTCCAATCTCACACATTTATTTTCCTTTTGTCCACAGTGACATTGGACTGTTCCATTTGATGAGTCCCTATTTACTTGATTTTACTCTGGGAATTTATTCCACTCCTACGCCAGCCGGGACGGAAGTACAACCGGCGGAGTGGTAAGCCTCCTTTCTCATGTTCATCAGACTGTGCGCAGGCAGCAGCATAGTTCATACAAAGTCCCATGGTTTGGACGAATTACTGATCCACACCCTTATACTCCTTGTCTTGCAGATCGATCCATTTCAGTTAATTTGCCACAGAGGTACGAGTTTTATCCCTCACTGGTAGTTTAATTGACTTTCTACTCAGTGGTCCTTACTCTGGACTGACTCTGGTTCTTTCCTCGTTCCCTCTCCCCTACGTTTCTTTGTTCCCTTTTGTCTTTTCTCCATCCCGAACATAACTTATCACTTTCTCGAGGAACATGTCAGAAATTCCTTTTGATCAGTGCACTATGTTTGTATATTAGATTTAACGATGTAAAAGATTGGTTGTTTCATGATTAGATCGATTGATATGTATAAAAATCTAAGTCACAATGTGCATGTTGATATTAGACCAGTCACCGAACTGTATCACGATACACTGCTACAATGATACTTTGGCACTGAAGAATAATGTGAGTCAAATTAGGATGTCACTTGATACCCCTTCACCTCACTGGTCTACTCATCACCTTTAGGACCTATCCTTCAGAAGTGTTGGTGTACAGGACTATGGGTTATCACCCAGGGTGTAATGACACTAAAGTCACTTGTCGCCGAAACCTAACACATGTTTGTGTTATAGTCTCTGAGACCTTGTTATTGTACATCTTCTAGCCCTGAAGAAGTCGTGGGTTCATACCCTGACGAAACACGTGTTGGCTGGGCAATCGATCCTCATTAAACAATAAGAACACGAGACACTCGGAGTGTTCTGCTGTCATCTTACTCATTTGACGTGTGAATAGTAGATTGTTTTCTGAACTTTCATGAATGTGATGCAGTACTGTTTCTGCAATTTACAATAACGTGTGCACAGGCATTTGTAACATATATTTGTGGGCCTTGTGTCTGGTCGAGGGGTTCAGGGTCATCCCTTCGCCTGTAGCACCGTACAGCACTAATATCGTATACACACAGAAGCGCACACGAGTAGGCGCCATCGTATACCGCACAAATCCAAACCCTTCCCTTGCATCCGGCCTAAGGATGATGTCGGGCATGAACTTTGTACATAGATTTTATACATGAGATGGTAGTCCTGCTGTGCTTCCAAGAATCCTCATGCATAATGTATGAGATTTCGAACTAGGGAAAACCCGCGTTCTGAATGCAGTGTCGTATCTAGGTAAAAGGTCAGTCCCTGTAAACCGTGACAAGTGTAATTTAGGGAAAAATATAGGTGAAGGGTAATGAAGTTACCGGGGCCTCTATTATGGTACCTATATGGAATTTAACACCCACTCCTCTTCCGAATGGATGAAATAGTTAAATTCTAACCATACTACTAGTTGTACTAGATACTTGTACGCAAATAGTTAAAACATTAGTTTCTCGTTGTGTTAAAAAACATCGTTTTAAAAATTGTTAAACAGTGGTTCTAAAAAGTGTTAAAAAGAAAAATATTAGAAATTGACACTTAAACTACAGCTCTAATATGTCCGTAGGTATAGTCCGAACTACTACAAGCATTTGAAAGCCGTACATGCTCAAAAAGAATGTCAATTTTGATATGGAATTCTAATTTTCTGTTTATTTTCCTGCTCCACCTCAGACAGACAACATCGCTCCCCATCTTTGCAAGAAACCTCAAAACCTGGCTCTTCGACAGACCCTCTCCTTGATGGATGGAACCTGCACCCCCCCCCTAGCGCCTTGAGACCCTTACGGGTGAGTAGTCGCGCTTTAACAAACCCCTGATTGATTGATTGATTGATTGATCACACGACGGGTCAAATGAGTCAAATGTTTATGTGTCCCGGCTGGTAGATGCAACATTTTCGTTGCTTGCCTCCGCAGTCGATGGTCCCTGTAACACCTCGCAGATTATGTTAATTGAGCACAGATGATCTTCCGTACTGTCCACAGCCGGTGCTGGGGCAGCCTGTGCGCCATCCAAAGCCTGGGTGTCAGAGGAGGAGCCGGTGTCCATACCATCAGGAGCAGATACTAACTGTGGTGGCTCTAGGAATGCCGCCATCAACATGGGAATACGCTGGGGTCACTGCAGAACATGGCCCGTTATCGGGTCCAGTAAAGCATCAACGTCCGGTTGCGCACATGATGGAAGTGTCAGACAGAGATCTAACACGCATTCTTCTCCGCAAATCAGGCATCGGAGGACAGGTAAGATGCAGTCCATCCAGACTGGTCGAAATGACAAGAACCAAAAAGCACTTAGTTCCCTTAGGCGAGGTGTGCCTAGTAGTTGTACCATGCGTTAACGGTATTTTTGCTCTAGGAGTACTGTTTCCATCTCCTTGGTGACTGGGACGTCCATTGCGTAGCAGAAAAACGATAATCAGGATACCTGCTATTAGAAACAGGATCAGCGGCAGCCCTCCAAATATGCTTCCAAATACGGAGTGTATAAAGTTTGGTATAACTCCGAGGACCATCTGAAAGGTGCTTAATAGTCCAGAACCTATGGTCTTAAATAGGTGGACGATGCCTGTCGTATCAGACGTGTAAACGATACGATTTACCATTTCCGCTAAATGAAAGGGGCAATTTGTATGTATAAGCACCTGTATCTCTGCTGAAGACCTTGCAACTTGAAGATCAAAGGTCTCTCGAGCGGAGGTTAAGGGCACAGATTTCTGTATAAGCATGGCTTTCATTCTGCTCAAAGCATCAAACCGTATTAACAAAACATTTAGTGAAGGCCATAACGGCGCCTCCCTGACTGTATGTGTTGGAGGAAACAATACTTGCATACAGCAAGTAACCCTGGAACTCACGGTTACCAGATATGCGATGCCCTGAAGCATCCCACAGCAGCCTTGATCGTTCAGCATCAAGTAACTCCCATTTGAAAGCAGCCTGAACACTGGAGTGATCACGGTAGCTGGGGCACCTTTTAAGTGACAGGATATGTTTGTTACCAAACTGTTACAGGCTCCATGAAGCATTATATCCTGGCATATAAGTGATCCACTTATAGTAGTCTCGCAGTTAGTACCGCTTAGAAAAACTTCTTTTTCCCCACTCCGTCACAGAAATCTGTACCGTAATTCCCAGGATTCCTTAATGAATTCCCTACCCTTTTCTTCATATCTGCCTGCCTGCATTTGTTCAAGGCAATATTGGAATTGAAAGTTAGTGACCGATAGAGTTATGTGGCCATGGATTAACCATTCCGTGGATGGTGATTCTGCCACTGTAAAGGCTAATCTATCCAGTTTTTCAATACGCAGCATTGTATATTTTGCTCCCCTTTGTGCCATTTCTATCTGTTTTTCTGTCAGATTGTACGAAGAAAACAGAGACGTACTGTTTATGATATGCCAAGGCACATAGCCTGCGTGCAAAGATTGCAACGTCCAGCTTAATAACATAATAGAACGCAATTGTAATTGCCCGTGTTGTAATACGGACAGATCCTGTTCTAGTACATCAATAGCAGAAGATACAATGTTGTCTAGAGAATATATCCTGGAGGTTAGTGTCGTTAACCCATTGTCAACCACTGCTAGTGCTTTCTCTAGATTTATACGATCTATGTCTCGTATTCTTTCCGCGGCCCCTTGTTGTGATATTTTCCAAATCTCATTGTAGACAGCATAATAGAAACGTTTCTGACGTGGCTTCCTAGGGCCTAATAAAAAATCCCTTAGGTCCACATCCTCTGTAAGTAAGGATAAGTGTTGCTTCACGTGTGTGAGTGTTGAGGTCTTTAGCCAATCGAGGTATAACTTCCCAACACTGTATGATGTCACTACCCCTGGGTGTTGTCTCTGTACGTAACGTGGATCTGGCCTATTGATACTAAATCCCTTAGTTTTACCCAAGAATCTTTCTTGACAGTTATTGGTGTCTGTGGGCCAAATCAACCATCCCTTCAAATCGGGGTCTGATCTATTGTATTGCATGATGGCATCTAGTGTAACCTCTTCTTGTGATGTTATGTTACCCTCAGTGTGTGATGGTGCTGAGACCCGAGGAGTATTCAAATCCTTGTTTTTGGCTAGTCCAAGCAAGGTCGTTTGTTGCACCGTTTCATTCAAAAACATTATTCGCTGAGGAATAAGGCTTGCTCTAAATAGTGCCTCTGTTCCCTGGACCTGCCAGTCTCTAGCACCCCAGACAGATTTTAAGTCTATGGTGTCTTTCCATAAGTCGAAACCTTGTTCAGACAACTGGGTAATAAAGGAAGCAGAATAAATCTGTTTGGTGTTTGTCAACATATTTATCCGTGCTGTTGTTGGTGCAACCTTATAATAATATGAGGCTGGGTCTGATGTGTTAAACCCTGAAAAATACAGAAATTTCTGGGCAAATGTTCTTGAACTGCTTTTCGGCGGGGTCGGGCAATGTTCCCATTGGTGGTATGTGAAAACATTTCAGGGATTAGCAGATTTATGCAGAAAGTGATGACCATAATGTTGATAGCAATACATTGTTTCAAAGTCTGATGTGTCTACCAACGGTAAAGAGTCAGAATATCGAGTAAGAAATGTCGACTTGCACTAATATCGAGTGCAAAATATCGAGATACATAAATATCGACTGCAAGAATATCGTGGTCAAGAATATCGAGTTTCAGGTAAGAAATATCGTTTTCTAAAAAGTCGACGTAATTAATATCGTTTGCAAAAATATAGTTGTAAAAATATCGTTTTTTTTAGTTAGTGTTATGTATTTTATGATGTATTTTATTGTATGTGCTCTATTTTTTTGTCTAAGTATTGCATTTGTTTTTTAATATATGTGTTACATTTTTAGAAGTTATTAATTTTATTTTAATTACATTTTGCGTTTTAGTTCCGTAGCGGGTTGTGGGTTTATAGGGAATAGGGTGGGAAGTAATTTAATTATAATAAATTGAATATTAATTTTTATTTATTACTATTTATTTATTTTTAATTTTATAGTGTTAATTGTGGAATTAATTTATAATTAATTAATAATTGGCTGTTAATTTTTATTAATTAATTAATTGGTAAATATGTTAATTGTGTCATTTTTTAGGAGCGGGTTGTGGGTTTATAGGGGAATAGGGTGGGAAGTAATTTAATTATAATTAATTTATTAATATTTTATATTGATTAATATTTATTTATTTTATATTTTATATTGTTAATTGTGGGAACTAATTTATTATTAACTATTAATTCGTTGTTAATTATTATTAATTAATTGATAATTATATTAATTGTGTTATTTTTTTCGGAGCGGGTTGTGGGTTGATAGGGGAGTAGGGTGGGAAGTAATTTAATTTTAATATATTTATTAATATTTTTAATATAATATTTAATAAATTTTATTTTATAGTGTTAATTGTGTGAATTAATTTATTAATAATATTTATATTTTGCCTGTTAATTGCTATTAATTAATTAATTAATTAATTGTTAATCAATTATGTTAATTGTGTCATGTTTTACGAAATTGGTGGTGGCATGTATAGGGAATATGGTGGGAGGTAATTTATTTATAATTAATTAATTATTTGTTAATTAATGCTAATTAATAAATTAAAATTTAAATATGCCAATTGTGTAATCATTTTGATGTGTGAGTTGTGGGGTTTATAGTGCTAAATGGTGGGAAGTCATTTTTTTCAAATTAATTAATGATTTGTTGTTAATTGATATTAATTTATTAATGTAAAATTAGTTATGGAAATTGTGTAAATATTTTTGCCTGTGTGTTTTGGTGTTTATTGGGGTAGAGGGTGGAAAGTAATTTAGTTTAAATTAATTAAAATCATTACTTGATCATTAATATTTATTTATTAATTGATAAATATTTTTGGTAATTGTTTAGTTTTTATTTTGTTTGGGGATTTAGGTTCAATGACTGTAACTTTTGGTTTGTACATTAATTTTTAACTTTTTAAATGTGTTTTATAATTATTAATATTTGCTAAATTGATAATTAATTGTGTTAATTATAGAGGTACACTTTTTGGGTTAATTTAGATGTGTGTTGTAAATTGTGTGGTGTTATAGGGTAGGAAAATACATATTACATTTATATAATTTTTTATTTTTTGATTAAGATAAATTTCTATTGCAAAATATTTATTTGTTTGTAAATTGTTAGTTAAATTTAAAAAATTTATATTTTTATGTCAATTTTAGATTTTTGCTACATTTAAATAGTTTTATATGTTTTGTTAATTTTTATATTTTTATATATGTTTTGTTTTGGGGTTTTTCATTATAGTTTGTATTGTAGTTGATATTTTGTTTGTTTTTAAATTTGAATTTTGTTCTGTGGGAATAGTAATTTTTACCCCTCCGCTATCCAACACTTTCCCTACTGTTGCATACGCCGGAGTGGGAATAGTAATTTATACCCCTACGCTATCCAACACTTTCCCTACTGTTGCACTTGCTGGAGTGGGAATTGTAAATTATTCCCCTCCGCTATCCAACACTTTCCCTACTGTTGCACTCATTGGAGTGGGAATAGTAAATTATTCCCCTCCACTATCCAACACTTTCCCTACTGTTGCACTTGCTGGAGTGGGAATAGTAATTTTTACCCCTCCGCTATCCAACACTTTCCCAACTGGTGCACTTGCTGGAGTGGGAATAGTAATTTTTATCACTCCGCTATCCAACACTTTCCCTACTGTTGCACTTGCTGGAGAGGGAATAGTTAATTATGTCCCTCCGCTACCCAACACTTTCCCTACTGTTGCACTCACGGGAGTGGGAATAGTAATTTTTACCCCTATGCTATCCAACACTTTCCCTACTGTTGCACTTGATGGAGTGGGAATAGTAATTTTTACCCCTATGCTATCCGACACTTTCCCTACTGTTGCACTTGCTGGAGTGGGAATAGTTAATTATTGCCCTCCGTTATCCAACACTTTCCCTACTGTTGCACTCATTGGAGTGGGAATAGTAAATTATTCCCCTCCGCTATCCAACACTTTCCCTACTGTTGCACTCGCTAGAGTGGGAATAGTAAATTATTCCCCTCCCCTATCCAACACTTTTCCTACTGTTGCACTCGCTGGAGTGGGAATAGTAATTTTTAACCTCCGCTATCCAACACTTTCCCTACTGTTGCACTCATTGGAGTGGGAATAGTAAATTATTCCCCTCCGCTATCCAACACTTTCCCTACTGTTGTACTCGCTGGAGTGGGAAAAGTAAATTATTCCCCTCCGCTATTCAACACTTTCCCTACTGTTGCACTCGCTGGAGTGGGAATAGTAATTTTTACCCTCCGCTATCCAACACTTTCCCTACTGTTGCACTCATTAGAGTGGGAATAGTAAATTATTACCCTCCGCTATCCAACACTTTCCCTATTGCTGCAATCGCTGGAGTGGGAATAGTAAATTATTCCCCTCCGCTATCCAACACTTTCCCTACTGTTGCACTTGCTGGAGTGGGAATAGTAATTTTTTAACCTCCGCTATCCAACACTTTCCCTACTGTTGCACTAAATGTAGTTTAAAATGTAGGTTTAAAAAATATTACATATTTCAATATTTTAATTTATATTATAATTTTTTTTTTTATTTATGTTACAGGTGTATGTATATATATATATTTATCTTTATTTTTTAATATATTTCTAACAATTTATAATTAATCAAAATTATTATTTATTAATTATTTTTTAGTAAATATATATATATATTACATTTTATATATGTATGTTTAATTTATTTTTAAATTACATTTATTACTTATAATTGTTAAAATTTACAAATAAATCTAAATATTTTTTAAAGTAAAATGTATTATTTAATTTATTTTACATTATTTATAATACATATAAAAAAACGATATTTTGTACTTCGATATTTTTAACAACTATGGGGCCCATTACGATACCCGGCGTAAATAAATCCGCCAGGCATGGAAGCGGCAAAAATCCGCCCGCACACACCGTCTGAACACCGACCACGCCATTATGAGTACACAAACTGAAAACCGCCATCGGCGGAAAAATCATACAAAATACCGCCCGCCATCGTCCGAGTCGGAGTCAAACCGCCCGCCACGGACGGAAACACGCACGACAACACAAAACCGCCCGCCCACACGGCCGACACACCGCACGTGAAATTACGATCGCACCGCCATGAGCGCGGAAAAACAACAAAAATACCGCCCGCCAGCGCAAACAACGCCGATGAGAATCGACACGGCAGAAGCCATGGCGCCCACGTACCTGCACAGAAACCATCCGCACACAAAACCAATAGCACACAACATGGCCAACAAGTCCACACAGCAAGGCACGCACAAATACACAAGCACAGTACACATCCCGAAAACACCCCCGGACAAACAAAAAATACAAAGGCCAGAACCCCAGACACAACACACCTGAAAACAACAGACCATGAGGACACACCCACATAGGTGAGTACAAAAGCAGCACTCCCACAGACCACAACCCCTTGCTACATTGCAAACCAGAGAGGAGAGGAGAGGACACAGTGACACAGCAAGGACAGCAGCACACCACAGAAACGCACACATCACAACCACCACCACCACCACCACCACCAAACACCGGCACCACAAACCCCCTGCACATTACACAACACACACCGCACCACCACCACAAACACCATGGCACCACAAAGGATGCCCAAGTTCACGCCCATGGAGCTGACGGTCATGGTCGACGAGATCATCAAGGTGTACCCACAAATCTATGGGAACATGGTCCAGCACACACCACTAGCCACCAGAAACAGAATGTGGACCCGGATCGTAGACCAGGTCAATGCAGTCGGGACCCTGCCCAGGAACAGAACCGAGATAAACAAACGTTGGAATGACGTAAAGAGCCTGGTCAAGAAGAAGGAGGGCAAAAACAGAGAGCTGGCTGCCGTCACTGGCGGAGGGAATCCCGCGCTCTTTAAGACCTTCAAAGCGTGGGAGGAGAAGGTGCGAGTCGTAATACATCCGGAGATCCTCGCCGGATTAGCAGGGGGAGTGGAGGCTGGTAAGTACAAACTAATGTATACCAGCACACCGCTATGTACACACATGCGCAACCACCATGCCACAGCTCCCAGGGACAAACACCCCCATGTCCAGCACACAATACACAACACATCACACGCACATGCAACAGACACTACCACACACAGGCCAAACCGAACAACTGTAAGATGCGTGGGGACATGTGTACACTAAGCCAGCCACGTAACCACCAACAGGTCCACAAATATGCCAGAAGCGCCACAACGAGCACCCACCACACCCATGTGTCCGCCACAGCTGCACCAACTGACAAGTAACAGGTAAGTGGCAGGAACACAAAGTGCAGTGGGTCGGAGGGGGACAGCTGAAGTACAACACCCACCAGGCCCCCACTCCCACAGACCAGCAAGGTGGAGCACTCCCCACACCCATGTGTCAGGCACAGCTGCACCAACCGACAAGTAACAGGTAAGTGGCAGGAACACAAAGTGCAGTGGGTGGGACGGTGGACAGCCCAAGTACAACACACACCAGGCCCCAGTCCCACAGCACAGCAAGGAGGAGCATCCCCCACACCCCACACCCACGTGTCAGCCACCGCAGTGCACAACGACAGCCGAAAGGCAGACATCACGGTCCACAGCAATCGGTGTCAGTGGGTGTACAGCCACCCCCACGACCCACTACACCCCCCACCCCCACAGACCTGCAACATGGAGCACCCCCGCTAAGAGCCATGTGGCATCCAGTACAGTGCACGCACGAACAACTTGCAGGTGGGAAACTGGACAGGGCTGGATTACTGGAGGCATGAGGACCATAACACCACCAACACATGGGACATGTCACGTAGCACACGAACACGCAGCACCGCCCACCGTCACGAACAAGTGAACAATGTGCACACGGACATGAACAGCAGACTCACACCCCACATGACCCATCACAGACATAGCAACACCCAAGGAGCCACGTCTGCATGCACAAGCCACACTGAATATAGTCCCACACGGCAGCCACTGTGCAACTCATCACACACAACCGAAACACCATTGAAGTCCTGTCCATGTAGCCCCTACTGCCTGTCAACCACACACCCACAACTACGCCTATGTAAGACAAACAACACTAGACGCAACAGAGCGGAACAACAGAAATGCACACGAACACCACTGAACCCATCAAACACACAGACACACCATGCACATACAACATACCATCCATCCCATCCGTCAGCCCCAGTCTCATGAAAGGCATGTCATCCGCACAGCTGCCACACATACAGCAGTCACGCTAAGACACATGCCCATGACCAACCATGTGCCAGAAGTCAATTAAGCGCACGACACACTGTGAGCAACAACACACAACATGGGCCACACCCCCCGAGCACTGCAGTGATGCACATGGCACAGGGCAGCACGCACACCAAGGAGATGGGACAACTGCAATACGTTGGCTGGCACACAACTATCACTCACTCATAACGATGCGTCCAATGCCATGTCCAGTAACCACAACAGACAGCAAATATGCAGGGCATGTCAGGCATGCACACACCTCAGACCATGCACTGTCATGCTGCCACAACACATGTCACGTTCGGCACCCATGGCTCACAGCATGTACCCCAAAAGCATATACCCTCCCAAATGCGAATCTGGGGCATGGCCCCCATGTTGCCATATGCGTTCCTAAGCGTTCCATTTGAACTCCAAAAGCAAAGTACAAACCAGACCCAGGATGGGCCAGGAGCCCGCATACACCAGAGTCACAATGAGTAGGGGCAAAGCAACACACCCATCGGCATGGCCAATCCGTCCCATGCCACATGTGCACAGCACACAGTCCCATTGCCTAGCACACACAACTACAGATGCCACAGCCACACACTCGCCTCCGGGAAACCCATGTACGAGATTGCACGAACTGCCAATGTCAGACGACTAATACATACTTCGCCAGGTGCAACACAATAACAAATCTCATTCTCTCCACAGGTGACGAACTGCTGGACGCTGGGGATGGAGACAGCAGCCAGCACAGCCAGCCTACAAGCCCCCAACGAGGACACACGGATCTGGAGGATCTGTCCACCTCTTCGGACACGGACCACCAAGCTGGCCCATCTGGCGTGGCAGGGCCCAGCCGCTCCCCAGGACCCCTCCTACCCACCAACCCATCATCCAGGGATGCTGAACAGTCCCAGTCCCCTGCTGCCACTGTCGTTGCGGCCACACCCACGGTCATTGCGGCCACTACCACTGCCGCAACCGCCACCATCGCCGCACCGACCACCACCGCCTCCACCACCACCACGTCTTCGCTGGCACCAGCCCCAGCGCAGGTGGTGGCCCGGCCGACTGGATCCACCCTGGGAGCCACAGCGAGGACCGTGGTGAGCAATGTGGCTAGTGGGCAGGCCGGTGGCAGCAGGACTGGTAGGAGGAGCAGGGTCAGGGAAACGCCAGCCTCCCCTGGGAGCCATGCCCTGCCTCAAATGGCCAGAGTCCTTGGGGCCTATGAAGAGGCCCAAGGACAATGGGCCAGGTCTGCTACTGACACGCGGGAGGTGCTGGGGGTGCTGAGGTCCATGGACGCCCATATGGGCCAATTCGTGTCCCGTATGGACCAACTCGTGGACCTCATGGGCCAGCTGGTGGTGGCGGTGGGGTCACAGGCAAGGCCAGCAACACCACCTCCTCCACCACCTGCTAGGGCGCAGGGTCGGCCAGCAGTGTCCACTTCCCCTGCGTCCACAGCCAGTGAGCACACCTCACCCACCACCAGCAGGTCGCCACCACACACCCCCTCCCAAACGTGGAAGGGGCCGTCCGAAGAGGAAACAGATCTCCCGGGAGGACTTCGCACGCTCCAGTCGCAAGTGAGGCAGCCAGCCAGCCTTCCGCCAGCCTTCCTTGACCAGCCACTGCATTGACTTGCTCTACGATCCCACTCCACACAGCCATCTGGATGGCATGTGTGTGTTGGACTATGGACATAGAACCAGTGGGTACACCCTGATCATCACGCAGCCATGACCGACAGCTCATTGTCACTGCACGCACCACTTTTGTCATCACCTTACACACAATCACATGTCACAGTTTGTAATAAATGCACCTTTTTCACTAACTGCTGTTTGTGCCCTGTGTCTTTATTGTACGGAATACAACGGCCACCTTGGGCGGAAAGGCACCTGATGCGTGGCATGGCAATGGAACCGGAGGGCCTGTAGGGACCTAGGGGTGGGAGACAGAACAGGAGCACATTCAATGAGTGTGTCACACACCCATCACACAGTACATGTCAACAACTACAAGCAATGTACACACATCGCACAGAGCAATAGGGCACAATGCCACAGCCACCAACAGTGGCATACTACCCTGGCCATGGAGCGTTGACACACTGCACGCAGTGAACATACGGCCACCCTGACACAGCACACACACACCTGCATAGATACAGACACATCATCCGTCGTACATGGACACTCACCGTCAAGTGAAGTAGCGGGCGATGAGCTGCTGGCGCACATTCCCAGCTTCCTCCTCTCCGCTGTCCACCTCACTCGAGCTGTCCTGGTCTGCGGGCTGGGGCCCTGGTTGATCTCCGTCATCCACAATGAGGGGATCTGCTTCCGAATGGCCAGATTGTGCAGCATGCAGCACGCCACCACTATCTGGCACACCTTCTGTGGGGAGTACGCCAGTGCACCCCCGGTGCGGTCCAGGCACCTGAACCTGGACTTGAGGAGGCCAAAGGTACGCTCGACCACACGTCTGGTCCTCCCATGTGCCTCATTGTATCGATCGTCTGCTGGGGTGCGAGGATTCCTCAATGGACTGAGCAGCCATGCCCCATTCGGATACGCAGAGTCACCTGGGTGTGAGGGACACAGAGAACCGTTGCTATTCCAACTGGACAGGGGACAGCATCGCACAACCAGCACGCTACACCACTCCACATACTCACCGACAATACAGCCACGATCCTGTTGCAGATTGGCCATCAGTAGTGGCAAGATGCTGTTGCGCATTATGTGTGCGTCATGGGCCGAGCCTGGAAACTTTGCACACACGTGGGTGATCACCATGTCCGCAAGGCACACCACTTGCACATTCAGGGAGTGCGTGTGCTTCCTGTTGCGGTACAGGTGCTCAGTGGCCTGTGGTGGAACAAGGCCAACATGAGTGCAGTCAATGGCTCCCACGACGTGTGGGATTCTGCCAAGGGCATAGAATGCACCCTTCACTGCCGCCAATTCACGAGCCCTGGGGAATCTGATGTACCTGTTCCGGTACAGCATCATGGCTGCCAGTACATCCCTCAGCACCTTGCTGAACATGGGCTGGGACATCCCTCCTCCACTGCCCACTGTGTGCTGGAATGACCCAGTGGCGAAGAAATGCATGGCGGCCATCACCTTAGCCGTGGGGGTGACAGCAGTCGGATACACCCTGCGGGGACGGAGATGGGGCTCTAACATGGCACACAGTCGATGCAGAGTTGGCCTGTCCAGCCGAAACTTCCTGATTACCTCTGTATCGTCCATGTCCGCCAGCAATTGGTATGGGCGGTCAATGTTCGGTCTCCGCCTGGGTTAAATGACAGAGGACACATGTCAAAGCAACACGGCACATAGCAATTTCGCATACACATCACTGACATGACTGAGCAAGCACATGAGCCACAGCCCAGCTGTCAAGCTGGGACGGCACGGCCACAATACACTTACACAGGTCTCCCAACAATGGCAATGGCAAGTGAGACATACCACTGCCATGTGCATGCACATGGGGATCTAGGCCCCAATGACTTGCGGGGCGTGCTGATGGGGACTGACTGCATATTCGTCAAGCGGCAACGCCACGGCAACATGAGTGTCTGCTGAGCATGGTACTGCTTCCGAGGCTGGATGAGTATGGCACACGACGACGACGATGTGGGCACGGGCTGAGCGGCCAATACAAGTGGGACCTGTGGCACGAGGGGATATGAGACAGTAGTAGGTGTCAGCACTGCACCCTATGTACAGCACTGTACGGATCACAGCTCCCGAAACATTGACTGGTGTCCACATTGACAGCCCCATGCCAAGACGGCTGTGTGCTTGCAGTCACACGTCACAGGTGAGAGGTTACATTGCACGTGCCAGGTGGCAGTCGTACATAGTGGGAGCTGGCATGTGTGTGCATGTGTCTCCTGTTCAGGATCCACCAGATGGGCGCTGACTCTGTACTGACCATTGGACACAGCATGTTCCGTGGAAGGCTTGTGTGTGTGGGATGGTGGCACTGGATGTGCCTCCGTTGGGTGGGGGCCATGCACAGGGCGGGTACGTCGATGATTGCGCATTGTTGGTCACGGTGGGTGCACCAGCTAAGATGTGTTGCCCTGTGTTCAATTCCTATGTCCGCATGATGATGGACTGTGGATGTGGGCAGACTACACATTGGTCGATGTGCTGTCTATATGCATGTGCCTTCACACCAGGCACAGCTGCCCCTGCACATGTGACCCCTGCTGGACTCGCTGCTGGGTCTGTGGAGCTGATGCACCTTCTGCGCGTGGGGCGGACAGCTCTCCTCACTTCCCTCATTGCGCATGTCATGTCTTTGCCGCAGGTGACATGGATCATGGAGGGCCCACATGTACGCGTGGGTAGGCTACACATGATTGTTCACTGGTCGCCACCCCCAGTCAGTGTTTCGAATGGGAAGGTTGTCGTGCTGGTGGTATGTTCGATGTGGCAGATGGGCGGGCCTAGGTGCGGGCTTACATTCCGGACATGGGGGGTAGTTGGATTGGCGACTAGTTGCAGTACACACGGGACACGCCTCTTCCTTTCCACATCTGGGTCATCCCTTGTACTAACTGACAGTGATACAGTCATCTTCGCCCCAGCCCTCATGTCCTCCCCTCGCCCCCCAATATGCATGCTCACCTGCGAGGCTAGCGCTTGCACAGGCAGCCCCAAGCTCGCACCAGAGAGGGCAAGGAGTGTATGTGTGGGTCCAGTTGCACGAGTGGGCTGTCTCAGGGTATGATGTGTGGCGGGACACCGTCCACCTGCGTGGTGCCCCAAATGGAGACCCGGCCTGCATGGACTATGCATCACAGTCTTCGCCTTCCGGATCCGCCACCTGCGACACCCAGTGGCTGTGGCTGCCCTTGCGGCCATGCCGCGTCCGTCTGTGGCTGATGGCCCACACATTCACTCTTTGGCCTCTCTGGGGAGGGCTCAGGGGTGGTGGCGCACGCGCTTGCACTTAGTCGCAATGGCATGTGGCGTGGTTGGTATGATGGGCAATGGATGGGATGGTGCGAGCCACCTCCCGTGACGTCAGTGCTGCTCGTGCTGTGGTGCGTCCCCCTACACTTCCATTTGACTTTTTGCCATGCTGGACGTTGAGGTTCTATTGCCTGCGTGATATGACCAGGAGGAGCGCGAGGAGACCTCTCACACACCATGCTCCACTGCCATCCCGTGCCCTGTATCGCCTGTGCGGATTGACTATGTTGGGGTTACACCTGGTCGACTGGGGCTGTGTGTGCCTTGTCAAGGGGCATGGCGGGCGCACAAGAGGATCCAGCTCGTCCACAGAGGGTGGGCTGAGGTGCGCCTGGTACCGCTTTGTACGTGTGCCCGGCTGCTGTGCACACACGTGTTCACTCCCCCCGACAGGTGTCCTCTCACAATGCCCAGGGAAGCGGTGGTGTACTGTTCATGAGCCCTCCCAACACGGCGTGCTCCAACTTGGCATGTGCGCATCTACCCGTCGCACCCACCCACCTGAGCACTGCGTCCATACGACTTCACACGACACATGTGTGTCTTCCACAGTAGTGCTACTCATTTGCGTTGACATCCAATACCAGTGGACTACATGGTCATGTCACGACTGCCGTGTACTTCACATACTCTCATCCTCTCTCATTCGTACTTGTGAAATGAGTCAGCGGAGACAGTTCTGGTTTCAAACATTATATTGAGTCTTCTGTCCTCTGTGATGCAGTATAGTGGACACTACTGGCAGCGGAATACATATTGAGGATATACTGAGCATGATTACAAATGGGATAGGGTGTGGGGTTACATCTGCTTGGCCAAGGCTGTGCTAATGTACATTTACGTATAGCTGCGGAGCTGCGGACTTTGACACAGACGGTATACATGTAGCCTACCAGACCGCTCGGCATCATGGGCACAGTCCATCTCAGTTCCATGTGACAGGTTTGCTGCGGTTGTTCCTCATGCACGCGTGCATGTGAGATGACATCAGGGCATGTGCTTGCGTGCATGCAGCGGCGTGCCACTTGTTGTTGCACTGTGGTGGTTACTGGACATGTCACAGTCACTGGGGTCGTGTTGTTGTTGTATGCACTTGTCGTCCATGCAAAGGTCCTGGTATGGGATTCCCGGGGCGGGGGTGGGAGGGGTGCAGCACCCACAGACTCCAGGCGACCTATTCATGTCCACTGAGCGGTGTGTGTGTCCATGTGCGCTGGATCCATGTCGTGTCCTGGTTGTTCGTGCAGTTCCGTCCATGTGGGTGCGATGCACAGAGCCCATGCCACTGCCTCCCACGATGCATGCGGTGTTCCTGGATGTGATGGGGAACAGTGTGCATGTCCCGGTCATATCCGATGTCATGGCGATGTCGTTGATGGTGTGGTTACAGTTGCCGGTCGTTTGGTATGGCTGTTGTGGTGGTGACTGGCCAGTCCGTGCGGAAGCTGAGCATGGGTGCGGGGTTGGACTTCATAGGTCACTCGGGGAACCTGCGTTGTGGTCCGACGTATTTACAGGTTGTCAGGTATGCGATGCCGTCCAGCAGGGCTTCCATGTCATTGGTGGTGTACATGTTTGCCAGCCAATGAAGCGGATGGTGGCTGTCAAGGTGTTGTTCGTAGGTTGTCCCTTGGAGGACCATGATGGGGCATGCTGGGTGACATTCGATGTAGCTGTTCTCGATGATCCGTCGTGTGGAGGCACAGTGGTTCCATTTCAGTGCGCGTGCGATGTTGGCCACATACGCCATGCCCCCATAGGCAGAGCAGGCCCTGTCGTGTGCGTCCAGAGGGAGGAGTAGTGGTAGCAGGTCCGCCTTCAGACATGCCGGGTTGGAGAGGCATATCTCGACGGGATGCTGGTAGGGACACCTCCGACAGTAGAAGACGGGCATGACGCAGCTGAACAATGTGATGCGGTAAGTCAGTCGGTAACTTACGTTCAGCAGGGACAGGAGATCGCATCCCAATGTATGTATCGTGCTGGTTTGGTACAGCTTGAGCTCTTCGGCGTAGTTGGGTAGGTGTGTTGCGGTTGCCATTTCGCAGCGGTGCGTTGTGGTGGCGTGCTCCGGCTGTGTGTGCAGTCTGCAATGTGCACGCTCCGAGGTTGCTGTGAGCTCTGTGTAGTCGTAGGGAGACAGGACTTGTGTTCTGTTGGCTTGTTTGGAGGACACGGGCCCTCTTCCCACATGCTTCTCAGACAGTTCAAGGTCAGTGCTGTGTGACTCCTTCCAATTAACTTGCATGTGGCCGACATGGGGGAGTGTTTTCTTCTTTCTTCCCCGTCCGTTGTGTGCTTCTGTGATATGCGCTATCTGCCGTGTGGTCGGTCTCCTCGGCATGCCTGTGTTGGTCTATTCTTGGACAATGGCTGTATTCACCGGCTTCTGTCGTAGGGCTGTGGTTTCGGAGTTGGAATGGAAGGTCATTCAGTGCTGTCTGCTCTCCCTTGTGTGGGCGGCAGGCTGCCTTTCCGCTCTGCGTTGGGCCTTGTGTGTGGATGTAATTCTTGGGCCACCTGTTGTCGGTCACCGGGCTCTTTGGTGTTCCGTTTCATGTGTCTTGTTCATATGTGCAGGGTGGTATGGGTTTTTCAGTGTGGTACTGGCGTTCCTCTTCCCGAAGGGGCCCTGCTTCTCCTAGTTGGTGTTGCCGCCGCTGTGTGCTTCGCCATGTTTGTTACACTGGGGTGTGTCCTGCTGTTGCGTGACTTCACTGACATGTGTGCGTCGGTTGTGTGGCGTTGGGTGTTGTCCGTGAATTGGGCGTTGGGGACATGTCTGTGGCCGGCCTGTCACGTGTCATGTGCGTTCGGGGTGGGGCTGGTGTGTGTGCTGCTTGGTTGTGTCCCTGTGTCTGTGTGCGACGCATGCATGGCGCTGCGGTTGGCCTCTGCGTTGTGCGCATGTGTGGCGGCGTCATCGGCGCTTTGGGGCCGTGACGGGGTGGTTGGTTCCTAGTCCCAGGTGGTGTGTACACATGTGTTCCGCGATGTTTGGATTTGGCCTGTGTGTCATATGTGGATGCAATGGTGGATGTGTAGTGTGCACGCGCTGGTGGGGGTTGTCCGCTTTTTCCGCCCTTGCACTGTGTGCGCTGTTTGCGTGCACTTGTTGTGTGTGTGCCTACCTGCGTCTCCGCGGTACGTTGCGTCCTTGGTGGTGCATCAGCAGAAGCATGGGAAGGGCCTGCAGTGCTGGATTCATGCCCGGGGTGCCGCTTCTTCGTTGTCCGTGCTCTGCGTCCGTGTTTCCGCCTCTCTTTCACGTGCGGTGTCTCTTTGCCGTGGGAGCCGTTTGTTTGCGGCATCGTAATTTATGCGCCGGGCGGGACGTGTTTCGTCGGACGGTGTGTGTCAGTTGTGCTGCGCCGCTACGTGTGCGGGCGCACTTTGATGGCGGATGGTGTTGCTGGCTTGCCGGCGGTGTTTGGCCTGCTTTTCGCATCGTAATTGGGCGGGCGTGTGGACTGCTGCGTGCCGGCGGTAACTGGTGGTTTTTGCATCCGCCAGCACGGCGGTAGTGCTTCCGCCCGCCATCGTAATGGGCCCCTATATATTTTTTTCGATATTTCTGGACTTACCATTATGAAGATAGGAGGTCGATATTTTTGACAACGATATTTATTTCACGATATTTCTGTAGGTCGATATTAGTGTTGTCGATATTCTGTCAGTGATCCGTCTACCAACATTTCATTATTATAAAATGCAGCAGATTTTTCTAAATCAGACAACATATTATTTACAGTTTCATAATCCCAATCATCGGAAAATGTACTGGAGGTAATGATATCACTCAACAAAATTTTAAATAAATGTGGTATTTTTAAAAGTTCGGTCAGGCCAAATATATCGTAATCAACCTTGTCCCACACTATACCATCAAGAATAGGAACTGCTGTAATGTTCACTGATGATAGGTCTCTTTTTTCACGATGTGATGATAGATGCGGTTTCAGAATCACATTCACTTTTTGTGCTGCAGAGCTTTCTCGAAGATAAGTTCCATTTACAAGCATACTAAAGACTGTTACTAGGCCTATCCAGAAAAGAAAGAAAAGTATTCTGGTGGATACCCAGAGTTCCACCCAAGGTGATACCAGGTAAGTCTCTTTAAGAAAGTTCCGAAAATCTTCGAATCACTGTACACAAGTTTTTTGGGCTGGCATCGTTTCAGGTTCACTTGGGTCCAGTGAAAATGTATCAAAGTCAATGAAATAGCCAGATGCAGTTCGATCAATTTTCGGTAGTTCCGCAGGTCTTGTGGAAACTGTAGCTTGCTCTTGTTGAGGCATGTTGATGTAGATATCTGTGTTTGGTCGAATTGAAATTTGTCTTTCAGTGGAGTTCTCATTTTGAACTTCAGTTTCAAGAGGAACAAGTTCCATTGCATTGTTGCTTAGTCCATCATTCCGTGCAGGTGACCGTTCAAACTTGATGAGTCTTACTGTTTGTACTTCTTGTATAGTTGTGAGAGGAGGGTGTCATTTAGTCTGGAGTCCACGTGGCCTACTACACAGTATCGGCCACATAGTGTGGTTTGATCAGGTCTATTGAGACAAATCTTTTCTCCTTTTTACCGGCAAGAGGTGGCAGAAGTACTGTTCTTGTTCCTTCAACTGCCAGGACAGGTACAGGCTTTCTGTATGATGGCCCAAATTCTTTTTTGTCCGCTATTTTCTCTCTGACCAGATCCCCAACTTTAGGGATCCAGACAGGTCTTCCCTTGACACTTTTTACTTCCCCATTGGCGGTCCTTTTCACCTGGACATTACTCTTTAGTGCGCTTGATTCATTCAGGTCCTGTAAAACAGCCAAACATTTATGGATGTCAAAAGGTTTATCATCCGCCACTGTGACTTCACAATCAAAATCAGGTACCCACATTATCGTCCCAAATAGGACCTCATAAGGAGTGACATCCCCTAGAGAGCTTTTTGGCTGATTATTTAATGCCCTTTGAACTCCATACAGATGTTTTACCCAATTTCCACCCGAGCCTAATACTTAGCTGTTAAAGACTGCTTTAAGTCCCATTTTTTTCTCACCTCAACCGAATTTCCCTCGGGATGGTACAGAGAGGAGTACCACAATGCTACACCCAGACCTCCCATGGCTTCCTTTTAAGCTCTAGACCTAAACGCGGGCCACGGTCAGAATGTAATGTGCCAATTGCGTATGTCCCTATAAAGACTTGCAAATATTTTATAACAGTTTGAGCATCAGCCGAGCGCTGGGGCCACACCCATAGGAACCTAGAGCAGGAATCCACTGCAACCATGATATATTTGTAAGCCCCATCAGATGGTAAGGGGCCGCAGTGGTCCAAGTAAACACACCTGAGTGGTTTGTCTGATATTAGTAATGGTGTCTGCCCTGGGCGTGTTACTGTGGAGCCTTTCATCTGCTGACAGATGTCGATTTCAAGACGTAGTCCTTAGTCTGCTTTCTTAGTCCTTGCCACCAATAGCGCTGTTTCAATAGAGAAACAGTCGCTGTAACCCCCGCATGTGCAGAGCCTATGCCCTTGTGTGCTGCTAGAATTAATCCTAACCTACGATCCATATTTGGTATTACTCTATCCCCCACTCCACGAATTTGAGCAAATGGAACATTGTTTGCATTTAACTTGTAGGAGTATTTGAGTGGAAATATTTTCGGTACTGCTGAGTTATTGCATGCAGCAATAATCGCAACCATTATCTCACCGTCTATTCTCGTTTTGGAACGAGTGATTGCAGCTACGGAAGCCATGCGTACAGCCCCCTCTGCGGCTTCATCAGCCAATGAATTCCCTTCAACGATAATGCCATCACGTTGATGAGCCCTTGGTAGTTTGTTTTTCAACTCCACTACCTGTTCCCATAGCATTTTGTGCTTAACTGTGCCACCTTTTGCATCTTTAAACCCGTTTTGTCCCCAGTAATGTAAATATTCATTATATGACTGTACACAGTAAAAGGAATCACACACAATTAGTGTGGGAAATTCTCGATCCATATTTACCAGTGCCAGTATTAGTGCTTTTAGTTCTGCTAGTTGTGCCCTGCAGTCTCCTAGAGACTGTGTTTCTGTACAACTCGGATGAAACTTTCCATCCTGCATGTGACCTTTAACGATAGCACACGCTGTGCTGTATTGCTGTTTACTCCCTATGGCCAGTTGAGCAGAACCGTCAGTGTTAATTATATATTCATACTGCTCTAGAGGCATTATCTCTTTTGGTAGAGGATATTATTGTTTGTATTGTAGAAATGCTTGTGTTTTTAGATTTGGGTCGTACCTGTATTCTACATCTGTTGCAGTGAGAGAATTAGCCCATTTTATCCATCTTGGATGTAAGGCTTTAGCATTGGGAACGCTTGCCTTTGTCGCAGCCTCTAAGGCTGGAACTGGGGTAGCGACTATAATACGCTTCCCTTGAGCCAGAGCTCTTTCTCTTACTACAACAGTCTGTACTGCTGTTAGAATTTTTTCTGTTGATGCAAAGCGCATCTCAGCATTTGTGTACAAATGTGATTTGTATGCTATTGGTACTGTCTCACCTTCATTATATGTCAGATAGGTGTACCCAGATTGACTTGCATCTATACGGATCACCAGGTTGCGTATATTTACACGTGTCTGTAAGTGTTTTGAAGCTATCATATCAGTTTGTAAAGAACGAAGGATATCAGTGTGTTCCTGTGTCCATTGTCTGATTGAGAAATCAGGTTTTAATAAATCGTAGAAAGGTTTTACTCTTTCTGCGTAATCTAAAATGTATGTTCTGCCAAAGTTCAGGAATCCCAGGATTGATTGTAAATTTTGTAATGTTTTTGGAGGTTGGAGCAGTGCACATTTTTCCCAAAAATTAGCTGCTAGGCTTTTCCCTTCACTTGAAAGCTCATATCCTAGAAAAAGGACATTAAGGTGGGCAATTTTTGATTTTTTTAAGTTGAATTTGTAACCCTCAGAGGCAAATCCCAAAATTATGGTGTTTACTCTGTTCAAGTGTTCCTCCAGGTCATCATCTGTTAGATAAATATAATCTACATAGGACAATGCCTCCTCATCTAGATTTTGAAGTAATTCAGTTACCCTAGCCGAAAATAACCCCGGGCTGTTCTTATACCCCTGGGGGAGTCGATAAAATTGACCCTGGGACCCTAGCTCTGAGAATGCTGTCAAAGATCTGCTCTCAGGCGCTATATTTTGGCAAAAAAATCCATTGGAGATATCTAGTGTCATTTTGTATTTTTTCCGCACAATGTTATTCATTAACGCGGCACTGTGTGCATTCTGTACTGCAAATGTTTTAGTGCAAGTGTTTAAATGTCTATAATCCAACACTAGGCGGTATGTGTTGTCCGGTTTTGATACGGGAAACAAAGGGTTATTCATTTGAGAGGTGCATGTTTCAATCACTCTTTAGAATTCTAGTTGATCTAAGATCTCCCTGACCTGTTTTTTAGCTTCTTGCTTTATTGGATATTGCCTTTGTGCAGTCTGAGTATTTTTCAATGGAATTATGTGGTGGGTTGAATCCTCATCCCATCCAACATGGTTTTTGTATAATGCCAGAGCTTGGGCTACCGCCCACTCCTGCGCATATGTATATTTTAAATGTTTGGGAACATGGTCGGAGAATGCTGGTAAAATTACTGTTTCTCCCCTAGGGCAATCCATGACGAATGCTGGCGGACAATCTTGTTCAGCTAACAAAATGTCATAGCCAAATGTTAGGTTCTACCAAAAGAGACCTGTAACTGTCCTGCATTTGTCCCCCTCCATTTGGAGTGTTATTTCATACAATTTATGTGGGACACTTACCCTAGTATCAGGTGTTTCCACTGTGATATAATCATTCAAGTCCGCTTTCACCAGAAATTCCATCAGGTTCTGGCGAGATATTGGTACTTCTACCACACTGTTTAGCATCGTCAGAGCTCACTCCCCGTTCAGTAGTCGAGTCCTCAGAATTCTGGGCATGTCTGATCTTTAGACCTGCAACCTTCTTTTTCTTGAACTGTGGCTTTTGTTTTGGTTTATCTTCTTTTTTGGAAGTATATTCTTGAGCGTGCTGCTTGTCTCTGGACCTTGTACGCTCTTCTTGTCTGTCTGACCATCCTTCTCTCTCTGAGTTTTTCATTGAACCCTAAAAGGAACGAGAGGAACGTGTATCAGTATCCTGATACCTGTCAGGTTTCCTAATATTGTCCCTATTCCTAAGGTCATACCTCCTTTCGGAGGGCTCCTGTGGAGGAGATCTACCTCTGGATTGAGATCTATTCTCTTTAACTTTTTGTTTTTTGTTATTGTCCCACTTCTTTTTTGATGAAGCATGTGTCTGCTTGATGGTCTCTTTTTCGGTATTACCCATCAGTTGTGGCTTTAAAGCTTTTCCACCCAAACTGTCCCTGCCTAATTCTGCATATGCAGTTTTAATTATTTTAGGTAGTTCGTGCTCCTGTTGTAAAGAACTGAACTCCCTTAGGCATTGGCGGATAGCCACTGATGCTGCCTCCCCTTTAATATTTGCTAATATTATGGCTGATACCTGGGCATAATTACCTAGTAATTTCATCCCTAAGTTCAGAGCAGGCTCTGCTCCATACTCATTTTGTATTTGTCTTAATACATCTGGTATTACTGCTAAGGACGGTAAACCATGAGGTCTGGTAAATATGGCAGCTAAAACTGTACCCCAAGAGGTACAATCCTCTATCTGTGGTGTTATCCCCATGGGCAAGCAGATTGTCAGCATTCTGTGTTTCTCATAAGGGCTAGTATTCGGAAATACTGCTTCTAACTGTGTTATTATTTTCTGAGCTACCCAGAATGGCATTTGTTCACATTTTGCGGGCATTTTACCCATTACTGCATGTAATGTTTGTGGTGTAATCTTAGTTGCTGTGTTTTGAACGTGAGCTGTATTTGTTGTTACCATCGCTGGCTGGACTGTAAGTGTCCTCATGACGAATTGCGTCATGTTTCTGTAAAGTTTTATTAATTCTTTGTGAAGTATGAGTAAGTCTGGTCCGGGCATTGTTTCGATGTCAGGATGTGGTGTGTAGGCTGCTAATATTGGCCATGTTGCTCCCTCTCTTCCGAGCGGGCCGAGTCTTATTCTACTTCTTGTATGGGGTAGGGCGCCTTTAAACCAGTATAAATGTTCCTGGTACGTGAGCGGAACCTCATTGTCCTCATACAGACAATATTCCACTGGTGATTCATCTTCTGTATAGTAATGAAATGTTTTTGTTCTTGCATTTGCTGCTGGGAATGTAACCCACGAATAAAATACCTCTGTTCTGTATTATTCGTGTGCCTCTATCACAAAAGCTACTACGCCACCCCTAGGCGTTAAACCATGCGCAAGCAGTTTCAGGGTGACTGCGTTTCTAATGTTTGCCGCAATATGTATTGCGTCTGCATCTTCCACGTCTTCCGAGAGTGGCAATGGCTGGTTTAGTGGGTCTGGGACCTGATTAGTCATTGTGTTTAGAACACAAAATAACTTTTCAAGGGAACTAAGATAAGGTGTTTTGCACAATTTTTAGGAACACTGTGTCCTTCAAGCTTGATTAACCAACAGCTAATAAATAGTATTTTTCACCTACTCAGCTGTGACGGAGTTTGTGCCCTCCCACTCCAGACGTCTCTGGGGATTTGTGAGTAGGGGTCTCTGAGAATAGCAGGACCGAACTACTCAGAATCTACTGTTAAATAGGTACCCAACCAACGTTGGCGGCGCCATGTCGTGTAGTTCCTATAAAAAGTATACAGGATCTGTGCGTTTAGACAACATATACTAGGATTGGTGTCAGAATGATTCTGCACACCCCTATCGGGTATGTTGGCCCTTTTGTACCAACTAGCTCACAGTGCCACTAGAATCTCCACTTAGCAAGGAGAGAATAGTTCCTGGCAACCATCGAACATGACAACCCTGATCCCTCAGGACCGTGGAAACAATATACTACCTTTCGCTCAGTCACTCGTGCTTACTTAGTCTGTCTCAGAGAGATACACCGAATAAACAGGCTGGGTATTTTTCAATAAGCATTTATTGAACAGTTGTTATTCTGGTGTAAAATAAATGAGCTGCAACAACTGTTAGACAGTATAGGATATAAATGATTAGCAGTACTATAAAGGTGAATGGATGGTATAGCTCTACCATCTTGCAATAATCATGAATACTTTAGAGTATATAAAACACATGATAAAAAGATGCATACTCCTACGATGCCTCCCTAACTAGATGTACCTAAGTGTACCTAGCATGTATGTAGGTGTTAAGCCAAGAATCCCTCTAGGATTTAGTCAACCCCATTACCTGAAGTGAGAGACTGTGGGACCCGCAAGGGATGTTAGACCACTGCGAGCTGGAGTGTCTGCATGCAGGAACCTCAGCGTCTCTTGTCAGTGTGTCGGCTGGGAAGTCTTGGTCTCCTCTGCTCTATCTTAGCAAGATGTGATGTATATATACCCATAGGTCTCCCCAGGGGTCCTACCTCACTGTATTACTGTGTCGGCCTAAGGATGACGTCGGGCATGAACTTTGTACATAGATTTTATACAGGAGATGGTAGTCCTGCTGTGCTTCCAAGAATCCTCATGGATAATGTATGAGATTTTGAACTAGGGAAAACCCGCTTTCTGAATGCAGTGTCGTATCTAGGTAAAAGGTCAGTCCCTGTAAACCGTGACAAGTGTAATGTAGGGAAAAATATAGGTGAAGGGTAATGAAGTTACCGGGGCATATATTATGGTACCTATATGGAATATAACAACACAGCCCACCTTCCTAAAATAAAAAAAAAAAGAAACCGGCAACTCGCAGGAGGCCCTACCCCTCCCTGCACCACTGTGCAAACACACCTTCTGGTGTGCTCTGGTTAGGGGGATGACGTCCCCTTCACTGGTGAGGGTCCTTAGGGGCCAACCAGCCCACCAGGTACCTCCAGTAAGCCCCACACAGTGGGATTGCGGAGAGGTGGTCGGAGGCCATGCCCCTTTTTACAATACTGCAAACGTGCCTCTTGGCGCACTGCTGGTGGGGCGATGAGGTCCTCTTGTGTCCTGAGGACTTCAGAACTGAAGTGGACTTTATACCCCAAGCAGCAGTGCGCCAGGAGGCGTCTTTGCAGAGTGGTGTAAAAAGGGGGCGTGGCCTCTGACCACTCTCAGTAATCCAGCTGTGTCGGGCTTAAAAGAGGTAACAGGAGGGCTAGCTAGTCGGCACCCAGGGACCCTCAGGAGGCAAGGGAACTTCATCCCCCAACCAAGAGGGTGCCAGGGGGCACGTTTGCAGAGTGGTGGAGAAAGGGGGCGTGGTCTGTGTCCACCTTTCAGCAATCCCACTGTGTGGGGCTTACTGGAGGTAACAGGTAGGCTAGTTGGCCCCTAAGGACCCCCAGCAGTGAAGGAGACTTCAATCCCCATCGAAGAGCGCACCAGGGAACGCGTTTGCAGAGTGGTGGGCAAAGGGGGCGTGGCCTGCTATGAGAATTTAGCAATCCTGCTGTGTGGGACTTACTGGAGGTAGTAGGAGATGCAGTTGACCCCCAAGGATGTCCTTTGTAGCCAACTGCCCCTCCTGTTACCTCCAGTAAGTCCCACACAGTGGGATTGCTAAGAGGTCTTCGGAGGCCATGGCCCCCTTTCTCCACCACTCCACAAACGCACCTCCTGGCACACTACTGGTAGGGGATGAAGTCAACTTTACTCCTGAGGGACTTTGGGGCCAAGAAGCCCTCCTGGTACCTCCTGTAAGTCCTATGCAGCGGAATTCCTGAGCGCTGGTTGGACGCCAAGCCCCCTTTCTCCACCACTCTGCAAACGCGACTTCTAGTTAAAGAAGCATTTGCAATGTAATAGGTCTCGCATTTGCGAGAGTGAGAGCTATTGGCATTGTAAATGTAAACGTTTTTTAACAATGTTTTTTGGAGTGGAGTGGATGAACGTTGTGTGTAGTGGAAATATTTGGTGTGTTGTGCAGTGAAATTATGTGGATAGAAAGTATGTGGTATTTAGTGTATAGGAATCATGTAGAGTGGGATTATGTGTTATGGAGAGTAATTGTTTGGTATGATAGTCTGTGTTGTGGAGTGGTAACCTCAAGTTTAATCTTCCTCGTTTCCATAGAAGCTAAGCTATAAACTCAATGAGACAAAAAAAAGAAGGAACCACTGAGGAGCACTTCTGGACCTAGTCAGAGGTATGAGCAGGGCCTCTAGAATTATGTGTCTGTTTGGCTGCACCAACGTTTGCAAAGTTATACATTTTCCGCATTTGCCATATAATCCGTCATCTGCTGCATAATCTGCAGATTTTAACAAAAAAACTTGTTTCTAGCTCAAACGGCTCAAACTTTACCAAAAAATGCAGCGCCAAGTATAACAGCGTGGTGGAAGGCCCTTTGCAAACCTACAATGGTCACCTGTTACTTATTGCTACATGTGGGTATTAAATTGGTACTAATGGTGTGGAAACCATTCTTGCTTCTTTCTGCGCCTCTCTTGCCTCTTTCTGCATTTCTGTTGCTTCTTTCTGTACCTTTCTTTCTTTTTCTGCACTTCTTTTGCCTCTTTCTGCTCATTTCTTCTACTTTCGGCACCTCTCTTGCCTCTTTCTACACCTCTGTTGCCTCTTTCTGCACCTCACTTGCTTCTTTCTGTACCCCTCTTGCCTCTTCCTGCACCCTTCTTCCCTCTTTCTGCACCTCTTTTGCCTCTTTCTGCACCCCTGCTCCCTCTTTCTGCACTTCTCCTGCCTGTTTCTGTACCTCTCTTGCCTCTTTCTGCACTTCTCTTGCCTCTTTCTGCACCTCTGTTGCTTCTTTCTGCACTTATCTTGCCTCTTTCTGCACCCCTCTTGCATCTTTCTGCACATCTCTTGCTTCTTTCTGCACCTCTGTTGCTTCTTTCTGCACCCTTCTTCCCTCTTTGTGCAACTCTGTTGCCTCTTTCTACACCTCTCTTCCCTCTTTCTGTACCCCTCTTGCCTCTTTGTGCACCTCTGTTCCTTCTTTCTCCACTTCTCTTGCCTCTTTCTGTACCCCTATTGCCTCTTTCTGCACTTCTGTTGGTTCTTTAGCACTGCTCTTGCTTCTTTCTGCAACTCTCTTGCGAATTTCTGAACCCCTATTGCCTCTTTCAGCACCCCTCTTCCCACTTTCTGCACCTCTCTTGCCTCTGTCTGCTCCCCTGTTCCCTCTTTCTGCACCACTTTTGCCTGTTTCTGCATCTCTCTTGCCTTTTTCTGCAGTTCTCTTGTCTCCTTCTGCACTTCACTTGCCTCTTTCTGCACCTCTCTTGCCTATTTCTGGCAAATCTCTTGGTTCTTTCTGCACCTCTTTTGCTTCTTCCTGCACTTCTCTTGCTTCTTTCCTCACCTCTGTTGCAAATTTCTGCATCCCTCTTGCCTCTTACTACACCCCTTCCCTCTTTCTGCACCTCTCTTGCCGCTGTCTGCACATGTGTTCCCTCTTTCTGCACCCCTTTTGCCTGTTTCTGCAACTCTCCTGCCTCTTTCTGCAACTCTCCTGCCTCTTTCTGCAGTTCTCTTGCCTCCTTCTGCACCCCACTTGCCTCTTTCTGCACTTCTCTTGCTCTTTCTGCACCTCTCTTGCTTCTTTCTGCACCCTTCTTCCCTTTTTCTGCACATCTTTTGCCTCTTTATGCACCTCTCTTGCTACTTTCTGCACATCTCTTGGTTCTTTCTGCACTGCTCTTGCCTCTTTCTGCACCCCTCTTGCCTCTTTCTGCACCTCTTTTGCTTCTTTATACACTTCACTCCCCTCTTTCTGCACACCTCTTGCCTCTTTCTGCACCTCTGTTGGTTCTTTCTGCACTACTCTTGCTTTTTTCTGCACCTCTCTTGCACATTTCTGCACCCCTCTTCCCTCTTTCTGCACTTCTCTTGCGTCTGTCTCCACCCCTGTTCCCTCTTTCTGCACCTCTTTTGTCTGTTTCTGCAACACTCTTGCCTCTTTCCCGCAGTTCTCTTGCCTCCTTCTTCTCCTCTGTTGCCTCTTTCTTCACCCCTCTTGCCTGTTTCTGCACCCCTCTTGCCTGTTTCTGCACCCCTCTTGCCTCTTTCTGCACCCCTGTTGCTTCATTCTGCACTTCTCTTGCTTCTTTCTGCACCCCTCTTGCCTCTTTCTACACCCTTCTTCCCCCTTTGTGCATCTCTCTTGCCTCTTTCTGCACCTCTCTTGCCTCTTTCTGTACCCCTCCTGCCTCTTTCTTCACCTCTCTTGCTTCTTTCTGCACCCTTGTTCTGTTTTCCTGCACCTGTCTAGCCTTTTTTGGTACCTCTCTTGCCTCTTTCTGCAGTTCTCTTGCCTCTTTCTGCACCCTCTTCCATCTTTCTGTATATCTTTTGATTCTTTCTGCACTTCTCTTGCCTCTTTCTGCACCCCTCTTGCCTCTTTCTGCACCTCTCTTGGTTCTTTCTGCTCTGCTCTTGCTTCTTTCTGCACCTCTCTTACAAACTTCTGCACCCCTCTTGGCTATTTCTGTACCCCTCTTCCCCCTTTCAGCACTTTTCTTGCCTCTGTCTGCACCCCTGATCCATATTTCTACACCTCTTTTGCCTGTTTCTGCAACTCTCCTGACTCTTTCTGCAGTTCTCTTGCCCCCTTCTGCACCACTGTTGTCTCTTTCTGCACCCCTCTTGCCTCTTTATGCACCCCTCTTGCCTCTTTCTGCACCCCTGCTGCCTCATTCTGCACTTCTCTTGCTTCTTTCTGCAGCTCTCTTGCTTCTTTCTGCACCCCTCTTGCCTCTTTCTGCACCCCTCTTGCCTCTTTCTGCACCCCTGCTGCTTCATTCTGCCCTTCTCTTGCTTCTTTCTGCACTTCTCTCTCCTCTTTCTGCACCCCTCTTGCCACGTTCTGCACCTCTGTTGGTTTTTCCTGCACTGCTCTTGCTTCTTTCTGCACCTCACTTGCACATTTCTGCACCCCTCTTCCCTCTTTCTACACTTATCTTGTGTCTGTCTCCACCCCTGTTCCCTTTTTCTGCACCTCTTTTGCCTTTTTCTGCAACACTCTTCCATCTTTCTGCACCCCTCTTGCCTCTTTCTGCACCCCTGTTGCTTCATTCTGGACTTCTCTTGCTTCTTTCTGAACCTCTCTTGCTTCTTTCTATACCCCCGTTGCCTCTTTCTGCACCCTTCTTTCCTCATTGTGCATCTCTCTTGCTTCTTTCTACACCTCTCTTGCCTCTTTCTGCACCTCTCTTGCTTCTTTCTGCAACCCTCTTCCCTTTTCCTGCACATGTCTTGCCTCTTTCTGCACCCACTTCTCTCTTTCTGTACCTCTTTAATTCTTTCTGCACTTCTCTTGCCTCTTTCTGCACCCCTCTTGCCTCTTTCTGCACCTCTATTGGTTCTTTCTGCTCTGCTCTTGCTTCTTTCTGCACATCTCTTGCAAATTTCTGCATCCCGCTTGCCTCTTTCTGCACCCCTCTTCCCTCTTTCTGCACTTCTCTTGCCTCTGTCTGCACCACTGTTCCCTCTTTCTGCACCTATTTTGCCTGTTTCTGCAACTCTCTTGACCTTTCTGCAGTTCTCTTGCCCCCTTCTGCACCTCTTTTGCCTCTTTCTGCACCCCTCTTGCCTCTTTCTGTACCCCTGCTGCTTCATTCTGCACTTCTCTTGCTTCTTTCTGTACCTCTCTTGCTTCTTTCTGCACCTCTCTTGCTTCTTCCTGCACCCTTCTTCCCTTTTCCTGCACCTGTCTTGCCTCTTTCTGCACCTCTGTTGCCTCTCTCTGCAGTTCTCTTGCCTCTTTTTGCCCCCTCTTTCTGTGCACCCCTGTTGCTTCATTCTGGACTTCTCTTGCTTCTTTCTGAACCTCTCTTGCTTCTTTCTATACCCCTGTTGCCTCTTTCTGCACCCTTCTTTCCTCATTGTGCATCTCTCTTGCTTCTTTCTACACCTCTCTTGCCTCTTTCTGCACCTCTCTTGCTTCTTTCTGCAACCCTCTTCCCTTTTCCTGCACATGTCTTGCCTCTTTCTGCACCCACTTCTCTCTTTCTGTACCTCTTTTGTTTCTTTCTGCACTTCTCTTGCCTCTTTCTGCACCCCTCTTGCCTCTTTCTGTACCTCTCTTGGTTCTTTCAGCACTGCTCTTCTTTCTGCACCTCTCTTGCCTCTTTCTGAAACTCTCTTGCCTCTTTCTGCACCTCTCTTGCTTCTTCCTGCACCTCTCTTGCTTCTTTCTGCACCCTTCTTCCCTTTTCCTGCACCTGTCTTGCCTCTTTCTGTACCTCTGTTGCCTCTCTCTGCAGTTCTCTTGCCTCTTTTTGCACCCTCTTTCTGTACCTCTTTTGTTTCTTTCTGCACTTCTCTTGCCTCTTTCTGCACCCCTCTTGCCTCTTTCTGTATCTCTCTTGGTTCTTTCAGCACTGCTCTTCTTTCTGCACTTCTCTTGCCTCTTTCGGTACCCTGTTCTCTCTTTCTGTACCTCTTTGATTCTTTCTGCACTTCTCATGCCTCTTTCTGCATCCCTCTTAGCCTCTTTCTGCACCCCTCTTCCCTCTTTCTGTACTTATCTTGCCTCTGTGTGCACCCCTGTTCCCTCTTTCTGCACCTCTTTTGCCTGTTTCTGCAACTCTCTTGCCTCTTTCTGCAGTTCTCTTGCCCCCTTCTGCACCTCTTGTGCCTCTTTCTGCACCCCTCTTGCCTCTTTCTGCACCCCTCTTGCCTCTTTTTGCACCCCTGCTGCTTCATTCTGCACTTCTCTTGCTTTTTTCTGCACCTCCCTTGCTTCTTTCTGCACCCCTCTTGCCTCTTTCTGCAACCTTCTTCCCTCCTTCTGGATCTCTCTTGCCGCTTTCTGCACCTCTCTTGTCTCTTTCTGCACCCCTCTTGCCCCTTTCTGCACCTCTCTTGCTTCTTTCTGCACCCTTCTTCCCTTTTCCTGCACCTGAATTGGCTCTTTCTGTACCTCTGTTGCCTCTTTCTACAGTTCTCTTGCCTCTTTCAGCACCCTATTCCCTCTTTCTGTACCTTTTTGCTTCTTTCTGCACTTCTTTTGCCTCTTTCTGCATAACTCTTGCCTCTTTCTGCACCTCTCTTGGTTCTTTCAGCACTGCTCTTGCTTCTTTCTGTACCTCTATTGCTTCTTTCTGCACCTCTTTTGCCTCTTTCTGCACCCCGCTTCCTCTTTCTGCACTACTCTTGCCTCTTTCTGCATACCTGTTCCCTCTTTCTGCACCTCTTTTGCCTGTTTCTGCAACACTCTTTGCCTCTTTCTGCAGTTCTCTTGCCTCCTTCTGCACCTCTGTTGCCTCTTTCTGCACCCCTCTTGCCTCTTTCTGCACCCCTCTTGCCTCTTTCTGTAACTCTCTTGCTTCTTTCTGCATCCTTCTTCCCTTTTCCTGCACTTGTCTTGCCTATTTCTATACCTCTTTTGCTTCTTTTTGCATTTCTCTTCCCTCTTTCTTCACCCCTCTTGCCTCTTTCTGCACCTCTCTTGGTTATTTCTGCACTGCTCTTGCTTCTTTCTGCACCTCTATTGCTTCTTTCTGCACCTCTCTTGCCTCTTTCTGTACCCCTCTTCCTCTTTCTGCACTACTCTTGCCTCTTTCTGCATACCTGTTCTCTCTTTGTGCACCATTTTTGCCTCTTTCTGCAACTCTCTTGCCTCTTTCTGCAGTTCTCTTGCCTCCATCTACCCCCCCTGTTGCCTCTTTCTCTACCTCTCTTGCCTCTTTCCACAACTCTCTTGAATCTTTCTGCACCCCTCTTCCCTCTTTCTGCACTTCTCTTGCCTCTTTCTGTACCCTGTTCCCTCTTTCTGTACCTCTTTTGCCAGTTTCTGTAACTCTCTTGCCTCTTTCTGCAGTTCTCTTGCCTCTTTCTGCACCCTATTCTCTCTTTCTGTACCTCTTTGATTCTTTCTGCACTTCTCTTGACTCTTTCTGCACCCCTCTTGCCTTTTTCTGCACCTCTCTTGTTTCTTTCTGCACTGTTTTTGCTTCTTTCTGTACCTCTCTTGCAAAGTTCTGCATCCCTCTTGCCTCTTTCTGCACCCCTCTTCCCTCTTTCTGTACTTCTCTTACCTCTGTCTGCACCCCTGTTCCCTCTTTCTGCACCTCTTTTGCCTGTTTCTGCACCCCTCTTGCCTTTTTCTGCACCTCTCTTGGTTCTTTCTCCACTGCTCTTGCTTCTTTCTGCACCTCTCTTGCAAATTTCTGCATCCATCTTGCCTCTTTCTGCACCCCTTTTCCCTCTTTCTGCACCTCTGGTGCCTCTTTCTGCACCCCTCTTGCCTCTTTCTGCACCCCCGCTGCTTCATTCTGCACTTCTCTTGCTTCTTTCTTGTACCTCTATTGCTTCTTTCTGCACCCCACTTGCCTCTTTCTGCACCCTTATTCCTTCTTTCTGCATCTCTCTTACCTCTTTCTACACCTCTCTTGCCTCTCTCTGTGCCCCTATTGCCTCTTTCTGCACCTCGCTTGCTCCTTTCTGCACCCTTCTTTCCTTTTCCTGAACCTGTCTTGGCTCTTTCTGCACCTCTGTTGCCTCTTTCTGCAGTTCTCTTGCCTCTTTCTGCACGCTCTTCCCTCTTTCTGTACCTCTTTTGCTTCTTTCTGCACCTGTGTTGCCTCTCTCTGCAGTTCTCTTGCCTCTTTTTGCATCCTCTTTCTGTACCTCTTTTGCTTTTTTCCGCATTTCTCTTGCCTCTTTCTGCACCCCTCTTGCCTCTTTCTGCACCTCTCTTGGTTCTTTCAGCACTGCTCTTGCTTGTTACTGCACCTCTTTTGCCTGTTTCTGTAACTCTCTTGACTCTTTCTGCAGTTCTGTTGCCTCTTTCTGCACCCTCTTCTCTCTTTCTGTATCTCTTTGATTCTTTCTGTACTTCTCTTGCCTCTTTCTGCACCCCTCTTGCCTCTTTCTGTACCTCTCTTGGTTCTTTCTGCACTGCTCTTGCTTCTTTCTGCACTTCTCTTGCAAATTTCTGCATCCCTCTTGCCTCTCTGCACCCCTCTTCCCTCTTCCTGCACTTCTCTTGCCTTGTCTTCACCCCTGTTCCCTCTTTCTGCACCACTTTTGCCTTTTTCTGCAACTCTCTTCTGCAGTTCTCTTGCCTCCTTCTGCGGTTCTCTTGCCTCCTTCTGCACCTCTGTTGCCTCTTTCTGCATCCCTCTTGCCTCTTTATGCACCCCTGTTGCTTCATTCTTCACCCCTGTTGCTTCATTCTGCACTTCTCTTGCTTCTTTCTGCACCTCTCTTGCTTCTTTCTGCACCCCTCTTCCCTCTTTCTGCACTCTTCATCCCTCTTTGTGCATCTCTCTTGCCTCTTTCTGCACATCTCTTGCCTCTTTCTGCATCCCTCTTGCCTCTTTCTGCACCTCTCTTGCTTCTTTCTGCACACTTCTTCCCTTTTCCTGCACCTGTCTTGCCTCTTTCTGCCCCTCTGTTGCCTCTTTCTGCAGTTCTCTTGCCTCTTTCTGCACCCTCTTCCTTCTTTCTGTACCTCTTTTCCTTCTGTCTGTACTTCTCGTGCCTCTTTCTGCACCCTCTTGCTTCTTTCTGCACCGCTCTTGGTTCTTTCTGCACTGATCCTGCTTTTTTCTGCACTTCTCTTGCAAATTTCTGCACCCCTCTTCCCTCTTTCTGCACTCCTCTTGCCTCTGTCTGCACCCCTGTTCCCACTTTCTGCCACTCTTTTGCCTGTTTCTGCAACTCTCTTGCCTCTTTCTGCACCCTCTTGCCTCTTTCTGCACCCCTATTGCTTCATTCTGCACTTCTCTTGCTCCCTTTCTGCACTTCTCTTGCTTCTTTCTGCACCCCTCTTGCCTCTTTCTTCACCATTTTTCCTTCTTTGTGCACCTCTGTTGCCTCTTTCTGCACCTCTCTTGCCCCTTTCCGTACTTCTCTTACCTCTTTCTTCACCCTCTTCCCTCTTTCTGTACCTCTTTTGCTTCATTCTGCAATTCTGTGGCCTCTTTCTGCACCACTCTTGCTTCTCTCTGCACCTCTGTTGGTTCTGTCTGCACCCCTCTTGCCTCTTTCTACACCCATCTTCCCTCTTTCTGCACCGCTCTTGCCTCTGTCTTCACCCCTGTTCTCTCTTTCTGTACTTCTTTTACCTGTTTCTGCAACTCTCTTGCCTCTTTCTGCACCCCTCTTGCTTCTTTCTGCACCTCTGTTGGTTCTTTGTGCACTTCTCTTGCTTTTTTCTGCATCCCTCTTGCTTTTTTCTGCACCCTCTTGCCTCTTTCTGCACCTCTGTTTCTTATTTCTGCACTTCTCTTCTTCCACCTTTTGTACACAAATTTACAGAGTATGCTGTTTGAAAACCCAGGTATTCAAGTATTTGTATGTTTATTTTTATGTAACGTGTCACTAGGTAAAAGCAGAGACATACGCATGCATACCTTCACAAACTTGGTCAGACTTACAACAGTGATATGCTTAGGATTGCTGTTTTATATTTGGTACGCCTAACATTCTGAGCAGTCGATGAATAGTGAACCTTCAAGAGAAAAGTGATGTTTAACACATCTTGGGAGAAGGATTAGTGATTAGGCTACTTTGTATGAGTCTGTTGTAAGGTACAGTCGAAGTAGGCTTCTTTCTGCACCTCTGTTGGTTCTTTCTGCACATGTCTTGCTACTTTCTGCACATTTCTTCCTCTTTCTGGACTTCTGTTGCCTCTTTCTGCATTTCTCTTGCTTCTTTCTGCGCCTTTCTTCCTCTTTCTGCACATGTCCTACCTATATAGGCATAGTTAGAAAAATAGCATTTAAAAAACCTTAAAAATTCACTGAAAAAAACAGAGATTTCAGGGACGTTATAGTTAGTATTAGCATTTAAAAAACCATAGAAATTCACTGAAAAAAACACAGGTTTCAGGGACGTTATAGTTAGGAATTAGTATTTAAAAAACCTTAGAAACTCACGGAAATAAACCACAGGTTTCAGGGACGTTATAGTTAGGCTGACATTTCACTTGTACAAAACCAGAGAAATTCGGCCGTTATAGTTAGCTGAGCTAATTATAACGCGCGGCCCCCGCAATGTACTGCTGATGATGTCACATATTACATCACTCATGACATGGTCAGTGACATCACTGATGACATCACTGATGACATCTCAGATGGCATCACTGATGACCAATGTTCCCTCTAATTTTTTTCCTCTGTGTGCGGCAGTGTAGGGTCTCTGTGCGCTGCAGCCATGGCTATGTGCGCCAGGAACCAGACTGCGCTTGGGCGCAGTGCCAAATATCACTCCAAACTTTTGCTTAAAAAAACTGAAAAGACGGTGCATTTCCACACATACAACCCACGTTAAGGGGCTTAAGGCAGATTTGCACCAACGTGGCGCATTTTCCATAAGCATAGATATCAAAGAATGTGGCCCTATCATGTTTATGCTGAAAAAGCTTTTACATTTTTTTCCAGACTATCCATGATCAAATTTTACAAGAATATCGCAAAATTAAAAGGTGAGTAGTAAAGATTTACAAAGGCATGTGGGCTTTTGTTTAAGTATTCATGTTAATCACAGCTCGTGAAGGGGCTGTGATTAACATGAATACTTAAACAAAAGGCCACAATTGCTCTCGCAGCCGCGCTTTACAGCCCTGCCAAGTGTCACACATCTCGCGTTACACTAACACATTTTAAGTTACATTACCGCATGTAAAAAGATTGTCACGCAAATCAGCTTACTAAAAAGCTGAGTGTATTACCTGTTTTAATGCTTTGTAGAGTCGAATATTTTGTGAGGTTGTAGGCGGCACACAGCAGTCAATGCGAGTGCTGTTATGCTTTGCTGGGACCGGGCTGGCTATTGGACTGTCTTTTGTTTGTGTTGCGTAGCGCAGGCTGACCTGGCTACCTACCCCGGCACCAAAAGGTCAGTAGTAGTGCACACGTGCGTGCAGCCATGTGGCCTGCAAACACAACGAAGTTTACTATTGCCAGGCAGTCCGTCAGTGTCAGTGCAGCTAAAGGAAGAAGTTCAGCAGGTGCGTCGTGTGGACAGACAGGGACTGAAAGGCTCCAGTCGGCGCAGGCAGGATGTTTTCAATTTCAAATTCCTGCTGCAGCCAGCCTGGGCCACCTAGAATTGCTGCTGCCGGAATTAAATTAAAGGAAAAGGAGTGTCTTCCTCGTCACGTGCTGTCTTCCCATGCTTGTGTGTGGGGGTGGTGTTCGCTGGGGGCTGTGTCCAGTCACGGTGAGAGGAGGTACGTATTCCATGTTTGATTTCTGATCACTTTTTTAGATTAAGTGCCAAAATTTAGCGCTATAATGCAGTGCGCAACATCACTTGTAAATTCTGCCTAAATAAAGAGACATTCGAGATTAAAATTGTCGATCCTGCATTGTTTTATTACAGCTTGTGCTAAAATGGGATTCTGGTTTAAACAAAGCAGTCGATGACGGAGATTCTCCTAAAGGATCAGAACATGTATTCCCAGTTAGCACCATCGCTTCCCGTTACAGGGCCTAAAGGAGATGTAATTACCTACTTATAGTTATTAGAAAGTGAGATCTGGTCGACTGAGATCCGAGGTTTTTCCGGTATGCAGATATAAAAAAAAGTTGAACACTAGAAGAAATACAGCATGCATGGGGCAAAATAAGCTGTGAGGTAGTGTACCATTCTCCCTAATTAATCTGGTCCAAACAGGTAGAGTAATGCTTAACTGTGAATGCACTAGACATTGAAACAGATGTAGAAAATCCTAACCCTGCTCTGAAATAAAAAAACAGTCCTGCCAAGTATCACGCATCAGACGTGACACTAACGCATTTCAGTGTGGTGCTCCGCATCACCGCACTGAAATGCATTGTCACGCATAATGCATAGTGGCAGTCTCAGATGTACATGATGGCTGCAAACGTGGGTGTGGCAGCTGGCTGCAGGCACTGCCTGTGGTCTGCCTGCGCCGGCGCGCTGCTTCCGTGTTCTGGAGGCAGTGATCCCATCTAAGCTATGGCCTGCCAGTCCCAGGCTCTCTGCTACAATGTATCACCCGCGGCCACGGCTCTGAGTCAGCCTGCCTGACGTCAAGTCCGTTGCCCAATGAATAGCTAGGGCTCCGCAGGGGTATGTCACATCCTGCAGGCTCCAAGAGGGGGGAGTTTATTGTTCAGAAAGGCGCCAAGGCGGCCGTAAATAATTATGGGGCAGGCAGCGCTGTTGCTCGCACATGATGGCCCGGCCACACTGTGTTGTAGGCCATTATAATCAAGGCCACCGCAGCATTTACTTAAAATTTCCGAGCCGGCCGCAGAGAGAATTGTGCAGTGACGGGTACGGAGCCATGACTGACCGTCACTGTCAGGTCCAGGTCTCCGTGAGGACAGCAGCAGCCTGGACCGAAGTATAAGCAAAAGACACACAATTGATGGACGGAATGCAGAACAAATCAAAACATTCACCCCCAGTCAAGAGATCTGGGTTAAATCCATCATTCTTTTGCTCACCATGCCACCCCAGTTTAGACCTGGCCATATGCAAATCAGTCTTGACCCTGTGCCTCATGGGAACAGTCCAGCCCGAACAGCCAAGCCAGGTCCTCCCTGGACCGGAAACAAGCATCCTAGGACCGGTTTCAGGGTTTCACCCCTCTTCAGCCAGGATAGCTTGATTCCAGTGGCACAGTGAGCCCAGGACCCATGTCTGGGCATACCTGGCGCACTTAGGGCGAGAAAGCAAAAGACACACAATTGATGGATGGAATGCAGAACAAATCAAAACATTCACCCCCAGTCAAGAGATCTGGGTTAAATCCATCATTCTTCTGGCTGATGACGGCTGTAAGCCAGAAACCGGTCCCATGATGCTTGTTTCCGGTCCAGGGAAGACATGGCTTGGCAGTTCGGGCTGGACTGTTCCCATGAGGCACAGGGTCAGACTGATTTGCATATGGCCATGTCTGAACTGGGGTGGTGGAGTGAGCTAAAGAATGATGATGGTTTAAACCCAGATCAGTTGACTGGGGGTGAGTGCTTGCGATGTTCAACACTCCATCCATCATCCCCTTTGGTTTTGCTATGTTCGGCCTAAGTTGGCAGGGTATGCCCAGACATGGGTCCCTTGCTCACTTTGCCACTGGATTCAAGATAGCCTGGCTGATGACGGCTGTAAGCCAGAAACCGGTCCCAGGATGCTTGTTTCCGGTCCTGGGAAGACATGGCTTAGCAGTTGGGGCTGGACTGTTCCCATGAGACACAGGGTCAGACTGATTTGCATATGGCCATGTCTGAACTGGGGTGGCGGAGTGAGCTAAAGAATGACAATGGATTAAACCCAGATCAGTTGACTGGGGGTGAGTGCTTGCAATGTTCAACACTCCGTCCATCATCCCCTTTGGTTTTGCTATGGACCGAAGTATAAGGCAGATTGCTGTGGGGGTAGCTCACTCGTGGCATGGGCACCCAGGAGCCTTGTTGCAGTGCAAGTCACCGTCCGGTGACGTGCCAATCACGCTTCTGGCTGAAATAGCTGAGCCAACCAACGGAGCAAGCCTGGGGTCCGAGTCAAGTAGACAGTAGAGTGAACAACAAGTAAGTAGACCACCCTCCCCATGTGACAGTACACAGTGTGTCAGCGATGTGTTAAATTTGGCAGCGCTGCCTGCAGTTGGAGTGGGAGGCTGCAGTGCTCACGAGACCTGACTGTCATTTGTGAGTGTTGTAACTCACTGTCATGGATGATGTTGTGTTGGGGCCTCTCTCACTGGCAATGGAAGGTACACTGCACTCTGTGACCGTCACCCCGCCGCGAATTGCTGAGGGAGGGAGTGACTTTGCAGCGGCCTGGACTGGACCAATTGCTGTGGCTTGCGGCCTCACAACTGAGTGCGGCTGAGTGTGTTAATTAAATTTGCTTTTTAGTGGCAGCACTCGATCAGCTGCTGCAGTGCCAGTCATATTAATAGCTGAAGTTCTTCTACCCTGTGCTATTTTTTATACTCTTTTGGACTGAGGTAAAACACTGGTCAGTCGTGAAATAGCTCACGGAAAATACATCTTGGTATCTGGTGAGATAGTCACTCTTAGAAAACATGTTTCCCCTGTAGCCCCTTTGAAACAATTTCAAGCATACAGTACCCCAGAAGCGGCTCTAGAAAGATGAGCGTTTCAGAAATAATAATCCCTAAGCGAGGGTGGGTGTTTGTTTTTACACAGCATCTAATACGGGCAGGCACCTGTTTCCAAGCAATTCTATTTTGTAGGTAACGGAGCTGAGTACATGAAGATCGGGTGATTTGACAAGGATCACACAATATTGATAAGTGGAGAGACAGACCATGACTCACGGAGGTTTCCAGATTCTGTGTAGGACAATTTATTCTTGGGGCAAGATCTTAGAGCTTCTTATTGCTCAAATACGTGTAATTTCATATATTTACATGTTTCCCTAGTCTTTGATACTTGATTTTGCGCACGAGAAAGTGTCACTCATAGTCCTTGAAATGTCACTCATAATTGCACTGAAATTATGAAAATGTCACACCTAGCTATCTGAAACCTTGGGAGCTATGAAAAAACATGCTGTTCCTTCAAAGCTAGGTTTAAAAATTCACAATCTACCATTCAAATGGGTGCAATTTCTGATGTTTCCTTCGTCTTCATTGCTCGATTTTGCTCCTGAGAATGCGTCACTCATAGTCATTGAATGTCACTCATAATTTCACTGAAATTATGAAAATGTCACATAGGCAACCTGAAACCTTGGCAGCTATGGCTTTACTAACAATAGAGTAGAGCAAGTTTAAAAACACAGCGTGTACTTTCTGAAAGTACACGCTGTGTTTTAAACTTGCTCTACTCTTTGTTAGTAAGCGCGGCTGCGAGAGAGTGTGGGCTTTTGTTTAAGTATTCATGTTAATCACAGCTCCTTCACGAGCTGTGATTAACATGAATACTTAAACAAAAGCCCACAATCTGCCCCGCACCGCAAAATACAGCAAGTGCCTCAAGCCCCAAGCCAGCCTTACCTGCACTCCTGACTCACGCTGACAAAACCGCAGGAAGTGCCTGTTTTTCGCGCTGCTCGCTTTTTAAAGCGGCGGCGCGAACTCTCTCGCTGGATGTCCTGCGTGTGTGCGCGCTCCACACACGGGAGTGCGCGCTCACGGGAAGAGAGGTGCGCGTGCGTGCGCGCGCACCTTATTGGGAACAGTGCTGATGACATCACTGATGACATTCTCCGCTTAATATCTGATGCACCTCCTCACACCTTAATATAACCTTTCATACACCCATTCAAAAATACATACTACCATTCTCGAAACCATAGACACACCAATACCAGTTAGTACATACCCACTCACTGATTCATAGGTCTACACATACATCCACTCACCCATACAGTCACTCATATGTGCAGTCACTCATCAATACAGCCACTGATATATGCACTCATACACCCATACAGACACTCACACACCGCCACTCACCCATAGAGTTACTCACAAACCACCAAATAATCAATTGTACTACCATTCACTCACCTATACAGTTATACACACACCATCTCACTTATTCATACAGATAGTAACACATACATACTCTCTTCTACAATCACTGGCACAAGCACACACTCACCCATATAGCCACTCTCACTCTCACTCACTCACACATACAGTCACTTATATACTCCAACACTCACATGTACTGCCTTTCACAAATGCAGCTACTCACCCATATACCACTGAGATATCCATACACTCACTGACACAGCCATATGCACACTCACTCAACCATAGCGTCCCTCACAGATGCACTCATGAACCCATATACCCAGGGATTCACCCACTCATACATCCATGTAGCGAGTCACACAGCCCCTCACCCACCCACACAGACCACCAGGCACCCATACAGGGACTCAGACAACTAATTAATAACCCATATAGACACTCATGTACCTACTCACCAACTGACAGACTGATACACACATTTACACAGATTAGTCACTTCCCATACATTCACTAAGACATGTTTAATCACTCACTCATCCAGTCAGTCACGCACCCAAGAAATCATCCATACAGACACTCATACACCCACTCATTCTTCGAATACACCTTGGCGTATATATATATATATATATATATATAAGATTCTTAAACTTTTTAGAAACACTGACACTCACTGGATGATGTCATCAGTGATATCATCAGTGATGTCATCTGAGATGTCATCAATGATGTCATCAGTGATGTCACTTACCATGTCATGAGTGATGTAATATGTGAGGTCATCAGCAGTGCATTGCGGGGGCGCGAGTTATAGCTAACTATAACGGCTGAATTTCTCTGGTTTTGTACGAGTGAAATGTCAGCCTAACTATAACATCCCTGAAACCCGTGGTTTTTTCAGTGAATTTCTAAGGTTTTTTAAATGCTAATTCCTAACTATAACGTCCCTTATAATCCATTATTGCTTTCATACCCATTTCTCCCATTAACTGGAAGAAGGTTGAAAGCACAAAAAATAGCAAAAATAGGCTTTATCCCAGTAAAATGCCAAAACTGTGTAAAAAATGTTGCATTTCTGACAAAAGTCTGCCAGTCCCAAAAAGCTGGGAAAATTGTTATTTCAGCCCCACAAACCCTCTGTTGATACCATTTGCAGGGAAAAAACCAGACGCTTTCATTTGCAGCAATTTTTCCAATTTTTACCGAAAAAAACTAAATTTAGCTGTATTTTGGCTAATTTCTGGGTCCCCTCCAGGGGAATCCACAAACCCTGGGTACCTTTAGAATCCCCATGATGTTGGAAGAAAAGGACGCAAACTTGGCGTGGATACCTTATGTGGTCAAAAAGTTACAGGTGCCTAATCGCGAACTACCTCAAATAGCCAAAAAAGGGCTTAGTACTGGGGGGGAAAGGCCCAGCAGTTAAGGGGTTAATTAACAGATTCTAAATGATCGTCTCTTTGTTGAACTTTGTCCATAAATTCCTTTGCAGAAACTTGTGTAAGATGAACTCTTGTTTTTAATATGTGGTTTACTGCATATGAAAGTCCAGACTTGTCACTTTCAAACAGAAGATGAAATACATATGGAATGCCCTGTCGAAATCTTGGATCTTCTGAGTACAATCTTGCTGAGAGGTATTCTGAAGCTGGAATCTGTACTGCTCGTTCATCATATCGTCCACCTTCTCCAGAGGGGAACAGCTGTGGAAAACAACGAGCTTCTAATCTTTTTTCCCATACGCTCATGGGAGTTCCCTTTGCTTTCTTCATTTGAAATAATTCAATAGTATTTCCAATCACTTCTTTTGAATGTAGAGGATGTATACTGTAATGTTTGTAAATGTCTTCACTCCTGGACTTGTCCACTTTTTCTACTTGGCCAGTTGAAATTTCTGTTTCATCTTCTAAACATATTTCCTGTTCTTCCACATTTACAGTTTTATAATAAATATTGTTCTGTACAAGATATAATGTAGCCTTTTGAAGTTTGATGACATCTACTAACTCTTGCCATATTCTCCGACTCCTTGTTGGTACACCATTAGCTAGAATAACTACAGGCTCACTTTCCTCTCTCTCTATACCCACAGTTTCAATATTTTTCTTAAAATCTAAAGGTAAGTACACAACTCTTCCTTTCAGACCTCTTTGTAAATCTGTTGGAGGCAGCTTACCTGTTTTAGGCTCCATACAAACTATAGCCTGAAACGGGTGCACAGATTGAATATGAATGGACTCATATGTATTTAAATCTGCCAGTTCCAGAGGAATAGCTACCATCTCTGAGTTGTTATGTACTGCTCTCGCTGGCATTTTGTTCCCTTCTAATTTGTTGTCACAATATTTACAAATACGTTGATCAGTACCCAACTCAAAACGACCTTCCACCAACAAATAACCACCAAATTGCTCCCACTTATCATTGTTTTGCTTTTCACTTTTTAAATACACATCAACATTCCTAGTTTGACTTCTATAGTGAGTACTTCGACAAAAAATACAAACAAAGGGGCAGATTTACAAGAAAGTGACGCATCTGTAGAGATGCGTCACTTTCCCTGCGCCACACTGACAAACCCTTGCTCCACCATGGATGCGCCGTATTTACAATACGGCGTACCATGGCGCAAGGATTGACAGATGCGTCAGAAATTCTGACGCATCTGTTGGGGCAAAAGTCACGCATTGCTGGAGTCGTGTCGCAAGCATGACGCAACTCCAGCAATGCTTTTTGAGGCCTACTCCCACTACACTGCGTCACTCCTTACGCCTGCTTCAAGCAGGCGTAAGGTTTTGACGCAGTGGCGTCCTAGAAGTGACGCAGTGAAATCTTGTAGATTTCACTGAGTCACTTTTATGAGGCCTTCCTGCATGGGAACGCCCACCCTGCATACATTATACCTGACGCAGGTATAATGTGACACAGGGTTTTACAACGTGACGCATCTCCCTGGATGCGTCACGTTGTAAATAGGCCGCATTGTTTGCGCCGCCGTTGCATCAAAAAAAGTGACGCAATGGCGGCGCAATGAGGCGCAAGGGGCTTGTAAATCTGCTCCATAGTTTGGTTTTTCACATGAAAGTATCTTAAACTTTGTAATTTCTTCTGCAAGCTTCTCAGTACTAATATCTTCCAACTGTTCTTCAACACCTACACTTATCAAGCTCTCACTTTCTCTACACTTCTCTTGTGAACCAAAATAATGAAACTGTATATCATCACAAACTTTTTTACTTCCGATACTGAACCATGCAAAAGAGCTGTGTTCATTTCACTTAAAGATAATGCAGGACTTTTTACGTAGTACAATCTCCTTACTAACTTCCGCATTTCTGAGTGATGTACTGCTAACATTCTTAAATGATGAAAAGTACTTCGACACACTTTTCTAGAAAGACAAGCCAGAGAATGACCCTGCAACTTAGTATATTTTCTCACTTTACAGGGATCCAGTCCTTGCAACATCTTAATCTTCTGTTTAACACTTTTTTTGCATATTCTCGTAAGAAAATTCATAATATATCAATAGATTCCTGTTGAATACTACAAATACTACTACAATCCCACTTATAAACTGGAGCTTGTGTACGTCTCCCTTGAACTTCTTCAGTTATTACTTCTTCCACATTTCTAGGAACCATCTTTTCTTTTTCAATTGAACAACCATCTTTTATCTCATAACAACGACCACTGGTATCAACTGCATTAACTAATGTATTTTGTTGAAAATAGCTTTCTTAATTAAAAAAGGCTCAGTACTAGAAGTGTGCTTCCATTCACCAGAAAAAAGTTTTGCAAAAGTTACTTCTATTAACCAGTCTTTTTCTTTTGCTTTTCTCCTTCATAAAGTGCATTGTTTTATTCAATGTTTTCATTCTCTTAAATACCAATATAAATAATTTTCGTTTCAATTCAAAAGCAGTATCTACTACACTTTCAATCTGTTGCTTCTTCTTATATGCTGCTGATCTTTTTTATACTTTTTACAATCTTTTAATACATTTTGGATTACTCTATTCCAAAACATACATACACGTATGTCTTTAAATTGTTTCTGTCTTTTTGTGACATGTGTTTCTTTTCCATTGTGTTTGTTTATTTGCTTCTCCTTTGTTCTAAAAATTTCTTTTCTCCTTTGATTAGTATTTTGATCGTTTAATCTCTCCACAACTTTTTAAATACATTGTTTGGTTCTCTTACCAGAAGACACTTTATCCTCAGCAACCTTTTGGTGTTTTTCTACTCCACACTTTTTAGTTTTCATTAAGTACTTCTGTTACCTTTGGTCTCTTCTCTTTTCATGTTTTCTTGCCATCTTTTATTTTTAATCCTATCAAAATATCTTTCTAAAAAAGAAATAATAGTTTAATTAGTTTGTTACATCAATTACAATTTTAAAATGAATAACATTTCATTTTTGAAAATAACAACTAAGCACAAAATTACAATTAAATTCCTATTGCATATATAACACATAAAAAGAGAAAAGTATAAAAACAAGCAAAAGAACTGCAAAAACAGAAGAAAAGGTTTAGAAACAGCAAAATGAAATACTCAAAGAACACAGCTACTAAAAAATGTAAGAAATGTAGAAAGAAGCAACAGATGTGCAGAAAGAGGCAAGAGAGGTACAGAAAGAGGAAAAGAAGTGCAGAAAGAGGAAAAAAGGTGTATAAAAACGCAAGTAAGGTACAGAAACAAATAAAAGGGGTGTAGAAAGAGGCAAGAGGAGTCGAAAAAGAAGTAAGAGAGGTACAGAAAGAAGGAAGAGAAGTGCAGAAAGAAGCAACAGAGGTGCAGAAAGAGGCAACAGAAGTGCAGAAAGAAGCAAGAGAACTGCAGAAAGCAGGGACAGGGGTGCAGAAAGAGGCAAGAGAACTGCAGAAAGAAGGAAGATGGGTGCAGAAAGAGGCAAGTGAGATGCCGAAAGAGGTAAGAGAAGTGCAGAAAGAAGCAAGAGAGGTGCAGAAAGAGGCATTGGATGAGTGCATGGGTACTGTGTAGGAGAATGGTTTAGTGCAAGACTAGTGCTTCAGTAATTGTATGAGTATATGGGTAGTATGTGTATAGATAGTTTCTCCTTAACTGTATGACTGCATGGGTAGTGCCTGAGTAAAAGGATGAATATAAGAGTAATGGTAGGATCATTGGATGAATGCATATGTAGTGCCTGACATAATGGATGACTGGATGGCTACTGCCTAAGTGAATAGTTCAGTGCTCGAGTAGTGCCAGGATGATTGAATGAGTGCAGCGATACTGCCTGGGTGATTGCATCAGTGCATGAAAAATACCTGAGAGAAACTGTGAGTGCAAGGCTAAAGCATGGTTTATTGCATGAGTGTATGGGTAGAGCTTGAGATAATGGATGAGTGCACGGATACTGCCTGTGTGGTTCTATCACTGCAGAGGTAGTACCTGGATGAATGTATGAATGTATGCTAAATACCACAGAGAAAGTATGAGTATTAAGGTAATGCTTGGACCATTGCATGAGTGCATCAGTAGTGTCTCAGTGAATACATGAGTGCATAGGTACTGGCTGAGCAAATGTTTGAGTGGAATAGTAGTGTCTAGGTGATTATATAAATGTATGGTTAATGTCTAAGGGGCAGATTTACAAGCCCCTTGCGACAACTTTACGCCACCGTTGCGTTACTTCTATGACGCAGCGGCGTCGTAAACAATGTGCCACGTTGCGACATATTTACAACGTGACACATCTAGGGAGATGCGTCACGTTGTAAAGCCCTGCGCTACATTAAACGTGCATCAGGTATAATGTATGCAGGGTGGGCGTTCCGACGCAAGAAAGCCTCGTAAAAGTGACGCAGTGAAATCTACAAGATTTCACTGAGTCACTTTTACGACACCACTGCGTCAAAACCTTGCGCCTGCTTGAAGCAGGCGTAAGGAATGACGCAGCATGATAGGAATAGGCATTCCTGACCATTGCTGGAGTTGCGTGGTGCTGGCGACACGACTCCAGCAATGTGCTGCCCTTACGCCAAAAGATGCGTCACGCATCTGTCTATCCTTGTGCCACGGTGCGCCGCATTGTAAATGCGATGCATACATGGTGGTGCAAGGGTTATTTTACGTGTCGCAAATAAACTGGCGCATCTCTGCTAAAATGCAGAGATGCGCCAGTTCTTGTAAATCTGCCCCTAAGTGATTAAAAGTGTGTATAGGTAATGCCTTTCTTGATTGCATAAGTGAATAAGAATGCCTAAGTGAATTCATGAGTCCAAGAGTGATATGAGCCTCTTTTCATCAGTGCACACCTAGTGCTTGAATATATAGATGTAATTCTCACTATATTCCTGAAAACAAGCATGCATGTGTCTGTACCTTGTCCTAGTGGCATCATATGTAAAAGAAACATACAAATACATATATATCAGTGTTTTATAGCTCTACCATCTTTATAGATATAACACATGTGAGAATACATGTGCAAGCAGACACATACTTGAGTCATAATACTACAAAGTCCCTTAACCTTGACAAACTGCACTTTCCATTTTAAAGAGACACATAAAATTATGCGGCATATTTGTAGTGTGAATTTCCATAGACCAATATGAACTAACCTAATCACTAATCCTTCTATCAACAAGTCTTAAACCTCACTTTTGTGCTACACCTACACTACTCAGCAACTACTGAGACTGTTGGACATAGCCAAATGCAAAGCAGCAGGTTTTTCAAAATGTCTATTAAAAGTCTCACTATACTCCTAAATGCATGCATGCATGGATATGTACCTTTTCCTAGTGGCATCATATGTAAAAGAAACATACAGATACATGTATACCAGAGTTTTTCACCTCTACCATCTGTTTAGGCATAACACATGAGAGAATACATATGCACGCAGACACATACCTCAGTCGTAAGACTAAAAAGTCCCTTAAACTTCACAGACTGCACTTCCCATTTTAAAGAGACACCTAAAATTATGCGGGAGTGTACATCTACATAGACCAATACGAGCTAACCTAATCACTAATCCTTCTGCCAACATGTCTTAAACCTCACTTTTGGGCTGCCGCTTCACTATTGAGCAACTAGTCAGAGTGTTGTGCCTAGCCAAATACAAAGCAGCAACATTTTCAATGTGTCTCTTAATAGTCTCACCATATTCCAGAGAGCATGCAAGCATGTGTCTGTACCTTTTGAAACTGCCAGCATATATCGAAGAAACATACAAATATATGGGTAGTGGGTAGTGCCTGAGAGAATGCATGACTGGATGGGTAGTGCCTGAGTGAAAAGTTCAGTGCAAGAGTACTGCCTGGTTGATTGCATGAGGGCAGCAGTACTGAATGGGTGATTAGATCAGTGCAGGGGAAATACCTTAGACAAACCATGAGTGCAAGGCTAACGCATTGTTGAAGAGAAGAATGTATGACTAGTGCTTGAAAGAATAAAAAAATGTGCATGGGTACTGTCTGAGTGATTCTATGACTGAAATGGATTAACTGGATGATTGTATGAGTGTATAGGAAGTACCTGAAAGAAAATATGAGTGTAAGGATAATGCTTGGGCCATTCTATGAGTGCATCAGTATTACCTGAGCGAGTAGATGAGAGCATGGGTAAAGCCTGACTGAATGTTTGAGTGGGATAGTAGTGCCTGGGTGATTGCACGAATCTATGGTTAATCTATCTGAGGGATTACATGGCATGCATGTGTCTGTGCCTTTTCCTAGTGGCATCATATATAAAAGAAGCAAACAGCTACATGTATACCAGACGTTTATACCTCTACCATCTGTTTAGGCATAACACATGTGAGAATACATGTGCACGCAGACACATACCTCAGTCATAAGACTAAAAAGTCCCTTAAACTTCACAGACTGCACTTCCCATTTTAAAGAGACACCTAAAATTATGCGGCATACTTGAAGTGTACATCTCCATAAACCAATACGAGCTAACTTAATCACTAATCCCTCTGCCAACATGTCTTATACCACACTCTTGGGCTTCAGTATTCAGCAACTAGTCAGAGTGTTGGGCCTGGCCAAATACAAAGCAGTAACTTTTTCAATGTGTCTATCAACAGTCTCACCATATTCCAGAGAGCATGCATGCATGTGTCTGTACCTTTTAAAAGTGGCATCATATATCAAAGAAACAGACAAATAGATGGGTAGTGGGTAGTGCCTGAGAGAATGGATGACTGGATGGGTAGTGCCTGAGTGAAAGATTCAGTGCAAGAGTACTGACTGGGTGATTGCATGAGAGCAGCAGTACTGAATGGTTGAATAGATCAGTGCAGGGGAAATACCTTAAACAAACCATGAGTGCAAGGCTAACGCACTGTTGAAGACAAGAGTGTATGAGTAGTGCTTGAAAAAATATAAAAGTGCATGGGTACTGCCTGAGTGATTCTATGACTGCAGTGGTAGTAAGTGGATGATTGTATGAGTGTATAGGAAGTACCTGAGAGAAAATATGAGTGTAAGGATAATGCTTGGGCCATTCTATGAGTGCATCAGCAGTACCTGAGTGAGTAGAAGAGAGCATGGGTAGTGCCTGACTGAATGTTTGAGTGGGATAGTAGTGCCTGGGTGATTGCACGAATCTATGGTTAATGTCTGAGGGATTACATGGCATGCATGTGTCTGTGCCTTTTCCTAGTGGCATCATATATAAAAGAAGCAAACAGCTACATGTATACCAGACGTTTATACCTCTACCATCTGTTTAGGCATAACACATGTGAGAATACATGTGCAGCAGACACATACCTCAGTCATAAGACTAAAAAGTCCCTTAAACTTCACAGACTGCACTTCCCATTTTAAAGAGACACCTACAATTATGCGGCATACTTGAAGTGTACATCTCCATAAACCAATACGAGCTAACTTAATCACTAATCCCTCTGCCAACATGTCTTAAACCACACTCTTGGGCTTCAGTATTCAGCAACTAGTCAGAGTGTTGGGCCTGGCCAAATACAAAGCAGTAACTTTTTCAATGTGTCTATCAAAAGTCTCACCATATTCCAGAGAGCATGCATGCATGTGTCTGTACCTTTTAAAAGTGGCAGGATATATCAAAGAAACAGACAAATAGATGGGTAGTGGGTAGTGCCTGAGAGAATGGATGACTGGATGGGTAGTGCCTGAGTGAAAAGTTCAGTGCAAGAGTACTGCCTGGGTGATTGCATGAGAGCAGCAGTACGGAATGGCTGAATAGATCAGTGCAGGGGAAATACCTTAGACAAACCATGAGTGCAAGGCTAACGCACTGTTGAAGACAAGAGTGTATGAGTAGTGCTTGAAAAAATATAAAAGTGCATGGGTACTGCCTGAGTGATTCTATGACTGCAGTGGTAGTAAGTGGATGATTGTATGAGGGTATAGGAAGTACCTGAGAGAAAATATGAGTGTAAGGATAATGCTTGGGCCATTCTATGAGTGCATCAGCAGTACCTGAGTGAGTAGAGGAGAGCATGGGTAGTGCCTGACTGAATGTTTGAGTGGGATAGTAGTGCCTGGGTGATTGCACGAATCTATGGTTAATGTCTGAGGGATTACATGGCATGCATGTGTCTGTGCCTTTTCCTAGTGGCATCATATATAAAGAAGCAAACAGCTACATGTATACCAGACGTTTATACCTCTACCATCTGTTTAGGCATAACACATGTGAGAATACATGTGCACGCAGACACATACCTCAGTCATAAGACTAAAAGTCCCTTAAACTTCACAGACTGCACTTCCCATTTTAAAGAGACACCTAAAATTATGCGGCATACTTGAAGTGTACATCTCCATAAACCAATACGAGCTAACTTAATCACTAATCCCTCTGCCAACATGTCTTATACCACACTCTTGGGCTTCAGTATTCAGCAACTAGTCAGAGTGTTGGGCCTGGCCAAATACAAAGCAGTAACTTTTTCAATGTGTCTATCAACAGTCTCACCATATTCCAGAGAGCATGCATGCATGTGTCTGTACCTTTTAAAAGTGGCATCATATATCAAAGAAACAGACAAATAGATGGGTAGTGGGTAGTGCCTGAGAGAATGGATGACTGGATGGGTAGTGCCTGAGTGAAAAGTTCAGTGCAAGAGTACTGCCTGGGTGATTGCATGAGAGCAGCAGTACTGAATGGCTGAATAGATCAGTGCAGGGGAAATACCTTAAACAAACCATGAGTGCAAGGCTAACGCACTGTTGAAGACAAAAGTGTATGAGTAGTGCTTGAAAGAATAAAAAAAAGTGCATGGGTACTACCTGAGTGATTCTATGACTGCAGTGGTAGTAAGTGGATAATTGTATGAGTGTATAGGAAGTACCTGAGAGAAAATATGAGTGTAAGGATAATGCTTGGGCAATTCTATGAGTGCATCAGCAGTACCTGAGTGAGTAGATGAAAGCATGGGTAGTGCCTGACTGAATGTTTGAGTGGGATAGTAGTGCCTGGGTGATTGCACGAATCTATGGTTAATGTTTGAGGGATTACAACTGTATATAGATAGTGCCTCCTAGATTGCATAACTAAATAAGAGCACACATCTGAATACATAACTCCAAGACTGACTTGTGCATATTTACATTACTGCATACCTAGTGCATGAGTCTAGAGATATCATTCTCACTAAATTCCAGAAAGCAAACACTAATCCTTCTACCATGTTACTATCTACAAACTATTTAAAAAAACATTTCATTACAATTGAAGGAAATGGCCCGAATCGGGTCACTCGGGTCACTAATGAGCACCTCTCAGCCTTCCACTAAAATGAAGAGTCGGACAGACAGTAGAGAATACAAACCAATAATTGCTTATTCAAAGTACACTCAGAGTGGAGCCCAATCTGCCCAGCCGCTAAGGAGTGCTGCAGAGAGACTGAAACGGTAAGGAGGGAAGAGGTTTCAAAAATACCCTTGTCTATCTGCATAAGATCATCAAGCTCTTTCTGGAGCATTATGGTTGCGTTAGTATCATGAACTGAAATTCTTTGAGGAGAGAGAAAGTGTCACGACTTGCTCCCTGCATTCCCGTGTCCACCACCAGGGGGCTGAACTGGGGGACTTTCCAGTCTTCTAATAAACTTCCAGACCCTCCCCTGCATGCAAATCCTGACTTCCAGCCATTTGGACACTTATTGGGAACTGACATCCATTCCCAATCCATGCCGGGTTTTGTGAAGCCAGCCTACTCATGCCTGAAAACTCCATTACCCAGGATTCCCTGCTCACTGCTTAGTCTCCACCCCTGCAGGCCAAGGATGGGTGGAGGAATTCAGCTCACCTGTGGCTGGCTGCTGCTAGCCTGCTCACACCTGCTGCATATGATTACTGTGAGCTCTTTTAAGCCCCAGCTCCCTTCAGCCCAGTGTTGGTCATTGTAGCTGTTTACTGGTGAGACCGATCCTTGTTTCCTGTGCTCCCTGAGCTTTTGCTATTCTTGTTTCCAGTGATTCCTTAGCTATAGATTATCCTTGTTCTCTGATTCCTGAGCTATAGCTATTTCCTTGTGCCTGAATTAGCACTGCCTGCATTGCTACCTGGTTTCCTGTGTTCCTGAGCTATAGCTATTTTCCTTGTGCCTGCCTTAGCACTGCCTGCAGTGCTACCTAGTATCCTGAGCTGTAGCCATTTTGCTGTTTCCTGAACCAGCACTGCTTGCAGTGCTTCCTTGATTCCTGAGCCTTAACATTTCCTTGTTCCTGACCTGTAGTGCTACTTTGACTCCTGAGCCTTTGCTCAATTCTTGCCCCAGCACTGCATCCTATGCTACTTTATTTTCTTGTTTCCTGACCCTGCACTATTCTAGTATACCCTTGTAGCCTCCCTTTCTGTATATCCTTTTCCAGTCCCTGCCTTTCATCTCATTTCCTTGGTTCCAGTTCTAGTTTGCTATCTTTCTATTCTGCTGTCTCGCTTCTGTTACCTTGTATGTTTGTTACCTGCTTTCTGCCAAGTGTGCCCTGTGATTTCCTTCCTTTCCTGTTGAGCACTCCTCCTTGCTAGCTCCTTGTCTATTGTGCTTGTGTTTAGTTTTACCCCTTTGCTGTTACTGCCTTGCGTGTTCCTGTTTGATCGCCAGGATCCGTGGGCACAGCTGACTACCTAGGTGGTGTTTCTTGTTCACTGTGAGTATTGTCTTTGAGTTACTGTTATAACATCACCATAGGTATAAGCTCCACAGACCCTGCCTTTGCATACATATCCTATATGTGGGTAATTCCAGTCAGTATCTGTAACAGCAATTGTGGGTGAGGAACTTACTGAGCTTCAGTCTTACCGTGTGGAGCTCCTGAGTGCTTCACCCCACACATCCCCTTTATTGTTAACGTTGTTTCATGTTTAAGTGTATTGCACATCCGTCCTGGGTTTAGTGATTCTGAATGCTGAGCCGCCTCATGAGTGCCCTTCCTTTCTGAGTCTCACCCTTCTTGTTCACCTCTACAGGCTTCCCCTTTGGATCCCTTTTCTCCTCTGACTTCCTGTGTGCTCCTGGGCAGCGCTGTACTCCTCTCTGTGTTTGTTTTCTACCATGTTCCCAGTCCTTGCCCAAGTCCCTGACTGTGTTCCCCACATAGTCCCGGACAGGCCCTGACAGAATGACCAACCCACATTTCCAGGGTCACTTGTGAGGTTTCTTTGCGTTCAGTTAGCTATTTTTTTTTTTTTATTAAACCCACCCTGTCAGTTCTTGCCAAGATGTTTAGCAACAGATCCAGAAAGCCCTTAAACTCTAGAGATCAATTCCTGGAACAAAACAGACTTTTACGTGCTGAATATCATTCCCTGTGGTTGGCTGATCCTTCTATGTTAGATTTTTATTCAATCTGTGACCCTGATCTTCACCTGATGTCAGCCAGTGACTTGCAGGATGAAAATGAATATCTGCAAATCTTGTTAGCAGCAGAAAGAACTTCAGCGTGTTTTAAGGTGCAAAGCAACTGTGAAAATGTTCACCCTAGTCCTGAAACAATAAATCCTCTTTTGAGAAATGGACATTTACGTTCACAATATTTCACTCATTGGCTTTCAAACACCTCTTTGCCAGATCCTGACTTGCTTTTCTGTTCTGATCCAGGTTTACTGTCTGTGTCAGCATTGCAAAAGGAGAATGATACCATACTCAGCTTGCTGAATAAGAATTCTGGTTCTAGCACGTCTGCTCTCCATTCACACAAGGTTACCCAGTTCTGTAGTCCAGTAGATATCACAGTCCCGGATACTACAAGGACCTGTGAAGAAGTCCCTACTGACAGCAGCAAATCTACCTTTCACAGTCTACTACCATTCTCAGAGCTGAAAGTCTATGAACCATGTGTCACTCTGCCCTTAGCTTGTTTTCATGTAAAGTTTTCAGAGTCCTCAGCCGGCCGCCTGCCTTCAGCACCAGGGCTTCCAGGCCGCCTGCCTCCAGGACCAGAGCTTCCAGGCTCCCTGCCTCCAGGACCAGAGCTTCCAGGCTCCCTGCCTCCAGGACCAGAGCTTCCAGGCTCCCTGCCTCCAGGACCAGAGCTTCCAGGCTCCCTGCCTCCAGGACCAGAGCTTCCAGGCTCCCTGCCTCCAGGACCCGAGCTTCCAGGCTCCCTGCCTCCAGGACCCGAGCTTCCAGGCTCCCTGCCTCCAGGACCCGAGCTTCCAGGCTCCCTGCCTCCAGGACCCGAGCTTCCAGGCTCCCTGCCTCCAGGACCCGAGCTTCCAGGCTCCCTGCCTCCAGGACCCGAGCTTCCAGGCTCCCTGCCTCCAGGATCCGAGCTTCCAGGCTCCCTGCCTCCAGGACCCGAGCTTCCAGGCTCCCTGCCTCCAGGACCCGAGCTTCCCGGCTCCCTGCCTTCCACACCAGAGCTTCCAGGCTCCCTGCCTTTCGCACCAGAGCTTCCAGGCTCCCTGCCTCCAGGACCCGAGCTTCCAGGCTCCCTGCCTTCCGCACCAGAGCTTCCAGGCTCCCTGCCTCCAGGACCCGAGCTTCCAGGCTCCCTGCCTCCAGGACCCGAGCTTCCAGGCTCCCTGCCTCCAGGACCCGAGCTTCTAGGCTCCCTGCCTTTCGCACCAGAGCTTCCAGGCTCCCTGCCTTTCGCACCAGAGCTTCCAGGCTCCCTGCCTCCAGGACCCGAGCTTCCAGGCTCCCTGCCTCCAGGACCCGAGCTTCCAGGCTCCCTGCCTTCCGCACCAGAGCTTCCAGGCTCCCTGCCTTCTGCCCCAGAGCTTCCAGGCTCCCTGCCTTCCGCACCAGAGCTTCCAGGCTCCCTGCCTTCCGCACCAGAGCTTCCAGGCACCCTGCCTCCAGGACCCGAGCTTCCAGGCTCCCTGCCTTCCGCACCAGAGCTTCCAGGCTCCCTGCCTTCCGCACCAGAGCTTCCAGGCTCCCTGCCTTCCGCACCAGAGCTTCCAGGCTCCCTGCCTTCCGCACCAGAGCTTCCGGGCTCCCTGCCTTTTGCACCAGAGCTTCCGGGCTCCCTGCCTTTTGCACCAGAGCTTCCGGGCTCCCTGCCTTTTGCACCAGAGCTTCCGGGCTCCCTGCCTTTTGCACCAGAACTTCCGGGCTCCCTGCCTGCAGCACCAGAGCCTCCGGGCTCCCTGCCTCCAGGACCCGAGCTTCCAGGCTCCCTGCCTCCAGGACCCGAGCTTCCAGGCTCCCTGCCTCCAGGACCCGAGCTTCCAGGCTCCCTGCCTCCAGGACCCGAGCTTCCAGGCTCCCTGCCTCCAGGACCCGAGCTTCTAGGCTCCCTGCCTTTCGCACCAGAGCTTCCAGGCTCCCTGCCTTTCGCACCAGAGCTTCCAGGCTCCCTGCCTCCAGGACCCGAGCTTCCAGGCTCCCTGCCTCCAGGACCCGAGCTTTCAGGCTCCCTGCCTTCCGCACCAGAGCTTCCAGGCTCCCTGCCTTCCGCCCCAGAGCTTCCAGGCTCCCTGCCTTCCGCACCAGAGCTTCCAGGCACCCTGCCTTTCGCACCAGAGCTTCCAGGCTCCCTGCCTCCAGGACCCGAGCTTCCAGGCTCCCTGCCTTCCGCACCAGAGCTTCCAGGCTCCCTGCCTTCCGCACCAGAGCTTCCAGGCTCCCTGCCTTCCGCACCAGAGCTTCCAGGCTCCCTGCCTTCCGCACCAGAGCTTCCAGGCTCCCTGCCTTCCGCACCAGAGCTTCCAGGCTCCCTGCCTTCCGCACCAGAGCTTCCAGGCTCCCTGCCTTCCGCACCAGAGCTTCCAGGCTCCCTGCCTTCCGCACCAGAGCTTCCGGGCTCCCTGCCTTCCGCACCAGAGCCTCCGGGCTCCCTGCCTTCAGCACCAGAGCCTCCGGGCTCCCTGCCTTCAGCACCAGAGCCTCCGGGCTCCCTGCCTTCAGCACCAGAGCCTCCGGGCTCCCTGCCTTCAGCACCAGAGCCTCCGGGCTCCCTGCCTTCAGCACCAGAGCCTCCGGGCTCCCTGCCTTCAGCACCAGAGCCTCCGGGCTCCCTGCCTTCAGCACCAGAGCCTCCGGGCTCCCTGCCTTCAGCACCAGAGCTTCCAGGCTCCCTGCCTTCCGCACCAGAGCCTCCAGGCTCCCTGCCTTCCGCACCAGAGCCTCCAGGCTCCCTGCCTTCAGCACCAGAGCCTCCAGGCTCCCTGCCTCCAGGACCCGAGCTTCCAGGCTCCCTGCCTTCCGCACCAGAGCTTCCAGGCTCCCTGCCTTCCGCCCCAGAGCTTCCAGGCTCCCTGCCTTCCGCACCAGAGCTTCCAGGCACCCTGCCTTTCGCACCAGAGCTTCCAGGCTCCCTGCCTCCAGGACCCGAGCTTCCAGGCTCCCTGCCTTCCGCACCAGAGCTTCCAGGCTCCCTGCCTTCCGCACCAGAGCTTCCAGGCTCCCTGCCTTCCGCACCAGAGCTTCCAGGCTCCCTGCCTTCCGCACCAGAGCTTCCAGGCTCCCTGCCTTCCGCACCAGAGCTTCCAGGCTCCCTGACTTCCGCACCAGAGCTTCCAGGCTCCCTGCCTTCCGCACCAGAGCTTCCGGGCTCCCTGCCTTCCGCACCAGAGCTTCCGGGCTCCCTGCCTTTCGCACCAGAACTTCCGGGCTCCCTGCCTTTCGCACCAGAGCCTCCGGGCTCCCTGCCTGCAGCACCAGAGCCTCCGGGCTCCCTGCCTGCAGCACCAGAGCTTCCAGGCTCCCTGCCTCCAGGACCCGAGCTTCCAGGCTCCCTGCCTCCAGGACCCGAGCTTCCAGGCTCCCTGCCTCCAGGACCCGAGCTTCTAGGCTCCCTGCCTTTCGCACCAGAGCTTCCAGGCTCCCTGCCTTTCGCACCAGAGCTTCCAGGCTCCCTGCCTCCAGGACCCGAGCTTCCAGGCTCCCTGCCTCCAGGACCCGAGCTTTCAGGCTCCCTGCCTTCCGCACCAGAGCTTCCAGGCTCCCTGCCTTCCGCCCCAGAGCTTCCAGGCTCCCTGCCTTCCGCACCAGAGCTTCCAGGCACCCTGCCTTTCGCACCAGAGCTTCCAGGCTCCCTGCCTCCAGGACCCGAGCTTCCAGGCTCCCTGCCTTCCGCACCAGAGCTTCCAGGCTCCCTGCCTTCCGCACCAGAGCTTCCAGGCTCCCTGCCTTCCGCACCAGAGCTTCCAGGCTCCCTGCCTTCCGCACCAGAGCTTCCAGGCTCCCTGCCTTCCGCACCAGAGCTTCCAGGCTCCCTGCCTTCCGCACCAGAGCTTCCAGGCTCCCTGCCTTCCGCACCAGAGCTTCCAGGCTCCCTGCCTTCCGCACCAGAGCTTCCGGGCTCCCTGCCTTCCGCACCAGAGCCTCCGGGCTCCCTGCCTTCAGCACCAGAGCCTCCGGGCTCCCTGCCTTCAGCACCAGAGCCTCCGGGCTCCCTGCCTTCAGCACCAGAGCCTCCGGGCTCCCTGCCTTCAGCACCAGAGCCTCCGGGCTCCCTGCCTTCAGCACCAGAGCCTCCGGGCTCCCTGCCTTCAGCACCAGAGCCTCCGGGCTCCCTGCCTTCAGCACCAGAGCCTCCGGGCTCCCTGCCTTCCGCACCAGAGCTTCCGGGCTCCCTGCCTTCCGCACCAGAGCCTCCAGGCTCCCTGCCTTCCGCACCAGAGCCTCCAGGCTCCCTGCCTTCAGCACCAGAGCCTCCAGGCTCCCTGCCTCCAGGACCCGAGCTTCCAGGCTCCCTGCCTTCCGCACCAGAGCTTCCAGGCTCCCTGCCTTCCGCCCCAGAGCTTCCAGGCTCCCTGCCTTCCGCACCAGAGCTTCCAGGCACCCTGCCTTTCGCACCAGAGCTTCCAGGCTCCCTGCCTTTTGCACCAGAGCTTTCAGGCTCCCTGCCTCCAGGACCCGAGCTTCCAGGCTCCCTGCCTCCAGGACCCGAGCTTTCAGGCTCCCTGCCTTCCGCACCAGAGCTTCCAGGCTCCCTGCCTTCCGCCCCAGAGCTTCCCGGCTCCCTGCCTTCCGCACCCGAGCTTCCAGGCACCCTGCCTTTCGCACCAGAGCTTCCAGGCTCCCTGCCTCCAGGACCCGAGCTTCCAGGCTCCCTGCCTTCCGCACCAGAGCTTCCAGGCTCCCTGCCTTCCGCACCAGAGCTTCCAGGCTCCCTGCCTTCCGCACCAGAGCTTCCAGGCTCCCTGCCTTCCGCACCAGAGCTTCCAGGCTCCCTGCCTTCCGCACCAGAGCTTCCAGGCTCCCTGCCTTCCGCACCAGAGCTTCCAGGCTCCCTGCCTTCCGCACCAGAGCCTCCGGGCTCCCTGCCTTCAGCACCAGAGCCTCCGGGCTCCCTGCCTTCAGCACCAGAGCCTCCGGGCTCCCTGCCTTCAGCACCAGAGCCTCCGGGCTCCCTGCCTTCAGCACCAGAGCCTCCGGGCTCCCTGCCTTCAGCACCAGAGCCTCCGGGCTCCCTGCCTTCAGCACCAGAGCCTCCGGGCTCCCTGCCTTCAGCACCAGAGCCTCCGGGCTCCCTGCCTTCAGCACCAGAGCCTCTATTTTTCCAACTTTTTGACCCTGTGCTTCCAGTTTGCCAGCCTTCAGAGTTCCCAATACATATACATCCAGAGACTGAATCACCAGCATCAGAGACAAAACCTTCCAGAACGTCACCATTTTTCTGCAGTCCTCTGGCATCTTGCACTACATCTATGAGGGAAATGGACTTACTTCTTAGGAGCCACGGCCTTGAATCCAGTTCCAGATTCCGGGAGAGGGTCTTTGGAGGGGGTGTACTGTCACGACTTGCTCCCTCCATTCCCGTGTCCACCACCAGGGGGCTGAACTGGGGGACTTTCCAGTCTTCTAATAAACTTCCAGACCCTCCCCTGCATGCAAATCCTGACTTCCAGCCATTTGGACACTTATTGGGAACTGACATCCATTCCCAATCCATGCCGGGTCTTGTGAAGCCAGCCTACTCATGCCTGAAAACTCCATTACCCAGGATTCCCTGCTCACTGCTTAGTCTCCACCCCTGCAGGCCAAGGATGGGTGGAGGAATTCAGCTCACCTGTGGCTGGCTGCTGCTAGCCTGCTCACACCTGCTGCATATGATTACTGTGAGCTCTTTTAAGCCCCAGCTCCCTTCAGCCCAGTGTTGGTCATTGTAGCTGTTTACTGGTGAGACCGATCCTTGTTGCCTGTGCTCCCTGAGCTTTTGCTATTCTTGTTTCCAGTGATTCCTTAGCTATAGATTATCCTTGTTCTTTGATTCCTGAGCTATAGCTATTTCCTTGTGCCTGAATTAGCACTGCCTGCAGTGCTACCTGGTTTCCTGTGTTCCTGAGCTATAGCTATTTTCCTTGTGCCTGCCTTAGCACTGCCTGCAGTGCTACCTAGTATCCTGAGCTGTAGCCATTTTGCTGTTTCCTGAACCAGCACTGCTTGCAGTGCTTCCTTGATTCCTGAGCCTTAACATTTCCTTGTTCCTGACCTGTAGTGCTACTTTGACTCCTGAGCCTTTGCTCAATTCTTGCCCCAGCACTGCATCCTATGCTACTTTATTTTCTTGTTTCCTGACCCTGCACTATTCTAGTATACCCTTGTAGCCTCCCTTTCTGTATATCCTTTTCCAGTCCCTGCCTTTCATCTAATTTCCTTGGTTCCAGTTCTAGTTTGCTATCTTTCTATTCTGCTGTCTCGCTTCTGTTACCTTGTATGTTTGTTACCTGCTTTCTGCCAAGTGTGCCCTGTGATTTCCTTCCTTTCCTGTTGAGCACTCCTCCTTGCTAGCTCCTGGTCTATTGTGCTTGTCTTTAGTTCTACCCCTTTGCTGTTACTGCCTTGCGTGTTCCTGTTTGATCGCCAGGATCCGTGGGCACAGCTGACTACCTAGGTGGTGTTTCTTGTTCACTGTGAGTATTGTCTTTGAGTTACTGTTATAACATCACCATAGGTATAAGCTCTACAAACCCTGCCTTTGCATACATATCCTATATGTGGGTATTTCCAGTCAGTATCTGTAACAGCAATTGTGGGTGAGGAACTTACTGAGCTTCAGTCTTACCGTGTGGAGCTCCTGAGTGCTTCACCCCACACATCCCCTTTATTGTTAACGTTGTTTCATGTTTAAGTGTATTGCACATCCGTCCTGGGTTTAGTGATTCTGAATGCTGAGCCGCCTCATGAGTGCCCTTCCTTTCTGAGTCTCACCCTTCTTGTTCACCTCTACAGGCTTCCCCTTTGGATCCCTTTTCTCCTCTGACTTCCTGTGTGCTCCTGGGCAGCGCTGTACTCCTCTCTGTGTTTGTTTTCTACCCTGTTCCCAGTCCTTGCCCAAGTCCCTGACTGTGTTCCCCACATAGTCCCGGACAGGCCCTGACAGAAAGGTGGTGCAGTATTAACAGCATAAGGGAAGACACTGAACCAAAACACAGCAAGAGATCAAGATCACAATGAAATAGATCACCATTTCAAGGATCCAACCCCACCCACCGAACAATGACCAACTCCAATTGCCACTCTCCATTCCTTTTACATTCTCTAGGATATCTAGAATGTGTTGGGTAATATTTTTTTCCACATTAGTTATCCCGACTACACACTGGTCTCCTACTACTGCGCACACACCACCACTCTTAGCTAAGATGAAGTCAAATGCATATCTGGTTTGCTCAGAATATATTTGCATGCTTTCCAATTGGGTAGTGATGTCACGCAGGGCTGCCACTGTGGAATTCGACAGTATCTGTAACTTATATCCAAAATATTCTCTAGCCCTTTCACCTCTAGCCATGGCAGTACCACCAAAGGTAATAATAGAAGAGAGAATATATCCAAATATATAAAATATATCCAAAGGTGATACCATTACTATAGATATTAACTTCCAAATCTGTCACTCCATCACAGAATTCAGCTGTCAACGTCCTTTTTCCCACTGTATGTTTGGTTTACTATATTTACAAGGCACACCTAAAGGGAGCACCATTCCTAAAGCAACATCATTTGTGCCATTATGAACATTTGAATAAGTACCATTGGACAGAAAATAAAATCCCGGGGTGCATTAAGTGGACCTTGATAATCTACAGGGGCATATCTAGTGTTCAATCCTACCGTGCTTGGATCCTTCCTTTTTTCTAGAGACATTGTATTTTTGTCCAATATTATCACAGAACAATTGACATACAGAAATGCATCAGTGCTGTTTACTATTGGACAACAAGCGGGATAATATCCGGCTTTTTGAGTAACTGTCAGATCTTGATAATGCCATCCTACCAAAGTAATGTTCTGATCTCTCATATACAAATTATCACAATTTGTATTATTGTCACAACCCGGATATCCCTTTCCTCGTGGCTTCGTATAATATAGACAAGGACTGGGATACCCCAGTCCAAACTCACCCCTTACCTCTACAAAGTGGGCTGGGCGGGTATACGTATAATTGACCAACGACAATGGGTAAGCAGTCCATAAACTGGTAACAGATTCAGTAGGATAACAAGCTGTACCTCCCCCAAAGAACCTTTTATGTGTGTCTAGAAATACATCCCTCGGGACTGCCCTTTTTGTACGAACTTGAGAAACAATCTTGCGTCTAGTACATGATGGTGAATTCTGATTACATTCCAAAACCCAAGACACCCCGCCCAAGATCAACAACAACACAAGAACAACGCAGAGTATTTTTGGCTTGGTAGACCAAGATTTTCGTACATGAACAAGGGGAATTACTGGCTGATCTTCGTCGGCAACCATTCTGCCGAAGGGGTGCATAGTAACTAATAAAGCAAGGGGGCGAATTGCCAGCAAAAGAAATATACAAGTTCCCAGTGTCCGTCAGAGCCTCACTGGTACAGGCTCCTATTGTTCATCAAACATTGCCGCTCTTGAGCACTGGCGGTGGAGCTTGCTCAGTCCTAAGCTCTTGATGTATCCCAGGCCGATCAGGATAATGTACCCCCAAGGGGATACGCTTAATCTATCCTGTCCAATGTTCAAACAGTGCACAAATCTCACATAACCCTATGCTAATTCCGCTGGTACTATAGCAAAGTACACCCTAACTTACACAGTCCATCCCTAACTAATCTGACTTCTCCTTTGGTGCACTATTCCTCAGCCGAGGACGCAGATTGTACCTGGTGACTCCAGGCCCAGAGGAGTCAGCAAAGAGGGGTTCCTGAATAGCTCTTATCACTGGTGGGACAGCCTCGTTCAGGATGTCATCATTCTCCTTATCACTTTGCGTCTATGTAAGGACAGCGTCGCTGAATGGAACAAAACGAGGAATCTGTTCACACTCCTGGTCAGCTACCCCCTTCTTAACCCACTGATCATAGAGTAACAGCAGGGGCACCCTCCTACAATGGGAGGCGTGGGCCCAGTTATTGCGCCCAGAAACTTTAATGGCAGTGCGGGTAGCCAGCAAAACCTGGAGCGGCCCCTTCCAGCGCGGTTCCAAACTCTTCTTCCGCTGAAAATTCCGAACCAAGATACAATCGCCCGGCTGAATATAGTGTCCGGGGCCTTCTGGGATAGCTGGCAGGGACTCATGGACCTGTTGGTGAATAGAATGCAAACTTTCAGTTAACTGGCAGAGGTAATCAATTAACAAGGGGTAATCAATATCAGAAAACCGTTGAGGACGCGGGATGCCCCAGACATTTGCCAGGCGTCCAAACATGACCTCATACGGTGACAAGCCAGTCCTAGAATGTGCCGTAGTTCTTGTTGACAAAAGTGCTTATGGCAGGGCATCTGGCCACTGTAACCCTGTTGCCTCCTGAATCTTTGCTATTTTCATTTTGAGAGTACCATTGTACTTCTGAACCAAACCTGCTGCCTGCGGGTGGTTTGCAGCATGAAACTTTTGCTTTATGTGCAGACCATCACAAATTAACTGAATAACCTTAGCATTGAAATGACTTCCGTTATCACTCCAAATCAAACGAGGCAAGCCAAAACGAGGAAAGAACTCCTTCAGGAGTGCCTTTGCAGTCGTAATGGCTGCATTATCTTTAATGGGATAAGCCTCAACCCATTTACTGAATGCACAGACCACCACCAGAACATACTTCAAATTGTTGCGCCTTTCCAATTCGATATAGTCCATTTGAAGGAATTCAAAAGGGAAAGTGGGTGGTGCAAAATTACCAGGCGGTGTAGGGGTACCTTTCCCAGTATTATGCATCAGGTACACCTACAGTACTTCACTAAATGTGCAGCCGTTTTTGCAATGTAATCATTCTGCCATACAGGGTCTAACAATTTGCAAATACCCTTTGCACCAATATGGGCTGGGCCATGAGCCATTGTAACTACAGGGAGTACATATGCATCTGGCAACATCCATCTTTGCTTTCCTGACTTGTCATTCCAACATCCCTCATCATTCAATTGTGCTGTACTTTCTTGCCACACTCCCAACTCCTCTACTATAGCTTCACTCTGTATCTCCTTCACGTTCTCAAGTGTATCCTCAAATATGGTGATTTCAGGCACCCACCTAGCGGGACCTGCTACGAACATTCTTTTCATTTTGGTCTGAGCTGTTTCCTTTGCTGTCTGATAAGCAAAAGCGTTTCCCATACCTACATCGTCAGTGACTTTTTGATGGGCACTACACTTCACTATAGGCAACTTCTTAGGGAGGGTCAAAGCAGACAAAAGCCTCAATATGAGGTGCCAGTGCTGAATTTTGGTGCCATGGGAAGTAAAAAACCCTCTCTCATGCCTGAGCCACCCAAAATTATGGGTGACTCCAAAGGCGTACTGGCTGTCAGTATAAATATTGACAACCAGTCCCTCACTTAATTCACAAGCTCGGATTAGGGCAACAAGCTTGGCCGCTTGAGCTGACTGATAGGGAACTCGTGATGTCTCAACCACTGTACGCAGCGTAGTGACAGCATACACTGCAGTTGTAGTGCCATCTGGTAATTTAAAACAAGAGCCATCGACATATCGTTCCCCTTGTGGATCAGATAAGGGAACATCAGTCAAGTCTACCCTTCCTTTCATCTCTTCTTCCGTCCGGAAGATGCAATCATGTGTATCAATTGCATCGTTCTCAGAAGGGAGGCGTAGTAACGTGGCTGGATTCAGAGTGGCACATCTTTTAATCGTGATGAGTTTGGCAAACAAAGTTAACTCATAACCAGTCAGACGTGCACTGGTGAGGTGCTGTGTTTTGGTGTTTTGGTCTTATTCAAAAGTGTATCCACAGCATGGTGTACCATAACTGCGAGGTCAGTATCAAGTACGAGTCCAGCCGATTGTCTAATAGATAAGGCCACAGCAGTGACCGCTCTTAGGCAGCTCGGGACAGCTCTTGCGACAGGATCAAGAACAGCAGAGAAATAAGCACATGGCCGTTGCTTATCTCCAAATTTTTGTGTTAAAACAGAAAGCGCACAACCAGCCGTCTCATGGACACACAACAGAAACGATTTAGTGTAGTCTGGGGTACCAAGTACTGGAGCCGAACAAAGCGCAGTTTTCAATTGCTCAAAAGACTGCTGACATTCTGGCGTCCAAGGCAGGCGCTCATGCACATCCTTCAGTGTTAGTGAAAGCAGAGGCTTAATTAGTAACGAATAGCTGGTATCCACTGCCGACAGTAGGAAGTGATACCTATAAAAGCACCCACGTCTTTCAGAGTTTGTGGAATAGGCATATTAACAATAGTACTGATTGCTCTGTGGTCAATCTCCTACCCTTCTTCGACAGTATGTGGCCTAGATAGGTAACCTCCTATCGACAATATTGAAATTTTGAAAGGGACACCTTATGACCATGTTCGGCCAAATGCAACAATAATATAGCTGTACTGTCTTTGCAACCTTGTTCCGTGTCAGAAGCGATGAGCAAGTCATCAACATACTGCATTAATACATTACCTGAGGGAAGAGATAGGGAATCCAACTGACTTTTCAAAGCCTGACTATAAATACTTGGACTTTCAGTATAGCCTTGAGGAGCTAGACAGAACCTAAAACTCCTTCCAGCTAGTGTAAACCCAAACAAATATCTGCTATCCGGATGAATAGGAATACTAAAGAAAGCATTTTTCAAATCAATAACAGAGAAAAATTTAGCGGTAGAGGGAATCATTGTCAGAAGAGTGATAATGTCAGGAACCACTGGAAACTGAGGGACCACCATTTTATTAACCTCGAGCAAATCAATCACAAAACGATAAACATCTTCATGGTCATCAGGAGAACCTGAGGGCATCCTTTTAAGAATTGGAAGGATAGGACTATTACAAATATTAGCAGTTGATTCCTCAACCACTCCCTTCTTAATCAAATCCTGTATAATTTGCAATAAGGCTCGCTCACCTGCCTGTGGTATTTTATACTGAGGGATACGGGGCAAAAGTGCACCATCCTTAACCTGTATCGAAACCGGCAATATCTGCAATAATCCCACATCTGTGTCGCCGGTTGCCCACAGAGTGGGTGGCACATCTTTAAACTCAACAGGAAGGGGTGCATCTTTGAACAAACACTGCTTAGCATGTGCTACATCTGGACCCATGGTCATATAGACACCTGCCAGAGAACAGTAAATCGTGGCATGCAATTTCTTCAACAAATCCAAACCCATCAAATTCTCACCACAATTAGATGTCAACAAGAATGGCGAATCCACAGTGAAAGGACCAATAGTCAACAGAAGAGGTTTTTAAATGGGGCTTACAACCGGTATACCAGAGAAACCAACCGACACATTATTATGGCCAGACAGAGCCATCCCAGGGACCATATTTCAAGAAACAGAACTTTTTGTCGCACCTGTGCCCACCAAAAATTCCTTTGTCGTCTTTGCAGTTCTGCTGTTACATAAGGACCACGCTGGTTTACAGGTACCGGAACTGGTCCCTCACTCTGCTCCTGGCTGTCCTAGCTGTAGGACATCCCTGTCACTTCCTCCATATCATAATCATCATGATAGTACTGTCCATCCCGAGGATCATCAACATAATTATTATCAGAATGACCTTGTGAGGCCGCAGCATTTTGAACCCTGACTGCCGCACCAGCTCCACGACCCTTCCACGAGAACCTCTTCCTCTAGGGACCGCCACCTCCTGCAAAAGCATAGGACACTCACTACGCCACTGTCCCTCCTCTTTACAGTATGCACACTGATTCGGACCCAAAGGCATAGTTGTTGGCTGCCTACTAGTGTGTGGAAGCTGTTGGGCAGAACCACCACATCCTCTCGCATTCCCTCTAAAAGCCTGCTGTAACAACACCTTCGTCTTTAAATCCTCATGTCTCTTCTCTGTCCCCTCCTTTTTCTCATTATCCCTATGCTCATAATATTGTGCCATATTCAAAATAACAGAAGGAGAGGAGGTGGACCAAGTACTCTCAGACGCTTGCAATCGAGTCGCAATTTCAGGAAGCAAGTTAGAAACAAATCTATTGACAAACACCGAACACCTCCTTCGACGGACAAATCATGTACACTATAATCTAAAAAGGTGCCATCAAATAGAGTGAAAAAATAGGACACACTCTCATCTTTCTTCTGCCGACAGGCCGGCAATTTATCCCAATCCACCTTTCTTGGCGGAATAGGAGAATGCATGTACGTAATTATGCGACCTGGCAATGCTAAAATCTCCGCTCGAGGCTTATCACTGGGCTTCCTTTCCTGATCCCATGCCTTAATTTGATCCCAAGTACCACCAAACTCCGGAACATAATCTTGAGTATGGACCTGCCTCCAAATATCAACCGGAACAAGCAGGCCAAAGAACATTTCGATATCAGCAAGAGTCATTACTGTGGAAGAAGCAGCTTCAGTCAGTTCTTTATAATAAGCAGTGGGATTCTTCCTAGGATCTGGTAAATGAGTCTTAAGAGATAAAACCTCACTTCTTTTCCATGGAGTATAAACCCATTGCTCCTGTAACCGGGCCGCCACCGCCGCTCAAGTAACATTACCACAACCATCTGTTCATTTCGGTATCTCGGGATGATAGATGGGATGAACCTCTCTCATCAGAAACTGAGACACCGTGGTGGGACTCTTCTCAAGCAGCCTACCCCTGTAAGCAAACAATGTCATAGCACTACTAAAAACTTGGCCAGGCTCCATATTACTAGCATATACATGATCTTTAATATCATATAAAACCTGTGGCACAGCATCCTTGAAACACTGCTCCCAAAGATTAATCAGCGTAGCAGACATATGCTTAAGGGCATGCTGTTGTACAAAGGGCTCATAGGGCCAGATGTACGACCCTTTCATTTAGCGCCTCGCAATTTGTGACTCATTGCGAGGCACTAAATGAAATGTACAACAGTGTTATTACACTGTTTTGCGATTCCCAATGGGGTCGCAAATTGAGAGGCTCATTAATATTAATGAGCCTCTCACAATTTGCGAGCCCATTGGGAATGCCAGCCCTCCCAGGGATGGTGGCCTGCTGGGCTCAGCAGACCACCATGTCTGGGACTGCTTTTAATAAAGCAGCTTTTTTTGAAAATGCAGCCCGTTTTCCTTAAAGGAAAACGGGATGCATTTAAAAAAAAAAAAAAATGAAACGTTTTTGTTTCAGTTTTTAAGGGCAGGCAGTGGTCCCTGGGACCACTGCCTGCCCTTAAAAAATATTTTTAGGGACAGTCACAAAGTGGAAGGGGTCCCATGGGGACCCCTTCCAAATTGCAACTGCATTACCACCCTCTTGAAGAGGGTGGTAATTTGGGAGTGTTTTGCGACGCCCCTTCCTAATTGCGACTCGCAATTCCTAAATAGCGAGTCGCAAATAGATTGCGACTCGCTATTTGGGAATTGTACATGGCCAACAGTGATTTTGCATGCGCAAACGGGTTCGCAAACCGGTTTGCGCATGCAAAAACCGCCATACATCTGGCCCTTAATCTTTCATCACACTCCAAATATCTTCCACCCTGTAAATAGGATTACGACCCCACTGCGCAGCCTGATTAGCTACTACCTTTTTCTCTTCATCTCCCACTTCAGACCGTACATATGGACCCATGCGTTCTATAAACTTTGTCCAATCTCCATCCCCAAACCTGCGCACTGGCGTCCCAGCACTCAAGGAAACCGGAGGATGAAAAACCAAAGAAGGAAAAGCAACAGAAATGCCAGGTACTATCGATGCCGAGGGTTGCGTCGTAGGAGAAAGCTGTGACAGGGGTACTAACAATCGCAGTTGCCACAGGCGGCAACGAAACAGAAGGAAAAGGAGGAGGAGGAGCCGAAGCCATAGCCGTTGAAATAACAATAGTAGAAGCAGGAACAGAAACAGTGAAAGCAACTGTATCAGGTGGCTGTGAAAGGACTGGAACAGTGGGATATATTCTTTGGGGGGCATATGGAGGCGGGATTGGGTATCTAATAATTCTTCAACAAACGCGTCATCTTCTTCCTGAACCACATACGATTTATCAATGTGCAGTCAAAACCTTCTATCTTCACATGCAACACCCTTTTCCCGCTTTTCCCTATCAAATGCTACAGCCTTCTGAGTCAACGTCTGCATTCTCCCTTTCCGAGCCTCCTTCTCTGCCTTCATTCGTCTCTGCTTAGCTGCCTTTTGCCACATTCTGAGGGAATCAAACATAGACTGCCTTCTTCTTTTCTTAAACAACTGTTCCTGTAAATACTCAATCTTTTGTTCATCAAAAGTGCCCATCAACGGCCACTGCAACTCGGCATTGTCCCTCGTATATTTGTGCCATAATGTACTAAACATAATAGGGCCAAGACCATGCTTCACATACATATCAAAATTCGGAGTGCCTTCTGGAGGCGCCGGCTGTCTTTCTTCCAATCGAGCATCAGTAGAACAACAACGACAGCACAAGGCAAACAGTTTACTGAAACTAGGCATTGTTAAAAGAAAACAAGCTCACTATTTTATGCCTAGCAAAACAATTGCAATTGCTTTTGTCCCAAAGACGGTCTTTAGACCGTATCAAATACAAACCAAAATGGTACCATATCCACAAAGAACCAAAACAAACTCACCTGATATATACAGGTCAAACAAATCTTTTCTCCACTGCCAACTCTTCAGACCAAACGGTCAGATCCAAGCGTTTCACCATTCAGGACTCCAGTCGGGATGACCACTGGGCGAGGCACCATCCGGCAGGACAGAAGGGGCAGCTGCGAGTATCAGGAACTCTTCGTGCAGGGATACCTGATCCATCTGTCCGACCCGACGATAGCCTCGACCTCCCCCCCCCTGTCCGCGGAAGGGGATGGATCACTCACCCGAAGGAGTCCCTGTTCGGGCACCAACTGAAGGAATTGGCCCGAATCGGGTCACTCAGGTCACTAATGACCACCTTTCAGCCTTCCACTAAAATGAAGAGTCAGACAGACAGTAGAGAATACAAACCAATAATTGTTTATTCAAAGTACACTCAGCGCAGAGCCCAATCTGCCCAGCCGCTAAGGAGTGCTGCAGAGGGACTGACTGACATCAGCAAGCATAACCATACATTATGTACATTTCAGAGTAAATGGAAACACGCCCACCATGGAATTTTCCGGAGAGACGCAGCTGGACAGTAAATTACAAAGGAGTACGTTTCGATTCTGAGGCCGGGCACACATTATCTATCTTTCAAGGTTACTCTGCCTGTGCCCGCCACTAGACAAATGGGATAAGGCTTACATCTGAGAAGAAAGGTATGTGCTAATAAGAACAGTGCATTCATTAGTGTGACGAAAATTAGTTCCGAAGAAACATAACCTAGAGAAGGCCATTTCTCAGAAATGGCGAAGAATTAGTTTCGAACATAATACAAAATTGCGACTGTTACACAAAATGGCGCCGCGAATGCTAACTTATGTAAAACAATATAAAAACATAGGGCCCGATTCACAAACGTAATCTGAGACAAAATCCTAACTTTACGACTTTCGGTATTCACAGAAGGCATTTAGAAGTCCTAAAGTTAGGATTTTGTCTCAGTCAATCTTAAGCTTTGGTCTTAAATTAAACTTAAGACAAACTTAAGTTTAACTGAGACAAAATCCTAACTTTAGTACTCCTAAATGCCTTCTGGGAATACCGAAAGTCATAAAGTTAGGATTTTGTCTCAGAATACTTTTGTGAATCAGGCCCATAATTTTTATTCCAACACAATAATACAAAGTACAATAGAGATCTGTACATCTCATAACATATTTCATACATCACATTTCTCTTACAATTTCCACACTTGGAATTAAAGCAGTGCTGAATAATATATAATACACCTTACAAATTTGTTACTCACATTTGAGGTAGTATTGCAGAATATCAAATATCGGATACTCTTGAAAGATTTTCTTTTCCACACAAGAAATGTAATGCACCTCTCTCAGCAAGGTGAAACCAGAAATGGCAAACTTTCCCTCTCTTTTTGCACTTAATTAAATGTAAGTATCAAATCGCATTGCTTCCATCATTATTTCAAATTGTAAAAAAAAATTCTATTGGTTAGACATATTAACCCTTTCTAACTGTCTTCAAATGGTGCCCAAACTGGTTCTGTAATTTTCTGGAGTCGCGACTCCACCGCGGTGCCTCAGTAAAGCATTGCGGTGGAGCCGCGACTCCACACAGGAGTTCAAACACCTGTTTTTAATAATACTAGTATAGTTTTTTTTAACAACACAGTACTTCTACACATACTACTGTCTTAGAAAACCTTAATTTAGTAACATTTCACTTATATTTAAGTTTCCATTTCACATTTTAAATCCACAGTTAAGTTACAACCCTTCCCCCATTCTACTTAATGCCAGTTTACATAGTAACAGTTCATAGAACATTCAACTGTACTGGCAGGTCACAAGTTCACCGTAGTTTCAAGTTCAGCATGCAAGCTTACTGATGCAAACAGCAGGTGTGGTTGACTTTTGCAAAATATTACCATATGGTATCTACTGTACCTTTCAAACATTTTCTAATAACGAATCACAAACATGATATCTCAGCAAAGTAACATACATCCTATTTTTGAGTGCACAATCTTGATGAACAGCCAATCACTTATCAGCTTTTTGAAAAACAAGTTCTCCACTATTTTAGATATCTCTCATTCTACCAACTGACTACCTCAGCTACAGACATCTTTTCATTCCTTCCAGACATCCCTTCAAGATGCTCTCAGTATAGATTGTAGGCCACAGCTATGTTTTCTGGTGCAAAAGGTATGCTGAACACAGAGGAATTGTCAAAAGCCTAGGTTTGCAAAATGTGGACATTAAATGGATGGCACAGAGAGGATTAAAGTGGCACAAATTGTTGCTTTTGGTTACACTTTTTTGCATCTCCAACCCCCTGACCTCATGATTGTGCACTATGGTGGCAATGACCTTGGCACATTGACTGGGGTAGGTCTGGAAATGCTAATGAAGGATACCTTTGCAGAATTGATGTTGCTTTTGCCTCAAACTGTCTTTGTATTCTCTAATATATGTCAAAGACAGAAATGGAAGTGGCCAAATCAATTCTGTCCACAGTTTAAGAAAGGTAGGGAGAATCTCAATAAAGCAGTTTCTGCTTTCCTAAGAGACCATAGGATGGGCTCTATCTATAACAACAATCTACGTTTTGATATGGATGACATCTACAGAAGTGATGGAGTTCGCTTCACAGAGGAAGGAAACAGAGTGTTTCTCAACAACCTTAAGCTGTGCGTCCGCACTTACATGTAGCGGCAACAAACTCAGAATGAAAACCAGGGCTCTTTTTAGAGCCACGCTATCACCCAACAGTCAATCTTATTTTTTTTAAAACATACATACTCTTTTTTAATTTTGCCTGGAGTCGTGAGCCCATCACGGTTTCACCGGGGGGGGGGACGCGCTGAGAGCCGCAATGGAGTCGCGACTCCAGGCACGCGAGGAAAAAAAATGTCCCCCATTCTCATTACTCAAACTCTGCCTCAGGGACCCCATCCCCCGAGGCCCAGCCATTTTTTACAAAAATAAAAAGCATTTATCCATATATATATATATATATATATATATATATATATATATATATATATATATATATATATATATATATATATATATATAGATATATATATATATGGATATATATATATATATATATATATGGATTTCTCTCACCCCTAGTTCCGCGGTGAAGGATTACGAGCCACGCCGGTAGCAGTTTTTCAATATCATTTATTTAATGGGCACAAAACAACGCGTTTCGACTCCAGCCGGAGTCTTGGTCATATATATATACCCGATCCACGAACCTCGTAGTAGCCGGGAATCGGGTAGCCAGGGTGCGTGCTAAGGTACACGGATACCTTAATTTACGCCGACTCACCATACAGCAAATGCTGCACAATGCGCACACTCCATCTGCAATAATACTCCAGTCGAGTAGGTGCTTGGGGTGATTTATTTCATGTCAAGGTTCCAAGCCGACAAAATCCCTATGCGTTTCGGCGTCTTGCACGCCTTGATCACGGGTGAGGCAATAAAGTTTTGTGGCCATATTTAAACAAACAAAACAAAACATTACGTGTAATTTCCTGTGCACATGACACACTCTAAACACAAATGAAGTACAATTATATATATATATATTCATAGCACGAAACGCGTCGGGCTGGACTTTGAAGAACAGCGAAGGCACTCTGCTGGTTTCAGTGCTTTCCCTCATTAAAGATGTTGGCGGATTGAAACTTACCTGTGTGGGCTCACTCATTGCAGGCAAACTCTTGGTCTGATATATATATATATATATACACATATATTATACCTACTGGCGGTTGGGTCGCCAGTAGGTAGTTATAGTTAGGATGCAGTTTCCATAGGAAGAGCGTTTTTTCATTTGCCAATAACTTTGGCACTGTTTGACAAATTCTCACAAAATTTTCAAAACTAGTTTGCCACCCACTTCAGCTCCTGGCTTGAACGTTTTGGGGTGATCTGTCAAGTGGGGGCAGAGAAAAATGAGGGTCCTAAAGTGTGTTTTTCCCATGTTAATTTCCATAGGAACTTTAGGCATGGCTACAGCCCGAACTGCTGAACAGAATTACACCTAATTTGGCAGAAAGGTTGATGTTGGGTCAGGGAAGTGCCTTTTTGTAATTTGGTGTAAATCCATTCAGTAGTTACAGAGTTATTAACCAAAATCCAAATTTTTATGTATAGGGACACAGAGGATCCACGAGATATGATTGGCTACCGACACTTCAAGCCAGGAACTGAGTCACAGAAAAAACATTTTAAAAAAAGAAAAGGGAGCAGGGTGGAAAACACCCTGACCCGCTAGGCCTCTTGGGGGGGTCCCACAGGTACCCACAGGGCCAAAATGAAGCACAAGATCCCGCACTTCATTAAATCTGCTCAGGGAAGGGGGCCATGCAGCACCCCTCCCCTAATAAATAAAAAAATGCCGGACCACCACTCTGTAATCATACCTCCTAGCACACAACTGGTCGGGGATGAAGTCCCCTTGGCTGCAGAGGATCCTTGGTGGCCAACAACCCCTCCTGTTACCTCCAGTAACTCCAACGCAGGGGAATTGCTTTAAGGTAATTGGAGGCCCACCCCCTTTCTCCAACACTCTGCAAACATGCCTCCTGGCGCACTACTAGTTGAGGGATGAAGTCCCCCTGGCTCTTGAAGGTCCTTGGGGGGCAACTTCCTCTCCTGTTACCTCCAGTAAGTCCCACACAGCTGGATTGGTGAGAGGTTGTTGAAGGTCATGCCCCCTTTCTCCACCACTCTGCAAATGTGCCTACTTGTGCACAACTGGTTGGAGGATGAAGTCCCCTTGACTGCTGATGATCCTTTGTGGCCAACTACCCCTCCTGCTACCTACCTCCTGTAAGTCCCACATATTGGGTTTACTGGGAGCTCTTCGGAGTCTTCACCCCATTTCTCCACCACTCTGCAAGCATACCTCCTGGTGCACTACTGGTTGGGGGATGAATTCCTCTTGGATGCTGAGGGACCTTAGGGGCCAAGAAGCCCTCCTGTGACCTCCAGTAAGTCCTATACAGTGGGATTCCTGAGAGCTGATCAGAGGCGCCATCCCCTTTCTCCACCACTCTGCAAGCACGACTACTAGTTAAAATACCATAACAATTCACTGAAACAACAAAGGGTAGAGAGGCGTTATAGTTAGGAAATAAAATTTGAAATACCTTAGAAATTCACTGAAAAACATAAAGGTTATAGGGACTTTATATTTAGGCTCAGATTTCCCTCATGCAAAACCAGTGAAATTTAGCAGTTATAGTTACCTGCGCTATCCCTATAACTTACGCCCCTACACTGTACTGCTTATGACCCCACATATTACATCACTCATGACATGGTCAGTGACATCAAACACATATATAGTAAGCCTGGGTGTAGTTCATGGAGTTCCGCTTCACTGAGTTAGCGGAACTCCGCGAAGTGCAAAAAAAACTCTGCCACGCTACGTGGAGCTCCACGAGCAGCAGAGTGCATTAGATAAATGCCAGTTTGCGGTGATTTTCAGTGCCAGGTGCGTGTCTGCACTGTGCAATCATCGCGAACGGCACTATGCACAGCGCAAGCGGGCACTGCTTCCTTTCTGCCGCTCAAGTAGATTTTAACTCGAGCGCCAACTTTCTCAACGTGAACAGACGGTTTCTAAATGCGACAATGAGAAATTTGACCGCCCGCGTTGAGAAATCTCGCCGGGAGGTTAATTTTCCACTCTCGCGTTCGCCAACTTGATGTTGACAATCGCGACAAGAAAAAATCTCGCCAGAAGGTGGATTTTCCTCGCTCGCCAACTTGACGTTGACGAACGCGGGCGAGGAAAAAAACTTGGCTCAGCAATGCGAAGTGAAGTTTTTCAGAACTCAGCGAGCTCCGCGCAATGGAGCGGAGTTCACTGCCCAGACTTAATATAAAGATAGATAGATATAGCTATAGATATATACAGCTAGATAGATAGATATATATAGACATAGATGTAGATATAGATATATGTTTTGCAGAGGTGATAACATTTTGTTCTTAGGTGATGTAATAAAATTCACAGTTGCACCAAATATGGGCCAAAATACATGTCTAGCCAAGGGACCCACAATAAAGATGGCACAAGTTAGAAATACTTTAGGGATTGTGTTCTCAAATTTTGGGGTTTCTGAAACATCATTGTGTGTTTTGTTCATAGTGCTGGCAAATGACAGGTGTTTCACCGGCAACACTGGTGCTTTAATTTGTGTGTAGGGTTGCCATTTGACCTGCTTTATACCGGCATAACCTTTATTTTAATTTCCATTCTGGTACAAAAATTAGGAAAAGCTGGTATTTTCTTTCCCAAATATGAGTACATACTTGAAGCAGTAAATATAAGAAGAAAACACTATAAAATATGTTCTATAGCCACGTTAATAACTCCTGGCTGATAATTAAAGTAAATTAATACAGAAAGGCAATGTTAAAAGCTAATACAGTGGATTCCATATAAAGATCTATTCAAGTACCATGTCTATGTCTTTGCAGAATCTTAAAACATGGGCAGATGTCTGATATTTTTCTCTGGGAAAGGTGGCAACCATATTTGTGAGATCAGGTTCTGTATACACTTGAAACTGGCAGTACATCCCCTGGCGTTGGTCTCCCTGTGTCTCTGCAGAGCAGAAGGTGCTCCCACGCAGTTCCATGGATTGTGAGATCCACACTTTTAGAATCAGTGCCTGGTTTTTCAACAGTACATAATCATCTGTTGGTGCTGCAGCTTGAATCCATGTTTGACTGAGAGACAGCAGGTTACTGATCTCTCTAGCTTTTTAGCTTAGGGGGACAGATTTCTGAGCATGAGAGCCTGGCCATTCACTGGCTAATGCGCTATCACAATCTGCCCTTGTTCTAGTATGGCCAGGTAGGAATTCAGATATCAGTAGTGCAGTAGATGCAGTAGCACCAGGGCTCAGTAACGTGAGGTACCCGCTGAAACACAGTTAAGATTGGCTTCTATTCCATGGGAGGAAAATTTTCTTTGCTCACATACTGCATCAGGTGCAGTACCACCAGGGATCAGATGTGTGGTTTATTTAGGGCCAATGAAACCTTTCCTATGCCACTGCACCATGGTTGGTGCACAAACATGTGAGAGAGCTTCAGAGCAGCACATACAGGGGACAGCTGGTCATTAGTGTATTGTGTTTTTCCTGTCACTCTATGCCTAGAAACTGGAAGGAAAAACATTTCATTCGGGGACTAGAGGAGCCAGAAGGCCAATATTCAGCATCATCATAATTTGGTGTCAGGAAACACAAATGCTGTGGCCTTCTGCCTCACTTCTTTGACAGTGAGCTGTGCCATGACAATGCATTTCAGATCAAAACAAGGGTTGTGGGAAAAAGCGTAATTTGCTTTCACATAATTTTGCAAAATTATGGCATAGTTATGCATAATTGAGCAAAATGCAAATCTGTAATTTTGTGCTATATTTTAGCATGAAATGTATCCTCACTTCAATTTTTGGCTTGAGGATGCCTTTAAACAAATGTCCCGCAAACAACAGTTGCTCGGTTTCTGTTGTTCACATGTGTTGGTGGTAACTTTTTACAGCAAATTGTGCATTTGCAGTACATTTTTACCACAAATGGTGCATTATTACATGAAGTGCCGGAATGACAGAATTTGGGGAATTTCCCATAAATAGCGTTATGTGAAATTCCTGAAATTATGTGAATTAGGTTGGTGTAATTTAAATTTTTCCCACGACTAGTCAAAACATTTATCAGCTGTATAAAACTTCAAGTCAGAAAGGGATTTCCCACTCTCCTGTCTTGTGCAGGTCTAGAAAACAGGCAGAGAACCTATCTCATTTTGCTACGGTCAGAAGCCTGCAATGATTCAAATCTCTTTTTTATAAATAACATTAAAAACCTATTACCTTAAGACACAGGCATCAATTTGTATACAGAAAGATCAAGCTACATACATCTCATTTTAAAATCTTACCCCTTCTAAATCTCTAAGATATCAACATTTTTAGGAATGCACTTTGAATTCCCTACAATGGCCTTAATGGAAAGGAGTTCCGTACAATAGAGTGGAAAGGTACCTCATCAGCCCCCAAGAAATGTTCCAGACTAAGTAATGTGTGGTCTGATTTCAGCTTCACTAGAATCCTGCTTTCTTTTTATTATCTAATTTTTAACAATGTTTTCAACCATAAATATATCCACAGCATTGCCTGCCTAACATTTGGTGTAAAGTGCTGTTGTACCAGGGCCACTGATGAAAAAGCACCCTCTCTGAAGCTGCTTCTAATTGTGTTCTGAGTCATACTATGGAACTAGTTGCGGAGGGTTTGAGTCCTTCACAAGTAATACGTCCTCGATTGTCTTTTTACTAGGAACCAAGTACCCCATTGTAGCACTTGACTCTCTTAGGATAACAAAGCAGAGCGTCTGAGATCTACTCAGCGGAGATGGTGTGGACTAGTAACCCCAATTTGCTGGCAAGCAACAACAACACTAAATAAATTATTGTCCATTCAGGAAAAGTACTTTTATTACACATACACTAGTAAATACTATGCATTAAATTACAAATATATATGTTCAGGTAGATGGAGGTAACTTTGGTGATACCCTCATATAACATTACACCTGAGTGGGTCCTGAACCCAATAACCACAATGCTCCCATCTACACCAGATGCAACATCACAGTATATTGGGGTGTCTTAATGAAAAGGGCAGGCCTACTGGCTTTGTAAGGTTGCCACCAAATTAGAAAAAACAGCTACATATCATGACTCAACCTTGTAACACCACTCAAATCAATGGGAAAAGTGGCAACATTCAAATGCATACATTATAATGGTAAACATTGAATTGCTTATCACCAGCTTTAGTAATCATGCCTTTTGAATTCAAAGCATGTATTCATTAGTCTTACTTTTGCATTCATTAGATTGCAATTGCAGTCACAGCATCAGCCACTATTGGGACCTTATGCTCCAGTGCACCAAAGATCCAGCATTAGAAGTGTTAAAAATGAAGATAAACCTCTCCTGGGTTTATGTTTAAAAGGTCTCCAGGAGACGTAGAGGGAGATTTGAGGGCACTCAATGGGGGGCTGCTGCACCTCCTGTAGTTCCCCACAATACATTTGGCAAATATTGGTGTTGCCCCTGCCCATTATGGGTCCCCACTGGAAGCAACGTAGTATGCAAATTAGCACAGCAGGGACTTACAGTTTGCTCCTTCACCCTGAGTATGGAATGAGTGGATTCTGTGCTCAGTTTGTCTCGGAGGCATCACAGAACTTTCCCTTTTTTGGGGGGTGTTTCTGGGTGCCCCTGTCCTGCCCGGGGCACCCACATACCATTTGCTCTTTTTTTGAAAGGGGCAGAGTGTAGAGCCCACTCCTGTGCAGCTTGGCCAACTCTTCTGTCTCCCTCCCACTTGTGCTCCTGTTACCGCCGGCACAGAGAACACTACTCTCGTTATCCCACCCACATGGAGCAGCAGGCAGGGTGCAGCTGTTATGGGCCTCCACTTCCCCCAGACATGTGCACAGGGGTGAATGCAATACCCTGCATCGCTCCTGGGGCAGTGGCATCCTTGAGACAGAAAGAAGAGAGCAGCAGTGCTCTGACTTCTTGCCTTCTATGTCCCGGAGGATGGGGCCCCCGTGACCTAATAACTTGCATTAGGCCCCAGGGTATTGGTTCCCCAAGGCTGAAAGTTACTCAGGAAAGGGGGCCATGCACATCTCTCCCTATCAATTCTAAAATACAGTGAATGTTGCACCAGGCTGTGACCCACCGCAGGAATGCCTTCCATGCACAGAGTAATGCAACACAGCGATTTGTGCTGAGTTGCATTACTCCATATTTAGTAAGCCATTCAAAGCTATGCAAAGTGGTTAAGGGCCTGGCCATATCAGGTGAATTCAACAACGGCGATGCAAGTTCGTTATATATATGTACAAATATCATGGTGTATTTCAACATCGTATTTATCAATATTAACATTTTAATGCGAACCTTTTGTCCACATATTTGACTAGCCCATTTGAGGCACTGGATGATCTCAACATGGGCCATACCCCCGACCAACAAGCAATTCCAAAGATCTGATAAATAGGGTAACATCTTAGCTTCCATCCTAAATCAGCTAGGCTTGCGCTTACTGAACGGGTGATTCAGCACAGATGCACCTGCGGCCTAAACACATACCTTCTGTTTGGGGATGGCCACCATTGATTACATCTGGGTGTCTCTGATCCATTTCGAGTGCATAACCAAGATCGATGTGACTCCTTCCTTGGCCAGCGACCACGCAAATCTCACCTGCGATGTCTGGGCTCTACAGCCCACCCGCCAAAAAATAAAACCTTTTGGCAACCAAGAAGAGCTTGAGAACATTAGGAAAATTGAGTGGTCTATGGCAAATCCCAATGGTCATGGGGCAATTGTGTACGACTTTCCTAAAAATAATAAGACCTTACAAGCAAGCGGAGGAGCCACTGCAGCAAACCTTTGGGATACCCTGTCAGACCATCTAGGAAAACAGAATTCAACTCGGGAGAGCCAGAACACAGCAAGTGTTCTGCAAACACCAGCACTGCAGTCAATACAAAATATGAAATAACAACCTTAAAACAAAGTTTAAATAAAGTCTTGCAGAAGTTCAGTAGAGACAAGGGGAGCATTAAATGGCTGCAAACCCAGGTCACCGCACTATGCCTAGAATCCAGAAAAGCCCTTTCTGCCCAAAGGAGGGCAGAAGAAGTCCAGAGGTGGATTGACACATATGAGGTAATAAAATCCAGGGATCAGAAAAAAATCTGGCTATGGATCATAAAATGCTCCAACTCAAATCGCCAGGCGACTGTGACCAACATCGCCCCTGGGGAATAGGAATCCTATATCTAAGACCTCTATGTGGATTACCCGGTGGATCATAGCCCGCTCAAGCCACCAGTGAAGCACCCTAAATGGCTTATGGCATGGCCTAGCCCCCACCCTTTAGACACGCTATCAATAAGCGCGCTCTAAGTAGCATCAGTCATCAAGGCAATGCAAGCCAGTGGGGCTCCTGGTCCTAATGGCATTCCGGCCGTGGTATACAAATGGGTTCAGTCCTGATGCCCTCAGTAATGGTGCCTTTATTCCAGGAGTAGTGATTGGGGGCAACCATCCCTGAAAAATGGAGGGGCTCACTTTTAGTCTCTGTCCATAAGAAAGCCTCTCTATCATGTCTGGGGAACTAGCGACTGATTGCGCTCCTCGACATTGAAGGGAAGTGCTAACATAGCATATTAAATTAGGCGCAGAAAGCCTGGGCTAAAAAAAGGAACCTGAACCCCCGACCCAAACCGACCTTTCAAAAGGCTGCCATTTTGAAGACAACCTCATCTGTGTTTCTCACCTGATTGAATCCAGAATGGCAGTCAAGGGCAAGACCCTCTATGCTGGGTTCATCAATTTTTAAACAGCTTTCAATTGTGTATTGCAACCAAAACTTTAGGCAAAACTTAACTTCTAAGGCATCCTTCAAACTTTATTAAAAGCCATTGTTACCCTTTACTCTGACACCTGGGTAAAGATAACACTTAGCATTGGATATATTACTACAGGTAAAATCTGGACAAACAAAGGCTTGAAGCAAGGCTGCATACTGGCACCACTCTTACTCAATCAGTTCTTAGCTGATTTCCCAGGCCACCTGGCACCAGTGAGGGCATTCCCAGCTAAAATGGCAGGTCCCACAATTCAATCACTCTAGTTCACGGATGAAACAGTTCTTCTGGACCAAATGTCTATCGGCCTCCAGAGGTTCTTCAATGCGCTCACCATCAAGTGGAAGGCCAATCATCTAAAAGTGAATGTAATGAAAACAAAGGTAATTATAGTTTCATGCAAACAAGTAAAAAAGAGGTCATGGTCCATCAAGGGGAGGCCATGAAGGTGGTAGACGCCTACAAGTATGTGGGGGTTTGGCTGGACCACAGAGGCCTTTGGGCACCACACATCAATGCCCAACAGGGGGCAGCAAACTCTTTAGAATGGGCTTTTTGTACAGTAGGTAATAGGGTGCAAATTTCCCTCTAATTGTACTTCACATGCTCAAATCCGACAACAGTTTGGTTTAGCCTTGTAGCACTGGATATTAAGAGTCCAGGTCCTAGACTATAGTCTGAAAGCCAACCAGGCGAAGGTCTGAACATTAAACATCTCTATCTGGGAACTGATAAGCTTCACAGCAACAAACTGGCACAAGTATCTGAATCACACCTTAGAGGCCATGGAAGCAAACGCAGTCTGGACAAGCAGCCTGCCAGTACCCATGGTGGCTAAACTGCTGGTGAAACAAGCTAGGCTAATATCAATGGCTCGTGATGTAAAAGCTGTGAAGAAATTGAGTCACAGAGGTTTGATTTGGTTCGGTGTTGTATTTTTCTCTGCCTCTTAACCACGAAACGCCAGCTAATGGGCTTGCATTTCGGATTAGTCCCTCTGAAGTTCTATTGGTATGGCCGGAGGAAACTGTATGACACTGACAGTCAATGTTGCCTCTGTGTGAAGGAAAAGGAATCGCTGACCCATGTACTCTGTATCTGTGAGGAGCTGCTCCTGCTAAAAGAGTTCTGGCTTCTGCTTTATCTGTTCTGCATCATAACGTCACACAATGTGGTGTAGCTAAATGCAAACAGTAGCTTGAAGTGGTATCTTGAGCATGTTTGGTTACCCATGCTTGTCACACTCAAATCTGGTTTAGTTGCATAGACAGACTGTAGAGTCAGAATCTCTTTTACGTCCTCTTTCAGCTTGTAGATTCAGGTTTAGTTCATCAGACTGCCATCTGGCTCCTTCACCAGAACTTGTGTTCTTGTCATCTGCATTCTTAGGGCTGTTCTTTGATGCAACGCAATGCAGCAATGATCCTTGCTGAGCTGTGTTGTATGAAATTGAAAGAACAGCAATGCGCCATATGTGCTAAGATTGACACACTTCTGCTCTATTCTTCCTGAACAAAAACAATCCTTAGAGGCATCTTCCTCTTTCAATGAGTGCTCCAGAATACAACACACATAGAAAGAGTAATTCACAAGGAGAAATTGAGATATTTCTCCTCATTACGTCTTTCTTCGGTAGGCTCACCATTTTGGTGCAAACCCAAAAGTGTAGAAGTCTTCGTAAATGTGGGTTTGCATTGAAATACATGGAACTTCCATGCTACACCCATTAAATGCAAGGTAATGGAAGGCTGCGCTGTGCTCTGCGTTGTGTTACTTTGTATTTATTTACTAAACCACACAAAGCCATGAAAACGACTTTGCAAGGTTTATGAAATCCCAAACAGGATTTTGTGTTGGGGCTATGCCACAAAAGTGACACAACCCTGATGCAAGATCTCAGTAAATCAGGGCTTTAGAATACAGTCTGATCATAAGTAACAAAAAAAAGATTTTGAAATGATGACAAAATATTCAGTATCACGTTGTTATGTAAAGGCTACGGCGAAATGCATCATTCATTGGAAATGGAAAATTGAAAATCACTGCAAATGGTTAAATGAAATGTCAAAACTCAAAACCTACTTTAGGGCCAGAGATAGGCTATATTTTCCTTACAAAGTGTTTGAAAAGTTTCATTCTCATTGTAGGTTGTTTCTATGCATGCTGATAAGAAGCCCTCCGGTTAAATGCACTGTTCTCACGGCGATCACATTACATCACTTTAGAATCATAGGGGCTTATTTACAAGCCCATTGCGCTGCCAGTGCATCACTTTTTTTGATGCACCAGCGGCGCAATGGGCTTGCCCATATTTACAAGGACACGTGTACTTTTCATGGCCTTGTAAATATGGGCCACTTTCGCGCATTACTTTGCATAAAAGGGGCGTTACATGGGTTTTGCTGTGGGTATTCCCACACAACATCTATGGATTCTGCCGCATTCTCAGACTTACAACATTTTATAAAACTGGGAATGCATCAGGATCCTATGCCTCCCCAGGGGAGGTGTAGGAATGGCGCAATGGGGAGAGACACTTTTATTTCTCCTCGTTATTTTCCTCTTTTATGCGTGCTGCATTTTGCAGCACGCATAGAAAGAGGAAAATGCCATTAATTATTATTTTGTGCAGGAAGGTGTCCCTTCCTGCACAAAAACAATCATCCTCACAGCGCAGGCACCCTTGCAAAATGACACAAGGGTGCCTGCGCTGGCGCATGGCAACCAATTGTGTTCCAGCGCAGGTAAAAGCACAGGGCTGTGTCGTATCGTTATTAATGACACATCCCTATGCTTTGCAAATGAAGCAGCGCGGCGCAGCTAAATGGCTTGCGGCGCCACGCTGCGTCATTTTCTTGTAGATGAGGTCCCATAATATTTTGTAAACTGTACAGCTTTACACAGTTGTATTGTTTTATAATTTTCCCTCTAATTGTTCTGTTTCTTGGCTATGCACTAAACTATGTTCAAATAAAAAAATGCTCAAATAAAGTATTATTAAAAAAAATGCTTTCGGATTCCAAAGGCTTTGATAGTTTCGAATATACCAAGTGAAAATCAAGAACTTTGGAAACCTGTGCTTGTTTCAACTCATTGCACCAATTTTGCCCCCTCTACACAGCCAATTAGAAGGCTGTCTGTGATCTAAGAGTCAGACAACAGATCAACTATGTTTCATCATCACAGGCAAGTGCTGCATGATATACCTAAGGAAACTCTTCTCCATTGTGCTTCCTCCATAATACTTTGTCGAATATGCTCTGTCTATGCATTACTCCCTCCCACTAAATCATAATGCATTTGCTAAACTGAAATGGTAATATATATTCCTTTGTTTTTCTTGTGGCTGGACTTGGCAATGTTTTTTTCATATTTTATATTGTTTTTGAAAATATTTAGACAGAAATAAAAACTGGGGGAGGATGTGTTATAATTCAAGTTATATTAAAAATGGTTGGTGCAGCCGCGAGCAAAAAATAACAAATAAAGAAGGAAAAGTTTTGATTTTATTTTGAATTTCAGTTTTTTTTAATTATTTCATGAATATTTCCATTTTCTGAAGATGGCATTCTGAAAAAACATAAGACAGGTTTGCACGAACTGTGATCACTGACTGCATTATGCTGATATCGATCTGGCCACACACTTACCTTGTGTTTTTGTCTCCTTGAGCTCCCCCTGCGGAAAGGGGCAACTGTGGACTAAGAGAATACAGTGAGTAATTCATTTCTTGTTTGGAAGCACTTATGAAGCACACCAGAGCTTTAAGTTGGATGAAAAAAGTTAGGGTGGGCTCTAAAAGGGGCGTGACCTAAGAAGTGTATCTATGAATCCTTTCCAAGAGGTGTGGCCTATGTATTTAAGGGCGTGGCTTAAACATGTAAAAGGAAATGCTATGTTTCCCATAGCTGCCATCCAACCAGTATTCTGGTGCTGCTCTGAGCCTACCGCTATTGTAAAAAAATATATACCACAACAATTAACATTTACCAAAAACAAGCAAGGACTATTGGCTTTGCGGGACAGCCAGGAACCGGCCCAGCAGCACGCTGGAGCCGGCAGGTGGCAAAAAGAGGTTATGCCACGAGGGGGGGTGGTTTTGGAGAGGGACCGGCCCAGCAACACGCTGGAGCCGGTATGAGTCAAGATATGGAGGTCTGGCAAGGGGGTGAGACATCTATGGACCTCACATGGAGGCCGCTTATGGGGAACACACAACAGAAGGAAGGAATTGGGGTTCCCCAGCCCATATGTAATAAAGCACAAAGGGTGGGGGTCCCAGTGGGCAATACCGCTGCACATCAAGGGATAAGGAGGAGGACAACAGGGTAAACCGCCACCCCACACTCCCCATATGGACAGGGCTGGACCTGGAGGCTAAGATCCGCGAACAGCAATGGATCATTCAGGAGACAGAACAAAGGTGGGAGGCCGTGTGTGCAGCCAGGAAGGGCAGTGGTTTTGAGCCCTGGGGTGATGGGCCGCCTACCCCTACGTGGGAAGAGGAGGCTGGGATTGAGCAGGGCTCCAGGGTAGTGGGAGCGTTGGGCAAGTGGGTAAGGGTTGAAGAGGCGCATCACCAGGGGAGTGGGACAGCTGGGACGGCGGAGAGACCCGGTGGTGCTGGGGGCCCCTCAGGTTGGAGCAGCCTGGGGGGCACAAACTGGCAGCTGAGGCCGGTAGATGTGGGGTGACCTCGGTGGGGCGCAAAACAGCCCGAGACGCTGGCAAGAAGCAGCAGGGGGTCCGCAGCAGCCTACCCTCCATCGGAGGATCGGGCACCGGCGACGGTTTCAGAAGATTGCAGTGGTGTGTCTGTGAAGAAAGGGAAAGGGCAGAAGAGAGCGGTGCACGAAGTGATGGGGGCGCCTGCAGAGGTTGAGACGGAGTTGCTGTTAGAATATAGTGATGAGAGTGACGAGCTGGAAGAGGGCAAAGTGCGGGACAATGATGAGTTGACTGAAGGGGTTACGGGGGCACCGGAGAAGGCAACCAGAAAGGTTGGTGTTTTGCAGGAGGCAAGTGTAGCCAAAGGCAAGACGAAAGCGACCAGCCAGAAGAAGAGCAGCAGCAAGGGAAAGGACAAAGAGGCCCAAGAAAGTCTATCAGGTGAGGGTGACTGGTGGGCCACATGGGATGGGGGACCGAAGACAGGGAGGAAGAAAGCCTGCCGGTCGGTGGGCATGGGGGACGGGTCTGTGAGGGACACAAAGGTGCACGCAGTTGCGATAGTGGCTTCAGCGTCAGGTGCGAAAGAAAGCAATGCAAAAAAGTTAGTTGGCGTGAGTGTCCAGACGGACAAGGTACAAGGGAATACAGGGACAGAGGAAAAAGGGGAAGACAAACACCACAAGAAACTGCCCTACATGGGACTGGCAATGCCATTGGGGTCTCACTTATCCGAAAAAACGAGATCTAGGATATGGAAACACGAATACGTTGATGTGTTTAAGCTGCTCCATAGGGAGATTCAGGCAAAAGAGGGATCAAAAGAGGAAGAGTGGGAACTGACGAGAAGGCACAGGGTGCTCATCAACATGGAGAACTGGACCTCAGCCTTCCTCATATACGCCAGTATTTATTGCACGAAGCACATGGACAGGGCAATTGTATTATTAAAATACATGGATATCATCCGAAAGGCGCAGATGCATTTCGGGGGGTTTGCATGGTTGAGTTATGACGAGGAGTTTAGGGCCAGAATCAGCGTTAATCCTGACAAACCATGGGGGGAGATAGACCAAGAACTGTGGATGCAATGGATGTCATCCACCCAGTCATCTGCATCTACCCATACGGCTAGCGGCCTACCAGCGCGTGCCGCCTAGCCAGGGGTGGAGGGGCTAATTTCAGCGTAGGTAGTGCAGGTCCGACACCAAAACAAGGGGGAAACACCACGGAGGCCTGTTGGAATTTCAATAAGGGTTTCTGCTCAAGACACCCTCGAAGGTTTAAGCATGAGTGCTCTAAGTGCGGGGTCCGACACCTGCTCAGGCAGTGCTTTACATTGTCCACCCCAGCTGATCAATGGAGGGCCACTAAGGGCAGAGGACAGTCTGGGCAAAAGGGCTCCGACCCCAGTTAGGATCGAGGCCCTTGGCCTGTGGCTCTCGATGTATCCTGACAGAGAGGCTGCGTTGAGGATTCAATGGGGTTTTATTGAAGGCTTTCGGGTGGGTTACCAAGGTCCCAGAGAGAGAAGGTGGGCGGAGAATTTGAAATCAGCCCAAAAATTGCCATAAGCAGTAGCAGAAAAACTGAAAAAGGAGGTCGAGGAAGGAAGGATAGCGGACCCGTTTGACAGTTGGCCAGTGGAGGACCTAATTATATCACCTCTAGGGGTGGTACCTAAAAAAAATCCAGGGGAGTACATGATGATCCATCATTTGTCTTGGCCCGAAGGGAGGTCAGTCAATTACTTCATTGCAGAAAAGGTGCTGTATGCTTCGGTGGACGATGCGATCCGCCTAGTGAGGTTGTGTGGGCAGGGAGCAAAACTGGCTAAATGTGATGTGAAATCGGCCTTTCGCTTGCTGCCTATACACCCTGCGGATTTCTCCTTGCTGGGGATGCAGTTTGAGGGGGACATCTTTGTGGACAAAGGTCCTACCGATGGGCAGCACTTTCTAACAGTGGGTTTTCATGAAGAGCAGTGGTCACCGGGAAGTGTCCCATTACCTGGACGACTTTTTGTTCATAGGGAAGGGAAATTCAGGAGATTGTGAGAGGGGCACTACAATATTTCCAGGAATTGGCACAGTGCTTTGGGGTCCCTTTAGCGCCGGAGAAAACAGCTGGGCTGAGCTGCAGATTGACTCCTCTGGGCATCGAACTGGACTCGGTGCAGTGGGTAGCCAGGCAACCTAGTGAAAAGGTGGCGGACATACAGGATTTCATGCTGTGGGTAGTAGGGGAGAAGAAGATTGATCTGAACATGGTGCAACAACTGATAGGTCTCTTGAACTTCACTTACAGGGTGGTGAGAGTGGGGAGAACATTCTGCCAATGCCTGGGCATGGCCATGTCTGGGGCGGTGTTACCACACCATAGGGTCAGGATTTCGATGGGAGTCAGGGCAGATGAGAGTGTCTGGCAAACATTTTTAATGGATTTGAAAGGAGTGTCCTTGGACTTTGTGGAAGACAGGATGATCTGGCAGGTTCAAATTTTTTCGGATGCAGCAGGGGCCTCTGGCTTTGGTCTGTTTTGGGATGGACGATGGTGCGCGGAAATACGGCCGGACCACTGGTTGAGACAGGGGCGGAGTATAGCTTCCTGGAGTTTTTTCCACTGTTGGTGGCACTGGCGGTGTGGGGCCGGGAATTTCAAAATAGGTCGATTTTGTTCCAGGTGGACAACATGACAGATGTGGAGCCAGTGAATAAACAGAAAGCGAGAGACTTGAGGGTCTTGCGGCTGCTGCGGAGTTTCATGTTAAAATGCTTGAGATTGAATGTAGTATTTCGGGCAAAACATGTGCCGGGAGCAAATAATGACATTGCGGATGCCTAGTCTCGTTCGCAGTGGCGGCGATTCCGACATGCAAGACAGAGCTGCCGGACGGCATCTGGGCCTGGGGGGAGTGAGAGTGATAGGCCTGGTCGAAAAATCGCTGGCGGAATCGACAAGGTGAAGTTACAGGCTGGCATGGGCTGAATTTGGAGATTTCATGGGACAGACCGTAGATGTATGGAACAGATCAAGACAGGACACTGAGCAGGGAGTTATGCGTTTTGTTTTAAGTTGTATAGATAAGAGTTTGTCGCAAACGACAATAGCGGGGAAATTGGCAGGGATCTCCTTCTATAGTTAACTGTACCTAGGTTTTGATCCGGCGAAGGACGAGATTCTGAGTAAGATGCTGAAAGGTTGGGGACGCGAACGGGGGGAAGAGGGGAGGGAGCTCTGAGAGAGGCAATAACGTTTGAATTGTTGCAAAGTTTACTGGGGGTTTTGCCCAGTTGTTATTATGACGATTATGAGGTATTAGTATTTCGTTTATGCATGGTATGGATGTTTTTTGGGGCTTTCAGGGTTTCTGAGCTGTTGTGGACGGGGCAGCGTGCAGGAAGAGCGTATGATGAGGTGAGATTTGATGAAGGTCGACTGGGGATTTGGCTAGGCCATTCCAAAATGGATCAGGCGGGGAGAGGTAGATGGGTTTGGCTGAATGAGAGTGGGTGCAGTGGTGTGTGCCCGGTGCAGGAATGGCGTGATTTCCTGGCAAGGGCAGGAAGGCCGTCACGAGGAATCTTCTGTCATGCAGCTCTCCAGTTGCTGGCAGTGTTGCGCATGGCTTTAAGGCGTTTGGGAAGGGATCCGGCTAGATATGGCACACATTTTTTCCCACATTGGCGCAGCTATGGCAGCGGCACGTTTAGGTTGGTCATGGGACAGAATACGCCAGATTGGGAGATGGAGGTCTAGGTGCTGCAAGAGATATGTGCGCAAGTAGAAAAGGGGGGTTTTGTTAGGGGAGGGGCAGAAGTAGGAGGGAAAAGGGAAATATTTGTGCGCTAATATATTTTCTCTTGTCGCAGGTTGTGTGGGTGGCCCGGGAACCAAGATGATTACCTGGATCGTAGGACATTCTTTTGTACATTGGGCGGCAAAATGCACAGATCGGCAGGTCTGCGGTCGTAACCTGGGTCTGAAGAGCCATCATGAGGTGCATTGGTGGCGTAAAGGAGGGATGCGTTGGGGGGCTTTATTGCCCTGGTTGACGAAGATGGTATCGCAAAGAGGCTGTCCCGATATGTTGGTCCTACACTTGGGAGAAAATAACTTGATACGTATATCTGGATTGGCAATTTTACAACACATGCAGAGAGATATGGAAGTGATAAAATGTAATTTGGCAGGAACGTGCCTAGTATGGGCAGAATTTGTGCCCCGTAAAGTGTGGAAAGGGGCGGTTAAACATGCTGCTGTGGAGAAAACCTGCAAAAAGTTAAACAGGCCAATGAGAGTTTTCTGCCAAACCAGGGACATCAAGGTGATTGCTCATGTTGGGCTTAAGTTGGAGGAACCATTGTTGTTCAGGGATGATGGAGTGCACCTTTCGCAGCTTGGTAATGCCTACTATATGATGGAGATACGCAACGTGATCAGTAGGTTGTGGAATGAATCTATCTGGTGCCGCAGGGAAGATAAGGAGTGAAGCGAAAGGTGCACAGGAGAAAAGGGGTGGGGCAGGTAACCGCCCTACGGGGGTTCCCTGGTTGGCAATATTTTGGAGGGGTGGGGAGTCACAGATGGGCACATCCACTCCTCGGCGGGGGGGAGAACAGGTGAATGGTGAGGGTGCGGGATGCAAGAGAGCGGCGGCAGGAGATCCAAGAGAGGATGTTGAAAGATAAGTGAAAACGAGAATGGAGAGATGGAGGAGGTCGCAGAGTGAAATGGGATGAGAGCAACAGGTGTGAGGGTTGAGGATGGATAGAGTGAATGAAGGGGTTGCTGAAGGGAAATGTTATAGTTATTTGATGTTTTGGTTAATGTGATTTGTTAACAACCTTGTCCTAATAAATAGGCCTTTTACGCTTCAAGTAACAGCGTGGAGTGTAATTATTGCGCGATTACAGATATTTCAATGTGGGGAAAAACACAGCCACACTGTGGATACTAGCGTTTGCCCAACGGTGATTGATGTTTTTTCTTTTTTTTTTTAACAGGTGCGGGGGCGAGCCCATGCTGCCCTCCCCACTGTGCCCACAGGCATATCTCGACCGACAACTGCAGCGCTGTTGAATTAAGCGCCGCAGTGTAGGCTGTGATACACCCATTGGCATAATAAACGTGGCCCAAAGTCCTCATTCCCTTCCTCTTCTGTCTATGTTATGCCCTCTCTCTTGCTATGTCTTTCTGAAATACACCATCTAAATATCTCACCTCTTTTCTATCCTGCATGAGCTTCCTCTCTTCTACCTCACTCCACCACCCCAAAAAACAGGTGTGACTCCTAGACCTCCAGTCCAGGCCAGCACTATCCCCAGCAGCTCTGCGTGTAAACACCGCGTCCAGAGCCCTCCTCCCGACCTGTGTTCGCGCCTGCAGCTCCCCGCTCTCTCGCTGCAGTATAATTTCCATTGTGTGCCCCGCTTGGTCTCCTGACCGTAATTGTTTCCTCTGATACTTGTTGTGTATTTTGTTTTTCTTTCCTTCCTGTTTTAGGTTCAGCTTGTATATTGTGTTTCTTCTTCCGTTTTAGTGTCGGCGTTCTCCCGCCGCTGCTGCCCCTGCGGCCCCTCCCCACGTCTCAGCCCCCGGTCCCACCTCCCTACCGCCAGTCCCGCCCCCTTCCCCTACGTAAATGGCGGCCGCTGCGGGGGAGCGCGTGTGACTCCTAGACCTCCGGTCCAGGCCAGCACTCTCCCCAGCAGCTCAGCGTGTAAACACCGCATCCAGAGCCCTCCTCCCGACCTGTGTTCGCGCCTGCAGCTCCCCGCTCTCTCGCTGTGGTATAATTTCCATTGTGTGCCCAGCTTGGTCTCCTGACCGTAATTGTTTCCTCTGATACTTGTTGTGTATTTTGTTTTTCTTTCTTTCCCGTTTTAGGTTCAGCGTGTATTTTGTGTTTCTTCTTCCGTTTTAGTGTTGGCGTTCTCCCGCCGCTACTGCCCCTGTGGCCCCTCCCCATGTCTCAGTCCCCGGTCCCGCCTCCCTACCGCCAGTCCTGCCCCCCTCCCCTACGTAAATGGCGGCCGCTGTGCGGTCGCGCAGCAGATGCGCCAGCGGATGCGCGCAGCGGGCGCGCCGCTGGTGTGCCGATGGCGGCCCTAAGGCAAGCCCGTCTGTGCCCGTCCGCGACCCGACCGCGACCAGTGCCAGGAATCCTGGCTCTCCTCGGACCCACCACTACGATTCCACTACCCTCCATGCACTCAATCCCGGACGACACACCGGCTGCGTAAGATCCTTGCCGAACACCACCCATGGACAGTTCTCGTGCAGACCCTGCCGAAGATCCTTCACCATTGGCAAAGCCCCCACTACCGCCGAAGTCCCGCCTGAGGATCGCACCGCCAAAACCCTGACATGCATCCTCCTCAACGTGCGCTCCCTGCACCGACACGCCATAGAGATCTGGGACCTGATCGACACCCTCTCGCCCGACGTCGCCTTCTTCACGGAAACCTGGACCAACGCCACCTCCGGTACCGACATCGCCACTGCCATCCCCGATGGCTACAAGATCCAGAGAAAGGACCGCACCCACCGCCCAGGAGGAGGCCTCGCCATCGCACACAAGACCCCCCTCTGACTCTCCACATCCAGCACGAGCGACCCCGATTCCAACACAGAACACCTCCACTTACAGATCCAGACCAGCCCCAGGACCACGCTATGCGGCACCCTCATCTACAGACCGCCGGGACCTCGCACCCAGTTCGCATATACCATCGCTGAGCTCGCCGCACCCCAGGCCATCATCTCCACGGACTACATTCTACTCGGGGACCTGAACTTCCACCTCGACAACGGCAACGACCCCGACTCCACCACTGTCCTCGACAACCTCGCCAACCTCGGGCTGAAGCAGCTGGTCAACACGCCCATTCACAGAGCCGGACACACCCTCGATCCAATCTTCGCAGGAGGGACAAACATCCGCTTCAGCCACACCACCCAGCCCCTCTGGACGGACCACCAGTGCATCCATTTCACCTTCAACACCACCACTGCACCCAAGCCCCCCCCCGTGCCCGCCACGAAGGAACTGGAGCAAGGTCACAGAAGAACACCTCAACACCACCCTCCTCCAAGATCCCCCCAGCGCCACGACCGACACCAACTCCGCAGCCAAAGAATTTCACCGCTGGATCTCCTGCTGTGCCGACAAGCTTGCACCCCTCCGCCACCCCACCAAACAACGCCCCCTGAAGGCCGCATGGTTCACCACAGAACTACAAGAAGCCAGGCGCTCCTGCAGACGCCTAGAGAAAACCTGGCGAAACCAGAAAACCACAGAAGCATGGAACGACCACAGGAGCGCCCTGAAGGAATACCACCAGCGCATAAGAGACACCAAACGGACCTTCATATGAGACAAAGTCCAGACCAACGCGACCAACCCCAAGGAACTGTTCAGCGTCCTACAGCAATTCACCAAACCCCCCAGCGAAACCACGGACATCACACCTTCCCAGGAACTCTGCGACAAGCTCAGCTCCTACTTCCATCTGAAGATCAAGGCCCTCTACGACAACTTCAGCGAACAGACCACGGACACCACCCCCCTCGTCACCGCCGCCGATAAGCCAACCATCATGACCTGGAATCCCGCCACCGTCGAACACATCAACGCGACCATGAAGAAAACCCACTCAGGAGCCCCAACGGACCTTTGCCCACCGCACATATTCCACAGGGCCGCAGCCGCCATCACACCCGAACTAGGCCGGACCATCAATGCCTCCTTCAGATCCGGCATCTTCCTGGATGACTGGAAGCGGGCGGAGGTTAAACCCCTCCTCAAAAAACCAACGGCCGATCCAACGGACCTGAAAAACTACTGACCCATCTCTCTCCTCCCCTTCACGGCCAAAGTCGCCGAGAGACTCGTGAACGCCCAGCTGACAGCCTTCATCGAAGAGAACTCCATCCTACACGCCTCTCAGTCTGGATTCCGCAGCAACCACAGCACCGAGACCGCCCTCCTCGCCGCCACTGACGACATCCGCATGCTACTCGACCAGGGACACACTGCAGCCCTCATCCTTCTAGACCTCTCCGCAGCCTTCGACACCATTTCACATCGCACGCTCACAGCCAGACTTCACGACGCAGGGATACAAGGGGCCGCCCTCGACTGGATCCAGTCCTTTCTCTCCGGCAGAATCCAGAGGATCAGACTCCCTCCCATCCTCTCCAAACCCACCGATATCAACTGCGGAGTACCCCAAGGATCTTCACTCAGCCCCACGCTCTTCAACATCTACATGGCCCCCCTCGCCACCATCGTCAGACAGCATGGGCTCAGCATAGTACCGTACGCCGACGACACCCAGCTCATCCTCTCACTCACGAAGAATCCCGAAGACACCAGACTCTGCTTCCATGAAGGAATGAAGAACGCCGCAGCCTGGATGAACGACAGCTGCTTGAAGCTCAACTCAGAGAAAACCGAGGTCCTCATCCTCAGACCCTGCACCTCTGCCTGGGACTACACCTGGTGGCCCTCCGCCCTCGGAAATCCACCCACCCCTACAGACCATGCATGAAACCTCGGCATCATCCTCGACTCCTCCCTCTCCATGAACCACCAGATCAACGCCGTCGCCTCCACCAGTTTCAACTGCCTGAGCATCCTCCGCAAGACCTTCAAATGGATCCCCCCCGACTGCAGAAGGACCGTCACCCACGCGCTCATAACCAGCAGACTAGACTACGGAAACGCCCTTTACGCCGGAATCAACAGAACTCTTCTACACAAGAAGAAGACTCGTACTCGGGACACCGCGTCACGCACACATGACCCAACACCTACGAGACCTCCACTGGCTCCCTGTCAAGAAGAGGGTCACCTTCAAGCTCCTCACCCACGCCTACAAATCCCTCAACAACATCGGACCCAAATACCTCAACGAGAGAGTCTCCCTCCACGTACCCAAGAGGAACCTCCGCTCCGCCGACCTCGCTCTGGCAGAGGTCCCCTGCATTCGCAGAACCAGAGCAGGCGGGAGAGCCTTCTCCTACATCGCGGCCAAGACCTGGAACGAGCTCCTGGTGAACATCAGACGCTCCCCGACCCTGAACACGTTCAGGAAGGACCTCAAGACCTGGCTCTTTGACTAATCCGGAGCTGCCCCCCCCTAGCACCTTGAGACCCTCGCGGGTGAGTAGAGCGCTCTATAAACCCCTGATTGATTGATTGATTGAACTCACCCACTGACCTGTAAGCGCAGCATTTTCTTTTATCTTCGCCATGTCAATGTTTTGACAAATGTGTATCGCCTTCACTCGCATTTGCATAGGATTGAGAGGGCACTGATGACCATTGCTCTGTGTGCAGAGGGGCCAAGAATTGGATGGCCATGTATTCTGAATACATTTTTGATCCATTGAAAAACTCGCACTACCTTCGGTCTCTGCTCCAGAGCTCTGAAACGTGGCCCGTTTTAAACATCAGTTCAAAGTATTAAAGAGTAATATGCTGCGCAAAAAAACACCACAGAAATACAACAAACTGGAAGAACCAAATACTCTGAGGGAATGCAAGATTAAGTAAACCATGTGAAATTTAATAGGAATCACGTCGCTGACAGAGATAAACTTAATTTTTTTAAATTCTTTATTCAGAAATCGTTCAGTGTTTATGCCCGTAAAGTTAAGGATACAAATAAAGATCCCCATAGGGTGCAGTTTCAATGTACATTTTTAATTACTGTCGGTCTCAGTCCAGGAGGGAGCGGTTCCACTTAAAGCCTGAAGCACACTCCATGCTGGAGGTGTCGCTAGGCACAAAGTAGCCACTGTACAAGACCCTTGTTAAGAGCTGGTGCAACTTTATCACACCCAAGAATCCTGAGATCCAGGGTGCAGTCATTCCTGGTTGTGGAATTTGCACACCATTAGGAATTTGACTCTAGGGACGTGGTTCAATTGTGCAGTGGCACCGAGACCCAGAGGAATGGGGGCACAGCCTGCCCTGAACCAGTTCCAATCTCTTCAAAAGGCCACCCAATCCCTCTCAGAATTTCAACCCGAGTACCTAGAGCATTGCTCATGTTTATGTTACCCCGCGGAAGGGGATCATAGGAGAGTCACTGTCATGAAGAGTTAGGGAGAGGGGAGATTTAAGTGTGAAGAGCAGGGACAGCTCCTCCGTTGGAACGGAGGAGTGTTGCCCCACTTAAATTCACCCCAAAAGCCCCCAAGATGAAAATGAAATTGGTACTGTATTACTATTTTATTTTTCCTCCCCTGTCCCGAACAGGGCGTCAGGACGGGGGTGGGGCCGCAGGTGATTGACAGCATCAGGGAGGAGGGTGGACTGACTATGTACCTTTCAAAGTGCGCATGTCCCTTTGGCCAGCCGTCTTGTGACGACCAGCCAGACATGCGCACCTTGAAACCTCTAACCCCAGGGTTAGAGTAAGTGCAGGCCTCCAGGATGCTGTGGAGCGTCGAGTGAGGGTGATCCCTCCAATCAGGGTGCTGCTCTCACAGAATGAGTGCAGAGCCAGGATTGGTTAAGGGAGTTGCAGCCTCCAGCTCCTGTGGGCATCAGAAAAAAAGAGCTCCGGAGCCAAGGACAATGTTCGTAAGTATTTTTAATTTAGATTTGCCCGTGCATGCTCCCACCCCCAACCCGGTAGATGGCAGCTGGCACTGGTTAAGAGAGAAAGTGTGGTAAGGTATGGAATGGGCAGAATGAAAGAAGATGATCTATGAAGGAGAGATAGAAGGGGAAGCAAGAAAAAAAGTAGGTGAGAATAAAGGAAGAATGGAGAAGGGAGGGAAAAAAAGGAGAGAAAAAAGTCAGTGAACGGTGAGTAGGAGATACGTGTGAGACAGGAAGGAGATAACTAGCAAAAGGAGATAGGAATGTTAAAGAAAGATGGTGTAAAAATACGGATTTCATAGAGAGCAGGAGCGAGACAGGAATTAGAAGAGAGACAGATTGGTAGCAATGGTGTACCTGTGAAAGGGAGGAACATATTTGAGAGGATTCAGAGATTCAAGGGAGGTTGTGGAGATAGAAGAGTAGGAGGTAGATAAAAGTGAGGGGGAGGGGATAAAGAAGAAATAGGAAGGAAGGAATTGAGGAAGGTCGAAGAAAATGAGGAGCAGGTAAAGGGGAGCAACAGGAAGAGAAGTTAGTTAAGTAAATAGGGAGGAGTTAGAGAGGGGTTAGAGAGAGTGTGCCTGGGGATAAGGGAAAGTGAAAAGAGAAAGGAATAAGAGAAAAAGAGGGAGGGAGCTACGGAAGAGTGAGGAGCAATGCCAAAGCTAGCACTAGGGGTGCTGAGACAGAATATTGAGTTGGAAATGTCGACTTACACAAATATCGAGTTGGAAATATCGTGATTCAGAAATATCGACAGCAAGAATATCGTGGTCAAGAATATCAAATTTAAGGTAAGTTTTTAAAAATAAAGAAGTCATTAATATTGTTTGCAAAAATATAGATGTTTAAAATATCGATTTTTTAATTAGTGTTATGTATTTTAGTTTATATTTTAAATGTATGTGATGTATGTTTTTTTGTATAAGTATTGTTTATGTTTTTTAATATGTGTGTTACATTTTTAGTAGTTATGAATTTTATTTAAATAAAATATTGCATTTTTTAGTTCCGTAGCGGGTTGTGGGTTTATAGGGGAATAGGGTGGGAAGTAGTTTAATTATCATAAGTTAATGATTATTTTTTATTTATCTAATTTAGCTTTTATAGCGTTAATTGTGGGAAGCGTTTTATTTGTAATTAATTATTAATTGGTTGTTAAATAATATTAATTAATTGATAATTAATTATGGTAATTGTGTTATTTTTTTTAGGTGCTGGTTGTGGGGTTTATGGGGTAAAGGGTGGGAAGTAATTTATTTTTAATCAACTAATAATTAGTTCTTTTTTAATATTAAATAATAGCTCGAAAATTAATTACGGAAATTGTGTAATTACTTTTAGGTGCGGGTTGTGGAGTTTATAGCGGTAAAGGGTGGGAAGTAATTTATGTTAATTTAATTTTACGATTACAACACGAGTGGAGATGAAGTTCTGTCCAAACGCTGCGATATAAACAGTGTAGCGGCAACTGATGCGCTATGGTTCCAGTGAACTACACGGTACCTTTACAAAAGTCTTTCATCCTTTGAGTAACTTCGTGTGAATTTGAGCCCTGATGAAGTTCCCAGTAAGGGAATGAAACGCGTTGGCTGGAATTGTGATGTCAGATGACTCATATCTGAAATTAAATAAAGAAGTCATTTATAATCTACAATTGCTGAATTGGACTTTCTTTTGAGCCGTGCAACCCCATTTGTAAATATAGTATTTGTTGATCTGGAGCACAGTTACACCAAGCAACGGCTGGTGTTGGGGTTGTCTGCACGGCGCTTTCACATATCGGAACGGGTGTGAGGTGCGGTGCAGAAGGTCCGCCGTTGGTTCTTCTTCATTTGTATTTAATTAATAATTAGTTTATATTTATATTAACTAATTAATTGATAATTAATTATGGTAATTGTGTGATTTTTTTAGCTGAGGGTTGTGGGGTTTATGGCGTAAAGGGAGGGAACTAATTTATGTTTAATTAATTAATAATTAGTTGTTAATTAATATTAATTAATTCATTGAAAATCAAATATGGAATTTGTGTAATTAAATGTAGGTGTGGGCTGTGAGGTTTATAGGGGTAAATGGTTGGAATTAATTTTTGTTTAATTAATTAAAAATTAGTTGATCATTAGTATTAATTAATTAATTTATATTTAATTTGGGTATTTGCTTATATTTTTTGTGTGTGGGTTTTATTGTTAATGGAGTACAGTGTGGGGAGTAAATTAATTTTACTTACTTTATAATTAGTTGTTAAATACAATTAGTTTTTTATTTGAAAATGAGTTTTAATTGTGTAATTATTTTTTTTACAGTTTAATTTTAGCTGTGGGTTGTGGGGATTATAGGAGTAAAGTGTGGGAAGTTAAATTCATTTTATGAGTTTTAATTTGTTTTTTAATTAATAATATTTTTTTAATTGGTAATTAATTATGTTAGTTGAGGAAGCCATTTTTTTAATTTAGATGTGGGTTGTTAATTGTGTGGTGTTATTGGGTAGGAAATAAAAAAGTAAATTTATGTAATAATTAATGTTTTTGTTTCTAAATAATTTTTAATTAAATATATGTATTTGTTTGGAAATTATTTTTTATTTTATTTAATATAATATTTGTGGGTATTTGTTATATGTATTTAACATTATAATATTTTATTTTAAATTAAATTTTTAACATATTTATATATTTTTTAATTTATTTTGTTTTTTAAATATTTTTATTGTTGTTAAAATTTTGTTTGTTTTTAATTTTCAACTGACTGGAGTGAGAATATTAATTGTTACTCCTCTGCAATCCAACACTTTCCCTACTGTTGTACTCACTGGAGTGGGAATCGTAATTTTTACCCTCGCCTATCCAACACTTTCCCTATTGTTGCACTCACTGGAGTGGGAATAGTAATTTTTACCCCTCCGCTATCCAACACTTTCCCTACTGTTGCACTCACTGGAGTGGGAATCGTAATTTTTACCCCTCGGCTCTCCAACATTTTCCCTACTGTTGCACTCACTGGAGTGGGAATAGTAATTTTTACCCCTCCGCTATCCAACACTTTCCCTACTGTTGCACTCACTGGAGTGGGAATCGTAATTTTTACCCCTCGCCTATCCAACACTTTCCCTATTGTTGCACTCACTGGAGTGGGAATAGTCATTTTTACCCCTCCGCTATCCAACACTTTCCCTACTGTTGCACTCACTGGAGTGGGAATAGTCATTTTTACCCCTCCGCTATCCAACACTTTCCCTACTGTTGCACTCACTGGAGTGGGAATAGTAATTTTTACCCCTCGGCTATCCATCATTTTCCCTACTGTTGCACTCACTGGAGTGGGAATAGTAAGTTTTTCCCCTCCGCTATCCAACACTTTCCCTACTGTTGCACTTACTGGAGTGGGAAATTTAAGTTTGAAGATTTTTAAATACTTTAATGTTTTAATTTATAATAGAATTTTTTTTTCATTAGATTTTATGTTATTGGTATATATATATATATATATATATATATTTGACGCTTTTTACCGATTTGTTCACTTGATGGAATAAAACTACATCTTGAATAACTCAAGCCCTGTTGAGTGCCATTCTTCCCCGGTGGATTCTGTGGGTCGGAAGTCTCCGCGTCTGTCAGTGCAGGGGGTCTGCACATTAAAGCATTTTTTTGCGTTGAAAATCTTCTGCGTGTGCTCTCCTACTTGGTGTCTGAGTGTGCCTCTGTCTTGTTTTTAGATTTAGCGGTTCACCACCGTTGGAGTCAAGCACCCGGGACGAGTGGAGCGGCGGGGCTGATGTTCTGAGTTTGTATATATATATATATATAAATATATATATATATATATATATATTACCTACTGGCGGTCGCCAGTAGGAAGTTATAGTTAGGACCTTGTTTCTATACAAAAAGCGTTTTTTCTTTTGCCAATATCTTTGGCGCCGTTTGACGAACCTTTGCGAAATTTTCACAACTAATGGTTCACTCAGGTCAGCTCCTCTCTTGAAAGTTTCGGGGTGATTTGTCAAGCGGGCGCCGAGAAAAAAGGGGGGTCCCAAAACACGTTTCCCCCATGTTAATTTCCAAAGGAACTTTAGACAAACCTAGAGCCCGAACTGCTGAACGGAATTACACCAAATTTGGCAAAAAGGTAGGTCTTGGTCCAGAAAGCGACCTTTTTTTAAATGGTGTAAATCTGTTCAGTAGTTGCTGAGAAATTCAAAAAATAAAAATGTATATATCTGAGCACTGAGGAGGATTTGCGAACCCTCCTGGGTACGAGCTTAATTCTGATTGGCTGCCAACATTCCAAAGCAGAATGTGTTGGCAGGCATCTTGTGACTCGGTAACCGAGTCACAAGAAAACAGTAGAAAAAACATTAAAAAAACAAGAAAAGGGGGCAGGGTAGAAACACCCTGACCTCTCAGGCCTGCTCAGGGTGTCCCACTAGGACCCCCAGGGCCAAAAAAAGCATTTTTTTTTTAAATCGGCCGAATTCGCGGTGGGTGCACGAGTCCGGCCGAAAAAAAAAAAAAAATGAAGCGCGGGCTCCCGTTTTCTATAAGCCCCTGGGTGGGCCAGGTCCCCGGGGCTTCTTTGAAAAAAATGTGTTGGGGGATTCCTGCCCCCACACACTGCCCCGGGGACTGCCACCTCCCCGGGGCATCCTTAATTATGTGCGGGGGGCCTCGGGGGCCCCCCAAGACCCGGGTACTGCCACCTCCCCAGGGCTTAAATATAATTAAAGAAGTGTGGGGGGGCTCCTGCCCCTCCCCACACTGCCCTGGGGACCACCACCTCCCTGGGGCACACTTCATTAAAATGCGGGGTCCAGTGCGGACCCCTGGGCCCATGCGGCCCCCCTCGTGGAGCCCTCCAAGGCCCTGGGGACTGCCACCCCCCAGGGCCGGCTCCTGCAATGTCCTGGGGTGCCCACCCCCGGGACATTGCCGTTTGCTATGGCAGGGCGGGAGCTGCCGCCCTGCACACACTCTGCAAACGTGCCTCTTGGCGCATTGCTGGTGGGGCGAAGAGGTCCTCTGGTGTCCTGAGGACCTCAGGACTAAAGTGGACTTCATCCCCCGGGCTGCAGTGCGCCAGGAGGTGCGTTTGCAGAGTGGTATAAAAAGGGGCGTGGCCTCGGACCACTCAACAATCCAGCTGTGTGGGGCTTACTGGAGGTACCTCTCTTGCCTCTTTCTGCACCCCTGTTCCCTCTTTCTGCACCATCCCTGCCTGTCTCTGCACCTCTCTTGCCTCTTTCTGTACCTCTGTTGCTTCTTTCTACACTTCTCTTGCCTCTTTCTGCACTCTTTGTGCCTCTTTCAGCACCTCTGTTGCTTCTTTCTGCACACCTGTTCCCTCTTTCTGCACCCCTTTTGCCTGTTTCTGCAACTCTCTTGCCTCTTTCTGCAGTTCTCTTGCCTCCTTCTGCACCTCACTTCTCTCTTTCTGCACTTCTCTTGCTTCTTTCTGCACCCTTCTTCCCTTTTCCTGCATGTCTCTTGGTTCTTTCTGCACTGCTCTTGCCTCTTTCTGCACCCCTCTTGCCTCTTTCTGCACCTCTTTTGCTTCTTTCTGTACTTCTCTTGCCTCTTTCTGCACCCCTCTTGCCTCTTTCTGCAGCTCTGTTGGTTCTTTCTGCACTGCTCTTGCTTCTTTCTGCACCTCTCTTGCTTCTTTCTGCACTTCTCTTGCTTCTTTCTACACCTCTCTTGCTTCTTTCTGCACCTCTCTTGCATCTCTCTGCACACACAGGGCTACTTTTAAACTGACCTCAGGCTCAGCAGTGCACACATGCAAGTGCAGAAAATGGCTGCTGGACTCTAAACTGCCATGACCTATTATATGCTAGGGACTTAGAGGTAGTTTTAATCCCCCTGCCCTATTATGTACTAGGGCCTTACAGGGGCGGTCATGCCAGTCATAGGGGTACCCCAACCCATAGTGTACCCTAGTGTATGTAGGTGTTTTCACTGTATTCTAATTGTCTTTCAGCATAGCACTGGCTCCGGGCCAGGTTAGGCAGAGCCCAGGGTCAGTCAGAGTCAGATACCACCATTACCAGTCAACAAAAAGTTGGGGGGTGGCCAGGGCACAGAATGACTTTGCAACAAGGCATCTTTCTACACATCTGTTGGTTCTTTCTGCACATCTCTTGCTTCTTTCTGCACCTTTCTTCCTCTTTCTGGACTTCTGTTGCCTCTTTCTGCATTCCTCTTGCTTCTTTCTGTGCCTTTCTTCCTCTTTGTGCACATGTCCTACCTAAGTAGGCATAGTTAGAAATTAGCATTTAAAAAACCTTTGAAATTTACTGAAAAAACCATAGGTTTCAGGGACGTTATAGTTAGTTGGACATTTCACTCATGCAAAACCAGAGAAATTCGGCCGTTATAGTTAGTTGAGCTAACTATAACTTGCGCCTCCGCAATGCACTGCTGATGACGTCACATATTACATCACTCATGACATGGTCAGTGACATCACTGATGACATCACTGATGACATCTCAAATGACATCACTGATGACATCATCCAGTGACTGAGTGTTTCTGAAAAGTTTAAGAATGTTATCTATATATACGCCAAGGTGTATTCGAAGAATGAGTGGGTGTATGAGTGTCTGTATACATGATTTTGTGGGTGCGTGTCTGACTGTATAAGTGAGTGAATAAACATGTCTTAGTGAATGCATGGGTGAATAACTAATCTGTGTGAATGTCTGCATCAGTCTGTCAGTTGGTGTGTAAGTGCATGGGTTGGTGAGTAGTTACATCAGTGTCTATATGGGTTAATGATTGGTTGTCTGAGTACCTGTATGGGTGCCTGAGTGTCTGTGTGGGTGGGGGGGTGTGTGACTCCCTGCATGGATGTGCGAGTGGGTGATACACTGGGTGTATGCGTTTATGAGTGCTTGTGTTAGGGACTGTATGGGTGAGTGAGTGTACGTATAGCTGTGTTGGTGAGTGAATGGGTGTTTTAGTGTTATATGTGTAAGTAACTACTTATGTGAAAGGCAGTATATGTGAGTGTTGGAGTATATAAGTGAGTATATGTGACAGTGAGTGATTGTGACAGTGGCTGCATGGATAAGTGTGTGCTTATGTCAGTAATTGTTGAAGAGAGTACCTATATGGTACTATCTGTATGAATAAGTGAGGTGGTGTGTGTGTATAACTGTATAGGTGAGTAAATGGCAGTGTAATTAATTCTTTGGGTGACTGACTAGGTGTTTAAGTAACTCTGGGTGAGTGGCAGTGTGTGAGTGTCTATATGGGTGTATGAGTGGATATATCAGTGGCTGTATTGATGAATGACTGCATGCATGAGTGACTGTATGGGTTAGTGAGTGGATGTGTGTGTAGACGTATGAATCACTGAGCGGGTATCTACTAACTGCTATTGGTCTGTCTATGGTTTCGATATTGATAGTCTGTATTTTATAGTGGGTGTATCAAAGGTTTTATTAGGATGTGAGGAGATGCATCAGATAATCACGTGGATGATGTCATCAGTGATGTCATCAGTAATGTCATTTGAGATGTCATCGGTGATGTCATGAGTGATGTCACTGACCATGTCATGAGTGATGTAATATGTGACATCATCAGCAGTGCATTGTGGGGGCGTGAGTTATAGTTAGCTCAACTAACTATAAAGGCCGAATTTCTCTGGTTTTGTACGAGTGAAATGTCCAACTAACTATAACGTCCCTGTAACCTGTGGTTTTTTCAGTGAAAATATATATATATATATATATGTACATATATATATATATATATATATATTTGTAAATTTTTATATAATTTTAAAATAATAAAATAAATTAAAATTAATAGTTTATTTGTTTTAAAGTAAATATATATGAATTATTATGTATGTGTGTTAAATTTTTTTAATTAAGTATATTTATTATATTCTTTAAAATGTATATTTAATCTACTTAATTTTTTATATTAATTTTATTATTTAACATATATTTTATTATATATATATATATATATAGAGAGAGATATACAATTCAATATTTTGTACAACTATATTTTTTACATCGATATTTTTTTCCGATATTTTTATACTTACCTGTTTAAGTATAGGGAGTTAATATCTTTGCGTTCTATATTTTTGCATCGATATTTTTTACTTCTATATTTATAACATCGATATTTTGTCAGTGAACCAGCACTAGGGATGCATGAGCAGTGGCACTTGAATTAAGGACTAAGAGGAGCCCCCTATACTCCTATTATGGATATCTGACCCAGGATGCTTGCAATAGGCTCCTTGCTGCACCATGGGGAATAACTGCAGGAATCGGTGCTAAAGAACAGATTGCCACATGTTCTCAGCAAATTCCAGGCTATTATTCTGCACACATTTTGCCAGATTTTTCCCAGTGAAACCCGCATAGAAATAAAAATTGGTAGTGTGATGATCCTACACAGGTGGCAATCATGATTTGGACTTTCCTTCAGTAAGACAGAAAGCACTGTGTGAGAAATATGACGAAGAAGGTTAGAACCTAGAGTAACAAAGTATATCAGTAAATTTAAAGACACATCATCACTAAGCATTAACCGTCCACTACTCACCTGCCTCTCCTATCACTCATTGACTTGTCTTTGATCCCGTGCAGTACTCCACTGCCTTTTGGCTAGGTTCGCGCTATAGAAATATCATATACATACATAAATAAGTAATCCGGGCATGAATTGTGCTGCTTTAAGCGGGGGCCAGATTTTTCTACATACAATGCGTTCAGACACAATTATTTTTAAAGGTAAACTCATTGCCTGAACCTTAAATAAGTTCAGGCGGAAATTCTTCAATACTCTGGTATAATGCGTGTTCACTGGACAGCAGATGGTCATTGCGTCTTTCACTTGCAGAAACAGTTCCAGCCTCTTTTACACACATTGTGAAAAGTCTCCCTGTCTCACAGTCCTGGAATAAAACGGTCCACCTGCTGCTGTTTTGATCATTAACAAAGTGTTCTCTTTGCCAGGAATAAATATTTTATGCAATTTCCAAATAAAAACATCCATCCCACGCATCCCAATCGGAATTCATTAAAGGTATTTCAAGGCCCTCAGAAAAGGACTTTTGGAATATTTCAGAAAAACAGCTATGCGGCAGGACAATTACCTTTATTATTATTTATTTATTTGTTTGTTTGTTTGTTTGTTAGTTTGTTAGTTTGTTTCATTAAAGTTCTTCGACAAAAGACAAACAACAAAAATGCATATAAATTTACATAGACAATAAATCTAGTATTACAGTGCAAGAAAGGATTAGAAACATTTCATTAAACAATAGCAGACATTCACAGTAGATGGATTTAATAATAGATAAAGTGTCTCCTCGTGCTTTGCTAATGAGTATTTAATTATAATCAGATTAACAAATTTTCTTTGCATATTAAAAAGTCCCGGGAAGAAGAATGAAACATGATACATATCCTGTATATCAGCATCACAATATTGAAAACCTGGATGAAAATAAGCCCCTTCCCTTTTGATCCATCTACTTTCTCCTATTGGTATTTGACCAAACTTACATTTCTCAAAAACCCTCCGTACAGCATATTAGCCTTCCAGTAGGACTGCATCAAGCCACAGCCAGGGCCAGACTGGCCATAGCGGGCACTGGGCTTTTTCCCGCTGGGCCTGCAGGGGGGACCGGTTTTTGAACCGTGGGCGCTGGTTTTGGTACTGGGTCCGGTTTTGCAGCAGTGCTGCAATATTAGCCCCCTGTAACAAAAGCAGCAGCGGGGCTTGTCACTAGCACCCTCGGGCCGGCTCTTCTCAGTAGCACCCCCCTGCCCACCCCTGGGGCCATCGCCAGGGCTGGTTTCTGATTCCAGTACGGCCGTGGCCACAGCTTACAAACATACAACTCAATTACAATCTTTTGATATGTAAACAATAGAGCAGATATACGTAGAAGTATTTCACATTTACAACCTTTGTAAAATGCAGCTTCAAAGTGCTACTATTCTTACATTAAAGTGTCTCTCCAGAGTTCGGATCCATATGTTTTAAGCAACGGGAATACATTATACCAAAGGTATGGTCCATTCCTCCCAAGTAAAAGTTCTCGCCAGAGGATCTTGTTCAGTGATTATTGGGGCTAAAAAGCACTTGAAAAAGGAACAAATAATAGGTTCGGAATTTTTTTCCAGTCAGGACAAGCTCAGGACGTATCATTTCAATTGAGCTAGCCTTACTAAGGCCAAGATATAGCGTCCATATTTCTCAGATTCAATATGCAATGCAGCATTAAAGGACGACATAGATCTTGCCTCTATACCTTAAATTGCTGCAGGGGAAACATTGCTACAAAAACCTTTAAAGGTGATTGCACATCTATCTTTCTTGTGCATTGAAAAATTCGAATAAACCAATACCTACAGACTTTGTTTCAGAGAACTGAAGTTTATCCTGACGAGTCCACAGAAGATTGTGTGAAATACGCCCAAAAAAGTGTACTCTTCCGAAACCTCTAGCTTACCCCATTATTAAACCAAGGCCGGGATGGTGTACGCCCTCTTGCTCCCATTATCATAATTTTCGTTTTTTTCTCATGAACTGATAGATTATGAGGTAATGCAAAGGAACCTAAAATGTCAAGTTGTTTCTGCAAACCAATCAAAGTCATTCCTGTGATCTGAGCGCATTGTGGTTGAGATATGCATTATCAATGTTATTACACCAAGTGCTGATGTATAACCATGTATCCCCTTCCCTTTTCTTTCCTTATCCCATACCCTTCACTGCTGCGTCAACCTCCCCTCCTTACCCCACCTATTTCCTTACCAGTTGAGCGTGGTTGCACAGTTTTTTTCTTATACTTCTGTATTTCAAAAGCTAATAAAAAAAACGTTAAAAAAACAGACCATAAGCATACAACAGGGTGGAAACTTCCTTCTACACTAATTTTGGAGGGTCAGTGACAGCTTCACTCAGTAATAACATTGCAAACAAATGTAAAGAAAATCGCAAAGGGATCAATATACAGCCTAGTTTTATACCATTATTTTCTCAGATTTTATTAGAATATTAGGGGCATATTAACAAGGGCTGGCGATAACATTATTGCCGCTTTAGCGTCCGTTTTCGGGCGAAAAGCGGCGATAATGTTATCGCAATATCATCAAGGACACGCTAGCGCGTGTATCCTTGACTTAGCGCCCGTTTCCAGCACGCCTAACTTCGCATCTCTAATGAGATGCAAAGTGGGCATCACTGGGCATCCCCCTGACGGACTACCTTGTAAAATATCGCGAAATGTACATTGCGATATTTACAAGGAGGCCCACGCATTTTTGCAGACGTTAATTTTTGGCGAAAAACACGGTTTTCGCCAAAAACTAACGTCTGCAAAAATTCAGACTTACCTATACCTGACAATGGGGGTGGATTATGCTGATACGAACACAGGTTCGTAGCAGCAAGGTTATCGCCGTTTTCCATGGAACATCGCTGGAAAACCAGCGATGTTCCATGGAAAACACCGCTATCGCTGGAAAATTATCGCCATTGCGCTATGCGTTGTTGATACAGCAATAGCATGGCGATAGACGGCGATAAAAAAGTTCTCGCTGAGAGCGGCCAGCGATAATTATCTCTGCCGCTTGCTGATATGCCCCATTAGTTTCCTCTGCCCAATAGCACCTTTAATACATTATTTGAGAACAGGGCCATCAATGGCACAGCAGATCATTAGGAATTCCTAATTTGCTAAATTTATACCAATCTGTCAGTCAATCTAATGAGTCAAAGGTGCTGTCAAAGTCTACATATACCGCATAGACCTTCATTCAATTGCCTTTTCTCAGTTACATATCCAATCCTGCAATACTATAATACCCAAAAATAATATATATTAAAAATAATAATAATACATTTTAGCTACCAATTCTTTAATATATACACCCTCTCACAGGATGGTCAGCCACCTGTCCTCGGACACCACAGCTGCCCATCATGCCCCCCCACTGCTATCAACTTCATCCAATCTGACATCACCACTGACAATTCCAACTCCCCCCTCTTCTACACCATTCTGACATCACCACTCCCCACTCCCTGAGCCCCCCCCTGCATCTGCACTCCCATCCATAGGTTCCACCCTCCCACCACCGCCTTTCACACAACCACTACCAAGGGTCCCATGGTGAACCTCACCAACACCAGCCCCCCAATCGGTTGGAGTCACCCATCCATACTCACTCCTCCCGACCCAATATGCTGGTCAGTCAGCTATCAGACAACAATATACTGGAGCTTCTAGACTCCTATAACCCTTCCCCTGCAGATCTCTCCTGACCTGCCACCAAAATTGAGACTATCATCTCTCACCCCTCCAGGTCAGCCCGCCCCAAGACTAGGTCTATTAACGAATCAAACCTTACCCCAGTTCCCATCTTTCACATGCCCTATAATTCGGCCACCTCGAACACACCCCTGAAATGTTCATTACTAAACTGCCGCTCAGCTGTCCAACACGCGGCTGATATAGCTGCTCTTATCCTCAACCAGGACTTTGACATCCTCATGCTCACGGAATCCTGGTTAACTGATTCCTCCACTCCCTCCTTGGACATTTTGGTCCCCCCAGGTATGGCCTCATCAGATCAGACCTCCCAGTACGCTCGGGGGTGGCCTAGCCTGTAGTATCAGAGCCTCTCTCTTTGTGAAACAATCTCACCCTTCATCTCCGCCCTCTTATGAGTACCTTAAGATCGACATCTTCACCACCAATAACTCAAAGTGCTCCTTTTGCACGTTCTATCACCCACCCTGGGGTAATCGCTCTTTTATTGAACAGGTCATGAAGATTATCTCCTCTAACAATGACAATCATTCCAACCAGATCTTCCTCGGTGACTTCAACATCCATTGCAATAATACCGATGAACATTTTCAATTCCTTCCTCCAGGACCTCAGCCTCATCCACGCCTGAAATGGTCCGACCCATAACAAAGGAGCCACTCTTTTCCTAATCATTGCTAACGAGAAAACCTTACAAGTTGACTCTATTCTCCCTTGTGATTGGACTGACCACCACTGTGTCACCTTCTCCCTAAATATAAAGGCAACTACCTCCAAAGGCCAACCAAAGAAAGCCAAACACTTGATCCGGCACACCCGCGACATTAACTCACTTTCTATACCTGCTCTTAGTTACGAAACCTTGCTCCTGCCTTCCACCATGACCGATGCCCAAGACCTCACCGATCTGTACTTCAATTCCATGTCAAGAATCATAGACACCATAGTCCCTAAACAACTAAAAAGAATCCCATCCAAATGATCCAACCCCTGTTCAACAGGGATCTTAATGAAAAACGGCGACTCCTTAGACTTACTGAAAGAGCATGGAGACACACCCCCTCCTTGACCATCCTCAATCTCCTACATCAAAGATGCATCGCCTACAATAGGCACATTGGGAACTCAAAAGCAGCTTTCTTTCAAAATCGACTTGACACTGCTACTAATAGACCTAGGAAACTGTTTGAAATCATCAGAAACCAATCTACCTGTAAAAGTGATCTTGCTTCTACAAACAACAAAACACCCTCTAACTGTGCCTACATTTTTGCCCAGAAAACGTTGTTAATCACTAACGACATTCAACCCCTTCTAAACACCTCCACAACCCCTTCTACACACCTCCATAATGGATCATGATGTTCACCCATATAGCCACCTCATCTTTCCCAAAAATGATGCCACCTGGTCTAGCTTCTTAACCCTCAATGAGATTGGCACTCTTAATCTTTTGACCTCCCTGAATTATTCTAACTACTTCATTGATCGCCTCCCCTCCAAATTCCTAATGAGTCCATTCACCTACTACTCCCTCTGTGGACTAAGATAATCCACGCCACTCTCACCTAAGGCTTCCTACCTGACTACCTCAAAATTGGTCAGGTTAACCCTATCCTTAAAAAATCCAACTCCATCCAGTCCGATCCCAACAACTACTGCCCCATCGCCAACATCCCTACTCTAGCCAAACTCTTACAAAAATGAGTGCACTTAGAGCTCCTCAATCATATTGAACAATTCCAACTCCTAGACATCTGCCAATCTGGCTTTTGTTTGGGTCACAGCACCAAAACCACCATGTTCCACATTGTTGAAGATGCCCTACGATCACTTGGCCAGAATGAATCATGCCTCTTGATCCTTCTGGATCTGTCAGCAGCCTTTGAAACCAACAAACATGCTACCCTGCTCGACCTTCTGGAACACAGGATGAGCCTCTCCGACACTGTACTAAAATGGTGCTCTTCCTTTCTACATCAAAAAGAATCCGTAGGTGACGGATCAAAAGAACCTAGCCAAGAAACAAGGGCGGGTTCACCAATTGGGGTGAAGGCCACCTCTACTGGTAGAAAAGAAAAATTTCTTTTCTTGTGTCCCCTCACTCACCCAGGGTTGCCCCTAGGTGACATGCTTCATCATTGGGGCCATCCCAAACATCTACTGATTGGGGCGTGCTGCGACTTGCGGATTTACGTAGGAGCACTTACCTTGTGAGGCTATGTGTCGTGCAGTGTAGGGGGGAGTGGTGTAAGTGATGTTTTAAAAAATTACCTAACTAGTGAGCTATTGTTTTATTCCTGCTCCTAGTTGGTAGGGATAAAAAGGGGGTTAATAAAAGGGAAATGTAACTGTTATGTAATTATAATCCCTTGTATTATGTCAACATGTTTCAAGGTATCCCCTAAACCTTTTCTTCACACAGGAGGGTGAACCTAGCCCAATCCTCTTCCTCCCCCTTTTTCTGATTGAGCTCTTCCTTTCTACACAACAAGTTGCAGCGCTTCCTAATTAATCACACTCTATCCGAGCAGACTTAACTATCGCTGGGCATACCCTAAGGCTCTATCCTCTCCACGACACTGTTCAACCTCTATATGGAGCCCCTAGCCGATAACCTCAAATGCTCCCATATCTCCTACCATATGCTGACGACACCGACCGGTACATGAGAATAACCTCCCTCGAGGACATCCATACCCTCAATAACACCCTAACATTAACACAACAATGGTTGACTCGCAATCACCGCAAACTCAATGCCCTTAAAACTGAATTCTTACTGATCGCTCCATCTACTACCACCTCTAATGTCAAAGACTGGCTCCCTCTTCTCTCTGGCTTGAATTGCACTCCACCAAATCTCTAGGTATTACTTTGGACAAAGACCTCTCCATGCAAAAACGCATCAGCGCCATCACTAGAGGAGCTAACCATCAGTTGCATATCCTGAGGAAACTAAAACCTTTCCTCCCCGTGACTGAACTCACAACTGTGACTTATGCACTTGTGCTTTCGAAACAAGACTACGGCAGCGCTACCGTTGTAGGCCTCCCGAAAACCTCACTTGCTCCTCTGAAGGCAGCTAAGATCATTACAGGATCTAAAAAAGTGATCAGATTTCCCCTGACCTTTGAGCACTGAATTGGCTACTATTTGAACCCAGGAACATTTCAAAATTGCTTGCATGACTCATAAAGCACTGCACCACAATACCCCCTCCTACCTGTCGCAGAACCTGCCCCTTTCATGTGGTAACAAATCATCCAGCAGTATGAGCTCCTTACTTCTCAAGCCACAAAAATTCAAGAAAAAGAAAGCCTACAGCCGATCCTTCTATGAAATGGCCCAAAATATCTGGCACTCTCTCCCTACTTAGATCAGATGTAACCCATCCCCATCCTTCTTCAGGAAATAAGTAAAAATCTTTCCATCCATCAAATTCCTCTCTCACTGAGGACTGGGCCACGCCCCCATTCCCTGTTTAGACCCCGCCCTCCAGTTGTACACTGCCTCTTGTTGCACCATAACATGCCTGAGCCTTGGACCTATGTTACACTACACCCACTACGTAAATCAATGCATCACTACCCTGGGGAAAACTGTGATCTACTGTTCCCACCCTTGCTTCGCTCTTTTACAACTACCTCAGTACTTTTGTGTACACTGTCTTCCGTATCCCTCTTTGATTTACTGTTGCTATATATTTTTTATGTAGAATTTATGTATTTGCTGCTATTTTCTTTATTTATTCCACTGTTTTTTGTTTGCTCTTTTTTTATCATCATTATATATTTTTATCTATTCTCTATGTACCTCATGTTTTTGCTGTTGTGCCTACTCTGTAAAGTGCTAAGTTGTCATGAACGCAAGAGATAAGATGCCATGTTCGTTCACTACCTCGGGAGAAAACTGTGCATCTACTCTCCCCACCAGGGCAACTCTCTACCATAACTACCTCTGAACTTTTGCATTCACATATCCAGCGGTCTATCCGATTCTTCTTTTATATAATGTTGTTATGTATCTTTGTCTACGTTTTATGTAACTCGGGTAGTTGGTGCTATTTAGTTTACATATCCCACTGGATACTGTTTAGTCTTTTTACCTTTACCATTTATTTGTATCTACACTCTACGTACCTCATGTTATTGCTGCGATGCTTACTCAGTAAAGCTTGTGCTGTATAAAACTCATAAATACATTTTAAAAAATGGTGTAGGAAATCCACCTTTTCTGTGTCACACCACATTTTTGCATTCTAGAATGTATTTTTGCTGGACTCTGTTAAACAGGAGTAAAGTGCCTGTGCTCCCCTTTAAACATTGTTATCTTGACTTATCGCTAATTGACTTATTTAACATGCCTATATGTCCCTAATATATGGTGCAGGAAATGTACCCAGGGCCTGGAAAATAAATGCCACTCGTGCACTGCATCATCTATTGTGCCAAGCATGGTCCTGGAAAACATGGCTTCAGGCCCACAATGAGTACCCTTGATCCCTACTGCACAGCCCTGTCAAAATCACCCTTTTGACAAGGAGGAAATGTGAAATAAGTTACCCCTAAGCACACCAGGCTGCCCACAATGTAGGCTGCATATTATTTAAGAGTAGAGCATGTGTGATATTAGAAATTACATGTTCCCCCAATGACTAAGCCCAAAATGACATGGTCACTGGTCAGGCAGTAACTGGTGCATAGGAAAAGTCAAAGTATAAATTATGCATTTTAATCCATAACTTTTTACCTATGCCAGCTACAGACACCATTCAAAGGCTTATTATATTTACTAAAAATCCAATCTAATTGTGAAGTTGGATTTATACTAAATATTTTAGAAAAGTCACTTTTAGAAATTTCCTGTACCCTACCTAGAGCTGCTGGCGGTTAATGTGCATTAGCTCTCCAGCCACTGCCTGCATGTACTTGGCTGCACGAGGAGGGAAAGATTTATGAAAACTGCTCTAACAGCAGAGACAATGGCCTGGGAGTGGGGAGTGTATAGGAAAGTGCCCCTTTTTGACATGGTCTCACCCGCTTTTTGCCTTGTATCTGACGCGATTTTGACAGAAAGTGCACTGGGTTCCTGCTGTGTAGGTCCCCAGTGCCAGATCTCTTTCCCTATACTGTACACTTGTTTCCCCAATTGGCAATGCCTTTAGCATCCCTTGTAAGTCCCCAGTAAATGCCTCACCTGGTACCTAGGGCAAGGAGGCTAAAGAGGGTCCCTTGGGGCTGCAGCATGTTTGGTACTACCCTAAGTGACTCTTTTGCACCAACATGCAAACTGCCATTGCAGGCTGTGTGCCACGATGCAGATAAAAGTGAAGAAACGACATGGCACGCCTCCTGTGTGCCTTGCCTATATACTTACCGTATAGGTAAGTCACCTCTACGGCAGGCCTTACTGCCTGAAAGAAGGGTGCACTGTACTACATGTGAGGACATGTCTACATGAGTCAAAATGCCCCTGTGATATCTAAGTTGATTCCTTGATATTACAAGTGAACAGGGGAGATTTTGAGGACATGTGCTGGACACTAGTGTTTACGAGTTCCCCAGCTACATGATGGTTTCACTGAAACTAGAAATGTTTAGTATCAAACATCTCATATTTATAATTTCACACTGATTCCAGTGATGGTTTTATTAATGCATGCACCCAGAGGGCATCTTATAAGTGCCCCTGAAAACCTGCTGACTACTAGTGTGCTAACTGACTGGTGCAGACCAGCCTGCCACCACAGACAGGTTTCTGACCCCTACAGGTGAGAGTGTGCGCTCTCTGAAGGTGGAAACAATGCCTGCTCTGGCCGGAGGTGTTGCAACCTTCCCCTAGCAGGATGGCAAAGTGATCACCATATCAAGGCAGGAGGCTTCAAAGGCCTCTGCCCTCTTTGATATGCGACTCAAGGCTTCTCTAGATAGGGGAAATGGCACTCCTGCCCAGGCCCATTTGGTACCAGGACAGGCAAGAAAATTAGCTAGTTAGGAGGCATGTCCCCCTCTCAGGCTAGTCCACCCCTATTATGGGCTACTTGATTGTGGTGGAATAAGGCCCTCTGGGTCAGGGTTATGCCCACTTGCCAAAGGAAGTGGTCATATAGTGGGTGTAGACACTATAGGTAAATAGCCCCTTGCCTACTACCTGTCACTCCCCTTAACGCCCCAAAATTGAGTATTTGGTGGCATTCCTGACACCCGGAACTTAGATTCGATGGATCAAGAAGAGAAGGACACCAGGAGCTGCAAGAAAAAGCCAGAACTGAAGACTGCTGTGGACTTATGGAGCCAAACCCTGCCTGCCACACTAAGTCTCGACAATCACGACCCAGTCACTCATCCTGCAGCTGATCAGCTTCCAAGAACCCCGGGAGACTGCCAGCCCTTCAAAAATCACCAAGCAATCTTCCCTGGAGTAGAGGAGCTTCTCCCCTGCAGTCAACAGCCACACAAATGCAAAGTCTGGCTTATCGTGTTTCCGCTCCCCGGCCAGCCCGACATAGCAGCCCCCCAGGAAGAGGACCCTGTGCTCCTGAAGGTGAGATCTGTTCCCCCACAGAGTGAGAGGACACCAGGAACAATCAGAGCCACACAGGACCAATACCCAGAGTACTGGACCCCTTGTAGTAAGCAGTGACCATGAGAGTCTAGTAGGGACTCCAATTACTCCAAGACAAAGCAGCCATCTAGGGAAATCAGAACCACAGAGACCCACTTCTATAGTGGCCCAGCTGTCCTGATTTTTGCACCCTCAACCAGTGAACCCGACAATAGCAAGGTTTCAAGATGCACAGAGCCCAGCTAACATTTCTACTCTGCACCCTAGTGCCCCAGTCCAGGTACAGCAGAACCAACTGTGCTCCCTTGTCCCCCAGACCCTTGTGACTCGAGCCCCCCGATGGGAGCTCCCGGACTTGCCCCCAAGACACCCTCTGCAGCCTGCTACTAGGTGGCCCCCCTTTCTCCTTACCAGTGTAACACGCTCAGCTACCAACGCGACCAGCCCTTCTACAATCTGGCACCCCAGGGCAGGTAATGGGAAACTGCTGGTAGTACTTTGGACCTTGGCCTACTATGACCCTAAGTCTCGAAGGAGACCCCCGGAAACCAACAGTAAATACCTGTATGCTATCTTTGCCTTTTCCGCCATCGAAAAGCAGTGTGCTTAAAGAGGCATTTAAGTGAACAAATCAATATTTAAGAAAGTACTTACTTGTTATCAAACTTCTTGGTATCAAAATTGATATAAAAATGTGACTTTTTTTTCTAAACTGGTCTCGGATTTATTCTTGAGTGTGTTTCACATTTATTGTCTCTGTGTGTGTCAACAAATGCTTAGTACTACCCTCTGATAAGCCTAACTGCCTGCCCACATTACAATAAAAGAGAGCATTTGGGTTGTCATTTGTGCCTTTGTAAACCACCTGGGTATTGTCTGGACTCTTTACGCAGTGTAGCACATTTTGGTGCACTATATAAAGAGCCAGCTTCCTACAGAGAGATGTTTTCTTTCTCTGGCAGGAAAACCAGATGGGGTGAGCTCAGGAACTTAGTTAACTTCAAAGGGCTTGCCCTGTCACAAGCAAATGTTAGGTGACCACTGGGAAGGCCCAAGTCTTTTTCCCTATAGTTAGTCTGACAACAAACTCAGTGAAAGTGAAGTTGCCGCCAGTACTGATGTTAAGTGACCACAGAGGAGGGGACTGCTTATTACCCTGGCCCCAACTCAGCACACAGTCTCTGCACATGGCAGGAGGATTTCGCCATCTTGGATTTTAAGAGGGATTGTTTGAAGCAGGTCAATCAGAAACTGATGAAAACGTGGGTAGGTTTGCAGTCAGGAATGTTTACCTCATTGATTAAGGAGTGCCCTGAAATCACCCCACCAACTAGATGGTGCCAGGAATACATGTGGCACCCCTAGGCACCATCCTTAGAATAATATCTAGACTTATGCAAGATCAGAAGAGGATAGACCTGCTATCTATAACCTGAGAGGAGCTGGACTGGACATGTGCCCTCTAGTACCGAGGACAAAAAGGTGGAGTCCAAAGTTCAGTTGGCTGACCTTCTCTGTGGCTAGAGGGACACAACAAACTGCAAGAGGTCTTTTCCTGAAGTGCTCAGCTGACTAGTGGCAACTGTACCTGGAGTGGACTTTGCTGTTGGCCTCTACCTCACACCATGAGACTCTCTAAGTGCCTTGGAGGCCTTAGAAGTGTACTCCATGGTTGTTTGGGCACCAGAAGAAGGTTTTTAGACTTTTGAGAACCTTTCATCGAGATCTCCAGAGTTTCAGCGGGACTCATCAAAAAGACTATCCAACCTGCAATTCCACAGCATCAGATTGGATTTCAGCGTCATCCCACTCAACCATTCCCACATCTCTGAAATAAGAAATAAGCTCCATTTGCATTGGGACTTCAACGCATCAGTGGGACCAACCAGCTTCAGGTATCTGGCCTTTGGTTTCACGGTGGCATCTACATTTTCAGTGGCAGACCATGACAGGAGGACTTTTGTTCTCAAAAAGTGACAAAGTCCCATTCTTCATTGAGACTTAGAAGAAATCTCAACTCCCTTTTTCAAACTTTTTAAGTTCCAGACTGTCATCGGGACAATCCACTTGGAGTATCTGTCCAGCACTCCATCACATTCAAATTAGACCTAGGTCCCAGTCTACTGCTTTCATATACTATCATTGGCGCACAGTCCTTTTTGCCATTATGTATGCTTAAAACTTTAAAAATATGTATTTTTGGTTCCCCTATTAGATCTTGGTCATTTAGGTGTTATTTTATTTAATGTTTTGTAATTCAGTTTAGGATTTTTATTGCCTGATGTTTTGACTTTAATATTGTTTTGGTATGCATAAATACTTTACACATTGTCCTAAATTACGCCTTTCTGTTCTGAGCCCTAGATACCTGGGGGTTAAGCTCAGATTAATGTAACCACTTTATTGGTACATAATGATAAGAAGTGTTAACATTCAATGATGTGGGCAGTCCTGTACCCCAAATAATAATCCACTTTCATACAGAAGGCCTTATCTCTGACTGGAGGAGTATGTCTCGCTCACCAAATGCTATAGAGTGCTTGCATAGCAATAAATGAGTGACTACTTCCTTACATCTCTCAAAAGTGCAATCTATCATCACACATTAAATGTATAGCATTGCATAAAGCAATCCTCACATGTAGCACATACATCAGAAGTGCAAGATTTCTTACGCTCACAAACACACACACACACACACACACACACACACAGCACAGCCACTGAATAAATCAGTGAAAGCTTGAAAGCTTATGCACAGAGCACAAACAGCTGTGGAAGGTTCCATGAAATCAGTACATTAAAGGGGTACGGGAAGCAAAACAGCTAACAACCACACGTGTGTAATGTTCTGTCCAGTCAGCATCTCTTGAGTGCAGACTGTATGTGAATTCATAGGACTTATTGACTGTTGGAGAAATATGCTGTGGTAACACTCTTGCCAATCTTATACATGTAGAGATTTTAATTTAGGGATGGCGTGTGCCTGCACCACACTGCACTTCACCTCCACTGAACCAGCTGCGGCTGATGCTATATTCAATTCAATGTAGGCACTATTGTTTAGTTACAGACTCTGAAAGTCCCTGTCTCTCCTGGGACAAAAAGCATTGGCAAGGCCAATAGCTCTGGCTTTAATATGCTAACCCATACAAACTGTGCCTACTTCTGTTTCATTGCATTGGTACATTTAATCCAGACTTCTTGACCTTGCCAGTATATATTTATGTAGTGCTTCAAACCACACTTCTGCAATTACAAAGCAGTGTGAATATCGTATCTTACTATTGCTCAGTCCACTAGTTCTCCATTTTAAAGACCTGAGGTGGATGGAAACTGCTTTTGTGGAATTGAAAACTGACACCTAAAGCAGGTTGATCCCTCTGAAGCTTTGGTAGTTTCTCGCTGAAGATTGTTTATGTTCCAATGCAGGATGGGACCTAGTTGCGTTTTCAGGATTGCGAAGAACTTTGATGCCATATAAATACTAATCAGACACGTTTTTCCTGAGGGTCCTGCTGAAGCTGTGGAGGAAAAGATTTTGAAAGTTTCTAAACTTTCTTCTGATGTGCAAAACAGCCACAGAAGTACACTTCTAAGGCCCCCAGGAACTCAAAGGAGGTACTTAGAGACTCTCAGGGTGTCAGGCAGAGGCACGAGCAGGATCTAGTCCTGGTTCAGCTGCTACTATCAGCAAGGCACTTCAGGGAAAAGGTCTCTTGAATCTTTTGGGTCCCTGTATCCACATAGGATTTCATCCAACTGACGTTTGGAGTCCACTTCATTGTCCTGGTTACATAGGTCCAGTCCTTCAGGGCTCCCTCGGATCACAGGTAGCAGGTCCAGACCAATTCTGATCTTCTGTTGGTCCAGAGAGTGTTTTGAGGAGGTACCCTGGGGTGCCACATTTATGATGTACCAGCTAGTGCTTTGAGATGACTTTTGGGCATTCCCTAACCAATGGGGTCATCATTCCCAATAACAACCTGGCCCACTTTTCAGCAGTTCCTGTTTGCACTACTGCAAACAATCCTAAAGCACCTCTCACTTTCAAAATCCAAGATGGGGAAAACCTTCTCTCCTTGTACAGAGCCTGTGTCCCCACCCAGAGATGTGGCCAGGGTAATGAGCAGTGTTCTCCTCTGTGGTCACTCTAAAGAGATTCTTGTGGTAGCTATCATCCTACTGGGTTTAGTGCCAGCTTGACTAGGGATACCAAAGCTGAGTCCCTTCCAGGTGTCACCTAACATTTATTTATCAGGCCCCATTGCAATTAATTAGGTCCCAGGGCCCACCCCCTAAATCCCCAATAGAAGGAAAACAGCTGTCCATTCCAGGGCAATTTTCTGTGGTCTCAGATTCTCACACCTCTTTTACACCTCATTAGGCCAAGTATAGGCTGAGCAGTGGTTGGAAAGCTAAGTCAAATTAGACTCCAGCAGCTTTAGGCAGAAAAAAGGTAACTTACTAAATGTTAAACTTCTCATATATTTAATAAAAATCTGACTTCAACATTAGATTGGATTTATATTAACTATAAAAATAGGCCCTTGAATTGAGTCTAAAGCCGGTATATGTAGAGTGTTATAGATTAAAGTATATTATCTATACTTCTACATGCCAGTTATGGCCTTGCGTGTGACAATGCTGTTTTAGGACTAGTCACTGAGGGAAACATTTAATTTCTAAGGTTACACATATTCAAGTCTTTTATATTATACACCCCATCTTGTGGGCATCAAGGTGCACTTAAGGGTGATGTATTTAATATTTAAAATAAGATTTTCCTACCTGTCTTAAAGGTGATTTTGAAAGGTCTGTGTAGCATAGTTCAAGATGTGGCTGTTAGGTTACACACTTCTCATACCAGATGGCAAAATGAATGCTACAGTTCACATGTGAGATGTATCTTTCCATGTCATGGTTGTAGTTTCTATACCATATACTATGGAATTACAGAAGAGTTAAATATGCCAATCAGGGATTAGCCAATTGTTTCATGTTTTATGGGTCAGAGCCTCACACAGGCCAATGTGCAGTGTCAAAAACAGGAATACAATTCAGCAAAAATTAGGGTGACAATGCAAAAAAGGGCATTTTTTCACAGTTTTCTTGCTGTGATGTCCATTAACCACCTGCTGCATTGTCTACTACCATTCTGCTTGCCTCAGCATGATCACTCCTTCTGATTGACAGGCTTTCTACCTTGTCCTCCATTACCCCTTAAGGTTATGAAGTGATAGTTATTGGCTGCAAGGCAAAGAGGTTGATGCTGCCACAAATGCTCTCCTCTTCCATCCAGGAAGACAGCTATGTGCACACTGATATTTTTCTTACATGTACTGTGTGAACTTGCCAGCATTTATCAGTTCACAAATCCAAAGGAAGGGATGCGTAAGAAGGTCATATTGAGCTGCAGTGCTGCAAAGTTAAGGTGACATATTGAGAGAGCTGGACATGCCACTGTGAGCCATGATCATGCTACAACATTTACAAAACTGTTTCGAAACTCATGCCATGCACATAGAGGCATGTTTTATATGTCACTCTATCAAGCCTAAACATGAAGAGTCAGTAAGGAAGTAATCTGCTTACTCCATTCATGCTAGACTCAGACAATGTGTGTGGCTAGCATAGAGGCTCCCTCCTAATATCTCTGTGTGGGTAGGCGCAGAGAAAGGGGAGCCTAGTCCACATATTTTAAGCTTAAGCACTCATCCCAGATTTGTAGCTCTGCATCCGTTAGGCTATACTTGTGCCAGAATGAGACGAAAATTGGTGAAAGCCATGCTGGTGAAGGATGGACAAACATCTGTCATTGGATCTTGGAATGACAGTGGGATGATGATCACATCCTCAACATATCTGTCATATGTGATGGATAAAAAAGACCAAAGACACCACCAAATGGAGAGTAATGATAGAAGATCAGCCACTGACAACTCTGATTGATGCTGGTGTTTCTGTTTCTGTAATAACCTGAAGATCATTCAGTCCCTTTATTATATTTCAAAGCTGATACCAACAAGGTGAAATGTCTAGGAGTGTGGCACTATACTGTCTCATCCAATCACTAGTGTATTCATCACCTGTAAAAACCTAAATCCTGTTTTGTATCATGTTCATACATTCCTATGCAATATTAGTGGTAGTTTTCACATATATAACCAGCATCAATATTTTATAAATGAATATGAGTGATTATTTAAAGTATTTTGGAGCTTTCTGTAAATTTTAATATGTTTGCTAAGTTTCACGAGTCAAGTAGGCCTGGAAGCCAGGACCCTGGAGGTTGTACATCCACACATTTCCTAGAAAAAAAACTCGTAAGGGGAAGCAAGATTTCAGGAGGATAATGAACCTAATATTGTATTTATGAATCGTATCTACTCTCCAAGGACGTACTGCATTTCCCCAGGGAGAAGATCCTGCCACCCGTTCATCCGATAAGTTTTTGCTGCCTGTAAAATGTTTCTGTCACATTATAGAACTTTATTACTTGTACTGAGAAAAAGCTTATATTTGCTGGTCTTTTGATGTATTTTAGCCCTATGGTCCTACTGAAATGTTTCTAGCCAGAGCCCTGGTTTGTTAAAAAGACAATTGTCATTGATTCTCTTGCTTTGCTGCTTGCTATTTTCCATCAAACACTAGTTGGACTTCAGGTTTGTTGGCGTGTTTTGTTTTATTTCTAACAGACAAAAAACTCATCAAATTTGCTTTTCACATCTAGTCCTGTGAGCAACAGAACTTGATGTCAGAGCAACAGGACTTGAAGACAAATTCAAAGACTGTTTTCTAGGAATTGGCTGACTAAAATTCTAGTCGGTGGTCCAGCACCACAGAATTCCTTTCCTTGTTTGTTGCCTGCTCAAGGTGAAACTTTAACAGTGAAGTTGGCCTTCATTATTGAGAGAGTGGAAGGTCTGACTGTGTGTGTCCTGGAACAGTGATTGGCCAAGATCTCATGCATCCAGGTGAGATCTACTTCTCGTTGACGTTCATGCCCAAATGAGCCAGAGGGAGAGGCACATTAATCCCACAGTGCACATTATGACAGCAGAAGAAAATGGATCCCATTGGTTTCCCAGAATAGATGTGAATGTCAGACATCACCAACTACTTGGTAATGAGCCTTCCACATTCATCGCTACATTATTAACTCATTAAAAACACTGTCATTTCAGCATCTCCTACACTGCTGAGGTGTTTCAGACTTGCATCTGCACTATTCTGCCCAGTGATATCCACTATGTATTATTAAATGCTGCATCCATTGAACAACACATTACAGTCCTACTGAATATCCTCCAGAGGATAAGTGACAGTGGGCTGACACTTCAAGTGAGGGGTGATCACTTTGTACTTGTGGATAACTTCAGTAAATAGCAGGAGGTGGAAGAGTGCAGTAACCTTCAGCTAACAAAGTTACACACAAGTTAGAGTTGCAGTGGAAATCAGGATGACAATTGAACACATTTTCAAGGAGGCGCTGTCACATCAGATCTGCAACCCTAAGAATTAGGAATTGGATAATTAATTCTAGCTGAGCACAGAAATATGGTGAGGTAGAAGGAATCACGTGATCACTGAACAAAACTAGTGCCAGATATCATTTTTTTTTAAAGTTTGTCTACATGCCTCATGGTTCCATCAATTCTGAAGGGCATCCAGATATGATTCTCACTCATCTTGCATTGAATCTTGCAAATACAATATCCAGTGAGATGTCAAGAGGTTGACAAGTGAAAAATTATCAAATTAGTGTCAAGAGATGTGGGAGATTGTGGGAATGTGTCCCGGCTTCTCCTTTCCCACTGAAGGTGCTGGAGATAAAACTAGGGCCATTATTAGACAAGTAGTATAACCCAGGTTGGGGGGCCTTATCATTCCTCACCAGAGCAGTAATGTCAGGTGAAGTGGATCAATGTTGTAAAAATCTCTCTCAGGATATCCAGGCCTTGTGGCCCATTGGGCTCCCCTACAGTGTAATTTCTACTAGTCATCCAGCGAAAGATAAGTGGGAATCTCAATATCCAGTGCAGTGGTGATAGTATGGTGGCTCTCTCAACGAGGTGACTAAGATGTGTAAATGTCTTATCTAATGCTAGACAGTGTAAACCCTGACACCATCAGTTTTGCAAACTCAAGAGTTGTCACACTGTTGGCATTGGATTTGAGTGGGCATCACTTGCTACGGGTATGCTCCAATGGAAGTGAGGTCTTTTGAATGGTCTTTGGGCAAAATATCAGAGAAAAAATATTGTGTGGACAAAATACTGTGCCAAAAGTATCAAGGACAAAAATATTGTGCACGTAAGTTCCTATGGGTAAGCACAGTTTTACTACACTTAAATCCACATTTATGGAACTAGACTATATATATATATATATATATCATCAGGTTACGTCGATGTAGAGTTAAGAATAGTACATCTATACTTACCTTCTCACCATTTTGGTCCTCAATATTTTTGACATGGTACTCCGTCGGCACAATATTTGTTTCCTCAATATTCTGTCAGACAACTCTATTGAGGTGGACAGAAATTCAAGAGCATGGAGAGGCTCCACTGAGTAGCATTTCATAGTCAGTGGAATACATCGCTGTTTTCCATCTACTCATGCTTAGTATACTGTAGAGTATTATACCACAAGTAATAAATGGCATTTGTTTATTGATAGTAATACTAATTCCTGTACTCCGTCAGTAATCTATTTACCTCTTGTAATCACCCACTACCCTCTCTCCAAAATACTATGTTAGATTGTCACTCACCATTCATTTCTTTTATACTTTTAAAATGAACCAATGTGCTTATTTGTGTTCAAAACACTCAAACAATAAATAAACTGTCTGTCCAATAGTCAAGTGACATGTCTTTATCTTATGCTGATATCGTCTTTCATTCAAGTGTAGTGTGATGTTACTATGGGATGAATCATGCACAAATTGAAAACTGACCTCATTAAAGAAAAAAAGAAGGCCACTTCTAATTAGAAGTCTGTAACTAGTTGGTGCAAACTCTGCTGTTATGAGAGCCCAATGAGCTAAGCATATGTAGCTGGTAGAGTCAGCAGCTCTGACTGTTACGCAACATTCTCTCCACAACTATTCTTATGTTTTTTTAACAAGAACACTCCCATGTGTAAAACTAGTAACTTATGGTTACTAATCACAGTATTCACAAGAAGTAGTGAAGCTTGAAATAGAAGTTATGAATGGTCGCTCACCACCAATATAAATAAAAAAACATACTTATTTCTATAACCAAACCTGCCTTTCTACCTTGGTAAAAATACTCCATCGAATGGCTGTGTCCCTTGAATTTCGAAACCACAATATTGATGGTACACAATATTGAGAACAAAATATCGAAAATAAAATATCGACAGGTAAATAAGTCTACCTAACTCCAAACATATGTACCTATGTGGTACATATATCTCAAGTTATGTAGATATGGTAAAGTTATACTTCCCTATATGCACACACCTTCCGATACTTTGTCTGCCAAGATATTGTTGGTGTCGATGTTCAGTAGTACACACATCCTCAGGCTGAGCTTTAGATTGTGAATACTATTCAAAGCAGAAACAGAGCGTGATCCTGTTCTGAGCGGTTGACTCTCTGTCAGCTCACACAAGGTCCCAGCAGATTACTGTGTGCATGTGGAATGCCTGACAGCTGTCCAAGGTGCTGAACACTGCACTCAGCCGCTGCTACAGGCTTTCCTTCCCTGCTGGAGGCGCTGAGAAGGAAGCCTGGGGCCAGTGGTTCCTCGTCTTCATTCTGTCCTCTTTTTCCTGTCACTTCCCCGCTCACCAATGAAAGGTGGCGGAAAACAAAGAACTACTTTCTGGGCTCCTTCCTGATAGTGTTTGTTACAGGGATGGGGTGGACAGTGTTTGCTAAGGTAACAATAAACCTTTAGACATAAACACTACTTCCTTTATTGAAAAATGAAATTCTGCAGTTCTTAAAGTTTTCAAATAGCAGATCCATTAAAGACCTCAGCAGCAGAAATGTTCTCACTTGCACATGCGCCTTGCACGATACCCAAGTGCACGTGCTCCCTGAGGCATAGGTGAGTGATTGGGATTAAGAACATGCATGTGACCCTTCAATGGCTTCAACCTCAAGATTATTAGTTCTTCCGGGTTGCATTAACTTCATGAGTTGACCAAACTTGCATCAAGGTAAAGGTGTCCTAATTTGCTGCATTTCGTTTTGCAGTGGCTCAGTTTTACCGCAGTAATTGTGTGCATTTCATTTCATCATTTCTCAAGTCCATACTATCTAACTGTTTATTTATTTATTTATTTTTTATTTATTTGAGTTTTATATAGCCCTGGCTATACCTGGAGGTGTCAGAGCGCTTTACATAGGGTTCCACAAAGTTACAAAATTACATCAGTTACCAGTTACATCAGTTACTAGAAAAACATTTCAAGAGCGTAAAGACGAGATAAATGGAGCTTAGAAGGGAGAGGGGGTAGGGTAAAGGGGTAGGAGGGAAATAGGGTGGAGAGACGAGGGAGAGTCTGTCCAAAGTCCGGCTGGGTAGGTGACGGCCGAGGGGGAAGTCCACAGCCCCTCTCCTCTATAGCTATCAGGTAACTCCACCGGGCATCGGCCAAATATCTAGGTCTCAACGGAAAGACATTTAAAAAGCATAGGGGATGAAAAAATGGAGCACAGAGGGGGTAAGGGGGTAGGGTAAAGAGGTGGGAGGGAGAATGCGAAGGCGAGACGAAGGAAGGTCTGCACAAAGTCCGGCTGGGTAGGTGACGGCCAAGGGGGCCATCTCCTCTATAGCTATCAGGTAGCTCCACCGGGCATCGGACAAAAAACTAGGTCTAGCGCTTAACATAAGGAAACATTGAGTTACAAATTACAAAAATGATCACATTAATTACAGAGAGGTTACAAATTCAATACAGGAGTTATTAGCGACCATGAAAAACAAGATCCACAGAAAAGAGAGGGGAAAAAAAGAAAAAGGCCAGGGAGAGCAGGGAGTCCACGGGAGGGAGTCAGCAGCGACGAAAGATACGAGACATAAGTCAGAGGTCCGGCTGGGTAGGTGATGGCCATAGCGGTGTGCCAGAGCCTGTCTCCCCTATAGCTGTCGGGGCAGCTCCACCGGGAATCGGTCATACATTTGGTACTCCACCGGATAAAAATAAGAATCAGGAAGGGACCAAGAGTCAGCAGCGGAGAAAGAGACGAGACATAAGTCCGAGGTCCGGCTGGGTAGGTGACGGTCATAGCGGTGTGCCAGAGCCTGTCTCCCCTATAGCTGTCGGGGCAGCTCCACCGGGAATCGGTCATACATTTTGGACTCTGCCGGATAAAGATGAGAATCAGGAAGGGACCAAAAGTCTAGAGTCCAGAGACGGGCTGGTGGAGCTGGCGAGGGTGGTAGGATAGGAAGGGGAGTGTAGCTTGGCAGCCATCTTAAGGTCAGGCAAATCGAGTCTGTTGATCTCCAAGACTCTGTAGGTGGTGTTGTCTCTAGATCTTAAGATTGTTTCCTCACGATCGTACACAGGCGCCATCTTGGGGTCAGGCCACACTCAGTAAGATATAGTCAGTAATGCATTGCATTGTATGCCTCAGTAGATGTTTGTGCGCACTGGGATGGCTCCTCGGGGGGGGGTCGGTGCTCTGTCGTTGGCCCCCTCTTTCTGGCAGCTTCTTCAGCGGCAGTGTTGATACGCGGATGGAGGGAGAGGGGGTGGGGAGAACAACCGGTCTACTGCAGTTTGTGCTAGCCCAGCGTTCCGCTTCTATGTTTGGTCGCTAGCGGTTTTCTCGTTGTGTGGCAGCCCTTTCCACCCAAGATGTAATGCACTCTGGTGCTGTGCCTCAGTGTGTTCCCGCTCTAGAGCCATCTGCAGAGTCCGGCGGGCGCCATGTTAAGGTCAGGCACCCCCAATAGAGCAGCTCCGCCGTGGTGTTTACAGTGAACGTATGGAGAATGGCCCCCTGCTCACTAACCTCTGCGACGCGGTGTTGGGTCGCTCCTCGTGTCTTGATGCCCGGGTGATGAGGGACCGGGCCATCAGTTGTCTCGGTGGCGTGGAGGGAGGAACGGCCCCCGATCATCAGTCCGGCCCTGAGCGCTCCCGCGGGCACCGTGCCAAGTACATAATGTCTCTGAACTCAACATACATCGAGCCCATGAGTCTGTTTTATGTCCACTTCCAAGGCCAATTTCAATTGTCCAAGAGGTTTCATTGCCTTCCTCCTACAGTACTCGGACCTTATGAAGGTCATCTTGGCCTGTGTTGACCTCCTGGCTCCGGTGGACGCCCGCCCCCTGCTGCTGCTTCTTCTCTCGGGCTGGAATGCAGGCAGTGTGAAGTAACAACTCCCTTCCGATGTCTGTTGGACTCGGATTTCCCTGTTCACTGTTGCAAAGTGATCCTGTGTGCCCTCTGCACTCCCATTTTTTCTTGACTGGTACTGGTGGTAACCAACTCTGTATGTTCCTGGGCTCTGCCTAACCAGGGCCAGTGCTATGTTGAAAACACAGTGAAAACACACACATGGATAAGGGTACACTATATATTAGGGTACACTTATAATTGGCATGATCTAACCTATAAGTCCCTAGTACATAATAGGGCAGGGGGATTAAAACTACCTTTAAGTCCCAAGCACATAATAGGGCATGGCAGTTTAGAGTTCTGCAGCCTTTGTTGCACTTGCATGTGTGCACTGCTGAGAGCCTGAGGTCCTCTTAAAAGTAGCCCTGTGTTGCAGCATTGCTTTTAAATGTAAATTGTACGCAAACTCTTTTTTGGTGGTAGGAGCACTTAAAAAGTGATAATCTACAAGAATTGGGCATATTAGGTACCCCCAGGGTCTCCCCTATGTGTCTCAAAGGTGGGGAGGGCATGTACCTATAAGGAGGACCCTTATAAAAGAAGTGCTATATGCCCTGGGAATAGAGAGATTGCACATTTCACTTCCCTCACTGTAGTAAATTGCCTCCCAAAATGAACTTTGAAACTAGGAGCACTGTGGAGTGAGGATCTACACTGTTTCTGCATATTTAGGACCCCTAAAGTCTCGAATAGGTGTCCCAGGGGAGGGGGTCATGTAGCTATAAGCAAGGACCTTTTAAAAGATGTTTTATATGCCCTGGTAATGGAGAAATTGTACTTTTCATTTTCCCCATTATAGACCCCCAACCCCATAGGATAACATGGCAATAGTTTATTAATGCATAACATTCGCTAGCAATAACCAAAAGTATCATTCAATGGCTTAGAAGAATGGTATTGATAAATCCAACAGTCTGCTATTGTTGAATTTACCATAAAGTATACAGAAAAGAAGTTATAAGACTTCTTTGTCTGTACGCCAAAATTCAGCCTTCCTGCTGTCTTCCTTGTTTTGTCAGAGTTAACAGGATTAGCCAGGCTGCTTTGATGAAGTGATAACTGACTCACCCAGGGAGAGGCTATCTGCTGGAGAGAGCTCTGCTACACAGGCATGACAGAGCAAGGGGGAGGGGTCATAAAGCATGAGCTTCAAAGGAGAGATAGGACAGGCAGGGAATGCTAGGCCCATCTACCCCCCCCCGGCCCCTCTGACCCAACCAAGTGGCAGGCTTAAGGCTGGAATATGCAGATGGTAGGGGGGATCTATGGAAATGAGCCATACTGGAGGTTGGTTTAACTAGTTCTTGCTCCACTGCTGAGATTTCAGCAATACTGAATTTTGGAGGCATAGTGATTTCTGGGAGAAGATTATGCCACACTTTAGAGTAAGTGGCCATGCTCTGGTGTGTTTCCCTGCACCTCATTGGACAGGAGTGCTCTCCTGCTTGACTCCAGTGAACCTTGAATAAATATGTGAGAGGAGCAGGGCCTCTCAGATCTGCTGCCTGAAACTAAGAGAAGAAAAAAGCTTGCCAAGCTACAAACTTGATTTGCACCATCAAGCCCTGCATTCTGACTGACTGCGCCTGCTGCATTATCTGGAACTACAGCCCTTTGTATATACCTTGCCTCAAGAGGAATTAAGAGTGGACTCCCTGCTAGCTACAGGTTACCAGAGCTCACCTGGACCATTGCCACCAAGAATCCCCTGCCTTTATTCTGTCCAGTGGATTTGTAAGGGTTTTGTCCAGGTGCATTGTGGGAATTGTGGTCACAACCTTTTTAGGACTATCTTTGAGATTCCAGACCCTTGGATTGTATTTTGGACACTTAGGACCCTCAAGAGGAACTTCAGGAAGAAGTTCCAGAAGTTTGGAGAACTTTGGAGCAACTTTGGAAAAAAGCTCCATAACGGGACGAACTCAACTGCGAGAGCCAAGCCAACCACCTCCAACTGCGAGCCGGACTGCTCTGCTGGTTTATCCCGCTGAAAAGCTCTGGAGGTCCGACTTCCAGAGTTTGACCAGGAGCTCCCTGGAAAGCAAGCTGGCGAACCCTCACTGAATCCGGGCTGGTGAAGATCAACGAGAGACACCAGCAGAAAAAGCTCCAGAAAAGTTTTTAAGTCCGAAGGTAAAATCTCCACAAGGGGTATACGAGCAGGGATCCATTGCGGTCAGCCTGAAACTTTGACTTTATCCCGGTCAAGCGCGACCAGAAGTCCCAAATTGGCACTATAGTTTTCTAAGTTCTATATAGTGCTAAATCTTTCAAAATTCATATCTCCGGTTCCCTACATTGGATTGGTGTCATTTTAAAGATGAACATATTACCTATTTTCATAAATTGGTGTGGGATTTCTATTCCGTGTTGTGTTTAAATTATTTACTGAATTGGTGTTTCGAAATGCTTTACATACCTGTCTCCTAAGTTAAGCCTGCAAGCTCGCAGCCAAGCTATCCAGGGCTGAGCATGGGAATAATTAATTGAGATCTGTACTGAGCTCTGTTAGTGGTCTTATTGCCAGTGGTAGAGACACATTTACCACTACTAATAACCCACTTTCCAATACTAACCTTGAGGTTCAGAAAGGCATAACTTTACCATCACAGCTGGAATATTGCATCATCTGGGGTGCAAAAAATAGCAATCAGCACCAAGGGTTTCATTTCTGTGACAGCCTCCTTCTAAACAAGAAAGACACATTAAACTCACAGACTTCCCTTGGCTTCTCCAGATTTTGGTGAGGGGCTACCAGAGTCCCAGAATCTCTGATTCAGATCGGTATCTAGCTGCTATCTTATAAGCAAAGAACGCCAGAAAAAGTAAATGATTTCTTGTATTATTAATGTAAATAGCACATATGTGATCACTTTAAACTGTACTCTAAATCTGGGGAATAACATCTGCAAATTTTTCCCTCTTACAGGAGAAATACTATGCCAAAATCTGCATCTATTTACTACCTGATTTGTGCCCCTGGAAAATTAGCGCAGGGTCTTTGTTGAGGCCCATGGTGAAGATGAAGTGGGAACTGTGGATGCTCACAGCAAGTGGTGAGACATGGTGTTTTCCTGCTCTCTCTCTGAGCTGGTGCTCTGAGTGCTGCCTAGCACCAACTCAGGCCCCCTTGCACCATGGTGTGAGGGTGCCTACGTTACAGGCACGCAAAAGCAACCCTCAGAGGTATTTGACCTTTTCTATATGTGCTGCAGAATGAAGCACACATAAAAAGAGGAAACAACGAGGAGAAATAAACATATTTCTCCTCGTTAGGCTTCTGTTAGGATAGCCTAGCATTTTAATGCATTACCAGGTTTACTACCCTTACTAAATCTGGGAATGTGCCAAAACCCATGGATGGATATTTGGGAATGCCCACACTCCACCCATGGAATGCCTTCCTATCGCAGAGTATCTCAAGGTAGTGAATTACACTGCCTTGCGTTACTCTGGATTTACTAGGCCACGCAGATCCACGCGAGGTCTTAAGTGTGTAGTCTATGAAAGTGCGCCTTTGTAATCTGTACAGTTATACACTGCATGCACTCTCATCTGCATCACACTTTGCACATAAAGGTGTAAACAACCCAAGTGGCATTTTCAACTGCTTCCAGGCGAAAATCAGACTTAAACCTCAGAAAATCTCCAGTACACTGGCACTAGGCCAGGGTTCTCCAAAGTCGTGGATCTGGAGAGCTAGGCATGGATCTGGCCCTCCAGGACCGACTTAGGAGAACCCTGCACTAGGCGATACATTCTAACATAGTGGGTCCCATTTACAAATATATTTATGACCTGTCTGGACTTCACAAAAGGAGTTAAATGCATTTAATACTGTGGATTTCTCTGCCACAAATATGGAGAAATCCACAGTGGTAAATATCATGCTAGAGATGGGAAGTAGGCATCACACATTGTTGTTTTTACATCGGAAAAGTTCAACACCGGGGCCTAGAGAACCTCCAATTCTAGGATGGGAAGGGCGGCAGATCATTTTGGGGAAGAGCTTTAGATAAGGGGAAAAATGTTTCCCCATAATTCGTTGAAAAAGATTACAAACGAGCAGTGGCAGCTCGCAGAGGGAGTGCTGCGGGGCGGTGGCGGGGCGTGGGAGGGGCTGGGGGGGGTAGTGGAGTCGGACATACGACGGGCAGTAGTAAAGTAAGTAAATAAATAAATAAAACTATTTACCTTGCACTCGCTGCATCGTCAACTCGGTGATGCAGTGAGCGCAAGGTAAATAGTTGTATTTATTTATTTACTTACTTTACTGCTGCCCGTCGTATGTCTGACTCCACTACTCCCCCACCCAGCCCCTCCCAAGCCCCACTGCCCCGCAGCACTCCCTCTGCGAGCCGCCACTGCAAACGAGTTCGAAGAGCTCAAGAGGCAGGCTTGAACCCAGTAACAACTGCAGCAGAATAATTGTATCAATTAAAGTTCACTGCATGGCACAGGTGTTTCTAGTTATTTATTTCTGAATCTAACTGTTTCCCAAGTGAGCATTGGAGTTTTTGTCTTAGTCTTTTGACATGCATACCTTTTTGTGCACAAAAGTTTAGTTTATTATGCCACATCACTTATAACAACATGAGAATTTGGCAATTATTTTGCGCCCTGGAGTGATCTAGCTTCACCTGGAGAGAGACTTTACTACAGACATTTCATTCTCAGCTATTTTAGAGATAATTGCAATGATAGATTTGAAAGAAATATAGGCTTGTTTGTTTAATCAGGTTTTCATCAATTGTATGAATAATTAAAGTGCTGCATGAACATTTGTCTAAAATTCTCTTTATTTTTGAAGAATTAAGAAATGTACTTTGAGAAAAGGTAATTTTCTTGCTGCTTACCTAAATCCTAAATTTTATCTAAATGATTTCAAGAGGATAATTATTGAAGGAATTTATTTTTTTAAACAAACCGTGAGAAAGTGATGATTTTAATGAGCTCAACCTTTCCAAGTGCAATAGTATTATTTTAGGAACCTGAAAAGTTTTAAGTACTTTAAATCTTGTGGCCAGTAAGAGTTTTTCTTATACAATGTATTATAGAACATGTTGTTCAATAATAAAGTTTATGTGTCATTTATTTAACTTGACACTTGTTGATCCTCATACACGCTTTATATATATATATATATATATATATATATATATATATATATATATATATATATATATATATATATAAATTCACTGAAAAAACCATAGGTTTTAGGGACAGTTATAGTTAGTTGGACATTTCACTCATACAAAACCCGTGAAATTCCCCTGTTATAGTTAGTTCAGCTAACTATAACTCGCGCCCCGCAATGCACTGCTGATGACGTCACATATTACATCACTCATGACATGGTCAGTGACATCACTGATGACATCACTGATGACATCTCAAATGACATCACTCATGACATCATCCAGTGACTGTGTGTTTCTGTAAAGTTTAAATATTTTTAATATATATAGGAAAAGACGTATTGAAGAATGAGTGGGTGTGTAAGTGTCTGTATGGATGATTTAGTAGGTGCGTGACTGACTCTATAAGTGAGTGATTTAACGTATCTTACTGAATGCATGGGTTAGTGACTAAACTGGGTGAATGTCTGTATCCGTCTGTCTGTTGCTGTGTAAGTGGCTGCATGTGTTTGTGAATAGCTACATGAGTGTCTATATGAGTTATTGAATGGTTGTCTGAGTATCTGTATGGGTGCCTGAGTGTTTGTGTGGGAGGGGTGTGTGCGACTCTGTGCATAGATGTGTGAGTGGGTGATTCACTGGGTGGATGGTTTCAAGAGTGCATCTGTGATAGACTGTATGGGTGGGTAAGTGTGTGTAAGAGTGTGTTAGTGAGTGAATGTATGTCCCAGTGGTACATGTGTGAGTAACTACATATGTGAAAGGCAGTATATATGTGTGTTGGAGTATATAAATAGCTATAATCATTCATAAGCGAGAGTGAGTGATTGTGATAGTGGCTGTATGGATGAGTGTGTGCTTGTATCAGTGATTGTATAAGAGCGTAACAATGTGGTAGTATTTGTATGATTAAGTGAGCTGGTGTGTGTATAACTGTATAGGTGAGTAAATGGCAGTGTGTTTAATTATTTGCATGACTGACTAGGTGTGTGAGTACCTCTATGGATGAGTGGCGGTGTTTGAGTGTCTATATAGGAGTAAGAGTGCATATGATAGTCCTGTACTGAGTGACCATAAGTATGAGTGACTGTACGGGTGAGTGAGTGGATGTGTGTGTGTAGACCTAAGAATCAGTGAGTGGGTATGTAGTTATTGGTGTTGGAGTGTCTATGGTTTTGCGAATGGCAGTTTGTAATTTAGATTGGGTGTATCAAAGGTTATATTAGGGTGTGAGGAGGTGCATCAGATTATCACGTGGATGATGTCATCAGTGATGTCATTTGAGATGTCATCAGTGATGTCATCAGTGATGTCACTGACCATGTCATGAGTGATGTAATATGTGACGTCATCAGTAGTGCATTGCGGGCGCGAGTTATAGTTAGCTGAACTAACTATAACAGGGGAATATCACGGGTTTTGTACGAGTGAAATGTCCAACTAACTATAACTGTCCCTAAAACCTATGGTTTTTTCAGTGAATTTCAAAGGTTTTTAAATGCTAATTTCCAACTATAACGTGTCTGAAACCTATGGTTTTTTCAGTGAATTTCAAAGGTTTTTTAAATGCTAATTTCTAACTATAACGTACCTGAAACCTATGGTTTTTTCAGTGAATTTCAAAGGTTTTTTAAATGCTAATTTCTAACTATAACGTGTCTGAAACCTATGGTTTTTTCAGTGAATTTCAAAGGTTTTTTAAATGCTAATTTCTAACTATAACGTACCTGAAACCTATGGTTTTTTCAGTGAATTTCAAAGGTTTTTTAAATGCTAATTTCTAACTATAACGCCCCTAAAACCTATGGTTTTTTCAGTGAATTTCAAAGGTTTTGTAAATGACAATTTTTAAATGTATTAATTGTTATATTTATTTTTTTGATACTGATTTACTACATTTTTTAAAACTATTTATTTTTATATATTTTATTTATTAAATTACATTGTAATTACATTATACATTACATTACAAAATATACTTTCTCAGAATGAATTACTTTAGTTTAAATAGTTTGCAAATAGGCAATAGAGTTTTAAGTACAGTAGTTACAGTCGTTGCAATGGGCAACACAATTTCAAACACAATGCAACATTGAGCTCAATGTGAATTTCTAGTTAAATGCAATTAGTTACTTTATGGATTACTTTTCTAACCAGAGGACTGGATCCTAGATTCAGTCCTGGGACATCTCCTGTAAACAGTTGAGTAAAAGCGTTTTGGTTACAGTAGTGATTTTTAAGGAATATTATTGTATTTTAAAAGTTGACACTTAGAAACTTTTTCACATAGAATCACCAATGTTATCCTATGGGAGGAAATTCACTTAGCAGGTAAGTAGTGTTATCGTTACTTTTTCTTACTCAGTGTTGGATCCTGGATCTAGCACTGGTGCATCTCCTGTAAACAGTTGAAAGAATGCGTTTAAGTCATACAGGCGATTTTTAAGGAATATTTTTAATTTGTGAAAATCGACACTTTGAAACTTTTCTGCTGAAAACCAGACAATGGATTCCTATGGAAGGAAATATAAGTTACTGGTAAGTACGGTTAGAATTACTTTTCAGGGTCAGTGCTGGGCTAAAAGATGCAGCACTGGGTTCTCTCCTGATAACAGGTGAGTAAATCGGAATTTGTAGTTCGGTTGATTTTAGAGGAATATTATAAAGTTCCAAAACTCCACACTTAGAAGAATTTCCAAGTGAAACCAGTCAATGTTAGCCTACGGAAGGAAATTCAAGTTACTGGTAAGTACGGTTAAAATTACTTTTCAGGATCAGTACTGGGCTGAAAGATGCAGCACTGAGGTCTCTCCTGATAACAGGTGAGTAAATCGGAATTCGTAGTTCGGCTGATTTTAGAGGAATATTATAAAGTTCCAAAACTCCACACTTAGAAGAATTTCCAAGTGAAACCAGTCAATGTTAGCCTATGGAAGGAAATTCAAGTTGCTGGTAAGTACGGTTAAAATTACTTTTCAGGATCAGTACTGGGCTGAAAGATGCAACACTGAGGTCTCTCCTGATAACAGGTGAGTAAATCGGAATTCATATTTCGGCCGATTTTAGAGGAATATTTGTATGTTTCAAAAATCGACAGAAACTTTTTCAGCAAAAAGCAGGCAATGATATCCTATGGAAGGAAATTCAAGTTACTGGTAAGTACGGTTAAAATTACTTTTCAGGATCAGTACTGGGCTGAAAGATGCAGCACTGAGGTCTCTCCTGATAACAGGTGAGTAAATCGGAATTCGTATTTCGGCTGATTTTAGATGAATATTTGTATGTTTCAAAAATCGACACTTAGAAACTTTTTCAACAAAAAGCAGGCAATGATATCCTATGGAAGGAAATTCAAGTTACTGGTAAGTACGGTTAAAATTACTTTTCAGGATCAGTACTGGGCTGAAAGATGCAGCACTGAGGTCTCTCCTGATAACAGGTGAGTAAATCGGAATTCGTATTTCGGCTGATTTTAGAGGAATATTTCCACAATGGTGAAGGGAGGGGGCGGGGCCTGAGGTGACATCTGTGCAAACGCGCCCCGTGGCGCATTTTAAGTTGGGGGATTAAGTTCCCTTGAATCATGAGGGTCCCTGGGGGCCAACTAGCCCACCACGAACCTCCAGTATGCGCCAGGGGGCTGCGTTGCAGAGACTGTTCAGAGGCCACGCCCCTTTTTACACCTCTCTGCAACACAGCTCTGTGGCGCTTTTTAGAAGTACATGGTGGGCTAGTTGGCCCCCAGGGACCCTCAGGATTGAAGGGGATTTAATTCCCCATCTTAAAATGCGCCACAGGGCCTGTTTGCACACATGTCACCTGAAGCCCAGCCCCCTCCCTTCACCACTGTGAAAACGCGCCCCGTGGCGCGTTTTAAGTTGGGGGATTAAGTCCCCTTGAATCCTGAGGGTCCCTGGAGTCCAACTATGTACTTCTAAAAAGCGCCACAGAGCTGCGTTGCAGAGAGGTGTAAAAAGGGGCATGGCCTCTGTACACCTCTCTGCAACGCAGCCCCCTGGCGCATACTGGAGGTTCCTGGTGGGCTAGTTGGCCCCCAGGGACCCCCAGTATTCAAGGGGAATTACTTTCCCTTCTTAAAACGCGCCAGGGGGCGCGTTTGCAGAGTACTGCAGGGAGGGGGGCGGGGCCTCCGGCACGATGCCGGTCGTTTTTTTTTCCTATTTTTTTTTTTAATGGGAGGGGGCTGCGTGGCCCCCCTTCCCTTGCCCACTTTTGGCCCGGGGACCCCATCCCCCGGGGCCTGAGCATTTTTTTTTTTTTTTTTTTATTAAATTTAAAAAAAAAAAAACGGGAAGGGGGCCGCATGGCCCCTCTTCCCTGGGCCTGTATTGGCCCCGGGGACCCCATCCCCCGGGGCATGGCCTCGATTTTTATTTTATAGATTTGGAGGGGGGCTGCGTGGCCCCCCTCCTCAGGCCCTTTAAGGCCCCCGGGACCCCATCCCCCGGGGCCGGCCTTGCACTTTTTTTTTAAATTTGGGGAGGGGGACTGCGTGGCCCCCCTCCCTGGCCACTTATGGCCCCGGGGACCCCATCCCCCGGGGCCTGGCCTCTGGTTGGGGACTGTGGGGGTCCCCAATCCCCCCACAGTCCCAGCCGGCTCCCCGCCTCCTGCGCGAGCCGGCATTGCTTTTCCACATGGGGAGCAGCTAACATGCTGCTCCCCATGTGGAAAAGAAATCAGCTTTGGATATTGGAAGCGAGAGCAGGTTTCCCTGCTCTCTCTTCCAATATCCAAAGCAGTTTGCAATGACAGGACGGGAGCCGCGAGGCTCCCGTCCTGTCATTGCAAACAGCAGTGTCCCGGGGGTAGGCACCCCGGGACACTGCAGGAGCCGGCCCTGGGGGGTGGCGGTCCCCAGGGCCATCAAGGGCTCCAGGAGGGGGCCGCGCGGCCCCCTCCCAACTATTTCACAGCCCCGGGGAGGTGGTGGTCCCCGGGGCTTTGGGGTCCGTAACGGACCCCCATATTCAAATATTTAGTGCCCCGGGGAGGTGGCGGTCCCTTGGGCGTGTGGGGGGGCTGGAGCCCCCCCACACAGGTCAAAAATGTTTTTAAAAAAAGAAGCATCGGGGGGTGGCGGTCCCCGGGGCTGCGGCGCACCATTATTTTCTTAAGCCCCGGGGGGGGGTGGTGGTCCCTGGGGCTTGGGGGGCCTTAGAGGCCCCCACATTAAGTTTAAACCCCCCCCACCATGCCCCCGGGACTTGGCCCACCCGGGGGCAAATTAACATCGAAGCGCGGGAGACCGCGCTTCGATTTTGGGTTTTTTCGGCAGGATCCGCGCTCCCTGAGCGCATCCTGCCGTTTTTTGTTTTTTTTAAAATGCTTTTTTCAACCCAGGGGGTCCTTGTGGGACCCCCTGAGCAGACTTAGGGGGTCAGGGTGTTTCTACCCTGCCCCCTTTGTGCGTTTTGCGCACTTTTTTTACTGCTTTCTTCTTCCTCGGTTCTACCAAGGAACAAGATGGCTGCCAACACTTCCTGGTTTGGAGTGTTGACAGCCAAATAGCAGACAGCTCGTGATTGGGAGGCGAATCCAACGCGGCCATAGATATATATGTGATTTTCCTTTTGATTTTCTCAGGAACTACTGAACGGATTTACACCATTTAACAAAAGGGTTCTTTCTGAACCAAGAACTACCTCTTTGCCAAATTTGGTGTAATTCGGTTCAGCAGTTCGAGCTGTAGCCGTGTCTAAAGTTTCCTATGGGAAAATGAATGGGGAAAACACGTTTTGGGACCCCCTTTTTCTCGGCCCCCGCTTGACGAATCACCCCGAGACTTTCAGGGTAGGAGCGGACCGGAGCGGGCCATAAAGTTTGAAAATTTTGCGAAGATTCGTCAACCGGCAAGAGAGTTATTTCAAATAGAATGTCGCGGATTTCCTATGGAAAATAGGTCCTAACTATAACTATCTACTGGCGACCGCCAGTAGATAATATATATATATATATATATATTCACTGAAAAAACCATAGGTTTTAGGGACAGTAATAGTTAGTTGGACATTTCACTCGCACAAAACCCGTGAAATTCCCCTGTTATAGTTAGTTCAGCTAACTATAACTCGCGCCCCCGCAATGCACTGCTGATGACGTCACATATTACATCACTCATGACATGGTCAGTGACATCACTGATGACATCACTGATGACATCTCAAATGACATCACTGATGACATCATCCAGTGACTGTGTGTTTCTGTAAAGTTTAAATATTTTTAATATATATAGGAAAAGACGTATTGAAGAATGAGTGGGTGTCTAAGTGTCTGTATGGATGATTTAGTAGGTGCGTGACTGACTCTATAAGTGAGTGATTTAACATATCTTACTGAGCGCATGGGTTAGTGACTAAACTGGGTGAATGTCTGTATCCGTCTGTCTGTTGCTGTGTAAGTGGCTGCATGTGTTTGTGAATAGCTACGAGTGTCTATATGAGTTATTGAATGGTTCTCTGAGTATCTGTATGGGTGCCTCAGTATTTGTGTGGGAGGGGTGTGTGCGACTCTGTGCATAGATGTGTGAGTGGGTGATTCACTGGGTGGATGGTTTCAAGAGTGCATCTGTTATAGACAGTATGGGTGGGTAAGTGTGTGTAAGAGTGTGTTAGTGAGTGAATATATGTCCCAGTGGTACATGTGTGAGTAACTACATATGTGAAAGGCAGTATATATGTGTGTTGGAGTATATAAATAGCTATAAGCGAGAGTGAGTGATTGTGATAGTGGCTGTATGGATGAGTGTGTGCTTGTATCAGTGATTGTATAAGAGCGTAACAATGTGGTAGTATTTGTATGATTAAGTGAGCTGGTGTGTGTATAACTGTATAGGTGAGTAAATGGCAGTGTGTTTAATTATTTGCATGACTGACTAGGTGTGTGAGTACCTCTATGGATGAGTGGCGGTGTTTGAGTGTCTATATAGGAGTAAGAGTGCATATGATAGTCCTGTACTGAGTGACCATAAGTATGAGTGACTGTACGGGTGAGTGAGTGGATGTGTGTGTGTAGACCTAAGAATCAGTGAGTGGGTATGTAGTTATTGGTGTTGGAGTGTCTATGGTTTTGCGAATGGCAGTCTGTAATTTAGATTGGGTATATCAAAGGTTATATTAGGGTGTGAGGAGGTGCATCAGATTATCACGTGGATGATGTCATCAGTGATGTCATTTGAGATGTCATCAGTGATGTCATCAGTGATGTCACTGACCATGTCATGAGGGATGTAATATGTGACGTCATCAGCAGTGCATTAGTGGGCGCGAGTTATAGTTAGCTGAACTAACTATAACAGGGGAATTTCTATGGTTTTGTACGAGTGAAATGTCCAACTAACTATAACTGTCCCTAAAACCTATGGTTTTTTCAGTGAATTTCAAAGGTTTTTTAAATGCTAATTTCTAACTATAACGTGGCTGAAACCTATGGTTTTTTCAGTGAGTTTCAAAGGTTTTTTAAATGCTAATTTCTAACTATAACGCCCCTAAAACCTATGGTTTTTTCAGTGAATTTCAAAGGTTTTGTAAATGACAATTTTTAAATGTATTAATTGTTATATTTATTTTTTTGATACTGATTTACTACATTTTTTAAAACTATTTATTTTTTTATATTTTATTTATTAAATTACATTGTAATTACATTATACATTACATTACAAAATATACTTTCTCAGAATGAATTACTTTAGTTTAAATAGTTTGCAAATAGGCAATAGAGTTTTAAGTACAGTAGTTACAGTTGTTGCAATGGGTAACACAATTTCAAACACAATGCAACATTGAGCTCAATGTGAATTTCTAGTTAAATGCAATTAGTTACTTTATGGATTACTTTTCTAACCACAGGACTGGATCCTCGATTCAGTCCTGGGACATCTCCTGAAAACAGTTGAGTAAAAGCGTTTTGGTTACAGTAGTGATTTTTAAGGAATATTATTGTATTTTAAAAGTTGACACTTGGAAACTTTTTCACATAGAATCACCAATGTTATCCTATGGGAGGAAATTCACTTAGCAGGTAAGTAGTGTTATCGTTACTTTTTCTTACTCAGTATTGGATCCTGGATCCAGCACTGGTGCATCTCCTGTAAACAGTTGAAAGAATGCGTTTAAGTCATACAGGCGATTTTTAAGGAATATTTGTAATTTGTGAAAATCGACACTTTGAAACTTTTCTGCTGAAAACCAGACAATGGATTCCTATGGAAGGAAATGTAAGTTACTGGTAAGTACGGTTAGAATTACTTATCAGGGTCAGTGCTGGGCTAAAAGATGCAGCACTGGGTTCTCTCCTGATAACAGGTGAGTAAATTGGAATTCGTACTTTGGTTGATTTTAGAGGAATATTATAAAGTTCCAAAACTCCACACTTAGAAGAATTTCCAAGTGAAACCAGTCAATGTTAGCCTATGAAGGAAATTCAAGTTACCGGCAAGTACGGTTAAAATTACTTTTCAGGACCAGTACTGGGCTGAAAGATGCAGCACTGAGGTCTCTCCTGATAACAGGTGAGTAAATCAGAATTCGGATTTCGGCTGATTTTAGAGGAATATTTGTATGTTTCAAAAATCAACACTTAGAAACTTTTTCAGCAAAATGCAGGCAATGATATCCTATGGAAGGAAATTCAAGTTACTGGTAAGTACGGTTAAAATTACTTTTGAGGATCAGTACTGGGCTGAAAGATGCAGCACTGAGGTCTCTCCTGATAACAGGTGAGTAAATCGGAATTCGTATTTCGGCTGATTTTAGAGGAATATTTTAAAGTTCCAAAACTCCACACAGAAGAATTTCCAAGTGAAACCAGTCAATGTTAGCCTATGGAAGGAAATTCAAGTTACTGGTAAGTACGGTTAAAATTACTTTTGAGGATCAGTACTGGGCTGAAAGATGCAGCACTGAGGTCTCTCCTGATAACAGGTGAGTAAATCGGAATTCGTATTTCGGCTGATTTTAGAGGAATATTTTAAAGTTCCAAAACTCCACACTTAGAAGAATTTCCAAGTGAAACCAGTCAATGTTAGCCTATGGAAGGAAATTCAAGTTACTGGTAAGTACGGTTAAAATTACTTTTCAGGACCAGTACTGGGCTGAAAGATACAGCACTGAGGTCTCTCCTGATAACAGGTGAGTAAATCGGAATTCGTATTTCGGCTGATTTTAGAGGAATATTTGCACAATGGTGAAGGGAGGGGGCGGGGCCTGAGGTGACATCTGTGCAAACGCGCCCTGTGGCGCGTTTTAAGTTGGGGGATTAAGTCCCCTTGAATCATGAGGGTCCCTAGGGGCCAACTAGCCCACCAGGAACCTCCAGTATGCGCCAGGGGGCTGCGTTGCAGAGACGTGTAGAGAGGTCACACCCCTTTTACACCTCTCTGCAACGCAGCTCTGTGGCGCTTTCTGGATGTACCTGTTGGGCTAGTTGGCCCCCAGGGACCCTCAGGATTGAAGGGGATTTAATTCCCCATCTTAAAACGCGCCACGGGGCCTGTTTGCACACGTCACCTGAAGCCCCGCCCCCTCCCTTCACCACTGTGCAAACGCGCCCCTTGGCGCGTTTTAAGTCAGGGGATTAACTCCCCTTGAATCCTAAGGGTCCCTGGGGTGCAACTAGCCCACCAGCTACCTCCATTAAGCGCCACAGAGCTGCGTTGCAGAGAGGTGTAAAAAGGGGCGTGGCCTCTGTACACCTCTCTGCAAGGCAGCCCCCTGGCGCATACTGGAGGTTCCTGGTGGGCTAGTTGGCCCCCAGGGACCCCCAGTATTGAAGGAGAATTACTTCCCCATCTGCAAACGCGCCAGGGGGCGCGATTGCAGAGTGGTGAAGGAAGGGGGCGTGGCCTGCGGGCCCGATCGTTTTGTTTTTTTTGTTTGTTTTTTTTCTCCCTGAAGGGGGGCTGTGTGGCCCCCCTTCCTTTTTCCTATTTTTGGGCCCTGGGGACCCCATCCCCCAGGGCCTTTTTTTTTTTTTTTTTTTTTTAAATTAAACGGGAAGGGGGCTGCGTGGCCCCCCTCCCGTGGCCGAATCCTGCCCCGGGGACCCCATCCCCCGGGGAATGGCCACACTTTTAAATTAATTTTTAAGGAGGGGGGCTGCGTGGCCCCCCTCCTCAGGCCCTCTTTTGCCCCGGGGACCCCATCCCCCGGGGCAGGCCTTTTTTTTTTTTTTTTTAAATTATTTCTGGGGAGGGGGGCCGCTTATGGCCCCGGGGACCCCATCCCCTGGGGCCTGGCCTCTTGTTGGGGACTGTGGGGGGGTCCCCAAACCCCCCACAGTCCCGCCGGCTCCCCGTGTCCTAAGGGAGCCGGCATTGCTTTTCCACATGGGGAGCAGCTAACATGCTGCTCCCCATGTGGAAAAGCAATTGTCTTTGGATATTGGAAGCGAGAGCAGGTTTCCCTGCTCTCTCTTCCAATATCCAAAGCAGTTTGCAATGACAGGACGGGAGCCGCGAGGCTCCCGTCCTATCATTGCAAACAGCAGTGTCCCGGGGGTAGGCACCCCGGGACACTGCAGGAGCCGGCCTTGGGGGGTGGCGGTCCCCAGGGCCACCACAGGCTCCAGGAGGGGGCCGCGCAGCCCCCCTCCCCACATCAGCACAGCCCCGGGGAGGTGGTGGTCCCCGGGGCTTCGGGGTCCAAAACGGACCCCCATTTTAAATGTGTTAGTGCCCCGGGGAGGTGGCGGTCCCGGGGCGTGTGGGGGGCTCGAGCCCCCCACACAGGAATTTAAAAAAAAAAAAAAAGAAGCCCCGGGGAGGTGGTGGTCCCCGGGGCTGCGGGAGGGCCGAGTGCCCTCCCGCACCATTTTAAAATGAAAGCCCCGAGGGGTGGCGGTCCCCGGGGCTTGGGGGGCCCTTTGAGGCCCCCCATACATAAATTTAACCCCCCCACCATGCCCCCGGGACTTGGGCCACCCGGGGGCAAAATACAATCGAAGCGCGGGAGACCGGCTTCGATTTTTTTTTTTTCGGCAGGATCCGCGCACCCTGAGCGCATCCTGCCGATTTTTAAAAAAAAAAAAATGTTTTGCCCTGAGCAGACCTAGGGGGTCAGGGTGTTGCTACCCTTCCCCCTTTTGCGCACTTGTTTCTGTCCCTCGGTTCAACCGAGGGACAAAATGGCTGCCAACACTTCCTGATTTGAAGTGTTGACAGCCAATTAGCATGCAGCTCGTGATCGGGAGGGTGCGCGGATCCTCCGCGCCCATAGATATATATGTACTTTTACTTTTGATTTTCTAGGCAACTACTGAACGGATTTACACCATTTAACAAAAAGGGTTCTTTCTGAACCAAGAACTACCTCTTTGCCAAATTTGGTGTAATTCCGTTCAGCAGTTCGGGCTGTTGCCGTGTCTAAAGTTTCCTATGGGAAATTGATTTTTTGACTCTTATTTTTTTAATTTCTCCTCAACTACTGAACGGATTTACACCATTTAACAAAAAGGGTTCTTTCTGAACCAAGAACTACCTCTTTGCCAAATTTGGTGTAATTCCGTTCAGCAGTTCGGGCTGTAGCCGTGTCTAAAGTTTCCTATGTGAAAATGAATGGGGAAAACACGTTTTGGGACCCCCCTTTTTTCTCGGCCCCCGCTTGACGAATCACCCCGAGACTTTCAGTGTAGGAGCGGACCGTAGCGGGCCATAAAGTTTGAAAATCTCGCGAAGATTCGTCAACCGGCAAGAGAGTTATTTCAAATAGAATGTCGCGGATTTCCTATGGAAAATAGGTCCTAACTATAACTATCTTCTGGCGACCGCCAGTAGATAATATATATATATAGATATATATATATATTGCCACCAAGTAAAAAGAATTACTCGCACTCCAGGAGGTTAGTATCAAGACTTCTTTACTTCAGTATGATACAGCCAACACCATCAAGTCCTCTCACAAACCAACGCGTTTTGACCACTCTGGTCTTGCTCACGGTTAGCGGTGATCCACATTTTAGGTCTAAATATACACAACTGCCCATGTAGCCATTATGGTGCATTATGGGAAATGTGGTTCCAATTGATATAAGTGATGATATTTACAGTGCACATTCTTTATATTCAAAACTTTACTAATGTGAATCCATGTTAACTATACAGGCTATATTATGGCTTAGTGCCCCAAATATCATTTGTTCATGTAATTGTTGCATTTTAGACTAAAGTTTTTCATTTGTGAGCATAGTGCCATTTAATTTCTCTTCTAGTCCTCTTTTAGTTGTGACAATTATTACTTAGTGTGAGTATTTACAAGTGCACATAAAGTTCTTCGTCCCCATTCAATCCGATTGGCTGTTTAGTTTGGAATCTGATGATCATTCTTGATTCCAAGCGTCTCAGTTTTTTGGTTCTGTCTCCTCCTCTTTCGTTTGTAGGGACTGTTGCCAGACCCCAGTATTTCATTTGTTGCCATCCGTAGTTTTGATGTAATTTCATATGTTTGGTCATGGCATATGTTGGATCATCATTTTAAATTGCACGGATGTGTTCCAAAATCCTCTTTTTTAATTGGCAGATTGTGCTACCAATGTATCTGCATCCGCAATTACATTCCAACATGTACACAGCATATGTACTTTCACAGTTTATTTTTTCCTTTATTGTATATCGTCTTCCTTTTGGGTCAGTGATTTCTTTTTTGTTTTCTCCGATCTTGCAAGCCTTACACTTTTCGCATTTTTTGAAACTGACTTGTAGATTTGTTAGCCACATTTTCGTTTTGGGTTTTGTAAAGTGACTATGTACAATTTTGTCTTTGATTGAAGGAGCTCGCTTGTATGTTATACTGGGTTTGTCTTTTAGTATTTTTCTCATGTCAGGATCTTTTAACAGTATATGCCAATGTTTGTTCATTATTTCTCCGATGGCATAATTTTCTTTACTGTATGACAGGATCATTCTTATATCTTGATTTTTCTCCTTTTTATCATCTCTTGTGGTCTGTAAGGTTTGTTCTCTGGGGATGTGTTCTGCCTTCTTTCTTCCCAACCTTACATCAATTGGTTTGTATCCTCTTTCTAGGAAGTTTTTGGTTGTTTCATCCATTTTGTATTCCTGTTCTTTATCATCAGAGCAGTTGCGTTTATATAGGGAAAGGCGTATTGAAGAATGAGTGGGTGTATAAGTGTCTGAATGGATGATTTAGTACGTGAGTGACTGACTCTACAAGTGAGTGATTAAATGTATCTTACTGAATGCATGGGTTAGTGACTAAACTGTGTGAATGTCTGTATCCGTCTGTCTGTTGGTTTGTAAGCGGCTGCATGGCTTTCTGAATAGCTACATCAGTGTCTACATGGGTTATTGATTGATTGTCTGAGTATCTGTATGGGTGCCTGAGTGTTTGTGTGGGTGGGGTGTGTGTGACTCTGTGCATAGATGTGTGAGTTGGTGATTCACTGGGTGCATGGTTTCAAGAGTGCATCTGTGATGGACTGTATGGGTGGGTGAGTGTGTGTATGGGTGTGTTAGTGATTGAATGTATATCTCAGTGGTACATGTGTGAGTAACTACATATGTGAAAGGCAGTATATATGTGTGTTGGAGTATATAAATAGCTATAAGTGAGAGTGTGTGATTGTGAGAGTGGCTGTATGGATGAGTGTGTACTTGTATCAGTGATTGTATAAGAGCGTAAGAATGTGCTAGTATTTGTATGAGTAAGTGAGCTGGTGTGTGTATAACTGTATAGGTGAGTAAATGGGTGTGTGATTAAGTTTTTTGCATGACTGACTAGGTGTGTGAGTACCTCTATGGATGAGTGGCGGTGTGTGAGTGTTTATATAGGTGTATGAGTGCATATGATAGTCCTGTACTGAGTGACTAAGTATGAGTGACTGTACGTGTGAGTGAGTGGATGTGTGTGTAGACCTAAGAATCAGTGAGTGGGTATGTAGTTTTTGGTGTTGGAGTGTCTATGGTTTTGAGAATGGCAGTCTGTAATTTAGAGTGGGTGTATCAAAAGTTATATTAGGGTGTGAGAAGATGCATGAAATTATCACATGGATGATGTCATCAGTGATGTCATTTGAGATGTCATCAGTGATGTCATCAGTGATGTCACTGACCATGTCATGAGTGATGTAATATGTGACGTCATCAGCAGTGCATTGCGGGGCGCGAGTTATAGTTAGCTGAACTAACTATAACGGGGGAATTTCTATGGTTTTGTACGAGTGAAATGTCCAACTAACTATAACTGTCCCTAAAACCTATGGTTTTTTCAGTGAATTTCAAAGGTTTTTTAAATGCTAATTTCTAACTATAACGTGTCTGAAACCTATGGTTTTTTCAGTGAATTTCAAAGGTTTTTTAAATGCTAATTTCTAACTATAACGTGCCTGAAACCTATGATTTTTTAAGTGAATTTCAAAGATTTTTTTAAATGCTAGTTTCTAACTATGCCTACAGAGGTAGGACATGTGAAGAAAGAAGAAAAAACGCACAGAAAGAAGCAAAAGATGTGCAGAAAGAACCAACAGAGGAGCAGAAAGAGGCCTTGTTGCAAAATCATCCTGTGCCCACAACTTTTTCAGACGGGTACTGGTGGTAACTGACTCTGACTAACCAGAGCCAGTGCTATGCTAAAAGACACTTAGAATACAGTGAAAACACCTACATACACTAGGGAACACTATGCGTTGGGGTACCCCTGTGATTAGCATGACCTCCTCTGCAAGTCCCTAGTACATAATAGGGCAGGGGATTAAAACTACCTCTTAAAACGCGCTACAGGGCGTGTTTGCACAGTGGTGAAGGAAGGGGGCCTGCGGTGACATGTGTGCAAACGCACCCGTGGCGCGTTTTAAGTTGCGGGATTAAGTCCCCTTGAATTCTGAGGGTCCCTGGGGCCCAACTAGCCCCCCAGGTACCTACAGTTAGGACCACAGAGCTGAGTTGCAGAGAGGCGTTCCGAGGCCACGAACCTTTTTCACCTCTCTGCAACGCAACTCTGTTGTGCTTACTGAAGGTACCTGGTGGGCTAGTTGGCCCCCAGGGTCCCTCAGGATTCAAAGGGAATTAATTCCCCAACTTAAAACGCACCACAGGGCGTGTTTGCGCACATGTCACCTGAGGCCCCGCCTCCTCCCTTCACCACTGTGCAAACGCGCCCCGTGGTGCGTTTTAAGTTGGGGGATTAGGTCACCTTGAATCCTGAGGGTCCCTGGGGCCCAACTAGCCCACTAGGTACTTCCAGTAAGCACCACAGGCCTGCGTTGCAACGCCTGTAACAAATTGTGCAGTTGTGTTTAGGTAGTGAAGAGGGTCGTGCTGGGGGTAGTGTTTAAGGGTTTAGGGTAGTGCAGTGGTGTTTGTGTAGTGTAGGGGGTCATGCTTCAGGTAGATTTAGGGTTTAGGGTAGTGCAGTGGTGTTTGGGTAGTGTAGGGAGTCGTGCTGGGGGATTGTTTTAGGGTTTAGGGTAGTGCAGTGGTGTTCGGGTAGTGTAGGGGGTCGTGCTGGGGGTAGTGTTTTAGGGTTTAGGGTAGTGCAGTGGTGTTTGGGTAGTGTAGGGGTCGTGCTGGGGGTAGTGATTTAGGGTAGTGCAGTGGTGTTTGGGTAGTGTAGGGGGTACTGCTGGGGGTAGTGTTTTAGGGTTTAGGGTAGTGCAGTGGTGTTTGGGTAGTGTAGGGATACTGCTGGGGGTAGTTTTTTAGGGTTTAGGGTAGTGCAGTGGTGTTTGGGTAGTGTAGTGGTTCGTGCTGGGGGTAGTTTTTTAGGGTTTAGGGTAGTGCAGTGGTGTTTGTGTAGTGTAGGGGTAGTGTTTTAGGGTTTAGGGTAGTGCAGGGGTGTTTGTGTAGTGTAGGAGGTCGTGTTTTAGGGTTTAGGGTAGTGCAGTGGTCTTTGGGTAGTGTAGGGAGTCGTGAGGGGGTAGTGTTTTAGGGTTTAGGGTAGTGTAGGGGGTCATGCGGGGGGTAGTGTTTTAGGGATTAGGGTAGTGCATTGGTGTTTGGGTAGTGTAGGGGGTCATGCGGGGGGTAGTGTTTTAGGGTTTAGGGCAGTGCAGTGGTGTTTGGGTAGTGTAGGGGGTTGTGCTGGGGGAGTGTTTTAGGGTTTAGGGCAGTGCAGTGGTGTTCGGGTAGTGTAGGGGGTCGTGCTGGGGGAGTGTTTTAGGGTTTAGGGCAGTGCAGTGGTGTTCGGGTAGTGTAGGGGTCGTGCTGGGGGAGTGTTTGAGGGTTTAGGGCAGTGCAGTCGTGTTCGGGTAGTGTAGGGGGTTGTGCTGGGGGTAGTATTTTAGGGTTTAGGGTAGTGCAGTGGTGTTCGGGTAGTGTAGGGGGTCGTGCTGGGGGTAGTGTTCTAGGGTTTAGGGCAGTGCAGTGGTGTTTGGGCAGTGTAGGGGGTAATGCTGGGGGTGGTGTTTTAGGGTTTAGGGCAGTGCAGTGGTGTTCGGGCAGTGTAGGGGGTCGTGCTGGGGGTGGTGTTTCAGGGTTTAGGGCAGTGCAGTGGTGTTCGGGCAGTGTAGGGGTGGTGTTTCAGGGTTTAGGGCAGTGCAGTGGTGTTCGGGCAGTGTAGGGGGTCATGCAGGGGCTGGTGTTTCAGGGTTTAGGGCAGTGGTGTTCGGGCAGTGTAGGGGGTCGTGCTGGGGGTGGTGTTTCAGGGTTTGGGGCAGTGCAGTGGTGTTCGAGCAGTGTAGGGGGTCGTGCTGGGGGTGGTGTTTCAGGGTTTAGGGCAGTGCAGTGGTGTTCGGGCAGTGTAGGGGCGGTGCAGGGGGTGGTGTTTCAGGGTTTAGGGCAGTGCAGTGGTGTTCAGGCAGTGTAGGGGGTGCTGCAGGGGGTAGTGTTTCAGGGGTTAGGGCAGTGCAGTGGTGTTCGGGCAGTGTAGGGGGTCATGCAGGGGGTGGTGTTTCAGGGTTTAGGGCAGTGCAGTGGTGTTCGGGCAGTGTAGGGGGTCGTGCTGGGGCTGGTGTTTCAGGGTTTAGGGCACATACAGTGGTGTTCGGGCAGTGTAGGGGGTCGTGCTGGGGCTGGTGTTTCAGGGTTTAGGGCAGTGTAGTGGTGTTCGGGCAGTGTAGGGGGTTGTGCTGGGGCTGGTGTTTCAGGGTTTAGGGCAGTGCAGTGGTGTTCGGACAGTGTAGGTGGTCGTGCTGGGGCTGGTGTTTCAGGGTTTAGGGCAGTGCAGTGGTGTTCGGGCAGTGTAGGGGGTCATGCTGGGGCTGGTGTTTCAGGGTTTAGGGCAGTGCAGTGGTGTTCGGGCAGTGTAGGGGGTCTTGCTGGGGCTGGTGTTTCAGAGTCTAGGGCAGTGCAGTGGTGTTCGGGCAGTGTAGGGGATCTTGCTGGGGCTGGTGTTTCAGGGTTTAGGGCAGTGCAGTGGTGTTCGGGCAGTGTAGGGGGTCGTGCTGGGGGTGGTGTTTCAGGGTTTAGGGCAGTGCAGTGGTGTTTGGGCAGTGTAGGGGGTCGTGCTGGGGCTAGTGTTTCAGGATTTAGGGCAGAGCAATGGTGTTTAGGCAGTGTAGGGGGTTTTGCTGGAGGTGGTGTTTTAGGGTTTAGGGCAGTGCAGTGGTGTTAGTGCAGTGTAGGGGGTGGTGTTTCAGGGTTTAGGGCAGTGGTGTTCAGGCAGTGTAGGGGGTCTTGCTGGGGTTGATGTTTCAGGGTTTAGGGCAGTGCAGTGGTGTTCGGGCAGTGTAGGGGGTCGTGCTGGGGGTGGTGTTTCAGGGTTTAGGGCAGTGCAGTGGTGTTCTGTCAGTGTACGAGGTCATGCAGGGGGTGGTGTTTCAGGGTTTAGGGCAGTGCAGTGGTGTTCGGGCAGTGTAGGGGGTAGTGCTGAGGGGTGGTGTTTCAGGGTTTAGGGCAGTTCAGTGGTGTTCGGGCAGTGTAGGGGGTCGTGCAGGGGGTGGTGTTTCAGGGTTTAGGGCAGTGCAGTGGTGTTTGGCCAGTGTAGGTGGTCTTGCTGGGGGTGGTGTTTCAGGCTTTAGTGCAGTGGTGTTCGGGCAGTGTAGGGGGTCTTGCTGGGGGTGGTGTTTCAGGGTTTAGGGCAGTGCAGTGGTGTTCGGGCAGTGTAGGGGGTCTTGCTGGGGCTGGTGTTTCAGGGTTTAGGGCAGTGCAGTGGTGTTCGGGCAGTGTAGGGGGTCATGCTGGGGCTGGTGTTTGAGGGTTTAGTGTAGTGCAGTGGTGTTCGGGCAGTGTAGGGGTCGTGCTGGGGCTGGTGTTTCAGGGTTTAGGGCAGTGCAGTGGTTTTCGGGCAGTGTAGGCGGTCGTGCTGGGGCTGGTGTTTCAGGGTTTAGGGCAGTGCAGTTGTGTTCGGGCAGTGTACGGGGTTGTGCTGGGGCTGGTGTTTCAGGGTTTAGGGCAGTGCAGTGGTGTTCGGGCAGTGTAGGGGGTCGTGCTGGGGGTGGTGTTTCAGGGTTTAGGGCAGTGCAGTGGTGTTCAGGCAGTGTAGGGGGTTGCGCTGGGGCTGGTGTTTCATGGTTTAGGGCAGTGCAGTGGTGTTCGGGCAGTGTAGGGGGTCGTGCTGGGGGTGGTGTTTCAGGGTTTAGGGCAGTGCAGTGGTGTTCGGGCAGTGTAGGGGGTCATGCTGGGGGTGGTGTTTCAGGGTTTAGGGCAGTGCAGTGGTGTACGGGCAGTGTAGGGGGTCTTGCTGGGGGTGGTGTTTCAGGGTTTAGGGCAGTGGTGTTCGGGCAGTGTAGGGGGTCTTGCTGGGGGTAGTGTTTCGGGGTTTAGGGCAGTGCAGTGGTGTTCGTGCAGTGTAGGGGATCATGCAGGGGGTGGTGTTTCAGGGTTTAGGGCAGTGCAGTGGTGTTCGGGCAGTGTAGGGGGTCATGCTGGGGGTGGTGTTTCAGGGTTTAGGGCAGTGCAGTGGTGTTCGGGCAGTGTAGGGGGTCGTGCAGGTGGTGGTGTTTCAGGGTTTAGGGCAGTGCAGTGGTGTTCGGGCAGTGTAGGGGTCGTGCTGGGGCTGGTGTTTCAGGGTTTAGGGCAGTGCAGTGGTGTTCGGGCAGTGTAGGGGGTCTTTCTGGGGGTGGTGTTTCAGGGTTTAGGGCAGTGGTGTTCGGGCAGTGTAGGGGTCTTGCTGGGGGTGATTTTTCAGGGTTTAGGGCAGTGCAGTGGTGTTCGGGCAGTGTAGGGGGTCTTGCTGGGGGTAGTGTTTCAGGGTTTAGGGCAGTGCAGTGGTGTTCGTGCAGTGTAGGGGGTCGTGCTGGGGGTGGTGTTTCAGGGTTTAGGGCAGTGCAGTAGTGTTCGGGCAGTGTAGGGGGTCGTGCAGGGGGTGGTGTTTCAGGGTTTAGGGCAGTGCAGTGGTGTTCGGGCAGTGTAGGGGGTCGTGCTGGGGGTGGTGTTTCAGGGTTTAGGGCAGTGCAGTGGTGTTCGGGCAGTGTAGGGGTCGTGCTGGGGGTGGTGTTTCAGGGTTTAGGGCAGTGGTGTTCGGGCAGTGTAGGGGGTCTTGCTGGGGGTGATGTTTCAGGGTTTAGGGCAGTGCAGTGGTGTTCGGGCAGTGTAGGAGGTCTTGCTGGGGGTAGTGTTTCAGGATTTAGGGCAGTGCAGTGGTGTTCGGGCAGTGTAGGGGTCATGCTGGGGGTGGTGTTTCAGGGTTTAGGGCAGTGCAGTGGTGTTTGGGCAGTGTAGGGGGTCGAGAAGGGGGTGGTGTTTCAGGGTTTAGGGCAGTGCAGTGGTGTTCGGACAGTGTAGGGGGTCATGCTAGGGTATGTGTTCAGGGTTTAGGGCAGTGCAGTGGTGTTCGGGCAGTGTAGGGGGTCATGCAGGGGCTGGTGTTTCAGGGTTTAGGGCAGTGCAGTGGTGTTCGGGCAGTGTAGGGGGTCGTGCTGGGGGTAGTGTTTTAGGGTTTAGGGTAGTGCAGTGGTGCTTGTGTAGTGTAGGGGGTCGTGCTGGGGGTAGTGTTTTAGGGTTTAGGGTAGTGCAGTGGTGTTTGTGTAGTGTAGGGGGTCATGTTTTAGGGTAGTGCAGTGGTGTTTGGGTAGTGTAGGGGGTCGTGCTGGGGGTAGTGTTTTAGGGTTTAGGTTAGTGCAGTGGTGTTTGGGTAGTGTAGGGGGTCGTGCTGGGTGTAGTGTTTTAGGGTTTAAGGTAGTGCAGTGGTGTTTGTGTAGTGTAGGGGTCGTGCTGGGGGTAGTGTTTTAGGGTTTAGGGTAGCGCAGTGGTGCTTGTGTAGTGTAGGGGGTCGTGCTGGGGGTAGTGTTTTAGGGTTTAGGTTAGTGCAGTGGTGTTTGTGTAGTGTAGGGGGTCATGTTTTAGGGTAGTGCAGTGGTGTTTGGGTAGTGTAGGGGGTCGTGCTGGGGGTAGTGTTTTAGGATTTTGGTTAGTGCAGTGGTGTTTGGTTAGTGTTTTAGGGTTTAGGGTAGTGCAGTGGTGTGTGTGTAGTGTAGGGGGTCATGCTGGGGGTAGTATTTTAGGGTTTAGGATAGTGCAGTGGTGCTTGTGTAGTGTAGGGGGTCATGCTGGGGTAGTGTTTTAGGGTTTAGGGTAGTGCAGTGGTGTTTTTGTAGTGTAGGGGGTCATGTTTTAAGATGCAACGCTCAATACCTGACCAGTCTGCACTACATAAAACTGCAAAAACTAAAAATAAAAAGTGTTTTGCACACTTTTGTCATTGGGCTATATGTGGGCTACATCTGGGTAATATTTGTGCTACATTTGGGCTCTTTTTCACTGGTGGCCATCTTGGAAGACTTCTTTGTTATGAAGTTTCCTAATTTCCTCATTTACTGCAGTCTCCTCAGTAGGAAATGCTTTCAGTTTTTTACTTTGATTCCATCAAGAAGGCATTCAGATGTGTCACACATTTGCCATAAATTCAGAATGTTATTACTCTAGTTGTTCATTAGATCACTGTAGTAAAGCTACTGCTCACCAAGGAGTTAACTGGAAGTCTACTGCTGGTATTGAAAGTGATTGTTTCAGTCTGCATGTCAGAATTTTCTAATGAAATAGAAGAGGATTTGAGATCTCACTTAAAACATGCACTAAATTTTCTTTTTGCAGCACTAACCATAATTTCTATGGCAAAATGAACCCCCTCATTTTGCTCCTTTTTAAATTAAATGTTTTAAGTGTTACCAGTTTATTCCAATCAAGATGGCTTCAGGTGTGCCATACTTTTGTCATAAGTAAGGCTGTTAGCACTCTAGTTGTTCTTTAGAACACTCTGGGAAGCTGCAGTAGAACACAAAGGCATCAACTGACAGGCTGCTCCTGTTGAAATATAACAGGAAGATATTTGAGATCTCACTTAAAACATGTCCTAATTTTTCTTTCTACAGCACTAACCATAATTTCTATGGCAAAATGAACCCCCTCATTTTGTTCCTTTTTAAATTAAATGTGTTAAGTGTTACCAGTTTATTCCAATCAAGATGGCTTCAGGTGTGCCATACTTTTGTCATAAGTAAGACTGTTAGCGCTCTCGTTGTTCTTTAGAACACTCTGGGAAGCTGCAGTAGAACACAAAGGCATCAACTGACAGGCTGCTCCTGTTGAAATATAACAGGAAGATATTTGAGATCACACTTGAAACATGTCCTAATTTTTCTTTCTACAGCACTAACCATAATTTCTATGACAAAATGAACCCCATCATTTTGTTCCTTTTTAAATTAAATGTTTTAAGTGTTACCAGTTTATTCCAATCAAGATGGCTTCAGGTGTGCCATACTTTTGTCATAAGTAAGACTGTTAGCGCTCTAGTTGTTCTTTAGAACACTCTGGGAAGCTGCAGTAGAACACAAAGGCATCAACTGACAGGCTGCTCCTGTTGAAATATAACAGGAAGATATTTGAGATCACACTTGAAACATGTCCTAATTTTTCTTTCCAGAGCACTAACCATAATTTCTATGACAAGATGAACCCCATCATTTTGTTCCTTTTTAAATTAAATGTTTTAAGTGTTACCAGTTTATTCCAATCAAGATGGCTTCAGGTGTGCCATACTTTTGTCATAAGTAAGGCTGTTAGCACTCTAGTTGTTCTTTAGAACACTCTGGGAAGCTGCAGTAGAACACAAAGGAATCAACTGACAGTCTCTGCCCTTGTTGGATGTACATGTTTTACTGAGAATGTCAGACTTCATTCTCACATGACTGAGAAAGATAATGTGAATTTACAGAAAATATGCTCTCATTTTAGCTTCTGGAGCACCTTCCAAAACTGTATGGGACAAGCATGTGAAAATAGTTCTCTCAAACATGATTCATGATATCCCAGCAGAAGGTTTTTCACAGGGTAAAATCACCTTAGAACACACCACAATTCCTGAAATTAGTATGGTACCATCAACAAATGAATTCTAATGTAACTAAAGTCTGTTATCACCCTTTATAGTTCTCCTTTTGGTAACCCTCAAAATCTTCGATTCACTACAATGCATTTATATTGGTCCCAAGATGGCTGCCAGCAATTCCAGGATGAAGTGCTGACAGCCAATCAGATCTCACGATGACATGTGTGGTTAGGCTCCGCCCAGATATATATGTGTTTTTACTTTTGATTTTCTCAGCAACTACTGAACGGATTTACACCATTTAACAAAAGGGTTCTTTTTGAACCAAGAACTACCTCTTTGCCAAATTTGGTGTAATTCCGTTCAGCAGTTCGGGCTGTAGCCTTGCATAAAGTTTCCTATGGGAAATTGATTTTTTGACTCTTATTTTTTAATTTCTCCGCAACTACTGAACGGATTTACACCATTTAACAAAAAGGGTTCTTTCTGAACCAAGAACTACCTCTTTGCCAAATTTGGTGTAATTCCGTTCAGCAGTTCGAGCTGTAGCCGTGTCTAAAGTTTCCTATGTGAAAATGAATGGGGAAAACACGTTTTGGGACCCCCCTTTTTCTCGGCCCCCGCTTGACGAATCACCCTGAGACTTTCAGGGTAGGAGCGGACCGGAGCGGGCCATAAAGTTTGAAAATTTCGCGAAGATTCGTCAACCGACGCAAGAGTTATTTCAAATAGAATGTCGCGGATTTCCTATGGAAAATAGGTCCTAACTATAACTATCTACTGGCGACCGCCAGTAGATAATATATATATATATATATATGTATATATATATATATATTCCAAACAAATAGTCGCGATCTCTCTGCCTCTTTGAATGGCGGCGGGCTTCGGTGAGGTAGCGAACCTCTTACATACATTCAGTTTCCCAGCGTATTCCACCAAGAAGAACCGAGCCCAGATCCGTAAGCGTGGTTGATAAAGTATTTATTAGTTAAATGGCAAAACCGCCCGACACGTTTCGGAGCAGCCGCTCCTTTCTCACGGGTCATTAACTGTTTGTAAATCATAGTACATATAGTGCTCACGTCACATAACAAACATAGAAATAGGACTACTACACCACATCAGGAATAAGGCAAAATAGCAGCCATTTTGGAGTGGTGACTTATTCTCCATACACTTACACGTAGAATATTATTTACATGATTAAACTCATGAATAGTAAACATTGCAGATTATAATGTCATATAAATCTTTTGGTTCAAAATAACTGAACCAATCCTTTAGACAATATAAATTAATGCAGTGATATATATATTTTCCATTGTTGCATTTAAAATAACGCCCCAGTGGGCTTACATCTTCTGCACAAAATTACTTTCATTTTACTTCAAATATTAGTGTAACAGATATTAATTGTCCATACTCCATATGAGTGATGCATCATTCACAATTCTGCCCCAGTGGGCTTTTTGCAATTCATCACAGATATCTTAAGCTTTTTTGCATTCATCCTCATCTTATGATGATGGTGTCTCCGTCTCCTACAATATAAAATACAGACATATGATCAATGATCACCTGTTAGCAATTAAAATACAAACTTCATCAGGGATACACGATTCATTTCAACAGCATGTTCTTATTCCATCAATATATTCTTATTCCATCACAGTTTTACCTTCACCCTAAGTGGACAGATAATTCCTCATCTTTGTTCAGTCCTAGAGGATGCCTAGTTTCATATTTAATAATCATCCTCGATTCTAATCGTCTGAGTTCTTTCAATCTATTCCCTGCTCTTTCCGAGATGGGAATTCTATCCAATGCACAGTATCGTAGCAAACTGACATTTTTGCCATGGGCATCCTTAAAGTGCCTTGCTATTGGATACTGTTTGTCTTCGTTAACAATAGCCCTCCTGTGTTCCAGGTTACGTTTTTTTACTTGGTGAATGGTACTCCCAATGTAAATCAATGGGCAAGGGCAGATAAGTGCATATACACAATAATCCGATTTACATGTCAAATGCCTGTTAATGGCAAACGGTTTTTGATTTTTAGATAACTCAATTTGCTTTACATTAACACTGTTTTTGCAAGCTTTGCATGATCTGCAAGTAAAAAATCCCTTTATCTGCTGACCATCCGCAGCAGTTTGTACAGTACTGCTGCATAGCATATCACTCAAAGCTGTGCATTTCCTGAACGTGATTTTTGGATTATCCCCCACGTATTTTCTTAAGGTCTTATCTGTGCATAGCACATTCCAAAATTTCTTAAGACATCGTCTGATTTCCCAGGATTGATTATTATATGTTGTTATAAATCTTATGGGTTCCTCAATGTTGGCATCTCTAGTCTTATCTTTCAATAAATCCATTCTATACACTAACTGGATTTTTTCACAAGCTTGATTTGTTATCTTGCTAGGGTATCCTCTTTCTTTAAAGCGGGTTATCATAATTTCCATCTCTTCCTTAAACTCAATATCTGAACTACAATTCCTTCTTGCTCTTAATAGCTCACCATATGGTATGCTATTAATCAGATTTCTCGGATGGCAGCTCTCTGCATGTAGCAGACTGTTACCAGAGGTTTTCTTCCTAAACAGTCTGCTCTCCAATTTGTTGTCGTTTACCTTCAGTTCAACATCTAAAAATTCAATTTTTTCTTTGTGAATAGTACTTGTAAACTTTAAATTGAGGTTATTATCATTTAGGGTTTCTACAAATCTCATAGCTTCTATTTCAAAACCTCTCCAAATACAAAATACATCATCTATGTATCTTGCCCAGAAGACGACGTATTGGGTAAAGGCATCGATCTTACTGGCCACCTGCTCCTCCCACCAGCCGAGGTAAAGACCCGCATAGCTGGGGGCAAAGCAGGTCCCCATCGCCGTTCCCTGGGTTTGACGATAGATCACATGATTGAATAAAAAGAAGTTATTGGTTAAACATGCTTGCATCATGATAAGGAGCATTTCAGTGTGTTTCAAGTATGATAATTCGCGTGTTTTTAAGAAAAACCGACTAGCCTCTATACCCAATGTGTGTGGTATACATGTGTATAAACTGTTGACATCTAATGTCATTAGTAACATATTCTTCTCCCACACAATATTTTCCACAAGTCTGAGAAAATCACCAGTGTCACGTACATATGCAGGTAGGGATTGGACATAAGATCTTAAAAAGAAGTCTATATATTTTGAGGTATTTTCATATAGACTCCCCATGGAAGAAACAATGGGTCTTCCAGGTGGTTTTTGGTGATCTTTAGGAAGCTTGGGCAGCATGTACATTACTGGCAGTTTCGAATATTCACAGTATAAAAATGTAAATTCGTCATCGGTTAAAAGCTGTTCATTCTTCCATTTAACCAAATTCCTTCTATACTGTTCATTACTCTCTTCATAACACATCTTGTTTGTTATCACATAGTTATTTAGATCATTCAATTGCCTGTTCCCCGCATCCAAATACATCTGTAAAGGCCAAACCACAATATTTCCACCCTTGTCGGATTTTTTAATTACTATAGATTTATTTTCTTGTAATTCCTTAATTGCCGAATGTTGTTCAAGGGTGAGATTGTAACTTTTATTAGGTTTACGTTTGCTGAGCTTTTTCAATTCATCTTTAACCCCTTTCTCGAATATCTCAATAGCATCACAGTGTATTTGTGGTGTGAATATGGATTTTGGTTTAAAACCGCTTCCACTACTGCGGTCCAAAATCAAATGTTCCTCAGCAGTGATATCTTGTGGGTTTCCACTCCAACCATCACCACCCCCCAATTCATGCATAATTTGCAAAATGTCCAAATCAGCTATTGTTAAATTGGAATTTACATTGGTTTGGGAACATTCCATACTTTTCTTATGTTCATACCATTTCTTAAGTTTCAACTTCCTTGTGAAGTGGAACAAGTCTATCCTGCCTTCTGTGTAATCAAACCATTTAGTTGGGCAGAAAGTTAAACCTAATGATAAAACATTGATCTGGTTAGTGGAAAGTATAATATCAGATAGATTTACCACAGTGAATTGGTCCTTTATTTGGTGGCCGATTTTCCTCGCGTTGTCATCCCTACGAAGCCATCCAATTTCCCTTGTTTTTTTGCGCCTTGCCTTTTTCCTCCTCTGGCGCCTCGACCACAACCTTTGCTCTCTTGGGCTCCTGGACTTCCTAGTCCTTGACGTGCTACAGCCATCAGGTCGAACTCCTTTAAAATTTTGGATTTTACTCCAGTTTGATCTTCTTGTCCCATCTTTATATTTGATGTTACCTCATTAGTAGTTTCTTCATGAGGGGTTCTGATTATTTCACTAGTAGGTTCCACTTTCTTTTGGCTAGTTTCCCTTAGGCGATCAAACCTTCTTCCGAACGTAAAGATTTGTCCGAGTTCATAATCTTGTTGATCCCTATGGAACTTCCGTTGTTTTTTCTGCTTGATCTCATCTTCTGCTTTCTCCAATCTGAGATTTAACTTTTTCATTTCCACTTCAAATTCACTCTCTGAATATTTTTCTTTTAGCAGAGACGACAGCTTTTCAATTTCAATTGCCAATCTTTGTGTTTCTTTAGTTGCATATTTAATTAACAACAGTAGCATCACCATGGAGCACGTGTGGTTATTAAGGGCCCATTCCTCTATGAGCTCAGGATCAGGGTCGTTAAAGGTTGGCGTTATAAATATTCTTAAGCCTCTTGGGACCATTTCAACATCTACATACTTTTGAAGGGCTGTTGCCTCCCACCATTTCACTTGTTCCAGCTTTGCCGCCATCCACAGCTTATCCCAGAGAACTTTCTTGCTTTGGGACTCATTTTCGATATTATCACTTGGTTTATCCCCTACTGCTGCATCGTTCTGAAATAGAAGCTATGAGATTGGTAACAGTCTGCTACATGCAGAGAGCTGCCATCCGAGAAATCTGATTAATAGCATACCATATGGTGAGCTATTAAGAGCAAGAAGGAATTGTAGTTCAGATATTGAGTTTAAGGAAGAGATGGAAATTATGATAACTCGCTTTAAAGAAAGAGGATACCCTAGCAAGATAACAAATCAAGCTTGTGAAAAAATCCAGTTAGTGAATAGAATGGATTTATTGAAAGATAAGACTAGAGATGCCAACATTGAGGAACCCATAAGATTTATAACAACATATAATAATCAATCCTGGGAAATCAGACGATGTCTTAAGAAATTTTGGAATGTTCTATGCACAGATAAGACCTTAAGAAAATACGTGGGGGATAATCCTAAAATCACGTTCAGGAAATGCACAGCTTTGAGTGATATGCTATGCAGCAGTGCTGTACAAACTGCTGCGGATGGTCAGCAGATAAAGGGATTTTTTACTTGCAGATCATGCAAAGCTTGCAAAAACAGTGTTAATGTAAAGCAAATTGGGTTATCTAAAAATCAAAAACCGTTTGTCATTAACAGGCATTTGACATGTAAATCGGATTATTGTGTATATGCACTTATCTGCCCTTGCCCATTGATTTACATTGGGAGTACCATTCACCAAGTAAAACAAGCATTGGCATAGCCAATAGGTCTCGCCTTTGGGACCTTATAAGTATTTAGTTATGCAGCACAATATCCTTGGTGCAACAACATCAAGTGTTGTATGGCTAAACACTTATACGGTCCCAAAGGCGAGACCTATTGGCTATGCCAATGCTTGTCTAAACAAAGGGAGTAGCCATCTTCTACTCACTAGAGTAGATGGTCAAACACGCAAGCAAGGTGAGGATCTTTGAGGGATTCTGTGGGACTGTGGATAGCTAACAACCATATTAGATTGTCTTCCTACACTGTGGGTTAAATGAAGCTGGTGCAATGTGGTGAAAGAACAGAAGGGAAGAGCATAACCGCCTACTGAGAAGGTGCAATCGATTCAGCTGTATTTATGTTTATCAGTTGTTTGAAACGCTACCCTTATTTTTCAAACTTCAAGATGTAGCCTAATTTGCCAGCGTTTGCCACACGTTTGTTGGAGATGGTGTCATAAACATGATGGAATACAGCACTCTGGAGTTGGTTGCTACTTTAATGACAATAAATGCAGTTGATATTTTAAGCCGATAAAACTGCTTTTAAATAAAAGAAAATTGGGAGGAGGCCATCCAGAAAATATAACTCTAAACAGTGCATCTGGTGGCTGATGAGCTGAGTACCTAACATCTACGATTAATGTGTGGTACCAAGATATGTGATTGACGTTGGCTGCAGCAATTTGTGCGTAAGTTGCTGGTCTCATGTACATCTGGATGGGCCCTACTTCCCTTCCTTCTTTCTGAGGTCCGATGACATTAGCACTGAGTTAAACACTACTCACACCTGTTACTTACAACGCCAACCAACAGTTCTGTTTTTGGTGGGCGCAACAGAAACTGTTAAATCAATTATCGCTCTTATATTTATATTCCAGTATGAGACTAACCAGGCGGCTTTCCCTCTTCCTCTGCGCTGGTGTTTGTCCCCACAGGCAAGCAAGAAGCAGATAAATGATGATAGTCAGCAGAGGCAGGCAGGGGAAGGTGAGAGTGAGTGAGAGGTGTGACAGAGAGGAAGAGAGAAGTTGGAGAGGACAGATGGAGAAGAGAGAATGAAAGAAGGTGCGCACAAGAGGGGATAAGACTAGAAGAGAAACCAAGTAGGTAAAAGGAAACACAGTCGATGAGATAAGGAGAGGAAGGAGAAGGTGCGGTAGATTGAAAGGGGACAGTGAGAGAGAAGCAAGGCAGAGAAACAGAGGCGATCTCCATGGAGGGAGATGGAAAGAAAGGCGAGAATAGTTTCGAAGAGAAGTGGCACTGAAGGAGGGGGGGGAGTTGAGGGCTTTCATACCCGGGAAAGGACACGAAAGAGAAGAGCAGCTCAAGGCACTGGAAGGCAGTAATGCACAGAGCCGAAAAGAGCGAGGCACAAGGGGGAAACGGAAGAGTGCTGGAGAAAGAAGGGAAGACACTGGGTGTAAGAGAAAACACCGAAAAGCAAGATTCGAGACAGAAAGGTGTCTCCAACAAACGGAAAAGAGGAAGAGAGGGCGAAGATAAGACAGAGCCAGAAAGAGTAGAGGGATAAAGAGAAAGCAGCTGAAGAGAAAAATGTGATAGGGGTTAGGCGGATGAGAACAAGAAGGTGAAAGAGAGAATATCTTGACTGGAGCACACTTTCAAAGGTTTTGTCTGTTTCTAGCGATTGACCATTTTTGCCTGGATAACACGAGCAAGCTCAAAACAAACAAAACAAGCAATGGCCGCGCGGCCGTAAAACTGACACGGCAGCGTGGCCGTGAAAGTAATCGCGAGGGAAGCCAGATGGTGAGGGAAGCCATATGGCTCCTGATCGCGCGTGCACGCTCGCGTGAACGCAAGCTGGTCGCCAGCAAAAGCCACTGCTGTTTGCACTTCCAAAACCCGCTTACTAAAACTCTCGCCAGAGCACCGCATGCAAGACCTAAAAACGTATCCTGGAACACAGGAGGGCTATTGTTAATGAAGACAAACAGTATCCAATAGCAAGGCACTTTAAGGATGCCCATGGCAAAGATGTCAGTTTGCTACGATACTGTGCATTGGATAGAATTCCCATCTCGGAAAAGGAGGGAATAGATTGAAAGAACTCAGATGATTAGAATCGAGGATGATTATTAAATATGAAACTAGGCATCCTCTAGGACTGAACAAAGATGAGGAATTATCTGTCCACTTAGGGTGAAGGTAAAACTGTGATGGAATAAGAATATAATGATGGAATAAGAACATGCTGTTGAAATGAATCGTGTATCCCTGATGAAGTTTGTATTTTAATTGCTAATAGGTGATCATTGATCATATGTCTGTATTTTATATTGTAGGAGACGGAGACACCATCATCATAAGATGAGGATGAATGCAAAAAAGCTTAAGATATCTGTGATGAATTGCAAAAAGCCCACTGGGGCAGAATTGTGAATGATGCATCACTCATATGGAGTATGGACAAGTAATATCTGTTACACTAATATTTGAAGTAAAATGAAAGTAATTTTGTGCAGAAGATGTAAGCCCACTGGGGCATTATTTTAAATGCAACAATGGAAAATATATATATCACTGCATTAATTTATATTGTCTAAAGGATTGGTTCAGTTATTTTGTACCAAAAGATTTATATGACATTATAATCTGCAATGTTTACTATTCATGAGTTTAATCATGTAAATAATATTCTACGTGTAAGTGTATGGAGAATAAGTCACCACTCCAAAATGCCTGCTATTTTGCCTTATTCCTGATGTAGTGTAGTAGTCCTATTTCTATGTTTGTTATGTGACGTGAGCACTATATGTACTATGATTTACAAACAGTTAATGACCCGTGAGAAAGGAGCGGCTGCTCCGAAACGCGTCGGGCAATTTTGCCATTTAACTAATAAATAAATACTTTATCAACCACGCTTACGGATCTGGGCACGGTTCTTCTTGGTGGAATACGCTGGGAAACTGAATGTATATATATATATATATATATATCCAAAACACAAAGTTGCCCACAACGAAGGAGCCAGCACACAGGTAAGATTTGCTGTCGCTTTCTTTAATGAAAACTGCCGTGTGGGTGAGAAGCAGAGCGCTTTCAGCAATTGCAAATTCATAAGGCCTGACGCGTTTCGTGCTGGTTTGCACTTTCTCAAAGGCTCTGGTCATGCAGTAAACAGGAACCTTTTCGGCACATTTATTCAAATGTGGGTACCCGCCCAACTGGGCGTGGCCACTCGCAGGGCCTCCTGGTACCTGTAGTGCCGAATTCTTCCTCATGTGAGTGTCCTGAAATGCCATATCATCAAAAATCAAATCACCCCAGTGGGTTGCCGATTACAGTCTCTTCGCACTCAGCGGACCATTATAGTTCTCATGCAGCACCTGTCCCACTGTCGGCCGCGTCGGTTGACGCGCCTCGGGTCTGCGTTTGCAGCGGGGCTCCTTCACGGCTTAGGCTAGCCGTTAATATCCAAAACACAAAGTTGCCCACAACGAAGGAGCCAGCACACAGGTAAGATTTGCTGTCGCTTTCTTTAATGAAAACTGCCGTGTGGGTGAGAAGCAGAGCACTTTCAGCAATTGTAAAGTCATAAGGCCTGATGCATTTCGTGCTGGTTTGCACTTTCTCAAAGGCTCTGGTCATGCAGTAAACAGGAACTTTTTCGGCACATTTATTCAAACGTGGGTACCCGCCCAACTGGGCGTGGCCACTCGCAGGGCCTCCTGGTACCTGTAGTGCCGAATTCTTCCTCATGTGAGTGTCCTGAAATGCCATATCATCAAAAATCAAATCACCCCAGTGGGTTGCCGATTACAGTCTCTTCGCACTCAGCGGACCATCATAGTTCTCATGCAGCACCTGTCCCACTGTCGGCCGCGTCGGTTGACGCGCCTCGGGTCTGCGTTTGCAGCGGGGCTCCTTCACGGCTTAGGCTAGCCGTTAATATCCAAAACACAAAGTTGCCCACATATATATATATTGGTAGACCTGGCATTTCTTGGCGTGGTTACCCCTGACTTTTTGCCTCTACCTACTCTATTTTTGGTGCTGTGATGGATTTTGTTTTGCCAACTTAGATGCTTTGGACACTTTGCCACTGCTAATCAGTGTCAAAGTGAAAGTGCTCCCTGTATAAAGTCTAATGGTAATTGGTTGACCATGATTGGTATGTTTGCCTTACTAGTAAAGTCCCTAGTAAAGTGCACTATGTGTGCCAGGGCTGGTAATGCAAATTCTACTAGTGGACCTGCAGCACGAATTGTGCCACCCACACAAGTAGCCTTAAAGAGGGAACTCAGGCCTGCCACTGCAGTGCCTGCGCGCAGTTTGTTAAACTGCCATGTTGTTCTGACAAGTGCACCCACTTGTCAGACCTAACCCTTCCCTTTCTATGCACATCAGACACCCCTATGGTTGGTCCAAGGTACCCCCTGGGCAGGGTGCAGTGCATGTGAAAGGTAGGACATGTGCTAAGGTGTGTACCATGTCCTGACAGTGAAATAACCTCCATTTCGTTTTTCACTGTGGAAAGGCCATCTTGCCAATAGGACAAAATGGGGAGGCTGTGTAATATGTTTTCCAGCCTATCTTCCCAAAGGCTTAAGATGGAGAGGTGACGTTTAGTGTGCCTGAACTCACCATGTAATAACACATCTTTTTATGAAGGTGGTTTTTGCATTGTGTGTTTAGAAGCCACTGTTTTAGAAGTGGCTGGGTTTTTGTGCTCTAACATTTCTGTGTGTCTCTGCCTGGATGTGGATTGACTGTCTGGATTTGAAAGTGATAGGATCTGGGGAATGTCTTGACCCAGGGGAGGAGGTGAGACAGCAGCAGGCTGACCTGCATCTGGAATGTAGGGGGGAGGATCAGCCCCTAGAGGTGAAGAGGCCTGGGTTGCAGCCATAAACCAATGGCTCCGGCCCCTGCTGAGTGATTGAGGATCCAGGTGTCACTGGCAGGGAGGCACCCAGAACTGGTTTGAACAGGGGTCAGTGCCCCCCTGAACACAAAGACTTCAAAGACATTTAGGGGTATAACTATGAGAGCTGAAGCCCCTGAACTTGTGAGAAATGGATTGATCAAGATTGAACAAGACTGAAGCTACTTGTGGTCAAGAGGAACCTTTGCCAAGGAAGAAACAGCTGAAGAGACTAAAGGACTGACCCTTGCTGTGTGTTCTGGTGCTGGCCTGCAGTTTTCTACTTTAACCAAGGAGAGGCTGAAGGGACTTTGCTGTGTGCTGTGTCCCCCTGCTTGAAAGGACTTTGCTGTGTGCTGTGTCCGGAAGTAACTTACACCCAATGGCCCGAGTTGAGCTAGCTCCCTGTTGCAGAAACTCAGGAACACAAAAGTTTCCAGGAGAGTCTCAGCGACGCTGTGTGCGTGTGCTTTTTGCAGCCTGAGACCCTCGTAAGAAGTGCCCTGTGATCGTGGGCACCTGGAGTTCAAGCGAGTCTCAGCAACGATGTGTGCTTGTGCTTTTTGCAGCCTTAGCCCTTCGTGAGGATTGTCCTGTTATCGTGTGCACCTGGAGTCCGAGTGAGTCTCAGCGACGCTGTGTGTGTGTGCTTTTTGCAGCCTGAGCCCTTCGTGAGGATTGTCCTGTTATCGTGTGCACCGGAGTCCAAGTGAATCTCAGCGACGCTGTGTGCGTGTGCTTTGTGCAGCCTGAGACCTTCGTGAGGATTGCCCTGTTATCTTGTGCACCGGAGTCCAAGTGAGTCTCAGCGACGCTGTGTGCGTGTGCTATGTGCAGCCTGAGACCTTCATGAGGATTGCCTTGTTATCGTGCACCCGGAGTTCAAGTGAGTCTCAGCGACGCTGTGGGCGTGTGCTTCGTGCAGCCTGAGACCTTTGTGAGGAGTGCCCTGTGATCGTGCACCCGAAGCTCAAGTGAGTCTCATCGACGCTGTGTGCGTGTGCCCTGCTGCAGCCTGAGATATTCGTAGCATCAGCGGCCAGGATCGGCAGCCCCGGAGGAGCCGAGCCGCCAGCCCGAGCCCGCCGTTGCCAGAGCGGGACTTCGAACCAACCTCGTCGAGGGAAGGCCCGAGTCCCACTGCCCGGAATTCACAAAGATTGTATCGGAGGCCCAAGTCGCAGGAAGAGGAGAGGAGAGTGAGGTCGCACCCCCCAGGTGACGTGTGTCGATGCCTGGGGCGGGGTGCGGGCTTGGAGGGAGACGCTCTCGGCCTCTCCCATTCCTGCAGCGTGAGCCTCTGCTTCGGCTCGTATCGCGGCCCGTACTTGCCAACGGAGTGGCAGTGCCGGGGCCGGAGTGAGGAGCTGTACTTTTTGTTTACATCATACCCGTGTTGGGGCAACTGTTGACAGAGGCTGACTGTGAGTCAGTACGAGTGGCGGAGAGACCGCCTGAGGCACCGTGATCGGTGCTGGAGCGTATTACGCATTGCATTATTTCTGCATAACAAACTACCTGATTGTCGTATTACGCATTGCATTCTTTCTGCATAACGAACTACCTGATTAGTGTATTACGCATTGCATTTTTCTGCATAACGAACTACCTGATTAGTGTATTATGCATTGCATTATTTCTGCATAACGAACTACCTGATTGCTGTATTACGCATTGCATTATTTCTGCATAACAAACTACCTGATTGTCGTATTACGCATTGCATTGCTTCTGCATAATGAAATACCTGATTGTTGCGTTACGCATTGCATTATGTTTACATTGCCAAGTGCCTGAGGCTAGCATTATGAACTGCATTATTGTTATATTGCAAAGTGCCTGATTCGAGCATTACGAACTGCATTATTTCTACATTGCAAAGTGCCTGATTCTAGCATTACGAACTGCATAGCATTGCATTAGGACTGCAGTGGAATGTTTAGAAGTGCTCATTAATATCGCCAGAACTTACAAGGGCTGGCTGGCCTAACAACCGGCCAGGAAGAATAGTACAAATACGTATATGTTGGATTTATATTGTGTGGTCTTATCGTATATCTTTTTATATAAATTTATACTCGTTTTTATAAAACTCGTGTGGAGTCCATTTGTGGTGTCATCATTGGGTTGCTGTGAGCGTGATTGCAAATACTTTACACATTTACCTTGAAGATAAGCCTGGCTGCTCGTGCCAAGCTACCAAGGGGTGAGCGGGGGCTATCTGTGAAGGTGTCCTTCCTTTCCCTGATGTGAGAACGAGGGTCCCTGTTTGGCCTAAGGTACCTACCTTAGCCAACCAGGGATCTCGGGTCTAACATTTGGTGGTCAGCGGTGTGGGATTGAAACGTGTATTTGCAAATTCACTCACAGTAATTGGTGTACATCACAAGTTTAGCGCAGACCACGACGCAACCACATATTGTGTTTTTGATTTGTTGGTTCTATTTTTGAGCGACCTTTAAGCCACACATCATGTCTCAGAGTAGTCAAGTAGCCAGTGAGGCTGCAGAATTAGAGTTCGACATTGAGGCATTGCTTACCTACAAAGTTGATCAATTGAGGCAATTCTGCAGAGCTTTGGGATGTCCCATGAAAAGTAGCGCCAAGAAGGAGGAGCTGCAAATGGCCTTGAGGGCCTGGTGGGAAGCCAAAGGGGCTCAGGAGACGGGTGATGTTGAGGTGGCTGAGGATGACCCACGGAATGGATTTGGTCCACAGGATTTGCCAGTGGAGGGACCAGCCTTAGGGGCTGGTAGTAGCCATTCAGGGAGGAGTTTTTCACCAGAGGAGCTGGAGGAAAACCAAAGGGTCAGAGAGCATGAGTTGGAGGTTTTAAAACTTAAAGCTCAAGCAGAGGAGGAGAAGCTGCTCATTGAAAGTGAAAAGCGAGCAGAGGAGAGCAGGAACGCTTTCGCCTTGGAAGAGAAAAAGATTCTCTTAGCTCATGAGTTAAGCATGAGGGAACTGGAAATGAAGGTTAAACAGGCAGAATCCAGTTCAAATGGTGGCAGCACACAACCAGTGCCAGTGGGGAAGGTGTACATTCCCAAGGACTTAGTGCGAGATTACCAAAGGGGTGATGATATTTATGCATGCTTCACGGCATATGAGATTGCACTGAGGATGAATGAGGTGCCTGAGAAACATTGGGGGGCGGGCCTTTGGAAACACTTTGAGGCTTCTGGGAGGGATGTTTTACCCCCTTTAGAGAGGGCGGGAACCATGACCTATGCCAATATGAAGGAGGCTTTATGCCTCAGGTATGGGCTCACTCCTGAACAGTACAGGCAGAAATTCAGGAACTTCAAGAAACAGGAATCCAGTACTTGGGTTGAGTGTGTGAATGCGTACACACGTGCAATGGATGGTTGGATGAAGGGCAGCAAGGCAACTGATTTTAAGAGCTTATGCAATTTAATTAGTTGGGAGCACTTGAGTAGTCTGTGTGTTCCAGAGCTGCACTAGCATCTTTTGGACAGTAAGCTGACTGATTCCAGTAAGCTTGCTGAAGAGGCGGACCGATGGACCAGTACCGGGGTCCACAAGGGGATTGGAGGTACCACTACCAAAAATGTACAGGGTCCCCCGCCGAAGGTAGGGGAGAACAAGGGTAACCACAAGGGGTTCTCTAAAGGGCCCCAAAGTAGTTCCCAGGTGAAAGGGTCCCAGTCCCCCAAGGCTAAGAGGTCCTTGCCCCATAAGGGCAAGCGGGACAACGTGTTGTATTCCGCTTTAGGTGTCCGTATATAGGTTTTCCTGATACATGTCCTTATATAGGCACAATTCGCATTGCCCTTAAATAGGCATAAGATCCCAGTCCTTATTTAGGCATTAGCCATGCTATCCAAATACAGGCATGGTCACCTACATCCGTCCACCCCAACGTCACAACGAGTTCTTAGAAACCAGACCCTTAAGCTCTTGGGAGTTCCCCTAGCACAGGATTATTGATTTCTCCAAGAACTCATTTATTATGCATGAACCGCTATTCCCTAAGGGTTCATTCCTGACGTCTTCCTCTGCCCGACTTCACATCAATGCTAACATTCCAAGGCACCTACCGGGTATAAATATACCTTCCCTTGCCCAAGCAAGTAGGAGGAGACCTCGACTTTAGAGGAGCCCGTGTACCGGCCTGATGCACTGATAAAGAGACGCTGTCATCCCTGCTCACAGAGAATCCAGCTTCCAGTGTTCTGACTCCCTTCGCGGGGTGTTAGAGTTCGAGACCCAGAAAGAGATTCCCACCTCTCTCATTCTCAAGGTATGGAGCTGACTAGAACCTAGAGGGACTCTTGGCATACCAGACTTGGCATACCAGACTCGGCATACTATAGCATACCATACTATAGAATACATCACCTACTTATTACCTTGCACTACACTTAGGTTAGGTACACTGGGGTAGAACTAGTTAGAGAAGCATCTTATGAGTACTCGTATTTTTAGCTTATGTTATTTATGTATATGAATCTATGTGTCATAGCTAAAAGATAATGCTAGCGCAGTATTATTTCTTTCTACTGCTTACGCTGTACATAATATATCTCGCATACTGTCTTATGATTGTAACAGCTCATATCTCTTACACGAGAAACAAGACTGTTCAATAAATCCTTTTATTGAAATGCCCGTCTATTCTTTCTGTGTAACTCTGAAGAAACTAAGCATGCACGATTAGCTGAGTGAAACTGTTATCTGTTGTTTCTACGATTCTGAGAGCGTTCCGATTCTAAAGGGAAACAAAGTTGTCATGTTTATGCGGTTGCCAGAAACTACTCCCTTCTTGTTTACAAGGAGTTTCTAGTGGCCTCTGAGTTAGCTGGCACAAAGTAATTAAGTTTAATACACTCGATAGGGGCATACTGACCTCAGTACTATGCCAAACCTATAGGGTATATTATTCCAATGCGCAGAGCCTATTAGGGAAATAGGAACTACACTACATGGCGCCCAATGTTTGGTAAGGCACTAATTTAACGCTAGACACTGAGTAACTCACTCGTGCTTTTCTCAGAGATCCCTACTCACATACTCCATAAGACGTCTGGAGTGGGTAGGGTTAAGTATCCGCCAAAGCTGAATAGGACAAAAATCCTATATATTAGCTGTATGGTTTGTTCAACGTTGAAGGATACAGTGTTCCAAAATATTGAGCACCTTATCTTTGTTTCCTTGAAACTTGTTCTACATTTAAAAAAAAAAAAAAAAAATGTCCCTGAACGGGGATACTAACACCGAGAACGGTACAGCTGCGGCTGATCCAGTCGTAACAGCTTTTAATTTTACAGGTTTAAATGAAACCGATGAAGGTGTTATAAACATCCCTCCAAACTTAAGGAGAGCCATCACTCTAAAACTTATAAAACACGGCCTAACACCAAGAGGTGGTAGAGCAGTTTTCGTGATAGAGGCACACGAATCCTTTCAGACAGAGGTATTCTATTCATGGATTGTATTCCCAGAATGAAATCCAATAACAAAAGTATTTCACTTCTTTAAAGAAGATGAACCACCAGAGGAATATATTCCTTTCGAGGATATTGAAATTCCACTAACTTACCAGGAGCATAATCTCTCGTTTAAAGGCGCCCTAAAACATCACAAAAACATTACCAGGCTTGGTCCACTAGGTAGACCAGGAGCAACATGGCAGATTCTAGCCGGCTACACACCTCATCCTGACATTGAAGAGATGTCAGACAAGGAATTACTTACTCAACTTCAAGAGTTAATAAAAATGTATAGACAATTAGTCCAATATGTCATGCGAACTTTCACAGTCCAACCACATATAACAATTCCAAATCAAATCCCTCAACAGGGGAATACACTAAAAATTACTCCACAGACTTTACACGCAGTCATGGGTAAAATGCCCACAAAACGTGAACAAATTCCATTCTGGATAGCTCAAAAAATTACTCAAATCGAAGCAGTATTTCCAAAATACTAGCCTTTATGAGAAACTCAGAATCCTAACAATCTGTTTACCAATGGGGATCACACCAAAACTGGAAGACTGCACCACTTGGGGCACAGTCTTTACTGCCATCTATACTAAAACACATGGTGTTCCGTCAATTGCAGTAATACCAGATGTCCTGAAACAAATTCAAAACGAATACGGGGCAGAACCTGCTCTGAATTTAGGTATGAAATTACTGAAAAACTTCAACCAGGTCTCAACAATAATATTATCTAATATTAAAGGGAAGGCAGCATCAGTGGCGATCCGCCAACGCTTAAGGGAATTTGATGTAACAGAACATCAACATGAACTACCCAGAATAATAGAAAAATCTTATGCAGAATTAGGCAGAGATAGTTTGGGTGGCAAACCTTTGAAGCCAAAACTATCTGAAAGTCCTGAGAAGGACTCTATTAAACAAAATCCTACATCTTTTAAAAAGAAGTGGGAAACTAATAAACAAAATTCAAACGAGACACGTTCTCAATCCCGAGGTAGGTCTCCTCAAAAGGAGCCCTCTGAAAGGAGGTATAACCTCAGGAATAGGGATAATTTAAGAAAATCTGACAGGTATCAAGATACTGATACGTGTTCCTCTCGTACCTTTCAGATATCGTCACATACATCAGAAAGAAGAGGAGGTCAGATCACAAAGATGAACGCGTGAAATCCAAAGACGATAAACACGTTCAGAAAAATAAATCAAAACCTCAATTCATAAAAAAGAAGGTAGAAAGGTCTGAAGATCAGACATGCAGAGAATACTGAGAACACAGCTCAAGAACGGAGAATGGGCTCAGACAATGCTGGACAGTGCAGCAGAAGTAACAATAGCTCACCAGAACCTGAAGGAACTTCTGGAGATAGTGGACTTGAATGAGTACATCACAGTAGAGACTGTAGACACCAGGGTTAGTACTCCACAAAAGTTATTTGAAATAACACTCCGAATGGAGGGAGACACACCAAAAAGTGAAAGCACTCTTTTGGGAGAAACTTTCAAGGGGTTATGATATACTTCTAGCAGAAAAGGACTGGCCACCAAACTTTGTCAGGGAGTGCCCACATGGCGAGGACATCATTATGCCAGCCTTCTCCAACCATATTCCAATTTACCTAAAATATACTTATGCCAGGAAATGGGCAGTTGCCCAGGCCCCAGCATTATACAAAAATCATGTAGGATGGGATGAGGACTCACCTCACCACAAAATACAGCTAAAAATCAACCTACTGCACAAAGGCAGTACCCATTAAAAGCAAGAAGCTAAAAACAGGTCAGGGAGATCTTAGATCAACTTGAATACCAAGGGGTGATTGAAACATGCACCACCTCAATGAACAATCCTTTGTTTCCTGTATCCAAACCAGACAATACATATCGTCTAGTTTTGGATTACAGACACTTGAACACTTGTTCCAAAACATTTGCAGTGCAAAATGCACATAGTACAGCATTAATGAATAACATTGTGCGTAAAAAATATAAAACCACATTGGACATTACAAATGGTTTCTTTTGTCAAAACATAGCACCTGAAAGCAGGTACTTAACAGCTTTCTCAATAATGGGGTCCCAGCATCAATTTTGTAGACTTCCACAAGGGTTTAAGAACAGCCCGGGGTTATTCTCAGCAAGGGTAACCGAGTTACTACAAACTTATGATGACGAGGCATTGTCATATGTCGATGACATCTATCTGACAGACGATGACCTAGATAGGCACTTGAATAGGGTGAGTACCATTATATTGGGTTTCGCCTCTGAAGGCTATAAATTCAACTTTAAAAAATCCAGAACTGCCCATCTCAATGTCCTATTCCTAGGATATGAGCTTTCAAGTGAAGGCAAGAGCCTGGCAGCCAACTTTTTAGAAAAGTGCGCGCTGCTCCAACCTCCAAAAACGCTGAAAAATTTACAATTCATCTTGGGTTTCCTAAATTTTGGAAGAACTTACATTCAAAATTACGCAGAAAGGGTTAAACCTCTCTACGAATTAATCAAACCTGATTTTTCAACAAAACATTGGACACAAGAACACACAGAAATCCTGCGTTCACTCCAAGCTAACATGTTAGCAACAAATCACTTACAAACACGCAGTAATAAACGCAATTTAGTGATCCGAATAATTTCGGGTCAATGCGGATTCACCTATTTAACATTTAATGAGGGTGAAAAAGTACCAATAGCATACAAATCACATTTGTATACACAAGCAGAAATGTGCTTCACTTCAACAGAAAAATACTGACAGCAGTTCAAACCGCTGTAGCAAAAGAAAGAGCTCTAGCTCAAGGGAAACGCATTATTGTCGTAACTCCAGTACCAGCCTTAGAGGCGTTCACAAAAGTGAGCATTCCAAATGCAAAAGCTTTACATCCTAGATGGATACAATGGGTTAATTCTCTTGCTGCAATAGATGTTGAATATGTTTTTGATCCTGATTTAAAAACACAAGCGTTCCTGCAATATGAACATGAATGTCCTCTGCCCACTGAAATTCTGCCTCTCGATCAGTACGAATTTATAATTTATACTGACGGATCAGCACAACCCGCTACAGGGAGTAAGCAAGCTTACAGTGCAGCGTGCGCAATTGTTAAAGGTCGCATGCGCGATGGTAACTTCAGACCAATGGTCACTCAAACTCAATCTCTAGGAGATTGTACAGCTCAGCGAGCTGAACTACAAGCATTCAAACTGGCACTTGAAAATAGAGATCGCGAATTCCCCACACTTATAGTGTGCGATTCCTTTTACTGTGTTCAGTCATATAATAAATATATACAGAATTGGCTTCAAAACGGATTCAAAGATGCAAAAGGTGGCACAATAAAGCATAAAACGCTTTGGGAACAAGTAGTTCAGTTGAGAAACGAACTACCAAAAGCTCACGTGATACACAGGATGAGTCATCAACGTGATGGCGTTCACCTTACAGGGAATTCATTGGCTGATGAAGCCGCAAAGGGGGCTGTTCAGACGGCTTCCGTAGCTGCGATCACTCGTTCAAAAACGAGAATAGACAGTGAGATATTGTTGGCTGTCAATGCTTCAAGCAAAGGCAGTGGTGCAGCGTTACCAAAGAAATTTCCACTCAAGTACTCTTATGCAACTGATGCGAACAACGTTGCTTTTGCTCGAATCCCTGGAGTGGGGGATGGGGTAATTCCAAACATGGAACGTAGAGCAGCTTTGATTTATGAAGCACATCTGGGGGAGGGTCTGTCACATCAAGGGATCTCTAAAACAATATTAACATTAAAAGAGATGTACTGGTGGCCTGGAATGAATACACACATTCACATCTTCATCGATGACTGCAGAGACTGCAATAGACAGCGTGGTGCAGAACGCCATCAGACACCAGACTACGAAGTAGCCTGCCCAGTACAGACACCATTGTTAGACAGCATTAGACTATCTACGCGCAGGCGTCCTTTATGACAAATACAATCCCACAAAACTCTAAGTCAAGGTTCCTATGGATGTGGCCTCAGCGCTCGGCTGACGCTCGAACTGTTATAAAAGATTTGCGAGTCTTTATTGGCACATACGCAATTGGCACACTACATTCTGACCAGGGCCCTGCGTTTAGCTCTCGGGCTTACAAAGAAGCCATGGCCAGTTTGGGTGTAGCATTGCGGTACTCCTCTCCGTTTCATCCTGAGGGAAATTCTGTTGTGGAAAGGAAAAACCGGGACATAAAGCAGTCTATAACAGCTAGAGTATTAGGTTCGGGTGATGGGTGGGTCAAACATCTTTATGGGGTCCAACGCTCATTAAATAATTTGCCAAGAAGTTCTCTAGGGGGGGTCACTCCATATGAGGTCCTATTTGGGACAAGAATGTGGGTTCCTGATCTCGAATGTAAAGGCACAGTGGTGGAAAATAAACCCTTTGATATCAAAGATCGTTTGGCTGTTTTACAGGATCTAAATGAACTAAGATCGAAACAAAGCAACGTGTTCCTGAAGCCAACCACCACTGGGGAAAACCGGCAGTCCCAGCAAGGCCTGTCTGGATCCCAAAAGTTGGGGATCTAGTCAGAGAGAAGATTGCGGACAAGAAGGAATTTGGACCTTCTTACAGACAACCAGTAACTGTCCTAGCCGTCCACGGAACAAGAACAGAACTTCTGCCGCCCCTTGCTGGAAAAAAGGAGAAAAGATTTGTGTCAATCGACCTCATCAAACCACACTATGTGGCCAATACTAAATAGTAGGCTTCGTGGACTCCGACCTAGTAGCAGACGCACTCCTCTCACTACTATCCAAGAGGTTCAGACTGAAAGACTCATAACCATAGAGAATTCAGCAGTAAGAGATGAAGGACTAAGCAACAATGCTATGGAACCCATCCCTCTTGAAACTCAAGTAACAGTTCGTCCAGATACACCTGTCTACACCAACGTAATGTAACACTGACTGCCGACCGGACGATAATAACAGGACTGTGTCCCCAGAGATACAACCATCAGGCACTTATCAAGGTAGCCTTTAAAATTTAAATACTTGTGTGTCGACAGCAGGAATTTGAAATATCTCAGATCAAGGGCTCTTCATTGCCTCTGTGTTCCTGCGTCTTCTTCACATCACCATTTGCCCTGAAGAAGTTCATTTTATGTATGAACGAAACGCGTTGGCTGGAATTTGCACATTTTGATATTGAAAATAAAGGATTGATAAACCACCATACAAAATGAACATTTGGATTTATTGAAGAAAACTCTTTGGTAGGGCACCGCTCCACTATTTTCACAACAAGTACAAGACCTTTTTCATTTTCTGAAAGAGACTTATCTGATTTTACTCATGGATTGAACTATGGATTATTTCTGGAATATTTTTCTTTCTGTTTTGGCTAGCTTTGGTTATGACTCTTAGCGTGCTTATAAATGGCAGATACATTCGTATGGACACTGAAAGTAAAAATGTGAACTTACTTTTAAAACCACACAAATCTTCCCATCGTGAAGCAAGAGACTTGTCAGCAGTGAACATCACAGCCGTTCCTATACAAGATGGTATAGTTTGGGACAAAACCGATTTTGACATATTCGGCCCAACGGAACTTTTGATGATTCCACATTTATTTAAAATTTCATTAAGTGACTTTATTACCTCCAGTACCTATTCTGATGATTGGGACTTTGAGACTGTTAATAACATGATGTCTGATCTATAAAGGTCTGCTGCGTTCTCTAACAATGAATACTTAGAGGGCTCATCAGACTACGAACAGCTTTATTGTTACAACCACTATGGTCATCATTTCTTGCATAAATCTGCAACACCTAGAAATGCTTTTATGTTTAACCAATGGGAACATTGTCCTACACCACCAAAGGGTAGTTCAAAAACGTTTGCAAATAAGTTTCCATATTTTTCAGGGTACAATACCTCTGATCCAGAAACATTTTACTATAAGAATGTAAACAAAACAGGACAGAAAATTATGTTAACTAATACAAAACAGATTTATTCTGCAGCCTTTATTACCCAACTGTCTAGACAAGGATTTAACTTTTGGAAAGACACAATCGACACAAAATCTGTCTGGGGTTCTAAAGATTGGCAAGTGCAGGGGATAGAAGCTTTGTTTAGAGCCTGTATCATCCCACAGCAAATAATGTTTTTGAATGACACTGTGCAACAAACGTCTTGCTTTGGTTTAGCCAAGATCAAAGACATGAACACACCTTTTGTACCAACACCTGCAAGTAATAGCACTACACAGGGAGTGGTCACAGTAGACACAATACTACAAAACAACAGATCAGATTCTGATTGGGAAAAATGGTTGCTCTGGCCCACAGACACAAACATCTGTCAAGAAAGATTCCTGAATAGAATACAGGGCTTTACTATCCATAGGCCAGACCCACGTTATGTTCAACGACAACATCCGGGGGTAGTAACAACATACAGTGTAGGAAAATTGTGCCTCGACTGGTTACAAAAATCTACACTCGAGGATGTGAAACAACACTTATCTTTACTTAAAGAAGACGCAGACCTTAGGGATTTCTTGCTAGGACCAAGAAAACCGCGTCAAAAACGTTTCATATATGCCGGCATTTATGCTTCTTATAATGAAATATGGAAGGTTTCACAGGCAGAGGCCGCAGAAAGAATACATGAGCTTGATCGTATTAACTTAGAGAAATCTCTCACTGTGGTCGACAATGGGTTAACAACTTTGTCATCCAGAATTTATTCACTGGACAACATTGTATCCTCTGCTATTGACATACTGGAACAAGATTTAGCCAATCTCAGCTACGTTCTATTATGTTATTAGGCTGGATGCTGCAATCCTTGCGTGCAGGCTATGTGCCTTGGCGTTTTATCAACACGTCGTCTCTGTTTTCAGAATACAATCTCACGGATAAACAGGTCGAACTGGCACAAAGGCGAGCAAAGTATACAGTGCTGAGCATTGAAAAACTGGAAAATTACCATTTACGGTAGCAGAAAAACCAGCTACAGAATGGCTTATCCATGGCAAAAATAACTCTGCCTGTCACTACTTTTCATTTTCAGTATTGCCTCAAACAAATGCAAGCAGGCAAATATGAAAGGTTGGGTAAAGAATACATTAAGACATCCTGGGATTTGCCTGACGAATACAGATGTTGGAGTGGGGATCGTGAAGTGTTTCTAAGCGGTACACACAGTGAAAATGCACTGAGCGGATCTCTCATATGTCAGGACATTTCTTTACACGGGGCTTGTAATGGTTCTGTGGCAAACTTGTTCTGCCACCTGCAGGGTACACCAGCTGCTGTGATTAATCCAACGTTTGGCCAACTTTCTAACGGGAGTTACCTCATGTTGAATGATCAGAGTTGCTGTGGCATGTTGCCAGGAATGCCATATCTGGTAACGGTTGGCTCCAGGGTTACTTGTTGTATGCAAGTATTGTTCCCCCAAATAGACACAGTCAGGGAGTCGCCTCTATGGCCTTCATTGAATGTTTCTTTTATACGTTTTGATACTTTAAGCAGAATGAAAGCCATGCTTTTACAACAAACCGTGCCTTTGACCTCGGCCAAAGAAATCTATGATCTACAAATTACAAGGACTTCGGCTGAGATACAGGCTCTAATTCGTACAAACTGCCCTATACATTTCGTAGAAATGATGGGACGTATCTTAAACATGTCTGATACGAGCGGGATTGTACATGTATTTAAGACCATCTGTTCAGGACTGTTAGCACCTTTTCAGGCAGTCCTCGGAATCATTCCAAACTTCGCATATTCGTTGTTTGGTGGTGTGCCATTAATTCTAGCACTCGTTGCAGGAATCCTGTTTTTATTCCTACTACTACGCTATGGCAAGCCTATCAACCGGCGTCACTCCCAGCAATTTGGAGAAATCTCTCCTAGAACGGAAGTGCCGTGAGTGCATAGTTCAACGTTTGGGCATACCTCGTCTACGGGAACTTAATACAACATGGTTTCTGTCATTTAGACCAATCTGGCAAGATTGCATCTTACCTGTTCTACGCTGCCTGCTTTGCGGTGAAGAATGCGTGCTAGACATCTGTCTAACACTCCCATCAGTCATGCCAACGGATATCGATACTCTGCTGGACCCGATAACGGCCCATGCTCTGTGTTGTCCCCGGAGGCTACCAATCCTGATGACGGCATTCGTTGAGATCTCACAGACGCTTCCTGCTGCTGCTGAGGTACGAGATGGATCTACAGGCACACAGGTAACAACGGACGTGAACATTGCTGCAGCATCCTATGCTGAAGGCGATGCTTCTCTTCTCTGTGCAGTTAACCTTCTTAACGAGGTGTTCCAACTGTCACCCACATCGGTAGACGATCTTTTGTCTACAGGAATAGATGATTTCATGTTTACACCAGACCCATACACTGACTTTGATTCGGCTCACAGTGTACCGTGGAAGCAATGAATTTGGCCTCCATATTTTCAAAACAGAACAAAACTTGGAACTCTTCCTAAAAATTGAATTTTTTTTTCTCTCATTTGAAAATACATGGCAATTCAATCTGCTTACAGTAGAACTATTCATATAGAACGGACTTCTTTGAATACTTCCAGGGACACATTGGCACCTTATTTACCACAATTTCATTTAGTACCATGATATGAAATGGCTTTGATTTTTGAATACTTGTCAATCATTTCGTCATATGTATATATTTCTGTTTTATCATTCATGTTGCATTTATTTCCAATATATGCTTAGAATGAAAAAATGCTTTAAAATGTACAGTACCTATTGCATTACATGTTTAGCAACAGTTTTTTTAAAACTTCTTTTAGTATGCTTTTAGAAATGTTTTTAGCAACATGTGGTACTCAGTTTAATGTTTAGCATTTAATGTTTAAGCATTTAGTATTATCGTTCATTCGAAAGTGGAGTGGGTGTTGTATTCCGCTTTAGGTGTCCGTATATAGGTTTTCCTGATACATGTCCTTATATAGGCACAATTCGCATTGCCCTTATATAGGCATAAGATCCCAGTCCTTATTTAGGCATTAGCCATGCTATCCAAATACAGGCATGGTCACCTACATCCGTCCACCCCAACGTCACAACGAGTTCTTAGAAACCAGACCCTTAAGCTCTTGGGAGTTCCCCTAGCACAGGATTATTGATTTCTCCAAGAACTCATTTATTATGCATGAACCGCTATTCCCTAAGGGTTCATTCCTGACGTCTTCCTCTGCCCGACTTCACATCAATGCTAACATTCCAAGGCACCTACCGGGTATAAATATACCTTACCTTGCCCAAGCAAGTAGGAAGAGACCTCGACTTTAGAGGAGCCCGTGTCCCGGCCTGACCCACTGACAAGAGACGCTGTCATCCCTGCTCGCAGAGAATCCAGATTTCAGTGTTCTGACTCCCTTCGCGGGGTGTTAGAGTTCGAGACCCAGAAAGAGATTCCCACCTCTCTCATTCTCAAGGTATGGAGCTGACTAGAACCTAGAGGGACTCTTGGCATACCAGACTTGGCATACCAGACTTGGCATACTATAGCATACCATACTATAGAATACATCACCTACTTATTACCTTGCACTACACTTAGGTTAGGTACACTGGGGTAGAACTAGTTAGAGAAGCATCTTATGAGTACTCGCATTTTTAGCTTATGTTATTTATGTATATGAATCTATGTGTCATAGCTAAAAGATAATGCTAGCGCAGTATTATTTCTTTCTACTGCTTACGCTGTACATATTATATATCGCATACTGTCTTATGATTGTAACAGCTCATATCTCTTACACGAGAAACAAGACTGTTCAATAAATCCTTTTATTGAAACGCCCGTCTATTCTTTCTGTGTAACTCTGAAGAAACTAAGCATGCACGATTAGCTGAGTGAAACTGTTATCTGTTGTTTCCACGATTCTGAGAGCGTTCCGATTCTAAAGGGAAACAAAGTTGTCATGTTTATGCGGTTGCCAGAGACTACTCCCTTCTTGTTTACATGGAGTTTCTAGTGGCCTCTGAGTTAGCTGGCACAAAGTAATTAAGTTTAATATACTCGATAGGGGCATACTGACCTCAGTCCTATGCCAAACCTATAGGGTATATTATTCCAATGCGCAGAGCCTATTAGGGAAATAGGAACTACACTACAAACCGAGGTCCTCCTACTTGTTACTTCTGTAAAGAAGTGGGTCATATTTCCCCTAAATGCCCCAAGAAGTCATCTGCACCCAGTGGTGCTCCAACACCGGGTTTAGTGAGTGTAGCGTTGGGTGAGGAATTGAGTCCTTGGACTGGGGAGGAGCAAGCAGTTATGACCCTGGTCTCATTAGGAGATCGAGAGATGGTCCAGGAAATCTCTCTGCCTGAGAATTCTAAGAAGTACAGGCAGTGGGTGACCATCAATGGAAGAAGGGTGGAGGCTCTGAGAGACACAGGAGCCAGTTTGACATCTGTCAGGTGTCAGTGGGTGTCTGAAGAGCAGGTAATTCCTGATGTGCTTCACCCTGTATTTGCAGCAGACAACTCTGTGCGCCTCTGCAAAGTGGCGCTAGGTCCCTTTGAATGGGGGGGGGGTCTCAGGTTCCTTGAAGGTCGTTGTAAGTCCGTCCATGCCTGTAGACTGTCTGCTGGGGAATGACCTGGAGAGTTCCCCCTGGAAGGAGGTGGAGCGCCAGGCGCATTTTGTAGGAGAGTAGGATCTGCTTCACATGGGTACCCCCACTTTTTGCTGATGCTTCACTGGTTTTCGACATTAGTCTGGCTGGGGCCCTGCTATTCAGAACCCCAGCCTAGCTGTTTCCTCTTTAAAAGGGTCTCCATGTGCCTTAGGCACATCACTGATTGGGATCTGGAGTGCCCTTATAAGTCCCTAGTATATGGTATACTATGTACCAAGGGCATAGGTACCTCAGAGGCCTGCCAGGGGCTGCAGCATATATTATGCCACCCCTGGGAGGCCATCCAAACTGACACCACAGGTCTGCTACTGCAGCCTGGGTAAGGTGGTGCAAGCACCCCTTACTGTGGTATAGGTTACCTATATCACTAAAAGCATACACACATATAAACCTATAAGTCACTCCTAAGGCAGGCCTTATCAATCCTAAAGGCAGAGTGCATGGTTCCTATGTGAGAGGGTGCCCCTGCATGAGCAGGGCCCCTCTGCAGCGTTCGGAGACCATCTCTGATGCTGTTTGTAGTGCAGCCTGACCATATACTCTTAAGCGCATTATATCCTCGCGGTAAAATGCTAACTTTGGAATGGCTGCACCTAAACATGTCGTGTTTGGTGTCAAACATCTTGGAATACTACCCCCCGCCAATCCTGGCGGCGGGGGTAGCATTCCACCCTTCTAGAGGGAAAGGCATGTTAACTCTGACGAGTCCGGTAACTTCTTTCCAGAGCCCTGGCATCACAAAATGGATGCTGCTGCCACAGACACGAGTCTGGCCTCCTGCTGCTGGACGAAACTCCGGCAGGGGAGGCCTGGACAATAGGTTTCCTGTCCCAGGGAGGTGTGACCACCTCCCCAGACAGGACAATGTGTATTGGGGCTGGGCGGGAGCACTTTCGGGTGCTTTGAAGTCCTGCACTGGGGGCACATTTGGTGTCCCTGTGCATACCCCAGTTCAAACCGGATCAGGGCTCGCAGCCCCTGCTTTGGCGCGAACTGGACAAAGGGAAAGGGGTGTAGCCACCCCTCTGCCCTGACCCACCCATAGGTGGGGCCACAGAGTAGTCCATCCCCTATTTTTAGAATAAAGGTAGGAACCCAGTCCTTAGGACTTTAGATTATACCTGGACGAAACTCTGAAACGGAATCCTGGACCTTCGACGCTCTACTCACGATTAGAGGACTGAAGAATCTCCCTTGGGGTCAAGGAGTGACTCCCTGCTTGGCAGGCACCAAAGAAGCATCTGTCCGGTTCGCATTACTGAAGCTCCCGTCGGACGCCGAAGTCATCGCATCACCAGAGGTGGATTCTCAGACTTCCCCGAGGCTACCCTGAGTCCCCAGCAAAGCTGAGGCCCGTGGCTATCGTGGGTGACTTGAGACCGTGACCCCTGGACACCGAGCACACTTGCAAGTGCACCATCTTCTGGGTCTCCCAAGAAGTCGTGCTTTGGGCTCCGAGTAGCCCTAGCCTCCAGCACCACCTGCACCGAAGATCACTGGCCCCCACTCCACGAGTGTCCTGTAAGCCAGCTCCACGTGCGGCGTCACGAGGCTCCTTCGCGGTCGCTAGCCCGTTGGCTAGTAGCCCTTAACGAAGGCCAATCTTTTCTTTACTTGGCATCCTGGTTGCTCCAGGCCTGCCCTCACTTACCCTCGCTGGGTGAGTACCACAGACCTTGCTGGTCTGCATCATCGACGATCTACATCTTACTCGAGACTTGCCGTTGCCAAGGCTTGTTGGGTCCAATCCGGTCGCCGACACCTCAGCACTCGACAGACATCGAGCAACAGCCCGAATCCTGCTCCTGGTCGCCGACAACGCCTCCCGGACCTCGTGGCTGAAGAGTCAAGACGACCGTCACAGCACCTGAAGCACTCGACATCGGTGGGCATCTGTCCATCGCCTTCCTGGTCACTGGCTAGTGACCCAGACTCTGTCCCCTCTGCTTTCAGGTTCTTCAGAACTCCGATCCACTCTTGGATCCACCCGGACACTTTTCTCCTGGTCGCCAGCAGCACTTTGCAGCAGATCGCCATACGAAACGACGACGAAACCCGACCCCGAAAGGCACCTATGCACCCGGCTTCCCTGGGTGAGGTAACACGAGTACTCCGGTGCTCCCGTGGGTAGAGACTCTTCAAAGTCCTAGATCTCAAAGGGTTTTGTCCTAGTCCTCTTTTAAGTGTCCCTTTCCTCTATTTTCCCGATCCCGACTTTCTCCATAGAAGTTAACGGCGTATCGCGGTTGTGTATTTACACTGCACGCGTCTCCCGTGGGTCCCCTGTGTCACTACCTTGGGTGGTTCCTTGTGGTCCAAGCACTTCTAGAGGCTCTAGGCCTAGTGTCTAGTTCAGTCGTGGTTCGCATACCACTTTATTGGTATATGGTTTGGTACGCCCCTAGGGCCCAAACGTGTATTTGTGCTATTACTGTGATTTAAGATCTTATAACCTATGTACTTCGAACTCTAGCCTCATAAAGAGACTAGAGGGGTGTGTTTAGTAATAAATACATATATTTTGAATATATACCTGGTGTGGTGCTCTTTCATTTGGTCACTCAAGAGATTATAGACTGGTAAAACAAGCTGCTTTACATTCCTTCAAGACTTAGCCTGAAGGCTGCTCTCCATAGCTACCACTAGGATAGCTTTCAATAAGGTTGTCTTTAACCTACCTACCATAAGAGTCGATTTGGACTGGTGCAAGGTGCCCACTATAATTAGTGGACAGCATATGCCAGGCCAACTTCTCACATTGGTGTGCAGCGTGTGGGATTCCAGCTTGCTATTGTTTTACCAGATAATCTCAATTGAATTGATCAACTGAAAACCACTAAAGGTACCTAAGGTACATATAATTTAAGCTTAGAATAACAGTAAGTTCTACTGAACTTAGAGTTGTGTGTTAAGGGATAGCACAACCCTTTCTACAACTCAAGAGAGTTTAGTAGGCCACACTAGAGTAGGTAGTGCATACACCACACCACACTAGTAATGTCTTTAAAAGCAGGATCCAAAGATTCCTTGCAGGAAGCCATTGAGCTTCCACCCTCCAAGTATGATACACTCCAATTCTTGGAATTGAGAGCTTTATGTAACGTGAGGAAGTTAAGGACAGGCCAAAGTCCCACCACCCAACACCTCAAGGAGTTGTTGGTGGCTTATGATCTTAGTAAGTCCTCAGAGACTGAAGGGGTAGGAGCAGAGGGTGGGCCAGCAGATGAGGAAGGGGCCAGGGGTACCACTACCCCCAGCCCCCCCTCTGAAACTGACCAGGAGGGTGACAATGACCCTGACCTGGAAAACCCAATCCCTTCTGGGGAAGATGAAGATGAGGATCTAGAAAACCACACCTTTGTCCCCCCAGGAAGGATTATGAGTGTGCTCAGAAAGTCTAGGTCTCCTTCTCAGGAGTCTAACCACTCTGGCACCTCCATAGGGAGCTCTGTTTCTTCTCACAGGAGGGAATCCTCTCATGAGAGAAGAAAGAGACTGGTCCAGTATGAGGAAACTCAACTAGAGATCAGGAAGAAGCAATTGGCTTTAGATAGAGAATCCCTAGATCTCCTTAGAGAGAGAAGAAAGTTGGGACTAGAGTCCCATGGTGGCAGCCATGTCCCTAGAGATAGGGAAAGGTCCTATGACCATAGGAACCTGAGCAAGATTGTCCCTCCCTACCAGAGTGGGGATGATATCCACAAATGGATAACTGCTTTAGAGAGGGCCTGTAAAGTACAGAAGGTCCCTCAGGAGCAGTGGGCAGCAATCTTGTGGCTCTCCTTTGCTGACAAAGGTAGAGACAAGCTCCTCACTGTTAGAGAGGAGGATGCTGACAATTACAAGGTCTTGAAGAGTGCTCTTATTGATGGGTTTGGCCTAACCACTGAACAGTACAGGTTGAAGTTCAGAGACACCCAAAAAGCACAGACTCAAGACTGGGTAGACTATGTGGATTGTTCTGCCAAGGCTCTGGAAGGCTGGTTGATGGGCAGTAAGGTGTGTGACTTCTCAGGATTGTATAATCTAATAATGAGGGAGCAGATTCTTAATAACTGTCAAAATCAGCTGTTGCATCAATACCTGGTAGACTCTGATCTGACCTCTCCCCAAGAATTGGGAAAGAAGGCAGACAAATGGGTCAGGACCAGGGTGAAGCAGAAGGTACAGAACCAAGGTGGGGAAACCAAGAAGCAAGATGCTAAGAACTCTGACAAGGGTGGGGAGAAGGGTAAAGACCAAAAGTCTTCATCAGGCCCCCAAAAATCTTCTTCTGGTGGGGATTCCCAGTCTACCAAGGGTAAAGGCCAAAGAAAACCATGGTGCAAGGTCTGTAAGCAAAAGACCCACTGGACCAGTGATTGCACCAAGTCCAAAGACTCCAGTCCAGCACCCACCAATGCCCCTAAGGCACCTGTTCCCCCTAGTACAGTTGGTGGAAGTGCTCCAGCAAAGGGTTTAGTAGGGTTCACCCTGGGAACTGAGTTGGGCTCTGACCTAGTTAGAGAACTGACTCAGGCTGTGTTAGTCTGTGATGGAGGCATGGATGTGCCCTCCTCTATGAGTCCCAGTAATCTGGGCAAGTACAGACAACAGCCTTTAATCAATGGACGAGAGGCTTTGGCATTTAGGGACACAGGGGCAAGTGTCACAATGGTGACACAAGACCTTGTGCTACCTGGGCAAGTTATGCTTGGTGAAATGTACCAAGTGACCAATGCTAGCAATGTCAGAACAGACCATACTCTGGCAGTTGTTAACTTCTCCTGGGGAGGGGTAACTGGCCTTAAGAAGGTTGTGGTAAGTGCAAACCTACCAGTCGAATGCTTGCTTGGCAATGACTTAGAGACTTCTGCTTGGGCAGAAGTGGAGCTCAGGACCCATGCAGAAATGCTGGGGATCCCTGCAGATGTGTTTGCTGTGACCAGGTCACAAGCCAAAATGTCTAGCACTGAACAGGCCTTGGATTCTGGAAGAATGGACCAAGTGCCTTCCAAGAGGAGGAGTAGTAGGGTTAAGGCAGTGCCTTCCCCTTGGCTCAGGAGGAAGATCAGTCCCTTGAGGGGGATGATCTCAGCCCTGAAGAAGGAACTGTCCCAGAGGAACTGGAACCTGACCAGGTTGAGTTCTTGGGGACAGGGGGACCTTCTAGGGCAGATCTGAGCCAGGAGCAGCAGAGCTGCCCCTCCCTTGAACCCCTCAGACAGCAAGCTGCTGCTGAGGCTGCTGGGAAAGCTAGTGGTCCCCATACAGTGTATTGGGATGATGGACTCCTGTACTCAGAGAGTAGAGACCCCAAGCCTGGTGCTACCAGGAGGTTGGTAATACCTTTGAAGTTCAGGGGCTTCCTATTGACCCTAGCCCATGATATTCCCTTAGCAGGACACCTGGGCCAGAACAAGACTTGGGACAGAATTGTCCCTCACTTTCACTGGCCCCACATGTCTGAAGACAGTAAGGAGTTTTGTCGCTCCTGTGTAACCTGCCAAGCCAGTGGCAAAGCAGGTGGCACTACAAAGGCCCCCTGATACCACTACCTGTGGTGGGGGTGCCCTTTGAGAGGGTAGGGATTGACATTGTTGGTCCCATGGATCCCCAAACAGCCTCTGGGCACAGGTTTATCCTGGTGGTAGTGGATCATGCCACCAGGTACCCAGAAGCTATTCCCCTCAGGACCACTACAGCACCTGTGGTGGCAAGGGCCCTCCTGGGAATCTTCTCAAGAGTGGGCTTTCCTAAGGAGGTAGTATCAGACAGGGGTGCTAACTTCATGTCTGGGTACTTAAAAGCAATGTGGAAGGAGTGTGGAGTGACTTATAAGTTCACCACACCCTATCACCCACAATGCAATGGTTTAGTTGAGAGATTCAACAAAACCTTGAAGGGCATGATTAAAGGGCTCCCAGAAAAGCTTAGGCGTAGATGGGACATACTCTTGCCCTGCCTTTTATTCGCATATAGGGAGGTGCCTCAGAAGGGGGTTGGTTACAGCCCTTTTGAACTTCTGTTTGGCCACCCTGTGAGGGGTCCACTGTGCTTGGTGAAGGAAGGATGGGAGTTACCTCTCAAGCCCCCAAAGCAAGATATAGTGGACTATGTACTTGGTCTCCGCTCCAGGATGGCTGAGTACATGAAAAAGGCAACCAAAAACCTTGAGGCTAGCCAGGAACTTCAGAAGGCCTGGCATGACCAAAAGGCTGTTCTGACTGTGTACCAGCCAGGACAGAAGGTGTGGGTGTTGGAGCCAGTGGCCCCAGCAGCTCTCCAAGACAAATGGAGTGGACCCCACACTATTGTTGAGCAGAAGGGTGAGGTCACTTACTTAGTGGACCTGGGAACACCCAGGAGTCCCCAAAGGGTTCTCCATGTCAACAGACTAAAGCCATATGTGGACAGGGCAGACATGGGCTTGCTCATGGCTACTGATGAAGGGCAGGAGGAAGAGAGTGACCCACTCCCTGACCTGCTCTCACAGAACCCTGACGATGGGTCAGTTGATGGTGTAGCCTTGGCAGGCAGCCTCACTACCCAGCAACAAACTGATTGCAGGCAAGTCCTCAATCAGTTTAGACATATGTTTTCACTGACACCCAGTCAGACCACCTGGTGCACTCATGAAGTGGACACTGGGGACAGTCTGCCTATTAAAAACAAGATTTATAGGCAACCTGACCATGTCAGGGACTGTATCAGGACTGAAGTCCAGAAAATGTTGGAATTGGGAGTAATTGAGCCCTCAGATAGCCCTTGGGCTAGTCCAGTAGTCCTAGTACCGAAACCTCACACCAGTGGTGGGAAAAGAGAGATGAGGTTTTGTGTAGACTACAGGGGTCTCAATGCAGTCACTAGGACTGATGCCCATCCAATACCCAGGGCAGATGAGCTCATAGATACTTTGGCCTCTGCCAAATATCTCAGCACATTTGACCTAACAGCTGGCTACTGGCAGATCAGACTAGCTGATACTGCAAAGCCCAAGACAGCATTCTCAACCCCTAGTGGGCATTATCAATTTGTGGTAATGCCCTTTGGTCTGAAGAATGCACCTGCCACTTTCCAGAGGTTGGTGAACACAGTTCTCACAGGACTGGAAGCCTATAGTGCAGCTTATCTAGATGATATTGCTGTCTTTAGCTCCACCTGGGAGGATCACCTGGTCCACCTCAGGAATGTTTTACAGGCCCTGCAAAAGGCAGGCCTGACTATCAAGGCCACTAAGTGCCAGATAGGGCAGAGTCAGGTTGTGTACCTGGGCCACCTTGTGGGTGGAGGCCAGGTTCAACCTTTGCAGAGCAAGATCCAGACCATCATGGACTGGACTGCTCCCACTACCCAGACTCAGGTGAGAGCCTTCTTAGGCCTGACTGGGTACTATAGGAGATTTGTCAAGGGGTATGGATCAATAGTGACACCCTTGAATGACTTAACTTCTAAGAAAATGCCCAAAAAGGTTCAGTGGACAGTTAGCTGTCAAAAGGCATTTGATGACCTCAAGCAGGCCATGTGCACTGCTCCAATTCTGCAGAGTCCTGATTACTCCAAGAAGTTCATTGTTCAAACAGATGCATCTGAATTGGGGGTAGGGGCTGTACTGTCACAATTGAATGAAGAAGGTCAGGATCAGCCAGTAGCTTTTATTAGCAGAAGGCTGACCCCTAGAGAGAAACGTTGGTCAGCCATAGAGAGGGAGGCCTTTGCTGTGGTCTGGGCTCTGAAGAAGTTGAGGCCATACTTGTTTGGTACACACTTCCTGGTTCAGACAGACCATAAGCCCCTCTTATGGCTAAAACAAATGAAGGGTGAAAACCCCAAACTGCTTAGGTGGTCCATTTCCCTACAGGGGATGGACTTTACAGTGGAACATAGGCCTGGGAGTAACCATGCGAATGCAGATGGACTCTCTAGGTATTTCCACTTAGAACATGAAGACTTAACTGGGCAAGGTTAGTTTAATGTCCCTACGTTTGGGGGGGTTGTGTAGGAGAGTAGGATCTGCTTCACATGGGTACCCCCACTTTTTGCTGATGCTTCACTGGTTTTCGACATTAGTCTGGCTGGGGCCCTGCTATTCAGAACCCCAGCCTAGCTGTTTCCTCTTTAAAAGGGTCTCCATGTGCCTTAGGCACATCACTGATTGGGATCTGGAGTGCCCTTATAAGTCCCTAGTATATGGTATACTATGTACCAAGGGCATAGGTACCTCAGAGGCCTGCCAGGGGCTGCAGCATATATTATGCCACCCCTGGGAGGCCATCCAAACTGACACCACAGGTCTGCTACTGCAGCCTGGGTAAGGTGGTGCAAGCACCCCTTACTGTGGTATAGGTTACCTATATCACTAAAAGCATACACACATATAAACCTATAAGTCACTCCTAAGGCAGGCCTTATCAATCCTAAAGGCAGAATGCATGGTTCCTATGTGAGAGGGTGCCCCTGCATGAGCGGGGCCCCTCTGCAGCGTTCGGAGACCATCTCTGATGCTGTTTGTAGTGCAGCCTGACCATATACTCTTAAGCGCATTATATCCTCGCGGTAAAATGCTAACTTTGGAATGGCTGCACCTAAACATGTTGTGTTTGGTGTCAAACATCTTGGAATACTACCCCCCGCCAATCCTGGCGGCGGGGGTAGCATTCCACCCTTCTAGAGGGAAAGGCATGTTAACTCTGACGAGTCCGGTAACTTCTTTCCAGAGCCCTGGCATCACAAAATGGATGCTGCTGCCACAGACACGAGTCTGGCCTCCTGCTGCTGGACGAAACTCCGGCAGGGGAGGCCTGGACAATAGGTTTCCTGTCCCAGGGAGGTGTGACCACCTCCCCAGACAGGACAATGTGTATTGGGGCTGGGCGGGAGCACTTTCGGGTGCTTTGAAGTCCTGCACTGGGGGCACATTTGGTGTCCCTGTGCATACCCCAGTTCAAACCGGATCAGGGGCTCGCAGCCCCTGCTTTGGCGCGAACTGGACAAAGGGAAAGGGTGTAGCCACCCCTCTGCCCTGACCCACCCATAGGTGGGGCCACAGAGTAGTCCATCCCCTATTTTTAGAATAAAGGTAGGAACCCAGTCCTTAGGACTTTAGATTATACCTGGACGAAACTCTGAAACGGAATCCTGGACCTTCGACGCTCTACTCACGATTAGAGGACTGAAGAATCTCCCTTGGGGTCAAGGAGTGACTCCCCTGCTTGGCAGGCACCAAAGAAGCATCTGTCCGGTTCGCATTACTGAAGCTCCGTCGGACGCCGAAGTCATCGCATCACCAGAGGTGGATTCTCAGACTTCCCCGAGGCTACCCTGAGTCCCCAGCAAAGCTGAGGCCCGTGGCTATCGTGGGTGACTTGAGACCGTGACCCCTGGACACCGAGCACACTTGCAAGTGCACCATCTTCTGGGTCTCCCAAGAAGTCGTGCTTTGGGCTCCGAGTAGCCCTAGCCTCCAGCACCACCTGCACCGAAGATCACTGGCCCCCACTCCACGAGTGTCCTGTAAGCCAGCTCCACGTGCGGCGTCACGAGGCTCCTTCGCGGTCGCTAGCCCGTTGGCTAGTAGCCCTTAACGAAGGCCAATCTTTTCTTTACTTGACATCCTGGTTGCTCCAGGCCTGCCCTCACTTACCCTCGCTGGGTGAGTACCACAGACCTTGCTGGTCTGCATCATCGACGATCTACATCTTACTCGAGACTTGCCGTTGCCAAGGCTTGTTGGGTCCAATCCGGTCACCGACACCTCAGCACTCGACAGACATCGAGCAACAGCCCGAATCCTGCTCCTGGTCACCGACAACGCCTCCCGGACCTCGTGGCTGAAGAGTCAAGACAACTGTCACAGCACCTGAAGCACTCGACATCGGTGGGCATCTGTCCATCGCCTTCCTGGTCACTGGCTAGTGACCCAGACTCTGTCCCCTCTGCTTTCAGGTTCTTCAGAACTCCGATCCACTCTTGGATCCACCCGGACACTTTTCTCCTGGTCGCCAGCAGCACTTTGCAGCAGATCGCCATACGAAACGACGACGAAACCCGACCCCGAAAGGCACCTATGCACCCGGCTTCCCTGGGTGAGGTAACACGAGTACTCCGGTGCTCCCGTGGGTAGAGACTCTTCAAAGTCCTAGATCTCAAAGGGTTTTGTCCTAGTCCTCTTTTAAGTGTCCCTTTCCTCTATTTTCCCGATCCCGACTTTCTCCATAGAAGTTAACGGCGTATCGCGGTTGTGTATTTACACTGCACGCGTCTCCCGTGGGTCCCCTGTGTCACTACCTTGGGTGGTTCCTTGTGGTCCAAGCACTTCTAGAGGCTCTAGGCCTAGTGTCTAGTTCAGTCGTGGTTCGCATACCACTTTATTGGTATATGGTTTGGTACGCCCCTAGGGCCCAAACGTGTATTTGTGCTATTACTGTGATTTAAGATCTTATAACCTATGTACTTCGAACTCTAGCCTCATAAAGAGACTAGAGGGGTGTGTTTAGTAATAAATACATATATTTTGAATATATACCTGGTGTGGTGCTCTTTCATTTGGTCACTCAAGAGATTATAGACTGGTAAAACAAGCTGCTTTACATTCCTTCAAGACTTAGCCTGAAGGCTGCTCTCCATAGCTACCACTAGGATAGCTTTCAATAAGGTTGTCTTTAACCTACCTACCATAAGAGTCGATTTGGACTGGTGCAAGGTGCCCACTATAATTAGTGGACAGCATATGCCAGGCCAACTTCTCACACATTTGGAGATGTTGGGTCTGCCTGAGTGGGCTTGTGTGACCACTCGGCCTATGGCAGCCAGTAAAGGTGTTCAAGAGGACCTGGAGCCTGAAACAGTGGCCCTGGTGCCTGCCGTGAAGAGAAGAGGCAGGGGCGCGGGAAACCGGCCCCCACAGTTCCCACGGTCCAGGAGGAGGCACCCTTTGAGGGGGATGCCCTGGAGCGTACGGGGGAGCAAGTAGCTGAACTGGGGGGCCTACCTTACCTGACCAAATGGATTCAAGAGGGAGGGCCCTCCAGGGACGAATTCTGTGAGGAGCAGAAGAAGTGCCCTTCTCTTGTGGGTTTGCGGCAACATGCAGTAAACCAGGCAGCAGGTGATCAGTCTGGATCACACTTGATTTACTGGGAGAATGATCTCCTATATAGTGAGCCTCAGGTTGCTGAGCCTGGGTCAGCCCGTGCGCAGAGCCTTCCTACTGGGGTTGGCTCATGAAGTACCTTTAGCAGGACATTTGGGGCAGAACAAGACCTTTGAGAGGCTTGTCACCCACTTCTACTGGCCTCAAATGCGCAAGAGTTCTGATACTCATTGCAGGACCTGTCAGACTTGCCAGGCGAGTGGTAAGAGTGGAAGGAAGCGCAAGGCTCCCCTCCAACCTTCCCCTGTAGTCAGCACCCCCTTTGAAAGGGTGGGCATTGACATTGTGGGGCCTCTGGATCCCAAGACGGCCATGGGCAACAGGTTCATCCTGTCTTGGTGGACCATGCCACCCGGTACCCGGAAGCTATCCCTCTCCAGACGGTGACAGCCCCCGTGGTGGGCCGTGCACTGATGGGGATTTTCTCCCGCGTGGGGTTCCCCAGAGAGGTTGTGTCCGACGGGGGTACTAATTTCATATCTAGGTATATGAAATCTCTGTGGAAGGAGTGCGGTGTAACCTACAAGTTCACCACGCCTTACCACCCCCAGGGTAACGTTCTGGTTGAGAGATTTAACCGGACCCTGAAGGGCATGATTATGGGTCTGGAGGAACCCATGAGGCATAAGTGGGACGTCCTCTTACCATGCCTGCTGTTTGCTTACCGAGAGGTGCCACAGAAGTCCCTAGGGTTCAGTCCCTTTGAGCTCCTGTATGGACACCCGGTAAGAGGACCCTTGAGTTTGGTGAAGGAGGGCTGGGAGAAGGCTCCTAGTAAACCCCCCCAGGATGTATATAGCTACATGCTGGCCTTCAGGAACCAAACTAGGCGTTTCAGGCAACTCGCTCAGGCAAATATGGAAGCCAGCCAGTAAGAAATGAAGCGGTGGTCCGACCAGAATGCCACTCCGGTCGAATTTCAACCTGGGCAAAAAGTGTGGGTAATGGCGCCAGTGAAGCCTTGCGCGCTCCAGGACAAGTGGACTAGGCCTTATGAGGTGGTGGAGCGCAGGAGCGAAGTGACCTACCTGGTTGACTTATGATCTCCTAGGTACCCTTTGAGGGTCCTCCATGTGAACCGCCTCAAACCACACTTTGAGAGGTCTGATGTGACCATGCTCTTGGCTACAGACGATGGGGCAGAAGAGGAGAGTGAACCTCTTCCTGACCTCCTGTCAGCCAAGGAGAAGGATGGGTCAGTGGATGAGGTGAACCTCTCGCCTACCCTGACCCCGGAACAGCAGAGGGACTGTCGCCAGGTATTGGGTCAGTTCGCCTCCCTGTTCTCCCTGACCCCGGGAGTCACCCATTGGTGCGTCCATGATGTGGACACTGGAGACAGTCTACCTGTAAAACAAAAATTTTACAGAGTAGCTGATAAGGTCAGGGCCAGCATCAAGGAGGAGGTTTCCAAGATGCTGGCGCTTGGGGTGATTGAGCCATCCAGCAGCCCCTGGGCTAGCCCAGATCCCGAGCCAGGTCCTTGTGCCAAAAGCTGCTGCGCCAGGTGCCACCCCAGAACTCCGGTTCTGTGTGGATTACAGTAGGCTCAATGCCGTCACCAAGACTGACGCTCACCCCATCCCCAGAGCTGATGAGCTCGTGGATCGGCTAGGAGCTTCCCGGTACCTCAGTACATTTGACTTGACGTCGGGGTACTGGCAGATTGCCTTGACCGAGGGGGCCAAAGAGAGGTCAGCGTTCTCAACACCAGAGGGGCACTACCAGTTCAGGGTTATGCCCTTTGGGTTGAAGAACACCCCTGCCACCTTCCAGAGACTGGTTAACCAGGTGCTAAGTGGGCTGGAGGAATTCAGCGCCGCCTACCTGGACAACATTGCTGTGTTTAGCTCCAGTTGGGAGGAACATTTGCAACACCTCTGTGAAGTGTTGAAGGCCTTGCAGAGGACGGTCCTAACTATCAAGGCAAGTAAGTGCCAGATAGGGCAGGGTTCGGTGGTGTACTTAGGACACCAGGTAGGGAGCGGCCGGGTGGCGCCCCTATGGGCAAAGATTGATACCATTCTGGCTTGGGAACCCCCCAAGACCCAGACAGGAGTGAGGGCCTTTCTAGGACTCACTGGGTATTACCGACAGTTTGTGAAGGGGTATGGCACCATTGTTGCCCCCTTGACAGAACTGATGTCAAAGAAACAGCCCAAGAAGGTGATCTGCCAGACCGCTTTTGATGCCCTGAAAACTGCCATGTGCACGGCGCCCGTGCTCAAGGCGCCTGATTTATCCAAAGAGTTTGTAGTGCAGACAGATGCTTCAGAGCATGGTGTGGGAGTGGTACTCTCACAACTGAATGACGAGGGCTTGGACCAACCAGTAGCTTTCATTAGCTGGAGGCTACTTCCCAGGGAACAGAGGTGGAGTACAATTGAAAGGGAAGCTTTTGCGGTGGTCTGGGCACTGAAGAAGCTGAGGCCTTACTTATTTGGGGCTCACTTCCTGGTTCAGACAGACCACAGGCCCCTCAGATGGTTGATGCAGATGAGGGGTGAGATCCCAAAACTGTTGAGGTGGTCCATCTTCCTACAGGGAATGGATTTCACGGTGGAACACCGCCCGGGAGCAGAACACGCCAATGCTGATGGTCTGTCCAGAATTTTCCACCTTAGTGATGAGAACTCCCATGAGGGTGGGTAGTTCCCCCCACTTTTCGGCTGGAGGGGACACATGTTAGACCTGGCATTTCCAGGCGTAGTTACCCCTGACTTTTTGCCTCTACCTCCTCTATTTTTGGTGCTGTGATGGATTTTGTTTTGCCAACTTAGATGCTTTGGACACTTTGCCACTGCTAATCAGTGTCAAAGTGCAAGTGCTCCCTGTATAAAGTGTAATGGTAATTGGTTGACCATGATTGGTATGTTTGCCTTACTAGTAAAGTCCCTAGTAAAGTGCACTATGTGTGCCAGGGCTGGTAATGCAAATGCTACTAGTGAGCCTGCAGCACGAATTGTGCCACCCACACAAGTAGCCTTAAAGAGGGAACTCAGGCCTGCCACTGCAGTGCCTGCGTGCAGTTTGTTAAACTGCCATGTTGTTCTGACAAGTGCACCCACTTGCCAGACCTTACCCTTCCCTTTCTATGCACATCAGACACCCCTATGGTAGGTCCAAGGTACCCCCTGGGCAGAGTGCAGTGCATATGAAAGGTAGGACATGTGTTAAGGTGTGTACCATGTCCTGACAGTGAAATAACCTCCATTTCGTTTTTCACTGTGGAAAGGCCATCTTGCCCATAGGACAAAATGGGAAGGCTGAGTAATATGTTTTCCAGCCTATCTTCCCAAAGGCTTAAGATGGAGAGGTGAAGTTTAGTGTGCCTGAACTCACCATGTAATAACACATCTTTTATGAAGGTGGTTTTTGCATTGTGTGTTTAGAAGCCACTGTTTTAGAAGTGGCTGGGTTTTTGTGCTCTAACATTTCTGTGTGTCTCTGCCTGGATGTGGATTGACTGTCTGGATTTGAAAGTGATAGGATCTGGGGAATGTCTTGACCCAGGGGAGGAGGTGAGACAGCAGCAGGCTGACCTGCATCTGGAGTGTAGGGGGGAGGAGTAGCCCCTAGAGGTGAAGAGGCCTGGGCTGCAGCCATAAACCAATGGCTCCGGCCCCTGCTGAGTGATTGAGGATATAGACCCCCACTATCAAAGGAATAAGGTGTCACTGGCAGGGAGTCACACAGAACTGGTTTGAACAGGGGTCAGTGCCCCCCTGAACACAAAGACTTCAAATACATTTAGGGGTATAACTATGAGAGCTGAAGCCCCTGAACTTGGGAGAAATGGATTGATCAAGATTGAACAAGTCTGAAGCTACTTGTGGTCAAGAGGAACCTTTGGCAAGGAAGAAACAGCTGAAGAGACTAAAGGACTGACCCTTGCTGTGTGTTCTGGGGCTGGCCTGCAGTTTGCTGCTTTAACCAAGGAGAGGCTGAAGGGACTTTGCTGTGTGCTGTGTCCCCCTGCTTGAAAGGACTTTGCTGTGTGCTGTGTCCGGAAGTAACTTATCCCCAAGGGCCCGAGGTGAGCTGGCTCCCTGTTGCGGAAACTCAGGAACACAAAAGTTTCCAGGAGAGTCTCAGCGACGATGTGTGCGTGTGCTTTTTGCAGCCTGAGACCCTCGTAAGAAGTGCCCTGTGATCGTGGGCACCTGGAGTCCAAGTGAGTCTCAGCGACGCTGTGTGCGTGTGCTTTTTGCAGCCTGAGCCCTTCGTGAAGATTGTCCTTTTATCGTGTGCACCTGGAGTCCGAGCGAGTCTCAACGGCGCTGTGTGCGTGTGCTTTTTGCAGCCTGAGCCCTTCGTGAGGATTGTCCTGTTATCGTGTGCACCGGAGTCCAAGTGAGTCTCAGCGACGCTGTGTGCGTGTGCTTTGTGCAGCCTGAGTCCTTCGTGAGGATTGCCCTGTTATCGTGTGCACCGGAGTCCAAGTGAGTCTCAGCGACGCTGTGTGCGTGTGCTTTGTGCAGCCTGAGACCTTCGTGAGGATTGCCTTGTTATCGTGCACCCGGAGTTCAAGTGAGTCTCAGCGATGCTGTGTGCGTGTGCTTCGTGCAGCCTGAGACCTTCGTGAGGAGTGCCCTGTGATCGTGCACCCGAAGCTCAAGTGAGTCTAAGCGATGCTGTGTGCGTGTGCCCTGTTACAGCCTGAGATCTTCGTAGCATCAGCGGCCCGGATCGGCAGCCCCGGAGGAGCCGAGCCGCCGGCCCGAGCCCGCCGTTGCCAGAGCGGGACTTCGAACCAACCTCGTCGAGGGAAGGCCCGAGTCCCACTGCCCGGAATTCACAAAGATTGCATCGGAGGCCCAAGTCGCGGGAAGAGGAGAGGAGAGTGAGGTCGCACCCCCCCCAGGTAACGTGTGTCGACGCCTGGTACGGGGTGCGGGCTCGGAGGGAGACGCTCTCGGCCTCTCCCATTCCTGCAGCGTGAGCATCTGCTTCGGCTCGTATCGCGGCCCGTACTTGCCAACGGAGTGGCAGTGCCGGGGCCGGAGTGCAGAGCTGCACTTTTTGTTTACATCATACCCGTGTGGGGGCAACTGTTGACAGAGGCTGACTGCGAGTCAGTACGAGTGGCGGAGTGACCGTCTGAGGCACCGTGATCGGTGCTGGAGCGTATTACGCATTGCATTATTTCTGCATAACAAACTACCTGATTGTCGTATTACGCATTGCATTCTTTCTGCTTAACGAACTACCTGATTAGTTTATTACGCATTGCATTGTTTCTGCATAACAAACTACCTGATTAGTGTATTATGCATTGCATTATTTCTGCATAACGAACTACCTGATTGCCGTATTATGCATTGCATTATTTCTGCATAACGAACTACCTGATTGTCGTATTACGCATTGCATTGCTTCTGCATTACGAAATACCTGATTGTTGCGTTACGCATTGCATTATGTTTACATTGCCAAGTGCCTGATGCTAGCATTGCGAACTGCATTATTGTTATATTGCAAAGTGCCTGATTCGAGCATTACGAACTGCATTGGAAAACATCCATTGGGGAGAAGCAAGATGGCGACCGAGTAAGATCGGACGAAGGTGGTGGCCCCCGAGGCGACGGCTGGATACAGTTCGGGAATGAAGCGGGAGCTTTAAAAAAAGAGACACCAGTATGAAATACTTTCAGGAATACCCCCAGACAGAAAGCAGCGGGGGAAGGGGCAGGGTCGAGCCTCCCGACGCCTTACCAGGATTGAAGCGCTGGGTCCTGGAGCTGGCGGAGATCGCGGGGCAGCTGATCGTAGGCTGTAAGGGATTTGAGCAGGCGCTCTCCCACTCCTTATGGGTTGATCCGGATATCGGAAACAATACTGGCTCCAGTGAGATGGGTCCCAAGTCTGGATCAAGAGGAAGAGGTGCAGCACAGCAGGTCGGGGCACGGGACTCTCCGCAGGGAAATTCAGAGGAGGCAGGATCAGCCCCCGTCCCCGTCCCTGCCACAGCGCCTGGACGGAAGCAGAAGACCCGGATGGAAACCCTTCCGGATGGGAAGGGGAGGGGCGTACAGCCCCAGCCGCCTCGCACCACGGTATCTGTCATTGAAATGCTCAGGAGCAGCTCGGCAGCTCAGGCGAGTGAGAAAATACACGATCAGGCATTAATCCCGACGGAGGAGAGAGGACAGAGCAGGAGACTGTTGGGTAAGCCACCCATGGGCACCGATGGGCCGGGGGATCAGAGGAAGGCTGGGGAAACTGGGGAAACCAGTGAAATGGGCGAGACTGTCTTCTCACAAAACGAGGAGCAAAATGAGAGTGATGTAGAGCAGGCACCTCAGTGGGGGGAGCCTCATCTCACTGGGATTGCGGTAACAGCACTGACAGCCCACATTGTAGAGACCCTGAATGATATCCCAGGGGAGGTGGAAGTAACAATTGGTGACCAATACACGGGGGTCATAGAACAACAGTTGGTGGGAAAAGATAAGGAAAAGGATAAGCCCATGAATCAAAGCTCAATACAGAAAGCTGTGGAAAAGGCTCCCAATCTTATGACTGTGCCAGAGCTAAGGGTGCAGTCAAAAAACCGTGTAGAATCTTTGAGGAGGTTTAGGACGCCCAGGGCTGGTAGAGAGAAGGATATTGACTCTGAAACAAATGACTTTTTTTCACTCTCAGACGCTACGTGGTCGGGCTTAGGTACAGATACTGAATCTAACCTAGAATCCAGTGGGGAGGACAGTGCACCAGGTACCGGTATTAGCGGCCCGGGGACTATTACTAATATCCGGAAATCGCACTCCAGAGTGGGGAGAGCTGAAACCGCAAGACAAAGAGACCTGAGGTGGGACTACTCGCTTGGAGATCACTTGGTGGGGGACAGCAATCAACCCATTGGAGTCGGTTCTATCGCAGCATCTCCCACATTGGAATCCATCTTGCAGTGTGTAATCGCACACCGAGAAGAGGCCAGAGCAGAAAGCAAAAGATCGCAGAATGCTGCTCGGAAACTGCAAGGAGCGGTCAGGAAAATCGCTCGGACTTGTAATGACATCAGCGACCGAATGTCTGATATAGAATCACGAACCACTTCACTGGAGATGGACATAGCTGGCTCAAAAGGGCAAGTAGAGGCACATGAGGCGCAACTTATCGATATTCAATGGAAGCTAGAGGAGAGTGAAAATCGTCAGAGAAGGAACAATTTGCGCTTCCTTGGCATTCCAGAAGGCAAAGAAGGGTCAGACGCACGCTTATTCATGGTGCACCTATTGCAGAAATCCTTTCCTGAATTGGAGGGGTGGAATTGGCCTCAAGAGATTCAAAGAGCACCTCGTGTACCTTTCAATATAAGGCAGCCAGTACGGCCAGACACCAAACCACGGGCATTCTTGGTTTATTTTGGCAATTATTTACTTAGACAGAATGTGTTCGAGAAGGCCAGACCAGATGCTCAACGTTCCACTGACGGATTCTCTTTTTTTACAAGGCCGGATTTTTGTCACATCACAGTGGAACGTCGATTGCGCCAAATGATCACCCAGTTCCAGGATAAGGGTGCACAGGCGTTCCTCTTGAATCCAGCAAGATTGAAGGTAGTCTGGAAGGATCAGACTAGATTCTTCACGTCGGAGATAAAGGCCAAGGAGTACTTGATCGCGGGGGAAAATGACCTCTGTTCGATTTCCTTCTCTGTGCCCCTTCTGTTCTACCTTTCTTGTCTCTTCTCTCTCCTCTCTTTTCCCTCTGATGTTTTTGTTCTTCTTATTCTTTATTTCTCTTTCTCACCACCAGGAGTGCACAGGACTGAAGTGAATTGTAATATGATGGCCAGGCTAATATTACTCTGATCCTGATGTGCTCTCTATTTCTGCAAGTTTTTTCTTTTGTATTGTATAAATTGTTCAAACGGTGGGGAGGTGAGGGGGTATTCTCAGTATCACAATTTGCTTATTCGTCGCCGCGGGGAGGTCACCACCATACACCATCACCCACAGACCTGGTAGGTCTGTCGCTTCATAGCACAGGGCAGGGGGGGAGTGGGTCAGGCCGGTGGGGATGGTGGGGGGGAGGGGAGGGGGATAAAAAGAAATTTTTTCAGGACAGCAGGATATCACAAGGAAAAATGCGCAGAAGAGCTGATTTAAAGGAAAGATTTAGGAGGACACCTAGGAAACAAGACCAAAAAAGGAATGGGAAGGTTAAAGATTTGTAGCATAAATGTTGGTGGGCTGAACGACAAGGATAAAAGAGGCAGGGCCGGAGAGCTGCTGCGAGCATTAGAGTTGGATATCATATGCCAACAGGAAACTCATATTCCCTGGCAGAGGAGAGGACTTAATATAATACCAGGGTATACACAGGCTATCAGCTCATCTCAGTCTACCAACACTAGAGGGGTGGCTATTCACATTTCCAATCGGCTTCCACTTTCAAATCGTATGTATTCGGATAAATGGGGGAGATGGGCAATAGCCTTAATCCCAAGCGGTTTTACACTTTGTACAATTTATGGGTCAAACCTAGATGAGGGGGAAATATTCTCAGAATTGGAATTAGAACTCGCTTCATGGCCATCTCCCCTTGTTATATGTGGTGATTTTAACATCCATCTGGATGTAGGCTCTCCGCCCAGGGGAGGTTATCAGGGTAGGAAACCATGGGTTTATAGAGCCTTAAAAGCATTAGTGGATAGCCACGGGCTTATTGATGTATGGTCTTATAGGAATCCGGACGATCCAGGGGTTACATATTTTTCTTGCCCTCACAGAAAGTATGTTAGGTTAGACTACTTCTTTGTCTCTTCCACTCTTATTGAAGGCGCGTACATTAAGAAATTGCCTAAAATTCTGTCGGATCATTCCCCACTGGTTTTAGATGTCATGGTTCCAGGGTTTACGAGAACACACACAAAATGGACTTTTGACAGGAAACTACTAGTAACTGAAGGATTCATTGAGCATATAAGGGGGTGGACTCGGCAGTTCTACGATATGAATAGATTTAGCACATCTAGGGAGAATGTCTGGGACGCATTCAAGGTAGGTCTTAGGGGGGAGATAATTAGCTTTGTGGGGTTTAATAGAAAAAAGCAGAGAGAGGTAGTAGACACACTTATGAAGGAGCTAAGCAAATATGAGGAAGAACATACGTTAGCTATAGTACAAGCACAGGTGGATCTTCAGGGGCAGCTAGAGTTAAAAGTCATCAGTGCTAAGGCCAAAATCAATGGGTTTTATAATAGTATAATTGCTAAAAAATTCCAAACTACCAGGCGGGATAACTACGAGTATGGGGAGATGACGGGGAAACATCTGGCACTCCGCATAAAACAAAGGACGATGGCAAATAATATTCTAAGGATGAGGGGGAAGGATGGCCATATAGTTACTGAGCCCCAAGATATAATCAGTATATTCGCTGAATTCTATCAAGATCTGTATCAATCTAGGGATTGTGTAGCACCTATAAAAAGAACGGAAGGTGTACCCCCATTGGTCCAGGAGCTAGAGGATGATATTTCATTGACGGAGGTAATCGAGGCACTCCAGTTGATGGCTTCGGGTAAGGCGGCGGGCCCAGACGGGATACCAATTGAGATCTATAAAACACTACAGGCAGAATTAGCCCCTCTACTATTGGATTTATTTTTAGCAGTACAGCAAAAGGGTATCCCTCCTCAATCTTGGCAGGAGACTAATATAGTCATCTTCCTAAAAAGGGAAAGGCTCCAGAAGATCCAGCCTCATACAGACCCATATCATTAATAAATACTGATGAAAAGCTGTATTCCAAAATTCTTGCACGAAGACTAACCAATATTATAGCGTCCCTAGTAAGCCCATGGCAACATGGCTTCATCCCGGGCAGAGGGACGGTGGACCATGTTCGCCGGGTAATCTCATTATTTAACATTACGGAAGAAACAGGTGAGCGTATGTCCCTGATATTGTTAGATGCGCAAAAAGCGTTTGACCAGGTAGAATGGGAGTTTTTATGGAAGTGCTTACAATTTAAGGGGTTTGGGCCTCGTATACTAACCGCCCTTCAAGCTATGTACGTACAATCGCATGCCAAAATACAACTAATGGGGAAGGAATCGGGAAAGGTCAAGATTGGGCGAGGTACAAGGCAGGGATGCCCCTGCTCCCCTATACTCTTTGCAATATATATAGATCCTTTAATAAGATCATTATTAAGTGATGAGGCAATTAAACCCATGATGGTCAGGGGATACAGCACCAAGGTGCTAGCATACGCTGACGATATTGCAATTGTCACCCCTGACCCATCAGGGGCAATAGGAAGAATTGAAGCGCTAGCCTTGGAATTCGGCAGACAGTCAGGCTATGGCTTAAACACGGATAAAACGAAAATAGTCTGCTCTAAATCTATGGTATTTCAGGATCCACGGAGGGTCGAGGCCGCCACTTACTTAGGAATAACCATCTCGGCGGAAGTTGGGGCAATCTGGGATATCAACTCAGAACCTCTGTTGAAGAAGATAGGGGGCGATCTAAAGAAAATGGATAATTTACACCTTTCCATAATTGGAAGAGCAAATGTTATAAAAATGACAATGTTTCCAAAAATTTTCTATTTATTTCGGAGCATACCAATTGAACCTCCGAATACCATCTTTAAAAAAGCAGAGGGGATGTTTTCACAATTTATATGGGGATACAAAAAGGTAAGAAGATCACTGAAGTTAATGACTTTACCACAAGATAGAGGGGGTCTGGCTGTACCAAACTTGTTATATTATTATTGGGCTATTATGCTGCAGCAAATGACGATGTTATTTAGGCCAAAGACTCGGGACGCGGTAACTATAGTAGATTTAGAAAGGGAATCCCCCCCCTCCATTTATGAATTAGCTATTGGAGATGCGGCACCAGGAATAATGCTCAGGAGATTGGAGGGGAATTACTATAAGAGAACCCGTTTTAAACCTATAATTGCAGCATGGAATGTGTGGCGAAAATCTGGTAAACATTTAAAAATACAGCGGTACCTGTCCTTATGGCGGTCATCGTCTATTTTAGCCCCTCTGTATGACAATCTTGGCAGAATATGGGAACAGGCAGGAATTCACAAAATGGGAGATATTGTTAATATGACTGGAGTTATGTCATTTGGCGAGATACAAGAACGATACGGGGTTGACCCCAAGACATTGTTTAAATACATCCAAATTAGAGAGGCAATTCAGCCGTTAGTACCACAGCTCACCAATTTGGAGTGTATTCCACTTTTAGAGAACTTAACTCATGGGCACCCCCGAGTCAAGGATCTATATGCAATTTTGATGGATGCTAATCCAGACGATATAGTAAGGATAGAAAGTGGCTGGGCTAATAAGCTGAATAATCAGGATGTGGATCTGTGTAGAGCTTTGAAATTATCGAATACGCTATTTTTATCAGCTAACCTTAAGGCTCAACATTTTAAAACATTGTTTAGGCTTTATTATACTCCGGCTAAACTATGGGCATGGGGACACAGAGAAACCAATAATTGTCCAAGATGTGGCTATGGTCCCGCAGATATGGTTCATATGTTTTCTGAATGTGGTAGTTTGAACGTATTAAAAGCTGGGATTGAAACATTTTTGCAGCAAAATATAGGTCGAAGGGTTCCTTTAACTTCAACTTTGCTGATAATTGGGTATGACGAAACTTTACAGCTGGAATTGACTGAAGTTTATTTCTGTTTTATGGTGACAGCTATGGTTCGGCTAATGATAGCTTCAAAATGGAAGGATGAAGACCCTCCGACAATCCAGGCATGGTATGCTAGATTTTTTCACGTCTATAAACTGGAAATGGCATTGTACAAGTGTAAAGGTAGGAAAGCGAAGAAAAGGGGTCTTCAAATCTGGGGGTTGGTATTGGATCATTAGGCTGAATAGAAATCAGAATGAATTTTCTACAAATTGTCGAAAAATTTTATATTTTGATATCTTTTCTCACGTGTTAATTTATGTTTTCTTATGTAATTGATCATAATTTCTGCTGTCCTGAATAAAAAATAAAAAAAATTAAAAAAGGAAAACATCCATTGGTACCCAATCTGGTCGAGGAGCTTTACTGGGAGAACTGTAAAACACAACCACTAAAGGAAACGCTAGCACTAATATCTGGAATCAGACAGTAAATAGTCTTAAGATGGTTCATCTACTGATCTAGGGTGATATGACTACTCACGGGAGAAACCGAGTTGTGCTGTTCTCTAAGGGAAATAACCACTTTCCAAAACATTGAAAAACTCTTTAGAGAGGCGGACACAGTTAACCAATTCCAATTATGTCTGAGAATTTAACATTTCCTTTTTGACAGTCACTTTATATGCAGTGCGTGCCTTTGTAATTTCTAAGGGATTCCTTGGTACAGAGGACAAAACCCTGGGCAAATCCCTGTTTGCGCATGAACAAGAGCTCTCAAACCAGCGATGTGATACCTGGGTTGATCTGCGCCAGGCTTGAGTAAGGGTTTCCTAATAATAGCATGTAGTACTGTAAACCGGGGACCTAAATTTCCACCAGGCACAATATCTTGCAGACAACACCCGAAATTGTCTATGTTAGTTTTAATTAACCTGTCCAAAAACTCAATAGGATTAGACAAACGCCAAACTGGCCTGAGGCCATTATATTGGCGTGAAGGCTAAATAGTTGTATCCCCTGAAACATGCGTATGGTTCAGAGGTAAGGCAAAGGTAGCTACCAAGGGGATGTGATCTCCATACCTAAAAAAAAAAAAAAAAAAAGGAACGTTTAGAAGTGCTCATTAATATCGCCAGAACTTACAAGGGCTGGCTGGCCTAACAACCAGCCAGGAAGAATAGTACAAATACGCATATGTTGGATTTATATCGTGTGGTCTTATCGTATATCTTTTTTATATAAATTTATACTCGTTTTTATAAAACTCGTGTGAAGTCCATTTGTGGTGTCATCATTGGGTTGCTGTGAGCGTGAATGCAAATACTTTACACATTTACCTTGAAGATAAGCCTGGCTGCTCGTGCCAAGCTACCAAGGGGGTGAGCGGGGGCTATCTGCGAAGGTGTCCTTCCTTTCCCTGACGTGAGAATGAGGGTCCCTATTTGGCCTAAGGTACCTACCTCAGCCAACCAGGGATCTCGGGTCTAACATATATATATAGAAGGGGATTCATTCAGTGTGCCGCCTGCAAGGCTTGCAGACAAGGTATCAGTAAAACATCCTATAGAGTCCCTTTTCACGATGCCCCAGTCTCTATCTCCAAGCTGCTCACATGCAAGACCGACTTTGTGGTCTATGTGCTGGAGTGCCCTTGTGGCCTGCAATATGTTGGTAGCACCAAGTTGAGGGTCCACAAGAGGATACTTCAGCACATTAGAGCGATTCGCGGCAATGACACTTCCTACCCTGTGGCTCGCCACTTTAAAGAGTCTCATGATAACAATCCTGATCTATTGAGATTCTTTGTAATTGATTCTGTTCTGCCGCTCAGAAGAGGGGGCAATCGTGAAGCTCTTCTTCGTGCACTGGAAACAAAATATATCTTAGAACTAGACACCAAGACACCGCAGGGTCTAAATGCTAGTGAAGATTTCTTTACATGCTTGTAATGAAGCCAGTTCGCATTTTTTGCTCACTAGTAATATGATATTCTTATTGGTTTTGCCTCCGCTTGTATATATTCTACATTTTTATCTGTTTTTTAAATGTTTCTAAGGGTACACTGTTTCAGCACTTTATTGCACTAGCACTTTAGTATTTTTACATAGAGGTCCAATATGGTGCCCACTCGGGCATGATTGTTGTTATTTGTTTCCTGCACCAGCACTTTTGTCTCTTTAGGCTTTCTATTCTCTTTATGGCAATTTTTTTAATAGAAACTTTTTAAGATGTAAAGTTTTTATGTATAGTTTAATTGCCCTATGTGTTTTATACATGTTTTAATCAATTGATGTGATATTCGGCTAAAGTTGAATAGCAACCAGATTGGTTATATTGAGATTCTTAGCCTAGTTATGTGTAACAGTCAATGGTTTTTTCCTTGCTTCATATGATGAGCCATCACCCACTTGGGTTTTATTGCTTTTTAATCATGTTTTAAGCAAGGTTTAAATATCAGGTATTTTAACGAATTTTTTTTAAATTCCCTGATTTTACTGTTTTTAAACGCATTTAATATTCATGGCGTAATGTTTATTTTTAGCGTTTAATTTATGTCAATAGTGCTGGCATTTGTTTGAATCAGGCACTTGCCGACTACATTTGAATGTTTCCTCTATGTTTATTGTCATGTGCTTTATTCTAATCACTTTTTTACGCACATAGCCCTTTAAATAATGTACACTCCTCCACAAGCGTCATGTGATCAAGGCCTCCTGAAGGCCGAAACGCGTCATGGCGGACACGAAGGGCATCTAAATAATAAACCAAAACTTCGCTCCGAGTACTGGGTCTGTTTCGTCTGTCTCAGCTGTGGATTGCAGTGGCGAACTCTATTATATATAATATATATATATATATATATATATATATATATATATATATATATATATATATATATATATATATATATATATATATTCCTGCTGCAGAGTACAAAAGCACAGCACTCACGGGAAACTGCTAAACCCAGGTTTTATTCGGGTTCACTAAGCACAAATATATATATATATATATATATATATATTATCTACTGGCGGTCGCCAGTAGATAGTTATAGTTACAACCTATTATCCATAGGAAATCCGCGACATTCTATTTGAAATAACTCTCTTGCCGGTTGACGTATCTTCGCAAAATTTTCAAACTTTGTGGCCCGCTCCGGTCCGCTCCTACCCTGAAAGTCTCGGGGGGATTCGTCAAGCGGGGGCCGAGAAAAAAGGGGGGTCCCAAAACGCGTTTTCCCCATGCAATTTTCCATAGGAAACTTTAGACACGGCTACAGCCCGAACTGCTGAACGGATTTACACCAAATTTGGCAAAGAGGTAGTTCTTGGTTCAGAAAGAACCCTTTTTGTTAAATGGTGTAAATCCGTTCAGTAGTTGCTGAGAAAATCAAAAGTAAAAAGATAGTGATATTTATGGCCGAGTAGGGTCCGCGTACCCTCCCGATCACGAGCTGCATGTTAATTGGCTGTCAGCTGGCTGTCAACATTCCGATTCAGGAAATGTTGGCAGCCATTTTGTCCCTCGGTAGAACCGAGGGACAGAAACAAGTGCACAAAGCGCACAAAGGGGGCAGGGTAGAAACACCCTGACCCCCTAGGTTTGCTCAGGGGTCCCACAAGGACCCCCTGGGCAAAAATAAAAATAATAATTTTTAAAAATCGGCAGGATGCGCTCAGGGTGCGCGAATACTGCCGAGAAAATCGAAGCGCGGTCTCTCGCGCTTCGATTGTATTTTGCCCCCGGGTGGCCCAAGTCCCGGGGCATGGTGAGGAGGTTAATTTTATGTGTGGGGGCCTCAAAGGGCCCCCAAGCCCCAGGGACCGCCACCCCCGGGGCTTTTTTAAAATGTTGCGGGAGGGCTCTGAGCCCTCCCGCAGCCTTGGGACCACCACCTCCCGGGGCTTTTTTTTAAAAATTGAACAACCTGTGTGGTGGGGCTCCAGCCCCCCACACGCCCGGGACCGCCACCTCCCTGGGGCACTAACAAATTAAAATGGGAGTCCGTTTTGGACCCCCGAAGCCCGGGGACCACCACCTCCCGGGGCTGTGCTGATGTAGGGAGGGGGCAGCGCGGCCCCCTCCTGGAGCCTTTGATGGCCCTGGGGACCACCACCCCCAGGGCCAGCTCCTGCAGTGTCCCGGGGTGCCTACCCCCGGGACACTGCTGTTTGCAATGACAGGACGGGAGCAAACTGCTTTGGATATTGGAAGAGAGAGCAGGGAAACCTGCTCTCTCTTCCAATATCCAAAGCACATTGCTTTTCCACATGGGGAGCTGCATCTTAGCTCCCCATGTGGAAAAGGAATGCCGGCTCCCAAGGGACGCGGGGAGCCGGCGGGACTGTGGGGGGATTGGGGATTGGGGATTGGGGACCCCCCCACAGTCCCCAACGAGAGGGCCAGCCCCGGGGGATGGGGTCCCCGGGGCAAGTAGCGGCCCCCCTCCCCAAAGTTTTCAAAAATTAAAAAAAAAAAAAGGGTATGGCCGGCCCCGGGGATGGGGTCCCGGGGCCTTAAAATGGCCAGAGGAGGGGGCCACGCAGCCCCCTCAAAATAATAAAAATAAATATAGAGGCCATGTCCCGGGGGATGGGGTCCCCGGGGCCAATACAGGCCCAGGAAAGGGGGGCCACGCGGCCCCCTTCCCGTTTTTTTTTTTATTTTGTCATATAAAAAAAAAAGGGGTAAGGCCCTGGGGGATGGGGTCCCCAGGGCCCAAAAACAGAAAAAAGGAAGGGGGCCACACAGCCCCCTTCAGGGGACAAAAAAAAAAAATTTTTTAAAAACGATCGGGCCAGCAGGCCCCGCCCCTTCCTTCACCACTCTGCAAACGCGCCCCTGGTGCGTTTGCAGAGAGGAACGAATTCCCCTTGAATACTGGGGGTCCCTGGGGGCCAACTAGCCCACCAGGAACCTCCAGTATGCGCCAGGGGCTGCCTTGCAGAGAGGTGTACAGAGGCTACGCCCTTTTTACACCTCTCTGCAACGCAGCTCTGTGGCGTTTTGGAGGTATATGGTGGGCTAGTTGGACTCCGGGGACCCTCAGGATTCAAGGGGACTTAATCCCCCAACTTAAAACGCGCCACGGGCGCGTTTGCACAGTGGTGAAGGGAGGGGTTCGGGGCTTCAGGTGACATGTGTGCAAACAGGCCCCGTGGCGCGTTTTAAGATGGGGAATTAAATCCCCTTCAATCCTGAGGGTCCCTGAGGCCAACTAGCCCAACAGGTACATCCAGAAAGCGCCACAGAGCTGCGTTGCAGAGGTGTAAAGGGGTGTGGCCTCTCTACACGTCTCTGCAACGCAGCCCCTGGCGCATATTGGAGGTTCCTGGTGGGCTAGTTGGCCCCTAGGGACCCTCAGGATTCAAGGGACTTAATCCCCCAACTTAAAACGCGCCACGGGGCGCGTTTGCACAGATGTCACCTCAGGCCCCGCCCCCTCCCTTCACCATTGTGCAAATATTCTTCTAAAATCATCCGAAATACGAAATCCGATTTACTCTCCTGTTATAAGGAGAGACCTCAGTGCTGCATCTTTCAGCCCAGTACTGGTCCTGAAAAGTAATTTTAACCGTACTTACCAGTAACTTGAATTTCCTTCCATAGGATATCATTGCCTGCTTTTTGCTGAAAAAGTTTCTAAGTGTTGATTTTTGAAACATCAAATATTCCTCTAAAATCAGCCGAAATACGAATTCCGATTTACTCACCTGTTATAAGGAGAGACCTCAGTGCTGTATCTTTCAGCCCAGTACTGGTCCTGAAAAGTAATTTTAACCGTACTTACCAGTAACTTGAATTTCCTTCCATAGGCTAACATTGACTGGTTTCACTTGGAAATTCTTCTAAGTGTGGAGTTTTGGAACTTTATAATATTCCTCTAAAATCAACCGAACTACAAATTCCGATTTACTCACCTGTTATCAGGAGAGACCTCAGTGCTGCATCTTTCAGCCCAGTACTGATCCTCAAAAGTAATTTTAACCGTACTTACCAGTAACTTGAATTTCCTTCCATAGGATATCATTGCCTGCTTTTTGCTGAAAAAGTTTCTAAGTGTTGATTTTTGAAACATACAAATATTCCTCTAAAATCAGCCGAAATCCGAATTCTGATTTACTCACCTGTTATCAGGAGAGACCTCAGTGCTGCATCTTTCAGCCCAGTACTGGTCCTGAAAAGTAATTTTAACCGTACTTACCAGTAACTTGAATTTCCTTCCATAGGATATCATTGCCTGCTTTTTGCTGAAAAAGTTTCTAAGTGTTGATTTTTGAAACATACAAATATTCCTCTAAAATCAGCCGAAATCCGAATTCTGATTTACTCACCTGTTATCAGGAGAGACCTCAGTGCTGCATCTTTCAGCCCAGTACTGGTCCTGAAAAGTAATTTTAACCGTACTTACCGGTAACTTGAATTTCCTTCATAGGCTAACATTGACTGGTTTCACTTGGAAATTCTTCTAAGTGTGGAGTTTTGGAACTTTATAATATTCCTCTAAAATCAACCAAAGTACGAATTCCAATTTACTCACCTGTTATCAGGAGAGAACCCAGTGCTGCATCTTTTAGCCCAGCACTGACCCTGAAAAGTAATTTTAACCGTACTTACCAGTAACTTGAATTTCCTTCCATAGGCTAACATTGACTGGTTTCACTTGGAAATTCTTCTAAGTGTGGAGTTTTGGAACTTTAAAATATTCCTCTAAAATCAGCCGAAGTGTGTTTAACTATTTGCATGACTGACTAGGTGTGTGAGTACCTCTATGGATGAGTGGCGGTGTTTGAGTGTCTATATAGGAGTATGAGTGCATATGATAGTCCTGTACTGAGTGACCGTAAGTATGAGTGACTGTACGGGTGAGTGAGTTGATGTGTGCGTAGACCTAAGAATCAGTGAGTGGGTATGTAGTTATTGGTGTTGGAATGTCTATGGTTTTGCGAATGGCAGTCTGTAATTTAGAGTGAGTGTATCAAAGGTTATATTAGGGTGTGAGAAGATGCATGAAATTATCACATGGATGATGTCACCAGTGATGTCATCAGTGATGTCATTTGAGATGTCATCAGTGATGTCATCAGTGATGTCACTGACCATGTCATGAGTGATGTAATATGTGACGTCATCAGCAGTGCATTGCTGGGGCGCGAGTTATAGTTAGCTGGACTAACTATAACGGGGAATTTCACGGGTTTTGTACGAGTGCAATGTCCAACTAACTATAACTGTCCCTAAAACCTATGGTTTTTTCAGTGAATTTCAAAGGTTTTTTAAATGCTAATTTGTAACTATAACGTCCCTGAAACCTATGGTTTTTTCAGTGAATATATATATATATATATCCAATGTATCAAAGATTATTCCACAATTCATATTGGAAGTGCAATGTCACAACTATTCCAGTTGTTTCTATATCACGCTTATCAAGGGGATAGTGTCGCAGCACATATACAATCATCAATGGTATTTTGCTCTTTCTATGAGTGCTGCAGAATGCAGCACACATTTAAAAAGCAAAAACGAGGAGAAATAAAAGTATTTCTCCTTGTTGCTCTATTCTTATGCATGCTATTGCATAGTGTTAGTTTATAGCGCTCCCTTAGATTGACACCTCCTTGTAAATCTGGGACAGCGTCAAAAAGTAATGGCAGTTGTAATGGACTGCCCACAGCAACACCCATTGCACGCCCCTTTCACGCACTTTTCACAGCCACTTGGTAAATATACTGCAGGGCATTGCACCACCGGATTGTAATACAAAATGACGTTTCGGTGGCACAATCCCATTGTAAATATGCCCCTTTGTGTTGTGTGTGTGCTCAGCTCAACACTGGTGGCAAGGATTGCCTTATAGTGAGGAACATGCCACACATCTTCCTAGAAGACATTGTCTTCAGGAGAGAGTGGTCCCTGGTAGCATGGAAATGCACCAGGGACTGGCTGGTCCTTATCATCAACACCGCCAAACGGCTGGCAGAGGACTTACTTATCAAGATCACTATGGCGGTGAACTCCCTGAAGACAACCATCCAAATAACTGCCTATAAGAATAAATTATCTGAAATCAACACTGAGATTAACAAAATAAACAAACTTCAAAATGACATCAAGAAGTTCGACAAAGAAAAAGTTTATCACTACTTGAAAGAAGTCGTTTCAGGAAGAGAGGACCAGTCATTGGACGAGAGAACTACGTCACGCACCCGATTCTTGTCATCCAGCAGCAACTTGAGCACGGGGAGTAAAGGTAGCAATGAGAGAGACCCGTTGGAACCAGAAACCACCACCCCATATGGGCTATGGTGTACCACCTTACCAGGGCCCGCCAACTGGTTGGTACCCCTATCAAATATACCCACCGGGACCACCACAAACCTTCCCCCAACCCTTTTATCCCCCTCCTTTTTTTAGGCAGAGGCTAGGCCATAGGTAGAGGGAGAAGAAGAGGGACACAGCAAAAATACGTCCAGTGGCAGGAAACACAGGCCAAGACCTTGCGACAGACGAGGAGTCAAACGGCGAGCAAGAAAAACTAATTGTGAACCTGTCCACTAGATCCCTTACAGAGATGGGAGTAAGCATTCTCCGTAGGGGCCTGGGCTTTGTCCCTACCCCCAAAGAAGATCAATTCAGAACCGCACAGGAACTACACCGGTTTTTCAGGAAAATGCGTCTCCATGCATTTTTTAAGGACAAACCTGATGTGGACTCTGAGGACTCAGGTCTTCACAACCCCTCGACCTTTACACCCGCAACAGGGATGGTACCCCCTGGAGGTCCTCACCTTTGAACAGGCGGTCCTGAATGAAGTGGAGAGGTGTCCCCACTAGACCCCCTTCTTCAACATGTCGAAATCCAAAATCACTGCATGCGGTCGCTGGGAAATGACAGCTCAGTCACAATAAAACCTGCGGATAAAGGAGGAGCCATTGTCATCCTCAACACTACTGACTACAGTCAGGAATGCAAACGTCAACTATCTAACCGAGACTATTACACCCCAATTAGGGAGGATCCCACAGGAAGACTCAACAGACACATTACCTCAATGGTGTTTGCGGCAGAGTCACAGGGCTGGATCAGCAAGAAGGAATCTGCCTTCCTTATCAGTGACCACCCTGAGATACCTTACTTTTACACTTTACCAAAAATCCATAAAGAAATCAGACCACCACCAGGAAGGCCTATTGTGCAGGGATCAGGTCCATACTTGAACCCCTCTCTCAATTCTGCGACCACTTCCTACAGCCACTGGTGACCAAGATCCCGTCCTTTCTCAAAGACACTACCGCCGTCCTGGACCTTCTCAAAGGTTTAGGAGATGACATAATTGTTGACCTCCTCGTCACCCTTGACGTGGAGGCCCTTTACACTAACATACCCCAAGATGCAACTCTGGCAGTAACAGAAACAATCCTCAGGGCTGAGGATTGGTCCTCCCCAACACCAGTGAGTTTCATCATGGAGTGCGCGACCCTAGCCCTGAAGGAGAATTACTTTCAATTTGAAGACCAGCTGTACCATCAAACACAGGGCACCTCAATGGGTAGCACCTTCGCTCCCAGCCTGGCCTGTCGCTATATGGCGGATTTTGAAAAAAAACACATCCACAATGAAAGTAACCCCTACCAAACCAACATCCTGGTCTGGCGGAGGTACATAGATGATATCCTTATCCTGTGGCATGGCACCACAGGTACATGTCTGGAGTTCTGTGAGTGAATCAACACTCTTGATTGCTTTTTAAGATTCAGCAAGAATCTCTCTTCCAGAGAACTCCCTTTTCTCGACCTCTTGATCTTACTCCATGAAGGAAAACTCTCCACCAAAACATTAAAAAAACAACTGATAGCAATAGCTTACTTAGATACGACACCACCACCCCAAGCACCTTCGTGATAACCTGCCATTTGGATGGTAACTGTAGTACCCCTGATGACTACAAACAACAATCCCTGGCTCTCAGTGTAGATCTAATGACTAGACACTATCCCAAAGATGTGGTACAGAGGGCCTACAAGAGAGCTAGGAACAACAACAGGGAGGGCCTTCTGGAACCACGCGAACGGGCCCCCACCGATGTTATCACCTGTGTTACATCTTTCACACCTGAATCCAACCGCATCAAAAAGATCATTAAGAAACACTGGTCCATTCTAGAAACAGGGGACATGTCACTCTCTAACCCACGGTTTGCTTTCAAGTGGACCGCTAACATCAAAGACATTATTGTACACACCAGACCACCTCCCCAGAAAACCTCACAGCAACCACAGCTCTGGGGGCTCCCCCCGTGACAGGCCACTACCCGTGTGGATCATGCAGTGTGTGCCCACTGACAAGACCTTCTAAACACATTAATCTGGGTCCCTCTGATACCTGGATCCAAAAGTCCCACACGAACTGCAACATCAAGAACTGCGTGTACATGATCACATGCCCCTGCCAGAAACGTTACATTGGGATGACAACACAGGCAGTGAAGACTAGAATAACAGAGCACCGTAGCAACATCAGGTGCGGCAAAACTACGACCAGTATGTATGCTCACTCACAACATGAAAACCGGCCATACACCAAATGAGATACACTGGACGATTCTAGACGCTCATGCCAACATATCACAATCAGCTCTGCTTATCAAAGAGCAACAATGGGTATTCCGACTTGCCACACACCGAACAGGATTGAACGATGATATCCCATGGGGGTAGGTGGCATGTTAAATCATAACCACCACCATTACCTATGGCCCCTCAACAGCACTGCATGTGTCCCTTTCTCTTCATTTTTTCCCCAGGACTGTACAACATTATAACTCACTCTCCTGGATGAGACTTTCCTAGCCTTGCCAGTACCCTGCCCTGGGTCTAAGGAGCCTTTCTTCCCCTTTTCTTCCCCCTCCTTAAGTGGCTCAGTCCACACAAGTAGAACTGAATACTCATGTGTACACTTTTATGTGCCACACCTCATACGTAATCCCGGCCCTCACCCGGGTCTTACTCACGGCTGCTTCCCCATCTATCTCCCCCTTTCCGCAATGTACTGGCACTTCCCAAACTGTGGTCCAAGCACTTTAGAACCATTACTTTCATCGTTTCCCAATGTATATGCAATGTTGGTATACTATTATCAAAAATCTCTGGTGGGGTCCACTTTCATTTGACCTCTTGATGGGCTACCTCCCCGATCACTCCTCTTTTTTCACGTCTGTGTCTTACTCCCTTCCCACATGGTTGCATCAGTGGGGAGCATCCACCTTTGCCTATACGGACCACTACAAGATAGCGCCCATTTTCATGTTTTCAAGATGGCATCCGTTCTTACCATCTTTCTTGCTATATGGCAGCGCACTAGCCCTGCAGCCTCTTACGCTCACATCCGGATAACACGACCCCAGGCCCTCCCCAATCATCCCCGTTAACAACCGAGATGTGGGTAGGTCCCGCGCTCTGGAGGATCTCCAAACAAGTAAGTACTGGATCTCTCTCTCCCCATGCCCTCCCACTCACCCACCCCAGCCATGTGGTCTCCCCCACCCTTCCCCATCCGTCGATACGCTGCAGCTTTCCCGCATTCCTCTGGCGCCATGAGCGTCTTGACTCCTTTTAGGCTGATTTCTCCAGGTCCTCGTACCGGCCCTTGCCACACATCTGCTAAATCGCTAGCTAACTCTTTACAGAGCCTCACATTGCTTTGCAGTCCCCTGCGGCAATTCACTTCCCCTGCCCTAGATGACGTCCACACACCGTGGCCCCTGGGCTCTCCAAGCAGAGTGTTATCTGGATGCCCGGTCTGTTACAACCTACTATACACAGGCTTGCACTGCTCTGGCCCCCTCTACCTTTACTATCGGCATCTCAATACCACTGTCTATGGGTGCCACTTCCCGTGACATGCCTGTCTCCACTAGTTCCCTACTCTTTCCGGAACCTCGTTTTCATCTCGCCCATCTTGTGTACGCTCATAGACACCCATGTACCTAATTAGAGATACATTACAACTCCAGTGAACATTTAGCATGAAAGCATGGCAATGTCCCTTTAAAGCCTGCGAGTCTCTTACTCCCCTTTTCTCGCTCCCACCAGCGACTCTGCTAACGCCCACTACCAGTCACTAGGCCCTCCAGTCCCCCCCCCACTTCTACTCATTATACCTTGCCCCTTTCCAAGACCATTATTTTACATTTCCGCGCCATTACGTTACAGGTGCTTCCTCTCTCGCTAAATTTGTGAGGACCTTGGACCCACTGTTGGGGTTACCTGCCCACCCCCTTCTAGGTGGGTCAATTTTTCAATACAAAAGGGACACATGCATTAGGACACTATTGTGATGGTGCATCACTATCCACCGGCGCAGGACAGTCCCCCACGTATTGACTGATGGAGCAGGTGTGCATGCTTTGGAGCTTCTTTCCAGTTTGATAAGTGCACCTGTGTCCTTTTACTGTTTTTAACCACTTGTCCTGCGAACGTTGCCCTTTGTATGGCGGTACATGTCCACTGACCTGAAGCTACTGTGGTTTCTTAAACCTGTTGTTTTACTTGTCCTTTTGTCCCCCCTCAGGTGTTTTCCAGAAGGTATATTTATCTTTACCATGTTTTTTATTTTTCCACTTCCACACAGGACTACCACATGAGTCCAGATTATAGGGGAAGGAACAACTGAGATACAGACCACACCGCCCCCTCTAGAGTAGATGAGGATCTCCCGGTCCTGAAGACATGCCAAGATCCTACTGGACGACTTACGGCATGAAACATGTCAACCACTTTCTTTTCACACACATCATTCTGAGCTCAAGAGGGTATCATTTCCCCTATTGAGCCACGACTTTTCAGTCGGTCGTTTTTACGCATAGCATAAGAACCCGGTGAATAAATTTGTCTTTTGGGAATCATATAGCTATTTTTTTTATTCATACTCTGCCTTTCCTCAACTCTACTCTTAACACACTCCTTACTACCCCAATTGAGCTTCATATTGGCAACCAGAGAAGATCTCTGGCAAAGTGCCCCCTCCTGGGGCCCGTTGGGCATTGCAGCGCTGGCCCAACTAGGAGCTGCCTAATGATGAAGCATGACAACTTCCGGGTTGTGTGAGGGCCCTTGCTCCTAATTGGAGCCTCTCCACCTTCAGTTCTCCTTTGCCCAAGGGAACACCTGAATCCCTCTCACCTTCCCCTTTCCCTCCTAGGAACATCATACCCTTGCTTATTGAAAAGGATTGCCTGTACTCATCAAGCAGAAGGCCAAGTACACCATATTGTCTCCAGAAACCATGATTCCATGTTGTCTCACTGTGTACGAATCAGGATGAGACCAACTGTATGACAATCAGGCAGAAACTGCAATATGTGACACAAAAGGAAAATATTCAGAAGTGTTTGGATTACAAGGGAGTATGAAGGCCTCAAGAGGCAAGCGTGAAACTACGCTGTATGTAGCAGCGTGCATACTTGTCAAAAAACACTGTTGCATGGGCAACCTCCTTTCATTCCACAATGCAATATAAAATTAGCATCATTCAGGAGGTTGTTGATGCTCTTTATTTGGCCAACAAAGAGAACACTGCTCCTAGCCCAACAGACATTATGTCACACCACACTGAACTTTTTGGAGTACTCTTGGCTGCTAAGCAATTCAAGATCCCTCAATATGGGGATGAACCAAAGATCTGTTTGAAGTTTTCATCTGGGAGCATAATCAATCTCCTAAGGACAACCTCTTCACCATTCAGTTCTGGATACTGAAGACCCACTGAAACTGAAACAAACCAGAGCATAATTCATCATGATTGTCATAATGGGAGCACCACCATAACTTTGCAGTGGTCCAGTCTGGCCAAATCTGTGGTTCCCTAGCCTCATATAAAAATCAGGGGAACCAAAGGGTTTCTGATGGTAGAGCTTCAGCCATCTCGGTCACAATGATGGTTGCCCCACCTTTTTTAGTGCAGGGAGACTGTCACAGATTTTTCCTTCTCTATGATGTGAGTGCATTAACTTGATGCCTGAGCGTCATTCAGTTAATGTACTAGTGGATCCTTATTCACTTTACACTATGACTGTTTGAATGATGCCTTAGGTGATTGATGCTTTCATGATTGTAAAGGTCCTAACATTATTAAATACGGTCTACCTTAACTCTGAGTATCAGTTCAACTCCGACCCAAACCCTCCTTCACTCACCGCGCAAAATAAAGGAAACACCAGTTGCCACTCAGCTACATGAGTGAGCCTAGAAAAATTAACTGTTGCAATATTATCAACTAAAATTCAGTCCACAGTGCTGTACAGAAACAACTACCATTCAAGAGGCTGTTGAATCCCTTTTTTGGCCAATAAAAAGAACACTGCTCCTAGCCCACATGTAACCAGTCATTATTTCCCATCACATAGAATGTTTTGGAGTACTCTTGGCTGCTAAAAATTTAAGATCCCTCAATATGTGGATGAACCAAAGAGCAACAACCATTAGCAGTTCCCAACAGGATCTTCGCAATACAAAAACCACCATCTGCGACGCCAGGCCTGCTCTTCGCGCCACAGCGGCGACTATTCATGACATTCTACCTGCTCCTCGTGGCCCCCTCTGCCGATAAAGAACTCTTTGTCTTGGACTTCCAAAGAGGTAACCTTTTCAGCAAGACTAACCCAGGTCCTGTATCCAGCCCACACTCCATCATGGTTGGTTTGAATTTGTGACTTTCATCTGGTCTTGTACGATCAGATAACAGCGAGTGGCGCTTTGTGCTTTGAGGCGCTATACTTACCTTAAATCTTTGGAATTCCATATCTTAAGTTCAAATGATTGGATTTTTGTCATTTTGGTGTCAAAATAATTTGTTACATTTTACTCTATTTGTTTAAATTGGTGTGAGATTTTTCTTGCGTCTCAGCAGGGTCCCAGGATCAAAAATACTATATCCCTTCCAATGATGATATGATTTAATTGAATATGAAAATAAGAGATCAAGTCTACTATGGGGTAGGACTCTAGTTCTGTTAAAAAACAGGTTTTACAGGTTAAAGCTGTGAAATATGAAAAACAGAATGTACTCAGCAGTGTCATGGTAAGAGAGAGCACATGCCATTAGAATAAGTGATTTCCACAATTTCAAAACATCCCATAAAAACAAGGAGAGAACTTTCTAGAAACATCTAGAACTAGTAACAAATGGGTTGATAGTGAAATTCAATGTCCAACCTGATAAAAAAGAAATTGGACTATGGGCCCAGTTTAGGGGATGGAGTAAAGGTAGATCAGGTGGCAGAGGACTTTACGTCCACCACTCTGCCTATACTTCACCCACCAAATTTAAAGTTCACCGCCGGTCCGCTGTGAACTCTATACGTTTGTATTAACCATCATCATAGCGATTCATGCAAAGCAATTAACAGTGTGCGTCCGACATTGGTGAAGGAAACAAACAAAAATTTTAATAGATTTTTCTTTTCTAAAAATAAACTCCCAAAGGAGTAGTTTCATTTAAAAAAAGAAAAAAATAATATCTTCAACACCAATGGAGTTTTCTTCAATGGTGTGGGCGTGCCATTTTCAATTTGTATTGTCTCTCACCAACAGAATATTCCTGGCAGTGATGGGCAGTAAAAAACATCTGACTGTCCACACTAAATAGGGCAGACGGACTGATGGCTAACGTCCAAATGCCCGCACTCCCCTGTGTCATTGTAGAAGGTTTAGGCTGATGGAGACTAGAAATGGGGCAGGCAAACCAAAAGTTTGGTGGATAGGCTACTCCACCGCCATTTACCTGTAGTACCCTATCCGCCAAACTCTAAATGGGGCCCATAATATGTCTCCGATTGGCTGAAATATAACTGTGATCTGAGCAGCATTTAACTTATCAGCTAAACCTCCTCGTGTTTTTTGTAATACTGAAGGAAGGTGAGAATTTGTTGGAACCAAATGTAATTCATGTAACTCAGTGAACAGATCGTTGGGGTGCATATAATAGACAGTAACAAGGAGAGTGACCATTAGAGGAATGAACGGTATTGTAAACAAAACATCTAAGGTATTGTTCTACAATTTGGTTAATTATATTTATGTGTTCTTATAAAGTTCACTTGGCTCGAAGGTTTCAGCATTATGGACATAAAAGAAAGTGGAAGTCTACTTCAACAATGCATAGAACATGAAACTAATTAAATACTCATGTAATTGACTGAAGTCAATCAGATTATAAAAAATACCACCTACGCAACAGTAATTCTAAGTAATGTACTTTTGAGGATTGAAGATTGCAAAGGTTTGGAAAGGTAAGGAATTAGTAGAAGAACTGAAGAGGTGGGAGTGGGTCTGGTAATTGGGTGTCATCGAAGAGATACGTTTATAGGGAGAAAGGGTGGAAAAAGAAAAAGCTAAAAGTAGGAACCAACAGTCGCGGTCCGTGTAGGAGTGCCGGCCGGGCGGTGACGTGGGGCGGGGGAGGGGCAGGGTGGGGGATAGCAAAGTACGGATTACGGACCAATTATTGTGCATGGTTTAGATGTGGAAAGAAAAGAAAGGTTGTACTCCAAATTCTTTGCTGTAACTTCAGAGGAGGCTTGTGGGACTGCTTTATTAACGTTGAATTATTTTTTAATCATAATTCTGTTCTAGGTACATTTCTAAGGTTTTGATGTTTGAGTGATGGTCAACCGGTTCATTAAGAAACAAAGTTTTGCAAGTAATACTGGGTAATTCAAATGTTATTGTTGCTTCCAGTGAGATCTGGTGTACGCGTTCTCTTACGGGGTTGAAGCGATGACATTTTTGTGTTCCAAAGAAAAGTCTTGCAGTTGAGTACACCAGATAACTCTGATTGTCTATAATCCACTTTAATGAGCACTTATGATTGGGTAATGGTTCTGAAGAAAGGTTTTCAACTTCTTAATTGTTAACAGGGTAGGTCGGATGATGAGGCCATTTTCAGCATGGTAAGCCATGGAGAGAGAAAAATCACGCCAGAATACCTTGGAGGTTGCTACGGAACAAAACCCTTCACTGGTGAGTTCTGAGAGCCATTCTGTGTTTGTTTTCCAATCTTGTTACCTCCTGAGTAGGAGTTACTTTGGTTTCTCAGGGTTTCAATCTAAGTAGATTGGTGTCATCCAACGTTGAATCCTCTGTAGCTATATCTTACTAAACTATACTTACTCTATTTTCATAACATTTAGGGCAGAAGAGATTTCCAGGTATATCTGGTTGACTCAGTCTGGCTGCACATTAGTATAGATATTGAAAATAGAGGATAAAGCTTGATCATTTTCTCAACTTTTAACTAAAAACAATATATATATACTGGGCACTTTGGTGGAACACAATTTAATTAGGAAGACAATGCAGATTGAAAATATCGCACAAAAACATTTGATCATTTCTTGTGCAGGGAGAATCATGGCAATAAATTAAACTAAGTCATTTTACTGAAAGTATCACCATTACCATTATGAATGAGTACCCATCTGAACAGAATAAATTAGTAGCAAAGTCAGTGGAAATGATTTGCAGGGGAAGATTGTTTGGTGCTGTAGGATATTATTCCTGCATTTGATTGTCTGGATGTCTTAGTTTCAGTGCACATTTCACAAGAGGACAAACAGCTCGTAAGATCCTTCTTTGTAGTCTACCTTCAAAAGTAACATGGAATCCACTCAAGAATAGTAGGGATATCCCTATGCCCTGCAATGGTCCATGCTATACCTTCATAATATGTTGTTGGAATAAGTTTAAAAGCATATAAAGACTATCTTAAGTCATTCTCTTGTATCCAAAAAAGAAGGATCTTTGACAAGTTAAGGTGGAAGGGTGATGAGGTTTTAGTGAGTGTTTATTTTATAGTTTAGGTGTTAAAAGGGGTTGAGCCACAGGTGACTTATGGTCCTGTAAGTACATTCTGAGATCCATGTTTATGAGGAATGTAGAAATCAACCTGGAATAAGAAATACATCCATAGAGCCTGTCTTCTATTACAACGGCATTTTCCATACTTGGAAACTATGGTGATCAGTTTGTATCTCTACACAATGATATACTCCTGAATGGAGATTCCACCATTCATTGCAAGCTTTCCTCAAGGCCAGTAGTTCTCTTTAAATATTAGAACAATTCCTTTCACAATCAATGTAGTGAGAAAGGGAAAATCCTGGGGCCTGATTTATCATAGTTTTTCGTCGGCCGTGTGCCACGCCATGCGAGACAAGGTGATGCAAAACCATGATGCAGATTTACCTAATCACACAAGGCCACCCTGATATGCTTGGTGAATCTGGTGTAACACAAGGCAGCGCGAGTCATTGCCTTGTGATACACTGCATGGTGGGGACATTCCATGGGTGGAATACCGGTGTTACCACATAGCCACTCAGGCATTCTGATACATTCTCAGATTTATCAACACTGGTAGACCTGGGAACAAAGCAGAATTGAGGAGAAAATGAGGAGAAATATTTTTATGTCTCCACATTGTTTCCACAGCAGCATAGTAAGAAAGAGTTAAGTGCCTCTGAGAATTATTTTTGTGCAGGAAAGGGCACCTTCCTGCACAAAAACATTCTTGCCTATAAGGCAGGCACTCTTGCACCATGGCACAAGGGTTCCTCCGTTGCAGAAGGCAACTCATTGATTGCCAGTGCAGACAGAGGAATACGCCATATATTGGTTCATATGGTGCATTCCTGCCCTCTCATTTCCACGCAGTGCTGCAAGCTGTCTTGCTGCATTGTGTTGTATGAAAATAAGATAAATATGCGCTTGGGTGTTTGAGTGGGTCATTTTTATACCACTGAAGAAGCAAAACATAGCTCCAATTACCCTGACTGAATCATCAGTCTCCACACTGAAAGGCAATAAGACAAAGATGCCTTAGGATGGGAGCCAAGAAAAATGCTTTCTTTAACTGAGTAATGGCTTGATTGGCTGCAGTATCCCAATTGAAAGAATGATCTTTGTTTAGCCTACTGGTGTTAGGAACAGTATATGATGAGTATTTTTTAATTAACTTAACATAGAAGTTTTGAAACATAGGAAATAGATGGCCATTCACTGACAGCTGAGATCTTAGGAAGGTCCATGAATAACCTGGTAGCTTTAAGAATTTTTCACAGGTGCTCAGTGGAATCCTTCCCAAGAACACACTTTTTAGATCTAATTTGAGTGGACAAAGGCAATCAATTCAATTCCTACATGTTTCTTTTATTCTTCAGCATTGTTAAAGAAGACCATCATATTATCATGTGAAAAGACTTGGTGATTGAGCATATCAGAAAAGACAGGAGCACACAAAGGGGTACTGCAAAGACCAAGATATGCAGTATTCATAATATCCAAGCAGTCCTCTAAAGGTCATCTTCTACTTATCTCATTGTTAAATTTTAAACATCTGATAAGCATTGTTCAAATAACGCTTAGTGAATAAGGTAGCATTTCTGAGAGATTCCAAAATGTATTCACTTACAGGGAATGGGTATCATTAATTTATTACGCCTTATTAAGGGTCTGATTTAGAGTTTGGCAGACTGGTACTCTGTCACAAATGTAACTAATATCCGTCTGCCTTATTACAAGTGCATTACATCTTAATTCACTTGTAATACGTTAGATAGGATATCCGTCACATTTGTAATGGAGTACTCATCTGCTAAATTCTAAATCAGGCCCTACGTCCTCTTTATTATGTACAGGGAACAAACTTAAAGAATACTTCATCGGCACAAAAAATGAAGATACCCCAAAGGGAGCAGGATTTCTGATTAAACCATTTTTTGTTTTTTCATCTAAATATGCACAAGGAGCATTCTTTTCCAACTCAGATAGGGAGAAACTCTTCCAAACAGAACTACAGCATCTGATATTAAATTAAATCACTTTGATCATGATTTTCCCTTGAGGGAGGCAACATACAGCTTCAGGCTTCTGGAAAACATTATGCTCCTGGTAGACCAGTTAATGTAAAGATTGTATCGACAAAGCCAGGGACCCCCCAAGATGACCAGCTTTTTAGGAGTGGTTATGGTGTCAAAGGCACATGTCTGATTATGTTGGTCAATGCAGGGTGTTGTATGTCTGAATATCAAGAACAAAAATATCTTGTAACATAAATATCACGCTTACATGTCGTTTACAAATATATCACTTCATTTTGTGCAGCTTTTCTAACATTGATTCCAAAGGGGATTTATTTTTATAATTATCATATTGTCAGACGATATTTAGGACATGTATTCTGATAGAATACTTATAGAGAGTTGTAGTGGTCCACTTCCTCTATTAATGGTTCCATAGCTCAAAAAACAACCCCTAGTGTGTGTATAAATTCAGATTGCAATTTTAAGCAAGTAGGAACTTGGGGGCATATTATCAAGGGCCATTTCGCTGCTTTTTTGGCTTTAAAAGCCAAAAAAGCGGTGAAAATTACATCGCCCTATTTACAAGGCAGCGCTAACATGCATTAGCGCATGTTAGCAGCCGTTTTTCAAACGCCTAGCTTTGCATCGCTAATGAGATGCAAAGTAGGCGTTCCTTACAGGAAACAACAGGGACATGATCGCCAACCGTACATCGACGTATTTACAAGCCGTCCCAGAAAAAGCGTAGCAGTGAAAAAATCAGCGCAAACCGCGGATATCGCCTAATACTAACGTCTGCTAAATTCTCGACTTAGCCATGTACTTAGCCTGCACATACTTTTACTGTGAGTTGGGTGGACACGAGTGATTAAGCTGCTCATTTTTAAAATTTTTAGCGTTTTTACTGTAATTCGTGTAATTGCCGATTCTGAATTGATACTAGAAAAGAATCTACTCTGTTATGTGACCTGAATTTGACTGATCTAATTTTGCATTTTTGCACACTGTTAGCGTGTAGCCTACCTTCATTTCTTTCGTTCTCCGGAGCCACGCATTGGTTACGGGGACCACAATCACTGCTGCACTTCCTTCCTAGCAGGAAGAGTAGGGGCGGGACTTAGAGCGGACGGGAACTCTGGTTGGGGGATAAAAGCATGGGCGCTGAGCGACCGCGCAGCCTGCACATACTTTTACTGTGAGTTGGGTGGACACGAGTGATTAAGCTGCTCATTTTTAAAAATGTTAGCGTTTTTACTGTAATTTGTGTAATTGCCGATTCTGAATTGATACTAGAAAAGAATCTACTCTGTTATGTGACCTGAATTTGACTGATCTAATTTTGCATTTTTGCACACTGTTAGCGTGTAGCCTACCTTCATTTCTTTCGTTCTCCGGAGCCACGCATTGGTTACGGGGACCACAATCACTGCTGCACTTCCTTCCTAGCAGGAAGAGTAGGGGCGGGACTTAGAGCGGACGGGAACTCTGGTTGGGGGATAAAAGCATGGGCGCTGAGCGACCGCGCAGCGGACGCGCGCAGCGGGCGCGCCAAAGGCAAGCCCGTCTGCGCCCGTCCGCGCTCGCCCGGCGCCAGGGGCCAGGAATCCTGTTGGATGTGATAACAATACTCTCTCCTACACATCAGAACAACTAAATGGTTGGATGGGCGCACCGCAAAGTAAGAGCCTACACCACATGCTGCCCGATAGTGAGACCAGTATCTGCTCACACTGTTTGTTCAGATTCTGTCCAAGGAATAGGTCTCCCACAGTCACCAATCACAATTTGGGGCTCAAAATGTTTTTAGTTAATTGTCGATCTATGTCAAAACATGCATTAGAAATTCACCTTCTAATTGAGGAAGAGAGCCCAGATGTGCTGTTTTTAACTGAAACTTGGCTCAACAGTGAGGCTAATTTTCCTATTGTCAAAGCCCTCCCGGCCGGTTACGCTATCCAAAGGCTGGACAGGGGGATAGGAAGGGGCGGTGGTCTTGCGATTATTTATAAAATGGAATTTGATTGTCGCACCACCGCAAGTCCGTTAACCGATTGCGAAAGCCTTGCCTTCGCAATTCGTATCTCCAGTGTCTGTACATTCTCGGGGATACTGATCTATAGACCTCCAGGACCCCTTAATCGATTTAATAATGAGCTCCTTGAGGTAGCAGCTAAACTGGCCAATAGTAGCGCTAACTTTACGCTGTTAGGGGATCTTAATCTCCACGTTGAGAATATCCTTCATTCAGATGTACATGACCTAACTGAGGGACTAGCTGTTTTTCAACTTACACAAAAGGTAGCAGGTCCCACCCATACAAAAGGCCACTTATTGGACCCCATTTTCTCCAATCTGGAGAATCTTTTAGTTGGAGATCCTGTTAGGCTACCTTGGTCTGACCATTTTTTAATCCCTTTTACTTGGACTCCGCAAGTGATCTCCACCACGACCATGGGGCATAGGAAATGTTCACACATATGGTCCAAACTACCAATTGATTCATGGGTAACAACGTTGGAATCGTCTAGGCCCACTTTCGATCCTGACCCTGTAACTGCCTACAATAAATTTAACTATTGGGTAGAATCCTCATTGAACTCTGTCCTTCCAAATAAAACAATATTTAATAAAGCAGAAACTAAGCGTAATCCGTGGTATTCCCCAAAACTTTGCGTACTCAAAAAAACTTGTAAAAGAGCTGAAAGGAAATGGAGGAAGGATTTTTCTACCAGCAACAAACAAATCTATAGAGAGGCCATTAAAACTTATAAAATTGAAATTCAACTGGCCCAAACTCTATATTATGAAGAGAGAATCCTGGCAGCTGCTAATTCTCCTCGTGAGATCTTCCGCATCACTAAGGGCTTGCTTACCATCCCCACCCCCCCCATTGTATCTGAAGATACTTCAGCACGATGCAATGCCATGGCAGAATTCTTTTCGGACAAAATCCAAGTTATTTACTCTTCCTTCCCTCAAAGAATATCTCAACAACTTATCGGAGATCAGGAAAACTTGGTCAAAGGGAGAGCTGGCCTAATTGAGGAAATTCCCCCACTTAATACGTCCACGTTGTTTGATATTTTGAGCAAATTAAAATCCGGCTCCCCACTGATCCTGCCCCCCCCAACATCTTAAATCAGGCCTCTGAAATCCTTTCCCCCAGTAATCCTTGACCTGATAAATGCCTCTCTTTCCTCAGGGATAGTCCCTCCACTGTGGAAACAGGCTATGGTTAAAGCCTTATTGAAAAAGCCTACCTTGGACCCTGAAGTCTGGAGTAACTATCGCCCCATTTCCTTGTTGCCGGCTATCAGTAAGATCGCCGAGAAATATGTGAATTCTGTTCTATCTACCTTCTTGGAGAGCAATAACTGTTTCCATTCCTCCCAGATGGGTTTTAGACCTCAACATGGGACGGAGACGGCTCTTCTGGTGGTAGTGGAAGAGGCGAGAAAAATCCTAGACGCAGGAGGCTGCGCAGCTATTATCCTTCTAGATTTAAGCGCAGCCTTCGACACGGTTAACCACCAGCTTTTGATAGAGAGACTGGGCGAGGTAGGGATTGTAGGGACTATGCTCAATTGGCTCCAATCTTTTTTAGAAGACCGATCTTTCAAAGTTTTTGAAGACGGCATTTCTTCTAAATCTATACCGCTGACATGTGGGGTGCCTCAGGGCTCCTCCCTCAGCCCCACACTTTTTAACGTGTATTTGAGGCCTTTGGCAGAGATTGTGCTACCATTTGGGATTCGGATAATTACATATGCTGATGACACTCAGCTGGTTGTCTCTGTCAACCAGCGCGATCCCTCCAGTACCTGTCTTGCCCTTTGTCTAGAAAAAGTTTCAAGGTGGATGGAAGAGTCCTTCTTGAAACTCAATGGATCAAAAACAGAATTAATGCTCCTAGGGAACAAAGAAAATATAAACTTTGAGCTACTTTGGCCCAGCTCTTTTGGTCCTGCCCCTACCCCCAAACATCAAATTAAAAGTCTGGGTATCTGGCTCGACCAGAACCTTGATTTTAAAGAACAAGGGCAAAGGGTAGCGGCAAGCTGTTACGGGATCCTTCGAATGATCCGTAAAGTGCTCCCACTACTCCCCTTCCCTGCAAGAAGAGTCCTAATTCAGGCTCTCATTTTATCACGACTTGACTATGCCAATGCTCTTTATCTGGGAGCCCCTGGCTCCTCGATACGGAAGCTACAAATTGTTCAAAACTGCGCCGCATGCTTATGAACATCCCAAAGCGGTCTTCCGCTAAACCAGCTTTGGCATCTTTACATTGGCTCCCTATCCGTGAGCGCATAGAGTTTAAGGCTCTATGTATAGCCCACAGGTCACTTTCAGGTAAGGGACCGGTGGTCATCCAGTCCCTTACCCACCGATACCGTCCTAACAGAGCCCTCAGGTCAGAAACTAAACATCTACTGGCAACTCCAAGAATAACGAGAGCACGAAGTGGCGGCCGCCTTTACTCGTATAATGTGGCTAAGATCTGGAATGGCTTACCTCCGCAGATCCGTGCCCAACCGAACTACCTCATCTTTCGGAAGCAGATTAAAACATTACTCTTCCCTAAATGAATTGCTTTCAGATTAGTGTGTTAGCAGGCATTAGCGCGGGGATGCCCATGGGTAACCAGGCGCTTTATAAATCTTGTTTTCATTCATTTCATAATGGGAGGTGGATTGTTTGGTTACATCCACTTCTCCCTATTTACAACATTTTCTTCGGCGCTGTTCTAACATCGCTGGTTTTCATGCGATATTGATGACAATCGCCGTATTTCGCCGGATTTCACATCGCCTGTTAGCAAATCGTTGCAAATACGCCGCTAACATGGCGATGTGATCCGGCGATATACGGCGATAATGAAAAACGCGCTAGACGCGTTTAGCGATATTTATCGCTCGTTGTTGATGATATGCCCCTTGGTACTTCTCAGTCCAGTCTTTGTCAAAAAATAAGTTCATCACACCAGAATCTATCAATATGCACTTCAGGGCCCCCGGAAATAATTATCTGCATAGTCTTCAAAGCAGTGCTTATCTGCTAATCCAGACCACAGAGAGTTCAAAGACATAAAAGGGAGTGAACACTCACCTTCCTACCTAGAAGTCATTGTCGATGACATAAAGGGCAGGATCAAGCGCTATCAACTGTTTTGCCACTATTGTTGAAGAGACAAAGTGACGCATGGCTGCGAGAAAACAGCGATGTGTTACTTTTCATTGGGCCCTCCTTGTGACACCAATGATGCGTCATATTTACACTATGATACATCATGTCGCAAGGAGTTACATATACGTCAGCATTTCTGACGTATCTGTAGGCGCAAAAAAGATGCATTGCTGGAGTGTGTCACAAAAGTGACGCAATTCCATCAATGGGTCATTACAAATGGGCAAGTCCCATGTTAAATGTGCCTCCATCAGTCTCACAAAACGTGACGCACCGGTGGCGCAAAAGTGTTGCAAGGGCCCATAAATAAGCCCCATAGTGTACATCTTCTTTTCTCCTGTTCCCCTGATAGTGGACCGCAAATAGAACACACCAACATGGACTCTTCAGTATTCCCAGCTGATAACTCATGGGCTGTAGGGGTCAAACAACATGGTTAAGGACAGAAAGATACACCGTTTTTTATATCCACCTTTGTTTCAGCTGGGTGATAGTCAATAAGGGAGGTCAGTTGTATAAGAAGTTTCAACAACTGAGGTCTCATAATTCTGGCTAACTCATCCTTGATTTCTTCTCACAACTCTTGCCTTAATAAAATTTTTGTTCTGGTCATCCTGTTTCCAGAAGTAATTGTTTAAAAAATAACACATGTAGGGATGACTAACTTACCTAAATGAAAATCAGTAAAGGTTTCTTCAGCAGAAACCATGTTTTACGGGTAGGAGAGCATTTATTCAAAGCCATACAAAAAACCTCATTGTGATCCAACATAGCAGGTCTCAACATGATCAGAGTCTAAATCTAAGATAGGGCTTTTCCAGTCCCATTAATAATGATGACCTTTCTTGTTTCTTTGTGCACCTCTCTTGCCTCTTTCTGCACTTCTGTTGCCTTTTTCTGCACCTCTGTTGCTTCTTTCTGCACCTCTCTTGCTTCTTTCTGCAACCTCTTGCCGCTTTCTGCACCCCTCTTCCCTCTTTCCGCACTTCTGTTGCCTCTTTCTGCACCTCTCTTAGCCTCTTTCTGCAGTTCTCTTGCCTGTTTCTGCACCTCTGTTGCTTCTTTCTGTACTTCTCTTGCTGCTTTCTGCACCCTCTTGCTTCTTTCTGCACCTCTGTTGGTTCTTTCTGCACTTCTCTTGCTTCTTTATGCACCTCTCTTACTTTTTCTGCACCCCTCTTGCCTCTTTCTACACACTTTTTCTCCTCTTCCTGCACCTCTCTTGCCTCTTTCTGCTCTTCTCTTGCCTCTTTCTGCACTTTTCTTTCCTCTTTCTGCACTTCTGTTGCTTCTTTCTGCACTTCTCTTTCTTCTTTCTGCACCTCTTGCTTCTTTCTGTACCCCTATTGCCTCTTTCTGCACCCGTCTTCCCTCTTTCTGTGCCTCTCTTTTCTCTTTGTGCATCTCTCTTGCCTCCTGCACTTCTGTTGCCTTTTTCTGCACCTCTGTTGCTTCTTTCTGCACTTCTCTTGTTTCTTTCTGTACATCTCTTGTTTCTTTCTGCCCCTCTTGCCTCTTTCTGCACCCCTCTTCCATCTATCTGCACCTCTCTTGCCTCTTTCTTCACCTCTCTTGCCTCTTTCTGCAGTTTGCTTGCCTCTTTCCTGCCTCTGTTGCGTCTTTCTGCACATGTCTTGCCTCTTTCTGCACCCCTCTTGCCTCTTTCTATCCCTCTGTTGGTTCTTTCTGCACTTCTCTTGCTTCTTTCTGCAGCTCTCTTGCTTCTTTCTGCACCCCTCTTGCCTCTTTTTGTACCACTCTTCCCTCTTTCTGCACCTCTCTTGCCTCTTCAGACACCCCCTTGCCTCTTTCTGTTCCTCTGTTGGTTCTTCCTGCACTTCTCTTGCTTCTTTCTGCACCTCTCTTGCTTCTTTCTGTACCCCTCTTGCCTCTTTCTGTACCCCTCACCCCATTCTCTCTGCACCCCTCTTCCCTCTTTCTGCACTTCTCCTGCCTCTTTCTGCAACTCTGTTGCTCCTTTCTGCGCTTCTATTGCCTCTTTTTATACCTTTCTTCCTCTTTCTTCACCTTCCCTCTTCTTTCTGCACCTCACTTGCCTTTTTCTGCACCTCTCTTGCCTCTTTCTGCACTTCTCTTGCCTCTTTCTGTACCTCACTTGCCTCTTTCTGTACCTCACTTGCCTCTTTCTGCACCTCACTCTCTTCTTTCTGTACCTCACTTGCCTCTTTCTGTACTTCTCTTGCTTCTTTTTGCACTTCTCTTGCCTCTTTCTGCACTCCTCTTGCCTCTTTCTGCACCTCCGTTGGTTCTTTCTGCACTTCTCTTGCTTCTTTCTGCACCTCTCATGCTTCTTTCTGCACACCTTTTGCCTCTTTCTGCACCCCTATTCCTTCTCTCTGCACCCCTCTTCCCTCTTTCTGCACTTCGCTTGCCTCTTTCTGCAACTCCGTTGCCCCTTTCTCCACTTCTCTTGCCTTTTTCTACACCTTTATTCTTCTTTCTGCACCTTTCTTCCTCTTTCTGCACCTCTCTTTGCCCTTTCTGCACCTCTCTTGCCTCTTTCTCTACCTATCTTCCCCCTTTCTGCACCTCATGTGCCTTTTTCTGCACTTCTCTTGCCTCTTTCTGCACTTCTCTTGCCTCTTTCTGTACCTCACTTGCCTCTTTCTGCACCTCACTCTCTTCTCTCTGTAGCTCACTTGCCTCTTTCTAAACTTCTCCTGCTTCTTTCTGCACTTCTCTTGCCTCTTTCTGACCCTTCTTTCCTCTTTTTCTGCACCTCTTATGGTTCTTTCTGCACTTCTCTTGCTTCTTTCTGCAGCTCTCTTGCTTCTTTCTGCACCCCTCTTGTCTCTTTTTTGTACCACTCTTCCCTCTTTCTGAACCTCTCTTGCCTCTTCAGGCACCCCCTTGCCTCTTTCTGTTCCTCTGTTGGTTCTTTCTGCACTTCTCTTGCTTCTTTCTGCACCTCTCTTGCTTCTTTCTGTACCCCCTTGCCTCTTTCTGTACCCCTCGTCCCATTCTCTCTGTACCCCTCTTCCCTCTTTCTGCACTTCTCCTGCCTCTTTCTGCAACTTTGTTGCTCCTTTCTGCGCTTCTATTGCCTCATTCTATACCTTTCTTCCTCTTTCTTCACCTTCCCTCTCTTTCTGCACCTCACTTGCCTTTTTCTGCACCTCTCTTGCCTCTTTCTGCACTTCTCTTGCCTCTTTCTGTACCTCACTTGCCTCTTTCTGCACCTCACTCTCTTCTTTCTGTACCTCACTTGCCTCTTTCTGCACTTCTCTTGCTTCTTTCTGCACTTATCTTGACTCTTTCTGCACCCCTCTTGCCTCTTTTTGCACCTCCGTTGGTTCTTTCTGCACTTCTCATGCTTCTTTCTGCACCTCTCTTGCTTCTTTCTACACACCTCTTGCCTCTTTCTGCACCCCTATTCCCTCTCTCTGCACCCCACTTCCCTCTCTCTGCACTTCGCTTGCCACTTTCTGCAACTCCGTTGCCCCTTTCTGCACTTCTCTTGCCTTTTTCTGCACCTTTATTCTTCTTTCTGTACCCCCTTGCCTCTTTCTGTTCCTCTTTTTGTTCTTTCTGCACTTCTCTTGCTTCTTTCTGCACCTCTCTTGCTTCTTTATGTACCCCTCTTGCCTCTTTCTGTACCCCTCTTCCCATTCTCTCTGCACCCCTCTTCCCTCTTTCTGCACTTCTCCTGCCTCTTTCTGCAACTCTGTTGCTCCTTTCTGCACTTCTATTGACTCTTTCTATACCTTTCTTCCTCTTTCTACACCTTCCCTCCTATTTCTGCACCTCACTTGCCTTTTTCAGCACCGCTCTTGCCTCTTTCTGCACTTCTCTTGCCTCTTTCTGTACCTCACTTGCCTCTTTATGCACTTCTCTTGCTTCTTTATGCACTTCTCTTGCCTCTTTCTGCACCCTTCTTTCCTCTTTCTGCACCTCTTATGGTTCTTTCTGCACGTCTCTTGCTTCTTTCTACAGCTCTCTTGCTTCTTTCTGCACCCCTTGCCATTTTTTGTACCACTTTACCCTCTTTCTGCACCTCTCTTGCCTCTTTGGGCACCCCCTTTGCCTCTTTCTGTTCCTCTGTTGGTTCTTTCTGCACTTCTCTTTCTTCTTTCTGCACCTCTCTTGCTTCTTTCTGTACCCCTCTTGCCTCTTTCTGTACCCCTCTTCCCATTCTCTCTGCACCCCTCTTCCCTCTATCTGCACTTCTCCTGCCTCTTTCTGCAACTCTGTTGGTCCTTTCTGCACTTCCATTGCCTCTTTCTATACCTTTCTTCCTCTTTCTTCACCTTCCCTCCTCTTTCTGCACCTCACTTGCCTTTTTATGCACCTCTCTTGCCTCTTTCTGCACCTCTCTTGTCTCTTTCTTTACCTCACTTGCCTCTTTCTGTACCTCACTCTCTTCTTTCTGTACCTCTCTTGCGTTTCTGCATCTCTCTTGCTTCTTTCTGCACCTCTCTTGCCTCTTTCTGCACCCCTCTTGCCTCTTTCTGCACCTCTGTTGGTTCTTTCTGCAGTTCTCTTGCCTCTTTCTACAGCTCTCTTGCTTCTTTCTGCATCCCTCTTGCCTCCTTCTGTACCCCTCTTCCCTCTTTCTGCACTTCTCTTGCCTCTTTCTGTACCTCACTTGCCTCTTTCTGCACCTCACTCTCTTCTTTCTGTACCTCACTTGCCTCTTTCTGCACCTCTCTCGCCTCTTTCTGCACTTCACTTGCCTCTTTCTGCACTTCTCTTGCTTCTTTCTGCACCTCTGTTGGTTCTTTCTGCAGTTCTCTTGCCTCTTTCTACACCTCTGTTGCTCCTTTCTGCACTTCTATTGCCTCTTTCTATACCTTTCTTTCTCTTTCTTCACCTTCCCTCCTCTTTCTGCACCTCACTTGCCTTTTTCTGCACTTCTCTTGCCTCTTTCTGTACCTCACTTGCCTCTTTCTGCACCTCACTCTCTTCTTTCTGTACTTCACTTGCCTCTTTCTGCACTTCTCTTGCTTCTTTCTGCACCTCTGTTGGTTCTTTCTGCAGTTCTCTTGCCTCTTTCTACACCTCTGTTGCTTCTTTCTGCACTACTCTTGCCTCTTTTTGCACCCCTCTTGCTTCTTTCTGCACCTCTGGTGGTTATTTCTGCACTTCTCTTGCTTCTTTCTACAGCTCTCTTGCTTCTTTCTGCACCCCTTTTGCCTCCTTCTGTACCCCTCTTCCCTTTTTCTGCACCTTTCTTGCCTCTTTCTGCACCTCTGTTGCTTCTTTCTGTATTTCTATTGCCTCTTTCTGCACCCCCCTTGTCTCTTCCTGCACCTCTGTTGATTCTTTCTGCACTAGTCTTGCTTCTTTCTGCACCTCTCTTGCTTCTTTCTGCACCCTGCTTGCCTCTTTCTGCACCCCGCTTCCCTCTTTCTGCACCCCTCTTCCCTATCTCTGCTCCCCTTCTGCCTCTTTCTGCACCTCTCTTGCATCTTTCTGCACTTCTCTTGACTCTTTCTGCAACTCTCTTGCCTATTTCTCTACCTCTCTTCCCTCTTTATGCACCTCACTTGCCTCTTCCTGCACCTCTGTTGGTTCTTTCTACACTTCTCTTGCTTCTTTTTGCACCTCTCTTGCTTCTTTCTGCACCCCTCTTGCCTCTTTCTGCACCCCTCTTCCCGCATCCCCCTTCCCTCTTTCTGCACCCCTACTGCTTCTTTTTGCACTTCTCTTGCCTCTTCCTGCACCTCTCTTGCCTCTTTCTGCTCTTCTCTTGCCTCTTTCTGCACTTTTCTTTCCTCTTTCTGCACTTCTGTTGCTTCTTTCTGCACTTCTCTTTCTTCTTTCTGCACCTCTTGCTTCTTTCTGTACCCCTATTTCCTCTTTCTGCACCCGTCTTCCCTCTTTCTGTGCCCCTCTTTTCTCTTTGTGCATCTCTCTTGCCTCCTGCACTTCTGTTGCCTTTTTCTGCACCTCTGTTGCTTCTTTCTGCACTTCTCTTGTTTCTTTCTGTACATCTCTTGTTTCTTTCTGCCCCTCTTGCCTCTTTCTGCACCCCTCTTCCATCTATCTGCACCTCTCTTGCCTCTTTCTTCACCTCTCTTGCCTCTTTCTGCAGTTTGCTTGCCTCTTTCCTGCCTCTGTTGCGTCTTTCTGCACATGTCTTGCCTCTTTCTGCACCCCTCTTGCCTCTTTCTATCCCTCTGTTGGTTCTTTCTGCACTTCTCTTGCTTCTTTCTGCAGCTCTCTTGCTTCTTTCTGCACCCCTCTTGCCTCTTTTTGTACCACTCTTCCCTCTTTCTGCACCTCTCTTGCCTCTTCAGACACCCCCTTGCCTCTTGCTGTTCCTCTGTTGGTTCTTCCTGCACTTCTCTTGCCTCTTTCTGTACCCCTCATCCCATTCTCTCTGCACCCCTCTTCCCTCTTTCTGCACTTCTACTGCCTCTTTCTGCAACTCTGTTGCTCCTTTCTGCACTTCTGTTGCCTCTTTCTATTCCTTTCTTCCTCTTTCTTCACCTTCCCTCCTCTTTCTGCACCTCACTTGACTTTTTCTGCACCTCTCTTGCCTCTTTCTGCACTTTGCTTGCCTCTTTTTTTTACATCACTTGCCTCTTTCTGTACCTCACTCTCTTCTTTCTGTACCTCACTTGCCTCTTTCTGCACTTCTCTTGCTTCTTTCTGCACTTCTCTTGCCTCTTTCTGCACCCCTCTTTCCTCTTTCTGCACCTCTTATGGTTCTTTCTGCACTTCTCTTGCTTCTTTCTGCAGCTCTCTTGGTTCTTTCTGCACCCCTCTTGCCTCTTTTTGTACTACTCTTCCCTCTTTCTGCACCTCTCTTGCCTCTTCAGGCACCCCCCTTGCCTCTTTCTGTTCCTCTGTATGTTCTTTCTGCACTTCTCTTGCTTCTTTCTGCACCTCTCTTGCTTCTTTCTGTACCCCTCTTGCCTCTTTCTGTACCCCTCACCCCATTCTCTCTGCACCCCTCTTCCCTCTTTCTGCACTTCTCCTGCCTCTTTCTGCAACTCTGTTGCTCCTTTCTGCGCTTCTATTGCCTCTTTATATACCTTTCTTCCTCTTTCTTCACCTTCCCTCTTCTTTCTGCACCTCACTTTCCTTTTTCTGCACCTCTCTTGCCTCTTTCTGCACTTCTCTTGCCTCTTTCTGTACCTCACTTGCCTCTTTCTGCACCTCACTCTCTTCTTTCTGTACCTCACTTGCTTCTTTCTGTACTTCTCTTGCTTCTTTTTGCACTTCTCTTGCCTCTTTCTGCACTCCTCTTGCCTCTTTCTGCACCTCCGTTGGTTCTTTCTGCACTTCTCTTGCTTCTTTCTGCACCTCTCATGCTTCTTTCTGCACACCTTTTGCCTCTTTCTGCACCCTTATTCCTTCTCTCTGCACCCCTCTTCCCTCTTTCTGCACTTCGCTTGCCTCTTTCTGCAACTCCGTTGCCCCTTTCTCCACTTCTCTTGCCTTTTTCTACACCTTTATTCTTCTTTCTGCACCTTTCTTCCTCTTTCTGCACCTCTCTTCGCCCTTTCTGCACCTCTCTTGCCTCTTTCTCTACCTCTCTTCCCCCTTTCTGCACCTCATGTGCCTTTTTCTGCACTTCTCTTGCCTCTTTCTGCACTTCTCTTGCCTCTTTCTGTACCTCACTTGCCTCTTTCTGCACCTCACTATCTTCTCTCTGTAGCTCACTTGCCTCTTTCTAAACTTCTCTTGCTTCTTTCTGCACTTCTCTTGCCTCTTTCTGACCCTTCTTTCCTCTTTTTCTGCACCTCTTATGGTTCTTTCTGCACTTCTCTTGCTTCTTTCTGCAGCTCTCTTGCTTCTTTCTGCACCCCTCTTGTCTCTTTTTTGTACCACTCTTCCCTCTTTCTGAACCTCTCTTGCCTCTTCAGGCACCCCCCTTGCCTCTTTCTGTTCCTCTGTTGGTTCTTTCTGCACTTCTCTTGCTTCTTTCTGCACCTCTCTTGCTTCTTTCTGTACCCCCCTTGCCTCTTTCTGTACCCCTCGTCCCATTCTCTCTGTACCCCTCTTCCCTCTTTCTGCACTTCTCCTGCCTCTTTCTGCAACTTTGTTGCTCCTTTCTGCGCTTCTATTGCCTCATTCTATACCTTTCTTCCTCTTTCTTCACCTTCCCTCTCTTTCTGCACCTCACTTGCCTTTTTCTGCACCTCTCTTGCCTCTTTCTGCACTTCTCTTGCCTCTTTCTGTACCTCACTTGCCTCTTTCTGCACCTCACTCTCTTCTTTCTGTACCTCACGTGCCTCTTTCTGCACTTCTCTTGCTTCTTTCTGCACTTATCTTGACTCTTTCTGCACCCCTCTTGCCTCTTTTTGCACCTCCGTTGGTTCTTTCTGCACTTCTCATGCTTCTTTCTGCACCTCTCTTGCTTCTTTCTACACACCTCTTGCCTCTTTCTGCACCCCTATTCCCTCTCTCTGCACCCCACTTCCCTCTCTCTGCACTTCGCTTGCCACTTTCTGCAACTCCGTTGCCCCTTTCTGCACTTCTCTTGCCTTTTTCTGCACCTTTATTCTTCTTTCTGTACCCCCTTGCCTCTTTCTGTTCCTCTGTTTATTCTTTCTGCACTTCTCTTGCTTCTTTCTGCACCTCTCTTGCTTCTTTCTGTACCCCTCTTGCCTCTTTCTGTACCCCTCTTCCCATTCTCTCTGCACCCCTCTTCCCTCTTTCTGCACTTCTCCTGCCTCTTTCTGCAACTCTGTTGCTCCTTTCTGCACTTCTATTGACTCTTTCTATACCTTTCTTCCTCTTTCTACACCTTCCCTCCTATTTCTGCACCTCACTTGCCTTTTTCAGCACCGCTCTTGCCTCTTTCTGCACTTCTCTTGCCTCTTTCTGTACCTCACTTGCCTCTTTATGCACTTCTCTTGCTTCTTTATGCACTTCTCTTGCCTCTTTCTGCACCCTTCTTTCCTCTTTCTGCACCTCTTATGGTTCTTTCTGCACTTCTCTTGCTTCTTTCTACAGCTCTCTTGCTTCTTTCTGCACCCCTTGCCATTTTTTGTACCACTTTACCCTCTTTCTGCACCTCTCTTGCCTCTTTGGGCACCCCCTTTGCCTCTTTCTGTTCCTCTGTTGGTTCTTTCTGCACTTCTCTTGCTTCTTTCTGCACCTCTCTTGCTTCTTTCTGTACCCCTCGTGCCTCTTTCTGTACTCCTCTTCCCATTCTCTCTGCACCCCTCTTCCCTCTTTCTGCACTTCTCCTGCCTCTTTCTGCAACTCTGTTGGTCCTTTCTGCACTTCCATTGCCTCTTTCTATACATTTCTTCCTCTTTCTTCACCTTCCCTCCTCTTTCTGCACCTCACTTGCCTTTTTATGCACCTCTCTTGCCTCTTTCTGCACTTGTCTTGCCTCTTTCTGTACCTCACTTGCCTCTTTCTGCACCTCACTCTCTTCTTTCTGTACCCCACTTGCCTCTTTCTGCACGTCTCTTGCTTCTTTCTGCACTTCTCTTGCCTCTTTCTGCACCCCTCTTGCCTCTTTCTGCACCTCTGTTGGTTCTTTCTGCAGTTCTCTTGCCTCTTTCTACAGCTCTCTTGCTTCTTTCTGCATCCCTCTTGCCTCCTTCTGTACCCCTCTTCCCTCTTTCTGCACTTCTCTTGCCTCTTTCTGTACCTCACTTGCCTCTTTCTGCACCTCACTCTCTTCTTTCTGTACCTCACTTGCCTCTTTCTGCACCTCTTTCGCCTCTTTCTGCACTTCACTTGCCTCTTTCTGCACTTCTCTTGCTTCTTTCTACACCTCTGTTGGTTCTTTCTGCAGTTCTCTTGCCTCTTTCTACACCTCTGTTGCTCCTTTCTGCACTTCTATTGCCTCTTTCTATACCTTTCTTTCTCTTTCTTCACCTTCCCTCCTCTTTCTGCACCTCACTTGCCTTTTTCTGCACTTCTCTTGCCTCTTTCTGTACCTCACTTGCCTCTTTCTGCACCTCACTCTCTTCTTTCTGTACTTCACTTGCCTCTTTCTGCACTTCTCTTGCTTCTTTCTGCACCTCTGTTGGTTCTTTCTGCAGTTCTCTTGCCTCTTTCTACACCTCTGTTGCTTCTTTCTGCATACTCTTGCCTCTTTTTGCACCCCTCTTGCTTCTTTCTGCACCTCTGGTGGTTATTTCTGCACTTCTCTTGCTTCTTTCTACAGCTCTCTTGCTTCTTTCTGCACCCCTTTTGCCTCCTTCTGTACCCCTCTTCCCTTTTTCTGCACCTTTCTTCCCTCTTTCTGCACTTCTCTTGCCTCTTTCTGTACCTCACTTGCCTCTTTCTGCACCTCACTCTCTTCTTTCTGTACCTCACTTGCCTCTTTCTGCACCTCTCTCGCCTCTTTCTGCACTTCACTTGCCTCTTTCTGCACTTCTCTTGCTTCTTTCTACACCTCTGTTGGTTCTTTCTGCAGTTCTCTTGCCTCTTTCTACACCTCTGTTGCTCCTTTCTGCACTTCTATTGCCTCTTTCTATACCTTTCTTTCTCTTTCTTCACCTTCCCTCCTCTTTCTGCACCTCACTTGCCTTTTTCTGCACTTCTCTTGCCTCTTTCTGTACCTCACTTGCCTCTTTCTGCACCTCACTCTCTTCTTTCTGTACTTCACTTGCCTCTTTCTGCACTTCTCTTGCTTCTTTCTGCACCTCTGTTGGTTCTTTCTGCAGTTCTCTTGCCTCTTTCTACACCTCTGTTGCTTCTTTCTGCACTACTCTTGCCTCTTTTGCACCCCTCTTGCTTCTTTCTGCACCTCTGGTGGTTATTTCTGCACTTCTCTTGCTTCTTTCTACAGCTCTCTTGCTTCTTTCTGCACCCCTTTTGCCTCCTTCTGTACCCCTCTTCCCTTTTTCTGCACCTTTCTTGCCTCTTTCTGTACCTCTGTTGCTTCTTTCTGTATTTCTCTTGCCTCTTTCTGCACCCCCCTTGTCTCTTCCTGCACCTCTGTTGATTCTTTCTGCACTCGTCTTGCTTCTTTCTGCACCTCTCTTGCTTCTTTCTGCACCCTGCTTGCCTCTTTCTGCACCCCGCTTCCCTCTTTCTGCACCCCTCTTTCCTATCTCTGCTCCCCTTCTGCCTCTTTCTGCACCTCTCTTGCATCTTTCTGCACTTCTCTTGGCTCTTTCTGCAACTCTCTTGCCTCTTTCTCTACCTCTCTTCCCTCTTTATGCACCTCACTTGCCTCTTCCTGCACCTCTGTTGGTTCTTTCTACACTTCTCTTGCTTCTTTTTGCACCTCTCTTGCTTCTTTCTGCACCCCTCTTGCCTCTTTCTGCACCCTTCTTCCCGCATCCCCCTTCCCTCTTTCTGCACCCCTACTGCTTCTTTTTGCACTTCTCTTGCCTCTTTCTGCACCTCACTTGCCTCTTTCTGCACCTCAATGCCATCTTTCTGCACCTCACTTGCCTCTTTCTGCACCTCTCTTGTCTCTTTCTCTACCTCTCTTCCCTCTTTCTGCACCTCACTTGACTCTTTATGTACTTCTCTTGCTTCTTTCTGCACTTCTCTTGCTTCTCTGTGTCTTTCTTCCTCTTTCTGCACCTTTCTTCCTCTTTCTGCACCTCACTTGCCTCTTTCTGCACCTCACTTGCCTCTTTCTGTACTTCTCTAGCCTCTTTCTGTGCCTCTCTTACCTCTTTCTGCACCTCATTCTCTTCTTTCTGCACCTATGTTGCCTCTTTCTGTACCTCTCTTGCCTCCTTCTGCACCTCACTTGCCTCTTTCTGCACCTCACTATCTTCTTTCTGTGCCTCACTCTCTTTTTTCTGCACCTCTCTTGTCTCTTTCTCCACTTCTCTTTCCTCTTTCTGCACCTCACTTGCCTCTTTCTGTACCTTCCTTGCCACTTTCTGTACCTCACTTGCCTCTTTCTGCACTTCTCTTGCCTCTTTCTGCACTTTTCTTGCCTCTTTCTGCACTTTTCTTATATCTTTCTGAGCTTCTCCTGCCTCTTTCTGCGCTACTCTTGCATCTTTCTGCACTTCTCTTGCCTCTTTCTGCACCGCTCTTGCCTCTTTTTGCACCACTCTTGCCTCTTTCTGCACCTTTCTTCCTCTTTCTGCAGTTCTCCTGCTTCTTTCTACACCTCTCTTGCCTCTTTCTGCACCTCTCTTGCTTCTTTCTGTACCCTTCTTGCCTCTTTCTGTACCCCTCTTCCCATTCTCTCTGCACCCCTCTTCCCTCTTTCTGCACTTCTCCTGCCTCTTTCTGCAACTCTGTTGCTCCTTTCTGCACTTCTATTGCCTCTTTCTATACCTTTCTTCCTCTTTCTTCACCTTCCCTCCTCTTTCTGCACCTCACTTTCCTTTTTCTGCTCCTCTCTTGCCTGTTTATGCACTTCTCTTGCCACTTTCTGTACCTCACTTGCCTCTTTCTGCACCTCACTCTCTTCTTTCTGTACCTCACTTGCCTCTTTCTGCACTTCTCTTGCTTCTTTCTGCACTTTTCTTGCCTCTTTCTGCACCCCTCTTGACTCTTTCTGCACCTCTTATGGTTCTTTCTGCACTTCTCTTGATTCTTTCTGCATCTCTCTTGCTTCTTTCTGTACCCCTCTTGCCTCTTTTTGTACCACTCTTCCCTCTTTCTGCACCTCTCTTGCTCTTCGGGCACCCCCCTTGCCTCTTTCTGTTCCTCTGTTGGTTCTTTCTGCACTTCTCTTGCTTCTTTCTGCACCTCTCTTGCTTCTTTCTGTACCCCTCTTGCCTCTTTCTGTACCCCTCTTCCCATTCTCTCTGCACCCCTCTTCCTTCTTTCTGCACTTCTCCTGCCTCTTTCTGCATCTCTGTTGCTCCTTTCTGCACTTCTATTGCCTCTTTCTATACCTTTCTTCCTCTTTCTTCACCTTCCCTCCTCTTTCTGCACCTCACTTGCCTTTTTCTGCACCTCTCTTGCCTCTTTCTGCACCTCACTCTCTTCTTTCTGTACTTCACTTGCCTCTTTCTGCACTTCTCTTGCTTCTTTCTGCACCTCTGTTGGTTCTTCCTGCAGTTCTCTTGCCTCTTTCTACACCGCTGTTGCTCCTTTCTGCACCTCTATTGCCTCTTTCTATATCTTTCTTTCTCTTTCTTCACCTTCCCTCCTCTTTCTGCAGCTCACTTGCCTTTTTCTGCACTTCTCTTGCCTCTTTCTGTACCTCACTTGCCTCTTTCTGCACCTCACTCTCTTCTTTCTGTACTTCACTTGCCTCTTTCTGAAGTTCTCTTGCCTCTTTCTACACCTCTGTTGCTTCTTTCTGCACTACTCTTGCCTCTTTTTGCACCCCTCTTGCTTCTTTCTGCACCTCTGGTGGTTCTTTCTGCACTTCTCTTGCTTCTTTCTACAGCTCTCTTGCTTCTTTCTGCACCCCTTTTGCCTCCTTCTGTACCCCTCTTCCCTTTTTCTGCACCTTTCTTGCCTCTTTCTGTACCTCTGTTGCTTCTTTCTGTATTTCTCTTGCCTCTTTCTGCACCCCCCTTGTCTCTTCCTGCACCTCTGTTGATTCTTTCTGCACTCGTCTTGCTTCTTTCTGCACCTCTCTTGCTTCTTTCTGCACTCTGCTTGCCTCTTTCTGCACCCCGCTTCCCTCTTTCTGCACCCCTCTTCCCTATCTCTACTCCCCTTCTGCCTCTTTCTGCACCTCTCTTGTATCTTTCTGCACTTCTCTTGGCTCTTTCTGCAACTCTCTTGCCTCTTTCTCTACCTCTCTTCCCTCTTTATGCACCTCACTTGCCTCTTCCTGCACCTCTGTTGGTTCTTTCTACACTTCTCTTGCTTCTTTTTGCACCTCTCTTGCTTCTTTCTGCACCCCTCTTGCCTCTTTCTGCACCCCTCTTCCCGCATCCCCCTTCCCTCTTTCTGCACCACTACTGCTTCTTTTTGCACTTCTCTTGCCTCTTTCTGCACCTCACTTGCCTCTTTCTGCACCTCACTGCCATCTTTCTGCACCTCACTTGCCTCTTTCTGCACCTCTCTTGCCTCTTTCTCTACCTCTCTTCCCTCTTTCTGCACCTCACTTGACTCTTTATGTACTTCTCTTGCTTCTTTCTGCACTTCTCTTGCTTCTCTGTGACTTTCTTCCTCTTTCTGCACCTTTCTTCCTCTTTCTGCACCTCACTTGCCTCTTTCTGCACCTCACTTGCCTCTTTCTGTACTTCTCTAGCCTCTTTCTGTGCCTCTCTTACCTCTTTCTGCACCTCATTCTCTTCTTTCTGCACCTATGTTGCCTCTTTCTGTACCTCTCTTGCCTCCTTCTGCACCTCACTTGCCTCTTTCTGCACCTCACTATCTTCTTTCTGTGCCTCACTCTCTTTTTTCTGCACCTCTCTTGTCTCTTTCTCCACTTCTCTTTCCTCTTTCTGCACCTCACTTGCCTCTTTCTGTACCTTCCTTGCCACTTTCTGTACCTCACTTGCCTCTTTCTGCACTTCTCTTGCCTCTTTCCGCACTTTTCTTGCCTCTTTCTGCACTTTTCTTATATCTTTCTGAGCTTCTCCTGCCTCTTTCTGCGCTACTCTTGCATCTTTCTGCACTTCTCTTGCTTCTTTCTGCACCGCTCTTGCCTCTTTTTGCACCACTCTTGCCTCTTTCTGCACCTTTCTTCCTCTTTCTGCAGTTCTCCTGCTTCTTTCTACACCTCTCTTGCCTCTTTCTGCACCTCTCTTGCTTCTTTCTGTACCCTTCTTGCCTCTTTCTGTACCCCTCTTCCCATTCTCTCTGCACCCTTCTTCCCTCTTTCTGTACTTCTCCTGCCTCTTTCTGCAACTCTGTTGCTCCTTTCTGCACTTCTATTGCCTCTTTCTATACCTTTCTTCCTCTTTCTTCACCTTCCCTCCTCTTTCTGCACCTCACTTTCCTTTTTCTGCTCCTCTCTTGCCTGTTTATGCACTTCTCTTGCCACTTTCTGTACCTCACTTGCCTCTTTCTGCACCTCACTCTCTTCTTTCTGTACCTCACTTGCCTCTTTCTGCACTTCTCTTGCTTCTTTCTGCACTTTTCTTGCCTCTTTCTGCACCCCTCTTGACTCTTTCTGCACCTCTTATGGTTCTTTCTGCACTTCTCTTGATTCTTTCTGCATCTCTCTTGCTTCTTTCTGCACCCCTCTTGCCTCTTTTTGTACCACTCTTCCCTCTTTCTGCACCTCTCTTGCTCTTCGGGCACCCCCTTGCCTCTTTCTGTTCCTCTGTTGGTTCTTTCTGCACTTCTCTTGCTTCTTTCTGCACCTCTCTTGCTTCTTTCTGTACCCCTCTTGCCTCTTTCTGTACCCCTCTTCCCATTCTCTCTGCACCCCTCTTCCTTCTTTCTGCACTTCTCCTGCCTCTTTCTGCATCTCTGTTGCTCCTTTCTGCACTTCTATTGCCTCTTTCTATACCTTTCTTCCTCTTTCTTCACCTTCCCTCCTCTTTCTGCACCTCACTTGCCTTTTTCTGCACCTCTCTTGCCTCTTTCTGCACCTCACTCTCTTCTTTCTGTACTTCACTTGCCTCTTTCTGCACTTCTCTTGCTTCTTTCTGCACCTCTGTTGGTTCTTCCTGCAGTTCTCTTGCCTCTTTCTACACCGCTGTTGCTCCTTTCTGCACCTCTATTGCCTCTTTCTATACCTTTCTTTCTCTTTCTTCACCTTCCCTCCTCTTTCTGCAGCTCACTTGCCTTTTTCTGCACTTCTCTTGCCTCTTTCTGTACCTCACTTGCCTCTTTCTGCACCTCACTCTCTTCTTTCTGTACTTCACTTGCCTCTTTCTGAAGTTCTCTTGCCTCTTTCTACACCTCTGTTGCTTCTTTCTGCACTACTCTTGCCTCTTTTTGCACCCCTCTTGCTTCTTTCTGCACCTCTGGTGGTTCTTTCTGCACTTCTCTTGCTTCTTTCTACAGCTCTCTTGCTTCTTTCTGCACCCCTTTTGCCTCCTTCTGTACCCCTCTTCCCTTTTTCTGCACCTTTCTTGCCTCTTTCTGCACCTCTGTTGCCTCTTTCTGCAGTTCTCCTGCCTCTTTCTGCACCTCTGTTGCTTCTTTCTGTATTTCTCTTGCCTCTTTATGCACCCCCCTTGCCTCTTCCTGCACCTCTGTAGGTTCTTTCTGCACTCGTCTTGCTTCTTTCTACACCTCTCTTGCTTCTTTCTGCACCCTGCTTGCCTTTTTCTGCACCCCGCTTCCCTCCTTCTGCACCCCTCTTCCCTATTTCTGCACCCCTCCTGCCTCTTTTTGCACCTCTCTTGCCTCTTTCTGCACTTCTCTTGCCTCTTTCTGCAACTCTCTTGCCTCTTTCTCTACCTCTCTTCCCTCTTTCTGCACCTCACTTGCCTCTTCCTGCACCTCTGTTGGTTCTTTCTGCACTTCTCATGCTTCTTTTTGCACCTCTCTTGTTTCTTTCTGCACCCCTCTTGCCTCTTTCTGCACCCCTCTTCCCTCTTTCGGCACCCCTACTGCCTCTTTTTGCACTTCACTTGCCTCTTTCTGCACCTCACTTGCCTCTTTCTGCACCTCTCTTGCCTCTTTCTCTACCTCTCTTCCCTCTTTCTGCACCACACTTGCCTCTTTATGTACTTCTCTTGCTTCTTTCTGCACTTCTCTTGCTTCTCTGTGCCTTTCTTCCTCTTTCTGCACCTTTCTTCCTCTTTCTGCACCTCACTTGCCTCTTTCTGCACCTCACTTGCCTCTTTCTGCACTTCTCTAGCCTCTTTCTGTGCCTCTCTTACCTCTTTCTGCACCTCACTTGCCTCTTTCTGCACCTCATTCTCTTCTTTCTGCACCTATATTGCCTCTTTATGTACCTCTCTTGCCTCCTTCGGCACCTCTCTTGCCTCTTTCTGCAGTTTGCTTGCCTCTTTCCTGCCTCTGTTGCTTCTTTCTGCACATTTCTTGCCTCTTTCTGCACCCCTCTTGCCTCTTTCTGTACCTCTGTTAGTTCTTTCTGCACTTCTCTTGCTTCTTTCTGCAGCTCTCTTGCTTCTTTCTGCACCCCTCTTGCCTCTTTTTGTACCACTCTTCCCTCTTTATGCACCTCTCTTGCCTCTTCAGTAGGCCTGGGCGGTAAATTCCGTTCCGCTCGCGGAATTTGGGTAATTTTGCGTTCCGCGGAGAACGCGGAATTGCCAAAAATTCCGCGATTTGCGGCTTCGCGGAATTCTTTGTTTGTTCGCACTTTCAAAGTGCGTGTTCGCGAGATATTTCCCCCCGAGCACGCAAACAGCGTTCGCGAACAGGAAAAAACCATCGCGAACGGGCGGAACAAGCAATTCCGCGTGTTCGCGGAACTTTTGCGTGCTCGCGGAGATTTTTTACCGTTTCGCAGAACTTTGCGTAACGCAACTACGCAAATTCCGCCCACCCCTACTCTTCAGGCACCCCCCTTGCCTCTTTCTGTTTCTCTGTTGGTTCTTTGTGCACTTCTCTTGCTTCTTTCTGCACCTCTCTTGCCTCTTTCTGCACCCCTATTCCCTCTCTCTGCACCCCTCTTCCCTCTTTCTGCACATCGCTTGCCTCTTTCTGCAACTCCATTGCCCCTTTCTCCACTTCTCTTGCCTTTTTCTGCACCTTTATTCCTCTTTCTGCACCTTTCTTCCTCTTTCTGCACCTCTCTTCCCCCTTTCTGCACCTCTCTTGCCTCTTTCTCTACCTCTCTTCCCCCTTTCTGCACCTCACGTGCCTTTTTCTGCACTTCTCTTGCCTCTTTCTGCACTTCTCTTGCCTCTTTCTGTTCCTCACTTGCCTCTTTCTGCACCTCACTCTCTTCTCTCTGTACCTCACTTGCCTCTTTCTGCACTTCTCTTGCTTCTTTCTGCACTTCTCTTGCCTCTTTCTGCACCCCTCTCTCCTGTTTCTGCACCTCTTATGGTTCTTTCTGCACTTCTCTTGCTTCTTTCTGCAGCTCTCTTGCTTCTTTCTGCACCCCTGTGAGAAGTTGGCCTGGTATATGCTGTCCACTAGTTAAAGTGGACACCTTGCACCAGTACAAATCGACTTTTATGGTTGGTAGGTTTAAGACAACCTTTATAGAAAGCTATCCTAGTGGTAGCTGTGGAGAGCAGCCTTCAGGCTAAGTCTTGGAGGAATGTAAAGCAGCTTGTTTTACCACACAATCTCTTGAATCACTAAATGAACAGACACCACACAGGTATATATATCAAATATATATGTATTTATTAATAAACAACTCTCTACTAATCTCTTTATGAGATTAGAAGTCAGGAACATATGTACAATGCAAAGTTATCACAAATAAGTTAGCACAATCAAATATCACAATCCTAGCTTGGCTAGACCTGGGCCTAGAGCATATAGAATCGAGGGACCCCAAAGAACCACCCCAGGTAGTTGTAGGAGACCCACAGGGGACGGACACGGTGTTCAGACACTGGTGCGAGTCCTGTACGAGTCTAGGCGCATAGGCGCGATTGAGATTTCAATGTTAAAGGTCCCTTGCGTGTTCGAGGCGAACACACCGATCGGTCCTTGTACGAGTCGAAGGACGCAGTTACAGATAGAGTTGCAAGGGAGATGGACGCGATGTGTTTAACACAGACGCGAACCCTGCACGAGTCAGCGCGATAGTCGCACTTAGAAAACAAGAGTTTTAGGGCACTTCTAGGGTAGCTGCAAGCAAGCCACTTACAGGGTAAGTAGTTCTAGGGCCCACACCCACAGGAGCACCGTAATGCTGGAGTTACCTCACCCAGGGGAGCCGGGTGCATAGGTGCCCTTTGGTGTCGGGTCACAGCGTCGTTCTCAATGGGAGCCAGTGAAGACTTGCTGCTTGCGGCGACTGAAGAAGTGTCCGGTGGAATCCAAGCCTGGATTCAGAAGATGGAAGACCTGAAAGCAGAGGGGACAGTGTTCAAGGGCACTTGGCAGTGATCCGGGGCAAGGAAGATGAATGCCCACCGTCGTCGACAGATTCAGGTCGTTCACGGGAGTCTTGACTCTTCGACCACGAGGTCCAGGAGGCGTCGAGGATGGCCAGGAGCTGGATTCAGCGTTTCCCACGAAGTCTGCAGCTGACTGCGGTGTCGGCGACCCGATTGGAGCCAATAAGCCTTGGTAGCTGCAAGTCTCGTGGAGGAGAACAAAAAGTCAATGGTGCAGACCAGCAAGGTCTGTGGAACTTACCCAGCGAGGGTAGGTCAGGGCAGGCCTGGAGCAACCAGGGGAGCCCTTTGGTTTGGTTAGAAAGTCTTCTGGGGACCCACAAGCCGGCTGGCAAGGAATCGCGAAGACGCCTTGGGGGGATTCACTCAGCAGGGGCCCACGGTCACTCGGGACGGTGTAGGCCTCTGATTTTGGGAGGGATCTCTGCTAGAGGCCGGGACCACACGTGGTCCAAGTTTGTAGAATGTCGTGAAGGGGTTGCACTCGACAATTGTGCACGGTACCCAGGGTCTGCGGTTCCTCGTCACTCGTGGGGTCCACTTGCCTCAGCTTCGCTGGGGACTGACAATCGCCTTGGAGAAGTCAGGAAATCCTCTTCCTGGGCTGCAGGGACTTCGGGCTCCGGCGGGAGCAGCGTAGTTTGCGACCGTCGTTGTCGTTTTTGGTGCCTGCCAAGCAGGGGAGTCACTCCTTGACTCCAAGGGAGATTCTTCAGTCTTCCAAAGGTAGTGGAACGTCGAAGGTCCAGGATTCTTCTGTAGAGCGTCATCCAGGGGTATCTAGTTTGCAATGCACAGGTTCCCCCTCTTATACTAAAAGAAAGGGAGGGACTAGCTCTATGACCCCACCTATGGGAGGGTCAGGGGAGTGGGTGGCTACACCCACTTCCCTTTGTCCAGTTTCCCGCCAGCGCAGGGGCAGGTAGCCCCTGAGCTGGTTTAAACTGGCATATGCACAGAGGAAAAACAACAGTTGATGGACAGAATGCAGAACAATGTCATACATTCACCCCAGTACAGAGATCTGGGCCTAAATCCATCGTTTTTTTGCTCACCATGCCATTCCAGTTTGAACCCAGCCATATGCAAATCAGTCTTGACCCTGTGCCTCATGGGAACAGTCCAGCCCGAACTGCCAAGCCAGGTCCTCCCTGGACTGGAAACAAGCATCCTAGGACCGGTTTCGGGGTTTCACCCCTCTTCAGCCAGGATAGCTTGATTCCAGTGGCATGGAGAGCACAGGACCCACGTCTGGGCATACCCGTCCCACTCGGGGTGGCAAATGCAAAAACAACAGTTGATGGACAGAATGCAGAACAATGTCATACATTCACCCCAGTACAGAGATCTGGGCCTAAATCCATCGTTTTTTGCTCACCATGCCATTCCAGTTTGAACCCAGCCATATGCAAATCAGTCTTGACCCTGTGCCTCATGGGAACAGTCCAGCCCGAACTGCCAAGCCAGGTCCTCCCTGGACTGGAAACAAGCATCCTAGGACCGGTTTTGGGGTTTCACCCCTCTTCAGCCAGGATAGCTTGATTCCAGTGGCATGGAGAGCACGGGACCCACGTCTGGGCATACCCGTCCCACTCGGGGTGGCAAATGCAAAAACAACAGTTGATGGACAGAATGCAGAACAATGTCATACATTCACCCCAGTACAGAGATCTGGGCCTAAATCCATCGTTTTTGCTCACCATGCCATTCCAGTTTGAACCCAGCCATATGCAAATCAGTCTTGACCCTGTGCCTCATGGGAACAGTCCAGCCCGAACTGCCAAGCCAGGTCCTCCCTGGACTGGAAACAAGCATCCTAGGACCAGTTTCGGGGTTTCACCCCTCTTCAGCCAGGATAGCTTGATTCCAGTGGCATGGAGAGCACGGGACCCACGTCTGGGCATACCCGTCCCACTCGGGGTGGCAAATGCAAAAACAACAGTTGATGGACAGAATGCAGAACAATGTCATACATTCACCCCAGTACAGAGATCTGGGCCTAAATCCATCGTTTTTGCTCACCATGCCATTCCAGTTTGAACCCAGCCATATGCAAATCAGTCTTGACCCTGTGCCTCATGGGAACAGTCCAGCCCGAACTGCCAAGCCAGGTCCTCCCTGGACTGGAAACAAGCATCCTAGGACCGGTTTCGGGGTTTCACCCTCTTCAGCCAGGATAGCTTGATTCCAGTGGCATGGAGAACACGGGACCCACGTCTGGGCATACCCGTCCCACTCGGGTGGCAAATGCAAAAACAACAGTTGATGGACAGAATGCAGAACAATGTCATACATTCACCCCAGTACAGAGATCTGGGCCTAAATCCATCGTTTTTGCTCACCATGCCATTCCAGTTTGAACCCAGCCATATGCAAATCAGTCTTGACCCTGTGCCTCATGGGAACAGTCCAGCCCGAACTGCCAAGCCAGGTCCTCCCTGGACTGGAAACAAGCATCCTAGGACCGGTTTCGGGGTTTCACCCCTCTTCAGCCAGGATAGCTTGACTCCAGTGGCGTAGTGAGCACGGGACCCACGTCTGGGCATACCCTTCCCACTTAGGACTGTTCCCATGAGGCACAGGGTCAAGACTGATTTGCATATGGCTATGTCTGAACTGGGGTGGCGTGGTGAAGCAAAATAACGATGGATTAAACCCAGATCTGTGACTGGGGGTGAATGTTTGCCAATGTGCAACATTCCGTCCATCATCTTGTGTGTTTTGCATTTCGCCCTAAGTGGGAAGGGTATGCCCAGACGTGGGTCCCGTGCTCACTACGCCACTGGAGTCAAGCTATCCTGGCTGATGAAGGCTGATAGCCTGAAACCGGTCCTAGGATGCTTGATTCCGGTCCAGGGAAGACATGGCTTGGCAGTTCGGTCTGGACTGTTCCCATGAGGCACAGGGTCAAGACTGATTTGCATATGGCTATGTCTGAACTGGGGTGGCGTGGTGAAGCAAAATAACGATGGATTAAACCCAGATCTGTGACTGGGGGTGAATGTTTGCCAATGTGCAACATTCCGTCCATCATCTTGTGTGTTTTGCATTTCGCCCTAAGTGGGAAGGGTATGCCCAGACGTGGGTCCCGTGCTCACTACGCCACTGGAGTCAAGCTATCCTGGCTGATGAAGGCTGATAGCCTGAAACCGGTCCTAGGATGCTTGATTCCGGTCCAGGGAAGACATGGCTTGGCAGTTCGGTCTGGGCTGTTCCCATGAGGCACAGGGTCAAGACTGATTTGCATATGGCTATGTCTGAACTGGGGTGGCGTGGTGAAGCAAAATAACGATGGATTAAACCCAGATCTGTGACTGGGGGTGAATGTTTGCCAATGTGCAACATTCCGTCCATCATCTTGTGTGTTTTGCATTTCGCCCTAAGTGGGAAGGGTATGCCCAGACGTGGGTCCCGTGCTCACTACGCCACTGGAGTCAAGCTATCCTGGCTGATGAAGGCTGATAGCCTGAAACCGGTCCTAGGATGCTTGATTCCGGTCCAGGGAAGACATGGCTTGGCAGTTCGGTCTGGACTGTTCCCATGAGGCACAGGGTCAAGACTGATTTGCATATGGCTATGTCTGAACTGGGGTGGCGTGGTGAAGCAAAATAACGATGGATTAAACCCAGATCTGTGACTGGGGGTGAATGTTTGCCAATGTGCAACATTCCGTCCATCATCTTGTGTGTTTTGCATTTCGCCCTAAGTGGGAAGGGTATGCCCAGACGTGGGTCCCGTGCTCACTACGCCACTGGAGTCAAGCTATCCTGGCTGATGAAGGCTGATAGCCTGAAACCGGTCCTAGGATGCTTGATTCCGGTCCAGGGAAGACATGGCTTGGCAATTCGGTCTGGACTGTTCCCATGAGGCACAGGGTCAAGACTGATTTGCATATGGCTATGTCTGAACTGGGGTGGCGTGTTGAAGCAAAATAACGATGGATTAAACCCAGATCTGTGACTGGGGGTGAATGTTTGCCAATGTGCAACATTACGTCCATCATCTTGTGTGTTTTGCATTTCGCCCTAAGTGGGAAGGGTATGCCCAGACGTGGGTCCCATGCTCACTACGCCACTGGAGTCAAGCTATCCTGGCTGATGAAGGCTGATAGCCTGAAACCGGTCCTAGGATGCTTGATTCCGGTCCAGGGAAGACATGGCTTGGCAGTTCGGTCTGGACTGTTCCCATGAGGCACAGGGTCAAGACTGATTTGCATATGGCTATGTCTGAACTGGGGTGGCGTGGTGAAGCAAAATAACGATGGATTAAACCCAGATCTGTGACTGGGGGTGAATGTTTGCCAATGTGCAACATTCCGTCCATCATCTTGTGTGTTTTGCATATGCACAGAGGAGCCTTCTGCTCCCCCAGTGCAGGACTTCAAAGCACTCTAGGAGTGCACCCACCCAGCCCCAATACACTAAACCCTGTCTGGGAGGTGGTCACACCCCCTTGGGACAGGATACCTATTGTTGGGCTTCCTCCACTGCGAGTGTCGGTCATCAGCAGGAGGGCAGCCCAGTGTCTGTGACTGGTGGCATCCATTTTGTGATGCCAGGGCTCTTCAGGATTCTACTGCGTTTCCACAGTAGCTACATATCTATCCCTCTAGAAGGGTGGGATCATACTCCCACACCAGTTACTGGTGTGGGGGTATGATTCCAAAGTGTTTGACACCAAACACAACATGTTTTGATGCAGCCATTCCATAGTTAGCATTTACCGCGAGGATATAATGCACTTAAGAGTATATGGTTTGACTGCATTCACAAACAGCCCCAGAGAATGGACTCTGAGGGCTGCAGAGGGGCCCTGCTCAGGCAGAGGCACCCCCTCACATGGAAACTAAGCACCCTGCCCTCAGGATTGATAGGGCCTGCTTTAGGGGTGACTGATAAGTCTCAAGGTGTGTGCAGGAGAGATATAGGGGACCTATATCTCAGTGAGGGGTGCTAGCACTTCCTCACCCAGGCTGCAGTAGCAGGCCTGTGGTGTCATATTTAGTCTGCTCCAGCCCCTGGTAGGCCTGTAAAGTACCTATGCCCTTGGTACCTAAGGTACCATATACTAGGGACTCATAAGGTACCACAGTATCCAATCACTAGTGCACCTAGAGTGCACTCCAAGTCGTTTAGAGAGACCAGAGAGGCTGGGGCCCTGATTGGCAGGGTCCCAGCCAGACTATAGCCAGAAACCAGTGTAAACATCAGAAAAAAAGTGGGGGCAACATAAGAGGCAGATCCTACTCTCCTACAACCCCTCTTGCCTCTTTTTGTACCACTCTTCCCTCTTTCTGCACCTCTCTTGCCTCTTCATGCACCCCCCTTGCCTCTTTCTGTTCCTCTGTTGGTTCTTTCTGCACTTCTCTTGCTTCTTTCTGCACCTCTCTTGCTTCTTTCTGTACCCCTCTTGCCTCTTTCTGTACCCCTCATCCTATTCTCTCTGCACCCCTCTTCCCTCTTTCTGCACTTCTCCTGCCTCTTTCTGCAACTCTGTTACTCCTTTCTGCGCTTCTATTGCCTCTTTCTATACCTTTCTTCCTGTTTCTTCACCTTCCCTCCTCTTTCTGCACCTCACTTGCCTTTTTCTGCACCTCTCTTGCCTCTTTCTGCACTTCTCTTGCCTCTTGCTGTACCTCACTTGCCTCTTTCTGCACCTCACTCTCTTCTTTCTGTACCTCACTTGCCTCTTTCTGTACTTCTCTTGCTTCTTTTTGCACTTCTCTTGCCTCTTTCTGCACTCCTCTTGCCTCTTTCTGCACCTCCGTTGGTTCTTTCTGCACTTCTCTTGCTTCTTTCTGCACCTCTCTTACTTCTTTCTGCACACCTCTTGCCTCTTTCTGCACCCCTATTCCCTCTCTCTGCACCCCTCTTCCCTCTTTCTGCACTTCGCTTGCCTCTTTCTGCAACTCTGTTGCCCCTTTCTCCACTTCTCTTGCCTTTTTCTGCACCTTTATTCTTCTTTCTGCACCTTTCTTCCTCTTTCTGCACCTCTCTTCCCCCTTTCTGCACCTCTCTTGCCTCTTTCTCTACCTCTCTTCCCCCTTTCTGCACCTCACGTGCCTTTTTCTGCACTTCTCTTGCCTCTTTCTGCACTTCTCTTGCCTCTTTCTGTACCTCACTTGCCTCTTTCTGCACCTCACTCTCTTCTCTCTGTACCTCACTGTGAGAAGTTGGCCTGGTATATGCTGTTCACTAATTAAAGTGGACACCTTGCACCAGAACAATTCGACTCTTATGGTAGATAGGTTTAAGACAACCTTTATAGAAAGCTATCCTAGTGGTAGCTGTGGAGAGCAGCCTTCAGGCTAAGTCTTGAAGGAATGTAAAGCAGCTTGTTTTACCACACAATCTCTTGAATCACCAAATGAAAAGACACCACACAGGTATATATATCAAATATATATGTATTTATTAATAAACACTCTCTACTAATCTCTTTATGAGATTAGAGGTCAGGAACATATGTACAAGTCAAATGTTATCAAAATAAGTTTAGCACAATCGAATATCACAATCTTAGTTTGCTAGACCTAGGTCTAGGGCATCTAGAATCGAGGGACCCCCAAGAACCACCCCAGGTAGTTGTAGGAGACCCACAGGGGACGGACGCGGTGACCTGGCAGCGGTGCGAGTCCTGTGCGAGTCTATGCGTTCAGACGCGATTGAGATTTCAATGTTAAAGGTCCCTAGCGTGTTCGAGGCGAACACACCGATCAGTCCTTGTCCTTGTACGAGTCGAAGGACGCGGTTACAGATAGAGTTGCAAGGGAGATGGACGCGCTGTGTCTAACACAGACGCGAACCTTGTGCGAGTCAGTGCAATGGAGAACTCAGTGTTACAGGCCCTTTGTGTGTTCGAGGCGAACACCGATCGGACTCAGTACGAGTCGAAGGATACAGTTCTAGATAGTGTTACAAAGGAGATGGACGTGGTGTGTCTAACACAGACGCGAACCCTGTACGAGTCAGCGCAATTGTCGCACTTAGAAAATTAGAGTTTTAGGGCACTTCGAGGGAAGCTACAAGCAAGTCACCCACAGGAGCACCGTAGTGCTGAAGTTACCTCACCCAGGGGAGCCGGGTGCATAGGTGTCCTTTGGTGTCGGGTCGCGGCGTCGTTTTCAATGGGAGCCAGTGAAGACTTGCTGCTTGCGGCGACAGGAGAAGTGTCCGGAGGAATCCAAGCCTGGATTCGGAAGATGGAAGACCTGAAAGCAGAGGGGACAGTGTTCAAAGTCACTTGGCAGTGACTCGGGGCAAGGAAGATGGATGCCCACCGTCGTCGCAAGATTCAGGTCGTTTGCTGTTGCCTTCACTCTTCAGCCACGAGGTCCAGGAGGTGTCAACGACGACTAGGGGCTGGATTCGGCGTGTCCCACGATGTCTTCAGCTTACTGCGGTGTCGGTGACTCGATTGGAGCCAACAAGCCTTAGTAACAGCAAGTCTCGGGGAAAGTGCAAAGAGGCAATGGCACAGACCAGCAAGGTCTGTGGGACTCACCCAGCAAGGGTAAGTCAGGGCAGGCCTGGAGCAACCAGGGGAGTCCTTTGGTTTCTTTAGAAAGTCTTCTGGGGACCCACAAGCTGGCTGGCAAGGGATTGCAAAGACGCCTCAGGAGGATTCGCTCACAGGGGCCCACGGTCACTCGGGACATGGTAGGCCTCTGATCTTCGGAGAAGTTCCTGCTGGAGGCTAGGACCACATGTGGTCCAAAGCACAAGTTCGTGCAACGTTGTGAAGGGGTTGCACTCAACAATAGTGCACGGTACCCAGGGGTCGCGGTTGCTCGTCACTCTTGGGGTCCACTGGCCTCAGCTTCACTGGGGACTCACGATGGCCTTTGGGAAGTCAGGAAATCCACTTCTTGGGCTGCAGGGACTTCGGACTCCGGCGGGAGCGGCATAGTTTGTGACCGTCGTTTGTAGTTTTTGGTGCCTGCTAAGCAGGGGAGTCACTCCTTGACTCCAAGGGAGATTCTTCAGTCTTCCAAATGTAGTGGAAAGTCGAAGGTCCGGGATTCTTCTTCAGAGCGTCGTCCAGGGAAATCTAGTTTGCAATGCACAGGTTCCCCCTCTTATACTAAAAGAAAGGGAGGGACTAGCTCTATGACCCCACCTATGGGAGGGTCAGGGGAGTGGGTGGTTACACCTACTTCCCTTTGTCCAGTTTCACGCCAGAGCAGGGGCAGGTAGCCCCTGAGCCGTTTTGAACTGGGGTATGCACAGAGGAGCCTTCTGCTCCCCCAGTGCAGGACTTCAAAGCACTCTAAGAGTGCACCCACCCAGCCCCAATACACTATACCCTGTCTGGGAGGTGATCACACCCCCTTGGGACAGGATATCTATTGTTGGGCTTCCTCCACTGCGAGTGTTGGTCATCAGCAGGAGGGCAGCCCAGTGTCTGTGACTGGTGGCATCCATTTTGTGATGCCAGGGCCCTGCAGGATTCTACCGAGTTTCCACAGTAGGTACATGTCTATCCCTCTAGAAGGGTGGAATGCTACCCCCGCCGCCAGGACTGGCGGGGGTAGTATTCCAAGATGTTTGACACCAAACACGACATGTTTCGATGCAGCCATTCCAAAGTTAGCATTCTACCGCGAGGATATAATGCACTTAAAAGTATATGGTTTAACCGCATCCAAAAACAGCCCCAGAGAATGGACTCTGAGAGCTGCAGAGGAGCCCTGCTCAGGCAGAGGCACCCCCTCACATGGAAACTAAGCACCCTGCCCTCAGGATTGATAGGGCCTGCTTTAGGGGTGACTGATAAGTCCCAATGTGTGTGCAGGAGAGATATAGGGGACCCATATCTCAGTGAGGGGTGCTAGCACTTCCACACCCAGGCTGCAGTAGCAGGCCTGTGGTGTCAGATTTAGTCCTATGCCCTTGGTACCTAAGGTACCATATACTAGGGACTCATAAGGTACCACAGTATCCAATCACTAGTGCACCTAGAGTGCACTCCAAATCGTAGAGAGAGAACAGAGAGGCTGGGGCCCTGAATAGGAGGGTCCCAGCCAGACTATAGCCAGAAACCAGTGTAAACATCAGAAAAAAAGTGGGGGCAACATAAGAGGCAGATCCTACTCTCCTACACAACCCCCCAAACGCAGGGACACTAAACTAACCTTGACCAGTGAGTCTTCGTGTTCAAAGTGGAAATACCTTGAGAGTCCATCTGCATTGGCATGTTGGGTCCCAGGTCTATGTTCCAATGTATAGTCCATCCCTGTAGGGAAATGGACCACCTCAAAAGTTTTGGGTTTTCACCTTTCATCTGTTTAAGCCATAGGAGGGGCTTGTGGTCAGTCTGAACTATGAAGTGAGTGCCAAACAAGTATGGCCTCAGCTTCTTCAGAGCCCACACCACAGCGAAGGCCTCCCTCTCTATAGCTGACCAACGTTTCTCTCTAGGGGTCAGCCTTCTGTTAATAAAAGCTACTGGCTGGTCTTGACCTTCATCATTCAGTTGAGACAGTACAGCTCCCACACCCAGCTCAGAAGCATCTGTTTGGACAATGAACTTTTTGGTGTAGTCTGGACTCTGTAAGATGGGGGTAGTGCACATGGCCTGCTTTAGGTCTTCAAATGCCTTTTGACAGCTAGCTGTCCACTGAACCTTTTTTGGCATTTTACTTGAGGTCAGATCATTCAAGGGGGTCACTATAGATCCATATCCCTTGACAAACCTCCTATAGTACCCAGTCAGGCCTAAGAAGGCTCTCACCTGTGTCTGGGTGGTTGGAGCAACCCATCCCATTATGGTTTGGATTTTGCTCTGTAAAGGCTGAACCTGGCCTCCACCTACAAGGTGGCCCAGGTACACAACCTGACTCTGCCCTATCTGGCACTTAGTGGCCTTGATAGTGAGGCCTGCTTTCTGCAGGGCCTCCAAAACATTCCTGAGGTGGACCAGGTGATCCTGCCAGGAGGAACTAAAGACAGCAATATCATCTAGATAAGCTGAGCAATAAGTTTCCATCCCTGTCAGAACTTTATTCACCAACCTCTGAAAAGTGGCAGGTGCATTTTTCAATCCAAAGGGCATCACCACAAAGTGGTAGTGCCCACCAGGGGTCGAAAATGCTGTTTTGGCTTTTGCATCATCAGCTAACCTGATCTGCCAGTAGCCAGCTGTCAGGTCAAACGTGCTTACATTCTTGGCTAAGGCCAAAGTATCAATCAGCTCATCTGCCCTTGGTATGGGATAGGCATCAGTCCTAGTGACTGCATTGAGGCCTCTGTAGTCTACACAAAACCTCATTTCTTTCTTACCACCCTGAGTATGAGGCTTGGGTACCAGGACTACTGGGCTAGCCCAAGGGCTATCGGAAGGCTCAATTACACCTAGCTCCAACATTTTCCGGACTTCAGTCCTGATACAGTCCCTGACATGGTCAGGTTGCCTGTAGATCTTATTCTTGACAGGCAGACTGTCTCCAGTGTCCACCTCATGGGTGCACCAGGAAGTCTGACTAGGGGTCAGGCTAAACATATGTCTATACTGTTGCAGAACTTGTCTGCACTCAGTTTGTTGATGGCCAGTGAGGCTGCTTGCCAAAGCAACACCATCTACTGACCCATCATCAGGGTTCTGAGAGAGCAGGTCAGGGAGAGGGTCACTCTCCTCCTCCTGTTCCTCATCAGTTGCCATGAGCAAGCCCATGTCAGCCCTGTCAACATATGGCTTTAATCTGTTGACATGGAGCACCCTCAGGGGGCTCCTGTGAGTTCCAAGATTCACCAGGTAGGTGACTTCTCCCTTCTGTTCAACTATTGTATGGGGGCCACTCCACTTGTCCTGGAGGGCTGCTGGGGCCACAGGCTCCAATACCCACACCTTCTGTCCTGGCTGGTATACAGTCAGTACAGCCTTTGGTCATGCCAAGCTTTTTGTAATTCTTGGCTGGCCTCCAGGTTTTTGGTTGCCTTTTTCATGTACTCAGCCATCCGGGAGCGGAGACCAAGTACATAGTCCATCACATCTTGTTTGGGGGCTTGAGAGGTAACTCCCAGCCCTCTTTTACCAAACACAGTGGACCTCTCACAGGATGCCCAAACAGAAGCTCAAATGTGCTGTAACCAACCCCTTCTGTGGAACCTCTCTGTATGCAAACAACAGGCAAGGAAGAAGAAGGTCCCATTTCCGCCTAAGCTTCTCTGGGAGTCCTTTAATCATTCATTTCAAGGTTTTGTTGAAGCGTTCAACTAAACCATTGCATTGTGGGTGATAGGGGGTGGTGAACTTGTAAGTTACACCACACTCCTTCCACATTGCTTTTAGATATCCTGACATGAAGTTGGTACCTCTGTCAGAAATGACCTCCTTTGGGAAACCCACTCTGGAGAAAACTCCAATGAGGGCTCTTGCCACCACAGGGGCTGTGGTGGTCCTCAGAGAATTGCTTCTGGGTACCTGGTGGCATGATCCACTACCACCAGGATAAACCTGTGCCCAGATGCAGTTTGAGGGTCAAGGGGACCAACAATGTCAATCCCTACCCTTTCAAAGGGTACCCCCACCACAGGTAGTGGTATCAGGGGGCCTTTGTTGTGCCACCTGCCTTACCACTGGCTTGGCATGTGACGCAGGAGCGACAAAACTCCTTTGTGTCCTCTGACATATGTGGCCAATGAAAATGTGGAACAAGCCTGTCCCAGGTCTTGTTTTGGCCCAAGTGACCTGCTAAAGGGATGTCATGTGCTAGGGTCAAGAGGAACCCCCTAAACTTCTGAGGTATTACCAACCTCCTGGTGGCTCCAGGGGCTGGATCTCTACCCTCAGAATATAGGAGTCCCTCACCCCAATAATCTTTATGGGACCCACTAGCACTCCCAGCAGCCTCAGCAGCAGCCTGCTGTCTGAGGGGTTCAAGAGAGGGGCAGCACTGTTGCTCCTTACTCAGATCTTCCCTAGAAGGGCCCCCTGCCCCCAAGAACTCAACCTGATCAGGGTCCAGTCCTTCTGGGGCAGTTCCTTCTTCAGGATCTGCTTCACCTCCCTCTGGGGGTGAATCTGTGATCTGAGACAGAGGGGAAGGCACTGCCTTTACCCTACTGCTCCTCCTCTTGGGAAGCATCTGGTCCATAGTTTCAGGATCCAGAGCTGGTTCAGTGTTATGCATTTTGGCTTGTGACCTGGTCACAGCAAATACCTCTGCAGGGATGCCCAACATTTCAGCATGAGTCCATAACTCTACTTCAGACCAGGCTGAAGTCTCTAGATCATTGCCCAATAGACATTCTACAGGGAGGTCTGCACTGACTACAACCTTCTTGAGGCCAGTTACCCCTCCCCAGGAGAAATTCACAACTGCCAGACTATGGTTGGTCCTGGCATTGCTTGCATTGGTCACCTGGTACATTTCACCCAGGATGATCTGTCCAGGGTCCACAAGATCCTCTGCCACCATGGTGACACTAGCACATGTGTCCCTAAATGCCAAAGCCTCTTTGCCATTTATTACAGGCTGCTGTTTGTATTTGCCCAGATTACTGGGGCTCACTAGGAAGGACATGTCAATGTCTCCATCACAAATCAGCATTGCCTGAGTGGGTACTCTGACTAGGCCAGAGTCCATTCAGAACCCAGGGTCAACCCTACTACACCCTTATTCTGAGTACCACCTCCACCAGTAGCTGAACTGGGGGGAACAGTTGCCTTGGGGCAGGAGTGGTGGGGGTTTGGTCTTTGGACTTGTTACAATCAGAAGTCCAGTGCCCTTTCTGTTTACAGAATTTGCACCAGGGCTTCTTTTGGCCTTTTCCCTTGTTGGATTGTGACTCCCCACCAGATGCAGATTTTTGGGGCCCTTGTGAAGACTTCTGGTCTTTTAACTTATCCCCACTTTTCTCAGAGCCCTTAGAATCCTGCTTCTTTGTGTCACCCCCTTGGTTCTGGGTTTTCTGTCTCACCCTGGTTCTGACCCACTTGTCTGCCTTCTTTCCCAATTCTTGGGGAGAGGTCAGATCTGAGTCCACCAGGTATTGATGCAACAACTGGTTCTGGCAATTATTAAGGATCTGTTCTCTCATCATTAGATTATACAATCCCTTGAAATCAGTAACCCTACTGCCAACCAGCCAACCCTCCAGAGCCTTGGTTGCACAATCTACAAAGTCAGTCCAGTCCTGAGTCTGTGCCTTCTGGGTGTCTCTGAACTTCAACCTGTACTGCTCAGTGGTTAAGCCAAACCCATCTATCAGTGCACTCTTCAGGACTTCATAATTATCAGCATCCTCTTCTCTAACAGTGAGGAGCTTGTCTCTACCTTTGTCTGAAAAGGAGAGCCACAAGATTGCTGCCCACTGCTTTTGGGGGACCTGCTGTACTCTACAGGCCCTCTCCATAGCAGTTATCCACTTGTGGATATCATCCCCACTCTGGTAGGGAGGAACAACCTTGCTCAGGTTCCTATGGTCTGGAATAGATTCTCTGCCTCTAGGGACACTGTTGCTGCCACCAAGGGGTTCTAACCCCTCTCTTCTAGAAGCTCTCTGGATCTCCAGGGCTTCTCTATCCAGTGCCAACTGCTTGGTTCTGAGGGCAACTCTTGCTTCCTCATACTGCAGCAGTTTGCACATTCTTTCAGAGGAGGTCTCTCTTATGGGAAAGTATGAGTTCCTCTGCTGGACAAATTCTCTGCCAGAGTGATAAGAGTGGTCAGCTTCCCTGGAAGTGGACCTATGCCTCTCCTCCACTCTGTCAGCTCTCTTAGGGAGAACTCCTCTGTCCTTTTCAGGCCCCTTGAGGCCTGGCCCTTCAATCACAGAGTCCTGGTCATTCTGATTTTCATCATCTGACCCAGATACTGTAATTGACCCACTCACTGATTCAGACCCATTAGCTCCTAGAGCCAATCTAAGATCATCTGCTGTCAGCAGATCTATCAGGTGTAGGGTGGAGGGACTCTATCCTAGCCTCAGGTGTCTTTCAACACACATGGCTCTCAAGTCAGAGAAAGCCATGTCCTTATACTGAGGCTGAGTGGATCCACTGGTTCCACCCTTTAAGGACATTCTAGTGTTGTGCAGTGTTGTACTACCTACACTAGTTTGTGGCCTACTGATACTAGCTTGAGCTGTAGAAAGGGTGTGCTATCCCTTGGCACACAGCTCTAAGTTCAGTAGAACCTATTGATACTAAGCTTGACTTTATATGTACCTTTAGTACCTATAGTGGTTTTCAGTTAGTAATTCAAATAGAGATTTTCTGGTAAAACAATAGCAAGCTGGAATCCCACACGCTGCCCACCAATGTGAGAAGTTGGCCTGGCATATGCTGTTCACTAATTAAAGTGGACACCTTGCACCAGAACAATTCGACTCTTATGGTAGATAGGTTTAAGACAACCTTTATAGAAAGCTATCCTAGTGGTAGCTGTGGCGAGCAGCCTTCAGGCTAAGTCTTGAAGGAATGTAAAGCAGCTTGTTTTACCACACAATCTCTTGAATCACCAAATGAAAAGACACCACACAGGTATATATATCAAATATATATGTATTTATTAATAAACACTCTCTACTAATCTCTTTATGAGATTAGAGGTCAGGAACATATGTACAAGTCAAATGTTATCAAAATAAGTTTAGCACAATCGAATATCACAATCTTAGTTTGCTAGACCTAGGTCTAGGGCATCTAGAATCGAGGGACCCCCAAGAACCACCCCAGGTAGTTGTAGGAGACCCACAGGGGACGGACGCGGTGACCTGGCACCGGTGCGAGTCCTGTGCGAGTCTATGCGCTCAGACGGGATTGAGATTTCAATGTTAAAGGTCCCTTGCGTGTTCGAGGCGAACACACCGATCAGTCCTTGTCCTTGTACGAGTCGAAGGACGCGGTTACAGATAGAGTTGCAAGGGAGATGGACGCGCTGTGTCTAACACAGACGCGAACCTTGTGCGAGTCAGTGCAGTGGAGATCTCAGTGTTACAGGCCCTTTGTGTGTTCGAGGCGAACACCGATCGGACTCAGTACGAGTCGAAGGATACAGTTCTAGATAGTGTTACAAAGGAGATGGACGTGGTGTGTCTAACACAGACGCGAACCCTGTACGAGTCAGCGCAATTGTCGCACTTAGAAAATTAGAGTTTTAGGGCACTTCGAGGAAGCTACAAGCAAGTCACCCACAGGAGCACCGTAGTGCTGAAGTTACCTCACCCAGGGGAGCCGGGTGCATAGGTGTCCTTTGGTGTCGGGTCGCGGCGTCGTTTTCAATGGGAGCCAGTGAAGACTTGCTGCTTGCGGCGACAGGAGAAGTGTCCGGAGGAATCCAAGCCTGGATTCGGAAGATGGAAGACCTGAAAGCAGAGGGGACAGTGTTCAAAGTCACTTGGCAGTGACTCGGGGCAAGGAAGATGGATGCCCACCGTCGTCGCAAGATTCAGGTCGTTTGCAGTTGCCTTCACTCTTTAGCCACGAGGTCCAGGAGGCGTCAACGACAACCAGGAGCTGGATTCGGCGTGTCCCACGATGTCTTCAGCTTACGGCGGTGTCGGTGACTCGATTGGAGCCAACAAGCCTTAGTAACAGCAAGTCTCGGGGAAAGTGCGAAGAGGCAATGGCGCAGACCAGCAAGGTCTGTGGGACTCACCCAGCAAGGGTAAGTCAGGGCAGGCCTGGAGCAACCAGGGGAGCCCTTTGGTTTCTTTAGAAAGTCTTCTGGGGACCCACAAGCTGGCTGGCAAGGGATTGCAAAGACGCCTCGGGAGGATTCGCTCACAGGGGCCCACGGTCACTCGGGACTTGGTAGGCCTTTGATCTTCAGAGAAGTTCCTGCTGGAGGCTAGGACCACATGTGGTCCAAAGCACAAGTTCGTGGAACGTTGTGAAGGGGTTACACTCGACAATAGTGCACGGTACCCAGGGGTCGCGGTTCCTCATCACTCTTGGGGTCCACTGGCCTCAGCTTCACTGGGGACTCACGATGGCCTTTGAGAAGTCAGGAAATCCACTTCTTGGGCTGCAGGGACTTCGGACTCTGGCGGGAGCGGCATAGTTTGCAACTGTCATTTGTAGTTTTTGGTGCCTGCCAAGCAGGGGAGTCACTCCTTGACTCCAAGGGAGATTCTTCAGTCTTCCAAATGTAGTGGAACGTCGAAGGTCCGGGATTCTTCTTCAGAGCGTCGTCCAGGGAAATCTAGTTTGCAATGCACAGGTTCCCCCTCTTATACTAAAAGAAAGGGAGGGACTAGCTCTATGACCCCACCTATGGGAGGGTCAGGGGAGTGGGTGGTTACACCTACTTCCCTTTGTCCAGTTTCACGCCAGAGCAGGGGCAGGTAGCCCCTGAGCCGTTTTGAACTGGGGTATGCACAGAGGAGCCTTCTGCTCCCCCAGTGCAGGACTTCAAAGCACTCTAAGAGTGCACCCACCCAGCCCCAATACACTATACCCTGTCTGGGAGGTGGTCACACCCCCTTGGGACAGGATATCTATTGTTGGGCTTCCTCCACTGCGAGTGTTGGTCATCAGCAGGAGGGCAGCCCAGTGTCTGTGACTGGTGGCATCCATTTTGTGATGCCAGGGCCCTGCAGGATTCTACCGAGTTTCCACAGTAGGTACATGTCTATCCCTCTAGAAGGGTGGAATGCTACCCCCGCCGCCAGGACTGGCGGGGGTAGTATTCCAAGATGTTTGACACCAAACACGACATGTTTCGATGCAGCCATTCCAAAGTTAGCATTCTACCGCGAGGATATAATGCACTTAAAAGTATATGGTTTAACCGCATCCAAAAACAGCCCCAGAGAATGGACTCTGAGAGCTGCAGAGGAGCCCTGCTCAGGCAGAGGCACCCCCTCACATGGAAACTAAGCACCCTGCCCTCAGGATTGATAGGGCCTGCTTTAGGGTGACTGATAAGTCCCAATGTGTGTGCAGGAGAGATATAGGGGACCATATCTCAGTGAGGGGTGCTAGCACTTCCACACCCAGGCTGCAGTAGCAGGCCTGTGGTGTCAGATTTAGTCCTATGCCCTTGGTACCTAAGGTACCATATACTAGGGACTCATAAGGTACCACAGTATCCAATCACTAGTGCACCTAGAGTGCACTCCAAATCGTAGAGAGAGAACAGAGAGGCTGGGGCCCTGAATAGCAGGGTCCCAGCTACACTATAGCCAGAAACCAGTGTAAACATCAGAAAAAAAAGTGGGGGCAACATAAGAGGCAGATCCTACTCTCCTACACACACTTGCCTCTTTCTGCACTTCTCTTGCTTCTTTCTGCACTTCTCTTGCCTCTTTCTGCACCTCTTATGGTTCTTTCTGCACTTCTCTTGCTTCTTTCTGCAGCTCTCTTGCTTCTTTCTGCACCCCTCTTGTCTCTTTTTTGTACCACTCTTCCCTCTTTCTGAACCTCTCTTGCCTCTTCAGGCACCCCCCTTGCCTCTTTCTGTTCCTCTGTTGGTTCTTTCTGCACTTCTCTTGCTTCTTTCTGCACCTCTCTTGCTTCTTTCTGTACCCCTCTTGCCTGTTTCTGTACCCCTCGTCCCATTCTCTCTGCACCCCTCTTCCCTCTTTCTGCACTTCTCCTGCCTCTTTCTGCAACTCTGTTGCTCCTTTCTGCACTTCTATTGACTCTTTCTATACCTTTCTTCCTCTTTCTTCACCTTCCCTCCTATTTCTGCACCTCACTTGCCTTTTTCAGCACCGCTCTTGCCTCTTTCTGCACTTCTCTTGCCCCTTTCTGTACCTCACTTGCCTCTTTATGCACTTCTCTTGCTTCTTTCTGCACTTCTCTTGCCTCTTTCTGTACCCTTCTTGCCTCTGTCTGCACCTCTTATGGTTCTTTCTGCACTTCTCTTGCTTCTTTCTACAGCTCTCTTGCTTCTTTCTGCACCCCTTGCCATTTTTTGTACCACTCTTCCCTCTTTCTGCACCTCTCTTGCCTCTTCGGGCACCCCCTTTGCCTCTTTCTGTTCCTCTGTTGGTTCTTTCTGCACTTCTCTTGCTTCTTTCTGCACCTCTCTTGCTTCTTTCTGTACCCCTCTTGCCTCTTTCTGTACCCCTCTTCCCATTCTCTATGCACCCCTCTTCCCTCTTTCTGCACTTCTCCTGCCTCTTTCTGCAACTCTGTTGCTCCTTTCTGCACTTCCATTGCCTCTTTCTATACCTTTCTTCCTCTTTCTTCACCTTCCCTCCTCTTTCTGCACCTCACTTGCCTTTTTCTGCACCTCTCTTGCCTCTTTCTGCACTTCTCTTGCCTCTTTCTGTACCTCACTTGCCTCTTTCTGCACCTCACTCTCTTCTTTCTGTACCTCACTCTCTTCATTCTGTGCCTCTCTTGCTTCTTTCTGCACGTCTCTTGTCTCTCTCTGCACCTCTCGTACCTCTTTCTGCACCTCTCTTGCATCTTTCTGCAGTTCTCTTGCCTCTTTCTACACCTCTGTTGCTTCTTTCTGCACTACTCTTGCCTCTTTTTGCACCCCTCCTGCTTCTTTCTGTCCCTCTGTTGGTTATTTCTGCATTTCTCTTGCTTCTTTCTACAGCTCTCTTGCTTCTTTCTGCACCCCTCTTGCCTCCTTCTGTACCCCTCTTCCCTCTTTCTGCACCTCTCTTGCCTCTTTCTGCAGTTCTCCTGCCTCTTCCTGCACCTCTGTTGGTTCTTTCTGCACTCATCTTGCTTCTTTCTGCACCCTGCTTGCCTCTTTCTCCACCCGCTTCCCTCTTTCTGCACCCCTCTTCCCTATTTCTGCACCCCTCCTGCCTCTTTCTGCACCTCTCTTGCATCTTTCTGCACTTCTCTTGCCAATTTCTGCAATTCGCTTGCCTCTTTCTCTACCTCTCTTCCCTCTTTATGCACCTCACTTGCCTCTTCCTGCACCTCTGTTGGTTCTTTCTGCACTTCTCTTGCTTCTTTTTGCACCTCTCTTGCTTCTTTCTGCACCCCTCTTCCCGCACCCCTCTTCCCTCTTTCTGTACCCCTGGTGCCTCTTTTTGCACTTCTCTTGCCTCTTTCTGCACCTCACTTGCCTCTTTCTGCACCTCACTGCCATCTTTCTGCACCTTACTTGCCTCTTTCTGCACCTCTCTTGCCTCTTTCTCTACCTCTCTTCCCTCTTTCTGTACCTCACTTGACTCTTTATGTACTTCTCTTGCTTCTTTCTGCACTTCTCTTGCTTCTCTGTGCCTTTCTTCCTCTTTCTGTACCTTTCTTCCTCTTTCTGCACCTCACTTGCCTCTTTCTGCACCTCACTTGCCTCTTTCTGCACTTCTCTAGCCTCTTTCTGTGCCTCTCTTACCTCTTTCTGCACCTCATTCTCTTCTTTCTGCACCTATGTTGCCTCTTTCTGTACCTCTCTTGCCTCATTCTGCACCTCACTTGCCTCTTTCTGCACCTCACTATCTTCTTTCTGTGCCTCACTCTCTTTTTCTGCACCTCTCTTGTCTCTTTCTCCACTTCTCTTTCCTCTTTCTGCACCTCACTTGCCTCTTTCTGTACCTTCCTTGCCACTTTCTGTACCTCACTTGCCTCTTTCTGCACTTCTCTTGCCTCTTTCTGCACTTTTCTTGCCTCTTTCTGCACTTTTCTTACTTCTTTCTGAGCTTCTCCTGCCTCTTTCTGTGCTACTCTTGCATCTTTCCGCACTTCTCTTGCCTCTTTCTGCACCTCTCTTGCCTCTTTTTGCACCACTCTTGCCTCTTTCTGCACCTTTCTTCCTCTTCCTGCAGTTCTCCTTCTTCTTTCTACAAAGCTCTCGCCTCTTTCTGCACCTCTCTTGCTTCTTTCGGTACCCTTCTTACCTCTTTCTGTACCCCTCTTCCCATTCTCTCTGCACCCCTCTTCCCTCTTTCTGCACTTCTCCTGCCTCTTTCTGCAACTCTGTTGCTCCTTTCTGCACTTCTATTGCCTCTTTCTATACCTTTCTTCCTCTTTCTTCACCTTTCCTCCTCTTTCTGCACCTCACTTGCCTTTTTCTGCACCTCTCTTGCGTCTTTCTGCACTTCTCTTGCCTCTTTCTGTACCTCACTTGCCTCTTTCTGCACCTCACTCTCTTCTTTCTGTACTTCACTTGCCTCTTTCTGCACTTTTCTTGCCTCTTTCTGCACTTTTCTTACTTCTTTCTGAGCTTCTCCTGCCTCTTTCTGTGCTACTCTTGCATCTTTCCGCACTTCTCTTGCCTCTTTCTGCACCTCTCTTGCCTATTTTTGCACCACTCTTGCCTCTTTCTGCACCTTTCTTCCTCTTTCTGCAGTTCTCCTGCTTCTTTCTACAACGCTCTCGCCTCTTTCTGCACCTCTCTTGCTTCTTTCTGTACCCTTCTTGCCTCTTTCTGTACCCCTCTTCCCATTCTCTCTGCACCCCTCTTCCCTCTTTCTGCACTTCTCCTGCCTCTTTCTGCAACTCTGTTGCTCCTTTCTGCACTTCTATTGCCTCTTTCTATACCTTTCTTCCTCTTTCTTCACCTTTCCTCCTCTTTCTGCACCTCACTTGCCTTTTTCTGCACCTCTCTTGCGTCTTGCTGCACTTCTCTTGCCTCTTTCTGTACCTCACTTGCCTCTTTCTGCACCTCACTCTCTTCTTTCTGTACTTCACTTGCCTCTTTCTGCACTTCTCTTGCTTCTTTCTGCACCTCTGTTGGTTCTTTCTGTAGTTCTCTTGCCTCTTTCTACACCTCTGTTGCTTCTTTCTGCACCTCTGTTGGTTCTTTCTGCACTTCTCTTGCTTCTTTCTACAGCTCTCTTGCTTCTTTCTGCACCCCTTTTGCCTCCTTCTGTACCCCTCTTCCCTTTTTCTGCACCTTTCTTGCCTCTTTCTGCACCTCTGTTGCCTCTTTCTGCAGTTCTCCTGCCTCTTTCTGCACCTCTGTTGCTTCTTTCTTTATTTCTCTTGCCTCTTTCTGCACCCCCCTTGCCTCTTCCTGCACCTCTGTAGGTTCTTTCTGCACTGATCTTGCTTCTTTCTACACCTCTCTTGCTTCTTTCTGCACCCGCCTGCCTCTTTCTGCACCCCGCTTCCCTCCTTCTGCACCCCTCTTCCCTATTTCTGCACCCCTACTGCCTCTTTATGCACCTCTCTGGCCTCTTTCTGCACTTCTCTTGCCTCCTTCTGCAACTCTCTTGCCTCTTTCTCTACCTCTCTTTCCTCTTTCTGCACCTCACTTGCCTCTTCCTGCACCTCTGTTGGTTTTTCTGCACTTCTCTTGCTTCTTTTTGCACCTCTCTTGCTTCTTTCTGCACCCCTCTTGCCTCTTTGTGCACCCCTCTTCCCTCTTTCTGCACCCCTCTTCCCTCTTTTTGCACTTCTCTTGCCTCTTTCTGCACCTCACTTGCCTCTTTCTGCACCTCACTGCCATCTTTCTGCACCTCACTTGCCTCTTTCTGCACCTCTCTTGCCTCTTTCTCTACCTCTCTTCCCTCTTTCTGCACCGCACTTGCCTCTTTATGTACTTCTCTTGCTTCTTTCTGCACTTCTCTTGCTTCTCCGTGCCTTTCGTCCTCTTTCTACACCTTTCTTCCTCTTTCTGCACCTCACTTGCCTCTTTCTGTACCTCACTTGCCTCTTTCTGCACTTCTCTAGCCTCTTTCTGTGCCTCTCTTACCTCTTTCTGCACCTCACTTGCCTCTTTCTGCACCTCATTCTCTTCTTTCTGCACCTATCTTGCCTCTTTATGTACCTCTCTTGCCTCCTTCTGCACCTCACTTGCCTTTTTCTGCATCTCACTATCTTCTTTCTGTGCCTCACTCTTTTTTCTGCACCTCTCTTGTCTCTTTCTCCACTTCTCTTTCCTCTTTCTGCACCTCACTTGCCTCTTTCTGTACCTTCCTTGCCACTTTCTTTACCTCACTTGCCTCTTTCTGCACTTCTCTTGCCTCTTTCCACACTTTTCTGGCCTCTTTCTGCACTTTTCTTGCTTCTTTCTGAGCTTCTCCTGCCTAGTTCTGCACTACTCTAGCTTCTTTCTGCACTTCTCGTGCCTCTTTCTGCACCTCTCTTGCCTCTTTTTGCACCACTCTTGCCTCTTTCTGCACCTTTCTTCCTCTTACTGCAGTTCTCCTGCTTCTTTCAACACCTCTCTCGCCTCTTTCTGTACCTCTCTTGCTTCTTTCTGCACTTCTCTTCCCTCTTTCCGTACCTCTCTTGTGTCTTTCTGCACCTCTGTTGGTTCTTTCTGCACTTCTCTTGCTTCTTACTGCACCTCTCTTGCTTTTTCTGCACTCCTCTTGCCTCTTTCTGCACCCTTCTGCTGTCTTTCTGCATATCTCTCACCTCTTCTGCACTTCTCTTTCTGTACTTCTCTGTCACCTTTCTGCACTTCTCTAGCCTTTTTCTGCACTTTTCTTGCTTCTTTCTGTGCTTGTCTTGCCTCTTTATGCGCTTCTCTAGCTTCTTTCTGTACTTCTCTTGCCTCTTTCTGCAACTTTCTTCCTTTTTCTGCACCTCTCTTGCCTCTTTCAGCACCTCCCTTGCCTCTTTCTGCACTTCTCTTGCTTCTTTCTGCCTCTTTCTTCCTCTTTCTGCACCTCTGTTGCTTCTTTCTGACCTCTCTTGCCTCTTTCTGCACCTTTCCTTCTCTCTCTGCAGTTCTCTTGCCACTTTCTGCACCTATCTTGCCTCTTTCTGTGCCCCTCTTGCCTCTTTCTGTGCCCCTCTTGCCTCTTTCTGCACCCCTCTTCCCTCTACCTGCACCTCTCTTGCCTCTTTCTGCACCCCTCTTGCCTCTTTCTGTACCTCTGTTGGCTCACTCTGCACTTCTCTTGCTTCTTTCTACACCTCTGTAGGAGAGTAGGATCTGCCTCTTATGTTGCCCCCACTTTTTTCTGATGTTTACACTGGTTTCTGGCTATAGTCTGGCTGGGTCCCTGCTAATCAGGGCCCCAGCCTCTCTGTTCTCTCTAAACAACTTTTTGTGCACTTTAGGTGCACTAGTGATTGGATACTGTGGTACCTTATGAGTCCCTAGTATATGGTACCTTAGGTACCAAGGGCATAGGTACTTCACAGGCCTACCAGGGGCTGCAGCATGTATTATGCCACCCCTGGGAAGCAGACTAAATCTGACACCACAGGCCTGCTACTGCAGCCTGGGTGAGGTGGTGCTAGCACTCCTCACTGAGATATAGGTTCCCTATATCTCTCCTACACACACATATAAACCTATCAGTCACCCCTAAGGCAGGCCCTATCAATCCTGAGGGCAGGGTGCTTGGCTTCTATGTGAGGGGGTGCCTCTGCCTGAGCAGGGCCCCTCAGCAGCTCTCAGAGTCCATTCTCTGGTGCTGTTTGTGGATGCGGTTAAACCATATACTCTTAAGTGCATTATATCCTCGCGGTACAATGCTAACTTTGGAATGGCTGCATCAAAACATGTCGTGTTTGGTGTCAAACATCTTGGAATACTACCCACCCGCCAGTTCTGGCGGCGGGGGTAGCATTCCACCCTTCTAGAGGGATAGACATGTACCTACTGTGGAAACGCAGTAGAATCCTGCAGAGCCCTGGCATCACAAAATGGATGCCACCAGTCACAGACACTGGGCTGCCCTCCTGCTGATGACCAACACTCGCAGTGGAGGAAGCCCAACAATAGATATCCTGTCCCAAGGGGGTGTGACCACCTCCCAGACAGGGTTTAGTGTATTGGGGCTAGGTGGGTGCACTCTTAGAGTGCTTTGAAGTCCTGCACTGGGGGAGCAGAAGGCTCCTCTGTGCATATCCCAGTTCAAACCGGCTCAGGGGCTACCTGCCCCTGCTCTGGCATGAAACTGGACAAAGGGAAGTGGGTGTAGCCACCCACTCCCCTGACCCTCCCATAGGTAGGGTCATAGAGCTAGTCCCTCCCTTTCTTTTAGTATAAGAGGGGGAACCTGTGCATTGCACCCTAGATATCCCTGGACGACGCTCTACAAGAAGAATCCCGGACCTTAGACGTTCCACTACCTTTGGAAGACTGAAGAATCTCCCTTGGAGTCAAGGAGTGACTCCCCTGCTTGGCAGGCACCAAAAATTACAAACAACAGTCACAAACTACGCCGCTCCCGCCGGAGCCCGAAGTCCCTGCAGCCCAAGAAGTGGATTTCCTGACTTCCCAAGGCCATCGTGAGTCCCCAGCAAAGCTGAGGCCAGTGGACCCCAAGAGCAACGAGGAACACCGACCCCTGGGTACTGTGCACTATTGTCGAGTGCACCCCTTCACAATGTTCTACAAACTTGTGCTTTGGACCACGTGTGGTCCTAGCCTCCAGCAAGAACTGCTCCGAAGATCAGAGGCCTACCACGTCCCGAGTGACCACGGGCCCCTGTTGAGCGAATCCTCCCGAGGCGTCTTTGCGATCCCTTGCCAGCCGGCTTGTGGGTCCCCTGAAGGATTTCCTACAGAACCAAAGGGCTCCCCTGGTTGCTCCAGGTCTGCCCTGACTTACCCTCGCTGGGTGAGTCCCTCAGACCTTGCTGGTCTGCGCCATTGATTTTGTACACTTTCCTCGAGACTTGCTGTTCCCAAGGCTTGTTGGCTCCAATCGAGTCGCCGACACCGCAGTAAACTGCAGACTTCAAGGGACACACCGAATCCAGCTCCTGGTCATTGTCGACGCCTCCTGGACCTCATGGCTGAAGAGTCAAGGCACCCGTGAACGACCTGAATCTTGCGACGACGGTGGGCATCCATCTTCCTTGCCCCGAGTCACTGCCAAGTGACTTTGAACACTGTCCCCTCTGCTTTCAGGTCTTCCATCTTCTGAATCCAGGCTGTGATTCCTCCGGACACTTCTCCTGTCGCCGCAAGCAGCAAGTCTTCACTGGCTCCCATTGAAAACGACGCTGCGACCCGACACCAAAGAACACCTATGCACCCGGCTCCCCTGGGTGAGGTAACTTCAGCACTACGGTGCTCCTGTGGGTGTGGGCCCTAGAACTACTTACCCTGTAAGTGACTTGCTTGTAGCTACCCTAGAAGTGCCCTAAAACTCTTACTTTCCAAGTGCGACTATCGCGCTGACTCGTACATGGTTCGCGTCTGTGCTAGACACACCGCGTCCAACTCCCTTGCAACTCTATCTGTAACCGCGTCCTTCGACTCGTACAAGGACCGATCGGTGTGTTCGCCTCGAACACGCAAGGGACCTTTAACATTGAAATCTCAATCGCGTCTCTTCGCATAGACTCGTACAGGACTCGCACCGGTGCCAGGACACCGCGTCCGTCCCCTGTGGGTCTCCTACAACTACCTGGGGTGGTTCTTGGGGGTCCCTCGATTCTAGATGCCCTAGACCTAGGTCTAGCCAAACTAAGATTGTGATATTCGGTTGTGCTAAACTTATTTTGATAACATTTGACTTGTACATATGTTCCTGACTTCTAATCTCATAAAGAGATTAGTAGAGAGTTGTTTATTAATAAATACATATATATTTGATATATATACCTGTGTGGTGTCTTTTCATTTGGTGATTCAAGAGATTGTGTGGTAAAACAAGCTGCTTTACATTCCTTCAAGACTTACCCTGAAGGCTGCTCTCCACAGCTACCACTAGGATAGCTTTCTATAAAGGTTGTCTTAAACCTATCTACCATAAGAGTCGAATTGTTCTGGTGCAAGGTGTCCACTTTAATTAGTGAACAGCATATACCAGGCCAACTTCTCACATTGGTGGGCAGCGTGTGGGATTCCAGCTTGCTATTGTTTTACCAGAAAATCTCTATTTGAATTACTAACTGAAAACCACTATAGGTACTTAAGGTTCATATAAAGTCAAGCTTAGTATCAATAAGTTCTACTGAACTTAGAGCTGTGTGCCAAGGGATAGCACACCCTTTCTACAGCTCAAGCTAGTATCAGTAGGCCACAAACTAGTGTAGGTAGTACAACACTGCACAACACTAGAATGTCCTTAAAGGGTGGAACCAGTGGATCCACTCAGCCTCAGTATAAGGACATGGCTTTCTCTGACTTGAGAGCCATGTGTGTTGAAAGACACCTGAGACTAGGACAGAGTCCCTCAACCCTGCACCTGATAGATCTGCTGACAGCAGATGATCTTAGATTGGCTCTAGGAGCTAATGGGTCTGAATCAGTGGGTGGGTCAATTACAGTGTCTGGGTCAGATGATGAAAATCAGAATGACCAAGACTCTGTGATTGAAGGGCCAGGCTCCAAGGGGCCTGAAAAGGACAGAGGAATTCACCCTAAGAGAACTGACAGAGTGGAGGAGAGGCATAGGTCCCCCTCCAGGGAATCTGACCACTCTTATCACTCTGGCAGAGAATTTGTCCAGCAGAGGAACTCATACTTTCCCATAAGAGAGAGCTCCTCTGAAAGAATGTGCAAACTGCTGCAGTATGAGGAAGCAAGAGTTGCCCTCAGAACCAAGCAGTTGGCACTGGATAGAGAAGCCCTGGAGATCCAGAGAGCTTCTAGAAGAGAGGGGTTAGAACCCCTTGGTGGCAGCAACAGTGTCCCTAGAGGCAGAGAATATATTCCAGACCATAGGAATCTGAGCAAGGTTGTTCCTCCCTACCAGAGTGGGGATGATATCCACAAGTGGATAACTGCTATGGAAAGGGCCTGTAGAGTACAGCAGGTCCCCCAAAAGCAGTGGGCAGCAATATTGTGGCTCTCCTTTTCAGACAAAGGTAGAGACAAGCTCCTCACTGTTAGAAAAGAGGATGCTGATGATTATGAAGTCCTGAAGAGTGCACTGATAGATGGGTTTGGCTTAACCACTGAGCAGTACAGGTTGAAGTTCAGAGACACCCAGAAGGCACAGACTCAGGACTGGACTGACTTTGTAGATTGTGCAACCAAGGCTCTGGAGGGTTGGCTGGTTGGCAGTAGGGTTACTGATTTCAAGGGATTGTATAATCTGATGATGAGAGAACAGATCCTTAATAATTGCCAGAACCAGTTGTTGCATCAATACCTGGTGGACTCAGATCTGACCTCTCCCCAAGAATTGGGAAAGAAGGCAGACAAATGGGTAAGAACCAGGGTAAGGCAGAAACCCCAGAACCAAGGGGGTGATACCAAGAAGCAAGATCCTAAGGGCTCTGAGAAAGGTGGGGATAAGTCAAAAGACCAGAAGTCTTCACAAGGGCCCCAAAAATCTGCATCTGGTGGGGAGTCACAATCCAACAAGGGAAAAGGCCAAAAGAAGCCCTGGTGCAAATTCTGTAAACAGAAAGGGCACTGGACTTCTGATTGTAACAAGTCCAAAGACCAAACCACCACCACTCCTGCCCCTAAGGCAACTGTTCCCCCTAGCTCGGCTACTGGTGGAGGTGGTACTCAGAATAAGGGTATAGTAGGGTTGACCCTGGGTTCTGAAGTGGACTCTGACCTAGTCAGAGTGCCCACTCAGGCAATGCTGATTTGTGAGGGAGACCTTAATATGTCCTTCCTAGTAAGTCCCAGTAATCTGGGCAAATACAAACAGCAGCCTGTAATAAATGGCAAACAGGCTTTGGCATTTAGGGACACAGGTGCTAGTGTCACAATGGTGGCAGAGGATCTTGTGGACCCTGGACAGATCATCCTGGGCGAAATGTACCAGGTGACCAATGCAAGCAATGTCAGGACCAACCATAGTCTGGCAGTTGTGAATTTCTCCTGGGGAGGGGTAACTGGCCTCAAGAAAGTTGTAGTCAGTGCAGACCTCCCTGTCGAATGTCTATTGGGCAATGATCTAGAGACTTCAGCCTGGTCTGAAGTAGAGTTATGGATTCATGCTGAGATGTTGGGCATCCCTGCAGAGGTATTTGCTGTGACCAGGTCACAAGCAAGAATGCATAACACTGAACCAGCTCTGGATCCTGGGACAATGGACCAGATGCTTCCCAAGAGGAGGAGCAGTAGGGTAAAGGCGTGCCTTCCCCTCTGTCTCAGATCACAGATTCACCCCCAGAGGGAGGTGAAGCAGATCCTGAAGAAGGAACTGCCCCAGAGGGACTTGAGCCTGATCAGGTTGAGTTCTTGGGGGCAGGGGGCCCTTCTAGGGAAGATCTGAGTAAGGAGCAACAGTGCTGCCCCTCTCTTGAACCCCTCAGACAGCAGGCTGCTGCTGAGGCTGCTGGGAGTGCTAGTGGGTCCCATAAAGTTTATTGGGATGAGGGACTCCTATATTCTGAGGGTAGAGATCCAGCCCCTGGAGCCACCAGGAGGATGGTAATACCTCAGAAGTTTAGGGGGTTCATCTTGACCCTAGCACATGACATCCCTTTGGCAGGTCACTTGGGCCAAAACAAGACCTGGGACAGGCTTGTTCCACATTTTCATTGGCCACATATGTCAGAGGACACAAAGGAGTTTTGTCGCTCCTGTGTCACATGCCAAGCCAGTGGTAAGGCAGGTGGCACAACAAAGGCCCCCTGATACCACTACCTGTGGTGGGGGTACCCTTTGAAAGGGTAGGGATTGACATTGTTGGTCCCCTTGACCCTCAAACTGCATCTGGGCACAGGTTTATCCTGGTGGTAGTGGATCATGCCACCAGGTACCCAGAAGCAATTCCCTGAGGACCACCACAGCCCCTGTGGTGGCAAGAGCCCTCATTGGAGTTTTCTCCAGAGTGGGTTTCCCAAAGGAGGTCATTTCTGACAGAGGTACCAACTTCATGTCAGGATATTTGAAGGCAATGTGGAAGGAGTGTGGTGTAACGTATACGTTCACCACCCCCTATCACCCACAATGCAATGGGTTAGTTGAACGCTTCAACAAAACCCTGAAGGGAATGATTAAAGGACTCCCAGAGAAGCTTAGGCGGAAATGGGACCTTCTTCTTCCTTGCCTGTTGTTTGCATACAGAGAGGTTCCACAGAAGGGGGTTGGTTACAGCCCATTTGAGCTTCTGTTTGGGCACCCTGTAAGAGGTCCATTATGTTTGGTAAAAGAGGGCTGGGAGTTACCTCTCAAGCCCCCCAAACAAGATGTGATGGACTATGTACTTGGTCTCCGCTACCGGATGGCTGAGTACATGAAAAAGGCAACCAAAAACCTGGAGGCCAGCCAAGAATTGCAAAAACCTTGGCATGACCAAAAGGCTGTACTTACTGTATACCAGCCAGGACAGAAAGTGTGGGTGTTGGAGCCTGTGGCCCCAGCCTCCCTCCAGGACAAGTGGAGTGGCCCCCATACAATAGTTGAACAGAAGGGAGAAGTCACCTACCTGGTCAATCTTGGAACTCCCAGGAGCCCCCTGAGGGTGCTCCATGTCAACAGATTAAAGCCTTATGTTGACTGGGCTGACATGGGCTTGCTCATGGCAACTGATGAGGACCAGGAGGAGGAGAGTGACCCTCTCCCTGACCTGCTCTCTCAGAACCCTGATGATGGGTCAGTAGATGGTGTTGCTTTGGCAAGCAGCCTCACTGACCATCAGCAAACTGAGTGCAGGCAAGTTCTGCAACAGTATAGACATATGTTAAGCCTGACCCCTAGTCAGACTACCTGGTGCACCCATGAGGTGGACACTGGAGACAGTCTGCCTGTCAAGAGTAAAATCTACAGGCAACCTGACCATGTCAGGGACTGTATCAGGACTGAAGTCCAGAAAATGTTGGATCTAGGTGTAATCGAGCCTTCAGATAGCCCTTGGGCTAGCCCAGTAGTCCTGGTACCAAAGCCTCATACCCAGGGTGGTCAGAAAGAAATGAGGTTTTGTGTAGACTACAGAGGCCTCAATGCAGTCACTAGGACTGATGCCTATCCCATACCAAGGGCAGATGAGCTGATTGATACTTTGGCCTCAGCCAAGTATCTAAGTACATTTGACCTAACAGCTGGCTACTGGCAGATCAGATTAGCTGATGATGCAAAAGCCAAAACAGCATTTTCGACCCCTAAAGGGGAACTACCACTTTGTGGTGATGCCCTTTGGATTGAAAAATGCACCTGCCACTTTTCAGAGGTTGGTGAATAAAGTTCTGGCAGGGATGGAAACTTATTGCTCAGCTTATCTAGATGATATTGCTGTCTTTAGTTCCTCCTGGCAGGATCACCTGTTCCACCTCAGAAATGTTTTGGAGGCTCTGCAGAAAGCAGGCCTCACTATCAAGGCCACTAAGTGCCAGATAGGGCAGAGTCAGGTTATGTACCTGGGCCACCTTGTAGGTGGAGGCCAGGTTCAGCCTTTACAGAGCAAAATCCAAACCATAATGGAATGGGTTGCTCCAACTACCCAGACACAGGTGAGAGCCTTCTTAGGCCTGACTGGGTACTATAGGAGGTTTGTCAAGGGATATGGATCTATAGTGACCCCCTTGAATGATCTGACCTCAAAGAAAATGCCAAAAAAGGTTCAGTGGACAGCTAGCTGTCAGAAGGCATTTGAAGACCTAAAGCAGGCCATGTGCACTGCCCCCATCTTACAGAGTCCAGACTACACCAAAAAGTTCATTGTCCAAACAGATGCTTCTGAGCTGGGTGTGGGAGCTGTACTGTCTCAACTGAATGATGAAGGTCAAGACCAGCCAGTAGCTTTTATTAGCAGAAGGCTGACCCCTAGAGAGAAACGTTGGTCAGCTATAGAGAGGGAGGCCTTTGCTGTGGTGTGGGCCCTGAAGAAGCTGAGGCCATACTTGTTTGGCACTCACTTCATAGTTCAGACTGACCACAAGCCCCTCCTATGACTTAAACAGATGAAAGGTGAAAACCCAAAACTTTTGAGGTGGTCCATTTCCCTACAGGGGATGGACTATACAGTGGAACATAGACCTGGGACCCAACATGCCAATGCAGATGGACTCTCAAGGTATTTCCACTTAGAACACGAAGACTCAACTGGTCAAGGTTAGTTTAGTGTCCCTGCGTTTGAGGGGGGGTTGTGTAGGAGAGTAGGATCTGCCTCTTATGTTGCCCCCACTTTTTTCTGATGTTTACATTGGTTTCTGGCTATAGTCTGGCTGGGTCCCTGCTAATCAGGGCCCCAGCCTCTCTGTTCTCTGTAAACGACTTGGAGTGCACTCTAGGTGCACTAGTGATTGGATACTGTGGTACCTTATGAGTCCCTAGTATATGGTACCTTAGGTACCAAGGGCATAGGTACTTCACAGGCCTACCAGGGGCTGCAGCATGTATTATGCCACCCCTGGGAAGCAGACTAAATCTGACACAACAAGCCTGCTACTGCAGCCTGGGTGAGGTGGTGCTAGCACTCCTCACTGAGATATAGGTTCCCTATATCTCTCCTACACACACATATAAACCTATCAGTCACCCCTAAGGCAGGCCCTATCAATCCTGAGGGGAGGGTGCTTGGCTTCTATGTGAGGGGGTGTCTCTGCCTGAGCAGGGCCCCTCTGCAGCTCTCAGAGTCCATTCTCTGGTGCTGTTTGTGGATGCGGTTAAACCATGTACTCTTAAGTGCATTATATCCTCGCGGTAAAATGCTAACTTTGGAATGGCTGCATCAAAACATGTCGTGTTTGGTGTCAAACATCTTGGAATACTACCCCCCTGCCAGTCCTGGCGGCGGGGGTAGCATTCCACCCTTCTAGAGGAATATACATGTACCTACTGTGGAAACGCAGTAGAATCCTGCAGAGCCCTGGCATCAGAAATTGGATGCCACCAGTCACAGACACTGGGCTGCCCTCCTGCTGATGACCAACACTCGCAGTGGAGGAAGCCCAACAATAGATATCCTGTCCCAAGGGGGTGTGACCACCTCCCAGACAGGGTTTAGTGTATTGGGGCTGGGTGGGTGCACTCTTAGAGTGCTTTGAAGTCCTGCACTGGGGGAGCAGAAGGCTCCTCTGTGCATACCCCAGTTCAAACCGGCTCAGGGGCTACCTGCCCCTGCTCTGGTGCGAAACTGGACGAAGGGAAGTGGGTGTAGCCACCCACTCCCCTGACCCTCCCATAGGTAGGGTCATAGAGCTAGTCCCTCCCTTTCTTTTAGTATAAGAGGGGGAACCTGTGTATTGCACCCTAGATATCCCTGGACGATGCTCTACAAGAAGAATCCCGGACCTTCGACGTTCCACTACCTTTGGAAGACTGAAGAATCTCCCTTGGAGTCAAGGAGTGACTCCCCTGCTTGGCAGGCACCAAAAACTACAAACGACGTTCGCAAACTATGCCGCTCCCGCCGGAGCCCGAAGTCCCTGCAGCCCAAGAAGTGGATTTCCTGACTTCTCCAAGGCCATTGTGAGTCCCTAGCGAAGCTGAGGCCAGTGGACCCCAAGAGCGACGAGGAACTGCGACCCCTGTGTACCGTGCACTATTGTCAAGTGCAACCCCTTTACAACGTTCTACGAACCTGTGCTTTGGACCACGTGTGGTCCTTGCCTCCAGCAGGAATCCCTCCGAAGATCAGAGGCCTACCACGTCCCGAGTGACCGTGGACCCCTGTTGAGCGAATCGTCCCGAGGCGTCTTTGCAATCCCTTGCCAGCCGGCTTGTGGGTCCCCTGAAGGTTTTTCTACAGAACCAAAGGGCTCCCCTAGTTGCTCCATGCCTGCCCTGACGTACTTTTGCTGGGTGAGTCCCTCAGACCTTGATGGTCTGCGCCATTGACTTTTTACACTTTCCCCAAGACTTGCTGTTACCAAGGTTTCTTGGCTCCAATCGAGTCGCCGACACTGCAGTAAGCTGCAGACTTCGTGGTGCACGCCGAATCCAGCTCCTGGTCGTCGTCTACGCCTCCTGGACCTCGTGGCTGAAGAGTCAAGGCACCTGTGAACGACCTGAATCTTGCGACGACGGTGGGCATCCATCTTCCTTGCCCCGAGTCACTGCCAAGTGACTTTGAACACTGTCCCCTCTGCTTTCAGGTCTTCCATCTTCTGAATCCAGGCTTGGAATCCTCCGGACACTTCTCCTGTCGCCGCAAGCAGCAAGTCTTCACTGGCTCCCATTCAAAACGACGCCGCGACCCGACACCAAAGAACACCTATGCACCCGGCTCCCCTGGGTGAGGTAACTTCAGCACTACAGTGCTCCTGTGGGTGTGGGCCCTAGAACTACTTACCCTGTAAGTGACTTGCTTGTAGCTACCCTAGAAGTGCCCTAAAACTCTTACTTTCCAAGTGCGACTATCGCGCTGACTCGTACATGGTTCGTGTCTGTGCTAGACACACCGCGTCCAACTCCCTTGCAACTCTATCTGTAACCGCGTCCTTCGACTCGTACAAGGACCGATCGGTGTGTTCGCCTCGAACACGCAAGGGACCTTTAACATTGAAATCTCAATCGCGTCTGTTCGCATAGACTCGTACAGGACTCGCACCGGTGCCAGGACACCGCGTCCGTCCCCTGTGGGTCTCCTACAACTACCTGGGGTGGTTCTTGGGGGTCCCTCGATTCTAGATGCCCTAGACCTAGGTCTAGCCAAACTAAGATTGTGATATTCGATTGTGCTAAACTTATTTTGATAACATTTGACTTGTACATATGTTCCTGACTTCTAATCTCATAAAGAGATTAGTAGAGAGTTGTTTATTAATAAATACATATATATTTGATATATATACCTGTGTGGTGTCTTTTCATTTGGTGGTTCAAGAGATTGTGTGGTAAAACAAGCTGCTTTACATTCCTTCAAGACTTAGCCTGAAGGCTGCTCTCCACAGCTACCACTAGGATAGCTTTCTATAAAGGTTGTCTTAAACCTATCTACCATAAGAGTCGAATTGTTCTGGTGCAAGGTGTCCACTTTAATTAGTGAACAGCATATACCAGGTGTAGGAGAGTAGGATCTGCCTCTTATGTTGCCCCCACTTTTTTTCTGATGTTTACACTGGTTTCTGGCTATAGTCAGGCTGGGACCATGCTAATCAGGGCCCCAGCCTCTCTGTTCTCTCTAAACGATTTGGAGTGCACTCTAGGTGCACTAGTGATTGGATACTGTGGTACCTTATGAGTCCCTAGTATATGGTACCCTAGGTACCAAGGGCATAGGTACTCCACAGGCCTACCAGGGGCTGCAGCATGTATTATGCCACCCCTGGGAAGCAGCCTAAATCTGACACCACAGGCCTGCTACTGCAGCCTGAGCGAGGAAGTGCTAGCACTCCTCACTGAGATATAGGTTCCCTATATCTCTCCTGCACACACATATAACCCTATCAGTCACCCCTAAGGCAGGCCCTATCAATCCTGAGGGCAGGGTGCTTGGCTTCTATGTGAGGGGGTGCCTCTGCCTGAGCAGGGCCCCTCTGCAGCTCTCAGAGTCCATTCTCTGGTGCTGTTTGTGGATGCGGTTAAACCATATACTTTTAAGTGCATTATATCCTCGCGGTAAAATGCTAACTTTGGAATGGCTGCATCGAAACATGTCGTGTTTGGTGTCAAACACCTTGGAATACTACCCCCGCCAGTCCTGGCGGCGGGGGTAGCATTCCACCCTTCTAGAGGGATAGACATGTACCTACTGTGGAAACGCGGTAGAATCCGACAGAGCCCTGGCATCACAAAATGGATGCCACCAGTCACAGACACTGGGCTGCCCTCCTGCTGATGACCAACACTCGCAGAGGAGGGAGCCCAACAATAGATATCCTGTCCCAAGGGGGTGTGACCACCTCCCAGACAGGGTTTAGTGTATTGGGGCTGGGTGGGTGCACTCTTAGAGTGCTTTGTAGTCCTGCACTGGGGGAGCAGAAGGCTCCTCTGTGCATATGCCAGTTCAAACTGGCTCAGGGGCTACCTGTCCCTGCTCTGGCACGAAACTGGACAAAGGGAAGTGGGTGTAGCCACCCACTCCCCTGACCCTCCCATAGGTAGGGTCATAGAGCTAGTCCCTCCCCTCCTTTTAGTATAAGAGAAGGGACCTGTGCATTGCACCCTAGATTTCCCTGGACGACGCTCTACAAGAAGAATCCCGGACCTTCGACGTTCCACTACCTTTGGAAGACTGAAGAATCTCCCTTGGAGTCAAGGAGTGACTCCCCTGCTTGGCAGGCACCAAAAACTACAAACGACGGTTGCAAACTACGCCGCTCCCGCCGGAGTCCGAAGTCCCTGCAGCCCAAGAAGTGGATTTTCTGACTTTTCAAAGGCCATCGTGAGTCTCCAGCGAAGCTGAGGCCAGTGGACCCCAAGAGTAATGAGGAACCGTGACCCCTGGGTACCGTGCACTATTGTCGAGTGCAACCCCTCACAACGTTCCACGAACTTGTGCTTTGGACCACGTGTGGTCACAGCCTCCAGCAGGAATCCCTCCTAAGATCAGTGGCCTACCGTGTCCCGAGTGACCGTGGGCCCCTGTGAGAGAATCCTCCCAAGGCGTCTTTGCGACCCCGTGCCAGCCGGCTTGTGGGTCCCCAGAAGACTTTCCAAAGAAACCAAAGGGCTCCCCTGGTTGCTCCAGGCCTGCCCTGACTTACCCTCGCTGGATGAGTTCCACAGACCTTGCTGGTCTGCGCCATCGCCTCTTCACACTTTCCCCAAGACTTGCTGTTACCAAGGCTTGTTGGCCCCGATCGAGTTGCTGACACCGCAGTAAGCCGCAGACATCGTGGGACACACCGAATCCAGCTCCTAGTCGTCGTCGACGTCTCCTGGACCTCGTGGCTGAAGAGTCAAGGCAAGCGGGAACGACCTGAACCCTGCAACGACGGTGGGCATTCATCTTCCTTGCCCCGAGTCACTGCCAAGTGACTTTGAACACTGTCCCCTCTGCTTTCAGGTCATCCTTCCCCCGAATCCAGGCTTGGATTCCACCGGACACTTCTTCAAACCATCACAAGCAGCAAGTCTTCTTTGGTCGCCATTGAAAACGACGCCGCGACCCGACGCCAAAGGACACCTGTGCACCCGGCTTCCCTGGGTGAGGTAACTCCAGCACTCCGGTGCTCCTGTGGGTGTGGGCCCTCGAACTACTTACCCTGTAAGTGACTTGCTTGTAGGTTCACCAGAAGTACCCTAAAACTCTTACTTTCCCCGTGCGATTCTCGCACTGACTCGTACATGGTTCGCGTCTGTGTTAGACACACCGAGTCCGACTCCCTTGCAAATCCTATCTGTAGACCGTATCCTTCGACTCGTACTGAGTCCGATCGGTGTGTTTGCCTCGAACACGCAAGGGACCTTGAACATTGATATCTCAATCGCGTCTGAGTGCATAGACTCGTACAGGATTCGCATCGGTGCCAGGTCACCGCGTCCGTCCCCTGTGGGTCTCCTACAACTACCTGGGGTGGTTCTTGGGGGTCCCTCGATTCTAGATGCCCTAGACCTAGGTCTAGCAAACTAAGATTGTAATATTCAATTGTGCTAAACTTATACTGATAATATTTGACTTGTACATACGTTCCTATCCTCTAATCTCATAAAGAGATTAGTAGAGAGTGTTTATTAATAAATACATATATATTTGATATATATACCTGTGTGGTGTCTTTTCATTTGGTGATTCAAGAGATTGTGTGGTAAAACAAGCTGCTTTACATTCCTTCAAGACTTAGCCTGAAGGCTGCTCTCCACAGCTACCACTAGGATAGCTTTCTATAAAGGTTGTCTTAAACCTATCTACCATAAGAGTCGAATTGTTCTGGTGCAAGGTGTCCACTTTAATTAGTGAACAGCATATACCAGGCCAACTTCTCACATTGGTGGGCAGCGTGTGGGATTCCAGCTTGCTATTGTTTTACCAGAAAATCTCTATTTGAATTACTAACTGAAAACCACTATAGGTACTTAAGGTACATATAAAGTCAAGCTTAGTATCGATAAGTTCTACTGAACTTAGAGCTGTGTGCCAAGGGATAGCACACCCTTTCTACAGCTCAAGCTAGTATCAGTAGGCCACAAACTAGTGTAGGTAGTACAACACTGCACAACACTAGAATGTCCTTAAAGGGTGGAACCAGTGGATCCACTCAGCCTCAGTATAAGGACATGGCTTTCTCTGACTTGAGAGCCATGTGTGTTGAAAGACACCAGAGACTAGGAGAGAGTCCCTCAACCCTGCACCTGATAGATCTGCTGACAGCAGATGATCTTATATTGGCTCTAGGAGCTAATGGGTCTGAATCAGTGGGTGGGTCAATAACAGTATCTGGGTCAGACGATGAAAATCCGAATGACCAGGATTCTGTGATTGAAGGGCCAGGCCTCAAGGGGCCTGAAAAGGACAGAGGAATTCTCCCTAAGAGAACTGACAGAGTGGATTGTGAGAAGTTGGCCTGGCATATGCTGTCCACTAATTATAGTGGGCACCTTGCACCAGTCCAAATCGACTCTTATGGTAGGTAGGTTAAAGACAACCTTATTGAAAGCTATCCTAGTGGTAGCTATGGAGAGCAGCCTTCAGGCTAAGTCTTGAAGGAATGTAAAGCAGCTTGTTTTACCAGTCTATAATCTCTTGAGTGACCAAATGAAAGAGCACCACACCAGGTATATATTCAAAATATATGTATTTATTACTAAACACACCCCTCTAGTCTCTTTATGAGGCTAGAGTTCGAAGTACATAGGTTATAAGATCTTAAATCACAGTAATAGCACAAATACACGTTTGGGCCCTAGGGGCGTACCAAACCATATACCAATAAAGTGGTATGCGAACCACGACTGAACTAGACACTAGGCCTAGAGCCTCTAGAAGTGCTTGGACCACAAGGAACCACCCAAGGTAGTGACACAGGGGACCCACGGGAGACGCGTGCAGTGTAAATACACAACCGCGATACGCCGTTAACTTCTATGGAGAAAGTCGGGATCGGGAAAATAGAGGAAAGGGACACTTAAAAGAGGACTAGGACAAAACCCTTTGAGATCTAGGACTTTGAAGAGTCTCTACCCACGGGAGCACCGGAGTACTCGTGTTACCTCACCCAGGGAAGCCGGGTGCATAGGTGCCTTTCGGGGTCGGGTTTCGTCGTCGATTCGAATGGCGATCTGCTGCAAAGTGCTGCTGGCGGCCAAGAGAAAAGTGTCCGGGTGGATCCAAGAGTGGATCGGAGTTCTGGTGAACCTGAAAGCAGAGGGGACAGAGTCTGGGTCACTAGCCAGTGACCAGGAAGGCGATGGACAGATGCCCACCGATGTCGAGTGCTTCAGGTGCGTTGACGGTCATCTTGACTCTTCAGCCACGAGGTCCGGGAGGCGTTGTCGGTGACCAGGAGCAGGATTCGGGCTGGTGCTCGATGTCTGTCGAATGCTGAGGTGTCGGCGACCGGATTGGACCCAACAAGCCTTGGCAACGGCAAGTCTCAAGTAAGATGAAGATCGTCGATGGTGCAGACCAGCAAGGTCTGTGGAACTCACCCAGCGAGGGTAAGTGAGGGCAGGCCTGGAGCAACAAGGATGCCAAGTAAAGAAAAGATTGGCCTTCGTTAAGGGCTACTAGCCAACGGGCTAGCGACCGCAAAGGAGCCTCGTGACACCGCACGTGTAGCTGGATTGCAGGACACTCGTGGAGTGGGGGCCAGTGATCTTCGGTGCAGGTGGTGCTGGAGGCTAGGGCTACTCGGAGCCCAAAGCACGACTTCTTGGGAGACCCAGAAGATGGTGCACTTACAAATGTGCTCGGTGTCCAGGGGTCACGGTCTCAAGTCACCCACGATAGCCACGGGCCTCAGCTTTGCTGGGGACTCAGGGTAGCCTCGGGGAAGTCTGAGAATCCACCTCTGGTGATGCGATGACTTCGGCGTCCGACGGGAGCTTCAGTAATGCGAACCGGACAGATGCTTCTTTGGTGCCTGCCAAGCAGGGGAGTCACTCCTTGACCCCAAGGGAGATTCTTCAGTCCTCTAATCTTGTCGTAGAGCGTCGAAGGTCCAGGATTCAGTGTCAGAGTTTCGTCCAGGTATAATCTGCTTTGCAATGGCAAGGTTCCCCCTCTTATACTAAAAAGAGGGGATGGACTAGCTCTATGACCCCACCTATGGGAGGGTCAAGGGAGGGGTGGCTACACCCACTTCCCTTTGTCCAGTTTCGCGCCAGAGCAGGGGCAGGTAGCCCCTGAGCTGGTTTGAACTGGCATATGCACAGAGGAGCCTTTTGCTCCCCCAGTGCAGGACTTCAAAGCACTCTAAGAGTGCACCCACCCAGCCCCAATACACATTATCCTGTCTGGGGAGGTGGTCACACCTCCCTGCAACAGGAAACCTATTGTCCAGGCCTCCCCTGCCGGAGTTTCGTCCAGCAGCAGGAGGCCAGACTTGTGTCTGTGGCAGCAGCATCCATTTTGTGATGCCAGGGCTTCAGAAAGAAGTTACCGGGTAAGCCAGAGTTAACATGTCTTTCCCTCTAGAAGGGTGGAATGCTACCCCCGCCGCCAGGATTGGCGGGGGGGTAGTATTCCAAGATGTTTGACACCAAACACGACATGTTTAGGTGCAGCCATTCCAAAGTTAGCATTTTACCGCGAGGATATAATGCGCTTAAGAGTATATGGTCAGGCTGCACTACAAACAGCATCAGAGATGGTCTCCGAACGCTGCAGAGGGGCCCTGCTCATGCAGGGGCACCCTCTCACATAGGAACCATGCACTCTGCCTTTAGGAGTGACTTATAGGTTTATATGTGTGTATGTATTTAGTGATATAGGTAACCTATATCACAGTAAGGGGTGCATGCACCACCCTACCCAGGCTGCAGTAGCAGACCTGTGGTGTCAGTTTGGATGGCCTTCCAGGGGTGGCATAATACATGCTGCAGCCCCTGGTAGGCCTCTGAGGTACCTATGCCCTTGGTACATAGTATACCATATACTAGGGACTTATAAGGGCACTCCAGATTCCAATCAGAGATGTGCCTAAGGCACATGGAAACCTTTTACAGAGAAAGCAGATAGACTGGGGCCCTGAATAGCAGGATCCCAGTCCAACTAAGTCATAAACCAGCAAAACACCATAAAAAAAGTGGGGGCAACCATATAGTCAGATTCCACCTTCCTACATAACCCCCCCAAACGAAAGGAGATAAGGCTAACCTTGGCCAGTTGAGCCTTCATTGACTAAGTGGTCATATAAGGAAGCACCTGCACTAGCATGGTTGCCCCCTGTCTTATGGTCCACTAAGCAATCCCTCACCCTAAGGGTATGAGAGGGTCTCCACCATGGGGAATCACTACCTGTGGTGTGCTTAGGTAAAGTACAAGGCTGGTGAAGTGTCTGAGTAGGGAAGTGAGGCCCTAGGAATGTTGGCCTCAGCTTCCTCAGATCACTGGTCACCATGTATGCCTGTCTTTCCATGACTGAGTTGCACTTTGCTCTAAGGTCAACCTTTGGCTGCCTACAGCTGTGGGTTGGGTCCCTTTGGATGGACTACTGGAGGGACATGGCAGGTTTGGAACCTTCTGGTCCCAGGTTTGCCCTTGCCTACCAGAGTCCTTCTGGGGAGGTCCCTACATAAAGGTATGGGTGATCCCTCAGTGTGTAGAGGAATTTTCACCTGGCTAGGGCTACTAGACTGGGTGCCCCTAATCTGCTGATGGGGGGCTTCCTCTGGACAGGGGGCCCTGGGAGGTCCACTGACCTCCCTGACCTCTGCAGCCCTGGGCTGACTGAGGCAGGGTAGAGAGGGGCAGGTTACCTGCTCCAGATGGGGTACCACCTTGGAAGGGTCCTCTGCCATCAGGGGTGTGACCAGGCCAGGCCTGACTACCTCTGTGGCAGTTCCTTCACTAGGGGTAGGGTCAGTTCCCTGAGGAGGCTGACCCTTACCTACTGTCTGGGGGGAAGAAGACTTTTCTTCAACCCTTGTGCTCTCTTTTGGGGGAGAGTGGGCCATTCTTTCAGGCTCCATCTCTCCAAATTCTTGGGCTTGGGCTGTGGCCATCACAGCCCCACTAACCTTTACAGGGACGCCCAACATCCTAAGATGGGTTTGGTGTTCCACTTCAGCCCAGGCTGAAATTTCCAGATCATTGCCCATCAGGCAATCTACAGGTAGGGTTGGGGACACTGCCACTCTTTTTGGGCCTGTGACCCCCTCCCAGCTGAGATTGACTATGGCCATGGGGTGATCTGTTCTGACACCATCAATGTTGGTCACCTGGTATTTAAACTCAGGTAAAAGCTGGTGAGGGGGGACTAGTTTCCCTGCCACCATGGTGACACTAGCCCCAGCAATACGTAACTGGAACGGAAGCAATGTT